>JAUMJM010000004.1:36502000-37920000 GCA_033558235.1 Neomorphus geoffroyi
TTTTCCTATTAGATTTGGAAACCTTTAGGAGTAGCATGGTGTGTGTGGGTACTGCCTTTGTAGTTACTGTGTGGTAGAGGAATTTTTAATCTATATTCTGCACCAGCCATATTTAGATTTTTTTCAGTTTTAAGTGACTTGCTCTAGTCTACTCATTTTTGGTGCATTGAATTTTACAGAATACATCTCTCTGTTGCTTTGGAAAGGTCACAAAGACAGTAATCCAAATGTCTTTTTTTTTTTTTTTTTTTTTTTCAAAAAGTAACACTCTTCCATGTCTATAGAGCAAAGATGTTTTTGTACATCATCTGTCTTGCAAAGCTGTGATCATCAATCTGTATGGCACTCCATTGCTGAGGATGGCCAAAATCGGTGGTGAGGTAGAAGAAGGCAGGCCACCCCATGGGACTGCTAGTAAAGTTACTGCTGCCATACCATTCAGTTGTGAGGCAAGCTGGCTTTGGCACTTGTGTCAACGGAGTATGGAGCATGATTTATACGCTGTACAACAAAAAGCTGTTTTCTCTTGCTAAGACGCTATTATTACCTAGTTAAGGAAATTCTACTGGTGAAGCTGATATTAAAAATTACATCATATGTGCCTTTACTGTCATCTTGGTTCCAAGGCAAATACAAAAAAGCAACTGGCTTTCTCCAGCTCGGATGCTGCACCTAAGGGCGAAATCTGTTTTGCCCGTGAAACACGGCTGAGTGTTGCTGATTCTGTTACAATTAGAATGGGTCAGTGGGAGAGTATGAAGTCTGGGCAGAAGTATGTGCTTGTTCAAGTACATGTGCTTCTTATATAATCTGCCATTGCAGTATCCATCCGCTTTTTGGTCTTTCTCCAATGTTTTCTGATTTTAATAAATTCATAATAATTCCTTTAAATTAACCAAAATTGTTTGTAAATAGATGCAATGATATTCATTTGCATATCAGACTTATCCAATAATATGCAAATGATATAAAAACATGGATGAGTGCCATAATAAGAAGTGGAAGCATCCATATTTAGCATGAGCATGCATTGCCATTGAGTCAAGAACTTCATGAAGTTAGCGGCACTCTTTATGTAGACATCTGTTTCTCCAGGCTGTTATAGACGTTTTGGTGACTGTTGCTGCTAGTATACTGAAAACGTGATGTTCCTTAGACTTACCAGCTTTGGTCCTAGACATTTTGAGATATGCTTGTTCAGTAAAGGTAATCTGTTATGCCTAAGTTTTACTCGTGTTGTTGCAAGTCTACCAAGGAATTTGTCTAGGTGCCATTGACCAAGGCAAGAATAGCAGCATCAGAAAAGCAGGAGGATCCTCTGTAACGTGTATTTAATGAACCAGGAGGACCTGCAATGAGTGTCTTAGTGCTATCTAGAGCAGGGCCTTTGACCACTCATTTTCTCATGTGATTCCCTACACCATTCCCCCATTTGCACTATGATATTGAGACTGCTTTTTTATTGACCTGTGGAAGTGGACTGGAGAAGACCTGTCTAAGATAACAGGTACAGACAGAAGTTAGTCTGGAAAAATTTAAGTGGAATGGAAATGGCAAACCTATATTACTGCGTGTTGATGAATAGCTCTTGACAGCTGGCTGTGAAACAACTGAAATAGTCAAAAATCTAGTAGTGCTATATTAATATAGCTCTTTTGATTTTCTGTGTCCTGAAATATGAGTATTTTTAAAGATTTGTCTTCCAATATTGATATAGCGGCCAGTGACTAGCTTAAATAAAATTTAACACGCACATTCAGACACAAATTATTTTTCTGAGGCTCAAATCTCGCTTTCAACTTCGGAGTCCTCAGGTTTCTGATTTTTTCATATCAGAATTTTGAGCTCCTTTGGACTTGACTCTGCTACTGAATTTCTGTATTTTGAACTAGCTTTTTTTATCTTAAATGAATGGACATAGCTTCTACAACTTTTACTTAATGACACAACTGCTTTCATTCTGATCCCTTTGCTGAAATTTGCTTGAAACCTCTCCTTATATTTTGCCAAAAACTTCACAGTGTTACTAACCACTTCTTAAGAATCTTGTATTAAGAAAATAGATAATCTTTCAGGACTCTAAGTGACATTAACACTTAAGTAAACTTGAGAATTTGAAAGCATCTTAATTTTGAAAAATTGGTGTCACTAGGCATATAAGTGGTTTTCAATTGTTTTCATAAATCCAATTTCTTGATAATATGTTTCCTTAGAGTTTGAAAATCACAGTAACTCAATGACGTTCTTGTCGATGTGTTGTGGCTAGAAAGCAGAGGTTCTGAGTCAAGGGAAAAAAAGAGATTTGGTTTCTGTTCTGAATCAAAAATGTTCAAAAATATTCTAGGAAAGTGAGTGAGTGATCCTAAAGCAGTCAGTATAGCTTAATAGTTAGGAAAACTCATCTGGATTGTGGGAAATTCATTTCTAATCACCTGGATATTTTGAGCATGTTCTCTCATTTTTGTCTAAAATTGAATGTTAATTAATGTTTTTGTGACTGAGAAACCTTTTATTCCTGGCATAGATGTTTTATAAGATCATTCCACATTTACAAGGGGCTTAGAAATATAGAAGTAGATTCTTCAACTGCACTAAGAATTATTATGAAAATTTGTAAATATTATTCCAGATGACTGCCAAAATGTCCATAATTTAATTCATGCATTGATAGCATCATGGGTTATTTGTATCAATGGATAAATGGCAAAAAAAATCTTGAAAAAGAAGGTCACTGAAGTCATTGCAGTTTTCATTCTTTTGTAGATGCACTGAGGTGAGGTAATCAGTGCTCCAAGAACAGTTTTTCCTACTGTGATGTGCCTTGCAATGTGTCTTTATACATTTAGTTGAAAAATTTTAGTTTTGATTTGGAACTGACATATATTCTGTTTTGTCTTTGCTGAGTTTATTAGCTCTGCTTCAATAATTTAGGTTTTTCTGTCATGTTATTGTCCCGTAGTTCTATAAAACATAAGAGCAGAAAAGATTCCCAAGCAGACTCAGGGCTTTTGTGTTAGTCTGACAGCTTAATTTCCTGCATTGCTGCTATGTGCAACATCATCTTCTAGTGGTCGTCTTCCAGAGAGTTGTTGTGCTTCTTTAAAAAGTTTCTTGAATTCAGTGTGATCAAGTCTAGTGAAAACTTTTATTGCAGTTTGGATCAATTTTCTCTTATAGCTTACCCTCCCCCAAAAAATCATTTAGTCATTGTGCTCCCTCAAGGGGGCCTAAAAGAAGGCTCAGGAGGGCCTTTTTACAAGGGCAAGTAGTGATAGGACAAGGACGAATGGCTTTAAACTGGAAGAAGGAAGATTTAGATTAGACATTAGGAAGAAATTCTTCCCAATGAGGGTGATGAGACACTGGCACAGGTTGCCCAGGGAAGCTGTGTCTGCCCCCTCCCTGGAAGAGTTCAAGGCCAGGTTGGAGATGTCCCTGCCCATGGCAGGGGAGTTGGAACTGGATGATCTTTAAGGTCCTTTCAATCCAAACCACCGTATGATTCTATGATTATATTTTTATTGTATTATTAAATTCATAACAGGGAATAAATACAAGACAATGAAATGTGGAAAGTGTTCAAAATTTTCTGTGGAGTGTTACTCAGCTTCCATCAAACTAATTTTGCTGCTTCTAAATATCTTGGACCTAGAGAGTTTTGCATAGATCGTGAGATTAAGTCTGACTCTTTACTGAACACTTGCTTTCCTGTACAAAGCACTCTGCAATTTCAGTATGGTACCATAATCTTTTTTGGCTGCCACAGTTTGAAGCAGCGTCATAGATTTTTATTGATATCATCATGGTGGATTACTGGAAAATTGTATCCATTTAACCTGGAAGAGACTACCTTCTCTATGTGTCAAACACCTCCTTGACTCAAATTTAATTGACAGTTTAAACTGCTTAAGGTATCTTGGTTTATACTAACTAATTAGTTTAGGAAAAACGGCCTTAGTTTAGTTGGTAAATTATGGGACAGGTTGGAAGGAATCAATCCTTACCTTGAGATGGCATTGAGAAGCTAATTGTCAGCTGCAGGCTCTAAGCTCTTCACCAAACACTGGGATCCTAGAAATGAAACATATCTAAGGTCTTGGCCTCTTTTCCCAATGACAAATAATCCTTGAGTATTGCCTCCCTGCAAAAGCACAATGTTCTGTTGCCTCTTCTCTGGAGCAGAAGCGTCTCTAACTACTTCTTCCACTTTTGTTGTAAGAGGCAAAACATCTGTAGCCTTTTTCCTAGTAGTGTTTTTCCCTTTCAACACCTACTATTTAATTCACCTTTATCTTAGCCTGAAATCTGGCGTTATGGTCCCAAAGTCTTGTTTACAGATGATGATGAATGTGTCTAACAACAAGGCTTAACAAGGAGAATGTCACTATAAGAAAAATTTTGGATGTTGCCTTCCATGTGCTGGTATATATATTCGTACATTCAATAGAGCATTAAAAGCAGTTCATTTCTTCCTCTTCTTTCGCAGTACTACCTGTGTGAAAGCATTTTCTCGCTTGCATGCGTGTGTATGCTAAATTTCTGATCAGCATGAATCAGCAGAACAGAGGCATGACTGAAAATGGTATCGATATATTAGGGTAAGCCCTGCATTTGGTGTTAGGCTGAGTTATACAGAATGGTGCTGAAGGAAATACAGTCAGAGAAGTACTTTCTCTGAAGAGCTCTTATGTTACATCTTCTAACTCGTCTTTAATATCCATTGTCCTTGAATTTCCTCATCTTCAAATCTTTATTCATATCAAGATTTGCTTTTGCTTTTTGGGAGATTTAGTTTGTTTTGGGTTTTTTTCCCAGAATATATGGCCATTTGCTTTTCTCTGCCTGGAATGTCATCTTAATATCTCTTTTCCTCATTATGACTGGTCACTTTTGAGGAACTATATAATCAATAAAATTTAGAAGGGTTGTCTCTTACATATCCATCTATGTAATGGACATATATGCATAATTTCAGAGGAGCTTTTTGATTGAAAACTTGACTTCCCCTCCTCCCCCCAAACTCTATATAGCTATTTACCTTGCAAAAAACAAATCACCAAAGAAAACTGATCTCTAATAAACCAGTAGTCTTTGTGTAGCTAAAAAAAAGTTTAAGTTACCTTAACACGTCTTTAGTGTTTTGAGTCAGTTTAGACTAGGAAATAATGCTCTTCTTGTAAAGAAAAAGTGACAATTTTATACCACTCTCACTAAAATACTTGTTGGGTGGTAGTGACACGCATCCCTCAGTGCCTGGCATGGTTTCACCTTGTAGTAACTCTAACATAGTTTTATAATACTAGGTGTTCTGTAAAGATGGAAGCATGACTGTGTATGTGCTCTTTTGGAAAACACTCTCCGTGAAAATATATCTTTTAGGAAAATTGAAAGGTACTTACTAATACAAGCATATGTGCTTCATGTGTACAACTAAATCTTGTACTTGTTTTGTGATCCAGAAACACTTATTAAAGACGTATTGAAGAACCTAGAGAAACACCAGGTGAATGTGGAGAATCTCAGCTCAACAGAACTGAATGAGATCGCTGAGACTATTGCCAATGCAATTCAGACAGCTGGCATTCAGGAAGAAATGGAAAGGGATGCTGAAAATGCTAAAGAAGACAAACCAGAAGCACAAATGAAGAAAGAAAGTGCCCAGGGAAGGACAGAGATTCAGAATGGATTAATGAAAAACAGTGTTAATGTACCAGGTATTAATTCTAAGAGTTAAGTAAAGCAAAAGATAGCTACTGTAATTTTCTGTTATTGTTTCACAATAGGGCTAGACTGTTTTAAAGAGGACAGAAGGGAAAGTTTCTGTATTTTTTCCCTGAAGGCTATAGAATATTATCTTTGTTGTTTTCTTTTTACAGCAGATACCTTATCAAAAATGCATCTCTTTGTGAACCCCTGGTCTTCAAGTATCACAAACAAGATAAACCTACACACCCAATTATATTGAAATACAAATTGCTCTATGCTGTGTGGTCTTATTTCTCTTTCTTGAAAATAAGATGTTTAAGCAAAATGATAATGAAAAATTATTATATTCCAAGAATGTATTTTGAAATATGAGGGGAAAAAAAGTGTGTTTCTTTAATAAAACACAATTGCTTACAGAAGAAAGTCTTAGACAGGTAAGGGTAGAAAACCACTCATTCCCTTTGCTTCTTATGAAAATAAGAGTTATTATGGTTATTTGCTTCTATCTGGACACATATTTTTTTGGCGATGCAGATTCGGGAGCTAGTCATTGTCATTAATGAGTCAACACCACAGTGGGACATAAGTTACCACTTACCCATACACTGTTTTAGGAATGTTATAGTATGTAGGACACAAAACCACACGGTATAACTATGTAACAGTGATTTTAACTTACTGTCTTTTTTTCACGGTGATATATTGAAATCCTTACTAGTTAGGGATATTCTGGTTGTTTTAATTGCCAGTTCTTTTTGTAGATTAGAATGAGCAGGCTTGAAGGTTGGTCCTGTACCATGCTGGGAGAGATGAATAAGACTCAGTCCATAAAGCAAAAAGCCAGCATTATTTGACTGTATTTAATGATGTAACTGCACATCATCACTGTAGTTAAACTGTAATGTAGTTTGGCTAGATGATATCTATAAAAGTAAGTATTTTTATTCTACCACAATACATATGAGGAGGGCATATGTTTCCTTTTTCTTTGATATAAATGTCCATTCAACCAACTAGAGCCAATTTATTATTATTTTTTTTTAGATATTGATAAACTGATATGAAGATCGGACACTTAATTAGCAAAAGAACACTATTACATTGGCTCTTGAAGTACTTTGTCTATTGATCTTGCATTAATTTGCTATCGAAGTGAGGTTTGAATAACAATACTGAATTATACAGTGCTCTTTACTGTGCCCTTTCAGCTTTGATGTCTTAACGTTTAAATTGCATGAAAATGCCACCACTACAAAGCAGTCTATAAGTGATGTTTGTTTCATATATAATGTTTTCCTTCATAACTATTTATTTGTGCTTTTCATATCCTCCAGACAATGAAGTGCGTGAAGTCAGTGCCAAAACTGAGAAAGAGGTAGAGTACCAGTTTTTAACAAAAGAAGTATTCCATATCAGAATACCAGGCTTATTTGCAGTAGAGGTCAAAAACATACTTCTGAAACATAAGAATTTTTAAGTATTGTGTGGATATAATTCAGTATCACAGTATAGGCAAAATGTTGTTGATGCACAGAAATATCAAATGAATAGTTATTTAAAACTTGAGCAAAATGACTGTTACAGTTCATGGGAACAAAATTGAGTCCTGTTATGTCTCTTTCTTAGTCATAAATAGAATTCGTAACAAATATGAAAGTTCAGACGAATTCAGTCTTTTCCTCAGATCAGTAAATTTTGAGTATTGAGATGTTGAAAACACCCTTCTTTTACTTGTTGTTTGACTCTTAGTTCTGCGGAATTTAAACATCCTTGTTCAGAGAATGTCTCTGGTTTTCAGAAGGAGATGAGTAAACATATTCCCTCTGATGGCACATGTTTTTGGGAAGGTACGAAATTCCTTCTGACATAGGTTCTCCCAATTTTCTGACCATCAGAGATATTTCAAAAGCTCTAGGCATTTCATCTGGTACCCTAGGTGGTCAAGGAATGAAGCATTACCTTCACACTAGACTTACAGAGTATCCCATGTATATATTTCTTAGTGACAGTTTGAATAGGTGATGTAACAGAAAAGAATATATTGTGACACAGAGCACAAAGTGCCTGTTAGCCATCGTCTCCTCACGAATACTTGACTATGATAAACGGATATAATGGCACTAGGTAACAAATTGTTCCAGACGTGTGTTTTGACTTTGCTTATTATTCCAATTTATTAGACAAACTTTTTCTATGATCGTATGTTT
Organism: Neomorphus geoffroyi; assembly: GCA_033558235.1. Classification (NCBI taxonomy): domain Eukaryota; kingdom Metazoa; phylum Chordata; class Aves; order Cuculiformes; family Neomorphidae; genus Neomorphus; species Neomorphus geoffroyi. The sequence continues at coordinate 36,509,914 of JAUMJM010000004.1, forward strand.
AGCTTAGTGGATCACTCACAGTTTGTCACAATTTCTAGAGGTGGATAAGTGAAATATAATTTGTCACATAGTATCTATTCACTTTCCTGTATTATGATTTGTAAGACCCAAGAGGTATGCGTGTTTCCAGTCATAAAACTTAAACATATTGATGGATATTTCTATTATTTATCCTTTTCATTAACTTATTTCATAACAAAGTTTTATTCTCATCAATAATTAAATACATGGTCATATGAAAATGAACATTATGAAAATGCCATCAGCGTTTCCTTCTAGCTGGTCTGTGAAGAAACTGTTAACCATAATATTTCTTCTCCCTTATTAAAATGTTGTAAAATACTTAATGTTCTTTTATTTTAATGAATAAACATTAAATTCTTGCATAGTATTGAAGCATACAGAAATTAGGAAACTGACTACACGGATTTGTATGAATAGACTCCAGCATATTGAGTTTGAAAGGTTATATCCAGATTTGGCTTAATATAACATTGCTGTGTTTAGTTTTAAAAATAATAATATTCTTTTAATACAGGAGAATACTGCAAAACTACTTAACTTCTTGAATGAGAATGCTTTGCCTGAAAATCCACCTAAAGATCTTATACCTGAAGAATCTACCAAGACAGAAACAAAGAAATCTGAAGACATTGACCCTTCTTCCTCAGAAGAAATAAATGCTGGTGTGGAAAATGTAAAAAGTGAGACTTTCTCAAGGGATCTGATAGCTGCAGAGAACAGTGAATCTGACTCCAAAGAGCCGAGCGAGACCCACTACAGGATTAAGGACCCCTTAATGCAGGATGGAAACTCCTATGAAGAGCCTCAGAAAAATATGGGACAAGGCTTACAACTTGAAGTGAAGTCTTCCGAGGAGAAAGAATATGGTTATATTGTGACAATGAAAGAGTAAGTATAGCAGCCAATTTGAATGGCATTTTTAACTGGAAAAAAGATAAAGTCATTGCACCTAATGAAATATGAATACACAAGAAGAAAATGCCACAGGCCTGAGTTTTAATACATCTGAAACTGTTTGGAACTTGTTCAGTACTTTGATGAAAATATAAGAAAACAGTTCCATTTCTTACAGTTGCTTTTCCTCCAATGCAGAAGATATTTAGTTTCTAGGTTTTGCTTAGACCTCTCTCTATCTTCTCATGTTCCTGTGACCTTCCAATATGTCAGTAAGTGTGCTTATGGTTAGGATGTGGGCTTTAAATATTTGACTTGAAAGTAGCCTAAATATCAAAGTCTGAGTCATTCTTCCAAAAAAAAGACACATGAAAATAAAGCACGATATTTTCTGTGTGGTTTCATTTTGATCTGAAAATAACGCATATAAGAATCCAAACATGGAGCTAGTTTAGAAAGAAAGACCTAATGATCTCAGGTCATGTCACTAATGAATCTGACATTTAGTAGTATACTTTCAAAAGCTTTTTCCCCCTAGTGATATACAGTTTATTATAGGAACGTTTGGAAGTTTAAAAGGATATGGGCACTTTTTCATCCTTTTTTTCCCCTGTGAGAACAATGTTATGTTTGGTCAGCAATTTCATCTTATCTTCTATAAGAAATTAGGAATTTAAGAAACTGAGACAGAAACTTCTGTAGGATGGTTTGTTTCTTTTGACGTTCTCAAAGTCGTTAATGGGATTGAAGGCAATAGGATTGTGGAAGATCCTTGTTTTTACTGCACTGTGTTGCTTTGAAATGCGTGTTGCAGGGTATCAGTGAACAACTTCTTGTTTGTTTTCTCCCAGGGGCTACAATTGAGAAAGATGGGATCATGAAGAAGGGGTGCCATTTAGGGGGAAGAGATTTCATACAGTGCATGGAGGGACAGGCAGAAGAGAGGAGACTGAAAGCTGAGGCCTGGCAACTTGCAAACATCAGAGACAAACAGAGACGGGGACTTATCAAAAAGTAGGGAACAAACACCCACTCTTCGGAGATAATGGAAGGAGTAAAATTCATACCCTGCAGAAAAGAAAAGTTACTTAGTTACTGGAGTGACAGATGCTGAAGGAAAGGGCTCACCTTATGGTGACATTGTGGGAGTGAGAGTTGTGTTGACAGATCCTTGCATTGCTATCATGTCCCGTTCTGAGTTTTACTTTTAACATTTTAATGTTAAATTTTATTCACTTTCTAAAGGAACCGAGCTCTAGAGTTTAGAAAAGACCTTTGGGGAGTTTTGGAGTACTTGTTTTAAGGAAAACTCCAAATGATTTGAGGTTCTCATACTTCTGTTAACTTTTCTGTGTGTCAGTAACCACAGTTATTAATTTTTTAATGACCAAATGCTTTGCATTTCATTAACCAGTTTTAAACTTGTCTTGCAATTACACTTTTTCATTGTTTTCTTGTAACTTTCATTTTTGTTGACTGCTTCCTGTAGCAGGCTCACTGTTCTCAAGAACCTGCTCAGGGAGAAAGCCAGTTATTACAGAGCATTCTCACAGTTTCTGGTCCAGGTATACCTTTGTCCTTTAGGTACCTTACATTTCTGCTTGCTTTTTTCCAAGCGGGCAACCAGGAGTTGTGTTCTGTGGTTTTGAAGCCTGTCTACCAGAAATTGATGGGATATCCTAGTTGAACCACAGCTCTTGGTTCCTACCTATAAATGGTATGTGAAACAGTAGAAGCTAATTTTTCCCCAGCTCAGTGCTACTTCCCCCAGGCCTTTCAACTCACATCAGTCTGGAAGGTACCTTTATATCCAACAGTATCTTAATGACACCATCTCCCTTGACCATCTGGACTTATCTGGCTCATAAATTCTCTAAAAGCTTAGGTTTTTCACAGCTCTGTGTAATGGGAGACGTTCTGACTTTCAGTCTTCACAGCATGTAGATTCCTCACTGTGTCATCTTGTCTGGTTTCTCCCTAGCTAGTCCCCCACTGATGGGTTTGCCCTGAATTATGTCTATTATTATTCAATGAAATTTGCTGAAGAGTCTTTTGTCCAAAGGTTCTCAGTCCGAGAGGACTCCATATACACAAATATATTTAGCACAGACTTGTTCAGCTTCTTTACCATTTTCAATACCAGAAAGACAAAAAATATTTTTCATGTACAGTAGGTTATTCCAATTTTAATAATGGTTGGGCAAGATACCTTTAGATAAACATTTGGATATTGTTAATAATGCTCAGAAAGTATGAGAAAAAATTTGCAGTGAGTTAGATGAAGCTACTTCAAAAGCTCTAAATTAAAAAATATAAGCTTATCAACATTTTTAATGGTAATCAGCTTATTACACAAAGCCACATACTCTCTGTTTTCAAAACTCTTAACTGATAACTCCTCACTACATTCTCAGCACTTTGAGCAAAACTAGATGTCATCTTCTCCAAAGTCATTGTAGAAAAAAAAGAGAATAAGCTATCATGCCTTTTTTTTTTTTGAGTTCCAGGTCTAGAATGAGTTAATAGTTAAAGAGAATTAGCTGATTGAGTTGAACTGAAGAAAAACTCTGCTTTTACCAAGATTACATTGTGTTTGACATGCAGCAAACAGATTTTGTTTCAGGGTTCTTAGCCAGTGACTTACAGCTTTTCAGTGATTTGACACTCCTCAACATTTCAGCTCCATAATATATGTCTAATTTTGTTATTTTTGTTGTTAAAATTTTTGTTTTGAATAAGTCTATCTGAAATGTAAGAGTGAAATGAAAATCCCATACTTTGCAAAATAAAATTCATATATTCTGGAAAGTTATAAGAATAACAAAACCTGTTCTGGAAATTTCACATACTAAAAATGAACTTGTCCACTCTGCAGGAACAGTGAAATACTTTCTACATTAGTTGAGGGATCTATTACATATTAGTATTTCCCACAACCACTTATTTCATATTTCATACCAAAGGTGGCCTTAGAGAGCGATTGGATCAGTGTTGCTGAGGGTTTCACTAAGGACTTTTTTCCATGAGCCTTGCTGTAATCTTATTTTTTCGTGGGGGAGAGAGAATAGAGATAGCGGTATTTGTTAAGAATTATTACTCAGAACAGAAATTTTAATGTCCATTTAAGGAACATTTCTTTAGTAAACTTCCTTTATCATTAAGGTTTTGTACCGAAAATCTTACTGGCTGTTTGCAGTAAATAAATAATATTATTAAATGACTTAGATGTGTGCCTCAGAGTTATATAACAGTACATGCATATTATATGTGTACACCGAAGTACGGGGCTGTAACTATTCCCAGTTAGGTCTTTAATCTATGTCACTCTAAAATCAGTCCGTTTTGAGAGGTTATTGTAGTCTGTAAGTACCCAGGAAACTGATTCACCACTGATCTGTTATATTTTTTGTTTAGATCTTTATGCTTTTTTTAAAAGTTCTCTATTTTAAATAGAGAGGAAGCTGAATCTAAAAGTAGGCATGAAATAATATCTTTTTAACACCCTGAGTGTCAGTCAAATTCGTATGTGAAGTGTCTTTCTAGCAACAATTAGCACATTTAAGATTATAAACCTAAAAACGTGAATCAGGTGGGGTTTTTTTAATCCACTTCTAACTTGTGCACACAAAATGAAGTGCCAAAATACAACATGTGGCACTTATTTATTTTTCAGTGCTTCTATCTTTGCATATTTTTCTTTCATGAAACAGTAGTTCATAGTTTCAATCCATCATTTTTTATTGGACGTGAATTTTTTGAGCAGCGAATCTTCATTTTTACAGCTGAAATGGGTCTTTTGGTAAGAAAGGGAAGTATTTCAACATATTTGTACACTGGGGAAAATAGCTCGAGTTCTTTTCACCTGCTGAAAATGGAACTGAAAAGATTATAGTCGGTGGTATGGTTGACAGATGTCAGGGGTGATCCATTCACTATTAGATTCTCAGGCTTCCATGGCTTTGCAAGTCTGACCCAAGGAGATATTAAGACTGCTTCAGTGAACTCCTAAGATGCCAGCTTTTAATTGTGTCACAAAGCAAAGATAAACATTTCCATGTAATACTTGAAGAAAAGATTTGTGATAGTTAAAGACTTGTCAAAACGGCAGTCTGATTGTCAATGGCAAGAACAATAGGTCACTCCTGCTGTGTTTGTCGAGTGACCTTTCAGATGGTTGAAGCAGTGCAATCCATATCAATCCATAATATCCATCAGCACTAAGCTCTGGAATGAATTGACAGTTTCAGTGTAGAAAATTGTCCAGCAAATCCACCACTGTGCTGCTTCAGCACTTTATTATGCTGGGAAACCAATCAAATTGGCTGATTTACTTTGTTTACTCTTTTCTCCTTGAAAAAATTGGTGTTCTACCAGCATAGGATATGTGTGAAAGAAGTTTGCTTTTTTTTAGTGTAACAGCTTTGAACTTTTACTACTAATTTTAGATCCGAAATTCTAGAGTAATCTTAGGATACAAAGTTATCCACAGGATATTATTTTAATTTGTGTGCTATGGTGGCTGTAGTTACAAAATACCTTTCCTTTATAGGAGAGATACATCAGTGTGAACTCTCAAATCAGAGAAGTCTTTGCCTTTGAAGCAAAGAAGCCTTACTGTTTTCTGAACTTCTAGTCCTTCAAGTATGGGAAATTTTGGGGGGGATTGGAAAAAATACCAGTACTCCCATTTGTCTGGCAGGATATGCTCGAAGTTGAGGGCCAAGATCCCACAATCAAAACATTTAAACAGTATTTAGCCTCCTGAGTCCCTCATGAGGAAACTCAAAGCCTGATTTTCCAGAACGTGTAGTTCTTGCCACCTCCAGTAAAACTAAATGCAAGCTGCTGCACGCTCAGCAGCTTGAATAGTCAATCTGGTGTGTAATTTCTGAAATATGAGATTGAGTAGTTAGACATAAATACACTAAGAAAAATCCTAGTTTGATACTAGAAAGTTCATCTCTTTTCACTGCTTATCATAGTCTTTTGTGCTTCAAAGTCATACTTTTCTGAAGCCATGCTTGTGGAGAGTGCAGAGGAACCTGGCCTGTTGCGTGATTTGTCAGAATACATGTGCTTAAAGTTTTTCATATAAATACAAGATCACAGACAACTCATGGCAGCTCTGTTATCCTGTGAGCCAACTTCTGGTGTTGTTGTATTAGTCAATTCCTGGGTGTTTTGTGTTTTGTCATATGTTAACTCTAAATTCCAGACGGTCTATGTAAAGTTATATAGGCTGCAAATCTGTTCACAACATGATAATTTAATTGGATCATGCATGCATTTCAATGTGTTTAATTTGAAGTAGCTGATATTCTGATTAGATGCTGTGAAAAAGCTGAAAATAGATCTTGTGTTCATAGTACAAAATTGCTATGGAATATGATTAGTCTGACCCACTGAATTTGCAGAAGGGTGAGGTTAATTCCAAATGCTTGATATTATTTCTCCACCTCTACAAAGGTGATAAATGATACTGCTGTGCATATAATAATTACATTCCGCACGATGGTGCTCAGGTTAGTACCCTGAAGCTGAGTTGTAAAGAACTCTTTGTTTATTCCCCAACTTTTTCGTTTTCCTAGGCAAGTCATTAAAGAATTGTGGCTTTATGATCTTCATTTTTTTCTCCCCTGCCAGGTTAAAATATTTCACACATTTCACAATGAAACAGGGCTGATAGTTTTTATTGTTCGTTGTTACTGAAAGGTCTTGGTGTTTCTTGGAAGCTGAGCTTTTGTATTTCATGAGGATTTTCATCTGGTTTTTAGAAAATAATAGCAAAATGTTCTTGTCCTTTAATACATATATACAAACAAGAACACTGATTTGACCTTCTCTGCACATTTCAATGTCCTTTTTGAAATTGTTATTCTACCTGCAGGTACAGTTTATCAAGGGAAAAACATTTGTGCATATTCTTCACTTAACATCTACAGCTTGCTGTAAAAACTAAAAGAAATTATAAACACACATAAATCAGAAAAGTTCTTGCTTCTAAAGTCTGTTAAAATCAGCAATGGACAACATTGCTCCCCTTAAAAAAGAAGTTAAATTTAAATTTTAATCTCTCACTTTGTCACCCTAGCAGACTCTACCATTGTATTAGTTCCATTAATGCCCATCATTGATTTTAAACCAAAAATTTTGCTTCTGATAACATAGCTTGACCTCCTACCTAAATAATACAGATGGAAAATACTTGCCTGTGAATTTGTCTAGCAGAGACAGTTCTATCATTGTGTCTCAGCACCGTAACTGGTGGAGAGACATAAATCTAGAATAATCCATGGCTAACTCCTTCACGTGTAATTATTCACACTCCCTAGATTTTTCTAGACATAAAATCATTTTTACCTCTTTAGTCCTCCAGTTTCCTTCTGATGCTTAGAAAGTAACAGAAATCATACCTCCCACATTACTGCTTCAGTGCCTTAATTCTGGCATTATGTATTCCCGTAGGAAAATGATACTTCATGCTTCTTTTTCATGTACAAGAAAATAACAGAAAACCAGCAGTTTCTGTACCTTTGCCATAGAAAGCAATAAATACTGGCTTTTTCTTTTATATTGAAAGCTCAACTTGGAATATTTTGAATTTCTTATCTGTTGTAAGTGCAGAAATAAGAAGACAGTCTGTTCTACTTCTGTTTCCCTTAGCTTTTGTGCTTTCAAAATCTGTTGAAATATATTTTCATGGACCATGATTCTCACTTGCTGATGTAGATCCCTTTAAAAGAGGAGACCTTTCAAGGGTACATCTTTCCTTCCTCTTAGGGCTTCACTTCCCCAGATGTTTTCCTCTGCTTTCTGTTGGGATAACTTTTGCATTTTTACCTCTAGAGGGACATTCAGAACAACATTTTGAATTGATGTAGCTGGTGACCAGCTGATCTGTCTCACGGGCAACAAGAATGGCAAGGAATGATTCTGGTCCCTTGAACTGAGGAAGGGTAATGAGTAGTTGTTGGAGTGCACCTGGAGTCCCTCATAGCGCCACAAGGACTAGCTCATGTTTGTATCTCTACAATTAGCTAGACAGATACAGCTGTTGGTCTAGTTTCCTAGAACAGACATTCCCAAACACTCCCATTTCTGTCTTTCCATGCCTTCTGTGTCCTTGTTCATGTCTCATGCTGGCTCTTGCAGGAGAGCAGCCAGTGCAGGTACTCTGCAACCTCTCTGTAAGGAGAGGCAGGTTACTCTGCTGTCTCCAGACTGTAATTGCTGGGCTGCCTGTTACATACCCACAAACTCGGGATGGGGCTGGGAGCTGTGCTTTGTTTTTATAAACAGTGGTAGTCATTAAAACCCTGAGATGCTGACATATCTCACAATACCATATGGTCAATATTTTTAGTATATCACAGTGTTATTTGGGTAATTACCACGTAGTTCATTATAAAAGAGTGATGAATTTTAAGCTTTTGAAATGAGTGAGAAGAAGAAAGCCAAAGATCAGGATTCCTGGGAATGGAGCAAACCGAATGATAACACTGTCTATTATCTACCAAGGTGTTTTCATCAGTGTTGTTCTGTCCAATCTTGGGAAGCTCAGATGTAACAATGCCATCATTTAATTTTCATGCCTTAATTTTTTGGGGGAATTCTTAACTCAGATAATGTGTACACAATATAAACACCTGACCACTGAAATTATAGAATGAAGTAATTTTAATCTCACTCTAAAAAATTTTTATTTGATGCAAATGAAATTTTGTAATTAGGAATTCAGTGAGGACTAATTCAGAACACATAGAATAAATAGGAACAGAGAAAATATTTTAGTTATTTCCTTTAAGTAGCACACTAGCACTTGCTTGAAGAAAGTATGCCGCAATCTAAAGACTAGTTATATCTGCTGTAGAAATAAATTTAGAATTAATTTCTTAATAGTGTAGAGTGGTTTTCATGTGAAGTCAGTTTTAAAATCTTTAAAGTTTGGATCTCTTACACAAATTTTTGTAGTTTTAAGCTTCTTTCTTTTAACACTGGGTTGTTGGATATTCTCTGTTATTTTTAATTCAAAACATTGTCATTATGAATTGGTCTGGGCATTAAGCTACCTTGAAGGAAGAGGGTGGATCTGAAGGGAGGGAAAGAAAGCAAAATTGGAAGTGCATTCAAATGTGTATCATCAGTTGTGTTATATCTCATTTATTAATTATTTGTATGGAGGAGTAATTTGATACAAAAGAACAATTTCGCATTTTGGGGGCTTTTTCTTTACATCAGAGATTCAGGGTTTGTGACAAGTGGACTCCAGCATTGTTTCTAACATTAAGCTTAAAATCCATTAGGGAATACTTTGGTGGGGTCGCTTTCAGTCTCAGCAAGGAAGGTATCACAATTATGGCACAGATTATTGCCATTATTTCCATGCTTCTGCTAGCAACAAAGCATCTGTATGAGTTTGTTGCTATTAGCGCAGCTGGAGGTAGCGCGTGTTGGAGGTAATGCAAGTATGGGCTGGCACAGTGTCATGCTTCCATTATAACTCTAGAGAGTTGATCCTTCTCGACTTCTCTATCACTCCTGTGTTTCCATGATGCTGTTATCCCCTCTGACCTTCGTAGCCTGACCACTGCCATTGATTTTTGCCAAGTGTCATCTGTGCTACAAATTCGTCTGGACTTGAAACTAACTGTATTAAGAGGTTTAAATTCACACTTACTGGTGGTGGGAAAAGAGGAAAAAAATTCAGAAAGTGGGAATTTGCTGAGCTGTCAAAACAGAAGTAAGCTTAAAAAGGTTTTAGGGCTAATAAAGCCTTTGAGGAAACAAGCACAGAAAAATGAAACTGCAGCCTAATGCAATAAAATTGCAGTATCCTTGAAATGATAACAATAACAGAGCTGTGAAATCAGGCAGCTCTCAAACAATCCCATGAGTAGCTCTGTGCTCAGAAGTTATTTGGTTGCTTTCATGAATCCTGAATAAATGCAAACCATTTACAAAATTAACCATTATTTAAGTAAATTTAAGGCACAGATTGCATTTAAACCGGATTAAATCCGTTTAGTGCTGAAACATATTCCTTCTCTAAGTCTTTACTGGGGATGTATGCTTAAAGATGTATGAAACTACACTGAAATGTGGACAAAAGACTCAAATTCAGACAGACAAGTCAGGCTGATGTAACTCTATGGTCTTGAAGAATCAGTACCCAGGGCTTTCATTATAGTTTATCAGATGAGTTACTCTCAGGGGCACCTCCAGACAAGAGAAATAAATACATTTCTGGTGTTTAAATGTTTTGGTTTTAGGCTTGATAGGCTCAGAAAGAATTTAATGGCAACACTATAAATTACTTTGATGTTAAAACGTTCCCAGTAGTCTTTGCCTCCCACTTACCTCCTCTGCGACCTGGAGCAAACCACTCTAATGTCTCAGTCTTCTCCATTGTAGGAATAATATGCATCTTAATTGGATGAGTGAAACTTCCTTTGTGTCTAGAAAAAGAGAAGTAGGAATTGAAGAAGGCTGGATTCAATAGCTTTATACCGGTGTTTGCCAACAGGATGAGAATAGGCAAGTCATGTCACTGCATTGCTATGCTGTGTGCTGCCTAACGTGGCAGGAGCACTCACTTCTTCCACGAGGCATGTGTAGCTGACACCATATGCCATTTATTCCCTCCTCAGGCAATGGCAACATCTTTCCTCTGGATTGCAGGACATGTGGGTAGCAGCTGAATCAGCCAGGTTTGGTGAGAGACCTTTCAGGTCAGAGAATAGTGTGTGTTAGTATACTAGAAAGTACTGTGAAGATAGTTCCCAGGTGACAGGAGTCAGTGGGAAGAGGGAAGTGAAAATACCTTAAGGAACCCTGGTAAAACTGCATCTCTTTGTTGTAATAGCATCAGCAGCTCTTCCATAGTTCAGTTGCTACTGAAATTTGCACACAAAGAGGTTCACATCCTTCTACTTCATACTTCAGTAACTGAGTTTCCCATTATGATGTTTGTTAAAATCTTTACTAATTTTAGTAGAATAAAAAAAGAAAAAAGAAAAAAGAGGAAAAGAAATTTAACTGTGTCCTTAAAATAAAAGCTTCACTAGTATTGTTTTCGGCTTCAACTTCAGCTGAAGTGCTGTGATCACTGATTCAGAGACCACATCAATGATAAACTTCTATTCACATTTTAAATCTTGGCTATTTATAGCTGAAAGCCACGGAGTCTCAGCCTCCAGGAGGCAGTGCCAGGGTCACTTTCTTCTTCCTGGCAGGACTGTGCCTGGAAGACCCACAAGTGGGAAGCACCTTCTGATGAGATACATCACGCTGTCTCAGGAGAAAAGCAGCTGTTGCAGCAAAACTGCAAGTTGTACCTACCCTTCAAATCAACAGGAGATAAATGGGATGCTCTTCATACTGACTTTAAGGGGAGTGAGTCACAGAGCAAGAGCCAGGGTGTCACTGTGGATTAAGAACTGGTTATGAGATAGAAGAGAAAGATTCGTCATGAACTGCTGCTTCTCAGTGTGTTGAGAGATTAGTGGTACCCCATGGGTAAATTGTCTCTGTTAGGAAGAACTATGGAGGATTTAGAAAAATTCCAGATGGATTTAAATGCATCGAGGGATTAAAGAACACAATGGTAGATGAAATTCAGCTGGAATAAGTGTGACAGAATAATAGACGTTAACAAAATAGTCCTTTTGGGGGGAAAATTAAAAAAGAAAAGGTATTCTTAAAACTCCTCATAGTCTGAGCTCTGAGGCTGTGGAAAATTTTGAAGAAAAGATTTGCTGTGTTTAGATACCCTTGGAAGAGTGACACATATTTTCAGATTAAAAATTTATAAGAAAGCATAAAACCCCTGAAGTAGGTGGCCCATTACCCTGCTACGCATTTCTAAAACACAAACTAGTCTAATGCATATCACTGAGGTCAAGAGTACAGCAGATTTTTAAAATATAATTATAAATAATAAGCATATTCATAATCACAATAAGTAATTGTTTGTACATAATCTTATATATTTATTTTTAGAAGGAATACACTTGCTGCAGGGTGTAAGGCAAGAGGGACTGATTTCTGGTCTCTGTCTGTCCTTTGCCTAGGCAGCACATGGAAATAGAGTGTATGGCTAAGATTGTCATCCCAATCTGGAAAAGCAAAGTTCATCTGTTTCAGGAGGTTCCTGTAAGGATAAATGGCACCATTCTTATATCTGACTATTGAAGTCAGGTACCGAATCAGTTGGACTCTGATCTTTTTGTGTCAGGTGTTTGTACTACTTCTGCGGTAGAGTATGGATATTCTGCTACTTTTTGGCCAGGCTTTGGGCAACAGCCTGAATACTGGCAATTTCATAAAAACTCTTACACCTTTTCAATTTTTCATAGAATCATTTAGGTTGGAAAAGACTTTAAGATCATTAAGTTCAACCAACTTTTTTAACATCCGTCTTTCTTGATTTTTAGCAGTGTGAACACAATGGCCAAGAAAAAAAAAAAAAGAACTAATGATTTCTATCTGTCACAGCATTGTTTTTCCCAGGGTAGACTACTCTTTAGGTAGTCCTTACAGAGATGTCTCATGTATCTTGTATCTCATGTATCGTGTGCCCAGGTGGCCAAGAGGGCCAATGGCATCTTGGCCTGCGTCAGACACTGCGTGGCCAGCAGGACCAGGGAGGTGATTGTGCCCCTGTGCTCAGCACTGGTGAGGCCGCACCTCGAGTGCTGGGTTCAGTTTTGGGCCCCTCACTACAAGAGGGACATTGAGGGGCTGGAGTGTGTGCAGAGAAGGGCAACGAGGCTGGAGAACAAGCCCTATGAGGAGCAGCTGAGGGAGTTGGGGTTGTTTAGCCTGGAGAAGAGGAGGCTGAGGGGAGACCTCATCACTGTCTACAACTGCCTGAAAGGAGGTTGTGACGGGGTGGGTGCTGGGCTCTTCTCACAAGTGACAGCGATAGGACGAGAGGAAGTGGCTGCAAGTTGCGCTAAGGGAGGTTCAGACTGGACATTAGGAAGAATTTCTTCCCTGAAAGAGTGGTCAGGGATTGGCACAGCTGCCCAGGGAGGTGGTGGAGTCTCCATCCCCGAAGATGTTTAAAAGATGGGTGGATGAGTTCCTCAGGGACATGGTTTAGTGGGGAGACAGGCATTGGTTGGACTTGGTGACCTCAGAGCTCTCTTCCAACCTTATGGTTCTATGATTCTATGATCTTAGCTGACCACTTCCTTCACTATCCTTCAGAACTTTTCCAGAATTGTCTTAGGCTTTTTTTAATTTCTTAAATGTTATTTTTGAACACTCCTGTATTCACTGCTGGCTTAAGAAAATTGGGCAGTAGCATGATCAGGGTGGTTTAAAGCTGAGCACAGGTGTAGTCAAAGTTTTAAACTCTCTCCAGGGGAAATAGGTGGAGTGGAGATGCCACTGTGCTTGATTTGGATAGCGAAAGAGAGGCTAGGTGTGAGAGTGGCTCTTACCTCCCCAGAAAATGTGCTTTCTGATACCGCTGGGAGGACTGTAATTAAGCACTCATGCAACTTTAAGGCTATAGAGAATTGCCTTGCAATTTTAGTGTAGTGCTCAGCACTCTTGAAAATGGGCAAACTGGCCTTCCTTGCTTGTTTCCCAATTTAAGCAAATTTTAGGTAGATATTGAACCCTACCTTTCTTAAGATTTCACTGGGGATTAGACTGACATTTAGGTTTAAGGAGTGTAATTGACGATGTCAGGCCTATTTCTGTACTGTAGATTATTCTTCATTTTTGCAGAAAATGATTCAATTGAACTAATCTGACAGGGCTGACTGGATGTCCATTACAGTGCTGCATTACAATTGCTAAACAGAATATTGGAAGGGCACTAGGTACAGTCTGGTAAAGACAAAACACAATTTGAATGACGGCACTAAGGGAGAATTTCAGAGTTTGGTAAATGGCTTTCTGAAGACACTTGGCAACTGGGAGGAGGAAAAGCAAATGAGAGCAACTGCTTGTGAGACTGACATAACCTCAGCATAGCATTGAGCTACATGTTGCTCTCCTTGTGCTGGGAGCAGGCTTGGCAAATGCTAGCAATCAAGCCATCTGTATAACTGGATGAGATTTTTCACTACCAAAATGGATCAGTTTATGAGATTGTTTTGCCAGGAATGTTGGGAAATACAGAACATATAGTCTTTATCATTGTTTACTTCTGTTTTTCCTCTTGTTCCCTTTGACATTGCCCACTGTCTTTTATTAGACTTTGAGCTCCATTTGGCTCAGCATGCAGAGCTGGCCATGCTTCCAGTGTTGTTCCCCACAGAACTCCTCCTGTTCCTTCATTTACATGTTTCCTTCTTGTTCTTTAACCAGAAAGGGAAGCTTTGAGCCTTGAATGCATAAATCCTTAGGTCAGGGCCAAAAATAGACAATCCGTTACACAAAGTGGTTGTTCTCAGACATCAGATTTGTAGTTTATCTTGGGAATTTCTTGGAAATGTGGCGTTCATTTTAGCCTTGTTTAGATAATTGCAGCATGAAGCTGAATTGGTCTTGCGATCAGGATCCAATATTTGGCACTACTCTTTTGTTGGAGTGGTTTAATTGGCTATTCATGGGGCATGTCTTGACCATAAGACTCTTGCATTCTACTCCATTTGCCCACAGCAGGCATTTAGCAAGGCTACTAACTCACAAATTGGGGGAGAAGTTATCTTCACTTGGATTCAGGGGCTCTAAATATTCTCTAAAATCAGTCAGACGTGCTTGAAAACCAGTCAGATTCCCTGTGCTGAAAAAGTTTTGAACTCAATTTTTGCTGGGGGAATGAGGGGAAATTTTTATTGTAATTAAAATGGTCTTTGCATGGTCTTACTACTACAACATCTGCTCTGTATTTGGTAAGCAGAAATATAGAGTTTAAGGATAGCCAATGTTGCTGCTTTTTCTGACAATAGATTCAGAAGAGATGCAAGTCAAGTAAAAACAGTCTTTTATATAACAATACTAACAATACTGGGCATCTGACCAAGAAAGTTGGTATCACTGTCTTCATTTTATGGATGGTGAAATTGAGGGTCATGAAAGGCCTCTTCCAGATGAAGATATATTCTGTTCCTCATTCATAATTCTTTCAGCAACGGACATTGTCTCACTTATGTATAAAACCTCTGAAGACAGCAGGATTGTATAGACAGATTTAAAAAATAGCTAGCAAATTCTATTTTGTAGTAATGACTGAGAAGAAAATCACTTCATCCAGTTGTTCGAACTTGTACCAGCTTTCTGGAACAAGATTTTAAAATCTTCATTACTGTATTTTTCTTGTAAATTGAACAAACAAAAATGAAATATTTAATAGACAACAACAGGGGTAGTTTATAATCCAAAGTTCTATTATTTAAATTACCTCTGTAAGTGAATTGTTCCTTAAAATATTTCTGTTCCTTCACTGGGAGGGAGTTAGGTATTGGAAGATACAGAATATTATTTTCACTAGGCAATCTAATTTTCCTGTACTCATCATTCAGTAAACTTTTTGGAAATGTTTAACAAACAATTATATAAGTTGGGCTGCCAAATCTGCTCCCGAGCATTTAATGGATTACACTAATTTTCAGAAGTGCTCAGCAGCTCACAATAATGTTGAGATGTTTATTCCTGTATTTTCATTTCAAATTTTTCTCTAAATAAAATAGCTTTATAGCCTAGAACTGCCTTTTTACTTTGTTAGACGAAGCTTCTGATGAAGCTATAGGCTCATGATTATTTTAGCTCAAGTAGGTATGGATTGGACTATTTATTTTTCACATGGTTAAAATGGATAGGGCAGTTTTCATGGTTACGTCACAATGTTAAGTTGTGATATCAGAGTCTTGCACTGAACTGGGGAGTTGTTACATCTGAAGGGGTACTGTAATACTACCACATAGCACTGGCTATTTTTAGCAGAGATATAAGCCATGTGCTCCAGCAGGTATAGCTATTTTGGTGCAAGAGCCCTGAAAATTGAAATTAAACAAAAGTAGCAGTGAAATATTTTGCAGATTTGCCAGACTTTGAATCTCTATATATCTATATATGTATCTACATAAACCCACAAAGGAAATATTTATATTTCATTCTCTGATTATTTCTTCATTGTCATTAACCTGTCAAACAAAGTATATTCTACAAATAATATAAGATAGAGATTGGCACCTGAGTGAGACAAAGTTTTGCTACTGGTTCAGTAGGGTCTGAATCTATAAACTGAAAAATAATATTTAAGCCAGCAGTCACAGATAGAGACGGCATTAGAATACAAAGCAATGGAAGAAAGTAAGTTATAAATGAATTTTCTATACTTCCTGACACTCTTTTGATCTTCCAAGTTATAGAGAACCAAAGCTGGAAACCTGAAAAGAACCTCAAAAGAATTTTTGTAAACTGTGAGATGTATCACATTTTGTTTAGGCTACTATTATTGTATCTTAGCACAGTTGACTTAAAGGAAGATGCAAAAGAGAAATCTACAGCTAGTGAAATGAGAGCAAAGTTAGGAAAGCACTATCTTAATATCTCAGCTGACAACAGCTATGTCATCTGCAAAAAGGTTCTATGCCATCCGGCAGTTTATTCTTCCTAAGACCAAACTCTAGAGCAAAGGTGTTCAGAAACCTTCAAAGCAATCATAAAAGGGAGGGCTAAAATCAAGAAGGACTATTACAATTTCTGTCTGGAGTATCTCACTCTTTATTCCTTATCTGAATAACTATTTCTTGTTTTTCTCGGTTTATGTAACACTTTCCATGGAATTATTTCAATGGAATTGAATTTTCAATTATTTCCATGGAATTATTTCTCTCACAATCAATAGATGAATCATAGTCATAAAAGAATCTGAACAACCCACTCCATAATACAGAAACTTCTTCCCATATAGGACTAAATCAAGCAGGCTGAAAAATCAAGAACAGTACATGGAAGAACACAAATATCTGTTCTTCCACAAGCACTGTGTGCTTGTACTGGGAATGTATGGGAGGACCACAGACAGAAGGATAGGTGATGTCTGCAAGTTGTTTTCTGGTAACAGTCCTTGTATAAACCTGAAATCACATTGGTGCTGGGGGTGTATGGTGCTGTTGCAATGTAAGCTAGCTTGCTTAGCGCTGTGCTGGTGAGAACAGTGTACTCTGTAAACAAAGCTAAAGGCAATCACTTTACAAGTGTAAGCCATGCAACGCTGAGCAACACTAAACAAAAGCAGAAACAGAGTGTGAAGAAAGATGTTCTGGCATTTTTAGAGAAAGGGTTTAGATATTCAACTCTTTTACAGTACAACCATCACAGAACTGTAATATACACTACTGGTATGTATCTGTGTTAAGAAGTTGAAAGACTTGTATTGAAAATATTGTGGTATTCTTAACGTAAATCCTCAAATGAGATCAATCCTCAAGTGTGATCAATAATAGTACTGGTACCAAAGAGTACTGATTCTGCTACTTTCCCAAGCTGACAAACTATGTGTGAGTTTGTGAAGATTGGTGTTGAGTTTTAGTTTGGTATTGGATGAGAGTTACTAAGACAACCTTTAGATACTCAGGCTTGCAAAAAAAGTGGCCTTCCAGACTATGTCTCATTTTCTCTCCATCATTCAAATTATTTGGTTACATCCCTCAGTACTACAGTGGCTTGTAGCAGCAAAGTCTTGTTTTTGAAGTTGGGGAATGGTTTTTCAGGGGAGAAGGGGTAAGCAAGGAGTAGGAGGTTATGATTTTACAAATAAGACTGCTTTGGTAAAAAAAATTACTCCAGTGTACACTGCAGACCTTGCCCGCGCTGCTGCATAGACTTGCTATTATGGTAGAAGACCACTTGCTGACATCAATCATTTCCATAAAATTTAAGCCAACATCTTTGAGAGAAAAGATTTAATTAACACATAAGCCCCTGAGTCACTATGACAGTCTGCTTGCATAGTGATGGGAATAATCACATTTCTACCCACTGTCAGTCCTTGAGATATAGGGCTTTTATGAATAATCTATAGTACATTTTTTCCTTACAGAAACAATCAGATTAATTTGTTACATTCACACAAGAACATTTCTACCTTAGACATCTAGAAAAACTCTAAATTTATCTAATGCCTTGAGGGGTTACCTCTGCTTGTGTGACAGGAGCTCTCTTGGGCATTTTGGGTTAGTAGCATGAAGGGAGATTGAACAATTCCATCCTAACTAAGATTCACATGAGACAGTCCATTATTTAAGGAGAAATGCCCTTAGGGTACTGTATGCAGAACACAGTGCAATAAAAAAAATAAAAATAAACAAATAGTGCTCATTATAGACAACAAATAAAATTGTGGCGATGACTACTGTGATAGGAAATTAGATTCAAAAACTTTCACTGTGAAGCATGAAAAATAACCGAAGTACAGAGCTTTAAAAACCCCTTTCTCCCGCTTTAGTCCAGTTGAAAAGATCATGTCTAATAGTACATACTTCTTTTGACACCTCCTTCTCCTACTTGTTATAAATCCTTGAAGGGAAAAATACAGAACCATTTTTCCTGAGGACTAGTCTCATCAAAGTTGTTTCTGATTTACTGTGACGTAAGTTAAGTGAGTATCGAGATTGTGACGTTCAATTTTATGATCTTCGAGGATTGAACAATGTTGAGAATAATTCTATAATCACAATTTAGACAGAGAATGTTGTATCTGTTGTTCTCACTGGACATTGCTGTATCATTTCCTTAACTTTTTACTTTCTTAATATTTTTGTATTTGATTCCACAGCACTGAAAAACAACTAAACAAGACGTGGTCTGTATATTAGGGACAGAATGTTTATAATATATCTTTACAGTTGTAACAATTCTAATAACCTGAAATTTTTGCAAATATAAATTTTGCATCTAGGTAAGTGCTTTTTTAAATTATAGCAGTCCTCTTGTGCTAGGCTTGATTGCAACCTGTTTTCTAAATTAAAAAAATGTAAATGTGGCATTGACAAAGGTTAAAAAGATTTAAAGTGGGTTCTGTCAGCAGTGCATGCACAAACCAGACTAAATCCTGTGTATCTAATCAGTGTCCTCTGGACTGTGTGCCTTGCTCCATTGTTTACTCTCAAATCCATGATAATTTTGTATCCTTTCACTGGGCGAAGATTCATTTTAAAAACTAATGAATTTAAAAATATGCTTTTCCCTTGTCTATTTGATACTGTGCCTGCAATTTGACTTTCATTGTTTGTTTCCCTCCTTGTCTCGTCAGTCCTTTTCTCTCTTTTTCTCCTTTTACTTTATTACATTTTTTATTGAGGACTGAGATGAACTGGTTGCTGCATCATGGGCCCATTACACTTTCTAACAATTCCATTTACACCTTATTGTTTGTCTTATTGCTGGAAAATTCAGGTGATTCATCATGCCTGAAGAAGCACCTGATCCCAATTCCCTTGATATCACGATCACTATGTGACAGAAATACAGTTAGTGGTGGCTTTCAGACTCTAAGAGGCCAAGGTGATAACTCTTTTGGGACTTTTAGCCTCTCAAGTATTGATGAGTTCCATTTTCGTAATGCTCTGTCTTCTTGCTCCCTTTCAACAGCCCCCTGAATGTGGAAAAGGGCTTGGAGTTAATAAAGGAGGTGGCAGATCTCCTGAAGCTGCAGATGAGTGCCTTCGATGATGTCAAGTATGTACACGGAATTTACCCCTTTTTATTTTATTGGATTTCTCATTATTTTTGAATAGTTTGTTTTACGAGAAAATATCTACTTTTTAATGCCAAAATTAATGATAGTGTGTGAGAGGCATAAAAGAATATCATGATTCTAACATCCCGTACAAACAGCTAGGAAGAAATTATTTAAAAAACCTCTAAAGACTGAAATTTTCCTATGCTTCCATAGGGAAAAATGTCTGTTCAAGGTGCTGTAAATATTACCAACCTTATTTAACAGTTTCCAGGTAAGGAAGATCTTGCGAAGGGTCATTATATCCAGCATTGCTGATGGGGAAAATGATGTCAGAGATGCATAAGCACTTGGTTCCTTGGCTTTGAAGCTGGCACGTGGCACACTAGGTCATGCCGCTTGGTCAGTTACTCACTTAACAAGTCACAGGGAGTTCAGCTATGTTAAGCTACTGTTTTTCTTCATAGGATTCATACTGATAAATACTCTGCATGTTAGTCTCCTGAAGCAGGAGGTTTTGATTTACCATGTCCAGTAAAAACTTTCAGATTGGAGATTTTCTGAGATCATTGTGGTAGGAACATTTGCTTCACAAAAGTTAATTGCTCTTCTATAAAACACAAAATAAAAATAGTTTCATAGAAAAACAATGGAAAAGAAGGGTCAGCTGTGGGAGATTTTTGACAGCTTTCTAGAACGAAGTCATATCTTGATGAGAATAAATAGCTGATGTCTGGGTAGCATCCAGTTTCTGCCTATGTTTCAGAAGGTTTGGGACTATGAGTCAGGTTGCTGAAGTGCAACATCTTTATCAGCCTTACTTGTGGTGCCAACCACTTTTATTTAACCTTCAGTTCCAGTGCATGTAATTAATAGCTTAATACTGTGTTTTAAGCTGTAGTCTGAAGATGTTTCATCTTTAGTGGAATGGTCTATTATTATTTGGAAAAAAATTCTACCCCTTCTATTACTGTGTATGTAGGGAGAAAGAGTCAAATGGTGAGAGAATCTGTTTAGAAATCTGACAAATACCAGACATATTGTCATTAGTTGTTTAGAAGGAAAATATTCCCATATTTTGTTTGCTGGAAGGGTTCTTTGTATTGATGAAAATCTTTTGCTTGTACTTTATGAAAAGTATTTTTTATGAAAACTTGTTTTTCAAATTACAAATATATGACACTACTATATGGTCTTTCTTGTAAAGAGAATTTGCAATCTGGACTTTGAATAGCAGCAGATATAGTCTGCTGAATGTTTAAAGGGGTAATCCCATGGAACAATTTCTCTGCTGGAACCAACAGGTTCTGCTTCATTAACTTCATTCATTTACAGTACAGAGCACTTTTACCACCTTTCTAATTGTTAGCGTAAAGCCTTTTGGTTATTTTTTCATTTGATAAATCACAACAACATTGCAATTGGCAGACTGCAGATTCATTCTCTAGTGAAAAATATCCCTCTAGTGATACAGCTAGCTATGAAAAACCTTTTTCTTTTTTTTTAATGTGTGACATAAGGCATGACAGTTATTTGGGTCCACCAACATGCAGTCATATGATTGTACTGAAAGCACTTGTATTGTATGGTCAGTGTTTAAAAGTGTGTTTTAAATGATAATAACTCCAAACAGGACCACATAGTCTGTCTATCAACACAAACACAGTCTTTGCCTTTTAACAGGATCTATAAATCTGTGAAAGATTATCCCAGATCTTAAGTTAGTGTAGTATTCATCCTTAATAAATTTTCTGTACTCAAGAAAATAAGATGGTTAAACCCATGAAATGCTAAAGGAATATGGAGCTGGTCAGTAGATGAAGCAATAGTAGAGGCTTTAGAAAAATGCCTCACCAAACAATGAATTAACAGTTTTTGGATTTGTCCTTTTGCCATCACTACACTGCCATTGTGGGAAAACTGCATGACTTTGAAGGCTCTGATTAGCTTCTGTGTGGCATCATGGAGAGGGGTTTCAGGAATGACTTGACGTCACAGTTATTCCTAATCCACATTTGACATATCAAGGTGTGAGAATGAAGCCTCTCAGGAAATATACTTTTTGCTTGTCCTAAGGTATCATGGATGACTTAATTTTTTTATTTTTTTTTTTTTTTTTACTGGCAACTGAAAGTATTCTTTTACTTACGGGTTCCATTTTTTAAAAAGTCAACTTGGAACTCCAACTGGAGTACTAGCTAGGTATAAAATTCTCAGTTCTCTCTTTTCCCTCCAAGAACTCTGAATGGTAAGAAAGTAACAGTGTAGACCTGATTTTTTTAGATGATTGCGAAGATTTCAGGGTAAAGACTTATTAATAAGAACCGTGGGGTTAATCTGAAAATATAGACAAAGCCATCACATTAAATAGGAATAGTGTAAGAAGAACTGGGGAGAGAGGGTGAGTGGTGAGTTCTAAAGTTCGTTAAATTCTCAATTAAGAGTTTCTTGTCCTTTTCTCTGAAAAAAATTAATTTTAAAGGGACAGCTTCACAAATAAATTACCACCTTAAGTTAATTTTGTCGGCAAATGTCTTTCCTTCTTCCCTATATTTTAATTTTTTTTTTCCTGTGCTTTGGAGTTTGGTAAGTGAACAATTGCTTTTGCCTTGGATTCCTACCGATTCCCAATTCCAGTGTCAGTTGATGCATGGAGGTAAACAGCTTATCTTCTCTCCTTCACAATCCTGCCAACTCTAACTGAGGGCCTGCAATTCACAGCATAGCCTCAGGCTTGGCTCCCAGAGCAATGTGTCCACTTGTACAGTTGGTTTGTTGTCAAGGTTGCACTGACATAAACTTTGCTTGCCCTGTGAAGTGGATGAGTGGGAATAGATTTTGGGAATTCATAATTAGAAATATTTCAATGTTGAAGAAAAGATCCAGCATGTGAGCTGTCAGTTTTGGATACAGCCTGAATCTTTATGGAAGTAATAGTTATGCTTAATATGTTTTGTTAATGATTATGTAGCTGTCAAATAAATTCCATTATTTCTTATTACATCATTAGAGACCATTAAAAGGATATTAGCATGCTGATGTAATTATGCAAGCAGACGTAAAATGACTATAGTTATGATTTTATAATCTAATTATGGGCATCCAAGGCTTCTGGTGATTGATTGTTGAGCTGGTATCATGGACTGAAGTCAGATGGGTAGTAGTGTTAGGAGGGCTTATATTTATTTTTTTAAAAATATGATATTGTCACTCTGCAATCTGCAACATTGACCTTTTTCATGTAATTAAAGTTCTTCACGTTTTATAGAGTAAACTTACAAATGTAAGAGATAATCAAGAAATATCCAAATATAATAAAAATGCTCAAATTTGTGAGCTAAATTGTGAGGACAGTGGAGAGGACACTTGGAATTTATAGTCAAAGTCACTGAATTGGAACATACATGACTTGATTTCTGATGAGAATACAAATTATTTCTGAATTTTTATTTGATGTTCTCATACTTGGGATATTTACTGAGAATATTGCTAAGGGGGAGTGTCAGATCTAAGCTTAGCTGAATATCTTTGTATGGAAAGAAAACAGATTATTCTGATTTTGTAGTATTTCAGACTGCATATTCTCCTGTTCTCAACCTCCAGTTAAGAGATTTCCAGCTGAATATGTCATTCTGATGGATGCTGCAGTAGCACTGATTTTTTTTTCCCTTTCTTATTTCTCTCTTTAGCCTTATATTATTTTCCCAATCATCACTGAAGATCTCCCACTTCAAATGCCCCCTTTTTGCCCACTTTTTTCTACTGCTTTGGCATCCTCTGCTTACTCATCTTAATGGGTATCTTTGTAATTTTTTGCCTTCTAACATACTTAAGTCTGTACTCAAAGAACTGTCATTTCAGATGTGATAACTTGAACAGCAAGCATGCCCATTTTCATATCTAATTTTTCAGTGCAAAATCTATAGCAGAGCATTCTATATTCTTTATATAAAGTGACATTAATCTCTACCTGCTGCTGTTGTTTTGAAATTTAACAATAATTGCCTATATAAACATATCATACATATATATATATATATAAAATGTTGTGTATGAACAGGATATTTATACTCAATTTCAAATGCTAGTGTAAACAGATTTTTCAAGTTGAAAAAGCTAATTCTGATTATCTCATATAATCTTCTGGATTGTAAAACCATAAAACTTACCTGATATTCCCTTGTCATGTACACTTTGTTTTATCTATATTGTACTTTCAAGGCTAAGTTAGTTAGAAAACCATATCATTGATCTTTCAGTCTAGAGTTTAAACTCTCGGGCCTTGCATTGGTTGTTCACCTGACCATTGTCCTTGCTCACACTGAGACTAGAGGTGAATTCAGTATTTTACTTAAAAGCTTTTTATATGAAAAATGAAAATTCAGTTTAACTGAAAGTATGTATGGAAACTGTATGAAGGCTTTAGCTGAAAAACACTTTCAAAATTTGTAGTGGCCACAACAGTCTGGTTCAACATTTGGAAAATAAAGTACTATGACTTTTAAGTTCAAAGTAGTGACTGTTTTCAAAATTTAACTAAGTTTGGCTTATGAGGAAAATGCTTTTATTTTGATGATAAGGATAAATAAAAAAAATATTTTGGACACAACTGAAGTCATTATTTAAATTTTTTTTTGTTGTTCAGATGAACAAAAATATCAATGTTTTTATAAGGACTAATTATGATATAGTCTTGAAGTATTTGGTCATATCTGTGCATTTTCTACAGCCCTCTGTCTTATTCCATGCTCAGTTAATGAGAAGCTCTTCAAAGCTTTCTCATTGTTCAATATATGGCTTCAGGATTTATTTCTTGAACATTATTCAAATCCAGGTTGAGGTCGGAAAACTGTCTTCCTCTTGTTTTGCTTTGTGCTTTGGTTTTTTTTCCCCTAAGGTTTTATTCACTACACTATCAAAATTCTTGACAAACGTGAATTGATACACTTAACTCATGTGAGAAATAGGGTATTATTAGGAACATACAGTTATGCATGAAGAGATTAACATCAAAGTATTTGCTAATATGAGGTGTCCAGTCTGATGTCTCAGAGTATAACTTATCCAGTCTCCTCTTTGAAGAACTTTGCCTATTGAAACAGAGATCGCATTGGCTTCAGTTACCATTCTGAGTGTTCAGTGGTCCCCAAGGTCAGCTCTTAGTTTAGACAGTGCTACTCACTCGTAAAAAAAATTGCTTGACGTGACGTGGCTTTGGATAAACTGTCTGAATCTGAAAATGAGGCAGAACTGGATGGTACCTGCAGAATTCGAAGTAACGGTAGGACCTTTACATCTTTATAGTTCCTTACCTTATTTGCCACACATACTTCCTAAATTATGATAAAAATGAAGATACATGAAAATATTGGTCTTCTCTACTACGTGACCACCATTCATCCTTGGATGTCAGAGATCACACTTTGAAAAGAAAGACTGTATATCTAGATACAAAGTAAGTCAAGATTGGGTTTTCCTATTACACTGTAGCATGTCCTTAGTGTCAGCTATGCTTTTTGCATGTTTTTATGTCAACAGTCATCTAACAAAGCTTGAATTTGGAAGGCTTGTCACAAGGAGAGCTACATGCACATTCTTGCCATACTTCAATTCTCTGTTTTCAAGTAGTGGGGTTAGAGACACTTTACACTTCCTTTTCAAAGAAAAGGCCTTACACAGCCAAACAATACCTGTCATTATCCTTGTTCCTAGGAAGGGTTGAAACGGTTGGGCTGGAATAAATACAATTTGAAAAGCCAGCGAACCATCCTAGTGAAAAGAACTTGAACTGAAGAAGATGTCTGAAAATCAAACCAAGTAGTGAGAGTTTGAAGAGCTTTAAATGTGTTCAAATTGGAAGTGTTGGGCAGGCAGACTGATGAGTGGAGCTCCCAGCCTCACCTATTATGAACATGTGCATTGGCTGTAGTGTACTAATCAAGCTATATAGGTTTTGTTCGTTGTTTGTCATGTTATTTTTCTAACACCTGAACAACTCAATCAGCCAGTTAATCATATTCAGTCATCCATAACCTAAACACTGGAACACTACTTGATATTTTCACTTCATCATGCTGATGGATTATGACATGTCGTATATGTATGCTCTAAATGTGGACATCTCAGGAAATTATTGGTAGCTTGAGAGACAGGATAGTGTGAGGGAGGATTTTTTAACCACTGGGCAGTAGTGGGACTTGTAGCACAGTGTCTTGTTATGTTTGTATCTGTAAACTTCCCTCTATGATACAGATGCTCCATGATCCCTTTCTCCTTGATTCAGTGTGATTAATCTATTCTTGTGTTGTATGGTGAACACCTGCGGATTAGTATTCTTGCAAAGTTTTTTCTTGATTGGTAGATTCTGGATTCTGCCATCTATGCCATTCAGATTTACTGAAAGGAATGTTCTAATATTGTACTTAAGAAAAAAACATATAGTCCATCCTGCTCCCCTCTAAGGTGCTGTGGTATAAAATAGCACAGACTGAATGTTTATTTCCGTTCCATTTATTGTCCAGAAATTAAGCCACATTTCTATTTCAATTTGAACTGTGCTGTGATTTATCTCAATAAAAAGGTATACCTTTCAAAAAAGTTGAGCAATTTTGTCATCTGTTCTTTGATTTTAAATAGCAAACCGTCAGACTAAGGCTATTTGGCATTATCTGGTTTAAAATGTTATAAAAGCATAACTCAGAAATAACGGAACCACATTTATTGAAAGTTGACTTCTTCCACATATTTAATGAATCTGGAAAACAAATTATCTGAAAAGTGTACTACGGTAGCTCATTGCATACAGCCTTTTATAAGAAATTACGTGTTTTCTGGTACATACTGTCTTATTTTACAAACTAATTTATAATATAAAGATACATCAATTTTTAAAGGAATAAGGATAAAGAAACAAAAATAAGGTGGAAGTTTCAAATATGCATTCCTTTACTTAAAAATGAGTGATTTTTCAGCCTTAGCGTTACGTTATTCTTATGGCTTTTCCCCTTGAGGTACAATATACTTTGTATTCTTCTCTTTAATAAATGTGCATATAACCAAGATCGTTTTGCCTTCTCCACTGTAACTTTCCTGCTAGAAAAATATAAAAATACATTAAAATAACAAGAAGAATTTTGGCCTGCAGCATTTTATGAATTCTAGGTGACAAAACAGAAAGACCATAAAAATCTAGGGAGACTTTCATAAATAAAAATGTATGAAGTTTGACATTCCGTTATGTTTTACCTCATTAAATCAGAGGATTTTCACCTTTGTAATCAAAAGCAGAATGCAATCTAGTGTTCTAGATACATTTCCATGTACTCATAGGTCCATACTCAAGAGAAATTTTTTACAGATATATGAGCTTCTGAAATGTATCTGTCTTTTTTTTAACTTCACATTTCTCTACTACTCTTCTCTCTGTGTTACTGAGAATGCTATCATATTAATTTTTCATATCATTAAAGTTCATAATATTATAGAGTAGGCAGAATATACTCCTTTGTTTGAAATAAATTACTGAATTTGTGCCATTATGTTTAATTTATTTAATGTTTTCTTATTAACAGGTAATCATTTCCATTCCATAGATGAGTAAACTGAAACTCAAGACAGCTTTCTTGCTTTTCCCAAAGATGGTGTAGAACGTGGTGACAGATGTGAGAATAGAAACCTAGAACTGTGATTCTCACTCTTGAACTAAAAGTTGTTCCACAAATAGAATAACTAATATTAGAAAAGGCAAAAAAGTTTATCATATAGAGCTTTGTTTAAAAGAGTAGTTCCTTATAAGAGATATACAGAATTAGTCTTAAGTCTGTGTCTTTCTCAGTCCTCCTGCCCTTGGCTAACTGATTCTCCTACATATACAAACACACCTTTTTTCTCTCTCTCTGTCACCTGGATGGATGAATGGATTGCACAAATGTTACAGAACTGCTGATCCAGCTGAAAAAAAGATAAATAATTTTTCTGCACATTTTTTTACACCCTAGCCAGTAAATATTGCATATCCAGGCATAGAAGCTACACCACAATCTGCCTGTGGAAGAGTTTGTATTCCTTAAGAGCCATAAAGGCAATCTGAGCAAACGTACATCTGTAGGTGCGACTGAAAGAGCCCAATAAATGCCACTTGCGGTGCCTCCTTTGCAAAGCAAATGTCTCTAGCTCACAGCTAGCAGGGAAAGCTCAAGAACAAATCTTCTGGTTGATCTCCTTAGAGCTAAAGGAGAAGCCAATAGGTTCTTAAGAGGGCAAGCAGGAGGGCTCTGGTGTAGCACTGAGAGTTTTCTAGCTTTGTTGAACTGAGGCTGGAGCTAAGTGTGGGTTCTTTGCTCTTTGATTGTGCTCCCATTCTCATCAAAGAAATTTGTGTCTAATCTGGCTCCTATCAAAGATACGAGCATGCTGAACCTTCACCTCTGCAAAAGCCCTGAAGCGAGTCATGCTCTTCATTAATTATTAAAGTCACTTGTGCAAACTGAGCATAAGGTGACTATCATCCCAGCAGACAAATTTTACACATGATTTCAACAGACTTCACTAACAACACAGGTGTGCAGAATGTAAGTAGACCTGGAGTCAGTAACATACATTGAATGCTTACTGGCCAAAAATTAACCGTCTGCTGTTTGTGTACCAGGTAGACTAATAAAAGCTAATAAAAAAGAATGGCATTTATCTTTTTTTTTTTAAAAAATGACAAGATTTTTTATCTTTTATCTTAATCTTCAGGGAGTGAAAGAAAAATCACTGTACATTTAAGTGACATTTTGAGACCATTTTCCCACTCTCTCAGGGTCCAAACACTCTTTTGCTGTAAAAAATTATAGCACTTGTATGGTTTGTTCTATTAAATACTGTAATTAAGAACCTTATTTGCATGGCAGGCAAAGCTGGCAACTTTCATGTACTCAGCATGGTGAAAATGTCAAGTTTCATGGCTTGTGACAGATTAATAGAAAAATTATTTTAAAACTCTGCAAATTATTCATAGATATTGAGTAATCATCAGAAGTTGCATTTAGTGAAGAATAAAAATAAGACAAACTGAGCGTAGCATCAATCTCTAAATTAAGCGTTGTCTGTTTTTTAAATTATTTAAATTGTAGGCTTAGGAAGATAATCTTCACCTGAGATGAAGTGAGATGTAAAATCTTTAAAATAGTCTTTCATCATCTTTAACACTGTAAATTAGTATCAATGTACTTAGCACAGTTTTGTTACATATAGATTAAATGATTAATACAAAATGAATGATTAATGCAAAACAATTCATTTAGTATTGGCTTCCTTTAGTATTGGCTGGTATCGGAGACCAACAAGACATGGACTGCTGTTGTGGGAAAGCATCCCTTTATGGACCAGTCATCCCCTTTCTGTGACTTTACTCCTGAAATTATTCTAATGACAGTAGTGTGTCAGTCAGAATGCATTTCATTATTTGGACACCTTGTAGTGCCCTCTTCTCTCTCCCTGAAATGATGCTGTGTAAAGATCCATTGATCGTTCCAGGGAAGAGGGCAGTTCAAGTTGTCCAAATAATTACCTGATTTATAAGGGCTGTAGATATAGCTTGCATAGGTAAGACTGAACTCTAACCATCAAATCCAGACCTAAGTTTTGTTTCCATGTAGTCATATGTGCAAGCCGCCATTGCTCTGAAACTGTTGATCTGTCTAATCTTTGTAGTCTATCTGTTACAGCTGCAAGGTGTAAACCACTCTAATGAAATGTAAGTGATGGCAGAAAATCAACCACTAACTGATGAGCTGTGCAATTAATGTCTTTTCCTTAGCAGGAATTTTCTTTTTCATCTTTAGTACTTGGTCATTGTCAGCAATAAGGTGTGATATTAGTACAACAGATACGCAGTTATATATTTAGTGCAGGTCTGTAGATGACGTTACAAACAAAAGTTTGTGCTTAATGTGGACAAAGGATATAAATATGAATAGATTATATATTTTATGGCTACATTGCAGCATGTTGTGAAACACTGTGTCATTTTGCAGTTTAAGGAGCAAGTTAAGAGCTTCTAGAGAAGGACTCAAGAAGTTCAATTTGCCAAAACAAAAATAGATTTTTTTAATTGATCACTGGCTATAAGTCCATATATGTCAATAGAAAAGTGTGAATACATACAGCTGTACACTGACATCCGTTCAGTTCAGGTGCAAAATGAAGGAAATCTTTGAACGGTAGATATTAAGGAGTGAAAGATGTGTGACTTTTTAGTGTTAAGTCTGGATGATGATCAATATTCTCTACTGAGCAGTTCAGGGTAGTTATTTTGTAGTAGGTCAGCACAATACATCTTTCACAGGTTCCCTGAATCTTTGAAATGTAGTCAGGTGCCTGCTTATATAGTATACATAGGCTACGATGCAATGCTTCACAAAATAAATTTTGGCCAACATTTCTGGTCAAAATTGTTGGTGAAACCTGAATGAAATGGTCAATGGATTTACAATGGTCTGAATAACAGAAGGAGAACAAAATAGCCAGTGCCTACTTTATCCATTTGTGTGTTATACAGCAATTACCAGCTGCAATTTTCTGCCTTTGCTTTGTCTTGTAAATCATGTTGTATGAACACACTGTATTACAAAAATGCCTCCTTTAATCACGTGGGTTTCCCCTTTAATTTGATTTGACATAATTATGTTTGTATAACTCTATGTGTAATATATAACGCATTTACAGCAGTATGAGTGTTTAATTTTTTCCAAAATTGAGAAGGTTCAAAGGAGGCTCCAGTGCAATAAAAACAGTGGACATAAGCTTCAAATTCCTAAACACAGTAAGCACAGAAATGTGTACACATTGCAAGTCATTAGTTCAAGCCCACCAAACATTTCCTGAGACAATTACCTTCACTGCTATAAAATTTACTTTGCACAATCCTCTGGAGCGTTGCTAATTGCTTTTCTTAACCTCTAGAGATTAAAGGATTTTGAAATGAACATATAGACAAGTAGTGACTCTAATTTCAAATCTAAGCTTTATTAAGGCAAGCTCTGTTTTATGAAATAGGGTCACTAAGAAAATGTTTAATGTTGGAAATATCCAATCTTAATCTCCTCGTCTTCCTCAAATCTTGAGAAATTGGACTCTGCTTGCATTTTTATAAAACTGCAGAGCAACCTCTATTCATTTCCATCTGGCATCAGCTCTATATCTCATCTTCAAGAATACACATAACCACGTTGGCACTTGTTTCTCAAATCCTTTTCCACTAGGGGGTATGATAGACTGTGACTGTATTTTGCAGCAAACCTTGCGTGTGATATTGTAATACTAAAGTATACACACATGAGGGAGAAGAACAGGCATGCAAAGCTTGGTACATAATTTATGGAGATTTAAATCCTGTCATTCATAAATATAATTACAACCTACGGCTTGAAAGTGATATGGACTTTGCCATATTGATCATGCTCTCGCTCTGCTTATTGAGATCATTCATTTGTTGACAAGCAAAATATAATAAGTGTTACTAGTCATTAAAACAATTAATGTAAGGAAATATTTCTATTTTACACAAAGAATATTGTTTGTTTCTCTGCAAATTGTGCACCTTCAGATAGGAAATATAAAACCAAGGGGAGGGGATTTTATTAAATCAGCAATCAACCTTCAAGTAATTTTAGTATAAACACTGTAATTATTTCATCTCTAGTAAACAGGGTATAAGACAACAGCACATAAGGGTGACAATTTGCAATATGCTTTGAATGTCTGTTAAAAAAAAAGCCTATTATGGCTGAAGGCAACATTATTGAAATTATAAAAAAGCAGAAGTTGTGACAGCCAACAGAGGGGCTAATTAGTCAGTAAATTTCAAGTAATAAATTTAGCAGGTCATTACAACAGACATTATATTTTTATGTGGGGAGAAGTCACTGTTTATTAGCCCTGAAGCCAGACCTGCTTACCTTATTCAAAAAAACATCATAACAAACTATTAGAAAAAAGTGATAAGTGTAATTGTAATAGTATAGACCAAATGCCTTCTAAAACTCATAATCTTCTCTTATTTAGGTGAATGTAAATTCACTTATGTCACATCAGCTACGAATTTACATAGGTCTAATAGTAGTAGCGTACAGATCAGGGAGAAAAAATGGACAAAAAAATCTGATATTGTCTTTCTGGATGAAAATGCTACTATTTGACATATTTAATCTCTGCTGCAGCAGTTGCATGTCTTAGATGTAGTTTACGGTTCAGCCTGGGCATTGTGGTTTACATTTCTGATTGCTTTCCCCTACACAGCTGGCTGAGTGCTGGCGTGATGGAACCTGCCAGCCAGGAGAGATGCCTCTGCTAACCGGGCACCCTCCCTGATCTGTGGGAAGGGTTTGTTTGCATTTCATCAGGTCATAAACAATTGTGTGCACTTCAGTGAGCCTCCGTATTTAGAATGATGTAAAGACAATTGCCATTAATATTAGCTAGGCTTCAGAGGGTTTGACAGCCGCATGAAAAAGTAGTCTCATCTATCTAATTTAGAGTTCCTGGTTAGGAAGTGTCAGGGGGGCATTTTATACATCTTAGAACTTCTTCTCAGACTGGTTGCCCTCGTGTTAAAAAGTCTTTTAAAAATATTTTGCAGTCAAATAATTACGGGTTTTGTTTAAATGTTCTCGTCCAACACATAATGAACAGCGAGAAATTCCCCAAAGGGCATCTATTGTTATTGAAATGCTTATTTATTGAGTGCTTTTGCCAGAAGCCCCCCATGAGAAAAATCTCATTTTATGAGCTCCTGAAGCAGTCAGTTCCCAAAACATTGAACAGAAATGCAATTTTCTCCAAGTAATCTCAAGGTCCTTTGTTTGCTTTTAAATAAACACCAGAATACCAATGTGCAAAAAAGTTGTGGCAAGAGCTGCTTTTTTCAGTATTTTGTAAATATTCCTAGGGAAGCTGTGCTTATGAGGTGCACAAGTGATTTCTTACATTCAAGCATTCAGTTGTTACGGTAAAGAAAAACAATATCCCACAAAGCAATATATGAGTGGGTATTTTTAATGATTCTTAGATTTATTTTCCTGCAATAGAATAATGTTAACCCAATAGAATCCCATTTGCATATGGAAATTTTTTTTCCCACCCTGTTTTCTCCTATTTATTTCCCTATATGTTCTCAGCAGCAGCAAGGAGAAAAGGCAGTGCTTGTGGCAACGCTTACATGGACAGAACTCAGACCCCGTCGTGTTCCTGGGTTATCCAGGTGGAGTCACTAGAGAACAGTGTGATGGTCCCTGCCAGACTTCAGCTCCTAGGAAGTCCCTGCCTGGGTTGGATCACTGAAATGATCCATTTTTAATCTACATGATTTTAATGATGCCATTAAGTGCATAGTTGCAGAAAGTGGGGGACAACTGAGGAGGGACTGAGGTTTGGGCCAGAGGCAGGAACAAAAAACTCAAGCAAGGGAAGGAGGAAACTTTCTATGTCTGCTGATAGAGCCAAAGTATAATTACACCATGCTTGAAAGTTTGCATTGATTCCATGTTCTCAGCTATAATGGAATACACGGTGTAGATTTGGGGGCAATATCTAAAATTTTTTGTTCACCCTGTCGTTGTCATGGTACAGCTGTGTACTGGTTTGGTGCCTGTTTTTATTTAAAGCAAAATGCTAATTACACTGTAAATATCTAAGCATCCGGAGAGGAGTCATTTCTCGTAGACTGGCAAGGCAGCAAGAGGGACAGTGCAACATTAGTTGCATTCAAAGTAGGGAATCATGAAACTCCCAGGTGCCTTTTACGGTTGATTATCTCAGTGTTAGTGACAGAATCAGGGAGTAGCCTGACTTTTTGTAAGGCAGTTAAATAAAATATACGTCGCAATTGTTCAGTATTATAACCTAAAATGTTATTTAAGCGGTGCTGATAAATGCTTTATAATGACTTAACTTTTTAAAAATATATTTCTTGCGCATTAATGACTTGGCATCTTGAGTGTCCTTTAGCAATAAAATCTGTCCGTTTTCTTTTTCTACCCATGTCCCCCCCCCCCCAGGAGTATTTACAGAAAAATGATTGATGAATGACTGTTTCTATTAACTACAAAATAATATGTGCACAGTGCATACTTTGCTAGTAAAAGACAGAAAGGTTGTTTCTTAGTCTTACTCTTATTCCCTTTGTAACCTCAAAGAAAAGTCTTATGGTTAATAATAGTTCTTTTCTTCTTGAAAGGGAAAAGTTTAAGGGTATTTCTGTCTAGGATATATGTGATGCAATTAAGCACACTTCATTAAGTGCTCTCTATTGTATGAATGCAAAATATTAACATGTAAGTAAAAGAATAATTTAATACTTCATTTCAAACCCCTCAACAAAAACATTTTTCAAGTTATACCTTTTATGCAGTGATTTTTCATACTTCATTCTTTTATAAGCCACCGCTATAGGAGGTCAAAGAACATTATGTGTATGGTTCCGGCCAATGTACTTCACCTTTTAAGCAAGGTTGTTATTCATAGTATAAACGTAATTCTTTTCTTATTATATGAATAATAAAAACTTAGGAACTCAGACAATACATAGTACGTAAGTAAACTTTTATAATAGTGCCAGTTTTTGTCTTTATTAAGCCCATGCGCTCTTCTCCTCTGTAAATTGTTGTATTATAGTTTCTATACTCTCTTATTATCTGGAAATTTTCCTCAAAAATACATTTAATATATTTGTGTGTGCGTATTTTTTGTATCTTTTTGATATATGCGTACCTCAGTGTAGTTTTGAAGGACATCAGAAATGAATTTTTTTTTTCCTTTCATCATATGTGCATGTAAGTTGAAAATTATCGGGATGGGTGGAGAACGAATGCAATATTACCTATGGAGATTTAATTTTCTTTAAAAATTCACAATGAAAATTTTTTGTGAAACACTGAATAATTTACTCTGCCATTCTTCATCTGGCTGGTCAGTACCTTCTTCCATATATCATAGAATCACAGAATCATTTAGTTTGGAAAAGATTAAGTCCAACTGTAAACCTGACACTGCCAAGTCCACCACTAAACCATGTCCCTAAGCACCACATCTACACATCTTTTAAACACCTCCAGGGATGGTGACTCCACCACTGGGCAGCCTGTTCCACTGCTTGACAAACCTTTCAGTGATGTAGTATTTCCTAATATCTATTTTAAAAAAATGCATTATAGATTTTAATCCCATAAGGCTAAATCCAAACATTCTCCACAGAGCCAAATTATTTCCTCTCGTAAGTTATTCAAAGAGACACTTACCTGTGTTGTTATAGGATAAATACTTTGTGATATCTCTCTGGTCAAAATCAGCCAATGGATGAGATATGTCCGAAATCTTTTCCTCATAGGAACATGTAGAACATGATCAAGCTAGATATTCCGAGTTTCTTTATTGTCCCTGTGATTTGCAATCATGACAACAGGCCTATTGATGTTAGGCATATAAAATTTGAAACTACATATAAGCTTCTTTGGATGCTGCAAGCCAGTGATGATCCATGCTGTACTTGGGTGAATAACAATTTCAGTGCCTCCATTTTTCTGTCTTCATAATAAGTATAGTATTTAAAGGAATGTTCTGAAAATTAATGTTGTTGAAATTCTTTCAGATAGGCACAAGATACACACAAGAGACGAAGAGTTATAAAAATATATGCAAATGTAACTAATGAAGCAAAAGGAAGAGGGCTAAATGGTGTCTTAATAGATTCTCTTTAAAAACCTATTTTGATAAGGAATATTATGCCAGGTCTCTTGATTATGAATCTTACATTTTTTTAATAATCTTTTCCAGCGTGCTGGGACCAGCTGTGACCTTCAGAGTGCACTCAAACCTCCAAAACATTTCAACTGCAGATGTTGCCAAAGAAGCAGGTAAGTCCTTGTTCTCCATTTCCAATCTATGACCTCCTACGTATCCGTTTAGTGGGCAGTAGCACTACAAACAGCATAGAGCTGTCCCATTCTCCCAGAAGATTGACATTTAAAGAAGGAGGCAGTCAAGAGGTGAGTGGCAGGTATGGAAAATTGAAGTGTAACATCTCTGAGTCAATTAGAACTGCCTAAGACTTCCTTGTTTGTCAAGGAAATGGATTAAATAGAGACGTGCAGTAATGGCCTAGCATGGTGAAAAACTCTTCAGTGTTGTTGTGAACCCAATAAAAACAGATTGGTTATTTGCAAATAAGGGTGTAATACCATGTTTTTCTGATACTTTTTTCCAGGGAACAAAAGAATTATTACATCTTAGCCTTAATTTCTGGATCAAATAATGATAGAAATATACCTTTGTTGGTGCACTGTTTAGGCAATATCAATCACAAGTTAATCTTGAGAGTTAATATTGCATTCTGGAGCTAAGCTGCTTCTGAAAAAGTACTGCTGTTCTAAGGAGTCCTGTTGGCTTCTTTTCAACTTGGCTACTAACTGTGTTATGGAATTGTTCTGCAAGATGTAACTTCTGAAAAGTAACTGAACTGATACCTGACTTGTTTCCAGATTACCCAGTTGGTAGTTTTTAAAAGTAATGAAATTGCAATGTGCTGGAAAATAGAAAAAAATTCATTTAAATTTCATTTCAAATAGAACTAGGGTTGTTCCCTTGTCAGAACTTTCCTTTGCAGGACCCTTGGAAAAACGTCTTATTAACTGGTGATTAGAGTGTAGCTAATGGGATACCATTCTTCATAGGGTTTAACATGCCAAAAAGCCATAGATGTGTACTGTCAAAACTAGGAAATTACAATAAAGTAGTTATTGAATTGTGGGACACCTGAATGTGTATGATTTACCTGGGAAAAAAAATGTGTGGCTTTTTTATAGCAGTGCCCTGCGTTGTAAACCTGTTGAATCTCTCTGAAGGGATCAAGAAGTATGGTGCAGCTGATAAAGCCTGCCTGAACTGTCAAAGACTTTTGACAAGGTCTTTCTAAGGAAATGAATTGTTTCTTAGTGTGGAATAAGGAACACAAAAATGGTGGATCAGTAATTGGTTGAGGCAAGAAATGGAGATTAGGAATAAATTCTTAGTTTTCTAAAAGGTTAGAGACAGCAGAAAAATGGAAGGATCTCTGCTGGGAATGGCATTCATTGTATTTATAAATGAGGAGGAAAAGAGGGTGAGCAGTGTGATGAGAAATCCTGTTAATAATACTAAATTATTCACAGTATTAAAGGTGAAAGTTGATTTTAGAAATCTATAAAAACCTTATCAGACTGAGTGAGTGGACTCAAAATGGCAGATGGAACTCATTGTAAATTAGTGTTAAAAAAATTAATGTGGAAAAATAATAGCTTTACATATGAAGTTAAAGGACTAAATAGACCAGTACTGCCCTGGAGTAAGTGTACTAGTGGGTAATTTAATGAAAATAACGATTCAGTCTCCATTATCAGTTGAACAAGGAAAGTGTTTTTAAGAGTTATTTGGAAAGGAATAAAACCCAGAGCAATATCATTTTTCTTGCACAAATCTATCCGTTGCCTGTATTGAATTACGACATGCAGTTCTGCTTCTCATATCTCAGAGAGGCTGGAAACTCTGGTGGGAATGGAAAGGTTCAGAGAAAGGCAGAAGGTATGACCGTAAGTGTACAATATCTTCCAAGTAACAAATGGTGAAACAAGGCAAGAATCTTTATTTTAGATAAAAAAGATGAGTATGATATGAAAAAGTTTTGTCAAGTCCAGAGTCACACAGTCAATGTGGACAGGATTGTGCAGTGGCTCCTATCGTCCAAGAATGGGTGAAACTGGTGGAAGGCAGTTTCAAAATAAATCAGAAAACGGTTTGTAGCTTTGCCTGTTGTGGATAATGAAGCTTATATATATTCGAAAATTTACATGTAAACAAGTTCATGAACTCCACTGAAGTTCAGCAAGTCCATAGAAAACTTGTCAAGTTCAGGAGGTTCTTGCTGTGCCTTTGCCTGTTCCTAGCAAGCTACTCTGAAATGTCTAAATATTTGGACTAGTTTATTTCAGCAAAACTCAAGAATTAACATTATTTTTTTTCTTACCACTGGGATGAAAGTCGTTGTTTTCAGCTTCCTTAAATTAAATATTACTGATAAAGTAGGGGACAAAAAAATGTCACCCCAGAGGAAGTTATACAGATTTACCAGCTTAAGTTTATCTTTCATATTGTAATTTTATCTGCTCTGTATATTCATATTCCAGGAATTTCCTAACTTCTGTTTGCTTAGTATATTAACATTTTCAGGGTTGTATGGTTGAAGAAAGCCGTTTGTAGGAGTTTTACATCAGGTCCTCTTAGGATGTCACTAAGTCCATATTATTGTTATAACTAAACATTGTGTTTGCCTTTTATAAAAAAAAAAAATCCCACTCACAATTCTATCGAGCCTTCAAATATTTTAAATTTAAAACAAAGCTTCAGTTTTCTTTACTAACCCATGAATAAGGTTGTGTATCTTGTCAATGTACTGGCTAATCAGTTCGTTTATTTTAAGCAAATTTCTTACTTGCAAATTTCTGAAGCCAAAAATAAATTCAGTTAAAAGATCAACAGCAGTATATACTTATATAAGAAGCTTTTTCAAGCTTTGGTTGTAATTATAAGTTTTAAAAGTCAACACAGTCTTGAATAAAAGCATTCCAAAAACTTAATTTATCAAAGGAGACCACATCAGAATAAATCAATACTTCCAGGGTAGTGCAGGTAAATACATTACTCCCTGCTGCACTACTGTTAGATAACTTGACACCCATCCAGGAACTCTGAAAGCAGATCTCGTTTACAGAAAATGAATAGATCAAACTGACAGAAGAATTTCAGTGACCATCACTTCCTTAGTAATTAGAAGAATATAGAAATTGAGGTAATTAGATACCATAGTAATTATGAGAATGTAAATTATCCAGATTTGCAAAAAAGAATCCATTTGTGCAGATGATATGCACATGCAGGTCTCACTGTTATTCACAGGAACAGTTTCTGTGCAGGAATTTGATCTTATTATTCGTGCAGTTTATATTTTTGTAACCAAAATGAATAAGCTGCATATTTTCCTTGCGTTATTTAAGTTGAAATATAGGGACCCATATTTAATGTTGTGGAGTTTGACAAATGTTCAGGTTAGGGAAGTCATGGAACTCTTTAGCAACCGTGCAAACAGATAAAAGACTTAGAATATCTACTAAAAATAGAGATATGGAATTATGATGATAAAAAAGGTTTCCTTGGAGTTTGAGATCTGTTCTTTTTGGTGTACATGAGACTCAGGTTGAGGAGAGATAAAGCTCTCTAAAATTCTTCAGCCACATTCTTGCCGATAAAACTTTTCTTCCAGTAATCCAGAATTCCAGTTCCGTGTAAATGTTTTGATTACTTTTTTTTGCAGTTTCTAGGGCTACATAATTATGCGGGAAAGCTGACTACAGAGTGATTTAAAATCGTGAATAACTTGCTTTCTCATATTAACAATACCTTTCTTTACTCTTCAACTAAAAAGCAGAAGGGCAGCCAATGTTTTGCTAGCGTCACATACTTTGAGGTTCATAATGTAGAGCGTATCTTGCATCAAGTAGCAGTCCTCTGGCCTATTTCTGTTTAATAAGTCAAGCTCAATGGTGCAATGTAATTTCATCTCAACATTTCAGAGAAATAAACTTCCTCTAGACATAGATGACCTGCTTTAGAAAGTAATTACACTTGGCACATGACATCATTTAGACAAATGAATGTGGATTTCATTTCTCTTCAGTTTAAAGGTTAGGAGAAATCTAGCAGAGAACAATTATCAATAAGATAACTCTATTTACATAAAACTGTAATATAGTCAGTATAGTAATGAGCTATGATTTTTCTTTATAGGTACTCCAGAATTTCACCATTTATGCAAAGACATGTATAGTAACAGTGATAATTAGAAAAGAGGAATCTTCTGACGTTTTCAAGCGCAGGATTTTAACATCAGATGGCTGTAACAATCATATATATACACTGCACATATGAAAAAGAGATATAGGCGAGAAGTCTTGTGCATAGACACTCAGCAATGCCAAAATGAAATAAAAGCATTTGCTTTTATTGTGCAGTTGCACAATCTTACTGACTAGAATCATACTTACGTTTTGTTTGATGTTTTATTAAAACACAATTTTTTAGATGTTACAAAAAATGAAGAACAACGAGATGTATGCGTAGCGTAGAAATATTAGTGACAGGGGACAGACAGCACAGCAAAAGACAATGCACAATCACGTACGAGGGAATTAATAGGTCTTTTTTGCAGGTTCTTGTGTCTAAGATATATTGTGATAAAAACCATTACGATAAGCCAGAAATCTTTATTTTTTTAAAAAAATATGGATTGTGAGGATATTTTAGAATATCAAGAAATTTTTTCAATTTTATTTTTAGTTCCCCTAACTTTTAAGTAAGTTATTGATTTGGTTTGGTTTTGGTTTTTGGTTGCTGGGATTTTTTTACTTTTCTGCTGCCCTGCTAGTAAAACTAACATCTTCACAATGTGAGCGGTTTGATAGGAACCATTTATCATGACTTAGAGAGCAGATTGTTGCATCATGCAACTTTCTTGTCTAAAAACTATTTTTCTGGCAGCTTTGTAATTCTGAAAAAAATGCATTGCAAAATTAATTCCACTGGAAAAAAACACAAATGAAAATTGCTATATTTTCATTAAAATTTAACTGTATAAAGGAGCTAATTTGAATAAATATACTGCCTCAAAAATATTGAATAGATAAAACATGTAAGTAGAATTCCTTAGGAATGGCAAATAATGAAATTCATAAACCTACACATTTTGAGATTTGACACCTACAAATTTTGGTCATGGCCCAGCTCTGGTAAAATATCCATGGCAACAAATAATGCAATAGAACTTTTTGACATTGAAACTTAATATTTTGTTAAAATTGGCAACTCTAAACAGACAAAACATGATCCTTAGCTGTTAGCATTGAATAGACTGAGAAGGGTACTTGAGAAGCCGCAGACCTAATTCACCCTGGCTCGTGCTTTAAGCTGATGGTGTCTTATTGGTTTGGAGTGGTCCAAGATGTTATAGTTTTTATCGTAACTGGGATGACTAAATGGCTGGTCATATTAGTGACCCTGGATTCAGTTGGTGAGGAAGGTATTTATGCCTTATTCTACCTCCATATGTTTCTTTTGCTAGGCAGGTTTGAGCTGTATTTATAGGCATCAAAACTTACTCTTAGGCTTAAGCATCTAAATCAGTAGTCTAGTTTAAAAGGCTCTTTGTTCCCATCACACCTTACAAACCTGTAATGACCTTGGGAAGTTAGCAGGCTCAAAATACAGGATTTTCAGAAGAGTTACCAAGAAATTTACATTTCAAAGCTGTGTCAGACAGTGAAGCACCCCACTTGCATTAAAAAAAGTGATTCTAGGTTCTTCTTCAATGTTTGAAATACTGGTGATGAACCTGACTTACACAGTCACTGCCAAAATCTCTTTGCTGCCATTTATTAAGTATATTCAGCAGA
Source organism: Neomorphus geoffroyi (assembly GCA_033558235.1). Classification (NCBI taxonomy): domain Eukaryota; kingdom Metazoa; phylum Chordata; class Aves; order Cuculiformes; family Neomorphidae; genus Neomorphus; species Neomorphus geoffroyi. Next base: position 36,550,990 of record JAUMJM010000004.1, read on the forward strand.
ATTGCAATTTTGTCAGACATTGAATCCAGGCCCTACTAAAAAGGGCTGAGACTCTGATATGAACATATTTTGATTTCCTTATAAATTCAGTGTTACAAATATTCATCAGAAATGTGTTGTTAAAGACTTAATTATGAAAGTATAAACGATCAGTTAAAGCCATAATGCTCAGATATATTTTTTAGCAGTTTGCAGGAATTGTTTGTATTACCCTTCAGTATGATTGAAACAGAGATTTTGACTTGTATTAAATCAGATGTATGCCAAAAATATGGACTTAGGTGACTTATTTTGTATTTGTTCTAGTCATGAAATGTAGTCCTCTATTTATTGCTCAAAGGCCATTATCTTTCAAGTTTGCTGCATAATAGAAAAAAGTATATTAAAAAACATGTTTATAGAATGTATCTGTAAACCTTGCATATCTCTTAAATTTGTTGTCTGAAATTTAAGAAAACAAGACACAGAGAGAGATAATTCAATTAGCATTAGAAATTTGATTGATGAGGATCTGATACACAACTTAATTGGCTATTCATTTCTAGGAATGCTGCAGAAAAACTCACTCTGCTCTCTAGTCAATAAGTACTGACCATACCAGCACTGTTGACGGAAACGTGATAACTCCATATTATTATCGATTATTAGCAAGAAAAGTTTTCTAGGAAGTTCTCGGGAGAACAAAAGAGAGAGAACTATCTTCAGATTTAACTTCATATAATAAAACTTCAGATCTTTGTATAATATAGATATGTATAATGTGTATATGTAAAGAATATACAGACGTAGAGAAGGGAAACACAGAAGGAACAACAGAACAGTGAGAAACAAATCATCAAATGCAAGAGTAAGGCTGTGAAAAGTTTTATTTAGCTGTCCATGTATTTAGTTAAAAGCATATTTAGAATAGATACAACTCACTCGTCTTAAAAACTTTGTGGTCTCACAGAGGAATTTGATGTAAGGTGGGTGTAAGGTCCATCTAATTTCAGTTGGTTTGCCCTGATTTAGGGAGAATTACAGTTCTTTGGTCTATAACGTGACACGTAAAGGTTTGATAGCTCTTTTTCCATTGCTAGCTCTCTTAAATATTCTGGTGCAAACCCTGATTTCTCAAACCTTTTCCACATTGTCCTTTTTCACCTCTTGACTCCTTTGTAGTGGATCAATTCTCTTTCACCTGCCGTATCGTCAAATCTATCTGAAGTATTTTCCTCAAATCTTTCCATTGCTGAATAAAGGATAACATTATATTTTTGAAGTATTATTCAGAATCCAAATCATCTCCTGCACTACCAAATGTCTGATACCATGATTAATGAGTTTTTGAGATGGCATTTCCTTCCCAGCTTGTTCTTCTGTTGAGAAATTGAATGAATTTTATCAATTGTGATGGGTGCTGCCATTTGGTAAACGTGCCCCAATCCTGACATATAGCAAGTTCATTTAGTTATGACTCGTCTCTAGTGACTTCCTTATGATAGTGGTATTCATTTCTGTAATTAGTAAGGGTGGATTTTTCTTAACATATTCTAAAAATAACTGTGAGGATCTAATTTTAGCAAGAAATAATTTTGCTTTAAAATCACTTCTGGTTGTAACAGCAAACTTCAGAACTTCCTTCTGTTCACCTTATAAGGTGGTGTAATTGATTCCAGCATAAACCCCTAAAACAAGCTTCTTCACTACAAGTAACTAAACCTATATAATAATTTTTTTAGTATTGGAGAGACAAAGAGCTAACATTATGTAGCAAATATTCTTTAATTAAAGCCATAATGGTTTATGTCATAACATTCTTATGCCTCTTATTAAACATCCATTCATAGAAAACCATCAAATTGGTATTAAATAGGATTAGGATAAGGCAGAGGTACTTAATGCCTTCTTTGCCTTGGTATTTAACAGTAAGGTGAGATTTCTTGGCATCCTCACCTCGCTGAGCCAGAAGACAGTGAGAATAAAGCTCCAACGATTCAGGAAGATCTGGTTAGAGACCTGCTTGGCCAATTAGACACACACAAGTCTATGGGGCCAGATGGGATCCACCCAAGGGTATCGAGGGAGCTGGCAGAGATCCTCTCCAAACCCCTTTTCCTCATATCCTAGCAGTCCTGGCTGACTGGGGAAGTGCTGCTAGACTGGAGACTGGCAAATGTTACGCCCATTTACAAGAAGGGTCGGAGGGAGGATCAGGGGAACTACAGGCCTGTCAGTCTGACCTTGGTACTGGGGAAGGTTGTGGAACAAATTATCTTGAGAGCTATCATGCAGCACGTGCGGGACAACCAGGTGATCAGGCCCCGTGAACATGGGTTTATGAAGCGATGGTCAGACACTGGAACAGTTGCCCAGGGAGGTGGTTTTGTCACCATTTCTGGAGGTGTTTAAAAGATGAGTAGATGAGTTTCTTAGGGACATGGTTTAGTAAAGGAACAGGTATTGTTGGACTTGATGATCTGAGAAGTCTTTTCCAACCAGATGTTTCTATAAAATTAAAATAAAGCACATAATTGGCATAACATATACATTAATATTTTAGGATACAATATTTAATATCTGAACTAGACAATTTGATCAAAGTTTCAATGGAAAGACCAGAACTGAAGCTTAGAGAATTATATAGCTGCAAAAGTTGATTTGCAGCTACTCATGTGTTTCTGTTACTTCTTCTGAAGTCTATAGGCAGGCCTATGAAAACAGGTAAAAATATGTCCTCTATTAAAGTAATTTATGTCATGGTTTAAAGGTTAATAGTGATTTTAATGTTGACTTTTTTAAAGAGCCCTCTGGTAATATAACTAAATGCATTGTAACGGCGAGGGCAGAATTAATCTAACCTGGTTCAGCTGACTAAATGTTAGGCATTTATTCAAAAATGGTTGTATAGATTGTCTCTACATTCAGAAAAAAAAATTAGGTTGTATGAACTGGCATATACTGTAGGTGACTAAAGGTAGGCAAGAGAAAGCCATCATTAATGTCCACAGAAATGTATAGATATTGTTGATGATAGGACTGCCATACATATATACTGCAGACAAATCCAGGGACATTTGTTGAAGTCAGGATTTGGAATTTAGTACAGTGGAAAGCTTTCAGGATTCTCCTGTAGTTCCTGCTTAGTATCATGTTCAAAAATATTTTTTTCTATTGCTGGATCTTTTAAAACCTCCTTCATTCAAATTGTCCTCAGGTAACTTATTCAAAGCTCTTTAAGAATTCAAAATTAATTCAAGATTGAGTAAATTTACAAAGATTTCAAGTTTGATGAATTTTACCATGTGTATCAGCCAAAATCCTGCAGACAGCTTGCTCACATCTGCAGCTTGTAATGCAAGATTACATTATTGTGTAGAAGTGCAAAGTAGTTTTCTTTCAAGCCCAAGAGATCTCTCAATACCTTTTTGACTATGGAAGTGAAAAGTCTTTTTCCATATTAGAATTGCTACATTACTTATTTTTTATATAGATGATTCAAATTGACCTGGACATTTTAAAAGGACTATTTTCAGCTGGTGTAAATCAACAAATAGCTGCACTGAAGTTCATACCACTGAGAAGACATGACTGAGACAAAACGGTATTATTTTTGTATAGCAGCAGTGCTATAGGGTCCCACTGTGAACACAGTATCAAAAAGTCCCTATACTAAAATATTTGAGAACTAAATTTCATTCTAATTTAAAGCAAAGCAAGTAGAAATCCCCAAACGCGAAACAACACGCTTAATGTTGTACTTCATGTTATTTTTTAGCAAAATTGCTTCTATTTAGCAGTTAGGAAAACAGAAACATATATGCAATATGCCATATACAACGACAATACTTACAATTCCAGACGTCTTTAAATGTTATAGCCCTTTAATAAAATTTTATATATTTTTGTAGTATACTTAAGAGATTATTTCTGCTTACAGCAGATCCTAAGCATAGTCAAAGAAATTATTCAGGAATTCTACAGTTAGAAGAATTCTGGTAAGCAGGTACATAAAAGGTGGCTTTTGTGTAGAGAATAGGTAGGCTGATCTACTATTTTGGGGGATTATGTAATTTTGTAGGTAAGCATAAATAAGGGAATTAAAGAAAAAACTAATTTAAGTCAGATAGAATTGTAACCTAACCTTTACCTGGGAAAGAACAGTCAGTGCTTTTGACTATAACTTTTCAAAATGTGGACAAGATGAAACTAACAATTTTAAACTATGCATGCAAATAAATCCTAGGCACCATATGGAGCAAGAGATAATGTTCTGGTTTAGTTGTTAAAGACAGGAAAATTTTGTTTATCTGAGGTAACTAAATATCCTATTTTTTAATATGTAGAACTGGATGATTAACAGTCTTACGATTGCAAGTGATAGCTTTTGTATCATGCAAATAATAAAAGAATGCGTGGGAGAGAAGTGCCACTTCAGGGCACAAGAAAAAAACCCACAAAATCAATTACACACAGAGTCATCTCAGAATCAGCCTGCCATCCCTTTTTACTGGAGAAAAGTTATAAAATGAAAAGACACTTCTCCAGAAGCCTGGTGTTTTGGTAACATCTTATAGGGGCGGCTGACCCAAACATGGTAGCAATCTGTTCTCTTGATAGAACACAATTTATAGGATAACCTCTTGGGGAGGAGGCACAACTATGACCTGGGATGAAAGGGCAGGTGGAGGGTTTGTGGCTGAAAAAGACTTAGTTAGGAAGTCCAGAGGATTCACATATGATCCGTCTTGAAAACAGTCACTTGCACGACCTTCTACTGCTGACAGCTTGTGAAGGAATGTGTCTGAGAGGAGAAATAATGGGCTTTTGATAGTGGGACAAGGAATTATTTGAGAGCTTTGGGATAGTTTTGAAGATAAGTTTGTTGGCTGTACACACAAGGGCACAGTTGTCAGCAGTATTCAGTCTTGTATTTGAACGGTGCCTTCATTTTGAGCAGTCTTTCTCCTATGGTTTGAAGGCTATGGCAGCAGCTGCTGCTGCTTTTACCCGATAGCCTGCACAATTGTTAGGGAACCTTGTGACTACAAGGCAAGTGATTTGATTTTCATGAATTGTTTGTTTTCGTGACTATCTGTGGTCAACAAAGGTTTTATTTTTCCTGAGCTTTCCTGAACTCCAAATATCTGTTCTGACATGTAACATAAGATGGAGTCAGATTTATAGACCTTTGGTCTTGTTCTTATTTGGTGATGATGTTTTCCATTGTCTGACAAAAACTGTATTCGGGATTTAGAGATTAATGACCATTGTAATAATCTGCAAATACTTAATCTTTCTAGTATTATCCAGCCTTCAGAAAAGCATGTTAACTACCTCTGTTCTCTTTAGAAAATACTTTTCTATAAATTTGAACATTCCAGATAATGAGAAATTGTATAGCTTTGTGTTGGCTGAAGTCAAAAGACATGCTAGATTTAATCTAGCCATAGATTTTCAAGAAGTACCTGTAACTTCTCTGCGCCTCTCTCTTCTTAATTGTAAATCTGAAATAGGAATAGGAAAAAAGGCTTTTTATTAAAAAAAAAAATAATAGCTATAATGTAATGACTTCATAAAATAATTTAGAGGATAGACCGTATGGTCTTCTGTAGTACGATTATTATCATTTGTACCTGTGTTGCTTCTGCTGCCTTTTTGTATATTTTTTTTCCTGATTGCATCAGTGTAACAAAATCAGGATGACAGCAATCATAAAATCATTTTGATCGAAAGATCCATCTAGTGGATTATTTAGCCTGTCCCCCAGAATTGTGATGGTATTCGCTGGCAGGAGATCATATAGCTGATACTTGATAGTCCGCTAAAAAAAACAGAGAGACAGATGAGAAAAAAAATTGTGTGCCAAAATCCAGAGGGTGCCTCTTGGCAAAATTTTATAGACATTTTAGATCAGTAACAAGAAAAGGTAGGTAGCTACACCCCATTACTCCTTCCTAAACAGCCAGGTAATTACTTTTGGCATTTTGACAAGTGTTTGCTGGAGTGAAGGTCAAAGCTGTCAGCAGAGAAGATCTATGCTAAGCTGCTCAGCTGGAGAAGACTCAGGTAGCTAATGTTTTGTAATTAGAAGTTGTGGAAACCAGTTTTCACTGTAGTTTTTTGCTAAGCATAAGTGAACTAATAATACAGAATAATTTCATTTATCATAGTTTACGAAATTGGCTAAATGGATGCTTAAGAACAAGTATATAACATGGAACTGGAGAAACATAAGAAAACAGGTATTGTGATACAAATTAAATATGTATTTATATGCAGATATATGTACATATGGTATAGTATATACACGCATATACGTTATGTGTATATTATATTTTTATTTGGCTATACATATACAGAGATATATAGTGATAATAGTTTTAATTTACATTGAAAATATTAATCATAAAAAGAATTTTTCTTGTGAGATATCGATATCACTTCATCCACCAATATTTTATGAATGGATTCCTATAATTGATTTTAAGCTTCTAAAGTACTTTAGTGAAAGCAAAATAACCCCAAATAGGTGTATTAAAACAATTATGAAAACAATGAAGGTTTTTATAAAATAAAATTTGTTTTGTAGTGTTGACTGCCTTTTCATGGTGTTGCATTCCTTTTTTTTATCAGGTTAAACCAAACGTTATTTTTCTCCCTTATCTTGCTATTCTTTGTGCTTCAGAAAGTGTGTGCATATCTGTATGTACAGAAGACAGAAAGAGATAAACATGGAATTTTTCAGAGGAGATCAAGGTGTTAAGCTATGCTCCTAAACTCCAGAGAGGACCTGAAGTCTGCAGTGATTTCACACATATTTAACTGTTCTTTCCCTCTGACTTTGTTTCTCAAGCTGAAATATCTAATATAGGCATATGGTGGCCATGAAATTCTTACCATGCATGGAGAGAGAATGCAGACCTTCAAAAAATCATGATTTGAGGCAGATTGGTATGTACCGTGGAAACGCAGGTCAGGATTTGACGGCTTAATCATGAGTGTAAACCTAACAAGATAAAGAAGTTGCAGGATTTGAGTGGTTATAGTTGGAGCTGGACTGGAAACTTATAGTAGTAGCAGTTAAAAAGGACCTTTTTTTCGGAGTCATTTTTAAACTTGGTCAGCTCTACCAGACAAACTGTTGAACTTCCACCAAGAAAAAAACACAGAGATGCAGCATTAATGAAAATATTCCTCTATTTCTTTTTGAATTTACATGAGACTTCAGTTGAGAAGAGGTTTTTTTGTTCTAGATTTCATGATTGCGTTTTTTAGGAGACTGTTAAGTCTATTTTTAATTGTTATATTGTTGGAGGAAACCCAGAACACAAATGATTCTGGAAAGAGACCAGAGAGTGCTCCCTTTTCCCCAATGCCCATCCCTTCCTTTTCCAAATGGATTTTGTGTATTATATTATTCTTTCTGACATTTCTTTCCTTGACATTTTTCCTCTTCAGGGGAATCACCACATATTCATTCTCTTCTTTCATTGCCATTTAACAACTTCAGAGTATATTCTCTACCCATGTGCAGTGATATAGCTGTGAAAATCACATTAACATTAATACGAAATGTGCAGCTAAAATCAACCACACTGGGTGTAGTTCCTACCCTTGGCTGTAAAATGGTTTGGCATGTTCAAACAGGAATTATTTCCACTTAAGAAATGAGAAGTCAGTCAGACTATTACATTATTTTATGTTAAATGAAAAGTATTTTAACATTCATTTCTTAATGTGTTCCAAATTGAGGAATCCACCTGTTGCAAAACCTATTATTTTATGTTACAACATAATGTTTTCAAAGTTAGGTGACATTTTAAGCCTGTAAACTATCTTTCACTTGGCAGCTACCAGTATTCTACTTTCTGTAAGCCTTAGGAAAGTATGTTAGCAATTATTATTCGATGGTAAGTTAATATTTTGTTGGCTGTGATGAATCAGATGCCCCTCTCATGTTTTCTGATTTAAACATGGATTAATTTGAATGTTTGCATCACAACGCTCCTGTGATTCTGCTTTTCCATTCTGGTCCCTTTTCCTCTTATATTCTATCATCTGTAGCTTTTTCTACTACTGGCGGCAGAGCTCTCATAGGATAACTAAACATCTGAAATCAGCAGAGTGGACAGAAAGAAGCTGAAAACAGGGAGATGTGGGAAACCTAGAATATCAGAGCTTCAGGTAGCTGTTTCCAGAAGTGACAATATGGGAGGGGAAGGTGATCCTCTTCTATTGTTATTAACCTGATGGTCAGGCAGAAATGTGTATTTATCACATTTTTTCTACATATTTCTTCAGTTTCTCAGATAACTCTTTGCCAGTGTGAATAAGTACATCCATCTTTCATATGGTATTGGTTTGTTAGTGTGTTGCTTGTAGGTAAAGAGTATCGGTGAGTTTAAGAACTCTAATTTGGTGTCTTCTGTCATACTGTTGTACTGGTATATGTTATATATGGATACCTGTTATACTACAAGCAATCATAAATGTTAGAACTGGCATATATTTATGTGTAGACACTCATTCATCAAGATGAATTATAACTTGCCCTTAAGAGTTGAACAAACTTAGTGGAATGTTGCCATGCAGTTAAACAAATCATTGTTTTAGACAGAAGAAAATAAGTGTCTAAGACTCCTGATTCCAAAAGATGTTTACTTTTCAGTTTTCTTTGTGAAGAAAAAGAAAAAAGTGTAAACGGAAGCTATTGAGACAGAATAGTTAGCAACACACCGGAGAGTCCACAGCATGTTTTCACTATCACGTGTATACTTTAAAGTTCAAAATCCACTACCCTTACGAACAAGTTCAATTTGGTTTTTAGTCTGTACCATTGAAGGTACTGTTACTGCTGGTGATCATCCTTCGTCCCCCTAGTTCTTCTTCTGGATGAAGACCTCTTTCTCATTGAAGAGTTCATACCTAGAAGGCAATGTACATTTTTTTTAAAAAAAAAGTGAAAGCAGTTATAGCTGAGTTCCATAGTCTTTTCCTTTTGAACACTGCTGGAGATAGGAAATGTGGCTAAAGGAATCAGATATGGCTATTCATACAGAAACCAACTCCAGGGAATCATCACTTTTTATAGATTTTAGATGTACTATGTCTTTCTCTGTATAGTTCTCAAATTCTTTTTTTCATGTCTGAACTTCAGTCATAAGAATATACAAATAATTCCATTAAATTTCCATTCTTACCTGTTTTATTCAGAAACAGTTACTGTACCTGATAGAAATGCAAAAACCTCTCATTGAAATGGTTTGATTTTCAATGTTTTTATATTTCTAGCAACTTTCTACATGGCGCATTTTTAAGACATCTTCTGTTCATGGACCTTAAAGAGTTTTTGAACATGTTCCAAAACGCACAGACGAGTTCTGCCCTTGCACTAAGGGAGATGGAAGTTGTAGGTCTCCACCAATCTCCACCGGTGTGCCTTTGAGCTTAAGCTATAGTAATGGCTCTTTCAGTATCACTTTTTAGAGGTTGGTATTTATCATGATAAATCAACATGTCTATGATTTATGGTGAAATAGTTATTTTTAATTCTGAGAGTTATCCAAATTGTCTAAAACATTGGCATACAGAACCCTTAAGAGTAAATGTGGTAGCACACAGAGGTAGATCATGCATCCTTAAAATATCTTCCATGTTTTATTTCCAGAGGTGTTTAAACTTACTTATGGGGCTGACAGTTATCTTTTCTCTAAGAAGACTTCTGGGAAGATTATAAGTACAAAACTTCACTTTAATATTTTAGATTTCTGATGAAACCTCATTGAGGATTATGAAATTTAGATAAGATATTTATTTTGATTGTTAGCTTAATTCCTATGACAAGATTTTTGTGTATAGAAATGAAAGAGTGTCTCTACACTTGACATACCATAAACCTATCAAACTTTTCGTAAGTTTGTTCATCTTTTAGTCTAACTCTGGAGTATTTATTTTGAAAATATTGCAAGTAAAAACATGACATTCTAATTTTGTTTTTTATTAATACTATTATTTAGTTTATGAACATTCTTTGCTACTTTCCAACATCTGCTCCATTTTTAATTTTTCAGGGCATAATTTCCCACATTTTAATAGAAGATATTTCTTTTTATCTGTAATTAAATCTGTAACTTGTTATTCTCAGAAGGTTATTATGGATTGTGACTTGATGGTTACAAAAAATTAATGACTTAGAGGCTCCTAATATCAATTTAGTGTAAGGATTTAATTTATTATTCATTAATTTTGTATTCATTGTAATAACAGTAATCATTATGAAGTCATTGGGTAGGTATAAGAATGTCAGGCACACTATTTTTCCACAGGAATTCAGTTTGTTAGTCATCTTTAGCAAAACATAAAATACCATTCATGCATTAATGCTGTCACTTTTTTCTCTTTATAATTCTATGCCTGTTATTTTACATAAATATCTTCATATGCAATTTAAAAGTTTCAGTACATGTATAAATCCTTTGTTTGTGTGTATGGCAACAGACATTTTGCTGGTTTAAATAAAGATAGCTTCACTCAACTTATGACAGTATGCAGGCTAATTTCACATTTTATTTTAAAGAAAATATTTTCAAATATTTTTAGTTTACATAGGCAAAATTTGTTGATTTTTTAATTCATATGGTCCTGCTTTTTTACAAAAGCATTCAGTTTAGCAACACAGAATCCTAATTTTTATTTCAATCCAAACTCATGTATTCATCAGATCATATGCAATTTCCCAGTTTAAAATGTGAATGTTTTATGTTAATTAATATTGTATATTTTAAAGTTTCCAGAATAGAATTGCAATGGATTTCTTTCCTTATAAATCCATCAGGATCTTTCTTAACTGGCCCATATTTCATCCTTTGACTGGTAAATGATTCTGCTCAAGTTAAAAATGAGTTGACCGAACGCCTAAGAAAAAAACAGGTTGTGTTTAGCACTGTGTCAACTAATTATGGTAGCTGCCTTGCAGCTCAATGTTGAATTGGAGTTGTCCTTCTGTGCATGGATCCAATCAGTCATGGTCATCACTGTGTCAGCTAACTCAATTCTTTGTAATCAAGTTTAAACGTTAAAGTGGGTTTCATCTTCTCTAACTCAGGTGTCTGTCTTTTAGGTACTTTAAGTGTAAGCCAGTCAACCTCGGCTCCCTTTACAATCAGTTGAATGTAATAAGTGCTTCCAGAGGGTAATTCCTTTCATCCCATGAGAAGTGTCTGTCTCATCTGTATCTCCTATATCTCATTTATCTCATACATGTCTATCACATTTACGATTGGTGTCTAAGATAGGTTGAATATATGTCATTCCCTTGAGGATGCTGTTATTCTCCATTAAATACAATGAAGTCTTGCTTAAATTTAGGACCAAACATGATCTCTCAATGAAAGCTAATCCTTTAAATCTCTCTCAAGCACCCTTAGAGCACATTTCATAATTATTATCTGCATAGAAATCTGTCCCTGAGGGATAGGCAGCATTTTTTTGAGCAAGGTATTTCTGACTTCCCTTGTGCAAAGACTCTGTAAACTGTGTGGTCTGGTAGAAGTTTGGGCACTGAGCTTGTGTGGCTGCCAAATGCTGATTCAGAAAAGCACTGGTTTATCATGGCCCTGTGTCACCTCTCCCCACCTTCATGCTGATATCTTACTAGCTTGGGTCATACCGAATGGCATGTGCTGGTGTATTTAGCCGACAGAATAAATATGTGGGTGGAAAGGGGAAAGGATAAATTTTTTTGGCTGTGGCTTTTTAAAGTTCTAACTACTTCACCTGTACTTCTGTCTATGCACATGACATGTTCGAGGATGACTGTGAGCCAGTGAAAATCTTCTCCAATAACTGTGTGGCCCTATTTATGATGTCAGATTTCTTAATATATGAAAGGGCTTGATCTCAGCTTGCTTGAATCTTAGGAGACTTTCAGACCTACATAGTTGAGCTGTGACTCTTTCCTTTCATCTAGGATGTTTTTCAATTGTTAATGAAGTTCATCATTGCAAATTCCCTTGAAGACATTGACCTTCTAAGCACCACAACTGTGACATACGTTTTGAATTTTAAACTTAGTTTTTATCTATGGAAGCCTCTGCTCTTTACAAAGGAAATGCAGGATTCTTACAGTCCTTTCAAAATTACAGAAATCAGTCTGAGGGTAGAAAGAACAGACATAGGTACATACCTGGAGGTGACTGTGGGTGGTTAGGTAGGTCATTGTGTTCACCTGCGTAGATTTGCTTTTATTTTATATCGTTAAAGTATTCCTTCGTTTTAATGACCTTTATAATTCTGAGCACTCCGGATGTTCAATAGGAGATGCAAGTCATTCCGTAACAGTTTGTTCTACTTCAGTGTACACCTAGCTTCTGCTAAAAGCAAACTCCATTCACTTGAAAATAATTGAGCATTACACTTAATAACATTCTTCCTTTCAAATTCTAAGAAAACCCAAGAAAAACCTTGCAGAAATGACTTTTGCATTATCAGTGCTTCTGTAGCTTTTGATGGCTTTGACTCTACTCCAAGGAGGCTGCCATTTTTTGACAAGAATTGACAGTTTGTGATGGAAGTAAAGTCACCGGTTTGCACGTCAATATATTAGAACAGCATTGAAAGATGTTTTCTGGTAGATTGAAATTGATATTGAAATTAATTTCTTTTAAAGACTAGCTTGGTTCTAACATAATCTGTCACTTCTTTTTACTTTGCTCCCCCACGCTGTCTTCCTCTTCACCTCTGCAGTAGCTCTTTTCATTATTGTGACCTAGAACATCTCAAAGTGCTTTTCCAGAAGCCACTGGTTTTATGAAATTGTCTGATACAGATAAATAATGCTGTTTCCTACACAAATTACACATGTATAACTGAGTCTCTGCTCATCATCATACCATAGCCTCCCATCATGTTTGTCCTTTAAGGAAAGACTTTGGTTTGCCTATCCCTTTTCCTGGATGTTGAAAAAAATTTGGGCACAGGGCATGATGCCAAAAACTGTTCTTACTTCATTACACACCTGCTGGAGGAGTGTGTCTAGGCCAGCCTGTGTTAGGGAAGCCCTCTGGAGGTCTCATGTAGGCACATTATGTGTCAAAAAACTGTGAAGGTAAAATAGCCTCAACATTTCCTGCACACAGCCCACTGTATTTCACTTTGTATTATTAAATATATGGTCAAATGTATTTTGGCACAAAATGAGAGGAACCATTTGCTTAGGCAAAGGGGAAAGTTCCAGCATATCTATTAACAAATTTCTAGTCTTGCTCTTGCAAGATACAGTCAGGATGTGCGGCAGTGGAGCTGCTTGAAACAATCATCATTATTCCCTTGTAATTAATTAGTTTATTAATTAATTTATTCCTTGGAAAATGTATGTCCCTCATAGGTTCATCTCTACTAGAAGATTACCAAGATGTTTTAGACTTGCCTTGTGTTGAAACCACTACCTAAATGCAGTTTGAACTTGAACTTAGTAAAAAAAAACCAGAAAAAACCAGAAAAAATCATTAAATTTGGGGAGTGAAGGAAAGTGTTGTCCTCCTTGGAAGAGAATATTTCAGCATACGTAATTCTAACAGCCATTAGACTTACACCGTTAGTCTCCTTAAGCATGAAATCAATGTCTTCTTATTTGTAATAAGAACAATAGAAATAGGAAGAGCTTCCTAGTCAAATAATCTACTATGTTATTAAACAATCTTTTTCATTATTTTAAGAATAATTTAAATTTTAGTTGTGTTATGAATAAAAACCCCAAGAAATCCCACTTTGGACGTATCTTAGTTAGCAGCTTTAAATGTCATTGCCTTTAAAAAAATAAGGAAAAAGCCATATGCTCCTAAATCACAGATGTGGGTTTTGTCACTTCTACTCAATGCACTTTTCATTTTTTAGTATTTTCTTTTGATTTTTCTCTACTTCAGTAGGGAGAATATTGCAAGCATTGGTGGTTGAATTGTGACTGAATCATTTCCCTATTACAGACCAACAGCTTTAAAAATTTGTATGTTCTTTCAAAAGTGCACAGTAAGACTTTCATGACTGATTGTTAAGAGAAAAAAATTATACAGCTTTATTAACAAGTAAAAGATGTTCTTCTTTAATGAAGAGGGGTTTTTTGGACATAGAGTAAGCCAAATCTTGATTGCAGATAAATAGAAATGCTATATTTTTAAGCCACAGGCTTAATGCAATTTCACACTGTTTTGGAAAAAAATCGTCTTTAGAAAATTGTCTATGTACGCTTCTTTTTCACAGCATATATGTGTATTCTTTCAGTCTGTATAAAAGTAGATTTTTTCTCTCAATAAACCAAAGCAAAATGTTTTTTCCTGAAGTATAGTTACTGATATATTCCACCATTTTTACAATACCTGATGGTGTAATCTGAAAGAAGTTCAAATATCAACTTTTTCTCAAGCAACTTGCATGGGACAAGTTATTTTCTCAGAATCTTCCATGTAATCACATCTTCTCTGGACTATAATGTACATGGTCTCTGGAGCATTGTTTGGCTATCATTAGATCAAGGAGGTATTTAGATGTGACAATTTTTTATTATTGTAAAATATAATCTGAATGACCAGTTGTACTCAAAGTAACTGTCAAACAAAATGCTACTGATTTGAGAATGTTCTGTCTTTCAACTTCTGTCTCTTCTTTCCATGGACTTATTCCTTACGTACCCTATAGAAGGAGATGAGGGAGTGTGTCATGCAGTACTTGCTCAGAAAGATGCATATTTAGATGTGGATGTGTAAGTGTAAGCGCCTGTCTTTGAGCTACGTGTGTAAACACTCATAGTGCTGCTGGGATTTATTTGCCTTATGGAGACATCTGGGGCAACTGGAGGTGTCCTAGCTGTCTAAGATACTTGCCTCGACTTCAGCACTGACAAGGGCTCTAGACATTTAGGTATCTAAGGTTTGCTCCAGGTTTCTCATCAATCTTCAGGCAATGGAGTTGAGAGAGTTATTCATCTGGACAGGAGTAGATGGCCAAATGAAGGACATCTGAGTAGCCCTCCTAATGGTATTAGCTTCAACCTTTACCAACTACCCTGGGAGCTTAGGCAACCAACTGATAGGTAGGCATGTCTGTGCAGGCACTTTGGTTTAGATGTCTTAATTTGAGAGCTGAATTCTGCACATATCTTTCTCTGAATTTGATGGCCCGGCACTCTTAATACTTTTCAGTTCTAAGCACCAAAAGGGCTGGCAATGTTTATTAAGTGTAGGTCTTGCTTGTCTTTTCTGCAGAAACTGCTTGAGACGCCCTTCAGATTGCAAGTTAGTCTAACTTAAATGAAATCTGGGGAAAGTAATTTTTTAACTTCTCTATAGCTTTCTATTAATAATTAAAACATCAGTAGTTGCTTGGTGTAATTATTGATAAATTTTAATAAAGGGATATGCTTCATTTTTAGGAAGTAAAAAAGAAGTAAAATATTTCCTGTAAGTGGTGTTTTTTTCCGTGGTTGTCCAGTAAAAACTTTTTGTAATTTTATTAAGCAACTGTACCTGGCTTCCAGCAAAGATAAAATAAATGGGTAAGCAGTCAATTTGAATTTGCTAAAATAACAGTTTTCTTGCTGTAGCATATGAAAATTTGAAATCACTTACCAGTGTCAGTATTATAACATCATCCCTTTGACAGCAATTAAAAATAAAACAATAAATTTCTGTATTCAATTTCTTTTAGAACATTCCCAATTCAGATTACTATTAATATAGACTGAAGGTTGTGATGTAGACTCAAATGTGTTAAAATAATTTCTTAAATTTTGGGATTAAAATTAAGCTGCATTTAATTTTGCCAATATTAAATCTGGCAATGAAACATTCTAAATTGCTGATTTTAGATACTGGAAAAATGCAGAAAATTGTTCTAATTTTTTGTATATTAAATGAAATAACAGAACCTGTATAGAGATTTGATAACAACCATTGATACATATCAATTATTTTAGATTAAATGAGACCCATTTTAAAGTGTAAATAACAAGATATCATTTCATTGTCCTGGTATTTCTATTATTTCACTATTTCAAAGTTCTACATTTATTTTGAAAAGCCCCTCAATCATGTCTTATTTCAGACTCTTACTTGAGTTGTATAGTCCATCTGTCTGAACCAGAACATAAAAAAGACCAAGGCACAGCAATGGTAGTAAGCATATGCAATTTGATAGATGATCTCACCCTTAGGAGACACATAGTTGCTCTGCAGAAACTATGTCCATGCTATGTATAGTTCCTCTCATTGCTCTTCTGGTTTGTGTTAAATCAGAAACAGATAATATGGATCAAATTAACTACATGCTTTACATGTAATACATCATTAAAGTCGAAGCTGAGGCTGTGTTTTTGCCATGCTCAGTGAAGCCTAATCCAGTTTTCCATTGAAGAGGCTTGACTTCACCAGGAATTGTTTGCAACTGTCAAATGCAATCAAATACAGGGATTTTGTCTTTTGCTCTACAACTATTTGCTACTTTCCTGACGTGTTGATTTCCTCTAGCCCGTACTACAAACCACAATGTAGATCTGTATAATCAATCTTCCTGATTAATTTCTATAGAAAAAATCTCAGTCTCCTCTTGGAAATGCACTTGGTCAGGACGAAGATAAGAATTCACTGTTTTCTTCTGCCTTAGGGAGTTTGAATCTATCTCCTTAATCACAATGCTAGTAAAGTATTGGGAGAAGATTCTTACACTTCGCATGGAATAATTGAATATTCACTGACCTTGAGTGCACAAGAGCAAAGGGAACGCTGCACTGTAGCCTAGTAAGTGGCACTCCTCAGGAGTTTGATGACTCATCTCCAAGTCAATCTTTCATTGTATTTTTAGTATAAATTAGTGAACTATTCATTGGAGAAAGAATTGAAACTGGAGTCATCCCTTTGCTGGTTAAGCACAGCAGCTACCACAGCAGCTACATTTGTGAGTCTAGTCCTTTATGATTCACTTGAATAATTTTTCCACTTTTGAGGGATTAATTTGATCTATCTAACAGCAGTCTAATTTTTTTCTACTGTTTCATAATGTGTGCTAGTATGAATGCATCTTTAGAAGGTTTGGTTGGAATCATATCATCCGTACTTCATAGAGGGTGCACTTTGCTTGTTTGCTTTTCACTTGGAAGGAAGGGCAAAAAGTAATGAATAAATGTCAAGAAAGATCACTTATGAGAAGTGGATGCTCTGCATAATAAACATTAGCACATGTTTAACAAAAAATTTCCTCCAGTAGAAGTCATTCCCATATTAATTTAATCCTGCTGTCTAAGATAATACAATCTCTTTGAAACAGTCTTGAGTCTTAGTGCACAGGGACCTTTTCTGGATCAGAGGCCAAATTTCCATTACCTGATGAGCTAATCTGACGTGACAGCCTCATATGCAGATGGGGAATCTCTTGTCAATAGTTTTCTTCGGAGACAAAGAGAGACAAATGTCTATATTCATTCTCTCACTTCATGCATGAGTAACATTACCTTTCTGTCTCCTTTTCACTCTGTCTTTATTCAGGTAGTCATAGAGAATTTTAATAAAAGCTTTTGTGCTTCTGAGTTAGCTTATGCATGCAAAGCTGTTTACAGAAGACTGGCATCCTTGTCTGTTTGTTTAAGTACAGTATGTATTTTGACATGTAAATTTACGTGAGGCATATTTAATCAGTCACAATGATATGCTAATTGGATTCCTGTATGAACTACATAAAACCAGCATTTGAAAAAAAAAATTATGAAGGGGACTTATTACCAGCTGAGACACTTTCTAATCAGTATCATGCATCATAAAAATGCACAAAGATAAAATTATTAGGTTTTCAGGACTTTTCTAACCAAAAAAGAAAATATGAACTGAAGAAAAAAAAGTTTGTCTTTATCCAAGGGAGCAGCCTGAAACTTGGAAAACAGCACCTGAAATCCATAGGTTAGAATGCCAAAATCTCTGAAATGCCTCTGCAGGTTTTGGATGTTGTTCACTGACATAATTTGTGTTCTGATAAGGTTATAGGTTGATCTTGTCTCCCAAAGAGCAGTGACATTTAGACTTCAGCTCTGTCTGCCCTGGGGATTTGCTCAAGTATTTTGAATATAGTTTTTTTAGTATATATTGTTATAAGCAGACCTCTAATTTATTCAGGTGAAAATGGTTCACTCGAGCAAAATCAAACCATGCCCGTGTAAACCAGTTACTGTATATTGATATGTATAAACCTACAACACTCTCCCATTCCTATTCTGGTCATTTCCTACTGATACCTGAATTTCCCTGGTAATAAAAGTTTTTAAAAAGCTGATAGTCTTTATCCTTTTTTTTTTTTTTTTTAATGTACTGTGGGATGTGTTCTTTGGTGATCACATCAGGCTACTTCTCATTCTAATTTCTATTCTGTTGATGACTCTACTTACGCATTTTCTAGCATAGCACAACGTATGAATAAGCTTAGTACACTTACGTTCCTCAACTGGTTCACTACTCATTTCAGCGTTTACTGAAAATAATCTTATTTTCTAATGGTTTATTCACTGCACAAGAAACAATTATAAACATAGGTAAGTCCATAGGATCTCCAAAGGCTTTACCTTCGAAGGGAAGAGTAAGCCTTTTTGCTAAATGTTAGTCAAAGCAGGGAACAAGGAAGGAGTGAAAATGATGCAAAACATTTAAATAATGAGCTGGAAGCCATCTGTGGCTGAGCAATGGGGAAAAATGGAAAAAAGAGTGTCTCAGTTTCACAGAATCATAGAATGTTTTGGGTTGGAATGGACCTTAAAGGTTATCCAGTTCCCACCACCCTGCCATGAGAAGGGACACCTTCCTCTGAATCAGGTTGATCAAAGCCTCATCCAGCCTTGCCTTGAATGCCTCCAGGAATGAGGCATTCACGACTTCCCTGGGAAACCTGTTCCAGTGCTTCACCACCCTCACAGTAAAACACTTCTTCCTAAAATCTAATCAAAATCTCCCCTCTTTCAGATTAAAACCGTTACTCCTTGTCCTATCCTGGAACTGTGTGATAAAGAGCCCCATATTTCCTGTAGGCTGTCTTTAAGTACTGGAAGCCTGCTACAAGGCCTTCTCTTCTCTAGGCTGAGCAGCCCAACTCAGCCTGTCCTCATCTGGGAGGTGTCTCAGGCCTCTGATGACCTTCATGGCCTACTCTGGATTCACTCTAACAGATCCATGTCCTGTGGTGTGGACTGTAGAACTGAACTCTGGATAGAGCTGAAAATTAGTTTTACTGTGGATCTTGGGAAGAGAGCTGTTTCTGACAATAAAAAGAATGGCAGAAAGAAGAAGAATTATTCTTTCCCAAGAAGTAAGTTACTCGAGTCCGTACATATGGAGACTGGAAACCGCAATATTCCCAGCCTTGAAGCTGACACTGGAGAGGAGGCTACTGGGCATTTACAGGTGAAAAGAAGGGAAAAGAAAAAGATCTTTCTTAAATTTCCTGTAGAAACCTGCCCCACATGTGTCTGAGGGCTGAGTGACCATCTTGATGACAGCCAGACTGGCCTGGTGGCTGGCACTCTGAGGGTAGAATAGGATAGACTTCAGAAATTTCATCATTGTATGTATTATTTTTGCACCTTTCAGTGATAAAGGAGTGTAACAATACATAGATACTCTGGGAGGAAGAGATCTTTTTTTCTCCACTGTTGGATGCCCTGACTACCGAACTGGAAGGGAATATGAGATTTGGATATACTTGTAATCCCTCCCACATCCAGTCTCATATTCATATTGTAAGTAATTTATGTATGCATACGTTGGATCAGACTTTAATATCTATTTTGGTTCAGGTGAACATATATGCAGCCTTTGTAGTAATGACCCAGTTGTACTTAGCAGGATGTTAGGAAGAACTTCTCATTTTATACTGCTAAGAGAGAAGAAGGGAGTTGCTACCTCTGTGCTTTTGTGGTTAAGGGAACCACACAGCTCTTTCTAGCAACAACACTAATATCTTGTGCTGATACAAGAATAAATATTTATGTGTATGCTGTAATTGTTCATCATAAAATTTTAGTTTTCTTGTTGCCATAATTTACTGTTTACCCATACATGTGTCAGGAAAATAAAAGCTTGGTAGAAATATAAAATAGGGAAGTAATCAGTTGGCTAAGATTAAGAATTTTAAAATTATCTAGTAAAGCTGATGTGAATTTCACCGTAGATACTATTGTTTACAGTAAGTAGCTCACTTGATGGGGTTTATTTTGCTGAGGCCAGACCAACTGGGAGGACAATAAGTGTATGGTGATCTCTTCACCATCTTCCATGTATTAAACTCAATTAGTTTGAGACATACCTTTGCTTTATCCAGTGCCATTTGTGTGACCTTATTGAAGAGTCATAGAATTATAGAATGTCCTGAGTTGGAAGAGACCCCTACAGATCATCGAGTCTGACTTAGCTCTTCCTTTAAGTGGAAAAATAACAGGCCTAACACAGAGAGAAAGTTTCCCGAGCTTTGATGAAGTTTGCAAAGAGTTATGCGATCCTCAGAGGAGAAGAGTTCTATAACAGAAACCGTGTAACATGTGGTGTGATGAAAATCACATCTGCAGTTGCACAACTGATTAATACTCACCAGTAACTGGCTTTTATTTCAAATTCCTTACTGTCTGTGAGCAACATTATTAAATAGTTACATTTCTTTACTCACAGTAGGCTGCCTGGTGCTTCTGTACCCTATGTAATGTCCTTCTTAGAGGACAGGAAAGTATGTGCTGCTTTTGCACGTCACAGAGCATAGGCGAAGGTAAAATGTGTGCATATTTTTTCCCTTGAGATGTAGAGATGTTTAAAGTATAGAAAATGGCACATCATGTATGCATGTATAATGGATGAAAAACGTATTTTACCACTTGGATCTTACTGAGACTTGCTCAACACGGTAATAACACAGAATTGCTTAGACTTCTGTGTATTCAACACTCCTACTTCAGTTTCTGCATATTTGTTGCCTGCTTGCACTCTTAATAAAGTCTTTGTGTGTATCATTCTATGGTTTTCTGCATTGCAAATAGTGTTTTATATTGTTTTCATTGGTGGATTGTGTCTAGGTAAATGACATTGATATGTAACATAATCTTTTAATGATGTTTGATGTTCTTATTATTCTGTAAATGACTTAATGTGCTATCCATAAATGTTTCCCTGCTTTGCTATTTTACTCTACTAAGGAAAAACCTAAGCTTTGTGGTGTCCTTTTACCAAAGCTAATGATTCCCAGTAGCTACATCTCCATGATAGGTGATAGCTTGCATATAGAGTGCTTTGATTTGCAGGCTGCTCCAAAAATGAATCATCAGTTCCCTTTCTATGCCCTTAGGATGTCAATAGTTGCCTGATGTTCAGATCCTTTACAAATCGTACCTGCCCAAATAAGAAGCTGGCTCTAACAGGAAGTCTTTGGGTCTTTTAGACTGGCCTGTCTGAAAAAGGAATTGGGATAGATGGAATCCAAAGACTCATCCCCAATTTTAGTGCATGCCAGGGTACCTAGCTTTTGACCCAAGAAATATAATGTGAATTTGGAATCATTGAATCATAAGGTTGGAAGAGACCTCTGAGGTCATCGAGTTCAACCGTGACTGGAAGGAAGGCTGTATCAGGATAAAAAAATGTGTAAGGTTCAGTGTGAGTTTCATGATGAATTTTGTGGATTTATTTTCAAGTTTTAATACATTAAAGAAAGCTAACAATCAAATCAGGTTGGCATATCATACAAAGCCATGTCAGTGAGTTATGATGGAAATGCTGGTTCTAAATAGTAAAGGAATACAAAATAAAAATAGTGACATAAGCAAGTAATCAAATATGTGATGCAATAGGGAAAATAGGGTAGAATTACAATGGATATAGTGATATGCTGAGAGAGATTAGGAAGGCTATGTCCTGTCTGGATGAATTGCCACGTCTATGGTTTTCCACCCCATTCACAGCAGTTTGATGGAAGCAGGCAGTCAGGGAACCCGTGAGAAGTAGCAGCTTTGTACTGGTGAAACACTTGATTAAAAATGTTTCTTTCAATGAACTGCTCTGTAACAGAAACCATGTTATACTGAGATTCAGTATGCCAGCTAATGCACAAACCCCCACTATTAGTGTGCTTAATTTCAAAATATATTGAAGGTTAAGAAATAGAGTTAAAAAACTAAAGGGGCTGTGTTATATATGTGTTATATTTGTTAAAATTTTGTGGAGATTTTTAAAGGCAACATATTAGGAACTCCAGCCAAATTCATGTCATGTAGTAAAAATCTTGAGGAAGATCGAAATCAAGCCAACGTGGTAAAACAGAATTAAATGGAAGTTACTTGAAGCTATGCCAAGAAATCTGAGATATGTTTAAGAGAGAAAAATAGGATGGAAAGTGAAGTATAAAAATGTATTAAAGTAGGCAAAAAAGATTGGACAAACAACTTGCCGAATTCTTAAAAACTAATAATAAATAATTTCAAATTAACTGGGGGCAAGAAACCTGTCATAGTGCCCATAGGATCAAAGGTGTTGAAAAAGTGTCAAGGAAAGGACCATAAATGAAAAAAGCAAGTGAGTTTTGCAAAGTTATGTTCACTATTCAGGTATTTAGCATGGTTTCTGTGAAAGAATCCTTCGTAATGAGAAACTCTGAAATTGAATCTATGGAATAAATAGACAAGAATGAAGAGAAATGTCACCATGGCCAGATGATACTTGCTCGTAATCATTCAAACATCTCTCCAGAATAAAACAGCTGAGGCAGCAGGAGTGATGGGAAACCCTCATCCTAACAGACTGGAAGATGGTAAATATAATACTAGTTTGGAGAAAAGGTAACAGAGAAGACTGACAGAAATGCCAAATCACTGAACCCGATGTCTATATTGGATAAATTATTTTTAGTACTAAATTAGTGGACACATGGATATGTATGGCATGTTAGGAATGGCTCAATTTTTGAAAAGGGAAGTGCCTCCCCCAACTTCAGGCCATTGAATTCAGTAAGAAGCATGTGTAGAAGGGAGATATCATTGATATAGTTCCCATGGAATTCCAAAAAGATTTTCAACAATATCTCTCAACAAAGCAGCTAAGTTGCTCTGTCATAATAGGGAATTCTTCACATGGATAAATAGTCAGTAAAAAGAGAGGCAGTGGAGGGTAAGAATAAATGTTTCGTTTTCACAATGCAGAGATGTCACCAGTTGAATTCCACGGAGGTTTTTGCTCTTCAGATTCATAAATGATCTGTGAAAAGGACAGAATATCTTGCTGAGGATTTTGAGATATTCAAGACAAGGGTGACTGTGTAATATTAAAGAAGAAGGTATGAGTGACCAGGCAGTAAATTAGCAGATGCATTTCAATTTTTATAAACATTATGTGATACTTAGGGGTGAAAAAACCTCAGTCCTAACGTTACATGTACAGTGATGGACACTGACCTAATTGTAAGTAGTCAGAAATGGCATTTGAGGTTATAATACTGAGGTTATATTCTATGGAAATGTCAGCAATAAAAGCAGATTAGATGCTAGGGAAGCAAAGGAAGGAAAAAAAAAGAAAACATTGTTATGTTGTTACAAAACCATATTGTTCTTTTGTCCATAAAAGCACAAATCTTGGCTGCCCTCTTCTCCAAAAGGTATATTTTTATGGGCAGATATAGAAAAGCATGACAAGGAAGATCAAAGGTATGGAACATCTGGTGTACAGGGAAAGATTAAATAGAATAGAAGTCTGTTTAAAGTGATATGACTGATGGAAAGACATGATAGAGGTCTGTAAAATCATGACTGGCATGCAGAAGTTGTGTAGGATTTGAATATTTCTTCTGTCTTCAGAACAGGAGCTAGGGGCCATCAATTTTGTCATGTTTTATGTAACAAACAGTCCTTCTAACATTGTGTATACGATATCCTCATTGCTGATTGTTTGGAAATAAGCTGACATCAAGCAGAAAGAAGTAGCTTTGCAAACAATGCAGTATTATGCTGGCAAAGTCAAGTTTGTTTTGAATACTAAAACTTACGTGGGTAAAAAAACACTAATGCACAAATTAGTGTAAGAATAAAACATTAATTGCTAAAATGCAAAACACCACCTCTGGCTCAGAAATGCCGAGACTTGTGCAGTACTCTCCTGGAAAACATTTCTAGCAGTCTCCCCTTCAGTGTAGGATTCCCTAAGTATTTAGGATTAGTCCTTGTTGGAGACAACATTTTTGGCAAATTATTTGTGCCATCCGTTGTGTCATCAGGTAGCAGACTTACTATATTTTTGCCTTTATTAAGCTTTTTACTACTGTATTGCATTTGGGGCTCTAAATTTCAGGGATATTTGCATTTATAGCTTGGCATTGTAATAACAATTTACACTAATTAGTAAGTCCTTAAGTGCTCCTAACAGGATAATGCTATCTTGAATGCTGTTGGTCCAGATTTATTCCTACTTGAATTTATCTGAAATCAATGAAGTAACAATGGTAATAAAGTCTGCTTTACGGCATTTTTTTTCCTTCATTGGTTTCAAAGACTGAGATGTTACGGAAATGTGAATGTCAAAGCTACATCAAACAGAGTAGCCACAAGGCAGTTATATATTTCCAACTCATCTGACAAGCATGTGTGACAGAAAGAGTATGTGCAGAGAACACACTGGAGGATAAACACCTGTGTGAAGTGGAAAAGAAGGAATTTTGGAGCCTTTCAATTTGTGCTGGCAGATGAAGCAAAACATTTATCTTAGGAGACTTAATTAAAAAATAGACATTATGCTGCTTTTCCTACTTAAGACAAATCATAGGCTACCTTTTTTTTTTTCCTAAGGAAAGTAACATGTGCTGAAGAAAGGTACAATAAATTAGTCTTTGGATATATGGATTTTTTTAATATGTGTGTTTCCTGGGTGTGAAAATTTCAGTAGCTGTTCTTTAAAAGCATGATAAAGGCTTGTGAGTACACCAGCCCCAGTTTTCTTATATCAAAACTTTTTTCGGGCCATATGAAGTGTTTGGTTTGATAGGACCACCAACCAAGGTATTCAGAGGGAAGAGAGATGACAACTGAAAGCAATTGGATAATAGTCAAAGGAAGTAGTAAAAAGCCCAAAAGTGTAGCTAGGATTCTATGACTTCAAATCTGTGAGTATTAATTGCTGCATTTTAGCAATGGAAGTGTTCAGGGCCAGGTTGGATGGGGCCTTGAGCAGCCTGGTCTGGTGGGAGGTGTCCCTGCTCATGCTAGGGTGGATGGAACTAGGTTATCTTTAAGGTCCTTTCCAACTCAAACCATTCTGTGATTCAATGATTCTAATATTCTATTTAAAAATAATATTTAGATTCATAATACACTTGTGAATCTTTAAGCTACAGATTATAGTTTTGTTAAGCATAGCTCTGTATCTACTCTGTTGTAAGGCTGACATTCTTGTTTTATTCATGTAGCTACTACAAATAAGAGAGTATGGGTGAAAAGCATTTTTTATAAGATCTTTCCTAATTTAAAAAGTGTAGAAAGACCACTGGAGATCCTTTTACACTGTAAACAAAAAATTTGTCCTGAAGTAATTAGTGGAATACTTGCTTACTCTGGACTATATTCTGTTGTCTAAGTGGTGGACAAAGAAAAAATTCTGTTCTTTGGCACTGACACAAGGGTGCAGAAAAGAGTGCCACAGGCAGTGGAAAGGTTGCCCTAAAGCTACTGAATAAAAGTCACAAGAGGCTTCAAAGTAATATGAAGTTACATGCTATTTTAACTTACTGAAAGAAGTCACAAGCACACAAAAAATCTTTCATAAAATCAGGAGTGCCAGAGCTCATGTCTTGGGACTTTCCCTAATGAAAACTGACTACCTCTTTAGACTCCAGAGATATGTGATTTGTGTTTGGATGAATCAGTGTAGTAGACATAACTATTAATAATATTTAGTATTCAGGCTTGAAATGCAGCATACATGGATGTAAGAGAGAGTTTAATTAAGTATGATAAATATTATCTTTGAGGAGAGAAGATAATAGTGAACATTCTTGTATAGTAAATACTGTAAATTTTTTCTCAATTTCTGTTTTTAAATGTAGAACATTTGGGTTCAGCTAACTGATTTTATTTTTACTTACTTTAGGTGAAACAAGCAAAATACCCATTTTAGTTGTCTTAAAACATTGATTTGGGAAAAACTCCAGGGGCAAGGCATCATCCCTTCACAGTCACATCCATAAAAATAAGCAACAGCTCTCTGGTGCTAACAAATGCAGAGGGCCATGCCTAGGCTCTCTTGTTCTGAGAAGTGGCAAGCAAAGTCTTGCAGGTTTTATTCTTGAGGCTTACCACAAGCAGAATTGTCCTGCCTAACCTGGCCTTCACATTGAATCCCTCTGTTGGTTCGTTTTCTATATTGTTTCCTATCTGGATGTGGATTGGTAGGCTCTTGGTAGAGTGTTCAGTACCCCAGAATTCAGGCCTCTGGTTCATATGGCTAAATTAGGAGTTCAATCTCCTTATATAGATCTTGGACTGAGGGAAGATATCTCAGAGGACAATTCAGAAGATCTCTTTCTTTCCATTCTCTTACTTTGGAAAATTAACCTCTTCATGTAGGCACTGCCTAAAATTAATGGGTTGAGAATTAACAATGAAATGCAGATTGGTGATGCATGAGACAACAGTTATTTTCTTCTTTTGAACTTGTTTTTTGCTAATAGACACTCAAACCTGTAAGCATCTGTTGACTAATTTTATACAAGAAAATCTGAGGTCTTCATATTATTTGCAACAGATGTGTCTATAACCCTCCAGCCGTTAATACAATGCTGGCACTGCTGGCAGAGTTAGAGCAGTTCACCTGAGTGTGCTGTTTCTAGCCCATACGTGAGGGTTACAGGAGCACCTCAGCAGGGCCATATAGAATTTTGTTCCGCACCTGCCTGTACTTCACCTCTTCTGCAGTATTTCATTCTGAGGTCTTTGTAAAATAGACTTGTAAAAGTTTATTTTTTTCCTTTTTAATGTAAAGCTACTCTGACCACATTAATGCAAGTGCTAAAACAGGAAGGCTACACATTCGCCGTGGTATTGTGTTGTGGCTGGGAACCTGACATTCCTTCCATTCATTTCCTTATAAATTAGAGGCAATGTGAGCCAGTTTATGTAAAAGTGTTTTAATTGACAGGACCCAGATGCAGCCTCAGAAGTTGTAGTGGAATTTTTTAAAAAATATACCTATGATTTAGTTCTAAATAGCTGGTGGTTTAGAGCTATCAAAATTCCTCTAATGTAATGCAGGCTAGTCCCATATTTGCTGCCTTTTTTTTTTTTTTACAGTAAGTTATGCTGGGCCATGATAAAAGGATGCCAGCGTTTCAGTTTGAAACCATGGCAACTAGAAGTGGTGATTTGCATGTTTGCATGACAATGTGATCGTGTAATCTCTGGAGATAATGCACATAATATACATAGTGGAACTGCTCTACCTAAATCTATAAAGTGAGATGAAGAAAGGAGGTTGGGGGGAGATCACCTCAGTTGTTGCAGGAATCATGGATATGAAATGGAGATATTTTTCCCCCCTTGGCTGAAATGGAAGGTCAAGAAACCTATAAATGTGCGTGCGTTCACCTTTTCATTCAATATATTCAAATAGTGAACTCAACAAAGGCTTCCAGGGACACCATGAGCAGGTTAAAAATGCCTCAAACCTCCTTTTCTGTGGATTCCTCTGGCCTCCCACGTGAAGTTACCACTACAAAATGTTTCCTGCTATTGATAGAACCTTCTTCTAAAATGATTGCCAGAGGATAACTGGAGAGAAATTCAAGTAACCAAATATGAAAACAGCAATTTTTACTTTCAGCTTTAAAAGTGGGTTTGAAACCAGCCCTGGCTCTACCATTGCTCCCCTTCCTCCATAGCATAACAGAATCTGTACTAGGTGACTGCTTTGATTAATTTATGCTGAAGTCTGGCATATATTTGGCACAACTGACTGCGGAGTAACCTTCAATAGATTAAATCAGCCTTCCCAAATAGGAACCAGAAACTCTCATGGCAGCAGTGAATCTCTCTGCCATGAATTCTAAAGACAAATAGCAAGAGCAGGGTATGATTTTTTTTTTTCTCATTAATGGTGGAACAAACAGCAAAAGGTCCCTTGAAAGTTAAAGCTTAGCTACTGCAGAGTGTCCTCATGTATTATGAGTGAGAAACAAAGGAAACTGAGAAACTTCAAAGCTTCCTGTGTCATTCAGAGCTTTCCATCTTCAAAGCACCTCTCTCTTTTGTAGTTCTGCTCTGGGTTTAATTAATACATTTTAAATATTTTTACTGTAAACAGCGTCATCTTTGTTTTCCACCCAGGTCTTTTTCAGAGTAATTTAAATTATTTTATTAAGCTATCTGTCATCTTTATTTAGTGCCTCTTAACCTCTTTTCTTTTACAAATGAGTAGTCACCTCCAGTTGAGATTAAAACTACATTGGAAGGGGGTGTATGTGCATGGGAAGAAAAAAAAAATTCTTTGCCTGCCTTTTATCTACATTCTCTAAAGTAAAAATAGACATAACACTCTTGGTTCATGTATTAGCAATATTTTAATATTTTAACGTAGAAAAGAGAGATTTAGAAGTTATAATGCATCTTCTTACTTCAGAAAGCAAATTCTAGACAACTGCATGAGAAAAAAAAATGTGTGAAAATTACACACCTGCATACTTGTAGCCTTACTTTTTTATTCGTGTTGTCATTGAATTTTTTTCACATATATTTTGGGGATATGGAGATGAAGGAGAAAGAGAAAAAAGGCTAAGGAAGCATAACATTTTATGTTAAGTTGGATACTTAAGAAGTTTTACCTATTAAAGTCATATATTTCTTCCCTCACAATACCTTTTTAGTTCTTTATTTAAAATGTTCATCGATGAGAAAAGGTAGAATACAATACTGAGGAAATATCGTTTTGCCAATTAGGCAAAATAATGTCTTTTAGTTAACCTTGTGTAGTTGTATGAGTCTAAGTGAACTGATTTTTTTATAGATATACCACAATATTCAACATTTTAATATTTTTTCTATGTTCACTACCAATAGAAATAAGAGGGAAAAAATATCTAGCAAGGTAACTTGAGGAAAAACATGAAGGTATTTTTCAGTTCTGGTAAGGGATATGAATGCAATTGTGCTTTCATGACCAGGAGTCTATTTGCAATCTTATTCCTGCCCCTAGTCACACGACTGAGATCATGACACACTTGAGGGAGAGAAGAGGCATTTCTAATGCCTGCGTAGCATGATTTCAATCTCACAGCTTTCCAAACATAATCCTTCCTGCCCTCCAGAATGTAAAAGAACTTGAGTCAGAGGGCGCTGAAGCTAATGAAAACTTTCCTTTTGACATTCCTGGCCCTCAATTCAGGCTTAAAGCGCACAATGATTGCTGCTACCTTTAATTCCTTTTTAAGCCCTCTTTTCAAATCATGACTCATCTCTTCCCTCTTCTATCTGAATATCCCCCATTATGGCTTAAACTTACCCCGACGTGTGTAAATGGAAGGTTCCTTAGAGGCTGCATGGGGAACAGGATCAAATTTTAAACACAGTTTAAGGGTCAGTAGGAGTGTCATTGCTCATACGGATTCCCTGTTGTCTTCCCAAGGCAATAATTCATGAAATATGAATATTTGTAAATTTGGAG
The DNA here is from genome assembly GCA_033558235.1 of Neomorphus geoffroyi. NCBI lineage: Eukaryota > Metazoa > Chordata > Aves > Cuculiformes > Neomorphidae > Neomorphus > Neomorphus geoffroyi. Next base: position 36,580,668 of record JAUMJM010000004.1, read on the forward strand.
AAGGGGCGTTGTGTTGGGCAAAACCCCAAACATCTTGTTTGTCTGTGTTTGTATGTGCATGCAGACAGTGAATTTTAACTTTATGTCAACATTACTGCCGAATGCAAAAAACATGTACTGAAAATGTAATGTACGTATATACTAAAATCAATCTCTGTTTACCAGGATTGTGTCAGGGAGGCTCGTATTAGGGCTAGCCATTCCTGTAGTGATTTAGGGAAGATACAAGTGGATACTACAAACCCAACACATGTTTCTTATTACTAATGGAAAATAAAATAAGACACGTCTTCTAAGCTAGGCTTGCTTTGTGAATGTCATGTATTCGCAATTTGATTATTCCATCTTTCTAGTTACACAACATCTGTTTTGTATTCATCTCTTGCATCTCTTGCACTTACTGCAAGTTTCATACGGGCCCTATTCAGCTCTTCCATTTTAATTCTTCTTCTAAGTTATGTGTATTTTTCTTTCTTTTTCCTTTTTTGTTTTAACACATTCAGCATTTGTGATGGATGCTCTATTTTTCTTTTCCTTTCTCTTATCTTAAAAACGTCTTTCCTGTAAATCTTTTTCAGTTCATTTCTATTTTTGTCTAATTTTCTCATTCCCCAGCTCCCTATTTTTGCTGATATTCTCTGATCCTTTCTTTTCGTAATCCATTTTTCCTTATCTTTCTTTCTACTTCCCTGTTGCTTTATGTCCCCTATCCCCACTCTTTCCTGGCTTTGGATCTTGTTCTCGTTTTTACTGGCTGACTGTCATTCAAAATACTGCAGTAACATAACAAGAAGATCCTCTGAGACTTCATGAAAAATCCTGCGAAAGCAGCTCTTCTTGTGATGTTTTCAGCAGGAAAAGTGCACACAAAGATTGTCTGGACCTGGACCCTAAATTATGATGCTGGCAAATTGTCCCTCAGTGGTGTTTTTGCAAGGTCCAAGGATGGGAAGGGGCATTCTTCCAGCCCTGACTTGCCCATGTCCCAAACTATAATGTAGGGCACAATGTTCAGGACTTTGGGTTGCCATCAATAATATTCACCCAGTAAATTTTTGCAATGATCTGGTCTGCGGTTATTTGTGTGGGTGGTTTGTTTGGTATTTTTTTAGACAAAATGTGATTTAAATTATACTGAAATGATAAAAAGTAGCTTCTTTCATATTTTAAATGCCATTTTTAAGCTTTACTTGACATCAATTAATTGATTTAGTTAAGGCCTTCAAGGGATTTCTAAACATAAAAATGGATAATAGAAACAAAGCTATTGTAGCAATATTTTTTTTGCATGCAATTCCACAGCAAAGTGCGTGCTTTCTATCTATTTGTTCACTTCTATGTTAGGTTATAAACAAACCCACCTGTAATAAAGAGAGAATCCTAACTTTAAAGATACAAATTTAAATGTGCCTAAAAGGATATCATATTTCTAAAGTATCATCAGCATTATAAAATGCAATGACTAATATTAATTATAACTGGAAACTTCTGTTTGTTTTTAAGTATGCATATTTATATGCCACATGTAACTGTGGTACCGTATCCGGTAGAAAATAACAGTAATTCCTATTGTTAGAATATTTGCGTATAAATAATTGGCAGTGAAAACCCACCTCCCATTATACACATTTTGGGTAGAATTACTATTGGGCTTTTTTTTTAATATTCTACTAAATATATAAATAATCTTTACATTTTTATATGAATATATATTACACAGTTTGTGATGATGCTCGTGACAGGTTTAATTGGGTTATTATTCCTTAAAAGAAGAACTTACTTGTCATGTGAACCATAACCTAAATATTAAAAGTCTACTAAATCCTCATCTAATGTATTGGTAGAAAGATACAAGAGGAAGCATTTAATTTGTTTATTTAAAAACAGCTCATCATTGTTAGAAGGTTTCAGTTCTTATAGGCTAGTCTGTAAGCATCATCTCCTTGTATATGTTTGATGGGAAGCTGATGTTTCTGCATTACTAAGTCAAATAAAGTGTTTCAATGTGAATACATCTATTTGCCAGCTGGTTATCAGAGATTGCACAGTATTTCAGTTTAGTCTGCAAGCTCTTATTCACACAATAATCTTTTTGATACTAATACTGTTAATTAAGAATATTTCTGTACAAATGGCTGGTAGATCAGAATCAGAATGAACAGGTGAATACAGGAATATCTACCTTCTGAAACTTTTCCATTTGTCAGTCAATTCCATATCATACACAAATTTGGTAAGAATTGCAAAATATGGTACTCTAAATACCAAAATATATTCAAAATATTTTCAGTGACGTCTGAGGGTTTCAGCTTTTTCTCATGTTCATTACTGCACATGTAAAGTCACTCATGAAATATTACATAAATTATTGTGATTTCATTCTCAGATACAAGATATGGCCTCCAAATGACATTATCTTAATGATTTATGGTAGTTTTCTAAGGAAATCGAGGTGTACAGACCAAATACATTCATTTCAGTTTTTACGTGTTGAGTCTAGGAACTACCCTTTGTCAATCTCAGTTAAAGACATGGTAGAAAATTGTGGAAATAAACGGAAAATATTGAGACTTTAATAAAAGCTACTAATGTGAATGTTATGATCTCTTATGACCTTAGTTAGTCAAATACATCTTCCTTGCATTCTTCTTTTGCTTTTGCCTCCCTTACTCTGTAATTTCCATATTAAAGAAATTCCAAATTAGTTGTCTCAAATCAACTATTTGACATTCCTAGGTATTATAATCAGTGGAATCTGCATGATAGATTTCTCTAGTGTACCTGTTAGGTAACCAAGCTGGGAAGACTATTTTTCTTTGTTTTTCACAATATGGTACTTTTTCCAGGTATATTTTTGAAGTAGAAAAAAAGTAGATCATCACTAAAAGCTATTTTCTTGGTAGCTACAAGAACAAATAAGTCATATCCTCGGTATCTCTTTGGTTCAGAAGTAATTTGATGTACCTGTATTGAACACAGTGATACCGATTCTATAATTTTATCTAAATAGGCACTAACTTCAGATGAAACTATGAAAGCTAAATAATGCATACGCATCAGAAAGCACACTGTGCCCTTTCTATCTTCCCCAGCCCTCTGGTTTCTATCTAAATCAATATCTGTGTACTGCTGTGATGGCTCACAGCACGACATGCATTTGGCATACTGAAACTGTTACATGCTTTAAAGCAACATAGGATCTTTCGGAAAGGCACTTTTTCCCTCAAAATGCTACTGCCAATGAAGCCCCACACAAATGGTCAATAACGACCAATTGCCTCCATTACGGAAGTCACTGAAATGGAAAAGTAACCCATACAAAGGAAAATAAACTGAAAGGAATTTTTTTTTTCTGGACCATAGAAGGTTTTCTGTTTCACTAATCCAGAAACCTTAGCTTTGGTAATATATACTTCTCTTTAATTGCATTTCTTTCTGATCTTTGTCTATATATATATTGTTCTTTTACAACATAATACATCCCTTATAGAAGTAAATGGGTTTGGTCTACTCAATTATTTTAGTCCTTGCGTTTTCGGTTGGAGGTCTTTTTCCCTTTTTTTTTGGTAACATATTGGAGAAATATACACATCCACAGCAGCAATTTAATTTTGAGCCTTTATTAAAGCTACGGTTACAGATCCATGACTTTACCCAACAGCACTTCTGGAAATATAAGTGAGAAAATTTGAATCATTATATTCAGTACTACAAATGAAAACAGGGAAATAAAATGTAATGTCTGGTGACATATCTTACAAGATGCTGCAACAGAAATATTAGCCAGAGTCTGAAATTCAGGGGCGGATGAGGGCTTCCTAATTGATATGTGGTAACGTTTATTTCAGCCAGACCTGAAAATAGCCCCTCTGGCAACATATGATAGTTATATCATACCATCAGGAGATGAAATGCTTCCCAGGTAGCAGCTTTGTAAAAGGTGAAATAGGTTTGTTTTCTCCTTTTTAAGTCTTTCTAGTGTGGATTAACAGCTAGGTATTAAATCTCAAGTAATGACTCAACTGTTATATTTCTCTACTTTTACTGGATGTGGTTTTTGTGTATAACTTCAGGTTCCATGTACAAACTTGTGAATTAGAGCAACTTTTCTGCGCTACAGATTTTGAATAACCTGTCTTGGCTAGTCAAAAAGTATTCTGTTCTGACTATGACTCAAAGAGGACAAGTTTTATCTTTCAACCTTGGCCACGGCTGATGTACAGCTCCAGTGCTCTGGGATCATACAATTTTCTTCTGCTGTAATTTCCCTGGGGAGGGCTGTGATCCCCATCTCTATCCGGCTGAGATATAGTGGAACATGTGGGAGGCGATAACACTTTTGTGAGTATGCGTTTCTTCCCAAATTCTGGGAAGCCCTAGGAAACATCAAACTTCAACCAATTTGTGCTTACACTAGGGTAGTGGAACTGTAGGTTAGTCTTTATTATAGCCTTGAAAAGAAAATTGAAGTCTCTGAGTCCAAAGGTAGAAATGTTGCCTTAAAGTTTCTTCTTGCAATTTGTGCTCACAAAGTGAAGGTATTTTTTTGTTGTGTACAAAGGTCAATGAATACACTAAAGGTACCATACATTTCTTTTGTTCCTACTTTCAAAATCTTAGGACCATTGTTAGAAAATACATTTGCAACTCTTGAGCAACCACTATAGCAATCATGACTGTACACTGTGCTGTTATTTGAGAAGGTATCTTTAAAAAGAATGAGAAAAGGGAAAGAAAATGGTGAAAGAGAATTGTTTGTCATTATGGCTTTCTTTTTAGTTTCTACATCTGTTTTTAGAATGCTATTTAAACATTATGCATTTCCATTCTTTAATTACAGTGACATTACTAATCTTTCATTGATAGCTTTGGGGAGACTAGAATGAAAAAATATTGTTTGTTTGTGTAATTAACTTTACAGATTGCTAACTAGAGTAGTTCTGAATCTGCATTAAGATTTCCCAGTTTATACATCGTACATTTCTAAGTCCAAAAGGCGTTGCATGATGTTATACATGTGCAGATTCAATAGATACAATTATATTTAACCAGTGTCTTTTAACTGAACCTATTCTAAATTAAATTTATAATATTAGATATTTAGATTTTATAATATTAGATGAATAGATTTATCTGGATACCTTCTAAAATTAGGTCAAAACTTTTCAGTGCAAATGTAAACCTTCAATACTAACATCTGGACAAATACATTTCCATCTTAACTATTGAGTTGATCTATGGTCTGTGTTGCAAAGCCTGGTTTTCTTTGCCTTTGTTATCTTACCAGATTATTATAGCCTATTGAATTCGCATGCTCACAGTGAATCCACACAGCCACATCACCAGGCTTGTCATATGTTCTGGCAGACCCCTGTTGTGACCCACAGGTTGGGCTTGCTGTGTCTTCTCCTGGTCAAAGTTGGTTTGCTCCTGAATCTTTATGTTCACAGGGATGTCTGAGCTGGCTACCCCTCTCCTCCCAGTCATACTGTAACTACAGGTCAGCACAGAATCACTTTGAATTTAGTTTTGTATACCTAGGGTGGGAAATTACTGTCACACATTAAAATGCTTCTGCCTTTGAGACTCTTGATAAAGGGCATGGTCTTCATTCATCATTTGCATGTCAGCTTACTTTTGATTAGATAACCACACCATTTGGTGTAATGAAAGCCATAATAGTAATACAGGTCTAGGAACACAGATTAAGGGATATTCTTGCATCCTCTTTTCATTTACTCTTAATCCACAAGTAAAAACACACTTTTTATCTGATTTCTAAGCAAAATAAAGGTCTTTCTGCCCAGTCAGTGATTGTTAACAAATTCTACTTGTAGAAGCTTTGCAGAAATAAACCAGGGCTTTATTTCATCGGTATAGATTATTTTGGAAATCTAAGGAATATTTTACTGCTTTGTATTGCAAATTATACCTTTCAGACTCATCCTGGACTTGGATTTTACTCTCGGTGGAGGTCTCAATGATCTCTAGAAAAAGAACTGTTCTTTTTCCCGCTAGTATTATGAGAACTTTTTAGAGATACAAGAAGTACAAGCATATATACAATAACATGGGTCAGACTAAAAATCCAAACATTTCCTTATTCAAAAAATATTTTTCAAGGTACAGAGTCTTCACCTCTTCTTTACAATTTGATGTCAAGTAGTTTTTTGAAGGAGTTACAGAATTTATTAAATTAATTACTGACACATATTGGACATAATCTTATAATTCAGAAATTGCAAATTTTACTCAATATAAATTGAAATTTGAGAAACACAGAAACAGCATGGAAACAGGATTCATCTTGGGCCAAGAGACCATCTAGGTATTTTATTTACCAGGTTTGTCCTGATTACATTCTGCTATATTTTGTAATCTTAAGAGATTACAACCACTAGAGCTACCATAGCACCTGGACTTCCAGTCAAGAACAATTAAGTCAACTGTGTAAAAAAGTCTGTTCAAACTCTTTCAGTTAGTGAAAGGACAGGTAGCATACTACCGTCTCATGCTGACGTGGCCCCAGTTCTGTGATACTTGCATTTTGAGTGCTTGTTGCTAAAAGACAGTGAGTTTTCTTTCCATATAATTTCCATCCCAATTTCAATGATTTTATTGGCTGTGGCTTGCAGAATACTACGTTCATATCTTCATTCATCTCTCTGTAGACAGTGTTTATTTTTAGTGCTGCAGTCGTCATGGTGCCTGTATAATAATAACTTGGAGAAGTACCCTGTTAACATAGTAAAGATTGTCATCTGTGATACCACATCTTAAAAGTAGCAACACTGAGTAGAAAATAGTAAAAAAATCAGCAATCCAGATTTCCAGTGTACTCACAATGGAACAATGGATTGCTACTAGTGGTTGTGTATAAACCTGCTTTCTTATGATGAGATTGCAAACTCTGGAGCAAGGTGAAGAAGCATGGGAGTTCCAGCAATAGAAAATAATAGTGTTATTAGATTTATCCATATCCTAGGTATTATTGTATCCATACCTTTCTCAGTCTTCTTTAGGAGGATAGGACACCTCTTCCCAAGTTAGATCACTAAAGTGAATTATTTTCTGGTTTTGGATCCTTTCTATGGCACCTGTAAAATCCCAGCTAAAATATATCAAGAATTAGGAGCAGTATATCCCAAGGAACCTGGAAAAGCAAAGTGTGTTCAAGGATAATCAAACATAAAACATTGCCCAGCTATGATTTTAATGATTTTACTATTTTCTTTCTCACCACTTTCCTTATTTCTTGTCTTTTTAGTATCCAACATTCTTCAAGGAAGAAATCATCCATCCTTGTATGTGTTTGTTGAACACAAGTTTATTCTGAATGAGGTAGTAAATGTTTATTTCTACATTATAATTTTAAATGGCTGGATTTCTGTGGGTCTTGTGTGATTTGCAAACCAGCATTTTCATATTTGCAAAATAAGCAAAAAGAAAGAAAAAAACAAGTCTGAAAAAAATAGTCCAGTTTTAATCTCAGTGATCTTCTGATCTAGGTTGTTTCCTTGAGTTTATTACCCTGAGCGTATCAATTCTTTCCAGCTGGTCAATTAAACCTTGACAAATGTCCTGCATCTCACTTATTATAACTGAAAATTGATAATTTGTAATATTTTCTTCATGTTCTAACACTTGTAGTTAGTTGACTTCATTTTTCATGTAGTCTTATTCAATTCAAATGTGGTGGGTTTCCTTAGATGGTGATACTGGACTGCTGTTTATGAAATTACTTTCAAATTATGTTTCTTTCTCAAGAACCAGAGGATCTGCTGCTCAGCTATTGCAACTTCAGAGTTACAAGGAAATCGTAATTTTGTCGTTCATTGCAAAGCTATCCTTTTTCGTAGTAGCCTCCACAACTCCAACAATTTCCAGCAATCTGATAGCTTGTTTGCGGAGACAATCAGTCAGATATTTCAGAGCTTTATAATCTTCAATAACAATTGTGTTTTGTTATCCTATGATCATTATCTCAATTACTTTAATTTTTTCTCTTTACACCCAAGATCCGAGGTCTTCAAATTTATACATTGCAACAATTGAAACTGAAATGATTTCTGGCCAGCTTTGAATGATTTCTAAGTTCTTGAAAAACAAATTTTACAAATCTGTATCTTTTAACATTATGGACAATGGAAATGAAAAGACCTGCAGTAAATTCCTGATTAGAAGAAAACTCTGAAGAGAATTCAAATCTACCTATCAGAGAAGAATATGCCAGTGTCGTTGGATGTCTTTAGCATCCTATGAATCAACCGAAGAATATGAAAAGCTCAAGTAAATAAATACACAAAAGAACAGAGAGAACCGTGTCGTTTAGATGCAGTTCATTTCTGACACGACCCATCTGTCTTCCAAAGCGCATAAAAACTCATCCCTTCTAATAACCATTTTATCAAGTCTGACAGAGTTTCTCTTGCTGTCTTAATGCAGTACCGATCTGGGCTAAGCACACTCTGGCAGCAGTTGCGATTCAAATTTGTATTCTGTCTTTTGCTGGAAAATAGATGATTGATTGCCAGTGCAGTTCAGAAACACATGGGCCATTCATTCCTGGCTAGTTTTCTTCATGCACTTTCTACAATTGTCACTGTTTCCCTCAGTTCTTATTATAGAGCAAATCATTCCCTTGCCCCTCATCCTGCTGTGCATTCAAGGTTCCCAGCTGTCCTCATTTTCTCTATTCTTTTAAGAAAATCTCTTCAAGAATCTGCTCTTCAATGCCTTTTCCTAATTTTCTGTGGTTTTAGGATCTCTTGTAGTGCAAACCCGCATGGGATATGGTCATTTGCATTATTCAAACCTATTATCTTGTTACTTTAAGCCACGCCACTTTCAATTGAAATTGTCTCTAGTTGTGGTTATTCTTTGCAGTATTTACTTTGATCCTCTTCTTTAAATGCAATATTTGAAAACCCTCTCTGCCTGATTTTTTCTTCTTTTTCTAAGTGTCATGAACATGTGATTACTGACCACAAGATACATTAGTTTAGCAAATATTTGTGCTCTCCAATTGTTTGTCATGCTGAATGTTTTGTCTTCTAAAGGACAAAAGTACAAGCATAGAGATAATTTTTTTACAAATTAATTGATGACAGGAGATTTCATACCTATTTCTAATTCTGCATGATTGACACAGTTAAGGAAGGAGAGGCACATAAATTGCTTACAGAATGGGCAAGATCATACTTCTTTATCTCATAACATTTCAATGAAGAATTGATTAAAGTTTCTAGAGCATTGTAGGACTCTAGGTCCCAAAAGTGTGGTGGTCTTTATCTTTATCAAGACAAATGAATCTACTTTCTCAAATGTCTTTAGGACCTGGTTTTATTTGTCATCACTTTTTAATTTAATTTATCACAGGAAACAGTTTAACAATACACAACACACTTCAAAATTCCAAGTGGATGTGATAGTGGTAGCATTAGTGGCAGTGTCTGTGGTTTAGTGGTAAACTCAGTGGCAACATTTTTAGGTGTTCTTTCTGTTTAAGTTTAAGGGTGCATATCAGAAAGGTAATGTCAGTTTTATCTAATGTTTAAACTTCAGTTTCTCATTTGCAGGACAAAAAGGCAGAAAATTCATTCATTTTGTCTTTTTCCATACTGAGAAATGTTTTAGGAATGAAATTCAAATAAAATTTCACTGTTTCTAGGTGCTGCCCTACTATCAGAAACTTTACTAAAGGACTTCATATAACTACATTTCATAAATATTTCTCATTAAGGGCTCCCCTAACTGAGATGAGTTTTACCCTTGCAGAAATAAGGTTTAACTTATGGGGAGGTCTAGATACAAAATCCCTTTCCCTGCCTTTTTCTATACTGTATTATTTTAATTGAAAATAAATAATATTTTAATTCTTTTTTAAAAACGATACTACACTCGGACCAGTTATATGTAAAATTCTCTTCATAAGCCTCTCTTCAGGCTAAAATATTCCCAAATCCTGTCAATAGTCTGGGATCTTATATATTGGGCCCTCCTGCTTTTGTAAAGTATCTAGTGAACCTCTCCATAGATATGAATTATCCTATTTTCTTCAGGTCTTTTGATCCAAAAATTTTCCATCCTCATCCCCAATCTTCCTTTGGACTAACACACTCAGAAAACTTCCTCCTCATTGATGTCTTTACCAGTCTCTTTTACCAGGAGCATTTTACTTGAGCTGAATAGATTATACTTCTCTTTGTTTTATAGCAAGCACACGCAGACACACATTCACGCACAAAGTCACTGTTTTGTATTTATTAACAATAATTTAGTTGCTTTCCTTGTTGCCTCTATCTAATTTCCCTGGTTCTTTATGTCCCCCAAAATTCAGAAGGGTGTACTAAGGTCTGCAATTTCTTCTGCTGTAAAAATTTATGGGCTATTTTAATACAGATTAGTGAAAGTGCAATACCAAAGCACTGTAGGTGGTAAAACCCAGTTATCATTTGTATGATTAGTTTCACCTTGTAGCTGTGTCTCTGAAAAATGCAATTAACAGTTTCATATTCAGCAGAGCTGGCTTTTATTCCTGCTGCATGGTGTGCAACATTTGCATCATAAAAAAACCCCTAATTGGTAAACACAGCCTTGCCAGATTCTCTGCAATTCACCCAATTCTCGTAACGTTAATTGGCTCAGCTTCAACACACATTGGATGGGTTTTCAAAGGCAGCCGCAGATTAGAGAGCTTGCAAGCACTTGTGTTTCACAGTACTGACTCCAAGGAGACTGAGGGAGGAAAAAAAAATATTTTAAATTAATGCTGAATGCAGGCGATCTCTCTTGTCCAATGGTTGCCATGGAAACTGTTTTGTCTGCTAATCTGATAGCAGAGTGTATGTTTATTGGTACACATCTCTAATGACCTTCAGAGACTAAACTCAGCTGGAAAGTAGTATTCTACCAGTGTGGTCAGAGACAGCAGCTAAGTGATTACATCCTAAACTCTATTATTGTAGCTTATACTGTTGTGGGGGATTTTCCCCTTCATTATTGTTGTTCCCTGCTATGCATTGCCCCAAAAATGACAATTTGCAGTGCTTAGATGTGTATCTTTGGTAACAGATACAGTGTGTCAGATACTGTATGTAAACTTTTTATGGTGACCTCCTTAAGCTGCAAATTTTCATATTGCTGAGCTAACGGAATTTGTCACTTTTCTGTCTCTTATAACAGGTTAATTCATTATAGCTCTGATTCTAAAAATCCGAGAAAAAATTGATTGTGATGTGTTATTCTCAAAAAATAGGGGGAAACCCAATATTCCTCTTCTTGATTAACAAACCCATTTAGGCAAGTCTTTTAAACTTGGAGAATGTTGTTTCTCATACCATTACAAATGGTAACTCTCAAAATTCAGGTGCTATGCCTTTAAGTCAGAAATGTTAATTATAGCTGACAGTTTTTAATTTTGTAATAATAATATACAAACTTATTATTGGAAGAGTTTCTAGAAGCATACAAACCCAAATTGTATTACTAATTAACCAAGCAATCTTTCTTTAAATCTGGGGGTGTATGAGTGTTGACTCTGCCTTAATTACCAGCACTGCATGCATGGATGCTGCACGATAGCCAATTAATACAGAAACTGTCAGACTCATACGGAGAGGGATCATGAATTTGTTTTCAAATCCTGCAGACCAAATGGCATGTCAGCCACGCGCAGAATGTTCATATCAACTTCTACCAGGTATAATTTTGGCCTTTATGAATTAAGCATCAACTAGTAAAAATCCTTGGTTTTGCGGTATAGTAAATGGGAAGGTGCTGCACGGGCATCACCAAAGTGGTGCTTTTTCTGCCTCCTGGGCATAAGGGCTGCACGGTGCAGATCATACGGAAGAGTATGAGATGCAGGAGAGGGGCTGGCCACTGCCTCAAGACATTGCTGGTCCCTGAGGTTTGCTGCTTTTAGCCTATTGGAGAAGTGGGAAAGCTGCTGCTATGCTTGTCCTCCTGCCCTGGGAGCAGTCCTTGGGCAGGAGCTGCTCAGAGCAGCTACTCGCCCATTCCCGGACTTCCCGTGAGAGAAGATGGAAAGTCCAAAGGTAGAGAAATCCAACAGAGAAACACCTGAGGAGTAAAGACACAATAAAGAGTGAGAGTTAAGGGACCAAAGAGGAGATGAAAACAGGCAAGGAAAAGAAGCTGGGCTAGGAAACAAAAAATTACTCTGTAATAATTCAGCAGTGATTTTGCTACCTACACATCTACCTCTGCCATTTGAGTGTGTGTGAACAGCGAAGGCTACTGAAAGGAATGAAGGAAAGATCTTGAAAGAGAGGAAAAACTACAGGACAGACTGTTAAATAAGGGAAGTATCTGAATTATTTTGCCTACCAGAACGTTCAAAGTTTGATTTCCTCCCTTTGAAAGCTTTGATTCATGATGAAATACAATATATAGCATACAGGGGGCCATGTCCCTGCTATCATGAGTTTCTCTGTTCTTTTATTATTATTGTCAGAGCTTAGGACCCATTGGAAACACCACAGATCTGCAAACATTCCTAGTGGTCAGGTCTTCAAATCTTCTGCAGATATTATCAGGTGCCACAGCCTAAGCCTATAGTCCCGCAGGTACTCATCTCCTGCTGCACCTCTCCCATGGGGCTGCAACACCAGCTTCCTGGGGAAAAGAGATGAAACCTGTCTCTGTACTAAGATATCAAGTGTTTCCTTAGCCGAGCTACAGGCATGTTTGTGTCAGATCTTCAAACTGAGTTAGTGCAGAGAATTTATTTTTAAACCTTTGCAGGAATGAGCTTTCAGCCCCTCCTTGTCATTCTACTCCTATTCTCCCTTGCTAAAATTTGGTCATTCGATGCGGTAAAAAATCAGCTTGTCCTCAGCATGCTTTGTTTCTGGGCTTGACCCTCTCCCTGTTCCAAGCTTCATTCTTTAAAGTGAAATAAATTGGAGATTAATGTAAACCCTTCTTTTATTTTCATATGTATTAGCTGTTATTTTCTTTTGAAAATATCAGTCCCTGCATTTTATGAATTTGATTTAAACCATTGGCTGCAGCTGCTTCAGCCTAACAGAGTGGTGTGCTAACTTAGCGGTGGATGCAATTCAAAGCTGTTTATTTATGCAAGAACTTCAGGAAGAGACCCTGCTATGTGCTACTGGAACAAAACAGGCATTTTCATGCAGGAGTTTGATTCCGCTCTCAATGCATAAAGTAAAGGCTAGACTGATATTTTTTTTTATCCTTTTGAAGTTCTGCTGACCTTCTTTACAAGAGTTGACTTATGCTCACAAAACCGAAAATCTTCAAATCACTGTCGGATAATTCTCTTTCACCAACTAAGGTATTTATCTTCATATATATTTCAAAAAATAATAGCAATGCTTTCTTTTCTTCCATGTGAAGAGTACCTGAGACCCTTGTTTTATCCAGAAATTGATTTTCTCTCTTCCTTTTTTTTTTTTGTAATGGGAAGAAAGCCAGTTGCAATTTTATTCTTCCCTTTCTGTCATTATTCCTTGAATGCAGTCCTCCAGTCTGTTTCTGAAAGGTGCTTGAGAACCCTGATTTCTTCCCCTAAATTACCAGGTTATTAATGATCAGCTTTGTACCTAAGTAAGGAGTGCAGATAGGGCTACTTACTTAGTAGACTGTTCAAAGCTAGTTTCTACAATTCCTTTATGGCCCCAATCCCAATGCAAGTAAAGTCAGTTTAAAATCTTCAGTGAGGAAGCATGAAATTCTAAATTGTCCCGTTTCTCTTAGTTATGGTTTACTCTGAAAAGGCTTTTTAAAAAAAAAAACAACAACAAACGATTGGCTGTTTTCTGCTTGAAAAGCATGGTTACAGGAAATATATTATCTGCACTTTAAATGGCAAACTGAATTTTGTCCCCTGAACTAGGATATATGTGAACATTAGTGCTTTTTACAGTTTGCAAAAGTATATATTATGTCTCAGTAAAATTATCTTTCCGTAGTATCCAACTCAAAAATGCACGTGTATCATGTCGATATTGTTATACATACTCATGCTAATATTAATTGAAGAGATCACAGTTGAGCCATTGCTTGCCTCGTAATGCACTGAAAACATATTGAAGTTTCAGCCTTATGTTTTTATAGAAGATAATAAACTAGATCGGAATGAAAGCATAATTAAGTCTTTTATTTGATACAAAATACTTTATTAAAGTTGCTTTCAGAGAGCGTTCCAAACATTTTTGGTTTTCAGGCTGATTAGGAAAAAGACATATTTCGAATTTTGAAATTATTTTTCTTTCTTTTTCATGTCTGATATATAAAAATAAAGAATTATTTCTGTGGAAGAATATATGTCAAATTTGGTTTTTGTTCTTATTCTTGTGAATGTATGTGTTGACACAACTGATTTCACTCTTCCAGCAGTTCAGATTTGTTATAGAATTGCATAATATCTGGTGAGGGAAAGAAACAGTCTTTTTATAGGCTATCTGAATACTGGATATTGCCTATCATCTTTAGGGTATATAAAGAATTTGATGTATTTTTGCTTATGCTTGTAAATTGATAGCCATCATTGAAACTGAATCATCTGATTTGTCATTTGCTTTGGTTAGTGTTGGTAATTATTTCTAGAAAACTAATTAGTATAATCTTTCTATATCTAGCATTCAGCCTAGTTTATGGAGACAAAAAATAATCTCTAAAAGGATATTAGGTATTTTTTAATGTATTGTAATTTTTATTTTTTTGATTTTACCCACATCGAGTAAAAAGGCATTATGCCTGCTTCCTTCCAGGAGTACTTGAGTAGCTTTTTCATACATCGCTACCTTGATAACTACTTCTGTGATAGTGAATCACTGTTGAGTCATTATCATCATCAGTTATGGAGCGCTGTACTGATTTTGTCCAGCTAAAGCATGGATTTTCTCCAGTCTTTCTGAGCAAGGGTGAGTTAACTAATCATTACAACATCCTTAGAGTCGGTAAATACCACAGGTATCAACCTTGTAGCTGTTTCAGTAAAAAGTGAGATGTTCTCTAAGGATTTGAGAGAGATGTGGAAGTTAAAGTGAAGACAATCTGTCCTAAGAATGTGACTGACCTCCAGCTGTATTCTAACGTGTCTGTTTAGTCTTCTACTTACTGACCCAAATTCGTGCAAATAGCTTGCCAAAAATAATGATTTGTGAAATAATAATAAAAAAAATTATGCTCCTCTGATTGTGGTATTTTAGGATACTACTTAATGACTTGGAGACATAAGTTTTCCCCAGATCTCATTCTTAATCGTGTGCTTGACTTCAGGCCATTGAAGTAAACAGTGCATATCCATGGCTAAACACGCACAGACTATTGGGCAATCCTGTTATTGAAAAAAAGGACAAATGACTTCACTTTTCTCCTCATTCAGCACTGCTAAGCTCAGTACCTTCTCCATTACTCTGTAAAAGATTGCGTCAGACTATGTTATGTTCTCCAGTTTGTGCTGATTTTCCTTTCAATATAAAGGAGCAGTTAAGGCTAGGATACACCTTTCAACAATTAAAATGTATTTTGAGGACTTTAATTAAAGTGCTGTAGAGAATTTTAAAAGCAATTAATTCTAAATAATTCCACCTGTATTTTCCTCGTTTTACAAAACTGCTAAAGATACGAAGAATTTCTTTGTGTTTTCTTGACCTTTATCTAAACAAGGCAAAGCATTTGACATATGTACTGAAATGAAAATGCAGATGAAATCTGAAATTCTTTTCTCCTTACTAAAATACGTCTGAAAATAACATCATGTGTGGTTTCAACAAAAAAATTTGCTTGAGAAGCAAATCCAGACTGAAACTTTTGCCTATATATGCATACAGAAAAGAACAAGCTCAGTATGAGAAAATGGTCCTACCATTTAAAAATTCTATTTAAATTGCCTTTTATTAAAGATGTCATTCTCTGTAATAGAAAATTGATAAATTAGCGGTGCTTATTTCCAATGCAACGTGGATAATTATGTCCCTTAATTCCGTAATCTCTATTTTTAAAAATATGAACAAGCGATCACGTAAGTCCAGCAGCACCAGTCATTACAGTGAAAACTTCCATTGCTTTACGACTTCAAAATTCCTAAAATAGATTAACCTATCACGTAACAATGAAAGGGCTGTTTCATGAAAATACTTACACATTCTTATAGAATCGTAGGATTATTACGGTTGGAAAAGATCTCTAAGATCAAGTCCAACTGCCAGGCAGACATCATCACGCCTATTAATCCATGTCCCAAACTGCCACAACTAGATGTTTTTTGAACACCTCCAGTGATGGTGATGCCACCACTTCCTTGGGCAGCCTGTTCCAATTCTTGACCACTCTTTCAGTAAATACATTTTTTCCTAATATCCAATCTAGACCTCCCCTGATGCACCTTGAGGTCATTTCCTCTCGATCCGTTGCTTGAGAAAAGAGACCAACACCCACCTTGCTACAACTTCCTTTCAGGCAGTTGTAGAGAGTGATAAGGTCTCCTCTCAGCCTCATCTTCTGCAGACTAAACAACCCCAGTTACCTTAACCCCTCCTCCTAACCTTTGTTCTCCAGCCCCCTCACCAGCCTCGTTGCCCTTCTCTGCACACGTTCCAGCACCTCAGTGCCCTTCTTGTAGTGAGGGGCCCAGAACTGAACACAGTATTCAAGATGTGGCCTCAACATTGCCGAGTACAGGGACAAGATCACTTCCCTGGTCCTGCTGGCTTCACTATTTCTGATACAAGTCAGAGTGCTGTTGGCATTCTTGGCCACCTGGGCACACCGCTGGCTCGTCTTCAGGTGGCTTTTGACTTACATCTCCACGTCTTTTTCCAACCAGTCAGCATTCCAGCCACTCTTCCCCAAGCCCATAGCATTGTACGGGGTTGTTGTGACTGAAGTGCAGGACCAGGCTCTTGGCTGTGTTAAAACTCATACAATTGAACTGGGCCCATTTATCTAGCTTGTCCAGATCCCTCTGTAGAGGCTCCCTAAAACTCAAGCAGATTGACAGTCCCACCCAATTGGATGGAATCTGCAAACTCCTACTGAAGGAGCACTCAATCCCCTCATCCAGATTATTGGTAAAGACATTAAACAAGACTAGCCCCAACACTGAGCTCTGGAGAAAACTGCTAGTGACCAGCCTCCTACTGGATGTAGCTCCATTCACCACAACTCTCTGGACTCAGCCATCCAAATTGTTTTTTACCTAGTGAGGAGTACACCTGTCCAAGGCATGAGCCACCAGCTTCTCTGGGAGAATGCTGTGGGAGACAGTGTCAAAGGCTTTACTAAAGTCAAGGCAGATAACAGTCACAGCCTTTCCCTCATCCACTAGGCAGGTCAACTAGTCATAGAAGGAGATCGTGTTGGTGAAGCAGGACCTACTTTTCATAAACCCATGCTGACTGAGCCTGATCCCCTGGTTATCATCCTTCACGTACCTGATGAGTGCATTCAAGATGAACTGCTCCATAGTCTTCTCAGTACTGAGATCAGACTGACAGGCCTGTACTTCTCCAGATCCTCCTTCTGGCCCTTCTTGTAGATGGGTGCCATATTGCCAAGCCTCCAGTCACCTGGGGAGGCCCTGTTACCCAGAACTGCTGATAAATTATGAAGAGGGCTTGGCCAGCCCCTCCACCAGCTCCCTCAGTACTGCCAGGTGGATCCCATCTGGCCCCATCGACTTGTATGTGTCCAGGTGGTGTAGCAGATCATTAACTACTTTCCCCTGGATCATGTCTCCATCCCTGTCTTCCAGCTCAGGGGGCTGAATACCCTGGGGATAACTGGTCTGACTATTAAAGACTGAGGCAAAGAAGGCATTAAGTACCTCAGCCTTTTCCTTGTCCTTGCTGGCAGTAAAGGATGGAGATTCTCCTTTGCTCACCTTTTGTTGTTGATGTATTTGTAAAAACATTTTTTGTTATCTCATACAGCTGTGGCCAGATTGAGTTCCATCTGAGCTTTTGCCTTTCTAATTTCCTCTCTGCATGACCTAATGAGGTCTCTGTACTTACCTACCCCTTCTTCCAAAGTGGTAAACTTTTTTCCTCAAAACATCCTCCTTGAAGAATGTTGAGCCTTACTGGATGCCTTTGCCCTTCAGGACTGTCTCCCAAGGAACTTTCTCAACCAATGTCCTGAACAGGCGAAAATCTACCTTCAAGACCCCCCTCCTTATTTCACCAAAACCAACGAACTCTATAATTTCATGGTCTCTAAGCTCAAGATGGCCTCCAACCACCACATCTCCCACCAGTCCTTCTCTGTTTATAAACAGCAAGTCAAGTGAGGCACCTCTTCTGGTAGACCCACTTAGCAGCTGCATCAGAAAGTTATATTCCACACACTACAGGAACCTCGTAGACTGTATCCTCTCTGCTGTGTTGTACTTCCAGCAGATGTCCAAAAAGTTAAAGTCCCCCATAAGAACGAGAAATAGTGATTGTGAGACAAATGGTAGCTGCTTGTAGAATGCTTCACCTACCTCCTCATCCAGATTGTGTGGTCCATAACAGACTCCCAGCAGGATATTTATCTTGTTGACCCTTATCCTTATCCTAGGCACTTGACCTTACTATCACAATCGTTGATTTTTATATGATTGAAACCTTCCCTAACATACATTCTCCTTCATTCAAAACTTATTCTACCAAACAACTCAATTCAATGATGTCACTGTTTGCACAGTTATCTTCAAAGCTGATCCTCCACTCAAACAAGAAGCCTATTTTGAATTCAAAGTGTAAAATATTCCCATTAAAATTCATGGAATTTAGCTTATCTATATTATTCTGAACATTTGGCATTTTAAATAATATAGTAACGTCCACAACAGGCAAGATAGATGAAGAGTAATGCCAAAATGTCAAGATTACACTGTTTCTTCCACTCTGTCATCACACTCCACAAATACTGTAGACAAGTTACTGCAAAGCTAAAGGGCCACACAACAAGAGGAAAACACAGAAATAGAAATATATGCGATAGCTGAGAATCTAGGAAATGCATATTCTGTTGACATATATATGGAAACATCCATATAGAAACACAGTTTCTTATTGATTTTTATTAGTAAAATCTTACCTTTTAGTCATGCCATTTCAGATAGCCCCTGCAATGCAGCCCAGAGTGCATTTTTGGTTCTCTGTCCCTAGCTCTGTGTATTGAGATGGAAATGCAAGTTTATTCTTTTCTCAGATCATCTCCAGACTGTAGAGCTCCTAGATATCAGCAGGGGTTTCCACAGTAGATCTGATTTATTTGCAAACCCTCCACTTGAAGACACTGTTAACATCCAAATAATGAGTTAAAAGCCTTTTATAATTTGTTTAGGACAAAAGCATGCCAGAGGAGAGGGACATAGTCTTAAACTGAGACTGCATCTATGTTTTCCCCAACCTGGAGCTAAGAGTGAGCAGTGCCTTTGGACACACTTTGCAGAATCCTAGTCTTTTTGTTCCTTTGCAACGCTGCCAATCCAAATCGCTTTTGATAGGACTTCTCTCATCACAGACTTCCTGTGATTCAAATGCTTCACTATCCAAGCGTGACAGTGCAAGTTTATGTCCTCCTTGGATGTCTCTCTATTGGTAATTTAGTACTTGGTGTTAGAGTCTCTTCTTGCTATTGCATTGTCACCCTGCTTGCTTTGTCAATCACTTCCAGTATAGGCTTCATCTGTAAAACTCAATATAAAGTAACTTCTTTCACTGATCTGGACAAGTACAATTTTCATAAAATTGTTGCATCTAGCATTCATTACAGTACTAGATGTCAGCTCCACTGTCACAGATGTATTCCTCAATGATGCGTTATGGTGCTCCAGCCTTGTACTTTAAAAAGCTTTATTCGGTTTGTAAATATTTATTTAGTGATCAAAGTCTGAAAGTAGCTTTCCTTTCTGGGGTTATTTTTTCCTCTGTCTAAAGAAGGTTTCACAGTAAAATACCACTTTTAATCTGATTTTCTGTGTCTAGAGTATATTTTATTAACCCTTTTTTTATTTTCTTCAGTGATAGATTAGTAAATTCCAAAGTAGCTTAGAAACATTGCTTAGTGACCTTTTTGTTCTTTGCATTTTTTGAGGAGAAATCAACAAAAGACAACAATAGTAACCTTTCCATATTCATTACCATAAGCTGCACTGACCTTAAGAAGCAGACTTATGATTCCACACTTGTATACAGGGTACAGCAGCTGTGCTGATTTCAAGAACTTGACAATTTTTCTCTTCTTAGGGCTGTGAGGGAAAAGGAAATTAGGTATATTATAATACCTGTGCATTTGCACAAAATGGAATGGAGGTGAATCTCCTAAAACTTATATGGTAAGAGCAACCTTTGTGAATTTTTCCTCAAAAATTAATTTCTAGATGATATTAAGTATAAAAGTTTAAAGGCATTTTGTAAAGCTAGTAAGAAAAAGATCAATTTAATTATTGCTTTTGATTTATTTAAAAATTGCTTTGCGTTATTTGTATTTAATTTTTGAGAGAACAAAATTAATTTTTTTTTTTAAATATTCTTTTGTTTCCCTTCTGTGAGGAGAAGGATAGGCCAAATGAGGAGTATTAGTGTTCAAAGTGCAGAGGAAAAATAGGAAATATGTCTAAGCTCAGCATTGATGAAGTTACATTATTGTATTAAGCTTGGCTTCTGGAGTTCCTTGATATTTGATTTCAATAGCTTAATTAGTGTTGCTGCTAAACTCTACAGTTTTTTCTGGGAGATTTCCTGAAAGGAAAAAGGAAAACAGAAAATAAAAACATAAAATTAATATGTGTAACTTGCAAGCTTATCTGCTGCAATCAAAATAATTTCTAGTTTATAAAGAATTGAGTGATGATAGAACTACCATATTCTATATTGAGCAGCCCTGAGGCTTTAAGAATGTATTACTTGGTGATAACTTTAAACAAAATTGTCAAAAATACCCAAACTTATATTCTGGCAAAACTCTGAACTCACTGTCCTGAATAACCTGAAAAATTACCATGTGCCTGTTTCATTGCCTGCCAACACGTGATCCCTTTCTAGATTGTTAATGAATCTATTAAATAGCCAGGGAGCTAGAAAGCAACCATGAGATGCCCTGTCATTAACCTTTTGCCACTATAAAAATGCACCATTTAATCATATTCTTTCTTTTTTTTTTTCTCTTCTGGCCATTTGTTGATCTGGGGCAGTGTTTTCCTCTTTACTTTAACTCTTTACCTATATTCATCTATTACAAGGGACCTTGACAAGTTGTTTTGTCAATCCGAATAAAGTATTTCAAACGATTCTTCTTTATTTGCTGTTTTATCAACATATCACAAGGTTTCTCAGACTGTAGCTCTAAGACATGCTTTTTCCAGTAATAAACCAAACTTAAGGAAAATCTTGCTTACTCTTTCTGTTGTGCCACTCTCACTGTCTCCTCTGTAGTTAATACAACTGTTTGTGGAGCTGGGTTACATGATCTGATTTTAAAATATATTATATAACATAGCATAGCATAACATAACATAATTAATATAATATAATATAATTTTTCAGGAATTTATTTTGCTTGTCACAATTTAGGAAATAATTCTCAAACAATTATAATGGCACAATTGTTGTTAGGGCATTATAACATACTTGAGGGAAGTGAAAATGGGGAAGTGGAACATTGAATATGGTTTTCCTAGAAAAAAAAACATACAGCTATAGTCTAAGAGACAAGACGTGTTTCTTCCCAGAAACACTGTTGATTATCCCCTTTATTATGATCATCTTCCAAGTATTTTGTTTTTCTGATTGGAATTGTCATTTACATCCACTGATAAGTAATTCCCTGGAGTGATTCTATAGCTCTGGTTTGATTTAAAATACAGCTGCAGTGAGCTGCGTGCATCACAAGCAGCGGAGAGAGTGTGTTTTATAAACATTTCAGCTAACTTGTAGATGATTTTTTTCAGAAGCTTTGAATGCTTGCTATTTGTTCCAGATCACCTGACACCTTTGTTTTGACAGTATTTCATCTTAATTACCGGAAAGGTTCAAGGGTCTCCTGTTGCAGTGAGGCAAAGGATAGCTTGGCTTCTCAGGTGAACTTTCTCTTCCTTAACTGCTTTAGTAACCTTTTCCAGTCCTGGGTAAGTTTTTCTCATTCTCCTCATTCTGATGTCCTCAAAGTATCCCTTATTTGGCTTTCACACCAAAATCATATTAGACTCTCAGATTTTCATTTTTCAGAGTTGGCTGTAGCTTATACTTCCATTAGGGCTCTACCAAATACTTCAGTTCCAAATTTTAATTAATTTCCATCTAACTTAACCGGATCTTTATCTGGCTGTGAAGAATTTATTCTCATCTTCCTGCTTTTTTCATCATGCATTTTAGTACTCTCTTAATTTTTCTCTGTGAAGCACAAATCCTTCCTAGAGATTTTGTTTAATTTCTGTTTTTCAAATTCTTATTAGCCTTTGGGCTATCATTCCTCAAAAACTTCTCCTCTGAAAGGTTAATAACACTTTTGGCAGTGTTTTCATAAAAATACCTTACAGACTCTATCTAGAATGGGATTGTCTGTGGAGCAGACAGGAGCAGCAACACCATCACTGTCATTGGAAGTACTACACCTTTAATTTCTCAGACTTAGTGGAATAAACTCTCCTCTGCTTTTTGTGTTTTGTGGTGGGAGAAAAGGAAACAAAAGTCCGTCAGAGAAGCAATTCTAGTTTTAGAAGACTATTTTCTGTTAAGAAGCAAAAGTGCAGAAAAATAACGCTAAGCCTTGGCTTCTATTTGATCGAGGAAATCTGTTTCCTACACCAATTCTACTAAAATGTCATGTCTTCTGCTTACTGGAGCAATACAAACAGTCCCTCATCACCAGAGGGTGTGATAATAATGTTATCCCCTGAGTTGTGAACACTTCAAGTGTTCGAGTGACACTTGTTAGAAATTAGTAGTCCCTCTGTAGTCAAAGCAATGGAAGTACCTCCAAAGAGCAACTCATGTATTCTATTTTGCAATTCATATATTCTGCTTTAGAGATTTATTTAAACACCACTTATGGAACTGCCTGCCTGCCTCCAGCAACCACAGAGAGAGCCTAAATAACAGACACGTAGGTGGCAAAGTTAGGTGTACTCAGTCCTGCCGTTACTGTCACTTTGGGATTCAGTAAAATCTGCAACTCTTGGTACCACCACCGGCCCCTTGGGCAGTTCCTGCTGAGTCCATGGCTTCTTCGGTAGATGCTAAGAGGGGCAGAATTTTCCCCTTAGATGTTTTATGGTATGTATCTAAAAAGGTCATGATGTTGTATCTGTTTCTTAAATGTTTTTTTGCTAGATATCTATAAAGGTCATGTTTCACCACAGCCTGAGGTGTCTGTCCTAACCAAGAAGTTGTATTAGCCTGTTTCTATTCCCAATCTGTCATAAAATGCATGCTTTAGCATAAATTGTGTTATATAAATGTACACTCTGCTGTTCTAAAAACTTTAATGCCTCCAATGGTTTCCAAAATGTTGATAGATATTATGCTTTCTTGAAGTATGGCAGGTGGCTTTCACTATTTTAGTTTTTCTCTGTTGAAGTCTTATGATTATGTGATAATTTCAGGTTTTTATCAGGGAAAAAAATATCTCCGTTATTGAGGCTTCTTTCAAATAAACACTTGCAAAATTTTACATTGTATAAATTTTAGATGCTGAACCATCAGGTACACCAAGATTTTTTTAAGATTCCAAGTTCAGAAAGGGTAAACCCAAAATCTCCGACTGAGGACTGGGTCTCCTTTTTCTGCTCCTCATAAAAACATTTAATGGATCCATGTCAATGACACTTTTGGAAAGGCCTCATGGCTGCTCAGGTTCTAGTTCTTGAGAGGTCACCTCATGATGCATCTGCAGGAGATGTGAGAAAACTGCTATTTTCTTGTTATCATTGCCATCACGGAGGATGCTGCCTTTTGCTACATCGAATTTCAAACTTTCCTTTCTTGAGGGGTTTGCATGCCTGATGGAAAGGGGAATGTAACTGTAACTTCTCAGATGCACAACATGAGAGGAACAAAATTATAATTGCTCCCTAGTAATTCTATCATATTTTGTGGCATTGAGAAAATATTTACAAAGCCCAATGAACTCTTACTGTAAAGGGCCAGTTCTGGAGTTCCACTGGCTGAATTTTATCAAATACAAAGAGGAGCAACAGCAAGCTCTGAGACAGTAATTGCAAACAGTAAAGCTTTCCCTTGATTTGATAGTATGGATTGGATAATTTTCCAAATCACTAAGTCCTCAGTCCAGCGTATGGCACAGGTGGCTGCTGATAACTCAAGCCTGTAAAGAGTCACAAAGCTGACTTGTTCGCAGCATTGCTGCTGCTGCATATGTTGGTATAAAATACACAACAATGCTCCTAAGGAGGAGAAAGAATGAGAAATGATAACATTAAATCAATAATCTTTATTTGACTCCTTTTATCTTTGTTCAGCTCAGTAGCACAAGAAAATGAAAGCAATGGTTTTTGTGACAAATTTGGATAGCAGAGAGTGCTCAGCCACCATGAAAGTAATTTCGTATCTGGAGATGAGCTGTGAAAGCAGCTTTTCTGTTTATTTGAAGGATAGAGCAGAGAGGCCCAGTATGACCAGGAGCAGTTTGAAAACAGCAGAAA
Source organism: Neomorphus geoffroyi (assembly GCA_033558235.1). Classification (NCBI taxonomy): domain Eukaryota; kingdom Metazoa; phylum Chordata; class Aves; order Cuculiformes; family Neomorphidae; genus Neomorphus; species Neomorphus geoffroyi. The sequence continues at coordinate 36,605,314 of JAUMJM010000004.1, forward strand.
GGAGTAGCTGCATGTTTTTCTCTAAGTGTCTTAAATCGCTTTCAGATTAGGAAACCGATCTCATGAGAAGGCATTAAATATGGCACACATCTTCAACCTGCTAAATGGTGGTAGCGCTGCCATCATTAGCTACAAGTTTATTTTGGTAGCATGCAGAGATCAGATTGCATAATTAGTGCACTGGCTCTTGCAATATGTTCTTGGCTCAAACCTTGGCAAACACACAGTAGCTGTGCAGACTGATCAGGTTCAGCCCCAAATAGTCTGGTTTTTCAAGATATACAGGCCGTATGACACACAAAAAATAAGAGGTTTAAAACTTTTAACAAATATCAGATACAAAAGGAAAGATCTTTTTGTGCACTTTCCCCTGCAACAGCACCCTTCTCTCTTCGTTTGTTGTAAGCCAAATACCTGAGTATTATCACCCTAGGAAGCATATTTTTAAATAAAATTTGGAGCTCATGGTCCAGCCACGCTATTATCAATATGTTCATCTTTGAATGGATGAGAGCAGTTTATAGGTTCCATGGGGAAGCATTTGCATGTGGATACAGAATGCCTGTTGTACTTTTTGACCACTACTTAAAACCTTCCTGTTGCAATACTGTCATATATTAGTCGAAAGGGAAGTGGAAAAGGCCAAACCAAAAAACCCTACCAGCTGAGACTGTTTAACCTATCATCTGTTTCGGAACTGCCGATGAGTCTCTAGTTAATGAGAAAGATGCCATCCAGTTAACCTTACTGATCAGGGTATTTCTGGACTTAGACTAATGGAGGTGGAATAGGAATAAATGCATAGATTTTAACTCCTGTGCTTCTTTTCATTGAAACTTTGTAGTTCGGAGTACCTTTATGAAAGTAAAATCGTAGCAACAGTACTGAGATTTTCTTATGGTGCTGCGTAATGTGGATTCTAGGCAAGTATTAAATGCACTGTATTACCATGCCAAGCACACAGGAAGACTGTGCATCCAAAGCAGTCTCGTCCTGAGCTGCTAAGATTATTTCTTTTAGCTGTAGTATTAGCAAATTTTTCGAAAAATCTCTTTTGTTTAGCAGCTTTGCTTTTACATTACTTTGCTTTCCACTTAATTTATTTGCTCTGAGAGCGCTGCAGCTTGGATTTGATCTCACCGGAAGGTGCTAACTAAATATCATCATAGATGGTCTGCAAATGGAAAGCGACCTAATGTTTTGAAGTCAATATTCCACGTAATTCTGTAGGTGGCACTCTTTGCTCTGCATCAGTCTTCAATCCAGGCCCTTTTACAGTGCTAGCTGTTTTCTGTGCAAGATACCAAGGACCAGTATCAGACAATTTCAGTTGGCAGACTCCGTACAAATGATAATTCTAGAGTCAACTATGTGATCTCTACTTGCTTTCCTACATAATCACTTGAAATTGTATTGCTGTGTGGTCCTAAACTCTTAACGGTCATATTCCTTACTGCATTATTTCTTACGTGATGATTGATACATGCACACTTTTACTAAGCATAGAAATTGATGGTGAATTAATTATTACTGTTGTTGTGATGTATGTTGTGTTATGTTATGTTATGTTATGTTATGTTATGTTATGTTATGTTATGTTATGTTATGACAGTATCACAGTATCATAAGGTTGGAAAAGACCTTTGAGATCATCGAGTCCAACCTATGACTCAATACCTACACCTGCTCCTACTTGTCGACTACACCATGGCACTAAGTGCCTCATCCAATCTTTCCTTAAACACCTCCAAGGACGGTGACTCCACCACCTCCCCAGGCAGCGCATTCCAATGGCCAATCACCCTCTCAGTAAAGAACTCCTTCCTAACGTCGAGCCTAAACATCCCCTGGCGAAGCTTGCTATGTTATGTTATGTTATGTTATGTTATGTTATGTTATGTTATGTATGTTCTGTTATGTTATGTTATCAACAGGAGATCTGGGCTGAGTTCTACTGTTTTGACTCTCACCAGGTATTACCTCTAGCTGAAATAATCCCGTTGATGTCAGCGAGGTAATTCAGAAAGGACGGTTCAGCCTGGTGGGGAGTAAGGATGGCTGACTCTGCTCCAGTGCTAGGAGGCTGTCACCTCTGAGACGTTAAATGTTGGACTGTTTTCACAGACTTGAGCAGTTTCCCAGGCTGAACAAGGAGTGGGATGTCTTTCCTCACAACTGAGCATTGTCAGACCATACATGACAGAGTAACAGCTGCATCACACTTGGTGTTTCCAAGAAAGAATAGTCTTTAAAAGAAGTCTTATATTTTCATCAACACCTTGGTCAGATTATGTGTAGAAAAAGGCTGGAGACAGCATTCCTTTTATTAAAAAAAAATTAATAAAATACATGAGTTGGGAATGAGACAATTTCTCCCTCTATGAATGGCTCAGTCGTCCTTGCAACTCAGAAATCCTTATTTGCCAAGTTCCTGGGGAGTGAATTCTGACATTTCAGCCCACTTACCACATCTGAAATACAAGACCTTAACTATCCAGCCTTAGTTGAAGGGATTGCCTGAAAGGAGAAACCACGGGTGCGTGCCTTCTTGAACTAGCAACAATTTTACCAACTCACTGACATCAAGAGAAGTGAGACACTGATGCCACCTCAAAGGCTTTGAGATTGTTAGCCTTTCACATTCCTATTAGAATGCTCCTAGTCTAGCTCATTGGGTAAATTCAGTAATTGTCTTTAAGAGATGTCTAGAAATCTGAAAGGTGGATGTCAGCAGAGCATTGGAAGCTGCAGGCTGGTTAGTAAAAGGAGCAGAGGGAAGCTGAACAAAGTGGAACCTTTACCTGCAGACACAAATGTTTTAACCCTCCCCCCTCCCGCTCTTAAAGCATTTACTATAATAATTCTGTATACATACTAATGTAAAAGAACCGTCAGAACAGCTATTTCAACCATAGATGCAACAGAGACCTTTAAGTAAATATAATTGAAATTAGATTGTATATTTCTAAAGAAAGAAATGGAAAACCAGGTAAGAGCATAATATGCTGGCCCAAATTATACCTTCATGGAATTATATTGTGACGTGAAATAGTCTTATTAAGGGCCTCTGACTCCCAAAGTGAACTAGATTAATAAAAAGGTAGAGGAAATAAATATTTTTCTTTCTTAAATTAAGCACCTAATTGATTAGCAAATACAGAAATGCAGAATGGAGATGTGTGCAGTTTTAATTGAGGAAAATCTTCTCTTTTATTAGAAGTTAGGAATTTCTTCTTTCTCTTGAATGAGTAGAGTTTTCCTTCTGTTTTCTGTAAAGATGAAAATTAATTTATTGAAGATTCTTATTTATGTTGTATCTTCTAGTTTGCTGGTTTAAAGCTCTTCTGTAATTTGTACAGCCTTTTATTATATTTCAAATGTAGCAAACCCAGAAAAGTCAGATGAAATTTACCTAAGTAATTTTCTTTCTTAAATAAAAATAATAACTCTATGGATAAAACTTTTAAAAAAAGCACCTGTTTTATAGGTTTTGCCTAGTCATACCTACTGGGTTAGTTCAGCCAATTCCTTCCACTCTTGTTGGCATTATGTAGTGTTTTGCTGAAGTAGTTGTAGTAGTGTTTCATACTGAAATAGCTTCTACTTCTAGAACTATTTCTGGAGACGCAGGTTCTGGCCCCTGGTATTATGTCACAGGTAATTGAGACCACAGACAGGGATTACTGGCTATATAACATCTCTTATATGATTGCTGATCGTAGGTCCGCTTGTATAAGGCAAATTCAACTTGTTAAATGAGCCTGAGTAGAGCAACTGAATTGAGGCCCCTGAATACCCACACTGAGATCACTGACTGTTCTGCTCATAAATGTGCATCCCCTTTTTGCATGCCATGGTCTTGCCTTTGTCATGACATGAGATAGCTGGTTGAACTCGCGGTGTTGAGAAAATAATACACGAGTATAATGCTAACTGCTGCCACTGAGCAAAATTTTAGAAAAGTCCTCCTAAAAGCCTGGAGAGCCTAGCCTATCTTTTAATCACAGGATTAAAGAACACCAAGGTTATAGGTAGACCAAATAATAACTGATGAAAACATTTGGCTTGATAGTGCTGGGTGATGCCCTCATCCTTTATTTGCTCTGGAGCCCTGCAGGAAGAGTTTCTAAGTGGATTGTGGGTGATCTTGTCCTCATCTGTCCTTAGCCTGCCTAAGCCAGGATTTGGAGGGCAGGTGGTCAGGATGCTTTTCTTCCAGGAGATGATGGCTTCACATAGGTCCTGGGGAGTTATTGTCAGTCTTCACAGCCATATCAACCACAGGTAACTTTTCTTCTTGGAGTGGCTCTCCTTTTTCTTGCAAGTGCTCAGGAGGGCAACCCCTTCCTACACGGGGATTTGGCTCTGCTGTTTGCAATTCAGTCTAAGCTGAATTAAACTTAAAGGTAAAGTTAAGACTCAGGGCAAAAATTTCCACATTCTTTTTCATGGTGACTGCATACCATGGCCAGGCACAAAAACTATTCCCTTGAGTCTGTAAGCTTATTCTGGACTTTACATCAGCATCAGTCTTTCTGTCTCCTCAATAAATGACAGTGCAATTACTAAAATTATTTTGGGATGAGTTGAGATGCAGAAGTTTGTTGCACTGTTATACCGTTTACCCTGGCCAAATAGGAAACAAGTGCAATTTGTTTTCAAGAGGAGCTTAAGAAACGCTTCTGAACCAAAAAAAAAGACCTATTAAAACTTGGCTTACAACACTCATATTCTGATACTATTCAAATCAGTTTGTTCATCTGGAGAAAGACATCTGTTAGGGCTTGTGCACTGAGACAGTTTTACAGGCATGAAAAATAACATACAATTGGAAGGAGAACCAGATTTGTGAAGATGATAGTTTTTGTTTACCAAACTACTGTGTCATGTACAAATAATTTTTTTTAGCTTGGTTCTGCGTGCTGTGTAATATAATGTGACATTTCTGTATATGACAGCAGAAGATTCAGCACTCGAACTTCTCACAGCATGACTCAACACCTCCTGACAACTCAGCAAATAACAACAAAAAAAATTATCTTTAATCAATTCTTTTACTCAGTAATCTCAGTTGCTATCATATAGAATTACTCATTAGTCTCAATTGGGATCACACAAAATCACTCCAAGTCTTTCATGACTTCATATTCAGGTTTTTCCACTAGAAAAAAAATATATGCAGCTAATGAAAAGGTAAACTCCCTGTGTACACACTGACATAAATGTCAAATTTTAATGATTGCCCTCTTTGAACTTCGGACAACTCATACATACTGTGGGATCCTGCATAGGAAACAGTAAATGTCATCAAGACAGAGCATGGGATGTAATATATTATAATAAAAGGCCAAGTGACTCCAAAGTCAGATTTTCTTGCATTTTTTATGAAAGAAAAATTGACCCATTTTTATGAAAGATGTCACTAAATCATGGTATAATTTTTGTTGCAAAATTGAAGTCAGTGACCGAGACTTGTGTTACGAGAGGCAGCTAGACACTTTTGGAAATGCTTCTCCCAATTAAAAGATACTGGCTGATTCAACGAAGAATGCTTTCATCTTTCATCCTGTAGAAATTGGTACATGGCCATGAAAACTGACTTTTTTTTCCCTCTTCCTTTCTGAGCTTTTGCAGACTTTAGCTGCAGTATGGAAACAGACTATATTTTTGGCTGAGCAGAGACCCTTCTGTTGAAAATAGCTTTGATGTCTAGGAAAGGATAGTGGATGCATCTCTGCATTTGACATTTTTCTTGAAATTAAATCAAAGAAAATCTTTATTTCACTGCCTCTGATTTTTTTCTATGTATGTATAGGAAGGTATGTATGCGTTTGGCAAGCAATGAGGAACTAAAAGACAAAGAGATTCCTTTGAATTTTAACTTTTTGCTACCTTTAATGATTATCATTAATGCTGTCTTGCAGAGCACCTCACTCTAAGAAAATACATGATAATAGTGTAAGCCAAAAGCTAATCTAAAATGCTGATTTTTTTACATTGCTAAAAAGATTTAAAAATAAAAGTGGGAATGACGCATAAATAAATCTAAATTCTTCATTAGATCGATCCCCGGACATGACTAGACACATTATTTGCTGTTTCTTTTGTAATAATATCAGTTGTCCACCTAAAATGTATGCTTTTTCTTGAAACCAGCATTTTCATGAAGTCAAGGTTCATTTAATTTATGCAAAAAAGCATAAGTAGTAAGATTTTGGAATTTGAAGACATCTCCCCCTTTGTTTCACGTACTGTAAGTACAGGAGCGTTGATAGGTACAAATAGAAAAAGAGGAGGGATCAAATGCAACATTAATACTTTTTGAATTCATGAAATTCACAGCAGAACATGGCAAAATGGCCATGAACATTGGAAAATTGTGTTCAGGGTGCTCATTTTTGGAGTTTTCTCTCTGTTTTAGAATGTAATATATATGAAATTGCTATGGAAGGAGAAGAAGAAAGAATGTGACACAGAACAGCAGGGAGCCTGTTTAAAAACAGTTCAAGCCTCCCACGGCGGTGCAGTTTAGCTGTGCAGGGTGAGGAAGCAGTCCTATAGCCTTTCCTTGTGAATTCAAGCAACAAAAAGGGCATGACAGAACCACAGGCTTGATTTCAGTGCCAAGGGCTCAGTAGAAGCAGATCTCTTGGCTTGGCACCCTTCTCCTTGACAGGAGCAAATCGAGTCATCCAGACTTCCCTGCAGGGGATACAAGCTCCAGAAGTGTGCAGGCTGGTCTTGCAGCGGCAGCTGAGTACTTGGAGCAAATTAGGATGTCGAGTCTTACCAGTGACTTCCCATCATGCCGCCAGCGCCAGTGAGACGAGTGCCCAAAGGCGGGATGCTGGAAGAGAGGAGGTGGGAATGGAGATTTTGAGGACCAAGTGGGCATGAAAGCAAAGTAGGCAAGATCTCCTCAAGGATGTCTCAAGGTGTGGTGATTTTCTTTGGTTTCTTGCCCCATTCCTTAAATGAAGTTATGCTTCATCTGCCACTCTTTTATTGTTATTTGCCACTATGGGTAACATATGTGGAACAAGCAGCATATGTGGGACTGGACACACAGGCACACCAGAGGTAGCCGTGCAGCGTATACAATTCTCATAGGCTTATCCTGATACCTGTATCATAGGCTCTGCTAATGTACAAGCCAAACTTCACACTAAATAATGGTAAATGATTTTGACAGGAGTGGGAAAACAGATGCTAGTTTCAGAATCAACACCTATGACTCATTTCTTTATAATTTCTAAATTTTTTTTTTCTGAAAACTTCACGACAGAGCAAACTCCTGTGGAAAGTAATGCTTGCAAGATTAAGGGGATTCTTTTTAATTTTTGTTCATTAAAGTTTTCTGGTAATAATTGCCTGTCCGTATTATCTGGAAGCAAATTAGCTACCATCAGGCTTGACAAAGTGCTGTGGATTATCTGTAGGTTCATTCTGTTCATGTTCCTGTTCAGGGTCAGTTCAGTTCAGATGGTCTGTACAGATGGTTCCATTTACTTTTTAAGAAACAGCCAGCACAAAAGGAGAATGTTAAACATATTCCAGAATTTAAAATCCTTGCACACATATTGTCATATGAGACTACTCTGTTCGTTTTCAGTTTGATAGCCTCACAGTTCTTTTACTGAAATGAAAACCCTTGAAAGTTTTGAACAGCTTTTGTTTCACCGTAACCCTTCCTCCCCCAAATACAGGAAATATGGTTAAACAAACAGAAATATAGGCAGAGAATTTTGAAGGTTCCTATGGTGGGGGGTAATAGGTATTTAGAAAGATAGAGTGAGCATACCAGAATAGTTTAGTAGTTTAAAGGAGGAATTACGTGTGCAGAATGCAATTAGACCAAATTGGCTCAGCAGAAATTTAGGGGCCAAGGTCACCAGAATTAGCAAAAGATACCCAGGGTCACTCATGACTACACAGTGATCAGGAGCTCTCTTACCTTGTATGAAAGATGGTACTTCCATTGATGTACTATTCATTAACATCTTCCTGAGGCATTGACTTCAGGGACAGTTATCTGTTATGTTTGGCAATATTTTATGATTTCCTTTAAGATATACTACTCAAGTTCCACTTCAGCACTTCCTTGTCTGAAGAAATCTATTTTTGGTCTCTTTTTATAGGGAAGTTCTAAAAGTTATTGTAGGATAAATTGCAAATTAAATCATCTGCAGTTATATTAAGTTGCGCAGTAGGAATTGCTATTTTCTCTTACTATTTTACCGCTATAATTGCAGGTAAATGGTTTGGCCTAATGCATCTCAGTAAAGTAGAGCCCTATTTTCAAAGTTTGGTTAAATATTAATCATGAACAGTACACAAAAGCTATTACAAAACAGTGAATAAAAAATTCTTCCTTCAACTCCACTTTGTAATACTGAGCTTTTAAAAATATTTCAACACATTCACACCATCCTCCACATTAAGAATTGTTGCTTGATGTTCCTATGTAAACGTCACATAGAAAAGGAAATCTGCTGTCATTTTGCACTGAGTATCAGCTTTAGTATTAAAAGACGTGAAGAGTTGAACTTTCTGATTGTCAGGCAGGCTTAATTCATGCATGAAATGACTGTGCTTGCTTATACTGTGGGAGTATATGCGTATTTAGATCCTCCTAGTGCTGTCTGTACCTGCACCTGCATACACAGCACTGTACTCCAGTGGACCTTTAGGACTGCAGCCACGGCTGGGGCCAAGAGGTGCATGTATACGGGATGATGGTAGTCCTTGAATGCAGAAGTTTTGTGTCTAGCTAGAAAAGAGAAACAAGAAGAGGGCAAACAAAAGAAAAATGTTCTCACTGCACTGCTGGGAAGCAGAGTTATGCAGAGGCTGTGTCTAGACTTCAAAGTAGTGGCAGGCCGCTCCTGTCCCCCAGTTTTTCAAATATGAGTTGTAGCCTGAATATGTGATAGCTTTCTGCACCAGTTTTGAGGCTTTCCTTCCCTTGGAAACCAAGGCATCCTTGTGGGCTGACGAATACTCATGGGTCATTTTATCAAATGAACTCAAATCTCCCCAGTGCAGCGTTTTCTTTTCACATGAAACTAAAATAATGTGACGGCTTGTGTTAAGGAGCTTGGGCATTTGCACTTCCTATATAGCACTCCAAACATTTATCAGATTGTATTATTATACTAGGAAACATATCTTAAGAAATTGCTTTAGTGAAAACAAAAATTAATTGTGTTACTGAGATAGGTGGATGATTTGCTGTGTCTGTGAGTACCCATCAATGGTTTCACAAGTCAAGAAGTTGCCTAAAGAAATGGTTCACAGTATATCTTTCTTAAGACTGATATCAATATGCTGAAATTTTATATTTGCTCATTGCAATTACTACCTTTTTCCTTGTTGACTGGAATGGAAGTTTCCCAAGTGCTCTTTGTCCTGCTGGTGTTAAGAATTAAGTCAAGTAGATGTGAGGGCTTTCAGCCTACTTACCTGCGGTGAAACCATGCTATCCCCCTCTTACTGCTCAAGAATAAGTAGCTGCTGTTGAAAGCAGTGGTGAAAGCAACAGTAAGAGCAAAAGCTTGGGAGCTGTGGCTCTGCCACTGTTACCTGCTTGTGCTGCAGTAACGCACAGGTGTCAGGGCTCTGCTGTGCTGTGCGATGCATAAGCATGACACAGCAATGGCTCTCTGGGGTTATATGGAAATGCTCTCTCCTTTTTAAAACAACTTCAGAATTGGGGTGTGGATCTCTCCTGCATTAAATGTTAATATTGGTCCTCACAGCATTTGGTGTAAAAGACAATGCTTTTTCATGCTGTTTTTACACGCTATGATTGACCCATACAAAAATGTATGCAGATAGCATTAAAGCTGCTCTTGTACTGCCATAAGTAATTGTATAATTTTCTCAGATTACCCTCTGCTTTTTTTTCTCCTTTTCTTCCTTGCATTTTCTTAAAATCTTCTTTTCTGCCTTGTCTTTCGTAAGATGTTTGTCAAATAATCATCATCATTGCTCTTTTGCTCTATCAAGTGTACCAGGAAGAATCCTGACAGTATTGTGCAATGAAAACTTGAGGTTTTCTGTATTTCTACAACAATTACCAAAATGTAATCATAATGCTTTTTGGGACTATAATCACAAACAAGTAACAGAGAACAAAAAACAATTTAAATAAGTAAAATTAGTCTCTTTGGGTTTTGTTTTTTTCTGTCCTCAGAAAAAAATTTTGGATGAAAAAAACTTCCTGGCTCTTATATCAAAAAGCAAAAAACATCTATTTCATAGAATCATAGAATCTTATAATGGTTTGTGTGGGAAGGGACCTTAAAGATCATCTAGTTCTTACCCCTGCTGTGGGTAGGGACACCTTCCACTGGATCAGATTGATTAAAGCCTCATCCAACATGGCCTTGAACACTTCCAAGGATGGGGCATCCACACATCCTCTGAGCAACCTGTGCCAGTGTCTCAACACCCTCGCAGGAAAACATTTCTTCCTAATATCTAATGTAAATCTCCCCTTCTTCAGCTTAAGACCATTACCCTTCATCCTGTCACTGCACTCCCTGATAAAGAGTCCCTCCTCAGCTTTTCTGTAGCCCTCTTTAAGCACTGGAAGGCTGCTAGAAGTTCTCCCTGGAGACTTCTCTAAGCTAAACAACCCCAACTCTCTCAGCCTGTCTCCATAGAGGGACAGATTTTCAGCCCTCAGATCATCTTCATGGCCTTGCTCTGACAGATCCATGTCCTTCCTGTGTGGAAGACTGCAGAACTGAATGCAGTACTCCAGGTGAGGTCTCATGAGAGCAGAGTTGCAGAATCACCTCTCTTGACCTGCTGGTCACACTTCTTTTGATGCAGCCCAGATTGGCTTTCTGGGCCGCAAATGCACATTGCTGGCTCATGTTGAACTTCTAATCCACCAGCACCCTCAAGTCCTTCTCTTCAGGGTTGCTCTCAATCCATTCTCTATCCAGCCTATATTTGTGCTTGAGATTGCCCTAGCCCAAGTGCAGGACCTTGCATTTATCTGGATCTGACTATGTCAGTTAAATAGCTAGTTTGAATCTTGGAAGGAATTACACCTCTTGTTCATGGGCTTTCATTGTTTGCAAGGCTTTCAGCCAAATTAAGTAAAATAGCCTTTGTACTTATAATTTCCCGATACTCAAATGAAATTGAGTAAGAAGGCTCTTTTAAATGTTTATTTTGTAATAAAAATATTAACTATGTAGTTGCTTTAGGAATTACCCTGTTGAATATTTAAAAATAGTTGTTTACAAAATATCTGACTAGGGTTCTAAGATAGGAGGTTCCTAGTCGTAATACAGTTCCCTTACCGTGTTTTGCTTTCCTCAGGGTTGTGCGGGTATGTGCATGTACATGAAAAAGATGGGAATTGTATTTTCTTCTTAGAATTAATAAGAGGCTAGGTGAAATACATACATTTTCTGCTGAGATACATACTTGGCTGGAGGATTTCAGTTGGCTGTTACACTGTTCACCTTAGTTTGTTATTATACAACCTCAGTATTAAAATGATCTTGTAATTAAGGCAAGAACATTAAAGAGCTTCATTGGGTTGGATACAGGTAGCAGAATACAGACCCATTGAACTTCTTTTACTGTGAAGGTGGTGAGGCACTGGCACAGGTTGCCCAGAGAAATCATGGTTGCCTCACCCTGGGGTGTTCAGTGCCAGGTTGGATGAAGCTTTGATCAACATGATCTAGAGGAAGGGGTCCCTGCTCATGGCAAGAGGGTAGGAACTGGGTGATCTTTAAGGTCCTTTCCAATCCAAAACATTTTATATTTCTATTTTTACTCAGTGCTTATTTAATATGTATCCTTTAGTTTGGTAAGATCCAAAATAGTCATGGTCATAAATTGCTGTACAGAGGCAACTAATGTGCGGGTGGTTCTTCACATATTATGTACCATCACAATTCAAATGACTTCAATGAGTCTCTGACAGTTTATGCCATCTGGAGTTTGGAATAAGCAATTTACATCCTTGCTTGGTCTTAAGGTCCAAGTTGCAATTTTTATTCTGCTCTGTCTAGGAAAGCTTAGAATGAAGATGCGAAAGGTTAGGAATATTTAATTTATTCAGCATGTAGATTTACGATCGGTAATTTCTATGAATAAACTTCTAAATAATTTTTCCTCTTCTGGCTAATCTACTCTAGGCCAAACACTGGAATTCATCAAGAGAGGACACTTTAAATCTTTGTTTGCTTTTCTTTTCTTTTTATGCTCTAAGTAAAAGTTACTTTTATTTCCCTTAGTGATTGAAATAATTTTCTTTGCTGTAGTAAATTGGGTTTGTATTTCATAATTTGCATGCAAATCTACTGAAAATACTTTGACAAATTATAAACCTCATGAATGAAACTGCTTTAAGCTTTAGAAAGAAGGCATGTTGTCCTGAAATTTTGAAGTTACATATTTGCATTCTCACAGGCAATCAAATTTAAAATGTACCTTAAAGCCTATCTTCTCTTCCCGTATAACACCTGAACTTGATGCTGAAATGGGCTGCCTCAGTTCATTATAGGAAACTTGCATTTTAACTTGATTCTGTTATTTGCTGATATATGATTTTCTATGTGGCCTGTAATTTATTTTGGCAAAGTGAGTGCCAGCTGTAGCAGGTATCAGAAAATAGAAGGCTGCAAAACAGGGCGAACAGTAAAACAAGGTATTCAGCATTAATCTTTCCCACAACTTAACATGCGGGTTTTATAAGCAAAATCATGACCCCACCTCAATATTCATTTCTTGCATGGTTTTCATATAACAGGGAAGTAAGTAACAAGATAGGACTTCCTTGCATTGTGATTTTCTTATCGTATCTCCAAGCTGTAGTGAATTGCCAGTTTCCCCAGTTACTTTCTTCCTCCAGCTGAATCTGTTTGTATTAATTGAAAACCAGGTGGAGAACTGCCCTTTCCTATCTGTGTGAGTCAGGCTTCAGTGCAGGTACAAGTCAGCCAGGTCGTACCTCCGATGCACCTGGTCACAGGTCCTCTCCCTGATTCAATAGACACAGCGGTGGAGCTGGCCAAGATAAGCAGTGAAGTAAAAGCCAAGCTCCAAGGCAGACCTCAGCCATCCCAGCCCATCTCATAGAACTTAACATCCTCTGAGCTCAGAAACTGAGAAGTGGATGTGTACTGCTGGCCTCGGGCATTGGCTGCTCAGCTATGACTTTCCTGAATGAATCACTGAGTTGGTGGGGTCCTGTGGATATTTTCTCCCTGCAGGAGCATCTAGTTTTGATAGAGCTAGGTGAGGCATGCCTGTTTCTGAGGCGAAGCCTTTGATACAGCTTTTTCAGATGACGGAGCCACATCCATCTGGATGTTCATTCCAGGCCACAACCATCTGGATGTTCACGCCCAGATCCAAGGTATTAAACTTTATCATATTCCACTTTTTTCACACGTGTGTGAAAGATGCGTTTAGAATCAAACTGATTAATTCGTGACCTAGGTTAGAAATGGGAGAGATGTTAGGTGCTTGAATTCTTCACTACTTCATATAAACCTTCCAATGTACGTTCAAATACTTCTTAAAAGCAGAAAACACAAATCCAAATTGATGTGAAAAGAACAAAATCAAGACCACATGGAATAATGACAGGACTAAGGTTGCTTCTGCAAAACTTAATTTGGCCCCTTTGAGTGTAGGCGTTCTGACATTCTTTTCAGAAGCAATACATTTTTTTTTCCACATGACTCTGCTTCCTCAGCAGTTAGTTTGTGTTTCTTTCCATCCTCTCCATGTAGTGTTTGGCCCCAGGGCTTTCCCTATCACACATCATTCAAAACCTGCACTGAATACAAAATTATTGGTTGCTTCGTTGTTCTCACAGCTATCATACCTGAATGCTTCACATACAGTAATGAAATTACCTGAATAATAACCTGACCATTCATGGGTTTGTTATCCCTGCCTCACAGGTGGTGGACAGAGGCACAGAGAGAGGAAGAACAAAACAGTTGACAATGTATCAGCTAATTTCTAAATAATATTTTTTATAGTCTCTATAATTCCAATCTTTATGTGTATATAAATACAGTTTTAATCACATCAATTGCAGCTACAAGTGTTCAATAGCTCAGCTCAATTGTCTTGTATAGAGGCCAGAAAATGAGGAACATCAAATTAATGGTCATCTCTGGGAAATGTAAAGTGATTTGTCCAACATCACATAGAAACTCTGTGACAGATCTAGAAATGGAATTCTGTTCTTCAGTGGCAGCTGCTTTAACCATTAAATCTTATTTTCTCATTCTGTAGTCCCTTGCTGGTTCATTATATACCTTCCAGTTCCTGAAACAAACGAGGCAGAGAGAAATGAAAGCCTCATTCACTACATAAACCTGATTCATTCCCAGAATACCATTTCTCAAAATACCATCCACAGTGCACAGAAAAAGAGCTGCAGCTATGCCATGGAAAAATAGTCCGTGATCACATAATTGAAGATAGTTTCACAGCAGATATGTTCAAGAGGCCCAAATTGACTTGCATAAGCAATTTTAATCTGACGTTTCCTACCTTTTGAATACCTGAATTTGAATGGAGTCCTTAGTAATTATTTCCAATACTTTGAAAGGAAACAATAAAACAGAATTTCTGCTCTGTTGAACAATACTGACCTTGAGCTTAGATGATCAGAATTTATATCTTCATCTTTACAGTAGAGATAACTAGCAACTGAGCTCTTAAAGTAAACGTTATTCATAGATGGCTACTTAACTTTTATGAGAATCAGTCACTAGCGTGAAAACAAAGTACACCTTCTGTTCACAAAACCACCATGAAGTATTAAATCTCTGCCTTTGCATAGATATCTAAGGGGGGCTCTGGTGTATGCAGGGAAGACCTATCAATTCCTATATATTTAGGCTCTCTTTGTGTACCTGTTTGTCCTTTCACCCTGCACGTGTTCTGCCCCTTCTTCCCTGATTTTCTGCCATCACGCACTTCAGACCAGAATGTTTTCCTGTGTCTGAGTTTATTTATTGGTTAGCAGGTTAAAAAAAATGATAAAAGGAGAGACAGCAAAAGGATTGCCCTCTCCGGACACTACATACGTGATAACCAAATTGGAGACTAGGAACAGCACTGAATTGAGCAGAATTGCTTTCAGGTTGTTAAGTACCTTCAGAAGGCTGGAATGAAGAGGAGAGTAGATGGAATTAGGCAATCAAGTGAGGGGTTCACACTATTATTCTTGCCAAAGGGATTCAGGATCTCTATTTCTTGACCAAAAAAATCAGAGGTACTCACTGGACAAATGTCCCAGGCTACCTCAGTGTATTTTGATATTCCATTCAAGGCAGTACTTCCAGAAGAAAAACACAGCAGAACGCTGCAAGCCTGTATTCCCCGTGGCACAGTGTTTCCATGCTTTGGCTCTTGGCATTCTGGGATCTAATGACATATACATTTCCAGTTTTCTACCAGAGCGACAGAAAATACTGGCAGGTCAAATTTCTCTATGTGTTTGTTGTTCTTAAGTGAAACACGTCCGGGTGACAAAGCATACCCTTTAGGCGCAGATCTGTCTCCCATTTTCCACAGTGCTCTATGAACAGTTCCCAGTGCTGCGGTGTGGAGGCTAAAAGTCAATGAGGAGTCAGGCTTGGGCACGGATAAATCTATTACTTTCCTAAAGAATTTTGGCTTAGCTTTCTTACTTCGCTTTTTAGTACATTTTTCGGTTTCTGGTTTCTTGGTCAAGAGCCAATATTTCCCCTCTTGTTAGATGCTGCTGTAGGGGAAGGGTAATCCCTGTGGCTTTGGCAGGTGCCGATAACTTCTGAAGGGAAGTAGCTTTTGCAAAGGCATATTGTGCCAGGGAGTGTTGCTCTATAATTCATTCCTATCCCATTTGCCTATCATAATTCAGCTGTGCAGGACCGGCTCATTTGAAATAGCCTCTCGTTTGTTAGCTATTAGTGCATGTCAGATTGCAAAAGAAGCTATGGCTTTGCATATTATATATTTTCCCTCAAACTTACTCAGATTTCTCAGTTTGACCACTGCAGCTGTAGTGCACATGCAAAGAAGACTTTTTTACCTTATTGTTTTGGGTTTTTTAAACAGAGTTTCTCCTGATTTATGCTCAAAGATTAAAAGCACACAGGTCTTGATTTCTGCCGTGCTTTTGACACCAATTTCTTTGGTTCTAATCTACCCACATCAATTTTAAGAATTTAAAATAAAATTAGTAAAAATTTATTTTAAACTTTACTTTAAATAAATACCATAGCTTCAAGCCTCTTTTAGGACTTGGTTTTGGTCTAACCAGTTTTGGTCTTTTTTCCATTTCCCATTAGGCTATGTACTATAAATTGTGTGTAAATCATGAGAAAAATGAATGGTTGACATGGAAATTAATTCTCTCTCTAGATAAGAGGTAACACAAACATGAGAATAAACCTCTGGCACAGCCCCCAACACTTATATCCATTCAAGCCCTATTTTGAAGATGCTGTGAAAAGAGATAGTGATGTTCTGGTTGATATTTCAGGAATAAAATCTTATCTAGGAGCATGGCTTACAAATCTGACGTCCACAGATAGCAAAAATGAAGGAAAAACAAGCACACTTTTTCTCATGCGTAGGTAAATGAAAAGTTGTAATAACTACAGAATCAAATTTTTGCCTATTTTTTGTTTGTTTTTAAATAAAAACCATTATGATGCTTCTGTACAGGGTAAAGCAAGATATCTAAAAGTTATCTAATTTTATGTTAATTTCAAAAGATTTTGAAATGTAAGATTAGGGGTAGCATTTGGCCAGACAGGTCATGTTATCATTAGGTCTGCATGAGCCCATCCAGCTGACAACAGGAACCATACAGCCAGCCTATTCCCTTGAGAGCAGAATCTGGCCCTGAAAGGTCAACAACAGAAATTGCATTCATGAGCTCCAAAATAATGAGTCTCCCCCTGTTTTTATTTTCTACCTTTGTCTGCCTGGTATCTGTGGTAAAACCTTTCCATCTCTACAGTAATGGTCACCTCAGAGCCTGATTCTTCCATAAACGTTGTGTTAGTTTACCACGCTCTTATTTATAAACCTTGTAATCCTTTTCCTTGGATTATTGCAAGTTCTTTTCATTGGTTCTCTGGAGGTTTGGTTAGTTCAGTCTGTCAGCATGTTCAGAACTGTGGGGAGCATGCTGTCGTGCAGAAAGTATATTGCTCAAGGCCAAATGCAAATATACTGGTTTGCATACACTCCCAGAGGTTTTAATTGCAGGAGCAAGGCCTCACACTTAATAAACAAGTATTGGCGAAGCTCACATCTGGAATAACTTATGTTGCTCTTCATGAAAAAAAAAAAATGGTCTTTTTGCTTTTATTTTCAAACTTTGGAAGGATTCTTTTGTTTGTTTGGAGCTATATTCCTGTTTATTCAGTCCCGAAAGTAATCATAGCTGTTCTCTGTTGTATGTCACATGTCTTGAAAAATTCTATAAGATGTTTCGTATGCCATTAAAAACTATAGGAAATATTTCTCATGGACTAAGTTTTTGAAAATGTTAAATATTAATAATGAGGATGAGAGTAAGAAGTGGTAGGAGTATGCTGGGCTCTCCAAGGCTCTATGCAAATCCAGGCTTGATGCCACCACTGCTTTTCTTGAGCTTGTGGTCTCGAGAGACTAAGGATGGGAATGATTATTATTCAGCACTGCAGGCAGAGATACTGAGCTTTTAGCTCAAGGTTATGTGATTCAGTCTAGGGCAGAGCAAGGAGTGAGACTCCTGAGAGCTTCTGAATCCAGGTCCACATTTTAACTACCACAGCTCCTTGATGGGAAACTATGATTGTCTGATACATTTTGTCTTGCAATCAAAATGCAGGAATAATTACACACTTACAGACTCTTTTGTATGATGACAAACTGAATGAAATCAAAGGGGAGATGGGCAAAACCCCTTAATCCAAGTCTTGGGTTTGAGAAACTCTTTATTCAAGACACAATGAGTCATGAAAATTAACTGGAAAGCTAATGATAATTATTATTTTTATTTGAGATGAAAAGCCAGAAGTAAATTTTGAATGTTGCTTAGATGTGATGTTCTGCTTATAGACCTGGAAATTTCTTACCAATTAAAGGCGAGCCCAGAAGTGAAGCAAGACCTTCTTTCTCAGCTTTCCATTAGGTTGTTAATTAGCCATAATGTTTATGACCTTCTAAAGCAAGTTGCTGGAGCAGGCTTAGGGTAACATTCATGTTCTTTTCTTGACCTGGCAGTTTATAAATTGCAGATTGCTGTAAGTTATGTCAGACTTTAAGACTGCATAGAAGAATGTAATGGATATAATTTGTTAAGGAAAATTTGAGATTATATATGTATTTCTTCTATTAAATGTATGCGCCAAATAAGTTTTTCTGCTTGCAATTGAGTGGGAAATACAGGTTTCTGGTTGTATCTATGCAGGGACTGCTTCAGTTTATTGCTGGTATTTATGAAATGGTTTTATTTTTTGTCTCAGCTAACCCTGCATGCTGGGATGTCTTTTTAAATTTCTCTTGTGACCTCTCCATATTTCTTAAAATATCCCCTCTTCTACTTAAAGAAATGCATGTAGGGATGAGGAGGAAGATGTGACATTTTTTATGAAGAGCAAAGCAGTTTAGTTCTGATATGATACATTTTAAATTTTTGAAATGAAATTTTTTTTTTTTAAAACATTGAAGTGACACAGATTTTTTTATTTTCACAGTTTGCTGAAAAATTCTGTTTTAAACATTGTTAAAAATACTTGGTTTAGGTTTTTATGCAATATAAGACTTGGAAAAAATCTTATAGAATATTTTTATTTAATAAATAAAGCAAGAGCTCCTAGAACAGCTATGTAGCTATTTTTGGTGATGTTTAGTGAAAAGGTGACAGCATTGACCTTTAGAGTGTTTGTCAAGTAAGAGCGAAGTGCTTGAACCATTCATTCTAGTGATGTAAAGCTGCCAAGAATATAACCTATGAGAATAGGTGCAAGTACAGTAATAATTCTTTATAGACCTAAGGTTTTGTTCTAGCATTTTTTGTACTGTGTGTGCTTATCCTTTTTTTTCCTATCACATGTCTACTGATGGTAGAGTTCATGTGTGAGCTGCATTGTAGTATGCCAAAATAAAAGGCGAACTGCATGGCAGTACACTAATCTACAGCATGGAGTTGGGCTCATGTAATTTAAATTATGGCCAGAGGTAATAAAAATTCCTATTTCTAGTTTATAAGGGAACAACATGAACCCTAACAGCTGTAGAACAGTTCACAGGAGACAATTTACCCACAGTTGTGCTGAGGCTGGTTTATAATGTATGATGAGCTGTCACGGGCAGGACTTCTCATTTTTAGATTGTCCTATTTTTTTATTGGCAAAGTTAACAGTAGAATAGGTCTGCCACTGCTCTAGACAGGACTAATAAAAGTAGTAGATACCAATCTGAAAATATATGGATAAAAGGTATACATCTTGAGTAAAAAATAACTCATCAATATTGTAGTTGAATGGAATATGTTTTTTGACATTCTGCAATACTGTTAACACTAAAAGGAATTTTAATGAAAGGAGAAATTTCTGAAATATGAAAAGCTTAAGAGAGATTGTGGTTAGATTTGACTGGAAATCAAATAGCGGGTCTTCTGAACACAGGGATCAGAAATGTTATCTTAGAAGTCAGAGAGAAGGGGTTGACCATAAATCCTTTTTTTTTCCCCCAAGAAAACGTGTAACAGGGACAGAAGTCTGAATGGCAAAATGGAGAACTAAAATACTTTCAAGAGAGGAAGAAGAGGCTGGGTTGAAAAACTCACTTATACTGATCTTGGCTCGGTCAAGCATTTTAACCACTGTAGTCTCTGGATAGGAAACTCAAGCATCATATAGTCCTGCTTCAGCATAGGGTTAGCAACGCACATTGGAAAGGAATTAAAAATTCAACAGGACATAAATGGGCAACATTATAGAAAATAATTAAATATAGATTTGTGACATGAAAGATCAAACTTGTAAAAGCTTTGGTTTTGAGTAATTGAGATGAAAATTATGTTTTTGTTTCCTGGTTGCTCTCATTTATGTTTTGAACATTTCACAATATTCTTTTAAGATCCCATATTCCCCCCTCCAAAAACTAGGTCAGTATAAAATGAATAATTTTCAGCAGCAAAACAGCTGTAAAAGTCTGTAAAGAAAAAAGGAACAATAACTTCTTGCTTTGACACACAACCTTTCATCCTGTAGACTCCATACGTCTTTTTATGTTAAGATAAGCAATTCTGTGATTCGGAGATCTGCTTTGACTCATCAGCTCTCAAGTGGAAAGCAACTACGTTAAAGTGCATGGTAACAACTGTCCAAAAATCCAGGCCAGAAACAGAAAGCAAATCCCGTTCATTTTGCTTAGTGGTGACAATTTTGGTAAGTAGAATGTAATTAGTGAAATTGGAATTTGGCCATAACAATTGGAATGATGTCCCAAAATTTTGCTCTTACTCTGGGACATTGTTGCAAAAAAAAAATCTTGAGATCTTTGATAATAAGTAGTGAGCACCTGGCTTTAAGGACCTCTTTCTTCAGTGCCTTAGCATCTGGCACTAAATCTCATTCCAATTATTGTGCTCCAGGATCAGTGTCCTGAAACTATTGAGGGTCTTTGTGGGGACTCACAGCAGGAGAATATTTATCAAGGATGGAAGTGTATCCTTTGAGCAGGAAATCCTTAAGGCTGGATTAACCCAGATCTTTGGTGACCAAGGTAGACATTAGGAAGATATTTTTCATGATGAGGGTGGTGAGACACTGGAACAGGTTTCCCAGGAAGTTGAAGGTGTCGCCTCTCTGGAAGCGTTCAAGGCCAGGTTGGATAGGGTCTTGAGCAGCCTGGTCTGGTGGGAGGTGTCCCTGCCTATGGTGGCGGGGTTGAAACTGGATGATCTTTAAGGTCCCTTCCAACCAAAACCATTCTATGATTCTATAAGGTGGGGAAAATCTGAGAGTGGGAACTGCCAGTTGGCTGGACAGTTTAATTCCTCTCATTAGGGTCTTTGCCAGCTGTACTTTGTTTCTGGCTAGGAAGATATCCCCTTCTGAACTGGTGATATCATTATTTGCAGCTTATAAATTTAAAGAAGATTAAGTGAAAACTTGGTCTAATCTAAGCGTAACTTACAGCTGTGAAGAATGAAGGTATGTCAACAGTAAGGCAGCGACAAGAGTCTGCACCAATAACCACAAAAAACCCCATTGTCCAAGTTGGTCTGCTGCAACTGCAGTAAATATCTTTACACAACATGAGGTTATCACTACCAAAAATACAGCAATATTTTATGCAAAGTAGCTGGCCAGTGAGTATCAGCCTCTGAAATATTCTTCAAGAAAAGGTGTTGTCCCTTGTGAAGGAGAATTAACAAGTAGAAAAAGAATAAAGTCATAAATGCAGTAGTGACAGATCAGTGGGGCGAAAGATTCTTAAACACTATAAATATTTCTTTTCCACCAAGGGATTCTTATGGTGTAACAGTATTTTTCATCTCTAATCACTGGTGCTGCGTGTCAGTATCTCTTATTCCTTTCCCGATTTGAGTGACACAGTGTGATATGTCTAATGACAACTAGAACAAATTTCAGTAATGAGGTCACCTTGGGCCTGTATTACTGTCTGACTGCTGTTTTCCATAGAAATTATTTGTGAAAGCAGACCACATGCTCTGCATAACTTCCTCTGCTTTGCTGAGAGTGACGAAAGGGAGATATGTTAAAACTTGCAAGGTGCAGATGGTTTGCATTGATCTGTTCCTGATTTTGAGCTGTAAATTGATATGTAATGAGAAAGCTGCCACTTTGGTCTCTAGGAAAAAAGTTTATGGGTTTGGTTGAATTGCTTAACTTTTCTTTATAAATGTAAAATCATGCAGATTCTAACTGACGATGGGCAAACATATGCCAGCAAGGAAAATAATAAGTGTTTGAAAGATGAGCCCAAATGAAAATCTAAAGTCAAAAATGCAACTTTGCCTCCAGCTCAAGATGAACTGAGATTTTGGAAAACCATGCAGGAAAGTAATGATCCTGAGAGTCTGGGAAATAGCAAAATTCAAATTAGAGCTTGTCTAATTATAGAAGAATTCCACTGTTTGCTACAATACAATATAAAGCTTATTAAAAAACTAGAGAAGTATTTCTACTTCTAGTATGTCACCGAAAAGTGGTTGTTTAGAAATTTTTCACGATGTTCCCAACAGAGAGGAAAGATGTACTGACAAATCTACACAGGTTATGGTGGTCTCTGGACATCCACGAAGAAGTAAATCAGGAATACTTGGACAGCAATATCATCTTATTTAGACCACATTAAAGCTAGAGACAAAAAGGGACTTGAACTACAATGATGTAAGGGAGCTCAGAATGTATCTACTGGGTGTGCTCTTGTTTTCATCCTATGAACATCAGCTGAGTATTAACCCTAAGAATAGTATTTCTGTGGGACTACTCATAAAAATACTCCCCTGTGTGCAAGATCAAGCATCAATTAAGTTTTTTAACTTGATTCACCGGAACATAAGGAATCATGAGTGGACAGGATTATGGATTCGGTACTTCAAAACAACACTTATTGGGGAAAGGTCCAATAAAGAGAGAATATGTATTTGAAAATATTTTTTTTGTGTTAGTAGAATATTTTGGTGTGTACTTAGAGTTCAGTACAAAAGAATAATTTCAGCTCTCCTTTTGGCTTTGACAGGAATCCCCTGCAACTATATTTTCTTCCAGAGGTAATGATAAATATCAGATTCCCTCCTTTGCAATGCCATCATTCTCTCATTATTAAATAAGATGGTGATGAAGCAACAGACTGTGTAATGTTTGTGCAAGAATCCCCACCAGAAAAGAAGCCATTTATCTTAAAAATCTGCACCATTTCTGAAGAATTGACTGATCATTGTTTTATAAGTTAATGGATTTCATTACACATTTGTGTGCATTTCAAATTCACAGTACTCTTGAAGAGCCACATAAAGATGATCACCAGACCAGGAATCAAATTATAACTAAATCAATACATTGATCAGAAATAACTTTTCTCAATTAGCTCAGTTAAGGTGTTTTTACTAGTACATGGTCTTACAAAAATCCACGCAGAGCTTACACTGACTGCTTAGTGCCCTCCACAGAGAGGTATAAAATATTCCTTAGATTGAAAGCTTTTTCCTTACAACTAACCCTGAGAGTTTTGCTGGCTCTTTGCAACACTCGCAGTCCTTGAGTCTAATTGGTCCTGATTCTGTTCTCTGATTCATAGTTAGTCAGAAGGTTAAATTAATTGAATTCAATGGAGCTATACCAGTGTAAGATGTTCTGATCTCATATTAAATGCTATTAAGTTAAAATCTAGTCCGGTGTTTTATCCTTTTTAATTCCATTAGTTCAGAAAGTCGTTGTTATTTGTAATTTGTTACATTGTTTACTATTAATAAAACATTGAAGGGAAAAGAGCTGCTTTCTTACTTGCCATACATTGTCACACTACTCTTTCATTGTCTGTTTTCTGATTCTTGTATTTTAATGTCAGTCACTGCTTTGGTTTGGAAAGATCTGTCAGATCTCTCAACTCAGAGCCTTACCAGGTATAAACAGACAGTGTCCTGCTCATAGTTGGTATGGCCCCAAATTTCACTCAAGATATTTCATACACTTTTTCCAAGGGATGATCCTGCAACATTTGCTGGAAAACCTGTGACTCAATCACTCTATTTAATTTATTCAAACTATATCTCAGAGTTGAGTTAAAAATGAACAACAAAATTCAAAACATATTGAACTTCTCTCAGATATTGACCTGTAACTCCTAGAGAGTAGATGTATGTAGCTAGGGCATACTGCAGAC
Source organism: Neomorphus geoffroyi (assembly GCA_033558235.1). Classification (NCBI taxonomy): domain Eukaryota; kingdom Metazoa; phylum Chordata; class Aves; order Cuculiformes; family Neomorphidae; genus Neomorphus; species Neomorphus geoffroyi. Next base: position 36,629,212 of record JAUMJM010000004.1, read on the forward strand.
AACAGCAACAACTTCCCCATCAATTTGGATGTCATTTTCACTTCTTTTCCCTTGATCTTTTTTTCAACTGCAGGCTGTGTGGAAGTTTTACTGACTCTCCAGCATTTTCTCTTTGCATCTGCTCTCAGTCCTGGCCAACTCAAACCAAAGCTCTGACGCATACCAAGTGTAGCTGTTGGATTTATCATTTTAGTTTGTAATTTGACCATTTCAATCCTCTCCTTCAGTATCTCTACAGGATTTCTTTGTTACATTACAGATTCATAATTCTTGATGTTGCCTTCCCTATTTACCTGATTGTATTACTTTTTTCTCTCATGTTTACAGCCTTCCTAATCTAGTGTTCTCTGGTCTGTGTGCAGTCATACCTTTTCTTTACTTCAGTAATCTTCCAACTAAGATCTCTAGTGTTCTTACTGTAACGCTACGTGTCCAAAATTAAGCTTCCAAACCCATATTTAGGTCCACATTAGAAAAAAACCTTTTTCTTCTGAAGTATTGTGTACAAGGAAATCAAGATTATAGAAGACAGATTAAAAAATTTATCTTGCTTGTTGCTAACTAGAAAGAAAAAATATTTAATTGTGGTAAAATTTACTTTCTTGAGGGTTAATATTCCAGCATAATGATAGATTAAGAATTGTTGGCAATAACACTTATAAACAGTGTTTTTTACTGCAGTGTTCTCAGGATCCCAAACATTACATGCTATATAATCTACATTATGATGATGTAATCATTCTTTCCAGGCCCAGTTTGTGCAAAAGAGCTTTGGTGCCAACTAAGAAACTTCAGCTAAAGCTATTACATTGTTGAAATCATCATCAGAGTATATTTAACTTCAGAGGCATTAGACTGGATTTCAGACTGCGTCCCATAGTCTGGATATTTTCAGTTCTCTAATGATATATTCTGCATAAGTTTTGAAGGATCCTCCTTGCTGAAAGATGTGTAGATTGGAGGTAGCATAAGGAGTTTATGTATTTTGGGTCTCATGTCATCTTACTCCTATCAAACATCTGATTTAGACGCTGGTTTTGCTCGCGCCATTGCAGGAAGGACTAAACTGCCCTATGGAGGTGTTTCCGTCACTGATAGATCCCAAACAGCTCTGACTTCATTCCTGTGCCTGCCCATAAGTGTCTGATCCCTTTTGAAATGATACTTGCTACTAGCATATGAACTGTCAGGAATGACACAGAACATACCCAAGAGCTGTGCCTTCCTTCGGTGACTGCAGCAGGCTGGACAAAGTACTGAAGAGCATTCTAGATAACACCAGATATCGATGAGTAAATGGTCTAAACTATAGTTTACATGGGAGATGTAGTTCACTCTAGACATACCAATATATGAGGTTATTTTTATTCCTGCTACAGTCAACGTAGTCACTTGTATTAACTGAACTTAGTGTAAGCATCTACCTTACATAAACGCTATAGTTTCCTGACTTCCTTGGCCTTTCTGACTAAGTCAAATAGGCACCTATTTTTGGTGATCTTCATCTTAGAATTGACTCCTGTGCTGAAAGTAGTCTTTTAGATTCCATCTCTCATGTTTAGTTACCTGAAAAATTAAGTATATCTTTATGAGTTTACTTGTCATGTACATGATATACTTAGTTCTAACTGCCTTAACCACACAGGAAACAAATATGTTTCTTTGTAATGCCAGGTATGTGGATTTTATACTGCTAAATAAGACATGGACAGAGAGCAGTTTTGAGTAGTGAACCCCTGACTATTGGGGTCACTGTATTGTGTATCTCCTAACATGATCCAGAGCATAGTTCTGGCCCATCTTAACTAGGATTTTTCCCCAGTACTTGAGTATGGCTCAAGGAGCGGTACACTCCAAGGTCCATTACCTGTAGATAAAAAGACTGCGGCAGATTTTGCATTCTTTATAACTGTGAAGGTTTTATGGCATCAGATGCCCTGTGTATGCCTTCATGGTGTACTCCAGGGAAACCAGCATACATGGTTTTCATGCAATGGAAGTGTTTCTCTGGTGAACTGCAACACAGCTCTTATTCCAGAGATCTTGAACCCTGTCCTTCAAACATTAAACAGTTGTGCCTTGTGGTCATGGAGTAGTACAAGAACCCAGAGGAGACCCATTGCCTAATGTGGGGTAGAATAGAAGGGACCTTAAGACTAGAGCTCCCTCACTGGTTATGTTTTATTTTAGCACTATTGGAGTATCCATAGCTACAAGAACTGAAGTATTACGATTCTTAGGTTTTGTAAGAGTTATTGTTTGAAAAGAGGTTGGATGGACAAGAAGTGGTAAAAAGTAAATTTGACTTATAAGTAGTGCATAGATGTCAAAATAAATAGATGATTCTGGGTGGGGAGTTGGTAAGTGAGCCGCTTAAGTTTGGGATAGAAAGCTTTACGCTGTGAAGAAAAACAGAAAAATTATCAACAATTTGCCTGGAACAGTGAGTGGCAAATGTTGTCTGGTTTTACGTTATAGTCCTGATGGAAGTGGAGGAGTTGGGGTTCCAAGAGGTCCACATTAGTGCTGAATAGACCTGGTAAAAATCGGAAGGCTAAAGAACATTGTTGATTCATTAAATCCCCGAAGTTGATTTCCAATAGTAAATTTATAGTTGCACAGCTGAAGTACTGAATGATTCTTATAATTTTTCCTGGTCAGTGAATACAGCCAAGGAACATATGTGGGGCAATTGTCTCTGATTTTTGTTCTAAGGTAGTAAAAAAAAAAAAGGTTTTGGTCCTACATATTAAGAAAGCAAGCAGGCAAGCTTAGATCCCTGTATTGGAATACAGTTCTTATTTTGAAAAGCTCACGAAAATTCAGCATCATTAATCTATTCCTAAACTACCAAAGAAAATTGTATGATACGTCTATTGAGAAATTTGCTCATAGATACCAAAGCCATGAATAATTAAAACCAAATCTGAACCAGAAGTAATGACCAAAAACCCCTCATTTTATCTCTTAGTGAGAAATAGTGTTATAGACAGTTTTAATGGCCATGAATGTTAGGGAATTATTTGAATATCAATGGGAATTACAAACAGCAACATATAATACAATACTGTGTTCCTAATGATCTTAAAACATACTTACTGCTCTTAGGTTCAACAGAAACAGGAGATTTGCTTGCTACTGTGTTCACAAGGGCTTATATTGTTCTTAAATGATCAAATAATCTTTGCTTGAAATTCAGGATTGGTTTCAACTGTTTTTCTGTTTTTATTTTGCAGTGTGGTTCAAAACATTTATTGAGTTTCCGACTGTTCCTGCGTGCAGGGAATAACTGAGGCCACAATATCTGAACCAACAGCACTCTTAAAATATATTGTTGGTTGTTTTACAATTCACTAATCGACAGTGAAAGTCTAAGCTCCTTAGCACACTGATCAGGAGCAGGGGCTGCATGACATGTCCACATCTCATATCCTTCAAACATAAAAAGGAATGGTCAGGGAGATCTAATTATAAATGTGTCATTCTGTATTTACTTTAAAAGAAAAGCTCATTGAAGGACTCTTAATGTAGATGACAAGTGAACAAACTGAAATGTACCCCAAGCTGATTGCTACCAGAGAGATTACAGGATTAAGGGAGCTGTGTTGCTTTTCTTATTGTCTCTTAAGAAAAAAAATCTTTAAAAAATCCACCACATAATATATTTCTTTAGCCTTTCACATTATATTTCTAATGATATAAAGGTATTTAATATTTAAGGGAAGCATTATAGTTTGGGTTGATGAACACAGATAACGAAAATCTTCCTCATTATTTTTCCATTGTTATGTTGCTAGCATTATTCATTTTGAGGGAAGCGTAACTAGACACTAACTGCAGGATACATGTTCCCATATGTAATGCATCTCCTCTGAATAGTTCAGTCTGGTGTGAGGAAGTCATTTTTGTTCAGTTACTCTGCAATGCAGCTCTCTTTTTATTTTCTTAACGTAGGTCCTAGCTTTTTCCCACAGGGAGAATTCTGGATTTTTTTCATCCTTGTTAGAGGTCTAAAAAATTACTCCTCATTTCCCCCTCTGATTTAACCCTTGCACAAAAATTGATAAGGTTTAATCAAAGACACCGTCTTCTTTTCAGCTACAGGCACTGGCTTGTTTCTCTCTGGAGCCAGGATATACTATTTCTGAACTGGCTGAAAGGATCACTGTGGAGGAACATGTGGCAATTGCCCTCTACTCCAGGGCTTCGTTGCTCTTTGTGCATCACACCCCTTCTGGAGGGCTGAACACCCTATAAAGGTTTATTTGCTATGGCTTCCTTCTTTCCATGCTACCCCTCAGCTGCACAGCATCCCTCTGGGAATAGTCGAGCCCTGTTTATTTGCATTTTCATGTCCTTGAATACCGGTCAGCAATGCAGAGTATCGCACATTGATTCTAGCTTTCATCTTTTCGAGTGTGGGTATTATTTGTTATATTTCAGGTGCCAGTATGAGTGATTGTCATCCATAGACAGATGTGCTTTTGAGGTAACAAAAAAAGAGATTGACATGACTTTTGACATGATTTTTGTCAAGACTTTAGCGTGCCATTTGCTGGAATACCTAGTCTAATGAATACCTTTTACTCCTCCGAGATGTGCAATCTAATGTTATCCTATCTTTTTTCCTCTTTGATATCTAAATGTCAATCATCAGTGGGAAAATTATGTTAGTGAATAGGTAGCATGCAATTTATCCCATAGAAATTAAATATCTATCTGGGTTAGCGAAGAGTCTTTTCCATACCCAAATGTAATTTCTGCATATAATTTTGTGCCTGCCAAAACCTCATTTGCACATATGGAACATTGTTTTTATAAGTCATCTTGGAGTGAGTGTTTAATACGTGTGGTGTTATTTTAAAAATAATTTTGTACATGTGCTGTTAACAAAGGGAAAGTTACTGCCAGCAGTAGAATTAAGCCTTCTTGTTTCCCCAGGGAGTAATCTGACCATTGACTTAAACTAGTAGCTATCGTAGCCCGAGGCAAGAAAAGTAGTGCTGTTTCACCATAGACTTTCTTACAATACAATACTTCTGCTTTTTAAAATCATTTGGGGGTTGTGTCTTAATGTAGATGTGAAATATACCTTCTCTCAGCTAATGCTAGAAATACTGATACTTTACAGTCACTAAATGCTGAATTGTGGTGGAAATACTATGGAGGTACTAATAAGCGATGTCTTGTTTATCATAAGTGAAATCATCATGACTAATTCTATCACAAGAAATTCCAGAGGGCTCATATTGATTTTTGTAAAGTCAATGCACTATAAAAAACTCCAAAGAAATAATTATTCTTTACTATATGTCCTTAAAAATATCCACAAACTTTTGTTCTGTGTTCTGCAGTATTTTGTCTTTTGTGCAAAAGAGAGTGAAATGTTTTTCAAATGAAATTTCTGCTCAGTTTGGAGAGTGTGAATGGTCACTAGCTTTATATGAGAAGTGTCAGAAAGAGAAACTTTGCAAATTTGTGGCTAAGGATATGTTGGGGATAACTGATCTTTCCTTTTTTTCTTTTTTAATTTAATTTCTAAGAATAAACGTCATGATTTTTGATTGAAGAAAGGTAGAAAAAAAATTGTGCCTCTGAAGAATGAGATGGTTAGGCTTTTTGTGTATGGACTTCTATGTTTCAAATGCAAAAATAGAAGAGGTAACAGAGCTGTCAGGTTTTATGTTGTGCCAACTGAGCCAGAAGACCGGGCCACAGTATAGTGTGTGGGTGTCTGAACCTCAGCAAAAGCACGTGTCAAACGTGTAGCTTTCTCCAAATATTGTCACTGGTTGTTACCTAAGACAAAACAACAGCCTGTTGAGGGATTTAATACTTCCAGGCAAACGGTGAGATCTCATCCATTCATCATCTTGCCTACTGGACAGATTTTCACCTCCTCTGACTGGGGAATCATTTATGTTATAATTAGACTATTTGACATTGTTATTGCAATATAAGCAGTGCTTAAGACTATCACAAAATTGCATATTAATGCAGAAATCATAAGAGACAAACTACCTTCATGATTCAATAAATGCAGCTTCTTTATCTATAGCAGATCAATAATAGTGGAAGAAATTTGGCTTCAGCTTCTAAAATATGATGCAGAGAGTCAAAGTAGGAGGCTTTCTGCAGGGGTTCACCTAAGGTTTTCTCATCACAGTTCACAACTCATTACATGAGATATAAAACTTGGAGGGAAACATTTAATCTGGCAAGTAAATGGGTAGTGAAAACCTCTTTTAACAATAGCATTGGGGATGAGTGTGAATACATACACACAGATGTACCCACAAAAGCAAATACTGTGTTATAGCTTTAAATAGCTTACTACCTATCAGATGGTTTTGTTAAAAATTCCTTCTTTAAGCAAGGAAACCAGTAATGTGTGTGGTTTGCAGGTGATTTATGTCTTAACATGTGACGTGGAACTTTTCCATGTGTTCTATGCATTCCAAAAGACATTGAACTATCTGTATCAAACGGAAGACAGGAAAAAAAAGGCCTACTATTTATAAAACTATCTACATGATACTTGTCTACTTCTATAGTTATTAGAAATTGACCAAAAAATAAAATTTCTTCTTTGAGGGAATACCAATATTTTAACTTTCTTTTAATCTGTGTTGAATTGAAAAAGTGCAACTTAGAGAAGAAATTGTGATAAACAATTTTGAATTAAATGTATTTCTAAACATCATTTTGGCAATGTCGAAACAGTTCAGCCTGACAATGTCAGTATATTAGAATATAATATTGAATTATAGGAAATGTCGTTGCATTATTTAGAAATTAAGTTTTAAAATAAGTGCAAATATAAATAGAACAAGATTGTGCCATCAGGACAAAACCAAGTAAGAAAGCCCAATGTTCCAATTTCAGTTGAAGCTTTTAAACTTTTCTGTCAAATACTATAAAATCAGCATATTCACTTAAAACTTTCAATTTCAATGGAACGGTATTTCCTGTTGGAGGATGATTCTTTGGAAAAATGTTACCAGCTCTGTCAGATAAAGGCTTTGAGATAGGCTCTCTTCTCTGAAAAGGACCATTAATTTTGAATGTGACAATCCCTGTAGCAAAGGGCTAAGGTAGACAAGCACTGACGTTACTTTGTCAAGAGAGAATCTAGATAACTTCTTCCTTTTTCAAAGAGAAGGAGACTATACATTTGTTTGCTTCAGTAAGTCGACTGCAGCTTCATTTTGGGCTGGAGAGAAGAGAAAATTGGCTCAAGTGAATGCATGTGTGTGTCTGTGTGTGACTCTCAGTGGTCATAATACTGTTAGGGCAAGAGGAGTGTTTTTGCACTATTGTGCTATTGACAATATTGTAACAAAGAAAGGGGAGAAGGTTTAAAATGACTCGTGCTCAGTGACACAGCTGCCTGGCAAACACAGAAACCTAGTGACTACAAACTCAGTCCCTCTCTGGATGAACCTGGTCTCTTGGATGTAAGTTTTCCATTTTCTATCCCACCCTCATGTAACTTTTCCCTGAACCTATAAAAGAAAAATGCTCAACATCCTTGTCATTTACCTCAGTTAAAAGAGGCAAAGATTGCACTATTCCTCCATTCATAAAAACTAGTACCCCTGTAGGTGGACAAATCTTTTCATTCATGCACACATGCAAGAGGGAAAGTACTTTGAAGAGAAAAGCTGATATGCATAAAAGTGGTCTCCAGTGTATATTTTCAAAGAGGTGCTCAAATTCACGCACAACTTTGGTTAATGGAATTTCTGCACCTATCCCCCCTGGAGGGCTTTCAAAATGTACTCTGTTTATGAGCAGCTAATTAAATGTGCTTTCTGGTATGCAGATAATTAGTTGTTTTTAACAATTATTCAGGTGCTGTAAGTAATAGGCAACGATGAATTTTAATTTTCAAATGTTGATTCTTTTCCCACACTGAAATATATATGCTGTAAACTAAAAGACAGCTGCCACCATCTTTCCAAATTGGCAGTCAAATAGCCAAAAAAGAAAAAGGCATTTCTATTTTTTGGAAATATCAACCTTAAGGCTGTGATCCATAATCCAATGGATTTAGCATACGTAGGCTTTGGATCAGAACTTGAGTTATAGACAATTAAAAAAATAAACATATATATTTGTACACATCTATGTGCACAGACACTCTCTCATCTTGAACTTAAGAAAAATATTCTTTGGTTTATGAGGTCAGATTAGATGATCATAGTGGTCCCATCTGGCTTTACAATCCATGGGGTTAATTTATTGATACAACTGAAAAATAATGTATAACTGTGCAAAATTAAATTTGATATATGAAGACTGATAGCTGCTAAATGGGAAAGGTAAATGAAATTTCATTAATAGTGACAGGAATTTAGTCTTATTTTTTCTTTTAAATTTTATCTTCCATATCACCAGAAAGAATGCATTTTTATGGTGATGGTTTGAGGCTTTTTTTCCCTCCTCTGTTTACTTCATTTTCATAATGTTGTAGCTTTTGTTACTTCAGCGAAGCAACTCTTAAGTTTTTAAATCTTTACAAGGTCAATATGCGCTCAATAATTGTGAGAAACTTTTGATAAATACAGAAAAAAAATCGGTTTGCCTAATTTGTGTTGTCATCTTATGCATTTCTAAAAAAGAATTAATACCATGTACCCTGTGTAAGTAAACATTTGAGTTTCTGTCAGAGTTTCTGTATCATATTTTTCTGTAGAAGGCAAAGGCAAGTTCATTTTACCTTGTGACTTAAATGGCACCAACAGAAGCTTTGCTTCACCCTCATAGTGCAAAGTAATCAGTATTTCTTGATGATTCCATCCTCTTATTTGATTAGTGCTTTTTGTTCCATAATTACTCTCTATTTAAAATAATATTATTTAAACCTCTCTTTGGTTGAATGCCTTTCTAATTCTCAAAGAGCAATGTAGTATCTTTGCATTCCATTTCAGACGTATAAATCAAAATTGTTGAGCCTAGAGATGGCTAACACACATGGCTCATATATATGACTAATATCTTGTGTCGTATGAAGCAACCATCCTTGAAGGATATAAATCTTTTTAAAATATATATATATGTTTAATGCACTCCAAAGTTGCATTGTGGAGAATGATGAGGTAAGATCCAAAGTTTTGCACAGCCAGGAAAATGGAAGGTCTGCCTTCAATGGAGGGTAGAGACAAAATTTGCAGTTGGCAGCAACTGCAGCTAGTTACTGGCTGTGTATCTTTCCTATGGTGGAGAGAGAAGAGACAAAAGTATGGATTCCTGCAGGTGAGGACTTTTGGTGAAGGAAAAGCAGTCAAGGAACACTTGGAGCCACTGCAGCTGTGGGAGATTCACAGTTATGTGGTAAAGTATTTTGAATCTAACCTCATCTAAGGCTTTATTAGGAGCACTGCTGTTTAACTTGATATATTATCAGATTTCTTCAATACCACTGCTCATGAAAGGAGAAAGAAATATTATTTTCTTTTTCAGAATGAAATGTAATTTTGTGCGATAGCACCATATTGCTGACTTGCATTCAAGGTTGAGATGTATTTTTTGCTATACTGATGCCATGAAGCAAGGCTTCTCACCATGCTGTCTCACAGGTGCTGAAATCTGAAAGTATTTCATGACCAACAATTTGAAGATACCTATTATCTCTAAGCATGTTCTCTTTTCTTGTGATACTGCAGAGAAGCACATTTTTGCACATCCACAAATCCAATATTTTTATTGTAGAAGGCAGTGAGGTTGGTCAGATATGTTTTTTCTTTGGTGAATTGATCCTCTGTTCCCAGTTACTTTCCTCCTTCATGTGTCTAAAAATGTGTTCCAAGAGCACTATTGAAGTCACAGTAATATTTTTCATACTGAAAGACTAATAGAAATTGTTTGAGAAGTTTTAATTTCAAAAGACTGTATAAACATTTTTTACATTGTCCTTACCTGTGAGAAATAATGTCATAAACTGTATAACATCTCTCTCCAACACTGCTGAGTCTGAAGCTTTCTTTGCTGATCTCTCTATTCTTCCCAGTCACATTCTCTTAGATTGCAAATATATTTTTTAATTGATCTGATTGCATAAAATTAAAAAAACCTGCTTCCACAGTTTAGGTTTCCAGATTGGTTTCTTTTCTTCTTCTTTTGCATTGATGGCTGTTGCTATAATATTTTTTACTTCTGTTTTTGTGACACATTTTGCAGACGGACCGGGTCCTCTGATGATCAAATATTTTACAGAGCCACTTGTAAACAGCCAGAAGTTCCTGTTCTCTGTTTGGTTAACTAAATGCAAGATTTATGGGGAGGAGACCATCCCTGGGAGGGTTCTGCAAGTTATTGTAGAAATGACATATCATGTTTAATCTGTGAGGTCAGCTGAGCCTTGATGCTGCACACATTTTCAAATCGATCCTAAGCACCTGTAAGTACATCTGTAAACCTATTCCTTTGAAGAATATTGCCCTGAGAAAAGCTATATTACTGTGACTTTGGGAACGCCTTTACTCCCTCTGCAGTGCAAAGGATATCCACATGAATACCTAAGTGGGAGGTTGAAATTGGAATTGTATGGTTCACAGCATTTCACTTTAGAAGGACTAAAAAGCATCCTCTCTGTACAGTTTTTTTAATTTTCTTCTGCTGAGTATCACTTGGCCTTTAGTTAACTGAAAGCTTTTAAGGCTGCTGGAAAGAAACTATCAAATTAGGTTCAAATAGCTGCCTTTTTATCGTGGCAGCTGCTTCTGGCTTCCTCTCACCTGGAACCTTTTTTAACTTGACACTCTTCCCCCAGACCTCATATAATAATCTTTTCCACATTTCTCTGCTTTTGTGTTCTGTGGGGGATGTCATCCCTGGGATGTGAGGTCAGAGGATGAAGCATGAAACTGTATACCCCATTGGAGAGCGCAGAAAGTGCTGCTCCTCAGCACCACTCAGTACAAGTGCCTGAAAAAGAGGTATTAATGAATGGCAAGCCAGGTGCTGGTAATAATGGTATCCCACGGGCCACCGGCAACTGGCAGGGCACAGCCACCACTGCTGCACGTGATCCCTGGAAGCAATTCCCTCACTGTCACTGATCACTGAACGTCCACTTTGCTGACTTGGCTCCCTGTCCAGGAAATGCTGAAGCACATATTTACTGTCTTTACAGCTTTCTGTTCTCAAACACATGACTTTACCCTATATTTTTTCTTCAGTTTCCACTGGGAGCCAAAAAAAGCCCACAGCCCGGTACCTTCCATTTAGTAGCAGGTTCAGAGAGTTTGTTCTGAATGTCACTGTTTTGGGGGGTTTGTGCTCCTGTTTTTCTTACATATTAGATTTCTCGCCAGAGTCCCAGCTGTTTTCTCTCATCCTTTCTCTATGGTTTTACAATAAAGAAGCTGATGATGAAGCACGATCCTATCAGACATGTGGCAATCAGCACACGAGAACTGAAACGCTGGTTCTCTGGTGTGCTTTACTGGAAAAGCCATTTCTTTCACTTTAATCAGTATTTTTATTGGCTTTTTCATCTGTGCTGAATCTTATTGGACTCTGCAGATCTACCAAATGCAGGTTGTTAAAAGGGCATGCAGAAGTGCATTGTTTTAGGTGTCCCACAGGAAGAAATACAGCAGGGATTGTTCAGTTGATTACAGAGATAGGGAAGTGGTGCATGACTATTCGGAGTGGATGTTATGATTTGTCTGGTTAACTCTGATGCCAACTGAGATTTCCATGATGACTAGAAGCGCAACTCCCAGAAGGTCAACCTTCACTTGAGCTGTTCCTGTAATGGACTTACAATACATTTTTTTTGTTAAGACTTGGCTCGCATTGAACTCTGCACTGATTGAATTACTTGATGAGGACCAGCAAAAGCAATGATTCCTCTTAGGAGTTTGTGTTTGATAGCACTCCAGTCTCTAATTTACTGCGTGCATGTGCTAGAATGCAAATCATTCTCATAGGGTTGTGTAATCAGTGTTTATCCTGACCTGTTATTTGAATAAGTACATTATGTAATAACTCTGATTTTATAATTTTCTGTTTTTTATGAAAATAATAGCTCTTTCCTTAGCTAAATTAAGACTTGAGGCTCCTAGAACTGACTTAATAGCCAATATTTATTTTTTCAAATGACTTTTCAAAAACTGTCTTTGTCATCGTATGTCTTCTCTATGATAATATTCTTACAGTTGTGATCCTTAAGGATGTGAGAGTAGGAAGGACTCTAATGCTAAAAAGACTGTGTTTGGGCCCGCTCTTATAGCTGCAAAAAGCGAGTAAACTGTATAATCTTTGAATAAAAGCTGTTGTCTTCTTTTACAAATCTTGTCTCATAATATGTGTCAACATAAATCACTTACCAGCAGGCAGGTTGGGGACAGATGAATATAGATGATGTTTACAATTCTTCTTTTATAATAATAAAAAATAATGATGCATATATTTGATTGTACTCTGCTCCATCCTTCTAAGTCACTTTATTCTTTCACAGTATGGAGAGCATTTATCTGCTGTAATCTAAACTTCAAAAGGTAGACATATAAGTCTGGGTTAGTCACTTCATATTCCCTTGTCAGTACAGAGAGGTAGATACCTCTGTTTGCCTTATTTTCAGATAGGTATCCAGGATATGTTAGACATTTTGCTTCTAGATCCACCTATGTCTTTATACAGATGATAAGGGCTTGAACGTCTAACATTTGAACAATGATTTATCATGAATCCCTGATGCAGCCTTTCTAGTCAGAAAACATTTTTTTTGGTCTTTGCATCACTTGGCAAAATGAGGCCTTGGATCTGAATGCACTAGAAATAGATGATGGTGGCAATATCTTTTTTTGAAGAAAGAAATTAAACAGTCCATAGAAAACATCCAAGTTTAATATGCCAGCTAGTTAATTATTATTTACAGTCAGTCTTTACATGTGATCTTTTTACATCCTACTCCTTGGCATGAAAATTGCAATCTACACATAAATGTGCTTGCCTTGATCGCTGCTAGCTTTCTCCTTCTGCTACTCCACGAATCCTGTCTTTGGTGCCAGGGTTGTGCCAAACATACCTGTTACTCATGGAAAAGCTTGCATCAGAGGTGATCCATGGCAAGCAAAGGGACAGAGCCCTAAGCTCTGCTGATTCGGTTTTTTCTTTGTGTCTTCTCAGTTTGGAAAGCACAATAAGTTAGTACTAGTAATTTTGCATGCATGCAAAGTAAAAAGCATGCAAATTTATCATTTGAGGTATAAAACTCGATCTTTGGGAATCACTCAGTATCCATAGGATATACACTATGATAGCAGAATATTCTTTGAAGCAAAGAATTACTGTGGCAGATACAGGTTAAATACTGCTCCAAGCAATGTTGCACTCGCAGTTGAAGCAGTAGCAGTGTCAGGTGACCTGTGAGAGGTAAGTTTCATCCACGTAACCAAAAAATGTCAACAAGTAAGCAGACTAGTGGAATTTCTGAATTCATGACCAGATACCAAAATAACCAATAAGAAATAAGGCCAAATGTTGTTATGTGGTGAGTGACCTTTATCTGATAAAGTGCTCAGCAGTCCATTGTTTTGACTTGATGATTTTCTATGACTATCAAAGTAGGTAATATTAATTGAAATTATAGAATCTCTAAAAGCTCCAACACTTTTTAAAAAGAGTAAATAGTGATTATAGCAAGGGCAGAAGTAAAGCAAAGAATTCTTGGGCTAATTAAACTTAAGAACAAAACGAGGCAACTTTAGCATTCACAGCTGTCTCCAACAGCTTGTGTTTCTCTCCCAGCAGTATTGTACAGAATGCTTACATTGTAGATGGCTTAGGTTATGTCCTGGAAACACACTTTTAGCACCTTTTGCTTCTTTCTGTATGTTTAGAAATGGAGATTGTATTTACTTTATTAACTGTATTTTTTAACTTTAAAATGGAATTATTCTTAGCTACTGATATCTTTTCTGTTATGTATGTTCCTCATTTATTTCACTGAGACTTCAGAATCGTTTGTTCTGCCTGTTAACTTATAGTACAATTAAATCTCATTGCTAGAAGGTGAATTAGTTAAAAAACATTTGAGATTTTCATTTTAATATTATTTATTAACTTTTAATTAGTATTGTTTATGATTATTTTATCATTTTCTGAAATATTTTTCTCCATTTGTTGTCTGCTTTCTGTGTGAATTTAAAAAATGCAGCATCGTAAGCCAAGAAAAACTAGCAATGGTGCTAAGGCCAGAGTCCTGTACCTGAAAATATCTGACCTATGGATATTTTTAAAATAGCTCTAGTGATTTTCTGGGATAAATAATTTACATGTCCATGAAATATATTCATAGAATTTCTTACCTTCATATTATCCTAAGTTTTGAAAATAGGTTTGTCCTGTCAAGAGGTTTGTCCCAGTTATCTGTTTCAAAGAATGATATTTATGAGAGACTAAACACAATAGAAAATTAGTTTTTTACTTCTTTTTGAACCTTCCTGTTAACTTGCTTCCTTTGTCCCCTCGTTTGTGTGCTCATTATTTGGGATATATCACTAAGTAACGTCCCACAATTGTAGCACCCTGAACATATAGCATTTACTGAGCTGACTCAGGTACAAGAAGTCGGTTGGTTACATTACGGTGTTTTGAACGGATTTACCCATTTTCTCTGCAGGGCTAATTAGCCCAGGCAAAGTGCCAGGTTAGATGGTCGAGCTACTGAATGTAGCCTGCTAAAAGATACCTCATGTTTCTCTGCTTGCTGGCAAATTTGCTATGAAAAGTCATATGGGCTAACAGCTACCAACAAAGCCCTTCCAGGACCCTCGAGCAGCCGTAGAGAGCCAGGCTTGCAGACTGAGCCGAGTAGTGCTAAGATGCGTGGTTGTAGCACACTTACGGTTGATCAAAAACCCCTCAGTGGCCTTGGCGTTGCATACTGGTTAATCTTACGTTCTCTGTTCAAACAGGTATGTGCTTTAAAATATCTGCTGATTTTCAGCCTAATTTTGTATGAAGTATCCTTTTATATATGTATATAGACCTTTTTTCCCTTAGAAATTGTGCTACTAAAGTGTAGACATTAGCATGCAACAATAACTATAATTGTTTCTATATGTATATGTGTTGAATACAAGTTGTGAGTTTGAGATATCCTTATGCTTCGTAAAGGATATGAAGTGTTTGGAATACTAATGTAGAAAAATAGCCATATCAGGGCAAGACATGGCAGTCAGTTTCCTATGACAAATGTGTAATTTCTGTTGTTATTCATAGCAGTTACGTATCTGCCATAAGAAGAGAATAGTTCCGTGAGAAATGTATTTCCTACAATGTAATGTTGCATATTCTGCACCAAATTACACCTCAGCACTTCAGGTGTTCTTCCATTCAGGAGAAATAAAACATTCAAATTGCTGAAGGCAATTTCATTCTGATCTTTACTCTCTGAAGGCAGAAAAAACCTCCAAACCTCTATAACATTATAAACACTATGCATTTTCCAATTCTTCTCTTTGGCATCTGTACAAAAAAAAAGTAATAAAACTGTTCCCGCTGGTAAGCAAAATAATAACGAAACATAGGGTGTGTGATAAAGAGAATATTATCTTTTGCTTTTCTAAACATAGACTGCTTGACACACATGTATAGCAGCAATTTTTTAAAAATGTAAGTCCTTGCTGTTAACAGTGTAAATATACTTCCACGTGAACCATTTGAATGATACAATCCAAACCATTCAGCTCTCACCACTTCCAGCAGAATTCCGCAATATAATAGATTTTACCTTTACTATTTTTTTTTCTTGAGCTTACCTTCATGCTTTGTATCTCAATTCCACCCCAGTACTGTGTAGAAATCTCTGCGTACTTCCTGAGATAACTTCTCTTCTTTGTTATTCGTATCCTTCATACCACTAACAGAGGTCCTCCTTTCCCAAACGTACCTCCTGCTATCTTTATTTGCTTCTTGTGATAGGACCTGTTGCTTCTTCCTCCTCTGGCTCATCCATTCAGGCACATAGGAGGACTATGAGTTGGAGGCAAGGTCTGAAGCTGACTGGTGTTTACGAAGTAAAAGCAAAGCACAAGGTCATCACGGAACTTGGTCCATATGGAGGGCTCCCTGTTGTCCTGCAGATCATTTATGTGTACTTTTTAAGCAGCTCCTTATGCTACAGTTTTCTAAGTGTTTGATCTTGATTGTCTAATGAAAAGGCCATGAGAACCACTAGAACACCAAGGGTCAAATGCTGATAACTTTATTAACACATTCATTTCTCCTCTTGGCAAACTTCAAGTAAAAAAAGACCAAAGGAGTAATGCTTTTGCAGTTACTTGATGTCCTCAGAATTAAAAATTAGTAGTTGCAATAAATAAATAAGCAGATAGAGTTATCTAAAACGAGAAGAAGTCATCTCAGACTTTGACCCTGCATGTTCCAGTAATTTTATCAGCAGAGAAGGAGTTACCAAATCTAAAGTCTTTAAGATTAAGAAAAGACTTAAAAAGTTGAGATCAGAATTCCTGGAGCTTTGGTTCCCAAAGACTGAAACTTTTCTTACATGGACTGAATACTTGTTTGAAGACTTTGAATTGCTATGAGATGAAATAATGCTCTAAGACTACTAGAGCTTTGAGGCTTCAGACATCGTTGCCTTTCCTTTTTTGGGTCATTTCCCTTGATTAATTTACAGTATGTTGCACTTAAAAAAATATTAAAATCCTCCCAAGAAATATTGTTAAGTTAGGAAGAATGAAGTCCATGATGCCCAAAATATGGTGAACTACAAAGATTTATTTAAAGCTTTTCAGAAAGGCAAGATAGAGAAATAATGTGAAGCAGTGAAACCTAGGGTTCAGTTCTGGGTGGACTCAGCTTCATTAGGATGAAACGGATTTTTGAAAATTTAGACAACACTGGTCATGATAGCATTGTGTTTCATTGATTTGCTTCTCTCCTGCCTCATATCTAATTTATAGCTGTGCAGCTGGTATGATTTAGAAGCAAATACCTTGCAGAAACTGTAAATGACACCATATGGTGTCAAGGTATGGACTATTGCAATTTATGAGCCAGAACATTAAACCAAAGAGGGACTGCAGTCAGAGTCAAGGAATATGTTCACAACGAGGATGTTTTTAAAATAAAATGAGGCTATCTGAGGCTGCTACCCTTGTACAATGCGGGTAAGTTACATAGAGAACCCACCACTACAGTTCTTCCTAGGCACAAAATTCTCTGAACGTAGTCCAAACGCATTTACTTTGAATCTAGAATGTTTCTGTATGCATATCAATGTGTATAATTGTACTAAACATATGCTGATTAGTGACCATGAAATAAAGGAGTTCAAGATTTTGAGGGGAATAAGGGAGACATGTACCAGGCCCTGGATTTCAGGGAATCAAACTTTAGCCTTTCAGGAAACTGGTAGGCAAGAGCCTGTGTGAGTCAACTGTAAAGAAAGAACAAGTCAAGAGACCTGGCAGGTCTCTAGGGACAGAAGGCACAAGAACACTCTTTCCTGGTACTCAGGAAAATTATATGTACCAGGAAACTATTTTGTTGAGTCAGGACTGAGTTCCAGTGCAAAAAAAGGTGTATAGAGGAAGGATAGACTGCAAAGGAAGAATACAGAAAATATGTAGAACCCGGGGCAGTGCAAGGAAGGCCTGTTTGCGCTGGAGTTCAGACTGGTGAGGGACGTCAAGGGCAACAAAAAGAGCTTCTACCACTGCACTAGAAGTAAAAGAAAGAAAAAGAGGAAAACACGGGCCCACTTCTTAATGAGGCAGGTGATTTAGTGACAGCAAATGCAGATAGGCTGAATTGCCCAGTATTATCTACGTGACTTGCAGAAGAAAAGTCTCCCACATCTGTATATGTGGAGATAGTTTTTCAAGGAGAGAAACTACAGTTTTCAATAGAAGACAACTGAATCAAAAATCTTCTAAGAATTTTTGAAACAGGAAAGTCCATGGGTCAAGATGGATGCATACAAGGATGCTCAGAAAGACAGCTAATGTCACAGAAAGGCCACTCTATCTTCTTCGAAAGTTGTGAAATTGGAGGTCAAGTTTGGAGAAAAAGCAGATGTTGCTCCCATCTTCAGAAAGAGCAAGAAGGAATCTAGGAAACTGGAGGCTGGTCAGCTTCTCTTTCATCCCTGAGAAAATTATGGAGTGTGTTCTCTTGGAAGCTATTACTGAGCACATGAAGGACAAGATGATGACTGGGACTAAGCAACATGGATTAATCAAGGGGCTAATCATGCCTGACCAACCTTGTCACCTTTTACAATACAATGACAAGCTCTGTGGATAAGCAGAGAAGAGCAGTTGTTATGTACTTTGACCTAAACAAGGCTTTTGACATGATCTCCTGTAGCATCCACGAATTCAAGTTCAGATATTTCAAACTCAACGAGTGGATAAGTACAAGGCTGAAAAACTGCCTCAATTGTTAGAATCAAAGGGAACTAACTAATGGTCTGTACTAATGGTCTAACTGGAGGCCTGTTATGAGTGGAATAACATTGTGCGATTGGCAATATTTGCTAGAAAAGCAGAAAATGTGACAGCCAGGAGGCAGTGTTGGAATTCATGACCAAGATGTACCCTTGTGTCAGCGCATTGCCTGGCTGTCTAGGTGCTTGCTCACGTTTGAGATAACAGATTGCTTCCACTAAGAAAGAAACGGGAAATGAAGGTGGGAGACAGCTCAATGTTGAGTTCTTTGGGGCAGGCAGAGAAGTAAAGGGGTCTTAAACATGTAGCTGTACCTGGGATTCTGGGCATAATGACCCTGACAGGAAAGTTCAAGCCTGTCCTGTGAGGATTCCGCAGGGAGCGTATTAGAGTGAGGATGATGAGGGAGCCATATCAGGGACAGAGGCAAAGTACAAGGTGATGCGGGCAATCCTGGAGGAGGCATATTTCCTATGCCTTAGGCATAGGAAAACCTACAGACCATGGCAGAGTTTCCTAATATTTCATGGTTCCTTGACGAGTTTAAGAGGAAAAGACACAAATCCAGTGCGGCAGCATCCTATTTTTATCTTCTGGCAATGTACTAAGGCTCACTTCAGAATAAGACTTTTAAATATGTACCAATTTCCTCTCAGAAATTAAAATCTTTTTCTCCCACCACTCAACTCCATCATAATATGGTATATAGGCTTTTACTATAGCATTATCATCATTTCTTGCTCAGCAGAGCACAATGTGGAGTTTGTTGTAATAGGTCCGGTTTCAGATGATGAATGGTTCACAACACTCATCCAAAAACTGTCTATACTTACAGGAAAGATATTTCTGAAAACACTGTTCTTACTGTCCAAGGACCAGGAGTCACGGTTTTAAGTCATGTTCTCTGTCCTTAGCATGTCTTTCTCAAATGGAACAAAAAAGAACAAACCACAGTTAAGTTTTGATCTCAGTGAGATCCATGGCAAAATTTCTGCTCTACCTAATGGTGTCAGGATTTTCCCTTCAGATCTAGAAATAAAAGATCCAGAAGATGCTGATGCTTCAAAGGATTTAGA
The DNA here is from genome assembly GCA_033558235.1 of Neomorphus geoffroyi. Taxonomy (NCBI): domain Eukaryota; kingdom Metazoa; phylum Chordata; class Aves; order Cuculiformes; family Neomorphidae; genus Neomorphus; species Neomorphus geoffroyi. Next base: position 36,648,719 of record JAUMJM010000004.1, read on the forward strand.
CTACTGGAGGTGCTGCTAGCAGTTGAGCTCTGGCACCTTGGACGACTGCCTCATGTTAACCTTCATGCTGTTGTGGTGACATGGCAGAACCGCCAAATTCCCCAGGTTACCTGAGGCGTGACTGTTTGCGCTGTCTCTGAAGTAACCATACCCATAAAGGGACATAAGTATTGCATATGTAATAGACTTCCGCATTTTAATGACAATCTATAGAGAATAAATAGAAATAAGAAAATAAACAAGAAAGATACACATGAGGAATGAGTAAGAAGCTATTTCCCTTGCTAAGAGAGTCTTATTTCTACCTTGTGCTATGGCAGGGCAAGTTGAGAACCTGTAATTGGGCTCGCTGACAGGCTGTCTTGAGAAACAAGCATTTCATTGGGATCATCCTTGACAAAGATATAGGGCACAAGCACCCGCGGGCACCTAATTTATGGATCTTTATCTTGTTTTATAAACTGTCTGTAGGGTTAAACTTCTGAATAGGAAATGCAAAGTGTGCTGGAGACAAGGTATTTGAAAAGCAGAAGTCAAGGAAGAGTAATAATGATAGACTGAGAAGATCAGAGATCCAAGAGACTAATTCAGCTAAATAAACAAGGAAGCCTTTGACCTCTCTGAAATTCAGCAAGCTATTTACCAGTCTAAGAAATAATGTTGCTTTATGAGCTCATTTTTAAATAGGCCCAAAGTACCAAGTACAATGAATTGTAAGATCTATTTACAATAAAGAACTCTTCAGTTAATTTATGATTTTATTGTTACGCACTTATTGCTGCTGTTTTCTCAAAAGCGGCTTCTCCTTTTTCCCAGAAAAATTTCCTTTACCTTTCTCCAGAAAAAGAAATTTGTTATTTAGCTGAAGGTAAAAAAAAAACAAACCGGGATGGGGGTGGAGTTTAGTCTATTAAATTTTTTAGCTATATAATTTTATTTTACTTTTACCTATTTATTTTTATCCTGAACCCCACCATGGTTGTGTTTCATTAAAATTCCAGACTGGGGTGAACACATTAACCTATTGGTGTTTATAGAAATATTATATTTTTTTCACGGTTGAACTATGGGATGAAATGTAGTTTCATTGAGTTTGGCTTTAGGACAGTGAGGAATTTCCATTTCTGGCAATGGGCTGCTGGATAACTCTCAGCAAATCACTTTTATCTCATTGTTTCCCATCTCACATGTCAGACAAAGACTACAGGTATTACTGTATAAAGGGAATGTGTCTACATTATGCAATCCCTTTCCAATCACAAAACACACGCCGTTCAATGTGATTTTTATGTCTAACTGAAATTGATGCGCAGCAGTTATATTTTGAGTGAATTGAACTGAATGCCTACAAAAATGTGACCCTATAAAATCAACAGGGTAAGATTCTCATTTGACACTGCTCATATGGAACACAACAGTGAAATCAGTGAGGCACAAAACAGTTATGACCTCATATCAAGATTCAGCCCTGAATCAAATTCTGAATTATGACCTAAGAATTATGCACAAAAACCCTATTCTTCAGATTAGGTCAAACAAAGCCATGAGAGAGAGCTTACAAACACATAAAAGAATTTTCTATAAATTCATGTTTATGGTTGTATATTATTATTATAAACACAACTTATTCAGACACTTTTGCTCTCATCGGAGAGGTAACCGACACTGAGCACAGTTAGCAAACACTCAGAACTACAAAACAGGAAAAATGCAAGCTCAGTAGGGAACATATCCTTTTCTCAGAGTCAAATTCTTAATAAAGTGAGATTAATTGGGTTGTATTTAGATGCAGGGATGCATGGGGATGGCTTCAGCCACAGGACTCAGGCAGACATTCTCTGATAGCTTTTTCTGCAAAATGTGAATTGTTATGTATGGCTCCCACTCATTTATTCTGCCAAGGGCTATCATTGCCATGGCAGATGAACAGATTCAGGCAGGTGTCCAGCCATCCGCTGTCACTGCCAGGCCCAGGGACAACAGAGCATGCCAAGATGCAGCGTTTCACCTTGGCAGCTGAGACACAAACACATATTTTGCTCTACAGTAGTAATTTCTGTGAACAGAGTACCAGCTGCAACTATTATTAGCAACATCTTAGGTTCTCCCAAGTATGTTCTAGACTCTGCCAGGGAGCTTGCCTGTCTTTAGATCAGGTGCTAATTATATGAACTGTGGCAAGAATTTTATTCATTAGCAAAAAGGTATTTTAAAATACATTTGAAGAAAAAGCTAATAATGGAAGAAAAGTTAATTGTCTGTTTATTTTATTTTCCCTTTTCATAAAACCACTTTCTCCGGTTCTTAAAAAAAAATTGTTGAATGTATGTGCAACGTTCCCTCCCATAATGGTGCATCTTCTATTCATGCAAAGGAAGACAATTTTTTTACAGTGTCTTGATTATAGGCAAAGACTACTCCAAACAGATTCAGTGAAATCACCAAATAAAATTATATTTCTTTTTTTATAATCCTAAACGTGCTTTGGATTTTCAGAAACAGTTGTATGACTGGGGAGGGGGGGAAGGAGAGACATTGTGTTTTGGTGGGGTTTTTGATAACCAAATCAAACTAATTTCATTTGGTTAAACACCTAAAGAACATTTTCTTACATTTTCCTATGTCTCCTTGCATTACTTCTTTTTAAACTAAGTATTTGATTTCAAATGTACTTTAAGCCTTCTTCTAGCCTTTTCAGCAATCAGTTCTAGAAAAATTAATAGCAAACGATAATCAAAGTAAAACTATAAAATGTTTTTCACATCAAACACTGCATTTTGGTTTGTGTGTTTTGGGGGATGTTTTTTCATTATGTTTTACCAAAATTGCTAACTGGATTTTCTCTGGAAAACTTAAGTCTAATCTGGAACAAGAATGCTCAGTGACAGCTAATCTTGGGCTTGTGTAGAAGTGTTAGGTCACTACCAGGATGGTAGTTTAGTAACTATCCCAGTTGATCAGCTCTCCATCTTTGGATCAGTTATAGCATTCATCGCTAAGAAATGAAAAATTTTAATGGAAAATGGTTTTAAATTGTGTAAGTTGCCAGATGTGTCTAACCTCACTTCATTTTACTGGTGCTTCATGGCTTTAGGTTGGTTTGCTTCTGCTTGGTTTTGTCCCAGCTAGATATAACATTTGAAATATGCATCTACGTAGAAAGTAGTGTTCTAACGGCCACACATTCAGATCTCACTTGGAGAAAGAAATCCAAATAGCTCATACTATGCTGAGAATACTTTTAGTTTTCCTTTTTGCCATCATCACATGTTATTATCTAGCACCTAGGTTTAAAATGGGATCAGCATCCTGAATATGGAAAGAAACTGTTGGTTTCACTATATAAAATAATGAACATGGTCCTTTTGAAAGTCAGTATTAATTAATAATTGAAATAACAGATGCATAAAATTAAGAGCTGCAAGTGTGAAAAAAAAGACCTAATACCAAGTTAAATATAATAGTCAATTTAATTGCTTTGTGGCTTGTCGAATACTGAAAACATGTTGTATAACATTAACTAGTAGAAAAAAATATGTTATTTAAGTATTTTAACTTAAATAATATTAAAAAGCAACTTCTACCTACTCTATAAAAGATATTTCAAAGTAGGGGATTTTTTTCTTAGTCTATTGAGAATTGTAAATACAAGCAATATTCGTATTTTTTATAATCTCTTGTCAAAAAGCAAATGTGTCTCTTATCTGTCTCTGAATTACCACTCTGTTTGCTGATAACAACCACAATGATAGAATAACCTGTAAGTCCTTTTCAAATACTACATTTTAGTTAAAGCAGGATTTAAACTCATCGGGCTCAGATTAAACTTTCATTCGATCTGCTAAATATTCAAGGTAAAGGAAGCCTTTCAAAGTATGAAATCAATACATGCATTTTGTGGCATCAGATGGTTGGTCCTCCTTTGATGCTGCTCTGCTTTTCTGTCCCAAGTACTTCATGTTCCACACCAAAGGCGACACTTCACTTTGAACAACTGGAGTTCAAACTGTGCATAGAAAACATGTTTAGATACTTTGAGTGCTTCTCCCTTCAGATATATTAGACTTTATAAGAACGCTATCTTCCTTTAACACTACTGTTGTATAATGTATTCCAAGTACATAGTGAAATTGCTCAAGTAATAATATGGCAGTTTAAAGGAATAAGGTAGGTACAGTTCTATGGGTATGATAGTGGAATTGTATTTATATGTTGTAATTAACAAATAAGTGATATATTTTGATTCCTTTTAATAAATTTTCAGTAGTCCCTGCAGTTTGATTTAGACAGGCTTGTGTCCTTAAAGTAGTCTAACTACTAATATAATTTCTACAAAGTAATACAGTGCTATATTTAAAAGTTAATTTTATATTAATTATAATGTAAGTATTAATATCTTTGCATTTAATTTAAAGATTGTAATTGAATGCAAGCTTATAATACATTATTAATGTCTACTATTTAATGTTATTTATAATACCAAACATCTTGTTGGTATTTTTAAATAGGAAAATAGATGGGTAGATCATTATGCAGTTTAAAATTAGGAAAATGAAAGACATGCACCTTCTCCCTGTTATCTCTGTTTCTATTCCTTCCTTTATTGCATTTTATTTCACACGATATTGAAGAACTAATGAATATTCAAATATATGCAAATCCTATTCCAGCACCATACATCATACACACAACACACATACGCTTTACATACAATTACATCCTACATATATCTCTATTTTACAAGACCTTGGTGCTTGTATCCATTATAAATGAGTTTTTGTAGGAAATGCATTCCTAACTTGACCCGAGGAATTGTCCAGATACAAAATCAGAGTACATCTAATTAAGTTGGCTACCAAAAACAATAAATGCAGCAACCTGTTAATTATCTTGCACTCTCACCCATCCTACGCATGAAAAATAAGCCTTCTTTCTCCTTCATACCCTCACTTGCAAGACAGCAGGATGCTCAGGTTCTTATTCAAACTTTTGTGAAACTAATTGCTCAAAATTGCTCATTTTTTATGTGTGGCACAATGTTACCTGAAGGAGCATCAACTCTTCCTGCTATGTGACAGTGTAATACAGAGATCTGTGTTCTTTTGCTGCTGCCTCCATTTACATGAATACCCACAACAACCAAATCCTTGCAGGATAACCTGGAGGCACTTATTCCTCCTGATAATTTTCAATTTTGTCTGTTCAGCAAACTTATTTGTGTGAGGAAGTTTTCTGAAGATGTTGTCACAAATTAACCAAAATTTATTGTTATAATACCCAAAATTCTGATTTTTTTCCAAATAAAAATATAAAACTGTAACACCCCATTATTTTGAAAACACGCTGCAGAGTACCAAATGAAGCAATTCATAAAGTATTTAATATAAGGAATTTATGATTTGGAAAAAAAAAGATGTTGTAGTCTGTACTTAGTAAACACTGTCCTTGAGGTTGTAAAATTAATGAGTTCTTTTTCAGCTCTCATTTTAACTGTTGTATTCTTACTAGAGTATGTCAATCTTACCAGTCTGTGTCAGTACTACTCATTACTACATTACATCCTAGATTACATGGAATAATACAAACAAATGGGTAGAGAAAAAATACTGATTCTTGGAGTTTGAAACTACAGTCTCAGAATTATGGGAAACACCACTATAGAATTGTCTTAGTTTAGATGAAAACTAAGATGTTATCATATTTTACCCTTCATCATACATTCTGGGTGATGAAGACCGGTTAGCAGAGTCATCCCCTTCTTTCCATCTTTATATTTTTCCCACTAATTTGGTTTCCCCCTTCCTCGTGAGATCACTTACCTATTTCTGTATCACATAAATCAGTTCCTTGAATCTTTGATGCAAACCCTCAACTGCTTTTGGCTTATCATGGCTGCACATCAAAAGGATGGTGACATTTTATTTACATGTGAAAGATGTCTTTCTGAGAAAGGATGAAGTGTTTCTGGAAGTGCTGCTCTGTTTAACTATAGGAAAAGCAGCCAAGAAGCTTTTACTAAATACCTAATTTCCAGATGTCTAAAACTGCATTATGAAATCACCTTTGGAATACAGATTGTAAAATCTAGAAAGTGGCTAAACCTAATCTAAAATCCTGGGTAGTTCTTCATTTACCCATATCCCTCAGTTTCTGTGGCTCCATCTCTCTTCCTGTTCTTTTTTGCCCGTCTGTCTGCCTCATGATTTAGCAGCACTAAAACTCAGTTGTGTCCTTTAATCACCTGCCATTTATGCAGTGACAATACGCTGCTTCCTTTTCTTCTGTCTTTTTATGCCTGTTCTAATATTATTATTTCCTCTAAAAAACTTTTTCTTCTACTCTTTCATTATTCAAGTTTCAATATTTAATCTTTTCAATCTCTCCTGTTACGTTGGCTGTCCTAACCTAGTTAAGCTCTGTTGCGAGGACCATGCCAATTTGTGTGCCACAAAAACTAATAAAGTCCATATGTTATTTTGTTTACAATTTTCCCAGATTTCTGTGTTTCTCTTCTTCACTCCACTCCAGTGCTTTTGGACCAGGATTCATCAGACGAACGTGTCTTAAAGTGCTTATCTGCTGAAGAACAAACTGAACCAGAAATAAAAGTGCTTTGCTGGACCCAGGTCTAAGAGATGACGGTACTCTTGAGGACAGCAGCCTTTCTTCATAAAAACATGCAGTGCCTATTTCAAGGAAGTGTTTATTAGTATTTCAGTACAATCAGGATGGAATTATACAGTCTCTTGTGAAGAATCACTGTCTTTAAATATGTTATATACATATTTACAAGCATAGAAAATTTTAAGTAGGATGGGACCTCTGGAGGTCTTTGGGTCGAAAAACAAGTGTAAAGCAATGCCAAATCTGAAATTTGGCTTCTTGAGGCCCTACTCCACCTCAATTATGGAAATCTCATTGAATAAAGAAGCTACAGCTTCTCAGCACAGCCTGTCCCAGCACTCAGCCATCACTCACTCAATAAGAAAACATTTTTTTCCTTCTGTCTAACCAGAATTTCCTTTGTATTAATTGGCATTGAGTCCTTTTGGTATGAGTCTCTGCAAAAGTCTGGCTCCGTCTTTATTATAATTCACCCAAGCAGCAGTCAGCAGCAGTTAAATCACCGTTTAGACTTCTCTTCCCCAGGCTGAACAAGCCCAGTCTTTCCTTGAATACATGCTCCAGTTCCTTTAGTGGCCCTTCTCTGGTTTCTCTCTGGTTTGCTGATGTCTTTATTGTGCTGGAGACCCAGAACTGAACGTAAAGAACCTAAAACTATTACATGACTCAGCCACAGGTAAAAAGTCAGTAGTTGCAAAACACTGCATCTGGCTGAATAAGGCAAAACGCTGGTAAAGTTCTGCAAAGATGAAGAAGAACAAGATGGAAATGCCCTCCATCCCCACCATGTACAGCAAAGCAACAGAAGGGCACTAGGGAAATTCAAATTATGAAATGATCTTGATGAAATATTAATAAAACCATAGTATGGTCTTAATTGCTGTAATTTAACACCCTGTATGGTATAAATATTTTAGAAACATGGTAAAATGGAACATTAAGAAGGGGTCAAGGGATAATAATATACATTAATCTTGATTGGCAGAGATGTATACTTCATACTTAATTTATGTTTATAATACTGTTATATATTCATTTTTGAAGAGCAGCGAGTGGAATAAGCTATATTTATGTATCTTTCTTTGAGACATACATGTTATGTGTATGTGTGTAAGTTATTGTAGGTATTTATAAAGTAAAGTGATCTATTGTGTGATAAATATATACGTATAAAAGGAATTTATTTGCTTTCACAAGAGCATCATCTTCTTTAGAAATCAGTCACAGACCCAACAGTCTACAAAGGCAAGGGGGTCAGGAAATATGTAAACCACTCTCTCACAAAATTCTTTCCTGAGGAAGTCATTATCTGTAGTGCCCTTGTAATAGCCCCCTTTTTTTACCGTAGCAAATATTGCTTTTAAGGCTGGTTTCCATATATTTGCATCAAGGGGAAGCTCTGGAAACAAGCCTGCGCTGTGGCCACAGGGAGGGGGGGATGCTGCGAGCATGGCTTCATGTGCAGCCTTACGTGGACTTTACAGCCTGTCTTGGTAGGAGAAAGTCTATCTGCTAAATGGAGCAGTCAGGGAGCAGTCAGAAAACATTTCACCGAGCTTTTAACTCTTCTATAGATTTTCACCCCATCAGGAAGGTATTGTGCTAATTTTTCCAGAAAATAGCATGCAGAAATTGCTTCAAATTGCTGGCACTCTAATAGTGACCTATGCCCGTGTATGCATAAAGTGGATAGGCATTTCATTTACATTTATCGTAAATTGTATGCAGTAATGATTTCTACATGTTAAATTGCATAATCCATACAAGTCTGACAGTCTCATAAAGGCTGTGGGCCAATGTCCTCTTTTGAATGCATCAGTACCACTGAAAGAGGTTATCGTACCCTTGACAGAGGTTACCGCCGCCTTGTATCTGCTGGTGGAACTGCTCCTGTGATCACTCTCTGAACTGTGTCAGTCAAAATTTACCAGGTAAACCCAAATAGTTTAAATAGCAGATATTTTTGCTAATAATGCAGATTTTGCCAGAAAAAGGATAAGGGGCCACTTGCAAGAGTGCGTTCCTGGCATTTTGAGGGACAGCAAACTGGCTCGTGATACGCAGTTAGTTCATAGCCTCACACTCTGACAATTCATCTGCCTTCATCAGTTGCAATATTTCTGCAGTTTCTTAGGATTTCTTTAAAAAAACCAAGCATGACAGAAAAGCTTTTCTTTCTGAATGTAGAATTTTCTCACAAAATGGGAGATACATGACAACATTTTGCCCAGTGAGGGGTTTATAATCTGATTAGTAATCCACCCATATTGAACTGGAAACACAGGCAGTGGTAAAGTCCAGGTATACTTTTTTAAACTTTGTAAGGATGCCTTAAAAATTGGTTTCGTCGTGTTGTTAGAGGAGAGATGGTGCCAGCAGAAACTTGTGCTACTAAGTACTGGGTTAAGCCTAATGCAAAAGAAAGACCTCTCCATCACACCAATTACAGAAAAGGAAAGCTTTGCCTTTGCTTCCAGTGCTTCTCGAAGAGTTGATCCGAGTGCCCCTTCCTGCCATTTCTCCTTATTTTAAACCTGACAATAAGTCTTTTCTGCTGCTTTAAACAGTGAAACAGTGGAAGTGCTGCAGCTGTTAAAGGATTCATAAGGCTTAGCTGATCACATCGGTGTCTGTGCCAAAAAATGGGGGAGTGTTGTGTGCACGGATGGTGCTTTGGTGTAGTGCTATCTTGTTGCCTAATATTAATTCCTCATCATCTTTACTCTGATCTCTGTAGCCATTTACTGTCTCCAGTAGCTACAAGCTCTTTTGCACAGGAACCACCTTTTAGTTGTGTGTTTGCACAGTGTTTTGCCTGTGAGGATCCTGTCCATGAGAAGAATTTGTAGGTGAAATCAAAAAAACACCACCAACAACAACCAACAACAACCACCACCAACCAATCACTGCCACCACTACCAATAATAATGAATAAAAAATAATAATAATAATAAATAATAATCTGAGTATGTCTTCAGCAGTCCTGGCTAAAGTAAAGAAGACTCTAGGGTTGGGGAAAAAACATGTGCAAGCATTCCCTAGGGATTTGAATTTCTGGTAGCTACTGAACAAGCTCTGAAGAAAAGTCTTCAGAGTCTTGCAATAGGGTCTTTAATCTTTCCCCGTTAAGCTGTCCCCAGGATCTGTAAAACAGCCATTCTTCACACACTTAGAGCTTTCCTCTTAAGTCCTTCTCCTCATTCCTATCCAAAATGCATACCTGCACACACACATGCACATGCAAATTCTGTAAATGCATTTAGGACACAGTTATCTCTGTAGACAAGAATTTATCCTCCTTAATTTGTATTTCACCTATCCCAGGATAAACATAATGCTTTTTTATGATATGATTTGAGTTTGTAGTTTCTAAAACTATTTGGCTTATATTTCTGAACTACAAGCAGTCTTCACTGATTCGTCCAGTTTTGCTGGTTTCAAAGACATTATTTTAAAGGTAGCAAAGTAACCTCCAAAGTTTTCATTAAGGCAGAATTATGAAAAATTATTGCGAGAAATGATGGGCAAGTTAACTTTGTCCCTATTCACGCTCACCTGAAAGCTTTATTGTGACTCCTGTTACTAGTGGCATCTTTGGTAATAAATATTTTCATTTTATTCTGAGGGCAGAGCAAATAGATTTTGTTAGTGAATGACCTTGTGCATTAGCTGTGTTATTCATGATTTAGTGAGCCAGTCAGTTGAAATATTGCTAATGCTTTCCCAACTCAGTCTTGTTACATTTGTGCCACGAGGATGACATAAAGTGTAGTTGTAGATGAATAACAAATAACATGGCTTGTAGTTGTGTTTTGGATCATTAAAGAAATGAACCTACAGGGTACTGTTTTATTAACTGAGGAAATGACTGAAAACAAATGACAGTTTTTGGATGTGTATTTATTAAAAATAACAACTGTTTGGCATGCTGAGGTAGTGCCCCTAATTTAGTGGTAGTGCCCCTTAAATTTTTCATATACCACTGCAACTGCACTGTAGTGTCCATCCAAAGATTTTGACAGATTTTAAATAAGAGTAAGAATAATTCATACATTTCAGGCTGTTTATAGAAGAGAACTCAAAATGGTACAAGCAGGAAAATGCTGAAAAATATAGTATAGTAAGGATGAGAATTAATATTGGATGTGATATGTTTATTATTAATTATTATATGTTGTAATTTCAAAGATGGCCATTGTATTTTACAGGGAGAGCCTCAGGAGGAGGGGAATGTGTCTTTAAAAGCGCAATGACTGTGTTTGGGTTTGTTTTCCCGAGCCCTTTGTGGGTTTTTATGTTGAAACGTAAGAGAAGCCATAGAAAAAGTAGCTGGTAGGCTTTGGGCAAGGTGTCAGTTAAATTCCAGATATTTGGGTTTCCTGAATTTCCTTAAAGCTACAACCAGAAGTAGCAACCTTTGAATCACTTCAATGGTTCTTTCTGCTTCTAAATCACCCAGTTAATATTGCTAGAAAAGCAAGAACGGGAGAGAAAACTGTGTTTTAGATATTACTATTCCTAGACACAATCTAGGCAAATATTTTTATTCCTATTAGATAGAGATGGCCGTATAATTTCTTAATTTTTCTACTTTTTCTAAAGCATTAAACAGACCAGGAATAGATCTTATGTAAAAGTTTATGTTTTAAAGAAGACAGGTGGTTCTTATTTGAAAATAATAAAACACAAAAAGGAGATGCATTGGATATCCCACGGGGTCAAAATGAAGTGTATGGAAGGAGTGAATATTCAAATAGAAGCCAAAAGCAAATACAAAACTAGTATATATAGCTATCCTTGCAAAGCTGAGCAACTGCTATTATCTGTTTGATTTTTTGTTTAATACTTTCATCACAAGAAAATGAAAGCAATCCATTGAATTCTTGACTATATATAAAAGAAGGCAGCAAAACTGTTCTTTCATAATGCTCATCCAATACCCTGTCAATTTAAAAAGAAAGACAAGAAGCTGTGGCCTTAAGGTTATTTTGTAGTGTGTTACTTTCCAGTGTTGTGAAGGTAAGAAAGCAAGGATTTCCCTTTAGCAAGAAGGGTTGAGAGAAGTCCAGATGATCCTTCTTATCCACCCATTCCCTAGGATCTTGCATTCTAATTTGTAAATGTTAAAATTGAAATTATGATGATGCGCTTTATCATTAAGCTAACTGGGACTTTGAAAAGTACAAATAAAAGTTGATGTAGACGTCAGCAACCAGCCCAGAAAGAAACTGAGAAAAATTGTCTGCGCTTGCATAGGTAGTCATTCCACCTTGGTCTACTTGAATGTATTCTGCTCTCGTTTCAGCTCAACATACTGCAGGTTGTTTTATCTGAATTTTCTGTACAGAGGTGAAACTTGTCAAAGAATATTTATGTGAACAAATTTTGATGGGAAAGGTGGAATGACACTTTTTTCTTTTGATTTTTCTGCTAACACTGGCTGAATTGGACACCTTTAGCTAAAAATAAGTTTTAAGTATGCAAGCAAATCTTTACATATAGATGTGCTGTACTCTGTCAAGTAATTTGCAGCATTAAATTGTGACTGTTAAAATGGTCAGAAGTATTTAAAATTGTCACTTTTTAGAATTCAATTAAATATATTCCATATTTTTAAAACATACAAAGCCAAAGCATGGTTATTTACATTGTTAGTACTCAAAACTCTTCTATTGATGGACATAAACTTCCTTATATTTTTGATAATGGGTTTCTGAAACTCTGCAAGAAATTATAACTTTTTCCATTTCTACAGTTCTAATTCATATAAACTGGTTTTGTTCATACTTTAAGAACACAGCCATTACACTAACACTACACTTTGAAAATTCCTCTCTTGAGCTGTGGCATTGTCTGTAGCACTGTTTTGCTGAAGTATTTTCGAGCATTTATACGTATATTTCTTACCAGTGTATGCCTGTGGGGAAAAAAAATTGAATTAATTGACCCAACAGGCCTTTCCAGGTCTATATTTATATATGGTGAAAAAATAATACCTATCTCAGGATGAGATAAGCACATCTCTGGTGAGATCTACTTCTCTTAAGTAGTGTGAGAACCTTGACTGATTTCTTAGCTGAGACAGCAAAGTTAGTAGAGATGGATCCCACCATTAATAAAAAAATGTCCACAGAAATATAAAAATGTTATTGCATATATCCCAAACTCCTTTACTACAATTTAAATATCACATTTTAGAATAGCAGTGTGTTCATTTTAAAGGACTGTTATGGGAAAACATAGAATTGAGCAGCTATTTATTAAATAAGTAAAAATAAATCAATGCAAGCAGTCAAGCAGAAACGATGTGTTGGAAATGCATACCTGATCTATGCAAACAGACAGCTATGTGAGGTCCTGATGCATCAGGTCTTTGCTACTCCAGCCTTGAATACTATCTGACCATAGGATATTCGACATGGGAGGTAGATGGTTTAGAGAGGGGAAAGTGACGTCAGTGGATGAGTTTAAAAAAACACACATCTCTTGCCAGCTCCTGAAGTATGGGCCAGTTTTTCTCTAGTGGCAACTTGCAGTGCTGCTGTTTGCCTCACAAATTGATTTTGTGTGTATTTTTTGAACAGAATTCAAGACAAACGGAGATGGAAAATTCCTTGTTTGTGTGCATGGAGATTTGACTGTCTCGTACCAAAAAAATGCGAGAATGCAAAGGTGCACTGGGAGTGGTGAGCGAGGCCTGAATTTTCATCTACTGGTTTTATTGGCTAGAGTAGGTTTTAAAGGATGTGTGCCCTCAAAATTGCTGGAGATGCAAGCAATATTTTAAATTACTCCAGTCAGCAAGGTACAGCGTCTGAACAGATTGAAAGCTGATATGTTGGTATCAGAAATCAAATTAATGCATGTGAGATTGAAACAATATCTAATTAAAATAATTTGAAAAATGACTTGAAAATTGAATATGACATAATATTTAGCAGGCTGTTGCTAGTACAGCTATGTGGCTTTGACCGTTCTGTGACCATTTTCATTCTAGGCCTGGCTGCCAGTTGATTGAAAATTACACATGAAGCAGCTATCTCATGCCATCAGGTTGGAAGACAAAATACCTTTTGTCTGCAGGCTGTGTACTTGTCCCTCACTAATTGAATTGTAAAATTTAGTAAAGGCACCCTTCTTCTCCTTGTATCTGGCCACTTGAGTTAGTAATTTTTGTTGCAATCTGCAGCATTTTGGATGCTCACGTTGTGATTTTTACTTATTTACTTGCGGCCTGATGCTACTCCTGCCAAGGGAGAGGAGTTACTGATTCACAGGCTTGAGCTCCTGGAAAAAATGCCCAGAGCTGGGCACAAGGTGTCCACACATCACCCTGTAGACATAAACCAAAGTCTGGGGGTGTTTTGTCTTATATTCCAGAAAGCCTGTTCTTCTGAACATGGTCATACCTAAGTATCTAATTAAAGTTCATTAAATTACTTTTTAATTACTTCCAACAAAGGGAAGTGAATAAGGTGGGAAAAACTATGTAACATTGGGTTGTTCTGTAGGGAAAAGACTTGGAGAGCACTGAACCGACAACGTGGTTTTCCTCTGTCCCATTCTCATTTAGTGGTTTGAATGCCTCAGCAGTTTCAGGACGTGCACTGACTTTGCAAAGGCAGGTTTACTCTGCAACTGTGCTCTTCTCAAAGAAGAGAGAGCCCAAAAGTTATGGGAATCCATTTTCATTGAATTACAAGAGACAAAGGTTTTAGTATCTGCTATGTATATGCATGGCACAGTGTGTGGGTCTGCCAAAAAGTAAAGGCAGTCTTTCTGGCCCACCCTACGAAGAAGTTTTCCACGTAATGGGAAGGGTTCTTTGTAGGGGAGGAGAAAGCAAAGATTAACCTGATGTAAATAAATGTAACCTCTGTTTGTCCGAGATTTAGGAAACTTGTTAAAAAGTTAAAAGCTGTAATAAACACTTACTATATCTCTGGTTTTCCCTTCCTCCTCATTTTCCCTTTCCTTTTTCTCAAAGGGGGAAATAAATGAAGTTTTTCTGAATGTGACTCTGTAAATGCAGCTTTGCAACAAGTTGATGGGAAGAATTCATTTGACAACCTGCAGTAAATCTGAATTAATTGCCCCCCATCACTTTATTGACTGGAGGTCCAGTCAATATAGTTAGTGAGTCTAGGGCATGAGTTGGCTTATTCTAAAATGGGTGTGTAATAGAGGTCAGAGGAATAATATGTCTGTAATTACTCTCTTTTGCCCCTATGTTTAATTAAATACAGCACACCCTTAAAGTCAGATTCACAGCAGGAAAATAAGGTTTCTGTGTGAGTGACACCATCTTTCCACAAATACTTCCCATATTTAAGAATGGTTTCTTCTTTGAAGATGGTAAATCCTGCAGCAGCAGAGGACAGACTGAGGAAACGGTCCATTTTCCTGCAGAAACCCTTCCCTCATCCTGCTTGTGCCCGTGTGCACTCCCACAACTAAGCTGGTGGGTGTAGGTGGGCTTGGCAACCTGCTTGATAGCAAACCTTTGTAAATCACTCATTTGTCAGGGCTTCCTTCTTCCGTAAGTGCTATAATGAGACTGGAGGTCTGCTCACAGCCCTGTGTGACTTAGTTCTCCTAATAAGTGCAGGTTAAACCTGCGAACTACAAAACTAGCCACTCAAATTCCTGACTATGCCACTGACAGATAACTTTGCTGAAGGAAATAAATGTTAGCCCTCAAGAACACACATCAGACCTCTCTCAGGTTAGTGATGACTATGAACAGTGACAATCCCTTCCCTTAAATACTCAGTAACACCCTCATCGTGCTCTCTAATAGAGCAAAGCCATTAAGTTGTCCCCATTGTAATTTAGATCACAGAAGAGACTTCCACGGATTCTTTCAGGTTAAAATAACTGGTATATGGAGAGTAGGCAAAATTATTCTGCTGTAGCTGCGTGCTTAATTATATGGAATACTGCATAAATTGTCAAGTGCAAAGAATTATTCTGATAAATTAAAATACTAATTAAATAGGCTATTGCAGAATTTTGAGAACATTATAGGGCTCCGCTTCTTCAGGTAATTTGCATATCCTTCATCTACTGAATTTAATTTAAAGGCCTCCTTTTTTGTATGTTTGGAAGCCCTTTTTGTTTCAGCAGAAGATTAAAAAAAGGGATTTATATGTTGCTAACTGGGTTGCTTTAGGTTTTCTTCTTTTCCTTTTTTTGAATCACTGTTCTATTATGCCTCTTTGCTAATGATTTTAAAAGTTCTCCGTTAGTATTTCAGGACTTTATACTGTGGCCATAAAAAATCAAGGAATGCTCAATATACCATGTTATCCAAAATTATAATTTCCAGTTCATTTGCAACAGAACCATCATCTGCTGTATATTTATATTGGAATAAAAGCTAGGAGGTAGTACACTAAAATACTTTAAAAAAAATTGGGCCAGTTTTCAAAGGGTTAGTAACTTGTTCTTAATATCTGAATTTATCTTCCCACCACATCTTTCTTATCTACATGTAGGCTACTGTATTTTGTTGTCTTAAATTCTTAATTATAGTTATGCTTCAGCACCAATGTTTTTTGACAGAATTTCTTGACCTTACTGTGCTGCTTGCAGAGTTCAAAGTTAGCTAAAATATGTTCCTGCACACATCTGGAGTGAATGTGCCAGAATCTGTCTGCTGTGCCTCTCACCACAGTCTAACAGTGCCTGAGCTTGACCATTTTGAGGTTATGATTTAATCAATCGCACGTTGTGCCTTCATGGCTTCTAACTTTGGCAGGATTTATCTTACCATGGCTGACAGAGCCATCCTTTGTGTTTTAGCCAATATCAAATGGGAAACGAAGGTGTTACATAATTTTTTTGGTTGTTTTTTAATATCAAAGCTCCAATAATTAAAGTCTGCAGGAAACCTATAAAAAGGAGGTCAAATATGTAGTAGTAATTATAAAATTCAGCGATTCAGCAGACCCAATATTTTCTATTAACTGTTCATGTTGGAGGAAATTACACACAGGGATTTAAGCCCTGTTGTTTATTTATATCCATTTATTGTGTAGCCACTCTACTGTGCAGGTATTTTAGCCTGAGCTACAAAAACATCATTTGTTGGACCATTCAGTTTCTTTGGAGGAGGCCATGCAGCCTTCTGTTTCTACAAATCTAAATTTTTACATTTGATAAAAGTCAATCTGCTGTTTGCTGTATGTGAGGTGGTCAGTGCGGTAGCATAGCACGTCTTCACAACAATATGGCACATACAAAAGGGAGACGGTTGTTATGCAACATGGAAGGTCATCAGCCATCAGCAAAGCAACGTAGTCCAGAGTCCATCTCAAGCCTGAAAATCTTACCTATTTTTTGCAAATTCATACCGCACGACACATAACACAGTGAAAACGTAGCCTCAAATAGCATGGTCCCAGGAACTGTTCTTCTTATGTGCTCTCTCTGAATCTGGATGGAATAAATGTGTAAAGCATGGCATAAATATTAAGTATGTGAGTATTATATGCGTTTTTTAGGCTGCCATCCAGGAAAACATGCATTTGAGCTTTTTTATCTTGGGATTCTTAACTGCTTAATGGGTAGCATGTTAAAAAGAAATAAAAATAAAGCTGTGTGGGTCTAAAAGGTGGACAGAGCTTTCCTCTCCATTTAAATCACAGGCAATATTCATCCATTGCTGAAGGCAGTCAGAAAACTTTCTCTGTATTAGAATTGTTTGAGTATTATTTCTTAGTCTTTGCACACACAAACTCTTTGGAAAATCTTTCTGCATTTTGGGTACACGATGTGAGATTGAGTCCGAATGATACGACTTGCCTCTGAAATAAATGTGAGTCATTTGTGTTGCGCTTTAGACAAACTAAATTAAGCATCAGTTCACAATAATACTGTTTCTGAGAATTGTCTGCTTCAATCTGAACTGTTTTGAATGCCTCAAACAGAAACAATTAAAGAGTATTTTGCACAAATCAAAGAGAAATATATGAATTCTTCTCAGTAATTTTATGTAAATTTGCTATGCACAATATGTTCTTATCACACTTCTTGTCCTTTCTGGTAGGAATGTTTCCTTTAGGCAACTTAAATTGAGAGGCTGAGTCTATCCAAATTGTCTCCATAATCAAAGGAAAAAGATAGGTGCCCTGCAGATGCATGTAAGATATGTGGGATGACTCACTGCATTAAATGCCCATCTCTCTGCATTGACTGCAGAGAGAACCTAGATGACTCACTTGGATTAGATAGTCAATGACTATATGGCTAAAGGGAGGAGAGGGTAATAAGGCTGCAAGGCTTCATTTCTGCTCATAAATAAATCAAACCAGATGCCTGGGATTTGGCCATGAGTCCAACTGACACAGTTTGCATCTAGAAGATTGAAGTCTTCACATCCAAACCAGGATTACCTTACCCATATCCCAGCTAGGAATAATCTCATCCCTGTGCTGTCCCAAGAACAGTTGTTGGGCAACGTTTTGTGAGAATATAGTGGGCAAAGGCCAAAATCATGTGAAGAACACAGTAATGATTTAAACGTATGGGCTATGGCAAGATAGTGCTCAAATTTATGCCCTGGTCGCATTTCAGTTGCAAGTATAGCTGCAGTCTGAGTCATTACTACCTCTATTTTGCACTTAGGTGTTTTATTCTGCATTACTTCATTTATGTTCTGTATGCTTTTACTCATATAAAAGCTGATAAATAAGAACCTAAATTTCAAAAAAAGAAAACATTGTACATTGCACGCTGATGTTGTGAAATAAACTATTCATCTTATGTGCTAGGTAAGACTGTGTATGTGTTGTGGCACATCCTACCCAATGACAATGCTGTTGTAATGGTAAGGTGCTGCCCTGCAAGGAAGACAATTGGAAGTTTCCACTGAAGAGAACTGTCCAAATGTATTGTGTACATGTATTAAATGTGTGTGATACTGTGTATACAAGGGAACTAGAATTAGTCTGGCTTTCTTTTTCACATAGTAATAAAAAATAAATGACATAGCTATGCACTAAAAAAATGAACAGCAGCATTACTTATCAGGCAAAGAAATTGATGGCATAGGTAGAAACTGTCATGCATTCATTAATGGAGGAAAGAAGGTTGGTTATATTGTAAATGCTGCAAAACCATGCATTTTCCAGCTTTCCTGTAACTCTTTCAATCTTAATTTTACTTACAGCCATAAACAAAGAGAAGCTTGAAAAAACAACTGGACTGAAAATTCTGCAGACTGGCGTGGGGGAGGTAAGTGGCTTGGGGGCATTTTACACTCTCAAAAACATTTTAATTGGGTTTTTTTAAGAAATCCTGGAGCTCATGAACGTTTGTAAGCTACCAGTCTGATAGTGCTAAGGGCCTTTTTGTGATACAGTCGCATCTGTCAAAATACAATCTGCTGCACAAATAGCACTGTATCCCACAGAGGAAAAAAAATACCATCCTTATGAGAAAAGTGCAGCCAGCTTTAAGAAATGCAGTTTTTTGCTTTGTTGTGTCACAGGAACAAAATCCCCAAAGATGAGTGCAGCAACTGAAGTTGTGGTATTATTCCCCTTGGTTTTGATGGAGTGCTATCTCATCTAGATCAATGAAAGTTTAAATTTGGGGTAAAGAGTCTTCAGATGTTAGAGAGAATCTGACAGTGAATAACTTGCTTATTTTAGGTGTAACTTGAAACATAAATAAAACATGTGTCTGTTATGGTGATATCACTAAGCAAAGACTCCACTAAGCAGTTCATCATTTATTAATAAAGATGATGCTATCTATCTGTTAAGAACCTTGTATGAACTACAGTTGATTGCTAATTCTCGTGCTAATTTTGTGTACACAGTGATCTTTTTTCTCTCCTTTTCATTTAAGTAATTTTCTAGTGGTGAATGCTCACAAGACTAGACAAATGCCTTTTTCTTGTGATTACATTATACTCAATATTAAGAATAATGAATTACTAACTTGTAATCTACCGAAGGAATTTACTTTTTTCCTTTTTTTTCCTGATTTTCATTTTTTATGTTTCTAATTTTCATCAGTTCATGCCTAGGAAGTTAACTTGCCAGGATTTCTGAAGTTTTTTGTGTAATTTTTTTCACATTATTAAAAGACTTGGTCCTGAAGAGGTACCGACACAGAAACATGCTGAGATGCTCAGGGTCAAAGCTGTAAGAATTAGAACTTGGAAACAAGCATAGATGAAGTAATGAGAAAATGAAAGCTAGCATTTCTCCTTAACTGGAGCTGATTTAACTAGTTGAGATTCTCAAGGGTGCCTAACCTCAGGAGCTGGGAAGTGTATCCTGGACTATAGCTTTGCACCTCAGATTGTGCCCTGTCTTCAAGCCAGAGCAAAGCTTGCATTTGTGCTATCCACAAGCCCTGGGTTCTGCTAAACAGTAGGAGAACCAGGACTGTGGCACAGACTATGGAAATCACATTCAGTAAAATTTTACCTAGTGGGGCTCCTAATGCTAATTAAATACCTCCATGTAGTTTGTCCAATTCCAGTCACTGAATGGATTCCAGTTGGCTTCTAAGTCATCTGGAAAATGAAAGTCCATTTCAGATACTCTTAAATGAGTTTTTATCTTATATATGGTAAATGAAGAAAGCGAGCATTTTTGTATATTTGAAATGCAAGAAGTTGTCACCTGTTAAAAGCATCATTAGTCCACATTGTAGTAATAGAGTTGCTGTGCCCATGGTAGTCTCAGGATGTACAGGACATATAACCTCAAGGACTACATAGCTGTTTTAAGATCAGCTAATAGAGCTGGAAAATATTGACAAGATCTTAGGCTACAGATTTCTCCAGTCTGGTTCTTGTGTTTGGTTTGGTAAAAGTCACTGCAGAACTCGCCTCCCATATATTTAGGCTATCATGGCTGTCAAAAAAACTAGTGATACTACTTGGATTAATAAAGACTTTGATAGGAGTTGTGCTTTATACACTGCTAAATATGTATTGTTAGAAGGCAAAAAATGCAAAAATGGAAAGCAGGCATTTCGGCCTAGATAAATTCCAGGTTACATCTGAGATACGGTGATCAGTACTGAAAGAACCAAGTGGTTTGGAACATCAAGGTGATGGAAGAACATTTATTCAGCTGCTTATACATTTTGTCGGATGTGAATTCTCCCAGCTGTGTACATTCCACTTTCTAAGTGTTGTCAGATATGATTGTGTACATAATGAATACATTTCTGCGGTCTCACCTAGATGAAAAATAATGGACTACTGTCACCAAGCTGTTTCTGTGTCGATAGGGTATCAGATTCAGGCTATTATCAGGTTACATCTAACTATGTTAATCCAGTTTGGCAGTTTGGTTTTGATTCAGTCTGGTGTTTAGCAGTTTTAAAATAATAGTACATATTCTAACATAATGAAGGAGCCATTTGTTGAATAAGGATTTCTTTTTCCTCACACTGTAGGAATGGAATTATATGTTGTGTTATCTATGTTTATATTTGCATATTACCATAAGAGGTGTAATACTGATAAAAAACCTGAAGAGCTAAGCAGCATTTATGCAGGACCCATAACTCCATTTTTCTATCTGCCAGCTGTAGACCGTTGTGTTTTCCAGAAATAAGAGTTGAACTTGTTGCTCCGCATGGCTGACTGACAGCATTTGGTGTCATGTGGAGAGAAAGCCTTAACAGCAGCACGGCTCCACCTGATTCCTGCTGAGCTCATGATTCAGTGAGGTCAGGAGCACACAAACATTAATCCAACTGGACTTGTACCCAGAAGCAGCTATCCAGGCTACAGGAGATCAGGAAGAACCATGAAGCTCAGCCCTGCACAGAGATCACTGAGTAACATGGAATTCATTCCACATCCTTTAGGAACTTAACCACTTCTTTCTCTTCACATAAGCATTTCTGAGTTATTATAAAAGTACAGTATCTTTCAGCTCAGGCTTTCCAGTGGCTCAAGAAATTGCAATGATTCAAATCAGGTTTTGGAGGCTATCAGTCTGTGATTTGAATAATAAATTACCTGAATCAAGGCCTGAAATAAACCGAGGGAATGGCTCTGTTTCTGTCTTGAACTAGTGAAACAGCACCCATCCCAGAATACATTATTTTAAGTTAACTCTTTCAGTTTCCCAGTAGGGGTGCACAAAACAGACTCATCACTGGAATTCTAACTTTGTTTGTAGGTTTCAAATCATGGTTCTCATATAGCAGACAGAAGAATTAGAATAGTATTCTAAAGGGAAATAATCCAAAATAGATGTGAAATGAACACTTTCCCATACCTCTAGATGTTCTAAAATAGAGCAATGATATTTTGACATGTTTCAGGATATTCTCATTTATAGATATTTTGATAGGTGTAGAATTGTGTTGATGTTGCGTAGAGTGATGTTACTAAAATAAAAAAATCCGCATTTAAAAATATCTAGTGAACCCAGAGGACATGACAAGACAGAATATCCAGTGATGTGCAAGCCTCTGAGGCAGCAGTGAGATTTATAACACGTTATCTTCCTTAATGTTGCCAAATTTTGTCATTAATATCTATGTATCCGTATTTTACCCATAATGATATTGGAAATCCATAAAAAATTGGAGTAAGTTCAGAACTTTACAGTCATTAGCAACTGGTGAAGAATGAGGCTTTTTTTCTGATCTTCTCTGACTGCTAGGGAGAATGCTAAGGCTTGGCTTTTGCCTTATAAAGATCAAATGAGGCTGGGATCTACTCCAGCTGCCTTTGTTACAGTGACGTCTTGGCAATCAGCAAATGTTCCTAATCTGGAGCAGGTATTGCACCCAGAGGTAGATTGGGATAGGAAGGGATGTTTTACCCAGGATCACTTAGCTTTGATTCTGACCATGGTGTAGGAGCAGCAGCTGTGTGTGCATAGATAAGCTTTATCCCAAGTCACACGTAAGTTTTTCACCTTTAATTAAAACCCACCCTCCTCTTACTAGCACTAATTAAGCTGAAGCCAAGCACAGGTGCACATGAGGGATAAAAACCTCTGTGTTACAGCATAAGCATTCTTAGACGAGGGGACAGCAGTGAGGGCTTTTTCTGTGAGCCCTTTCAGTATCTTTTCCTACAAAACCCATGGCTTAGATATCAACAAATTCAGTTTTTCCTGTTAAGTGAGATCTGGTATTGGAGGTCCTGCAGGCAGCTCTTGCTGGTTGCTTTTGCTGATCGCTGCGGCTGTGCTGATCAACAGTTGAACAGAGATTTCCAGGAGGACGGTGCTTTAGAGCAACACACATTACTATGCGCAAGGCATGCACCAGGTCACAGATGAGCCCTTTGCTTTAAGGCGTGCACTTTAAGGCCATATATACAGAAGAGAAAAATAATCATTAAATGAAAAACTTCAAGGAGTACAATTCTAGAAATATTCTCGGTGAAGGCACAATGAGAAAGATCTACTTTATGCTCCACGTGCATATTATAGATTCTAAAGCTGTGTCACCCTTAAAAATTCATAGATTATATATTAAATAGAGTACTACTAGGAATATTCTATTTTTATGGAGTTTTACTGACAGTGAATAATATCTCACTGTTACAGTTTTGTGAGTATAGTAAAGTGATGCTATCATAAGTTAGTCATACGGTAGCGTTTGGAAGTAATGCTCCAAGAGCTTTAAGGAATAAAGCTAAACAGAACATTAAATTTTTCCAAAGAGAGTGATGGAGCGCTATGGCTCATTTATTTAAGATCTTGTATGTTTTTGCAAAATGCATTTTAGCTAATATTTAGAGATAATGTTAATGCTATTTATTAACTATCCATTATGGTACATAGCCCACTAGAGGGCTGCTTTTCAAATAAATTGCATCCAGAGTGTTAATAAACAGCAAAATAAAAACAAAAAATATGCAGCATGAATATGTATATTTTACCACATTACTTTGTCATATACCTTCTGTAATTGCATGTTATATACAGAACATACTAAAACAATATAAATCACGGCCCTAACAAACGTTTAGAATATGCTTAGATTTAAGTATATTGTTAGACTTTCCTTTTAAGCTACTGATAAGATTAAAGAGATGCCTGGATGCTACTGAGACTGTCTTCTGTCACATATCACACCGTCTCTGGTTGTGGAGGGGCAAAGTTCCAATATTTATCCCCTGTATTTGATTTGAATATTGCATAGCAGAGGTATTTTGACATCTGAATGACAGGTCACAGCTTCAGTTTGGAAATCAGGTGTCAGTAGTAATTTCTTTTCTTGTGCTCTGATTGTGACAATGCCCTCCACCTTTACAAATTTTTAAAGAGCTCAACAGGGAAATGAGGAGATTATAATGTTAAGAAAAATACAACAAACCTGATTTTCAGAGACAACCATCAGTGTATATTGATTTATGTTTTCCTGAAACAGTATAAAAAGCACAAGTATTCAAGTGTCATGTTGGTTCATGAATTCCTTTACAGTAGCACTGTGTGATTTAAAGGAGCAGAAGTGCCAAGTGATGTGGCAGTTGCCATGGTAACTACAGCAATTCAATTTTTATTCAGTATCATGTAAAATGAAACAAGATACGGTTTGCCTTGTGGCTTCAGGAACTTATGCATCATACCAGTGTTGTTCCTTTTTGTCTTTTTTAACATTGTTCCATTTAAAAAGTAGCATACATTTGTTTTAAGGATTTGTCTTGATTTTAGGCCGTGTCTTGCCATTATTTTTAAAGCAGAGGTTTCCTTACAGACTGTTATAAATCTGTAGAGAAAAGAGATTTAGATACTAGCATTGACTACATAAAGCAAACTGCGGGCTAATTCTGCTTAAAAATCAATGTTATTATGTACCCTATGATTTGGCAGCCCACATTTGATATATTCATAAAGAAGATATGTAGGATCTTCACATAAGAGAACATGATTATACTAGATATCTTACTGATTCATGAAATTTAGCAGCCTCCCTCTACCAGCAGCCAGTTCATTATGGCTCAAAGGAAACAAAATCTTCAGCGGTGTAATGGGTTGGCTGGGGAAGCTGTGGATTAAGATTAAATTCTGTTTAACTGTCTGAAGTTTGGGTGATAGAGCTCTCCAGAAATTGTGAGAAGGGACATCCTTCTACTTCCAGAGGCAAAAGCTGCATCCTGGCAGGGAACATGTGGATTTCAAGCAATCTCAAACACAGATTTAATTGTTTGAGAATTGAAAGAGGTGGCAGATCCCAGTCCCTCAGCCCTCTCTCTGGCAGTCCCTGGGCAGCGAGTGATCCCCTCCAGGATGCTGTGGAAAGCCAATCGCCAGGACCGCTGCTCTTGTTCTGTAAGCATAGGAGAATAAATGTCTTGGGCTAAGATTCAAGCCGTGAGACATCCAGCCTTTCTATATAAATCCCAGGCATCAGTGGCCTTATATCAACATTAGTGAGATAAACAAGAGCAAGGCATAGGCCTGTCATGGTTCCATGTTTGGCTGTGCTGTTACGTTGTTGGCATGGTCACTACATTGTGTCTTGTACCAACTAGTGCTCTTCTAGGCTGTTTTGCTTCTAAGTCTAAGCAAGATCCAGGCCAGGGACCATTCCCAGCGGGCAACTTCATTATGGTCTGCTTTGGAGCACAGGTATTAAGGCATGTGTTTTCCTCGGAATTAAAGCTTCAGCTGCAGGTAGTGTCTTTTTTTTTTACTATCAGGCTGCAAACCTTCAAATCTGATCTGCTTTGTGGGAAAGCTAAAGGTTTGGTAGCACAATCCCATTCATCCTGCCAGTTTTGCACCTCTGCATCACTAAGTTTCCTCCCTTATAACACTGATGTAGTGCTGCTATGTGTCCATTGCTTCAACATCCTCCAGAATGCAAGGTTCTATGTACTATACATGTAAAATAATGTTTTAGTCAGAATATTCTTAACAAGGTTCTAAATTTCTAAATTTAAGCATGAGGATTCCTATTCAATCATTTTTATTGAAGCTCAGTTTTATTACTTTTTTCCATGGATCAGCAAAACTTATTCTGTCGAGACCACTTTTAAGATTTGGGCTTGAGTTCCTTTGACTAAGTGTAGTTTTAGTTCTGTTTGCACTTTGACTGATATCAAAGAGAAACATTGGAGTTTTTTAAACAGAATTGCAAACCTGCTTAACTGAATTAGTAATTCAAAGCTTCTGTAGAAACAGCGATATAATGGCTTGTGAACTGCAGAATGTCACCAATAGGGCTACTTTCACTTTGGTAGGGGTAAGTATCTCTGATTCACATATCCTGGCATATAGGCACAAGCATCAAGGAGACAGCTGATTCTATAACCGAGCTATATACTGCAACTCCAGCAAAATACCCATTTCAGTGAAGAATTCTATGTGTCTATGTACTGCACACCAAGACCTGGATAGGGCGTGAGCACAGCACTTTGGCATGCATGGAAACAGCTCCTGGGTCAGTATGACTGCTTTTAGCTCTACAGATAGATCTATCATAGAGCAATTTTTCAATGTAATCTGAGCGTACCAAGTGTTTGAGTATCAGAATCTGTGACAAGGAAAAGGGACGTGATTCTGTGCCACAGAAAAATGACCTAGTCCATTAATGCCCAAGGACTATTGCAGCTGACAACAGTTCGCTGTGAGCTTTGCTCTTGCAAAGAGATGTCATTTTGCAAACTATTTATCTGTCTGGCTCTTTACCTTTAGCAGGTAGAGTAATGACTTCATTTTACAAACGTCAGTGCTGGTTTTATGATACAGATTTCACTTCATTGTTAAACTGTTAATTTACAGGTCTTTACTAAGTGAATGCAAACAAATTCTGGTCCTCAAAGCTCTGCTAATGCACAATGTTTGAATTTTAATTTCTAGTCCATCTTAGATTACGGTGATGAAAAACAATATTTAATCCCTCGTTAACACATGAATAAGCGGAAACTGTCATTTCCCACCAAACAATAACGGGATTATCTCAAGAACTGTCAGTTTATGTGAAAACATTATGTTGCCCAAATTTTCATAAAAATTAGCAGTGGGTAATATTCAAGATCAGAGCAATGGAAAGAGGGAAATCTGCATTCATGGTAATAAATATTCATATTTGTCTGCTCAGGAGATGAAAATCTAATCAAGGGGCTATTGATGCGCTGGCTTTTTTTTTTTTTTAAACCAAGATGTTTCATCTAAATTGGGTTTGATATGGAAATTAGTCTCACTCCAAGTCCTCCAGGCCATGAGCATGCTGGGATAACACTGGAGGTGTCCGGTACATCAGATGTTGCTGCTGGCATCTGCTTCTACAGACAACAAACCATAAAATAAAATAAAAAATTGACAACATCTCAAGGGTCAAGCACCCAGTGGCTTAGGGTGTTAGGTGGGGGTTTTTTTCCCCTAAACATTTTAATTTTATCCCAGTTAAATCGTCAGTACTGCAGGGTTAAAATTGTCGGCATTTTTTGCTTTTGTTGACAATTACCATAAATCAGAAGACACTCTGCATGAAGCTTAATGAAATATGTATGATCTAAAAATGGGAAGAAGATAAGTGCAGTATGTTGCTTTAGGGTTTTGTGTGTGTATCTATGTATCTGTGCGTGCATATGCACAATCTAAAAAGCTAACTTCTGCTTTGTGTGCTGTGCACTGAACGGAAGAATCAGGCAATTGCCAACTGGAGAACATAAAAAATACATCATGTAAATAAAATGAATCATAGTTTATCCAAAAGTGAGAATGTGTTTTCTCTGTCAGTTAATATGTTCAATGAATATACTTGTCTGTTAAAATGTTCACTTAAAAATATTTCTTGATACTTATTTTGACTATATTTGTATGAATTTTGGGTCCATACTAAATGCAGCGTTTGTCTTGACATATTTTTATTATTATTATTATTTATAATCATTATTGCTATTATTATTTAACTCAGTAGTTGTACATAATTTCTTGTCCTTTCTTGTACTTCTTCGGGGGGTTATGACCCTTTTTTAATATTAAATATATCATTAAGGTCCTAATGTTACAAATAACTGCATATATATATAAGCATATCCTTTCATGGAAGTGTATTGTGTTTTCTGAGATCCTAGCCCAGTTGTGAGTGCTACTAGACACTAGACAGTTTCATCTAGCTACTTATCCTTGTGTACACATAAGCAATGGATGACTCAGTCCTTTTAAAACTCAAAATACCAACAGTGAATTTATTTAATTCCTGGAGAAATGGTCATGCAAAAGGTATCTGTTTTAGATTTGGAACTGGGCAAAAGTCATATCAGCAGCATTCAATTATATTGCCTGTAGCAGAAGAGAGCAGAAAGGAAAGATAAGCAGGGACTGCTCTGAAAGAAAGGATATTCTTGCTGACCAAGGAAAGAGAATAGATAGAATACAAATACAGCTTGCTAAGGAGGTTGCATCCTTTCATTATCGAATCTATACCAAAGAGATATATGGAGATACGGCTTGTACTATTTCAGAATTCCAGTAATTTGTGCAATAAATCATTGAGAGGCAAGTATAAGCAGCCTGCAGAGTGTGGTGTGCAAGTATTGGCAGACCAGATATCTTTTACTGTACAATCTGTGCTGGCATCTTGGTCCAAAATGTTTTTCAGAGACTTTATCTTCCTAATCAATTCCTTTGCCAGGCTTAAAAACAAAAAAGAAATGCACATAGCATATATAGCAGATGGTTGTTCAGCAGCATACAGGTGTCTGGTACACAGGTGCCAGATAATGTAAGGTAGTTAGGTATTTCCTGGGAAATCCCATTACCTGTTCCTAAAAGAAAGCGTTTCCCATTCTTCTTGCTACCTGTGCTAGCAAGATCTACTCTGAGGGTATTGATGGCCCCTCTGAACCATTACCCATTTGACTAAAGTGGTGATTAGACCAGGGTTGCCTTTTTACTCTTTGCCTTTTCCCAAGATGCTAAATTGACTCTTCGAAGTTCATCATGTTCTGCAGCAGAACAGCAGCAGCCTGAATTGTTAGGCAGCACTGCTTGTTCCAAGTTCTTTACTCACTTCACCTTCTTTTGCTATTAATTTTAGCGTAGATAATAACTATTTCATTATTGGGAATTCTTCATATGTAGCAAGTACCTTTGGTTACAATAGATGAATATTTAGGGAACAAAAAGATCAAATTGGTTATAGCAGCTTCTACTATAGCTTCGTGCTGTGAATTTTGTGGTTTTCCTGTGCAGGGACAGAAGCTGGACCCGATGATCCTTCTGATCATCGACTCAGGACATTCAATGATATTGAAATGTTGAATTGAGTTTGTCTTAAGTAGACAGAATATGCACTAAGAAAGCAGTATCTGGAGATAAGCAACGCAGTGCTACTTGTGAGCAGTATGTCCAATACAGTGCGAGTGCTCTGCATCCCGTTTTAACTGTCTAAGGTACTTTGTATTAAGTAATATCTTTGGGTTCTTGCCACAGTTAAGGAAGAGGCTTCAGGTGCTTCATGGCCCTCAGCTGTTGTCCTGGGCCCCGTTTCCAGTCACCTTCTTGCAGGGAGCTCCTCCTTCACGCTCCTGAGGTATCACAGGCAGCTTCAGGATGAGTGCTCTGATTTTCCTCGCAGAAGTACCTTGTAAACACCTAGCAGTGCTCAGCAGGGTGCAATTCCTTGTGCTGCAGAACTTTTGATGTGGAGCATTGTTGGTTTCCCCTTTGGATGAAATCAAGTCTTTCCCTAGTTTTTCCTGATAGAAAGACAACAACTGAGACTGCAGAAGGAGAAACCCTAATTTTCTGCACTGCTTTTCTATGTAGGTTAAACCTCATGAGTTATGTTGGGCAGTAGCCTCCTAGAATTGTTTCATTTTATGCAGATATTTTAATATTTCAGATAGTTCATGAGAACCTAGGACAGGTAGGTGTTCAACATAGCTCCTGGTTCATACAAAGATCCTTGTTCTGAGTCAAGCAGATGAATGCTTGAACTTTGGTTTCCCATAGGAGTGCTCTGATGTTAAACTAAACTGTAGGTGGTGGTAAAGCTTCCTGTCACCTGAACATTAACAAAAAATCATTTCTTTGACATGAAAAAAAGTCCTTATTCAAAGTTTCCCTAAAAGTTGTGTGTATCTATGAAAAAATTAATTCTGTAAAAAATTGACATTTATTTGCATAAATCATTTAATTGAAAAAAAAAAGCTGAGTAGTTTTGATTAAGAGAGGCATTATAATAATGCTTGCTAGACAGGATTGGGATCTCACCGGGTACCTGCCCACACATAGAGTGATAGGAAAACTATGCCTTTGAGTGATTACAGATAATCACTCAAAAAGACAAGATTAGAAAAGAAAGGGAATAAAAATTATCATTTTTCTTATTTTACAAGTAAGGATTTGAGTTACAAAGATATTAACTCAAATTGTCCAAATTTGAAAACAAGCCTGTAAGAAAGTTGGGACTGGACCAAAGCCTAATCCAATGCCTGAACCAGATGCTCACCTTTCCTGCCGATAAATATGCAATTCTAGGAGCATCAGGATGAAAGCTTATCTTCAGACTTGACTTAACAAAATGTTTCAATAATCCGAGCTATGAAATGCTAGGAGCTGATCTTGGATTTTACAATAAGAGACAAAGTGGCTGTGATACAGTATGGTATGTAAATTATATGCAAAGAATATTGGCATGCAAATTTGAATGCTGAAAGGAAAATCACTCTTTTCTAGAACCACAGAAGAGAGTTTTTCACCCATAGAAGCTAGAATCTGCCAATAAGATTTTTTAAACAAATTGACAGGATTTCATTACATTTAAAAACATATTTGTCTTGTCATGCAAAATAATTTTGTCTCTTTTTTTAAACAAGCTCAACTTCTTTACTTTGATGATACCAAGTAGGCAAAAAAGCTAAGTCTGTCAGATAACTAAGATCTTATGAGGATGCCATAATAAATAAAAATTAATTATTGATGTGTGACATTTGAATTGTCGTTTTAAGGCTTTGGTCTTTTGATTTCAACAGTTGAAGCTTGTAGCAGATCCAGTTGTTGTCTGTGACCTTGTTGGTCAGTAACATCCACAGTGACTAATACTATGTTGTTATTGCTGGTTTGTATCCATTAGACAATGGAATGTTCCTCTGTCTATTGCCATGGTGAACTTTTAAAACACTAATGGGCGGATATAGAATATTTCAGGAATAGGTAATATTCATAGGGCATGACAAGATGCACCTGGTTGTCTCTCTGGCTCACCAATAACACAATGGTGCTATTAAGCATATTTTCCTTGACAAGAGAAAGCAGAGAAATAGTAGCTGTGTCTGCTGTCTTTTCTCTGTTTTATCTTTTTCATTTTGAGCTTGAGTTTTGTGCCAGACTAATAGCCGATGGCAATGGGCTGGGGAAATGAAACTTCCGCTAAGATTAGGGAATGTGCAGAAAACAATGTGTGAAATCCTGATTTGACAAGGATGAACAGACTGGTGAGGGCATAGAGACATTTTGTGAAGCGAAACCATATTTGTACCCAACACGTCTAGAAAAAAACCTGTAACAATGGGGGTGGCAAAAGATTCCACCCAGGACACAATAGAGTGACATTTTCATTATAGCAGTCAGAGAATAAAGGAGTTGTGGATTTTATTCTGCCCTTTTCAATTAGTGGTAGCTTATATTAATTTATGGTAGTGGAATGATGTGTATTTTGCTGTGCTCTGGGGTGATTATCCTTGTAAGACTGTAAGTTCAACAGTTGTCATGCAATTTGGAGTTGCAGACTGGCAATTTTCGTAATTGAATCTCAGGAAATAAACAAAATATGGCAACTTGATACACTTCAAGCAATTAAATTTCTGTTGAAATTTCTGCTTCATCCTAGGGACTCCCAAATTTGCTCAGCCAAATTCTGTGTCTGATTAGGGTTGCAAATAACCTCCAAGAAACAGAAGAAGGCAGTCGTCCTTATTATATACAATGGTACAACAATATAGTGTGTTGGCACCTGCCCTTAATTAAAAACATGGTCCTAGAAACCTGCCATCAGACCACAAGTCAGGAGAACAGACTTTAAAAAATTGTATCAACTGTACCTTTTCTGACTCAGGAGAGCTAGAACCACAGAATTCTTCTGTTGAAAAATAGTTTATTTGCAGGGTAGAAATTCAGCACTTCTACGCAGTGCATTCAAGTTTTCAGAGCAAGGTCTTTTCCTTGCTGGCATGCACAATGTTTAATACCTTTATTGTTAATTACCATGATGCAGCAGGCACAGCAGGCACGAGGCTGGATTTCCTCATGCTAAATACCTAACAGGTTAGTGAGTAGTCAGAGAAGAGGCATGATGTGTGTAAGTTATCTCTTTGGTGCACTCCTGTTCTTTTACAGAAATTGTATGGCAGTTCTATTTCATGGGATGGTAGAGGACGAGGCAATTGCAGGCACAGTTTCCAGGCTTCCAGTTCACAAGACCAGCTCTGACTTTTTTCTGAGCCTTGAAAGATTGGCCCACAGTTTCCAAGATTTCCCTGAACCCCTACCACTTCCAGTGAAATGTGAGCTTACTGATTAGAAAAGTCTATTAGTAGCTAAAGTTTTCCACCCCTAACACACTTGTGCAGACACTTCATTGAATCATCTATGATAGCAGTGTAGTCAACTTAGCTCTATAATCAGCAGAGTCCAGCTATGATTGGAATTGCCTTCTATTTCCCATCACTGATTACAGAGAAAGCCAAAAGCTAGGCCTGCATAGTTGAATGGGATTCAGTTTAAAAGCTGAGATTGAATAGGTTGGATCTCCACTAGATCTGAGGTGTCAAGATGATTTTGTCATATAAATAACTAGGTAAATTTGGGATATCACTATCTATAGTGTTGGCTGAAGATGTGAATGGTATAAATAATGTCCACTGAGCTCAGTGTTGGTCTGATAAGCCTGTCCTAGGGATTCCCAAGTGTGAACTTCAACCATTTGTGGCCATCCTTCACTGTTTGAGCACTGTGTTCACAGAGTGTGTGAACGTACTGAGGCTGAACAGTCAGCTAATCAAAGCCTAGTGTGTCTCTTAGACCTTGTACACTTCTAAGAGGCCACATAAGGCCATAATTAGTCCTGTCCTACGCTCTGTGTCCCCAAGATTCGGTTGAGGTGATTTCTTGAAGCGGGGCTGCAAGTGTCTCTGTTATTGTAAGGACTTCCACAAAAAGAGGAAGTGAGACTGAATGTTGGAGGAGATGAAAGCTCATGTCAGGCTGGACCATGTTATTCTGGGCCAGACTGGATCCTGATGACCCAGTGGTTAACCTACCTTCCAAGGCAATCTTTTGATACCTGCTGGCATATTCAATGAATAGTCTGTAGTCTACATTAGTTTCATAGTTGATCCCACTGGAGAAAAGGCCTCTTCTTGTATCCTGAAGCCCTCTCTTTACAGGTGATTAATTCCCTAATATTAACTTCTGAACACAGAGACAATAAAGATTTCATTCTTTTTCAGCTGGTGTTGGAAAGTGATGTGAAGGTGGCCATGCTGACAGGCACTTAGCAAGGAAAGAGAAAGACGTGTGCTGTAACTAAAGGATCTTTCCTTCTTTTCTTTTCCTCTTTACTTTGTGTTAAAGATGTATGACTTCCCAGTCAGCGCAGCTTGCAGTGCGCCTTTGTTTTCCAAATTAGAAAAACAAAACAAGCTGTTTCTCAATATAGTTGTCGGGCAGTTTGTTGCTTCAAGCTGTGAGCAATGTATGCCATGGAAAGAGCCCTGGCTGATGCCAGCAGAGGAGATGTGTGACTGGGATACAAAAATAGTCATGCCACTTGGACTGTACGCAAGCAACTGTGTTTCTTTTCTGGTAGTGTAGAAATCTCTATCCCTTAACCTCAAAGCTAACTCAGAAGAAATATATAATAATGTTTTCATCTTTTATTTTGTAAT
Source organism: Neomorphus geoffroyi (assembly GCA_033558235.1). Taxonomy (NCBI): domain Eukaryota; kingdom Metazoa; phylum Chordata; class Aves; order Cuculiformes; family Neomorphidae; genus Neomorphus; species Neomorphus geoffroyi. Next base: position 36,682,185 of record JAUMJM010000004.1, read on the forward strand.
TTCTTTCATCCTTGTCTCCCTTATTTGGACTTTTATCGGATCCAGTGGAACACAGCCTTTACAGGGAGAAGCATTCCTATTGCATAGAGGCAGTCATCCTGGGTGCCAAGGTAGCCCTTCAGCCTATCTGAAACTGCTAAAATTGGGAAAGATACTCCTTAACCATTTGAAAAAGGGGACTGATAACTGGTCATCTCAACCAGGCACACTGGGGAAAGAATGCCCATTGTCACAACACAGGAATCCAGAGCTCTTGAGCAGTCCCCCAGTGTTCTTGGAGTCCTGTGTGCCTCTGCCATTGCCTGAGAAAGAGATTGATCATCAGTCACACCTCCCTGGACACCTGGATCATGGCCCAAGCGAGGTGGACTGATGCCACTAGTGAAAAGTTCCACCAGTATGACATCTTCCAAGTTGCAGCCAAAGTGAATATTAAAACATTAAAATGAATATTCAAATGTCACATGAAAGTCAATTATCTTGAAACCCTGTAAGTATGCAATTACGTAGAAGGCCCTTTGAGCTCTTCTGCATCACAGCAGGCTGGTGCCAGTACTGTACCCCTGAGCTGAGATGCTGCTCAGGTGTAACGTGCAATCTCATTTGCTAACGCAGCAAATTAAAGGCCTTAGGCAAAGTTATCTCCTCTTGAGAGCAAATCATCACCTGTCGGGAGCGCTGGCGCGTTGAATGTGATCATTCTCTCCCACGTCAACAAATCTTCCAGATTCCTTGAGATCTGACCATTGCCTGTCGGGAATGCTAGTGTATTTTATGTGAGTATTCTCACCAAATCTCTAAAGGAAAATTTTCAGACTAGTCTCTCTCACTTTCTCTTTCTCTCTACAATGACTTGTACTTGTACTTATGCTTAAATATTGATGTTGTTTTTGTATGCATTCATATCTCTCTATCTTCATGCTTGCATATATACTTATTACACCGAGTAGTAAATAGGAGTAAATCTCTCTATTTTTTAAATTGATTGAGTCACTGACCAATTTGATTATAGCACATACACTGAATCATTTTTAAGTACTTTGGTAGTCAATTTATAATCAAGTGTTGATATGAATTTACCAGTCTTACCTTAATAAATTCTAAATTTCTGATAAACCAAAGTTTTCTAAATTCCCTGACTGTTGTCCAGTTGTGTATCTGTAACTGTAGGTAGATGCTGTAGTCTCCATATAAACTCACACAAGTGAGAGAAGCTCACTAGGCTATGCCCACACAAAACCTGGACCCTCGAGTGTTTGAACAGTTGTAGGTCTCTTGAGTTGTCTGGATCAACCAGAAGAGGGAGACAACTCAAACATGGTGTAAAAATCATAAGTTCAGATGGGTGAAATGGCTATGAATTTATCTCAATTCCTTTTAAATATTTTTTTTTAGAGTGCCTGATTTTCCAGGGCATGGAATAATATTAAGACTCATTGTTAGAGATATAGCAAATATTTTTTCTAAAATAGTTTGCAGAGTGCATATGCTATACCAAATGCTAGACACTTCGGTATAAATAACGGAACCTATTATTTTCTGCCAGCAGTTTCTATGTAGTTCTTCATATTGGGAGTGTGACTTTCTTCTTTGTTTTGTTTTTATTTTATTCAAAACAAGTGAGCCAGTATAATATTTCCTCAAAAAATGTTTCCTGAATTGGATTAGCAGTCTTTTTTATTTAATATTAACTTGGTGAACCAAAATAAAGAAAAAACATTGCTCAAATAGTATTGAATTTTAGATTTCTATCAAACACATTGCTGTGATAGTGTGAAATAGAGAGTAAAAACTATTAAAAAATTGTAAAAGGGCAACGCTGCTCATATTTGCCAGTAGGTGTCCGTTCCTCATTGATTTTCAGAGTCAGCTTCCAGTCATCTGACTCTTCACATCTTGTGAAATGTAATGCAGTATATAAAAACAAATCAGTCAGAGAACTCAAAATTCCAGCATGCGGCGTTATGATGTCAAGGGTAAATGAACCCATTGAAAAAGCAACAAATGCACTTCAGTGATTGCATTTTTTTTTTATTTTATCAACTAGCGTGCAGATTTTGTCTGTCTAAACACAACGTAGTCAACATTAATCTCCTATAAAATCAGTCAAAACAGAAACTCCTATGTAATCAGCTTGACTCAGGGATGCTTGTGGCAGTGGTGGTGGCAGAGGGAATCTCTTTTCTCTAGTAATTCTTAGGCAACCAATGCACACGTCTTATCAGGGGTTACCTAGCAACTGTATGCTGCCATTAGTTGAAGTATAGTCATTAGTTAATGGCCTATGACTTCAGAAGTTACTTTTTTTCACAATTTTATGCAAGTATTAAGCATTTGATTTCTTCTGAAACTCTCCTTTCATACAGAAATTAATATCAGGTCAGATCATGACTGGTACTTATATCCAGTAGCAGTAAGTGCTTCCTTTCTTCCACCTTCCCCATCATTTTTTACGTCTTCCAGACAATTGCTACAACTTAAGCACTTTACCAAGAGAAAATTCTAAAGTACCAAAAGGAGATCAGTGCGATTCTCTGCAACTTTGCTTATATTTTAAATTTTACCTGGGAATTACATGAAGAACTGACTGTCCACATCTGGATGAAAGACCTTGCAGATACAGCAGTGTCACAGGGGCACATTTGTGAGCCACTATTTCAGGTTTTACAACATAGTATAAATGGGAGGTAACTGGCACACACTTAGCTCGAGTATTCAGCAGCATTTGAGTGTTTTGATGCAACCCTTTACATAGTATTTTACCTTGGGCTATTTTTTTACCTTTTTTTTATCTTATAACTTTGTACTAAAAGCATGTACTTTTCTCTTTTTTTGACAATAAGCACTCTTGTTTGCAAAGATGTTAGCTTTGAGCATAAGGTTTTCATCCAATACCTAACAAATCCTCCCTCTCTTCTGTATGATGACTTTAGGAAATTTGGAAGGGTGCATTCCCTAGCCCAGGTGAACCACACATCAGTCAGATGTGCAGCATTTGGTTCTGTTTGAAGCCTGTAGCCCAAAAGAGAGACAGGAGTGAACTGTCAGCTATGCCTTATTCTTCTTACAGCCCAAATAACCATGACTCTAATGCCCATCCCTGCTGACCCACATGATTGTTTCTGAGAAGTGTGGTCAAGTTTCCTCATATTGCTGTCATATTTCAAAACCTGCTGGCTCCAGGAAGCATCTGGAGAATCAAACACAAAATCATGAAAATGCTGGCTGAAGAGACCCTGGAGTCACTTTGTCCTGTTTTCTGCTTGAAGCCGTCAGATTTCCTTTCTATACTGGCAATTCCAGTTCCAGTGTTAGAACATAAGAACCAGTTCTTGAAGGCAGAAGGAAAAGAGTGGAACCTAGTCCCTTACCTGGAAGAAAATTTCATCCTTTGGATGTTCCCAGTACTAACTTGCTTGTATTATCTGAGCTCACGCCTTTTTTGAGGACTTGTTTTCTGTGCTCTTAGTCTTTTGCTGACTGCTGGTGATCTTGGTTTGTCCCTAGGACAACCATCCCGATCCTGGCATTGCTGCCATCTGGCACATGATAAATAATAATGAATTCTCTTTGTGTTTCTTCACCTGCTCAAAGCCATACATCAAAGGCTCTGCATGTAATAAATTTATCTGCCACAGATGTCTTTGGGGTGACAAACACCGATGATCATATACAGCATCCTCTCTGTTCCTACAAGGCCAGAGTGGTGGTGACCCTGTGTCCTTGTGCAGAGTGAGGAATGTCTTCATTTTCATGGTTTTCCCTATACGTTATGGACTGGCTGGTGTAAGCTAGCTTGGCAAACAAAATTAAAATTCCCTGCAGCTCTTTTCCCTCTGTGAATCATCAGGGGCTTCGAATGAGTGTGCTGCAGTCTGGTTTGGCTCTAGAAAAACTTTTAGAATTGACTGGAATTGTTCTGGACCCAGTTGCTACCAGAGCTTAGTGCACTCTGCCTGCTTCCGGCTCTGAAGACGCTCGGGACAAAATGGAAGATTCAATGAAAGGACTGCTTTGATTTAGGTCTCACACAAATGCATTTGGATCTTTAGGACGCAAGATTGTAAAAAGTCTACTACACCCAACTGCCCCTGCATACCAGGGAAAGACAAGGGAAAGGAGCAGATCTTCCATAGTCCTCCACTCCTTTAGGTTCACTCTCATGGCTTAACTCCAAGCCAAAAACACCACAGGGGAAATTTCCCAAAAGGAAGAGCACAGGTTTTATTGCCACCATGCTCCTCAGCAGAGCTGGCGCCTTTGGAAGTCAGTGGTTAACTGTCTGTTGTGTTGCCATGGTCTCTCCAGGGATCCCCTGGGATTTTTCTAGAGTGGGTTTGCACAACCTTAATCTGACTTTTAAATACCCACCACATAGCCTTTGGCAATATTGAAAGCATGGACTATGTTTTGTATAACTTGTTTCAGAGCAAGGACTTTCAGAAAGCTAGAACAAATTATAGGTAGTATCTCATGATCTTCCGTAAAATGTTCTTAAAGGCAGAGGGAAGAGAAGACAAAACTTTGTATTTTTTAGTGGGACTTGCTTTGCTGCTAATGGCTACCAGGACAATGTGAATTCATAAAGAGATAAATGTGCGAACTAATTTATTTCTACTGTGAACTCACGATAAAAATATATTACAAGTTTTATAAAAACTTTATGCCCCTACTGTAATTCCTATTCCACGCACTACATATATCTATGCATCACGTAAACCCAATTCATATCAACACATATAAGTTAATTAAAGAACTATCCATTTATAGTTGAGTAAAATTTGAAGTGCTTTATGGGTGCAAGGTTGAATTTTGTTAATTGTAACAGGACAATAATTACCATTGACTAGTATGTAGTCATCTTAAGCTTTGATCTCATTAATAGGGTCAGATTTTGGTACTGTTGGAAAGGACACTTTAAAAGACAGCTGCTGGAATTTCTGAATAGAGATCATAGTGGTTGGATTAGAATGTCACAATGATTTATGTGATTTCTGAGATATTTTATCGTACAGTATTAAATATAAACTGCAGGTACAACAGATGGATTTTGCCATACGATCCATTTATGCTTCATTCTGTAATGTGTGGTTATCGTTGTACCTATACAAGGTGTTTTGTCTCGCAGAAGAGGTTTTTCTAAAGGATTGCAGCAGGATTTGTGCTGTCATTTATTAAACAGCAGCCCCAGACCATGGCGTGGTGCTACACTGTGGCAGCTGCTGTTCTTCACAAAACCAGCATTTTTCATGTGGCTGATTCTTTCTCTCAGACAGTTCCACCAGCAACTTTAAATCATTCATCTCTTTCTTTGTGTTTTGAGGGGGAAATGTAGCTGGAGATTGACTTAAGGACCATTTTAGCATGCTTGGGTCTCTCTTAAAGAAGTACCATGTTCATTTGTAAAGTGGCTGATCAGGCTGGTGAAAGGATCTGTTGCTACATGTCTGCCTCATTAGCTTTTTAACTGACTGTGCTGGACGTGAGCCCTGCTTGAAAGTACAGGGAGGTGGTTTGCTTCTGGGCTCATCAAAAGCAGCTTTCAAGCAGCAGCTCGAAGATATGGGAAGTTATTTGTTAAATTAAGCCGACGAGAATGAGACCAAAAGTGGGACCAAAGACTCCTGTCCCTCATTTCCATGCTCAGATATCCCTTTTCATTTCTTTCCTAATTAATTGTTTTCAAATTCCAGCAGGAGGGTTCGGAGTCCCTAATGACATTTCGAGTGGAGCGCTATCATCCCCAGGACAACCCTGGGTCATGTGGTGAGGGAGAATGCCTTGTTATTTCAGTGCCAGCTTCCCATGCATGGCTCTTTTGGCACTGGTCATTTTATTTTTCAGTATGATGTGAGTATATTATTTAACACTGACAACAGTAAGGGTTTTTAGCTCCTGGAAGGGTGTTTTATTGCATGTTTGATTCTTTTTATTGCCACATTTTGCAGTCAGCAAAAGCTTTGAACTGGGAGCCTCTATATCTATTGGCACTGGGTAGCAGCAGGTTTCATGCCCTTCTTTTAGACACCTGTTTTACCAACCTGAGCACCTACATGGATAATTTGGAGAACAGATCCTACATATCCAAATCCTAAGCTATCCTAGATACAGACGATGCTTGTTTATGTTTTTTTAAAAATATAAGTAGATAAATATATAAATGTTTATATATTTTAGTGATTTATGCTTTATCTGAAGTCTATATCACGCATTCTGACACAAATACTTGTCTAGCGGGCATGAGCAGCACCTGCCATGACATCTACTCATCACATTCACTGGTAAACTGTGGTCTCTCTTTTAAAAATTGTATACCCTGTGAAAGGGCTTGTCTCAAGTTAAATTATCTGCAAGATCACTAACTCTGTCTCCATCCTAGTGTTACGTTCCTAACAATGTCTGTCAACCTTCAGTATCAGCAATGACGTTTAAGGAAAATCTTATAGTATTAAAACTACATAGTGTTGGCGTGGCTGATGATGAGTCAGAAGACAGCACTGGACCTTACTGTTAATTTATCAAATAAAGAATACCTACTGGAGACATCCCCATTTGCAGAGTTTATAACTTGCTTTCTCTTGACTTTTAATCAAGAGGAGTAAACTTGGAGGTTTGTCTGAACTGGTATTCCTGTTGAAGTGAAAGATAGCAAGTTTGCATCCAGGTTTGGAGTTTATTTCTTACAGGGTTCTTATAGGTCTTCCAATAAGGCATTTCAAACAAGGCTTACCTAAGGAAATAATCTTATTTTGCAGGTCACAGTACAGAGGTTTTTCCTCCTGTGGCATTTATTCTCCTTAATAGTTTCATTCTGTTGTTGTGTAACTAAATCCATCATTTACATATCCCCAACTTGAAGAAGAGAGCTGGATGCAAACACTGCCAGTATTTTAACAGAGGTTTTGTTTAACTAGAGGGAAAATGAATAAATACCCAAAAGTTCGAAATATACAACAGATAATCAGGAAACTTCTTTGAGTAAATGACCGTTGTGATAAATTTACATTCATAATTAATGCGGGTATGACAGTGGATTTTATGTACCATTTTTTAGACATCTGCTTTCAGCCTTCCTCTGCAGTGTGTATTTAAATACTACATTTTCACCATCAAAGTGCAAAAAACTGTAGAGGTTGGCACATAGCCCAGCAAAAGACAGGGTGTTTCTATCTTCAGCTCTGTGAATGTAACAGGGTGGAAGCTACTGGCTCACAACAGTAACTCTGCAGAAACCAAGATTGAATTCTCGTCTGCGGAGCAGGTAGGAGACAAACTTTTCAGTGGTTCTGCCTGGAAGGGATGCTGAGCAGCTGGCAAAACTATGCACAAGAGCTTTATGGTGCAAGTCTGTGAGCATAAAAGATCAAAATAAAATCTTTAAATGACCATTGCAAAACAGAGTTAAACAAAGCTGCCCACAGTCTCAGCAGTGACAGTTCTGAACTTCTAATGATGGGGCATTTCAGTGTACACTGACTCCAGCTCAGCATCTGTTTTCACCCAACCTGCTAATGGAAAGAGCATGTTTGATTACTGACGCAGGGAGTAGATATTCGCCCTGCTTCCTGCAGTTCGGTAGTTAAAGTTTAAAAACACACTATTTTAATAATAATAGTAAAAAAAAATAGTATCCACTGGGAATAAACATTATCCCGTAATTTCTAAAAATAATTGTAATATGCATCTTAAAATTCAGAAGAGTGTGGCTCATGAATAGGAATGTAATTTCGTGATTTAAATGCTGATGGTACAGCAAGTGAACTACATTATACACCAACCTAAGATTCTCATATTTTTCTGTAATATCAGTTCAGTATTAGCATCACTAAGCCACCTGCTCTTTCCTTAATAGAGCATGAGTTATTAAGACCAATGTTTTAAATTATGTTTATGCTCTAATAGAAAGGTTCTGGTTTCTTAATTTAAGAAGTGATTTATTTTACCTGCTTTACTTGGCATATTAATTATTAAGTCACACTCTGAGAGTCATTTAAGATCAAATCATGCTGAATTGCTTTGAAAAATACAAACAATCAGGAAAGGTGGGTTTAAGGAGCAACTCATATTAAAGAAATTAGCATACACTAAAGCAGATTGTGGCTTAGGGGTGACAGAGTAGTCTTGTGGCCATGGTTGAGCATTTTTACTTAGAGGATTCAGAAATTCATTTGCAATGTGCTAAAAGCTTTATTTTCATTTCTTATCAAGGCACTTATAACTGGAGTTTCAAAAGTGCTTTTTAATTTTGAACCATTTTGATTTGAGGCTCAGTGTTTCGCATGTGTCGCTGCAATTTGATTTTCAAGGCTAGTAACACTCAAAGCTACAATTTGAATCAGGTGAAACTTGGAAGTCAAGTATTTTAGAAAAGGAGGCTTTATTTTTTAAAAATCCATAGCATAAATTACTGGCTCTGGTTTTCAGGATTTCCTTATGCATTGAGCTGTGCGTTTAGGGTAGAAATTTCAGTAATCTGTTTTTCCATCTCACACATTACCTAGTCATATTAATTAAAACATTTATTTCTGTATTTACGATTTAAGAATTAATTCACTTAAATTATTTTTTATTTTGTTTTTAAAAAAATAAAATAGTAACTTTTCTGATAATGAAATATCAAATTGGACATTTTGAGAATTTAGTAAATTTTATGAAAAGGAAAATTAATCAAGTTAGCTATCTCTGAATGTTGTCAGTGACTCTGATGCCTAGAAAATGCTTTTGTTTAGAAATTTCCAGTTAGTTCAAGTTGAATTTTCTTGATGTTTCTTGTTTGGCAAGGCAAATTCATCAAGATGATGGAGTTAATTGGTATGGAATTTATGGATGATCAGCACAAAGCATAACTCTATAAAATATCTTGGATACCTTCATCATGTTAAGGTGTGGAAAAGGAGACAGACAACCACTGCAGAACCGCGGGAGCAATTGCTTTGTTGGTTCAGCCTTTGCTTGCATTACTTTCTCATCTCAAGGGAATGCAAGGTTGCTATGCTTGGGAATTAAATATTGCATTCAGGCTCCCCTTGATAAAAAGTTATCTATGAGAGAAGATGATCTTTGTTTCTGAGCTTCTCCCTTTCCAATGACCCTCTTGTCCAAACCGAGGCAACCCCCACCATATGCAGAGCGTTGCCTCTCTTTTGAACTGCTGATTTCATTCTGATTTTTGGAATAAAACTCAGTCGTGCTCTCTTCCAGTGGCTATTCCCTCCAGTGCCGTGTTTCATAGGTAGTTACTCACAATTATGCAAAGTGGGAGTATACAGTGGGAATATCCCAATAGTGGATAGTGATACTGAACATTCATTTTTCATAAGCACAAACAATAGCAAATCGTGCAAGACATCATATCTCTGTGCATGCTCCACTGCATCAGGTTTTCATTTTTAAGACAGCTGATTTGGGCTTGTCCGGCCAAGTAGTTTTATATATTTTGTTAAACTGTGTTCTTTTTTTGCAAAGGTACGGCTGGTTTTGATAGAAATTGAATAGAATGTCAGCTTTGCTTATCCCACTTTGCTAGTACAGCATAAAGCTATTTTCCTCTTTAAATGATGCAAAAGAAATTTCTGTATCGATAAAACGAATTAAGGAAACTTTCAATTTGTATTCTGTGCCAATTTGATGCAGATCCTTCTGAAATATTTTCAGGAAAAATCTTGGATGTCTGAACTGATTTTATGTCCTAAAATATGATTTAAAGTATTCTGTCTTGTCTCCAAGTATCACCTCTGTCTGTGTCCAGCAGAGAGAACAACAGTAGATCTTATTTTCATGACCCAAACTGTGATTTCAAAGGACTGCAGAAGTCCAGCTCCATGCAAAATCAGACAAGGTCATATGTTTGCTCTCAGTGGTGAAGTTTAGTGATGCTGGTACCATGCCTAATCAAAATATAATCCTGTCCAGCCCTCCCAGCAGTCTTGTGCCACTGACTTAACTGGGATCTCAGGGCAGTCATGGTCTCACATGACAGGTCACATAACTCCAGCAACAGCAAAATAGAAAATAAGTGATCTAGAAATACCCAAACACTGTAAGACACTCTCTCCATCTAAACTAGCCCCAAACTCAGAGAAAGAAGAAAATGCACTGCAAAAAAATCACAGTTCTCCTTCTTCTGAAAAAAATTTGGATTCTGTCTGGGGCAAGTGGCAGCCTTTGGGGCCTCAGCCCCTGAGTGTGGTGGTGCCACTCACTCTGGTGACATCCTGAGAATACCTGGGAATGAAGCAGCAGCAACCAGTGGCTGAATCAGGCTGGATTTTTGAGAATTCAGACCTTATCAGAAGTAAGTAGCTACTTGATACAAAGTGGCTATTGTTATCCAGCCTTGTTCCAGTTCTTAATATACAGATATCTGCAAACACCATTTTCAAGTGTGATACTAATTCTGCCTGCCTTATAGCCACCCTCCCTGCCACGGTGTAAGTGCTCCCAGCCATTAATGAAGGGAAGCTGGGAACCCCTCTAAGGTGCAGCCAAGTATTATAATCACTCTTACAGCTGGGAGCTGGAGCGTAGAAATGAACTGTGAGCATCTAAGCACACGTGGAAAGTCAACAACAGACTTGAGAATTGGCTTCATTTCTTCTCCGTCTCATATCTGTACCTTCTTTTCTTTGTTCTGCGTTGTTCTTTTTCCTTACTTTGCTCCTTTTCCCAACTGAGAGAATTATCTGGGTGCTAAGGCAGGAGTTGCACTGAGAGCTCAACTGCCTGTAAGCAGCTTGGGTCCCAGAGCACCATGGCTTATAGGCCTTCTGGGAACCTAGCCTTTGCCAAATTTCTCATAGAAAGGACTTACATTTCTAACAGGTGTGCATTTTACAAGGACTTGTTGATTTTTTAGTTTGAAATCTCTAATTTGCTAGCCATATGATTTTTAAAGCTTCTACCTGTGCCACTCAGCTGCCTGCTCTTCCTATAGCATCCAGCTTCCTGGCAATCTTGAAGGCATTTACTTTTCTGAGAGTCCCCCAAGGTAGGGAAGTGAAATGCATCCGTCACTTACAAATGGGCAGTTGAGTCATGGAGAGGCTGAGTTAGCCCTGAGGAAGCGTTTGGTATTCCAGATTTTCCTGATCGCAAGCCAACTCCCTCACCACTGGGCCATGTCCTCAGCCCTTCCTTGAAAGTTGTTGAAGGTTGTCACAAAAAACCCCAATCTTTCCTCCATCCTTCCACCCGTCATGCATTGCTGTCACCTCTAGCAGCAGATGCACACATTTTAACCGTATGAGGAAAAAAAGGAACAAAGACCAATGTTTACCATGGGATGGTTTGAAATCTTTGTAGTTGGCAACTAAATCAAAGGAATGCTTATGTTTTGATGTGCAGCAGTCTTAAATCATTTGTAATTTTCTGTCACCTCCTTTTATCAACAAATTAACATCTTGATATATAAGATCATCAGTAAATTAGCAATCAGCACCAGAACACAAATTTATTTTTAATGTGTGTACAAAACAAAGGACAATTGATAATGTGTGGTATAGCACTTCACATTTTAAAGAGAAAATAAAAATATTTATGTACGTTATCATATTTGTTAATTTATTCCGGCACCTGCAATCGATGGATTTCTCTAGGCTTTGTTTCATATTGATGTACGTTCTGTCCAAACTCTCTCCCTTGCAAAGAGTCTTCCATTTTCATAAATGAGAGGGGAGAATGGGGAACTATATGAAGGAAAATGAAACACATCTGCATATCTCTTGAGGAAAATATTTTAAGCTTAGTGTTAAAACCTCACTAATTTCAAAGATAAATTCTGTATGTAAGGTGAGGGCATTTCCTGTAAACAAAGCAAAGTAATAGTTTAACGTGGATTTAAAGCCAACATATAAAATTGCAGATCAAATCCTCCTTCCCCCAACAATCATTAATTCATTAATCCTTGAAACCATCACTGCATTGTTTTCTGGTAATTATACACACCTCATATGCTGGCTTTTTAAGACATTAATTGCATGATTAGTTTTATGATTTCTTCTGATTACCAATTAAGTTACCTTTTTCTCTCTTTTTTGTATTTCATACATACCATTAGATGTTATAGTGCTTCTTTTTTAATTTCTCACCTAGCAGGGGTTCTCACACATTCGAAGACTGCATTATCCACTCAATAAACAGAGAGAGAGTTTAATTTTCTGTGTAAAGTATTGGTGTGGACTTGGAAGGATGGTGTTTCAGATATTATGCTATCAAGAGTGACATTTAATTTTACAGGGAAAAAAATCTTGTTTTTCCTGTCATAACAATGTTCACAGAGCATGATTTTAAAGATGTGCAGAGACGAAATCAAGTGATTCTGTCTGTTGGCTTAGCTGAAGTTGTCACATCTTCCTTTTTTTGCCCAACATGTATTGCCAGCTGGGCTTCGATCCTATTAGTGTAATTTCTTGTATAGAGTTCCCTGGGTCTGTGCATATATATAAAAGTAGCATCCCATATATCATAAATCAGATACATATGCCCAAAAGCTCAGGAAAAAAAAATTGATCAGTGTGACTACAAGTTTGACTAGAACTGAATTTCCAAATCCCCAGTATAACTGCATCCCAGTTATCTTGTAGAGTGTGTCCTACAGATGCTGAGAACTTTCAAATTTGTTAATACACATTTGACTTTCAGCAAATGAGACTCCTATCAATTGCAATATGCTAATGCCTATACACATTAGATGAAGTTTATGTGGGAGTTTTTAGAGACTTATAGATGTGAATATTGCACGAAATACAGAAATAAAAAACTAGATGCCAAAAATGTTTTATACTCTCTGTATTGCACATACTTGGACAAAGGCTGTACATCTCAGTGTGTGTGTCTTTTGGTAAACATATTTCTGTTCTTGATATATCAAATATTTGTGTGGGTTTCATATACATATTCTGCTTCATCTTTCTAGCATAAAAACAGTTACATCTAATAATTAACACCAGACAAGTTGCCTAAATGGCAATTAATTGAGAAAGGCCTTTATGTAAAGGCATCGTGGAACTGACTCATAGATCTTCTTGAAGAGGATAATACAAACTATAGGATATTGCACGTGTGTGTTTTTAAGACAATCTGGTATCGATTTAACTGAGTAGCGCTTCCAATTTCCTGACAGCTATGTCAGGTCAGAGAACAGAAAGACTCTGGGAGTTGCAGGGTAACTCTAATTGGACTACCATAGAAAATAAACTCTCAGGTTTTCTGTTGATCCTTAAAAGGCTTGCTTGCCAAAGCTGTACTATGGTTCTTTAGTAGGAAAAAAATATCCACAGTGTACCATATGTTGTTCTACAAGCACCCCATGGACAGCAAGTCAGCATGGAGAAATGTGCAAAATTGAAGGTGTTCCTGTAATAACAAGTAATGACACCTCCAGCTCCATGAAGGCTGCAATTTTTTTATGAATTATAGGAAAAATATCATGTTCTCTCATTAACCTTTATTTTTCTGCCGTGGTTTCCCTTTCTAAAAGATCTTTTAAATTTATTTTCTTCGGCCCTGCTTTGTATTGAATAATACATGAGGCAGCAGCAAAGTCTGTCAGTCCAGAAAACAGAAGACTCCAGGAGTTTAGGCGTGAGCTGTCACCGGCCTGACAAGGTCAGGAATGGATTTGGAGTGTCCAAAGCTTGTCATCACATTTGGTTGCAACTGCTAGTAACTTAAATGTTTCAGTAACCAGGTGCATTTATCTTTGATCTCTTTGGAAGTATGTTTTAGGCATAATTTGCATATTTCATCTTTTATATTGAATAACCAATACGAATAGTTTGAAATATTTTTCCAGACCCTCAAAGGATGAATGTGTATTTGCATCACTTCTATCTGATTTCTAGACTGTGTCAAACTCAATACTCTAATCAAAGCAGAAGTATTTCCTTCTAATAGCTGTATTTTTTGCCATTGCACACTTTCAGCCATTCATAAAAAGTTAGACATACAAGAGGTGATGAGGTAAGAACAAATGTTGTGACTAACTTGAAAAAAAAGATGAAAAGAAGCAGCAAAGACTTTCCTGTTTCTTTCTCTTTGGCAAAAATTACTTGGCTACTGTTTTTGAAGAAAGAAAAATTGTGAGTGATTTGGAGGAGAGGCGAAGGGGGAAAAGAAAACCACAATTGTGTCTTTCTGTTGTATAAAGATTTTATTGGCAATAAGGCAAATAAGACTCTCTTGAAGACACATTCAACATTTTCCCTGAAAGACATGTAGAATTTACATTTTTTTAAATTCTTTTTCTTCTTTCCACAAGTGTCTAAATCACCATTTGTCTTTTTGAATGCTGAGGCCATGACAGATACACGCTTTCATGGTACAGAGACAGAACCCACAGGCTATCTCTCCTTCATCCTTATGCTTTCAGTCCTAAATTAAGATGGTTAGAAGTCATGACATCTACTTCATTCATAGCATCTCATGGTTCTAATCAGACATTACAGGATCAAATGTAATGCCTCTTACAACTTTATAGCACTGTGGTCAGATATGTTCCTAGGCATCAAGGACCATCTCCAAATAAAAAAAAAAAAAAAAAAAACAAACCCCAATAAATAAATAAAAAAAAATAAATAAAATAAATATAGGAAAGAAGTATGTTATGCATCCTTTTCTGTGACAGACATTATCCCCAATGGTTTTAAAAACAGAGCAACAGTGTATTTTAGAAAGCATAATTATAAAAAGGGATATTATTCTACATGGTGGGGATGTCACCTGGGTGATGATGGGCATCAAGGACTGCCCAAAGGCCTATAACCCGTGGAGCGTCTCTGTCTGCATCCACATATTTCTTGTTCTTATCATGTGCGAAGTGAAGTTGTTTGCAGCTCGGATTTAACACAGAAGTGCTGTCCCACGGTGTGGCTGGGATGCTTTGGCAACACAGGAATCTGCAGTGTGCTGCTGCTCAAAGCCAGTGCAATCCCATCAGCCTCCCCTCCCTTCCTCGCTCACTCCATTGCCCGGTTTGGATGTGCCTATGAGCCTCTTGAGCAAATTTCTCACTCTTTACCGCTGACCTGATATGTGCCCTTGGATAGGTTGCCTGACATCTTTTCTTCAGTAAAAAAACTGTGTATGTGGGCAGTATGAGGAGGATGACATAGCCTAAGAAATAATAATTGTACTGTGCCGAGTGTTTAGTGCTGAGAAAATGAGTTACTGCCCTCAGAGAATGCTACAAGTTTTAGAATTTTTGTTGGTATATCATGAAGGTGCATTCGGAGCAATATAGCACATCCTTGAAACCAGAAAGTCCAGACAAGCAGCATGGAAATATTGTCAACACACTCTCTGATAGCCTCAAGCCTTACCAGAAGTACGAATAAATAAACCACTAACATTTCAGATATTCCTTCATCTTGCAGACTGATGTAACCCAAAACTTTAATTATTTAATAATATTCAAATAGTATTTTGAACAATGTATTTTCATCCTCTTGCGTTTCCTGCATCTCTGGTTTCGTTTTCACTGGATACTTGGAGCGTCGGAAGTGTCATGAGAGACTTTTCTTTTCCTAAGGTCATTTGCAGTTGCACATTGTGTAAGCTCAGGAGGACTGGATAAGCAAATGCGTGGGTCCTTTTCAAAGTGAACTGCACCTCCAGAATTTCAGTTTGCCCATCACTAATGTTCGTTCAAATCCATGTTTAAATTGGGAACAAAACTATCTCCAGTTTACAGAAATGTAGCCATCCATAGCAGCCCAAATGGATTAGGATTGCTGCATCAGAGCAGTCCATTATTGTAGTGTGAAGTACAGCCACAGCATAAGCCATTTCAAAAAGTACAGATGCCTCCAATCAACCTAAAAAAAATTCCTCTTACTTCTGAAAACACAACATAAAAATGCACAGCAGGCTACAGGCCAGATATGCCAAATACATGTTTTTGAAAACTGGAGTTTAACCTGCAAGAGATATCATTCACTATTAAAATTCTGTTATTCTGCTATTCTTGATACCAGCCCAATTTAAATGGATGCTAAAGGCCACAATGGACATTTCCTCATCTTGAAGCACCAAAGGAACTTGATGCAATTTTGCTGGCCTCATGTATCATGTACTAACATCCCATCAATGAATTGTCTACAAACATGACATGCAGCAGGCCAAGTCCAGGCACCAAATGACAGGAACCAGGGAGCAGGCAATCCTGGAGCATTTTATACAATCGTTACAACAGGGGATATCAGAATTAATATGAAATTCCTCATTTCATTGATCATGAGAAGGGGCGAGCTAACCAGCCTTCTTACTTTTGCAACATAGTCCCTTCTGTCTTTGCTGCAATGTCCTTTTGTTGCAAGGGATGGACCACTGAGGAAGTCACCTGAGTCACATGGATTTGCCAAGAAGGACTGGTTTTCCTCAATGGTTTTCATCTATTTTTCACACTCATCAGAGGATGAGATCGTAACCAGCACTGAAGACAGGGTGGTTGATGTATGTCTTAGGTAGATATATGGTAACACCAGGTTTCTATCTGTATTAACATCCAAACCTAAACACCACGGTCCATGCCTGATTGTTCAAGCGTAACTAAAGATAGGTTTTGCTATTTGTATCAGTCAGAATGGAAGGACATAATTACGTGTCATAAACCACTTCATCTCTAGCCTCTGTGGAAGTTGTGAACCTAAGAAGTACAGTTCCCATCATTTCCTGTGAAGCTGAAAGCAAAGCGGTTCTGTTTTGGAAAAAAAGGGGGCAGATTTCAAAGTGGCGGAACCAAAATGCAACACTAAGCTGCTCTAGTCAGGCATCTCATTTGAGATCCTTTGTCTCCTACCTCCATTTTCCATAAAGCAATCTTCAAAACTTCTTTCTGAAGACAGGATCCCTATTTATAGGGAAAGTTGTTGCTTTTTTTTGCAGTTTGCAGCAGCAATCTTTCATATCAAATTTGTTTGATATGGAAATATTTTATACTTTCTGCTTTTAAGCCCACCTACATGCTCACCAAGTTTCTGAATTACCAGTAAAAATCTATAGACTTTTGTGCACAAACAAACTCAGCTTTTTAGTATGCACCTGCTTAAGCAACCTCTTTGAAAACTGCATACTTGGATTTTTGGGTTTTTGCCTATAAATAGCCTTGCTTTGTAGAAGGCAGTTTATTACAGGCTCTTTTAAATACATTTCTAAGGGGAAGTATGTAGTTGTCCTTATTAAAAATTAATTATATACAACAAGATTAAAGTTGTTTGCAATAACACAACATTTTCCTGCATCTTGTGCTAACATCAGCGCAATCAGTGGAACACATAAAAGGAGATATCCCATAAACATTTGAAATTACAATTACACTGTCAGGGGAGGGGCCTTTTTAAGTCAGAGGGTTTTTTTCTGAGAACAAGGCTGATTTTCTTAAGGACTTGTGTTTCCCATAGAGCACTGGCTCCAGCATATCCCTCTGAAACAGCTTTGGAGCAGAAGGCTGCAGGAGGAAGAAGTTCTGCCTCACACATTGGGAAATACCATGAGGCTGCTTAAAATTACAAGATATATCAATTTTTTTAAAAAAATCTGTTAAATACAAATTATATCATTGTCTTTGTATCACTTATGATGCAAAATACTTTTTCTTACTGGCATTAGATTTTTTAGGGTTTTTTAAAAAGTGTTTAGCAGATAAAACTAACTCCTGGGTCTATTAAAATAACTCTTTGTGAATATAGTTACTTGTTTTGCTGCAATCAATCAGGAATATATGTTCCAGGAGATTTTGATAGATGCATGCTAGTTTTTTGAATTTCCCACAAAAAATTATTTAAAGTTATAGATTGTTGCTTGGATAAGATCTGAAAAATTTAGGTAATGTGATAATTGGGTTGTATCTTCGTAATAACTAATTCGCTAGTAATCTAGTGATCTTGTACCAAAGATCCAGAATTTTGGACTATTAGTCATTCAACTCTTATCACTGTCGTGATATAAATAGTAGTCAATTGCTGGCAGGGTAGTTGGCAGCACTGATGTTTAAGGTTCATCTCTGTCTCTGAATTGGTGTTTGAGTTGTACATGGGCATCTCAGAAGAAGGCTTTTATGTAATGTTATCTTATTGGGACCTTAGTATTTTATTTCGTTTAATGTTTTTCTCATTTCTAGACTGTCATTAAAATATTTCAGCTTCCCAGCAGTACTGGATAAGTAAGTCTATGATCTAGTGTTGATAGACACATCAAAGTTAATCACGGTCTTAATTTAAAAGAGATAACCCAGAAAGCATAACCAATAAATAGGAAGCAAGGTTTGCACCCAATTTGAAACAAAAAAATCATAAATCCATTATCATATTTATACTAAAGACCAGACTGAAATCATGAATTTTGCTTTTTGCTTTTTTAGTTTGGGAGTGACACAAGTACAGGTTGATGCTTACATGTACTCCAGTCGTCCTTTGAGCTAACTGCCTCGGCCAGTCCTGAGAGCGACACAGAAAGTTAGGACAATGGCACTTCCTAAATAAAGTCACTTGAATAGGAAACAATGCACCACGTGAGCTCAAAACTATAGCCTATGCACTTAAACTCAGTATTTTCTCATTTCTTTTAAGTTAATTTTTAATTTTTTCTGCTTTTGGAAGCAGAACTGAGGATACATTTGTATGCTGTATGTTGTCTCTTTGGAAGATAAAAGGCACTTTTGATGGAGATACAGACTGTCATCATTCGTGGTAACATTCAAGGTATGGTGAAAAGATAACACTTATGAGAACACTGAAATGTCTTTCTTAGGTATTTTGTTTATAGCTTATACCTAGAGGTAGATTGGACAGCATTATCAACCATTAAAGTTTCTTGACAATTCCTGTTAGAAATTTGAGCTGAAAACTTTAATAATTTGAAAATTTCTAGCATCTACTCTCTGCCTCTGGCTGAATTTTCTTAGGAAAATTATAGCACAAACTCAGTCATTTCTGACACTGCTGGGGAAAATGAACTTCAAACCAGTACTGAAGAGTTATCGTGCTTTTTTCTTATAGCTGTCCCAGAGATCCATCCCCGCTACCTTTGCTCGCTGCTGAGGGGCATTGGGAGCCATGTGGCAAGGATTTGCCTTTTGGTCTTTTTTTTATCAAAATATAGGAAATATTTTCCAAAGTTGTTATAAATCTGTGTAAATGTGTGCTTTGCACATGCCCTGAAGAAACTCGCAGCATTTCAGTATCTGAATTCACCAGGGTATCCATAACCATGGGTGGACAGATGGGGTCATATAGGATGAACAAAAAGCTGGTTGAGAGCTTGTGGATCATGACCTGGGGAGTTTGTTACAGACTGCACAAGCAGGTGAGAAGTGGAAGAGGTATTTTCTAAATAATTTAAGGAAATGTCTGTAACACAGATCTGGTTCATAGAGGGGACTTTAACCTCCCCTGATATTTGCTGCATCAGCAATGCCACAGGACACAAGCAGTCAAGAAAATTTTAGAAGGGTATAAGGGATGACTTCTTGGTACAGGTACTATCTTCAGGGTTAACCAGAGGTGATGCACACCTGTGTCTGCAGAAGTGTCTGGAGAGGCTACAGCCAAAACAACCATGGAGAGAAACTTCCTAGCAGAGGGGTTTGGGACTGGGTAGGTGAAGAAAAAAATGCTGGGAAAAAGATGGATTCAGCTTTGAAGACACTAGTCACAATAGCTTTGCATGGAGTACCTTCCCTCACAGTGTGGCTTAAGGACACTGTGTCTCAGCATCCCCCTACATTAGCACAGGGACATGGAAGCAACGGTAACAATTCCCCTCTCTTTCACTTTTGTTTTATTCCACAACTAAAATGGTAGTGGTCTGGATGATAGATATTAAGCTCTACAACGAGCTATATTGGTGTCAATATAAAAAAAATTTAATTACAGAGGGGAGAGTCCTTTTCTTAATTTAAATCTTGAGCGTTATTTTTTATGCTGAAAATAATACATTCTTTGAAAAAAAATGTGAAGTTAAGCCCTCAATATTTAGTGCCTCACTTGTTTGTGTACCTTTAATTTGTCCCATTTTTCCATGTGTGTTAAGGTAGAATCTTTAATTACAAAATCCTGCTTCATTCGTATGCAGAAAGGTGAGCTCTAGCAATGAACTAGGGATTTGCAGTGAAGCAACTGATTAGGTGGCCCCTACCTCATTTGTTAAGTCAGAAAGCATAGAGTTAATAAGACCCGATAGTCTCTTGGTTAAAGAAGTACGGGGTTTTTACTTTTACAAGAGAGCTTTTATATGTAATTGCGTAATTTTCTTAAACCTGTTTTGCTAGATTGCTGTTTCTTTCTCATTTTCTAGATATACAAAATCCTCTGCATAGGGCTTGGCCTAGGGGTTTGATGAACACTTACACAACAAATATATGAACTAGAGAAAGTGTGTGAATACGTGAAACAAAAAGACAGCTTATACTGGGTACCTAAAATTAATTAGTACTTTTTGACATAAATCACTCGGTGCCTCAAACCTGCTTTTTACAGAGAGAACAATACTCACTTATGTCCCAGGCAGGATATGAAATTAATTAAACTTTTGGAGTGTTTGCGTACTGGAATAATGAGTACCAAAGAAGGAAATAATAATATTGAAGATTATGAATGTATTCATACACCTGATGTCTGTTGTCACAGGAGGCTTTGTGTAAGGTAAGGTAAATAAGACCAATGGCCAAATGCGAATATGGGCACAAAAACCACTGGTCACTCTGTGCCTGGAGAGAAGAGGAATCTTCTAGAAAAACACATATTCAAGATACATATATGGGACAAGATTGAGTTAGGTAGGAAACCTTAATCCTGACTTTTCCCAACATCTGAGTGCTTCGTTTTTCATCCTCAGCCCAGCAGTTAAGAAAGGCTTCCAGGAACACTTTGCTCCAGCAGCAGGTAAGCCCCACAATACTAAAAAACTCTTCCTTTGGGGCATACAAGTGGACTTAACCAGCACCCCACACACAGAATGCAAAGTCAGGTTCCTCCTACCTATTGCAGCATTTGACCCACGTACTTGGCCCCTCCAGGCTGCGCACTCAACTGAATTCTGTTACCTCTTTGTCCCGGTAAATACGTTATAGAAAATACTTGAACATTCATCTGTCTAAAGATGGGAATCTCTTTTTGGGGACTACCAGAACTACTAAGCTACAGTGTGACAGACACTCTCTGGCCCAATGAATATTTAGTTGGACCATGCAAAGAGGAAGAGTTTAACAGAATGGACAGGGAGGGGCCTCAATGGAGAACCCCAGCTCTGGTGGCTTCTGCCGTCCAGCAATAGGAATGTGTCTTAATCCCTTAGGGGGAGAAGTTGTTTGATCAAGGTGGGAGCCCACAAGATACAGATAGCTGCTCTAAGTATTGAGCTACTTGATGAAAAGGGATGGTATCATCTTGCCCTCATCTTTTGAACAGACCAGACCTCCTTTGCTTATCTAAAGAAAAGGTTAACTACGTGAACCCTAAATACAAATAAGTGCCTCTGTGCAAATGAGTCCCTGAATGAGGCAAGGCTGGAGCCATATCCACGTATTTGACATCTTCTACTTCCTATGGTGAGCAGATCCAGTGAGAAGGTTGCTGTGAACCCTTCAGTCTGGCCTTTTTTATACCCCAGAATGGTTGATTCAGAGTTGGGAAAAGTCATCATTGGCAGCGTGCCTGAAAGGCAGTTGATGCAGTGACACTGAGAAACTCCTCGGGTTCCTGTAACCCAAGGCAAAAAAAGAGGGGTATTTAGGGATGGCAAGTAGTCCAGATTGTTGTTAGGTAGCATCTATCTGCAGAAAGATCTACATAATCTCAGAGGAAAGTTTTTCATTAATGTGAAATGCAAGGTTGTTCCTGAAGAAGTTTTGCTGAAGTGTGTTTAAACTACTCAATTCAAAGCATGCTGGTGTTTCTATATGAGCCCTGCCTTCACAAGAAACTTTCCGACAGATACGAGGGAGGAGAAAAATCTCCAAAGTAATATATGGAAATGACTGCTCCTTTTGCATGAGTGCACCTGGCTTTGACATGAGAAAGGAAAAAGTAGACAGAAGCTCAATTGCAGGCCTTTTATAGCAGTTATAATATATGGGCTTTAGCCAAAACTAAACTTTCACCATCAATTCACTCTGCTGTTTTCCTGCTCATAACCTGTCCAGCTTGTGTCCCACAGAATCATACGTGTCAGTGCTTTAAAATACCATAGATATACCCTTCTCAAGGTAGCTGAGTGCCAACAGTAGGTGGAGATACAATCCAATCGTTCTGTAGTGTTTCCAAACAATCTGAAGCCAGCCTGACTTGCTATTAATTTTAATTAAGCCTTGCAATAAAACCCAGAACAGAACAGAACAGTGAAAAGCATGATAAAAATAAATGTATGCCTTTAGTTTCCTGTATGCAGTAATCTGATAGCTTGTTTTGGCATCGCAGGTGGAATGCACAGACCTAAGTTTCATCTCTGCTGTTTGTTTTTCTCTCAAAAATCATGCCTTCTGCTTTCTGTTTACCTCAGCAAAAGAAAATTTTAACAGAAGAAAGATGAGTTCTAAGTCCAGTCCAAGCATCAGAATACAAGCTGACTGAAAAAAATGCATCAGCTTATTTAAGGTTCCTAGTTTGTGTATCTTATGTTTTAAAGGAAAAGTGAGAGAAAATGCTGTCATTCTTCTAAATAAACTTTCACTATAGCTGGATTTGAAAGGATATCTCTGATCTACGCTTCCTCAAAGTTGAAACAAAATGGTGATTGTCTTTCTTTGTGGGTCTAAATTTTGGAGAATGAAGGGCACAACCAGTTTTTCAGTTGTGCAGTTACACTCACTTTGATCCATGGACAGTAGGTAGTGAGTGTTGATGGGTACTAGCAAGAAGTTTTAATCATGTGTTTAAAGTGATCCCAGATTTGTAAATCTGTAGAAAGAGTAAAATGCCAACCCTTGGACAGGTACCCCTGAAGACTTTGTGTCTCTTCATTTTGATCGTACCTGCTGCTGAGGTTTTCAGATCTTTGCCAGCTAAAAATTCAGCTTCAGTTAGCATCCTTTTCACTTACAATCAGTATAATCCAGTTGCATATCAGCAAGTAGTTGTTTCCTTCTTTTCAAAATCAGAGTTGTATCCTATTTGTGGTATGGCACTTCCTCTCCTTGTGAAAGCCTTCACAAATACAAGACCAGGAAATCTGGCCAGCAGTACACTGAGAGGTGTCAGAAAGATTAATGTGGATTAAGGTGCAGGGCGGTGCTTTTCTAGGAATAACTCTTTTTTCTGAAGGTAGCTGCTATTTTGCTTTGTGCTTCTATGCAATTTGTTGTACATAATATTTATCCTGTCCTCTTTTACATGTTTAAGAAATATCAGATGACAAATAGAGCTTGGTTTATCCCTAGATCTCCAGCAGTGTTATAAAGAATCTCTAACCAGAGGTAAAGACTTAAGGGAAATAAAGAGATGAAGTAACTAGCCGAACAGTGGACTAGGGAATATATTATGGAGGTACATGTAGGCCCTGGAAATTATTTGCTACTCTCAGTAGCCTCTCCCAATTTATGACTCTTTATTCCCATAACAAAATGGTCAGATGTGTCACAAAATGTTATACTAAGATGAAAAAAAGTATAGTTAATGGAAAGCTATTTAAAAAAATCTCTGTCTTTTGTATTGCTACTTTGATGAGCCCAATTTCCAGGAGAATACACCAGAACACCAGAAATTCACAGTGAACTTTAAGGAAGATGCAATTACCTTTCATGCAAAAAATAAGTCACATAAGTTTCACCGGTGTTTTTTAAATCTCACATCAGATAATTGCTACCACTGGAAAATATCGTCTTTCAGTGCTGCTTATCACATTCATCCTACTTATAGGACTTCTTTCATTAATAATTGCATTAAAATAACACCCCACTCATGTTCTAAAGCAGCACTCAAAACTAAGTAATTACTGAGTTTTTAATTACATGATTTTGTTATTTCTTCACTGTCTTCAAGTTCTTTGCTAGGAAGAAAAAATTAAGCATTGAATGAAAGAGTAACTGGAACTTGTGTGTGGATATTTCTATGTGTTTGCCTTTCATATACAAAGTTGAATCCTAAATGAACAAAAAGAAAATGTGAAGGGACAGCTACATCTAGCCAATATCAGGCTTCTAGAAAATTATGGTATGGTCTGACATAACCCAAAATCATATAATCATAGAATGGGTTGTGTTGGAAGGGACCTTAAAGATCATCCAATTCCAACCCCCCTGCCATGGGCAGGGACACCTCCCACTAGATCAGGCTGCTTAAAGCCTCATCCAGCCTGGCCTTGAACATCTCCAGGGATGGGGCATCCATGACTTCTCTAGGCAACCTATTCCAGAGCCTCACCACCCAATCCTGTGCACCACTGCCCAACCTGTTCCAGTGCACCACCATCCAATCCTAATAATGAGATGCATTACTTCCAGCAATCATGCATTGTCTATTACATCATTTGGTAGCAGATTTTGATAGCAGACCTCCACACTTACGCAGTCTCCCAAAGGTCCTTAGCGTCCCCACAAAGCAGAAAGGAACTTGTTTTCAAGTGAGTTCAATTGATCCTTGCTGGTTTACGTGTTTACTCATTTTCTAAGCATTGTGTATGCTAATGTGATGGTAATTCATAGTACTTCTCTCACATCAATACAAATCAAACTTAGTTTAGTCATTGTCTCCATAGGAAAGTAGTTTTATGGTCATATTGGTATTTTATATCCATGTGTTTGAAACATTGTGAGCCATTTCAGGATCCTTGATTTTGATTTTACAGAGTCTCAAGTTTTTTTCAAGTTCCATGCAGGCCAATTCAGCTAAATCAAAGAATATTTAGAAGGGTAATTAACCCGCAGATTTCATTGGCTTGATTCCCTCAGACTAGACCTGTGCAATAGACTGCAGAAGTTCAAGGTGATGTCTTATAAAGCAGAGGCTGTGACTCTGCTGGGGGTCTGATCTTGCAGTCCCGTAAGAGCTGGTGCAAATCTCGGTTTGTCACTTTGGTGACTTTTTTTCCCTCCTTCATTTATTTTTCTGATAGCCAACAATAGTAGTTTCAGTGTACACAGCCACTGTGTAGCTACTTGTGCCCTGGGCAGCGGATGTGTTTACACCTTGAAAGATTTCTGACATGATAGACAGTATTTTAACAGTAATTAGAGCATATGGTGATGCTGAATCTTAGAAACAACTCTATTGCAAAGATTTCAGGCTGCCAGCAATGGAAAGCTGACATTTATGCAGGCTTTGTGTTGTTTGAAGCTACTGGCCATTATAGCTGAATTGCTATGTGGCTCTGCTCAGCCATTCTGTCTCCCAGAGGTGTTTCAAGAGCATGAAACCATTTCTTTTACTCTTTTTGTTTGTTAGTTTGTAAAGGGCCTAGTGGGTTATGCAGCTTTCCCTGGGAAATAACGAGACTTGCAAACATAACATTTATTCCTCTCTGACATTTCAAATCTATGTGTTGGTGGTTAAACATTTAGTTACATGGCTATTTTTCTAATGAACTACTTTACTTAAAAATGAACTCTAAAATGCCAGTCTGCCTTAACAGCTATATTATGGCCTAATTCCCTGGTGAAG
This sequence comes from Neomorphus geoffroyi, assembly GCA_033558235.1. Classification (NCBI taxonomy): domain Eukaryota; kingdom Metazoa; phylum Chordata; class Aves; order Cuculiformes; family Neomorphidae; genus Neomorphus; species Neomorphus geoffroyi. The sequence goes on from JAUMJM010000004.1 coordinate 36,707,771, forward strand.
TATGGGTAACTTGCTGACTTCAGTGGGAGCAACACACATGTGAGGGCAAAATTTGCCTCATGAATTGGTTGATTGTCAGATGTTTGGTACTGTGTGCCAGATATTCAAATCACTTAAGCTCCCAGCTACTCTTGTAGTGAGACCTCTGGCTGAATTTTCACAGTCTTTTTGTGAATCTCACATACAATGTGTAAATAAAAATAAGCCTAAGTCCTTATGTTCAGTTTATTCTTAGGAGCCATCCCAATGCGTATCTAGGTCCTATTAAGATTATTAAATACTTATTAACACAAATAAGAATTACAGATTACAGAGTTCTGTTGACTATTTTAAAAAATCACAAGGCATGATTTATACTAAAGTCACTGAGCAGAGACAGGAGGAGCAGGAAACATTTGTTAGAGACTGCACCAGGGTCCCCAGGAGCCTGTGTTTGTCGAGCTTGAGGTGTGATTTTTAAATTGCATCTTTGGTCTTATGGGTGCTACTTTACACTTGCAAGACATTGTGCCCAGTGTTTTGAACTGACAAGGACTCCATCTTCCTCTCAGCTTTTCCTTTTGGGCGGTAAATCTCAATAGCAGAATTAGAATGCAATTTAAAAATAAATTTAAGAGATATTTTTGTTTTCCAAGCGGATTCTGTTGTCAAAACTGATTTTCTCTCTAGACTACCCAACTATCAGCAAGATATCTACATTTTCCTTCCTCATCTTTACAATCTGGGGAATGCAACTCAGAGTACTTGGTACTGGTTTTCAGCTTTCTTTCAGGCGCACAGTTTCTTCCATATTTCATGAGTGGTTCTGAGGAGTGAGGGAATCCATGAAAAGCAGGATTGTGATATCCCCCCACCAAGCTCTACAAGACTGAGTCCCAAACCTGAGCTGTCTGCTTTAGATTTAGCCTAGGAATGACGTTGAGGCTCTGAGGTGTGAGCTGCATTTTGAAAATGTTTCCATGTACATTGAACATCTTTAACAGTTGTTTAGATAGACCTTTTAAATTATAGACATCCGTCAGTCCTACCACCCAAGCTGAATACCAGGGCATTTTTTACATTTTTGGGTTATGTATTAACTTACTTGCTTGATGGTGAACATTTATTATTTTTTGTTGATAGAAATCCAGCACACATTGATCGTTAGTTTCATTTTGAGTCTAGTCATCATCCATTTATCAAATGAAGTGTCACTTGTGTGTTGGTTGATGAAGTCATGCAGATTTGTGAGCCAGACAGTCTTACTCTGGAAGCAGCTTACACAAGAGAGAGCTTTTCTTTCCACAATAGAAGTTATTCACACACTCTTTGGAACAATCTCATTCATAATCTAAGAAAAACATGCAGTTCCTTATCCTGAATTAGCAATAATGTAATCAAAGCTTGCTTAACATATGATCTTGGAGCTCAAAAGCTTTGGATTTATCTGAAGAATGTGTGTGTTTGCGCACACATAATTATACAAAGGGGCATTATATCCCATGGCTTTAACTTAAACATCTTGAATTAAGAAGGTATCTGACATTTGTATGTGTGGATATATATGTTGTAAAGATATTCATAGACCTACAAATCTCATGTCACACTATCACGGACCATATTACATCAGACCCTTGTGAACATGGCTCAGTTTATACAGGACATAAAGGATAGGGCTTTTGAAAATCAAAAGAGTATCATGTGGTTGTTAGAAGACTTAAATTAGCCCGCTCTAGACATACAGTCAAAGAGAAAGATGCAGAGATCTGGGCAAGAGCGGAGCATTCTATTTCAGAGTTTAAGCATAACAAAAGAGGCCATCATGAAACCCTGGAGACCTAACTTCGAAATAAAATTATTAATAGCCAAGAGGGTAAAAGCTTTAGTGAAATTTGGAATCCAGTTTTAAATAGGATCTCCACTTCAAGAATGAATAATAGATGGAGTCCAACTGTTCTGTGGTTGAGCACAAATTAGTGATTCATTGATTGTAATCAAAAGCAGCTGCTTGTAATCAAAGCATAGGTTTTGATAGGTCATTATCAAACGATATGATAATTTTCCATGTATATAAAGAGCAGAGATGGAGCTTGTCAAGAAGGGACTTGATGATGCAAAATGCAGATTTTGGAAGAAGTTTACCTCAGTGCTTTTTTTCTTATATGTCCTGTTTCCCAGTCTCCATAATTAGTTTGAGTTTTGTGACAGCTTATTGGAAATGTCGCCAGCGTCTGGGCTGGTGCAGCACAGCACAGCACAATAAAGCATTTATAGGAAGAAAGCAGGTCTTAGCCTTTCCTGTTAGACTTATCATTACTAATACACAATGAATACCCTTTTCTATGCACATGAATTTGTGAGTCTGAATTTTACTAAGTGCTTAGGCAAGTATTTTCAAATTCACCTGTTTCAAGTTGAAAGACCTAAGTAAATGGCAATAGTTATCCATCAATAGCTAGTGAATGAGAATTACAGGTACAGAAACTAAAAACCAGGTCACTGTTTAAGTTCCTAAATTTATACACACATCTGGAAGTGCCTTGCCCTTCGATTTCATGTTCTCCGTGTTACCTGGGACAAAGCTCTAGGCAAAATTAGTTCCTTTAGTGGTATCAAAGACCTCATATTTAATCACAAAACATCTTTAAATTCAAAAAATCTCTTTGACGTGCTTCCAACTTTTGGGAAAAGAGATATTATTTGAATGTTCATTGCTAGAAAGGGATTATTAGTGTCATCTCTTGGTAAAAGGTACCTGACTGTAACTCCTTGCTGACTCTGAAGGAGCCTTATGAGCTGGAAGGTCATTCTCTGGATTTCAGCTTAGGCTGTGGAACAGAAACAGACAAGATGGGAAGGCCAAAACGGACAGTCAGACTTCACAACACAGTAACCAATTCAGTGGAAATTAGGCCAAGCTCATCATATTTCAAAAGGACACTGTAATGTTCCTTTTTACCATACTTTTCATTTGCCTTTGATCCTGACATTTGCAATCTGTAGTTATTGTTCACTGTAGCTGCTTTTAGGTGCTCAAGAGGATTTTTCCATATCAATATAACAAGGATTTTTCCATTTCAATATAGGCAGGATACTAACTTCTTTTAACCTCAAGCCTTGCTTCTGTAAATGACTCCCTACCTCATTGCTAGACAGACTTGCTGTGGTTGCTGTTTAAATTGATTTGGAAACTAAAATTGTTGCATCTCTGTAACAAAACTGTCAAGCTGAGCCAGTGACCACTGGATAAGCATTAAAATAATATGAACATGGTAGCAGACAACTCTCAGAGGAAAGTTCTGCCCTTCCAGTTGTAGCATTTTTCATCAAGGGTGTTGAAAGACCTGTCCCATAGTCACAAAGGGGACCAGTGACTTAGGCATTGGTACTGTTGTGTGAAGATAATACCAGCACCCCAAATCACCTACAGTAATGTACTGCCCCTTCCCAGCCCCTCTGTGCAAGAATGTGGTCGTAGCTGGTCTTTAGCTTCTTCCTAGTGGGTAAACACCTCTCTAGTTCTGTAACTACCCATAGTAGTGTAATGAACACCTCTAGCTTATCCTCAGCTTTTCCCCTGAAAACATCTCAGGTCTTGGAACAATTCTCACTCACCAACATATGCTTATAAAGCAAACATGGTTCAGATTATGCCACGACTTCTAATGGAAAACCACAGAAAAACAGAGGGTACCTTTTGCACTAATCATAGGTACTGTAAGGAAGTCAGAAAATGCGGACAAATTAGTGTAAACTGTTGCCATAGTCTAGGTGGGTTGGGTTGGTTTTGGTTTTGGTTTTTTTCATTTTCACTTTTAGAGAACAGAGGGTAGTTTTCTTCAGTAAGAAAATTTAAGGTGACTCTTGTTGCTAAATTGTGAGTGGATAAACTACCCCCTCACTTTTATTGTGTTTGAATTTGGCCCACATTATGTATAGATGTAGATGGACACACAACAGCAACATCACAAAAATAAGTGAAATGCTGAAGAGATATTTGTCTTTGCTTTTTGCTGAGCATACTCTCTGTCTTCATCAGAAATGTGGCATGATCTAAAGGACAGTTAATTGTTTACAATGATTCTAAGACCTTAGAGATGTCAGTAGGCAATTAATATTGTATTTTTAGAATGGCTGTTGTGTGAGTTTTTCAGTTTTGGACAGTATTACTGGTGACAGTTTTAGAGTAATTCGATATTTTATTTCCAAAATGGACCAGTAAACACACAAAAATATTTTTTTATTATATTTTTGAAAAGTAGACACAAAAGTTTAATGTAGTTATTCTCTTTTCTCCCACTCATCGCCCCACCATTTTTCACTTTTTACTCTCTTACAGCAAGTTAGGGGTCTGATTGTCTAACTCTGAAAATTAGATGGTCTGGTTCCTTCCATCTTGCGCTTCAGAGGTTAATGTGGAGAAAACAGGATTATCATTTAGTCAAAACTTTAAATCATGTAAGTACAAAAATACATTTTGCTATTTCAGAGTCCGGGAGACAGGCAAGGCATAGCAGAGAGATGGGGAGAGGGCATGAAGCCTTTCTGCTGAGATACGAGAAACAGATATGGACACAGTGGCAATGGTGTACTCTAACCTTTACTCCAGCATAAGTCACGTCCTAGATTCTTCCCTTCTGGATAACCATGATGCCAACCAGCCTGGATGGTCAGTGCTTTGGCATGAATAAAGTGGACAGATCAACTGAAGGACTTTTGTTACCTCTAACAGTGGTTGACTGCTAACTTTGCCTGTATACAAAAATGTATACTCTCATAAAGAATAAATAAGAAAAATAAATTTGACATAAAAATAACATTAAATTTCTTTCTTATGGAGGTTTGCTTTGTAAACAGAGAAAAAGATAAACGATGCAATCTCTGTTATTTTTCCAGTCTCAACCCTAAGCCAATATAATTGGTTGAGTGAAGGTGAACAGTAAGCCAGACCAAGCCATGCATTTTGGCTTCCCGTTCTGCTGACTGATGTATTGTTATTTGAAGTGTCGCATACCTCATTATGTGCAGTTAATAAAGTAGTATTGTGGGCAGATCTGCAGTGCCCTCAGATCTATGGAGCAGGTTAAAAAGTGGACCGGCACTTAAAGGTTGTGAGGCAGGGAAAATGATCTGCAAAATTCACAGTGAATAACAATGCATGCCTTCCAACACTCTGTGTTGCCACCACACACACACACACACACACACACACACACACCCCGGTTTTCTGATCTTAACTACAACCACAACAGCCTGTTCCTTCTTTTTTTTTCCTCCATACATATTCACCTTTGTCCATTAGTGAAACTATAGTCAAATATTCCCACTCTGACTGCAAGGTTATAATGCTGTTTTAATTTACTAGGGGAAAAACGTTTTGCTGATAAACAAGGGAATTTAAAATTTGCTCCTAACGCACCTAACTTCATAGATGGAGTAATATATTTCTTATAAAACTTATCAAACACAGCATTTGTTTGGTTGTTTAGGTTGTGGATAGGGAAAAAATAGGAATTTTATAATTTTCACACAATAATTCAAATAAAGGGATTTCATGTAAAGGTTGCAACAGAAAATTCATGGCTTTCCACATCCTAAAAATAAATATTTTAAGTAAGTAAAAAAACCTAATAAACCCAAAAGAATTTTAGTTGATAGGATTCCATAGCTACTGGTGTTGTGGATGCACCAGTCATCAGAAGACTAACAGTATGACTGGATGTTGTGTAAGATGTTGATTTGGTCTCCTTGGCCACTTTAGTTACAAATTTTCCTCTCTCTATATGATTCACTCCTACACCTGTGGCATACACGAAGGTGCAGAAGGGGACAACGGGCGCTCTTGCAGCAGATTTCAGAAGCACTCAGATGCTCAAAGTCTCTCTGTCCCCATGCACCACTGTGGTCCTTGCTGTAGGCTTTAACATCCTCTGTCAGTGCAAACAATAATGCTTATTATTATGGCAGATGAATTGGAGCCTTATAGACACGGTCACTGAGCAGTACTCTCCAGCAAGTCCCGATATTTTTAGATTTTGGACCACTAAAACATGTCGACAAGGAACAAGTTCAAACGTGCTATGAGCGATCCAAATTCTGAAACTTCGAAGGGGTTGCAGTTGGTTTAGGGGCCAAGGTTAAAAAGCTGGAAGCTGGCAGTTGGGTCCAGGAACTTAAAACAGGAAAAGGGGATAGTGAAAGAAAAGAGGAAGATGAAACAAATTTGTAAAAAAGCTCTCAGCCATTCCTTTATTTACAGGAAGATGATACCTAGCTATTGACTTTACTTCTTGGTTTTTCCTACAGGCCTTATTTATAGAGAAAAAAAAAAGGGCTAAGGCATCGGCAATCAGTTAAACAGAACTAAATTAAAGTTGTTGACAAAAGATCATAATGTGCATTTGATTATTCAGCTTCAGTGAAACAAATATTTAGGGCAGCATTGAAGGTTTCATTGTTTTTATGACCAGTATGTTTGCTGCCATGAACTCAATCATGGCACAATAGGAGGTGAGACTAAATGGTTTGACACATAACAAGTAATCATGATAAAAGAATTGACACTCTATGCAGTGCAGAGGCTGTTACATTTTTAAATGCAAAATTAATTTCAAGATTGATTGAAGTTTTCTCCCTTTCTTCTAGCAATGGAATTAGCGTATTATTGTGGTTCTTCTGCAGCTCTTTGTTTAGTGTGTGGCATCTGCAGTGAGTTCAGCAGTGTTTAAGAATGCATTTAGATTTTAGCTTGAGAATAACCTTTGCAAATACTTTTCCTCCTTGAAACTTCACAATGAATTTGATACAGGAGATGGAGGAGGGAGAGGAGGAGGAGTTGGCATTAGAGCTTTAGAGGATACTGAAGGATTCTGTTTATCCAGAGCCCAGGTAAATTGCTGGAGATTTAGCACACAGCTCATGCCATTTGTCTGCACATGACCTTGAGAGGACACCTTTTTTCTGGTTTAAGGGGGGTAATTTTGTTTCATGCACTTGTCAGTCTTGTGGCTGTTTCTCCAAAATCAAGCAAGCGTGCTGAAGGAAATGAGTGACAGTGCTGAGAGGTGGCCCACAGAAGTGTAAGGCTCGATTATTAATTAAGCTGAGACTGCGTCCAAAGATGCACTGCTACAGCGCAAAAATATTTCTGTTGGTTTTTTTTCAGAGGATACGTTTGCTGGGCTAGCCCAGTTCAAGTCTTGCACACTGCGTTATTCACAAACAAAAGCAATTATCTACGTATGGCAGTCCACAATTCTTTTTGCAAGTCTTCTTGCTAAAGGCAGTGATTAATCCACACTTGCTGGAGGGCTGCATTAGAATAGGTCTGTATTAAATAAGATGATTTTGTGGCTCTTGGGTACTCCTGTGGTCTTAACTAAATCAGACTTGTAGGGCACTCCTAATTGCTTCACTGGCTTCAACATGCAGCCACAAATGAAAATGGTCTGCCCTAATGCCTATTTTGAGTATCGTGAAGTTGTGAAGTGTTTGTATGTAAGAGAGCAAGCTGGCATTTTCTGGATGGTCAGTGCTGGCAGGAGAATGGCTTGAGGCTGCAGGGGAATGGCAACACGGACGTTTCCTCATCATTGTCTCTGGTATACTAGCGCTCTTGTTCATTACATTTTTAGCATTGCAATTAAAAATAATAAGAAAGAGAACAGCATTAAATACTGCAACATTTAAAATGTTGAGGTATAATACATCCTACATCTGATAAACCTTGTCCATGAACTCAGATTAGTCAACACCTGCTTCTAGTCGTGCTGGGCGAGCAAGGTTTCTGGATCTCAATAATTTTCCTAAATCAGATATATTTCTTTGTACTTTAGTTGGACTACAACAGGGTTACGTGGAGAATGAAGACCTTACCACTTCACTGATATGACCTACAGAAGTTACTCTTAAAGGTTTCCTCAGCCCAGTTTGACTCGGAGTCCTGAGACATGAGCCCTGGGAAGCCAGGAATGCATACTGGGAAGCAATGCTCTCCACAGCTTAGGAAACCTCCGGGGTCCCCTTGCCTCCTTCTGCCACAGGGTGAAACCCATACAGAGGAGCTGGCAGAAAGAAACATTCACTCACATCTCTCCAGTGCAAAGCCAGGAGGTTAATATGAACTCCTGGGTATTAAAGCTTTGGGGTTAACACTGAAGAAGCTGAGTGCAGACACATTTTTTTCTACCACTCCTGTCACAGGCAGATAATCTCAGCAGGCCAGAGGAGACCCTTAGGAACAGTTACATCTTCACCCCTTGAACCAAATTTCCCTCGCTTTCCAAATCGCCCAGTTTAGCAGTGATAAAAATGACAGTCAGGAGCAATATCCATGTTGCAAGGAACACTTTTTTTGGTAATGAAGATTCTTGTAGGGAGGATGCACAGTCAGCTGTGGCTTCTTCAGATGACTTCCCATTTGCCAGGAGGGCAGGACACGGACACAGAGATACTTACTGCAGAACCAGTGCACGGCAGCTCGGCACGCTGATAGGTGAGCTGAGGTCCCAGCCAGGCACTTCTGGATGTTTTAGCCAAAATATGTAATAATTAAAATGAAATAAAACAAATGCAGTCATAAACCAGACAAAAATTCAGCCCTGAACTGATCAGACAGTTGGACTAGGTGATCATTATAGGTTCATTCCAACAAAATATTCTATTCTATTCTATTCTATTCTATTCTATTCTATTCTGAATTTACTTTTCAAGCTCAAAAAAGACCTAGAATTAATACTTAAGTTTAAACACCACATGTGATACACTTTACAGGACTAGTCAAAACTAACCCTTTTAAATTGTAATATGAATACAATGCATTTTTTAAAAGTTCTGTAATGGAAGACAGTTTCAAAAAAATATTTTACATTATTTTTTTAAAAAAATCAGCTTTGGAATGGTAAGATGCATACTTGGGCTTGTTTTTGTAATTCCAATGACATTTTTTCTGAAACTTTAAAAGTCTATTTTAGAATTTTAGAATTAGAATTGCCTAAAGGGCAGTGAATAATTAAAAATTATTTAAAGAAAGTGTTTGCAGTGATTCAAATAATTTATTATTAGAATTTGGTATAGGACAAAATTCAAATTGTTGTTTGATCCAATACAATTACATTTTTGAAATCCCTTAATATTTCACAAGGCAGGAAAGACTTTCCAGCCTAGGTCTGCTGATTTGTGTGATATAGCAAAGAATCAATTACTGAAAAGAGTTAAAGCAATTTAGAACACTCTCTTCTCCCTAACTAATGGCATGTTCACTGCAAATCAAGTCTGAACTCCATGTGAGTCCCTCTACTCCTAAATTTTTTTAAAAAAATTCAGTAATGCTGAAGTGAAAACTGTACCTTTCTAACTACATTAATGGGAGCAGTATTTTACCCTGATTAACCAGACCAGTTAGGCATTGGCATAATCAGTAGCTTATGCTTAGTTCAGCAATAATAATTTGAATTATATTTGGATGATCCTTTTGTATTCATAAAAACAGCTCTAAGCCTTCAAAATCAAGGAAACTGTATTTACTAGTTTGAAGCTATTTCAATTTTACCTTTTACTTTTGAATTATTTTTATGCAATTTTCTTTCCTCCTGAAAATTCTTTTCTGCGTCTGTTTAACACTGAAGAGCAATATGTTTCCATTTGAAGTCTTAGCATTCCAAATGAAAACAGATCCATTAATTACTGTTTATTTTCCCTAAATTAATTTCATCAAACTGTGTCTATATAGGTCTCTGCCTGTATTGTGCCACTTGGATTTAATTGAAGGGAATAAATAAACCCAAAATATTCAAGACTTTTAATGCATAGGGAGGAATAGCGGCACCATCTACCATTATGGTTTCCTAAAACTCCCCAAATAAGATTGTTTTCGCATTTTTCTATAAATAAACAGGCCTTAACTTCCTTAACGTGAACTCTTACCTACAAAGAATTTTTCAGGCTGAACTTCACCAATAATTAGTAATTCTATTTGTGTGATTACAGAATCATAGAATCCTAGAGCAGCCCAGGTTGGAAGGGACCTCAAAAGATCATCTGATCCAACCTTTCATTGGAAAGGGAGCCTAGATGAGATTGTCAGGCACCGTGCTCAATTGCATATTGAGAATCTCCAGTGACGGAGACTCCACTATGTCCATGGGGAGGTTGCTCCAGTGACTGATTGTTCTTACTGTAAAAAGTTTTTCTTATATTAAGATAAACCTCTCCTGCTGCAACGAGTACCCATCGCCACATCTTCTCCATGTGGCCCATAGTGAAAAAACAGACTCCATACTCTTTGCAGCCATGTTTAAGTACTGGAATACTGTGATGAAATAACCCTGAGCCTCCTCTTCTCCAGGGAGAAAAGACCTGTATCTCTCAGGCTTTCCTTATAGGACAGGTTCTTCAGCTCTTTGATCATCTTCGTGGTCCTCCTTTGGGTCCTCTCCAGTCTATTGGTGTTTATCATCGGTTGTGGGAACCAGAACTGGACACTGTACTGCAGGTCAATCCAGACAATGCTGAGTAGAGTGAAACAATCACAACTCTGTCTCTGTTAGTAGTGCCCCTGCAGAGGCAGCCCAGGATCTGATCTGCCTTTTTTTTGCTGCAGTAGCACAGTGCTGACTCATATTCAGCTTGTTGTCCTCCAAGACCTCCAGGTCCCCTTCAGCAAGGCTGCTCCCCACTCTGTGCTGGGCTTTTTGTTATTCCATCCCAAGGACAGGACTTTGCACCTGTCTTTGTCGAACTTCATACTGGTTTTGCTTGCCTAATCTTCCAGCCTACCCAGGTCTCTCTTCTAAGATGGCTCACCTTGCTGGTGTGTTCTTCTCACCGTCAGGTACGGTGTCATCAGCAAACCTGGTGAGGATGCCTTCAATCCTGTCGTTCAGATCATTTATGAAGATTGGGCACATGGCCCAATATTCGTCCCTAGGGGACCACACACATGACAGGTTGATACTTTCCAAGAACGCCATTAACTGGGTAGGTAACAGCAAATTTACCACAACTGATCAGACCAAAAGCATGTCCAGCTCCTTCGTGGCAGTCATTCCCACAAATACTCTGAATTCATGGATAATGCAGGTTACTTTCTCTCACTTTTTCCCTAAGGTTTCGAGAAAAAACTTAATAGTGAAGATGAAATATTCAGCAGTTACTCATTCCAGGAGCGCCAGCTGAGGACTTTGTGAAGTAGTGGTTTGTGATCTTGTAATTAATGACAGTAGCAAAAATACATATTCATGAGCTAGATACATTCCGGTATTTCCTAATTTTTGAGTGCTTGTCACTGTAATCTTAAATTTAAAACATTTCTTCTGAGTGTGCAGTGCTTCAGTAAGGGAGGGCACCAGAAAGCACAACGGAGTCCCAAACCTACTGCTCCTAAGAGGTTTGCCACCAAAAACAACGGCCAGAAATGCCTTTTTGTCTCTCCAGTAAGGAAGTAAATCCATGGGGACTATCCCTCCTTATGAAAGACAAAGTGTTTGTGAAATTTTTACCCCATGATCCAATTCCCAGAGAAGTGATCTTTTACCACTTGCACGCAAGCTGTCTTCCTAATATAGGTGACATTAAGAATTCAGAAACTAGAATTGAAAAGAACTGTCTACAGCATTTCGATAGCAAATATGAGAGAATATTCACCAGATTTATTTTCATTTGTAAGCTGAATGGCTTTAAACATGGAATAAAGGTCTTCTCACATCTTAATCACTCCAACTCCCTTTATTCAGGCTTGCATATTGTCTCCAGAGTGGTTACTTCAGTTGTAGTAAAGGCAAAGTACTAGAAACAGAAAACATGCAAATAAAATTCCTGCACGTCCTTCAGAAACTGCCTGCGCAGCCTGTAATTTCTAGGGCAAAGGTTTGATGTCTGATGCTTCAAGTGAATTTTGAAACTGAAACAAACCCTGGCTCCTGTGGAGAAGAAAATGTGTCGAGGAAGTTTGTCCTTTTTAATCAGAGCACCTAAGAAAAGTGTTAGATCTGAAATATTTAGGTTTTGTCAGAACAAGCTTCTATAAAAATCCAAGCCAAAGAAATGAGTCTGTGGGATTTTTTTAATAAGATCTACATTGGAAAATGAGGTTTTAGAGAACCGTTTCTCAATGATATCAGCCTGGACAGAGCAGTAGAGGAACCAGGAAGCAAAGACAGCTTGGATTTCACCAAGTAGAAATTATGATAGATTGTGTTTTAGCTGAGGATGCAGAAAGCAATATGTACCAAAATAATTACTTTTAAAGTATTCTTATAAAAATATTTTCTTATTAAACAGTTTCATTATACTTTACTTAGAAACAGAGCCTTCCCTAGTAATTTTTTTGTCTACACTATTTTTGAGATCTCCGTCCCTCTGTAAGACTATAGAAAAAAGTTTTTCATCAAAAATATTCTTCAGGAAAAAAATTCAATAATTCCCAAAGGCAAATGTCTAAACAGACTACCCAGCATAAAGTTCCTGCCATACCATTGGTTCGTTAGGTTGAAATAAACATTGCAGGGGCTTTTTCAGTGGATTAAATATTTTTGAGCAAGTACTATTTGAAGATAATGTCTTGTAGTGTATATTAGAGCTTTCTCATGCATGTCCTTGTGAGTGTGTGTGTATGTGTGGTGGAAATCCATACATAAAGTCTTCTGGGAAGACAATATCTCATTAATGTTCTTAAATCCTGGATGAGATGAGCACATGCAAGTGTTACGAATTTATCTAAAAGGAGAGAATTGACAGTATTCTAACAAACTCTAGAAAGAGAAGGATTAAGATCACGGGTGGTAGCCACGGAAGTAAAGGTGAATATCACCATCAGATTCACTAAATGTCAGCCTTGACTGTCACTGAGATGATGTTATGCATTTATTGTATCATTTGTAAGTTTATAACACGCATGACATCATATAGAAACATGCAAAAAAAAAATTTAAAAATAATTCTTACCTACGTGTGAATATTTGGTGTCTTTGAGCTTCTTTGAACTCACAGCTGCTGAGGTAGTCATTTTGTCAGCAGCTTCATTATTTGATACACAAAGCTAGGCAAATACATTTTGTATTTGAGTTTCAAACATCCTCTCAGCATCAAGTGATTTATTTAAGTGCTTCACTGTAAACTTTGCCCAATTTCTGTTACCCATGTTGGAATATATTAGCTGGTATTCTTCAAAACTTCGTCTCAGAATTAATAGGCGTATGCAAACACATGCTTTGATCTGCTCCATTTTTGTGTTCTTGTTTCTTTTAATAGGTACTCAAACATCACATTTAACCTTTTGCCCATCTCTTTCTCCACAGGGCTGTATTTATAAATCATTTCACCTTTAATATGGCCCTGCTTTCCTATTTTAGAGAACAGGAATGACTTATCAGCCTGGTAGCAGATCCTTATTTTGTCTGCCTCCCACAATCCATCAGGAGAGGGTTAAGAAAAGGACCAGTTATCTCATAGCAGTCAAATTCTTTGTACATCATTGAGTTTTACATTGAACATCTCTGTGTGCTGTCAGCTGCAGAGAAAGAAGATTACACTGTGTGTCTGCTACATGAATACCCTGTAAATACTGCTTCAATGCAAAAGGCTGATTTCTAATCAGCTATGAAATAAACTGAAACTGCTAGTTATTTTAGCATTCAAAAAGTCAAAGTTTGTTGCTTTAATGCAGAACACAAATTTAATTAATATATTAACAGATTTCTAATAGCACAAGAGCCAAAATATCCAAAGGAGTTAAACGAACCCCACAAATGAGGGCGGTTATGAAAATATTCAGTAAGAGCAGTCCAACATACTGGGCTGCTCACTGGCATTTATAGTGCAAACAATTCTATTTCAACCTATAAATGATTTTGGATCACTGATCCCCAAGTTGCTGGGGAATAATAAGAGTAGTGGGAATGGGGAGATGAAAGATTGTTTGAGGTTTTACGTTTGTTTTCTTCCCAAAATTGTCTTAAGCACCATCTTTCCAGGCAGCACTGAATACAGTTGAAACAAAAGCTTTCACCCAATTTGAGACGATACAACAGCATAGGGGGAAAAGTGAAGATACAGTTTAGATTTGCTATTTTTAAGGCATCAGGCTGCATCTTTGTAAGCATACACATGTTGTAGGTCATCTGTCTATGGAAAAGGCAATGGGGGATGCAATCGGTAACCAGTCTTGAATGTGTCTTGTCACCTAAAGCAGGTTTGTATACAAGAATACATAAGGGTCTACTAAATTCTAGAGGAGAAAAAAATCTGAATTAGAGCAGTGAAGGATTCTTGTACGATGCTTTTATATCTTTTGAGAAATGGCAGGGATCATTAGGAAGTGATGCAACGCTTGCAAAATCGCAGCAAATGCGCAGATTGCTCATTCTGCTGCTGGTGGGGATCATAACAGTATAGCCTGCATGAGGCTTTGTTTTCACAGTCAGACACAGAAACAAATCTAAATTTCGTAATTAGGGCATAACCCAAATCCAAGGCTTTTAGAAACATCTGTTTACCTCTGCTGTTTGTTGTTTCCCTAAGGACTCAATACTGACCGACAGCCGAAATTTGAGTGCTGGTCATAGGGGGCTTTTACAAAGAATGGCCCTTGTAATGTCCAGAGTGCAACGAAAATCATTGCAACTACAGATTTCCTGTTTCAGAGATCCCTACATTTAGAATCCCTTTCTTTTGGCACTTGTAAATATTATTGTTTAAGAATTAGCGTAGACCCTTAATAAGGTGCTGTAAAGACATTGTTTTAAACTTCACAGTGAAAATATCAGCTTCTATATTAAATTAGCAGGTTTAGCAATTGATACAATATAGCAGGGAGACAGCTGTCATGATGGGTTTATATCATCTCAGTTTAATACAAGGAAAATTCTGCATGTCAGTAGCTATTCTTTGAAGGGTTTTGTTATTTCTTCATTGTCATTTTAACACAGGGGGAGTCTTCAAACTTTTTAGATATTTTCCTTGCCTCTGTTTCCTCTGTAACACTGGAAGCATTACAAGGGTCTCCTTACAAACGGGAATGTTGTCCTGCCTAATGAATGCGGTGCTCTGTTGGGCACAGGGATTTTTGCTCACTTCCCACCTTTGTTACTGACCTGCTTGTGACCACAAGTTAGCTGCACGGTGGCAGTGTCCTTGGTGCAAACAATAGGTCAGTGTCCTCACATTAAATGGGTGGAAAATGCAGCTGAGCTATTGTGGTTTAATTTCTGATCCACATTCTTTAAAAAATGCAAACTTGTAAATTCCAAAGATTGAAAAAACTTATATTTTTCTTAGGCATCCAGTTTCTGTTGCCAATTTGAATTCTCCATGTAATTTAAAAATTGTACTTCTTTGAATCTTGGGTATGGAGTTTTATTTGAGCCTAGCCCATAAGGAAAAAAAGGGCTTTGAACTCTTAACCAGCACACTTTTAAAAGGAGAGAGGGAAAATATTCTTTCATTCTGGCATCTTTTATTTTTTGTCTGAGCTTTGAATTATTGTTGGGTGCTTTTTATTTCTCTTTTAATGAAAGTGTTGTGGGGAAAAAAAGAGATGCCTTTCTAGTATGTGACATAAAAGAAATAATAAGTGAAACTGAAAATAGCTGGAAGAAATAAAACCTCTTGGTCTTTGCTTTCTCTTGCTTCTGCTTTCCATCAGTGTAACTCTCTAGCCTAGCCCAGGCAATGGCAGTTATATTAGGATTAGGTTTTCTTAAATGCATTTGTAAAAACACTTGTTTCTTCAGCTGGTATAGAATGAAACTACACTATTTTCTTCTACCCCTATTCATTTGTTTTCTTCTAGACCTATTTGTTAGAGACTGAGGTCCTCGATGTGCTAATCAAACCTTTTCCCAGACATGGATATACACTGCCTGGATCCAATAAAGGTCAGGGATTTCATGTGAAAATACTTAACAATTTAGACACATTTACAATGTTGAATTATTTTCAGGGTAATAAACCAAATATATTTTAAATAATATGTAACCTCTGATCATGCGACTGTCTTTGCAATGTATGCTGGCTCCAGGCTCAGAGTCAGTTGCAGATCTGCAGCCTTGTTTTGTGTTTTCAAAACAGCAAGCATCCCATTTCCCACAGTTACATATAGGAACACTGCTTCCTCAGCTTTAGTCTGTTCAACCACAGATCAGCAAGTCATTCCAACTTTAGACTAATAAGAACTTGAATTGTTGCCAAAAGATGTGTTAAAAGTACAATAGCAAGTCTAAAAATCAAAATACATCATTCATTCCCTCTGGAATGGATTCCTGATGCTCAAAGGCTTCATTTCAATCCCAAAGTAAATACAAGCAACTTTGAATAGCTGTGTACCATCTTTTGAAGTTATTTTTATTTTAAAAAACCACAAACTTTTCTTACTGGGCTGTATCCTCAAATCTTATTAATCAATAAAGCCTTAAAGTAGCAAGTCAGTCACATCCTCCCACTAGGGTAAATGATGGTTTAAACCTTTTCTAAAAATTGCTTACTTTTTTCCTCTCTTCTCCATCATAACATTTGTTTTGTTACAGGCTGCAAATGTGCTTTTCTGACTGCACTTTGTCACCCACAGATTCCACTGCACAGTGGGTGGAGAGCTGGGGATTTGTGTTCCATTTTCATGCAGAGCTGTGCATTAGAAAATGTGCTGCTGTTGTATTGTGAGCGCAACATCTTACCAAAACAGATTAATAATACTCTTTCTGATCTAAATAAAACTAAATAAACCAACTTGATTACTTTATTTTCAGAAAATAAGAATACAAAGAGTAAAGAAAAAATGAAAAGGCAAAAAGCTTAAATCTGTGAGGATTCCTATGCGTGTATATTTGGTTATTGTTCCAGTTATAATAAACTAAAGTCTAGTCCTTTAATAAGGCGACAAAAGGCATCAGTGGTGCCCATTGTTATTAGTCCAACTTTTCATTATGAGTAATTCTGACCTGTATAATGAAATCAGATTATGTGTGAAAAATGAAGCAATGCTATACTGAACTGCAGTGTGAAGGTCAAATATGGATTTTGTAGCTATGGAAGAGTAAAAGACAACTCATTTTTTTATAAGACCAAACAATATATCTTTGATCCTGAAACACAATTCAAGAGGAAGATAAAAGGAAAAAAAAACATGGGTGTGGCTTGAACATCCAAAAAGAAAACAAGAAACTGGAAAATATCATTTCCTAAGACAGCCTCTGACACGGAGCTTGATTCCAGTCACTAAATCTCCTGATTTGTTTTGTGTACATAGAGAACTATGACACTCATTAAGGATCTGGGTCAGGCCATTAGTGTTGTGAATGAAAACATATCCACAGCCTGTAGTAGTAGCTCACCATTCAGAACTTCCAGAAATACATGCTTATTTATAAGGAGATAACTGTTGGATTAATTTTTATTATGTAGTGCTGAAGAATGTCATACTGATGCTCAAGAAGTGAAATTATGTGACAATATTGGCTCTGCATTTAAATGTTTAAATTCTGTGCGGTGCACTTTAAGTGAAATGTAGACATACTGAGAATGATTATGACATTAATCAGATACCATCAATGTGATTGGAATGGATTTGATACATATAAAACACAGCTTTGTGAGTTACTTTTTCTTTTTTTTCCAAAATTGGAATTTTGCAAAAGTGGAAGAAACAATGAAAAACCTCTGATTTTAATATTGCTGAATGTAGTTGAAAATAACAAAGCTGATAAATAACAAAAAATATTTCTAAATAATTATTCCAGAATGGAAATATTTAAAATATAGAACTGTTGGCATGAATTATCTAGCTTGCTGTAGCAAATACTCCCCCTCTGTGAAACTGATGCTTCTACTAAAAAAAACCCCAATCTAAATGCACTAACAATAAAGAGTTCAGATCTGTTTAAATTTAGAGAAAAGAATTATGTAGTTCAGAAATAATTCCACAAATGTGGAAGAAGCAAGATATGAACTGGAAACTCTGAGAACGTGCAGCCTACAGACCATGAGCAACAAGGTTTCAGCTACAAGTCTATGTCCTGAACTGTGCTTTGTTTGAAAACTCCAGGAAAGGTCAATCCCCATTCTGATCTTTAAAGAGAAAAACAAGCCATACCTTTCTGCCAGCTCAGACTTTGCTTTGATTGACCCTCTCTGGCTACAGTTGTCTTCACTTTGGAAAGGTCTATAGGGCTGCCGCTCTTCTTCCAAATGCTGCTTGTTACAGGCATGTGCTGGGGTACCCCAGTCTAAGCGGGAGAATACAGCCTCCATGTACATCCCACAAAAGAATGAAGTTTCACGTGTTTTCCATCTATGTCTAAAGAATATGACTCCTAAATTCTGTAAATTCCAGTAAGACATCAATGACCGAATTATTTTATTTTTGCTAGTTTTGATGTCTCAGTTTATTTCAAATTTTTCAACAGACTATCTTAAATGCTTGCCTTGTACTCTAACAAACTCGTCTTTTTCTGTTCATTAGTGGTTTATTACTTTTTGCAGTTGGTATGAAAGAACAAGATGGTTTCATGTTTAGTATCATGTGTTGTTAAACCAATGCTGACTTTCAGTGAGTTTGTCTCTCTAATTTGCAATTAGTTTAAGTTTGTGAGGGACTTTGAGATCTTTTAGATGACAGGAAATACATAGAAGTGAGTTTTATTATGCAGATAAGCAAAATAGATCCTAAAAAATCTTTCACACAATCCCACACAATTTCATGTGTTAATACGAAGAACTTGTAAATTGTCAGCACTAGCAAAATAATTTGCTGAGCTGCATCTTTAGGACAGCTATGTATTACTGAGATATTTGTTTCTGGTCTATAAATACAAGTCTATGAAAAGAAACATCTATGTCACTAGACATCACTGCAGGAGTGACATTTCTCTATTGAAATTCTCAGTTTAAAAAGGTGTTCCAGTTATTACTCTTAAATAAGATTAAAATTTAAAAACGCAATCAAGAAATGATTGCTACTGTGGATGATGCTTCAGGTCCCCAAAGTAAATAAAACCACAGCTTACTAGGGAAATATCAAAATCATGGATTTGAAGTATTGGGAGATTTGCCAATTTTTTAATTAAAGTGTGGGGAGTCACACATAAAGCTTCAGGAAACAGTGGGAGAAGAGGAACATAGGTTGCTCTGTTTCATGCAGCTTGCGCTCGTCTATGGGGGAAAGTTGGTTTCCCACAGACTTCATTTATGCTAAAGCTTTCCTGACCTGAGCTTGTCAGTTTGGTCTGAAATGGAAGGCTCTTTATCAGAATGTCTGGTTAATTGTGTCATAATGTCTGGTTCAGCTGTTGTCTTCAGTTAACTTTGACTTATACAAATTTGTCCAAAACCGAATAGCAACTTCTCAGGCAACTAATCCTTTATTATATTAGCTAAAAATGAAACACTGCTAAAGAAAGTATCTGAAGTTTGTCTCCCTTTGGCAAAGGTATAATTAACTAGTTGATTTGTTTGCAGGCTGTTCATGTTGTGTTGGGCACTTTACTAAAAAGAGTGGAATTGCAAGCTGGAGGGCTTCCTCTTGGCTGTAATCTCTCCAAGGAAGGCAGTTATTTCCTTTTCCTCTGGCAGAACTGAGGACACCAAACCTCAGAAAACCTTTGAGTGAAGCATGCAGGGGTCGGGAACTGCAAACAGGAGCCTACATGTCAATGGTAAAGAAGGAGAGAGGCTTGAGAAGAGCAGGAGGGCTGCTTGATGCAGGGGCAGTGAGCATATGGTGACTTTCCCATGTGTCCAAGGGTGAGTGTCACAGTAGGTTTGACCTAGTAAGACACTGAAAGTCACCATTTCCAAAAATCTTAGTTTCACCATTGCTGGGTTTTCACTACGTAATGAATAGTTATTGCATTCAGGTTTAGTATTCTGTGCCATCTTAGAAACTAGTCTTGAAAAATGAGAACCTCTTGGTACCTCTGCCCATCTCAGTGAAACCGTGGTCTCTTCCCTCACAAGGGTCTGGCTGCCTGGATGTCCTATCACATTTACCTTCAGGGTGAAGTTTTAAGTCAAAGCTACCTAGCTCAGAGGGGTAAAAGTCTCTTTTCCATCAAAAGGGGACAGGCTAGCTCTGGCAGCCTCATTCACATATTGTCTGGTTCCACATCTGGTTCCACTTCTGGTTCCACATCCCAGGTTGGGCAGATAATGTGAATGGTTATGTGAGGGAGGCTCCAGCCTAGAAGGGCACAGGAACGTCACAGGTCTTTGAAGTCCTGGACTCTAGTTTAGGCACAGGAGATGAAACAGCAAGTTAAAGGTTGACACCTTATCTTTGAGAAACAGGTGGTTCACAATGTAGCTGACTCTGAAGTTAACATTATCCTAGGCTTTCTCAAGTGTAATGAAAAGTTCACATACGTAGTACTGGGATTATTTCTTTTACAAGAACAAACTCAGAACTCCATGAAGACAAGTCCTCTTTGTCCAGAAAGTAGTCCAGAGTTCTCCATTTTCTTTATTCATACTCACCAGTGCAAGGCCTGTAGTTACTGAGTCTTGGCAGTGCTTGAAGAGCCCGACCCACACTGTCATTTCCAAAGCACCGGCTATCCCGATTGGTAAGGTTTATATGGCCCACCTAATCCTGCATTTTCGAGATTACTTAACTTCAGGACTATAGCTCTATGAAATCTTCTGGAACTGAAAATTGCTAATCTAGCACGACATGCTAGAGTATAATAGTTCTTTGTAAAGTTCGAATCCAGTGCTTCTTGTACAATTATCTTAATAGAGCGGTGTTGGAGGAGAAATGGCCTCTAGAGTGAAAGCTTTCTTTTACTGAATGCAAAGTCCTTGTCTCTCAGGATTCATCTATTTCCCAAAGACAAAAACCAGCAAAATGTTTTTTGGACTTTTTATCAGGCATCATTTGGTGTTTAAATGATTATAAGCATGGTATGAAAATTGATACGTGCTTGACTGGTTTTATAGTTGGAACTAAATCATTATTGATTTTATATTTTGTTATAAATTATATATCATGGCTTTGAAGTGCCAAATGCACGAATAAATAGAACCCATTAATAAAGGTTGTTACCTGTATTCTCTGAGAAGGTAGCAGCTGGGGAGCTCATACTAGTACGTAGCACACTCAGACTACTATGGCGTGAAGACTTTGTGTAGGGGAAACAAGACTGACAGAGCAGAAAGAGGGAAATACACCTCCACACAACATCATTCTTCACATCATTAGGCTTGAAGTGGAAGTTTCATCAGCATGTTGTCTGGAACACTTTTAATGGTACGAGCATCTTTTCCACAGAAGGAAAAAAAAGATAAAATCACAATTTTTAACATATCTATCTATTTTATTTTTATATACATGTCTAACATATATAAAATATAGATATATGAAAGAAGCAGAAAGTCTCTGCAGAGGGAAGAGGTAGGAAGCCAAGACAAAGTAGAGCCGGATAGGTTTAGTGGCCAAATCCCAAAGAGGACACTGATGTGGCTGTTAGGTCTAGGTTGAGATGCTCCAGTGTAAGGGTGTGTCAGAAAGCAGAAAGGTGCCTGGTGATCCAAAATTATCAAAACAAACTGGGAAATAAACATGGGGAGAACTGGAGTCTGTGATGGTGGTAGATGCAAATTCCTGTAGAATTTTTAGAACAAGAGGGGGTTTTGGATGGACTCTCAAAACTAAAGGGAAGTTTGTTTGAAGTGATGACATGGTGCATGTGAGAAGGCAGACGGCGTCTCCCAAAAACTGAAAAGCTGGGGCTCGCTAAGATCAGAAAGAAGAATTTTGCAGCCAGTGAGACTTCAAACAGTTTGGTGACTAAATACTGGTGTAGCCTGGCTTTTCCTTCTTCTGTGCTTATTTTGTGTGAGCCATGAAACACTTGCAGCCTTTCAGGGGTGGCTGTTCTTTCCTGGAGTGACACTTCATCACATATTCTTAAGAATGCCTTTTAAGAAATTGGAATGTAATATATCATGGCTTGTGGGGAAAAAATTCTTGAAACAGAATAAGAAGTATTTAATTAAAAATAAAAACAAAAGCAGTGAGCTATGTATTTGGCAATTTAGGTTAAAGTTCTTGTATGTTAGATCAGTTTCTTTAACACTTAAAACTGTGAACTTGTTTCAGAAATAATTGTGAAAGGTCCAGCTGAACAGTCTGTGCTTTGCATCAATATGAGAAAAGCACATTTCAACGGCCATTTCCAGCCCCTGATTGCATGTGTCAGGTGGTGATATGAAATACCAAATCTTTGACAGAAATTTTGTAGTTAAATAAAAATGTCATGCATTTATGTGCACTGAAAATCAAAAAATAATCTTTCTTGTGATGAGCAATTTTGGTGTTGCTTGAATATTAGAATGAGAATAGTTTTTATAAACAAAGCTTTATTAAAAGATCTGCTACATTGGCAGCAATAGTTTCAAATTCCAGTTTCATTTGAGCTCCCTCTTTATTAAGAACAATTATAATTAACAGTTTCTGTTGGAGACTCTCAATTTTAGCTTTAAACCTTCACAGGAATCTCCAGAAGAGCACAACTGTTCTCTGTTCTATGAAATTTAATTGGCTTTAACACGGTTCCTGCTAATAAAATAGAAAAGTAATATATCAGTAGGTGTCCTCCCTTGTTGCTTTCTCCTATTACAGCAATTCCACATCAGACCGTGAGTGCAATTTGAGTCACAAGTAAATCAGGAACAGTTTCTTAAAGGGCAATTTGTGAGGCACACCACTGCTGCAGAAAGTAGCTTTGATTAGTGAGTAGCTGACATCCTTCCCTGGAAAACCTCATGCTACAGGGAGCATTTTGCAGTACTTCAGGTGAAGAAATTAAAAGGCTATTGATCTCTTGTTCGTTAACAATCTTATTACACTTTTGCTAGACTGGCTGCCTAATGCCCTATCAAAATTCACGCTTGGCTGCCTGTCACACATCTGCATACTTTCCAGCATCAGCCCTGTAGGATAATATGGTATTTTTTACTTTCTGTCTCAAACTGTTGTGCATACTTGTCCTGTGATATTTACACTTACGCAGAAGCAGTTGCATATCAGCACTTAGTGAGAGAATCCCTAGACACACTTGAGTTATACAAATGTTAAAGCCCCACACTTACAATAAATATTCTAACACTCATACAGTATTAATAATACAAATTCATAATATTTATAATACATCCCAGGGGAGAGAAAGGGAGGTTCACTTGAGTGTATTACACATCATTTCAAAAAGATTTGGAAACAGCTGCTTTCTTTCTTCTCTCATAGCAGCTGATGGATGCTGCTGTCGTTGGAGACGGTGCTGTCTGACATCAGGTAATATATGTGCTGCCGAGGAGCTACAGCATCCCTTGGGATACCGGGAGCCTCATGGCACAGTCATTCAGTGTGATCCAGTGTAAGAGCAATTCATTAGTGTTGTAAGAATAACAGTTGTAGGAAAGCCAATACGCCCATCGCCAAATGTGATGATAATTCCGCTTCCAAAAGTTCACCGGAAGGAAGTGGTTAGTGAGTCTCACCTGTTGGAAAGTACTGTGTCATTCTTATTTCCCCAAGGAAGAAAAATTTCAGTTTGATCAATGACAAATCAGATAAATCAGTCACTTTTGAGAGCAAAATCTTTGTGAGCAAGTGCTATATTTTTAAGTTCTCTTAGATTAACCCAAACCTCAGCTCTGCTGCCTTTATATTTTAAAGATAGTAAAGATATAGTAACCAGTGAAATGTCCTGTCAAGCAATTAGGATTAGCATTTATGGAAAGGTTCTAAATGGAGTTAGGGTTTCAATCCTTTGAAAAACCTATCCTCAGCCTACATGAGGTTGCAACTTCTAAGGACAACATGATCATAAACGTTCAGAACATCTACTAGGTGATCCAGAAGACAATGGTCTGTATTAGCATAAGTACAGAAAAAAATCACATGTTTTACCATTTCAAAATACCTGCACCTTCTGGTTTATACAAAGGGTTTCTGGTCAAGATAGCAATAGTCTTTATGGCTACCTTTTGACAAAACAATTTAATTAAAATTGCTTTATCAGATTCAAAAAGTATTTTAAAATAAAAGTTGTCCTGCTAACTCCAACTGGACGCCTGCTAGTTCTATTTAGGTTAGGCCATAGCTCAGGGATGTCTTATTAAGTCCACCTGCAGGTAGTTTTAGACTTTTAGCTTTTTTATGTTGAGCACCTCCTGTTCCTCCTAATCCCCCCATTATGCATTACTGTGTGCTTTCTAAGTAGGAAGAGTTGATGCTGCGTTATTTTTAGCTGAACTAACAAGGTCCAGGTTAGGGTATTATTTGATAACAGTTAGGATGTAGCAGCTGAGCGATTTTGTCCAAGTATTATTTTAAAATCCACCAAAATGCAGTCTGTGATATTTAATTCCTTGAAAAAGAACTTCTAAACTGCAGGACACTCGGCAAAAGTAGCTGTAACTCCTGGAATATCAATGAAATTCTAACCTAATACATCTTTGCGTATAAGCATCACAGGTGGCAACTAATCCAATGCCTTTAGAACATCTTGTGATTATACTCATGTAAGTTCCTCATATGAGTTGCACCACAGAACTGCAGTGTCTCAGTTTTCTGTATTAAAATTGTGTAGCTGCATTGTGGTAGAGATTTAACATGTATAAAATATATTTCTATATAACTGGATTGTGTCTAACTATTTGCCAGTAACCGGCAGCTAACTCTAAAGTAGAATAGATCAATTTAGCCGTTGCTGTTGAGAGGAGCTAGATTTCTTTGGGAGTCACAATACGGAATGATCTTCCCAAAATATTAATGAATTTGTACCTATGAAATGAGTTGATTAAAGTTGAGCAGAGGGGTTACATTTTTTTGCGTTTGGTGCAATCATTCTGCAAAATTCTATTTGCCCACTCTCCTAAAAGAGTATAAACGTGTATAAGTGTTTATAAAGTGTGTCTAAATCTTTAAAAAAAGAGGATAAAGCATATAAAAGTGGTCTTTTCCCCTTTTGCCATGAAGGGGCAAAGACTAATGCATTCAGTTTTTCAGAGGGACTTTGGACAGGGAGAAGGAAAGGGAGAAAGTAGTTTCCATTGGTGAAGAGGAAGGTGTCAATGCTACTTTTGCTGGGTTTTTTACTATATTGTAGAATGAGAATTACTTAGCTGGAAATAATCAAGACAGCAAGATAGTATTCCCTCTGAAAAATGCACTTAAAAGCCCCATTTCTACTGTGTTTGAAGGTCGGGTTTCAGAGGAAAGGTCTGGGGATTCTTTTTACCCAGACCATTGTGACACAGTGGGCCAACACTGTGGAGACAGGCAACTTCCCACACAAATCCACTGCCCAAATCCCAGAAGCAAGAGCACAGCAGATGCTACTCCTGTGAGCAGTAACTTGGCTGTTCTCCTTTTCCTGTGCTGCTGGGGGAGAAGATAAGGGTCATGAGCTGATTAAAAAAATAACAGTAAACAAGTGTAGAAAGGAGAGATGGTTTGTAGCACCTGCCCCATGCATGTGTGTGTATGTGTGTCATCACAGGCCACCAAAAAGATTACTTAATCAGACAGCTGAAAAGGGAACACCCATATCTGGTTTTCATCATAGTGATGGTCTTGGAAATGCCTTTATATGTCTTCAGATTTATCACTGGGAAAGTCCCTTTGCTCTCATTTTGTGCTGGTCTGAGGACTTAGCTCTTAATGCAGCCCTATAAAAAACAAACCTGTAATACATGCCTGATTTCAGCTGTAAAAGGCTTTTGTTCCTACGGTGGCCTCCCTTTGCTGAAAATCTACTCTGCGTGAGCTTTCTCAGTGTGTAATTACTTGAGGATCTATAGGCAAGACTTTTCAGTACTTAAATAACTAGTATATGAAAACTCCGTGGTGAGGCCTTTCATAAATCAGAGGAGGCTTTGGTGCAATTGATTTGATGATGCAGTTCACTCTAGGGGCTGGGGATGGTGGAGTCTAATGAAGAATATTGAAAAGGTTACAGAACTTTCTCTTGCTTTATGTGCTTTTTGTCTTGAGGCTGGTGCCTGAATAGTAGAAAGATTCAACTTATTAAGCCCCACATCCTTCAGTTCTATTTAAAATAAAAATCTCTTTAATATTGTTTCAAAACACATATTTGTCCACAGGGGTTTTTGGCAATGCAAAAATTATTATTTCTGGCTAACCATTACTGGTTTTTGTTTCTCAGACTAACTAATATTTATTTCTCCTGCACTTATTACAAAAATATGCAAAAATCCAATTTGGACCTGCATTATACTAAAGGTGTTTGTAAAAGAACATACTTCTCAGAAATACTTTGGCTGCTGTTATTTGCTCGTAATGTTTTCCTTCCATCTTCCCTCCCTTGCAAGGAGTTAATCTTGGCTGCATGGGTTCTGCATTGCATTGTAAGGGCAACATTTAAGCTCTGTCGAGGATACATTGCTGCAAAATGGCCCACAGCAAACAATTTTCAATGTGGCATTTTAGCATAAAACTCTCTGAAGACCCCTGTTACTTCTCTGTTAACAGAGAACAAGCACAGTGCTAGTCAAGATCCGGCCAGTTTCCACAAAATACCAGTGAAGCCCTTTCTGTGGAAGACAGAGCCTGTAACTCGGCAAGCCTGCAAGCATCAAATGTTTCCTCTAGTGCATGTGTTTCTGGTTTTTTCTGCATATCAGTCTTTCCAGTATTATATGTTTGAAATTAATAAAATATGTAGTAATGTTAACCTACATGTCTTGATTTAGTCAAAAAGACTGATATTTCTTTCAATCTTTCCTTTGTTGTTCTGTGTTGGGTTTTTTTTTTCAACATAATAGGAAAGACTAAGGCTGTCTTATTCTGATGTGGTTAAAGAAATCTTTAGATAGCAGTGTTAAGCTTATGGCACGAAGGCAAATGCCATTGCACTCATACTGCTTTTATATAGCAATCATGCTGTACCAGAAATAATAATCTCTTGGTAAGCTAATTTCAAAATGATGATAATGACATTGATCTCCTTTCTAAAGTGCTTTGAGATTTACTGATGAATGTCTCGATGTAAGAAATAGATATAAATTATCATCAAAAGCATTCATGTACAGAAATTCCAAGGAAAATTATCAGAAAATTTAAGTTCCAAAGTTCAGTTCTGCTGTGGAAATCCTGCGTTCTGCCATTACCATCAGTAAAAAGTGAAAATGAACATGAAAATATGTAAGGCCAACAAAGTAGCCCTATGTGTGAGCCCCCCCTGCTGCCTGTGACTGCCATTACCTAGCAAGCGTGTTCCCCAGATCACTACAGAGCTTATTTTGAGGTTCAAGGAGAAGCAAAGAACTTGTGGGAGACATAGTGGTTGGGATGAGGATTAAAAATTCCATCAAGACAGATGTCAAATTGAGAAGGGACACTTTTTTTTTCACCCAGAGCTCTAAAATATGTTTCTAAGAAAGGAAACTTTTGACAAGCTTTATTAAGGCTAATGAAGTTATTTGTTTTCAAAGGTGTAATGATTTTCAGAATTTCATCAAACATAAAATATAAAGGGCCTTTTGCATTTATGCAACTTTAACAGAAAATTTTATTGCCACTGTCTTTAATCTCTTCTCTGCTCAGATTTTAAATAAATGCTATTTTTCCAATAGAAAATATTTGATAATGAAAGTGCAGGTCTAAGGATTTGTATTCTGCAGCCTTGAGGCTTCTTTGCTCATTTTCACCTGCTCAGCAGGAGAGGAGAGTGGGAGTGAGTGCTACAACAAGAACTATCACACATTGTACCTTTTGTGCAAAAGTATCAATATCTAAGCAAGACAGTGAAGGATCAGGTCCTCTGGGAGGTATCCAGGAAAACAAATTGCATCAAAAGTTATGCTTCTTCTGCTGAAGTGAGAGGTGGGTTGCTCATGAAAATTATTTTCTCGATTAGGTTTAAAATTTAGCATGTATGGCTAGAAATGAGGCCATTGCACATTTTGCAGTTCTTGGATGTGATATTTTATAACTGATGCCAATATGAGCTACAGTAAGAGTGAACATTCTCTGGCTTTGTTATTCTGCAGAATTACTATATGTTTATATTTTTGCCTTCCTGGTTTAATTCCCAATGTACGCTGAATTAAAAAATAACTTACGATTTTGATCAAGGCACGAAGGAGACTGGAGGGAATCCCATATGTAGGTACATCTGTGTGTCTTATCTATCTGCTCTGGTATCTAACATCACTCCTCTGATTTGATATGAATGAACTACTGTAGAAGAGTCATGAATGGGCATAGTAAAATGGGCAAAGAAATTATAAACCATTTTCTTTTATTTGAACAATGGAAAGCCAATGGAAGGAGGAAAACACACAACTAGGTTTCCCACTACCGCAGCTGAGCTGCAGTGTTAACAATGTGGGGATAGTGGTGGTAAACTGGGGTAGTAAGATTAAAGCAATACTATAGGAACTGATGCAAAACATGTTGCTGAACGCCAGGAGACTGGAAGTGCTGTCTTTTCTGAGAAGCCTGTGCAGAGCTGCTGTGTCAGTCCCTGAAGACTAGAGACCATACTTGGAGTTAGAGGCTCTGGGATTCACTGAGAGCTGTGAGAGAACAAGGTAAATTTTGTTCAGGGATCAGCTTTAAAATAATAAAAAAATAGGTCAGACAAAGTTGCGTTCTCAGAGGGATTATATAGAGATTCAAGGCAAAGCATACACTGTTAAACTGTGAAAGTTATTATATTTTACCCACCTGGAACTAACTCCGTGTTATGCTGTTTTAAAGTCAGCTTCACATTTTCTTCCAAAGAATTGCATAGATTTGCTCTAAATTGTTAAAAAGTTGCTCTATATCAATTTGGAAGCTGCTGAACTTCAATAGAGTAAGAATCTGTGGAATGCTTATGTAGCCTTCAAGATGAAAAGGACACCATAGGTTTTATCTGAAAGTCAATGGTAATATTTGTAAAGACTTCTGTGGGCTTTGGCTTAGGCTAAGCTGTTGTTCACAAGTAGTCAAAACAAGGAAATGAGTGCCACTGCTTGGCAAAATTTAACACTCCCCTATGTCTTGGGAACCCCTCCATGGCTTAACAAACATAGGTATGAAAAAGGAGGTCAAGGTTCTATAATCTCCTTCGGATGTATCTGCTGTTAGCGGAAAGCCTTGAAATTTTTAAGCTGTGAAACTTGTGGCAATAAAGTACCAAGCTGTCTTACATAAAACTTTCAGCAAATTGGGAATCCATCACAACTGCTTAAGAAAACTCTTTGAAGGCTACTGTTGACCTTGGATTTATAACTGTCATGTTTTTGACATTCCTTTTCTTATTTGAGGTGTATATTCACTTTGCACTGTCTTCATCGCAAATAAAAGCTGAGATTGATGAGACTCATCCATTAATTCCAGCTTTTTTTCCTGACACGTCTTACGTATCTCCCGTCCCATCTCCAGTTTGTGCTTTTCATATTAAGTAATAGCTTGAACTTGTGTAAAAGCACTTGACTTAAAAAGATACAAGTTAAACTCAGTCTTTCTAGATAATACAGTTTAACCTCTCGATTTTAAAAATGTAATTCCTCTCAGGGATGCAGAGTGATGATATTTCTATTTACTTGCTGAAAGTCGCTGAAATCCACTGAAACTTGTGCTGAATTGAAGGCAGTACCTAATCCCTTTGAAGGGCTGGGATCAGGATCTTCATTGCTTTGCCAAATTAAGTCTACAGTAATCTGTGATTTATCCCCAATCCTGGTTTTCACCTAGATAATAGTATTGAGTTCAACATTGTTATTCATCTACTAAACTTGTTTCAAGCATCTATCCCAAAGCCTCAATAATTAGATAAGATAGGTGACCTGAAGCAAGAGACCTTCTTTTGTTCTATCTGCTACAAGATGCCCTGTAGTGTGTGCCCATAAGGAAAATCTGGTTGCTCCTGCATCTGGAAACAACGCAATCAAGGCACACAATGCAAAGACCATAAAGAAAAGAATGTAACACTCAAAAAGGCAAGGTATCTTCCTTATTTTAGCCAATTTCTGAAATAAAACCCATCATTTACTCATCTCAATCACACTGCAGAATCTGAAGGACACTTCTGGGTTAAGTTTAGCAAGGGATTACAGGAACAGTTGCTCTAGTGCAATGAATCTTTCACTTTTGCTTTCTGATCTGTTGGTAAATACTTTTTTGTAAAAGCTGATGAAAAGCAACCACTGTGCTGTTAGTGAGCTAGAAGTGCTAATAATGGCACAGCCAGCTAGGCTGCTGGGCAAATAAAATACTGGGTTTAGGAAAGTGTTCTTCACCTTTCCCTTAGGTGAAATAAGGAAATCATGGCTGACCAGAGCACAAAGAAGGTGAGTGTAGGGAAATTGCTTTTATGTCACCTCAGTTCACCTATTTGGTATTTTTCTGCAAAGAGTTAAAAAAGGCCTTTAAAGGAGGAAAGGGGAAATGGAATAAGGAAAAGCAAGCGGGAAGGGGTCACTGGTGATAACAGTGTTTCTGTTAATTGGGGAGGCCCTCTAAACCTGCCTCTATCTAGCCTGGCAAATTGCAGTCTTTCCAGTCTGAACCTATAATCACATAAACTGAAAACCACATAAATGTCTGGGAAATGGCATGGGGCTGGGGAAGCTACCAGAAGTGCCCAGATCTTCATGAAAGATACCCGAAGAGTGTGTTGCAGTTTTGCATCTTGCATGTAGAAAACTGTATGGAGGGTTAGGTTTGGAGAAACTTGCGTATATCTTTCTTGTGTTTAACCCCTTGATATGTTATGCAGTGCTGGTAACTGAATACTGCATTTTTACTCACCAAAGAGGTTTTAAAGTGCCAAGTAGAGAGATGATCCGTACTAACATAACACAGAGAGCTGGTAGCTACTGCTCTAACACCGAGACTAGTCACTTACTGTGAAACCAGGCCGGTAAATGAGGACAAGCCAAAGAAGAACTTTTATATTAGGAGAGTTTAGGTGGCTTATTTCCTAGTCACGTTCTTAGAAACACTTAAGTTATATTTAATTTTACAGCATCTCACATATTTTTTTTAGATGAAAATGGATATTGTCTTCCCTCTTGCTAAGTAAACTAAACAAAGATGTTTTACTCAGCAAATAGATGACTTTATAGGTGCGATTAATTTTGTTTCTTAAAGTACGTTTTCCAGAGGTTTTGGACATCTTTAGGTATTTTAAAAGGAAGGAAAGGGGATGGGTGGTGCACTAAAAGGGAGAATTAAGAGTAAAGTGTATATCCATTAAACACATAATACTACAGTGCTAATCCTGCTGTTGGATATTTGTGCAGAACCCAGGCTTTGTGCCTGTTTAGAATCACAGGATAACAGTCAAGAAATATTGTGGTTTGGACTGTACCTGAGAGATTGGGTTTTTCTTTTCCTCCCCCTAATTTGGACTCTTTATCTCGGGGCTGTTGGCTTTGGTGAGCCAGCCAAGCACTGCTTGAGCTGAATGCTGAGTGTTGCATGTGTGCATAAGCATGCAGCAAAAGCTTAGTTATTGTCTATATTATCTCTGTGCACTGGGCTGTGATTTTTCATTTCGTAGCTCTGTCACAAATTGGTGTGCTTGAACTGGTGACACAAAGGAAAGGATTTGAACACGTATTGGCATGGGTTTCATTAGCCACTGCACTGCCCTGGTCTGAGCTGCTTTCCAAGATAAATCCTGTATCCTTACCCCAGAAGTAAGCAACAGAATAATTCTTTAGGGTGTATTTTGTGTAATCTCCATGTGGGAACAGTCACATCTTATTTCATTTTACAACAGGCACTTTGTTCTGCTAAATATTTTCCTTTCCAGGGAAATGGGAAGGGGAAAAATAGCTTTTCTTTGTTTTTTTTTTTTAACCTGTGCTACATGTCCCTGGTAAGCTACAGAATCACTAAATACATTAGCAATCCACAAACCCTGCTTTGGTTTAGCTGCAACTTGGTTGGCCGTTGTTTTGACACTCTTCAGCTTCCATAATTTTGGTGAAAGAGAAGGGCTCCTCACACCTTGTAGTATATTGGGGGATGGACCAAGTGAAGGGTCAATGTCAAGAAAGGAGGTTTTACAGCATGGGACAGGTCAGGGAAGCAGAACATCCTGATAGAAGGAGAGGAACATAGAAAAGCATAATGAAATCATTGAGCTGCCTGTCCAGAATATGAAGTGCTTTGGATGTTTGTCACATCTCATCCCTCAGCTATTTTTATTCTCTCTGGTCATTATTATGTTTTTTTTAACACAAAGGCCATATTTACTGTGTTTGTGCGGGTATTAACACACTTCCAGAGACAGCACAAACTGCGAGCTCTGAGGCTGCATTTCTGCGGACGTCGCTCTTGGCATCAAAGGCAGCGTGAGCTGTTCCCGCTCTTCTCCTCTTCAACTCCATCTGTTTATTCCATTTATCTCCAACTGTTCACTCCAGGGGTGGCTCCTCAGTGGTGCTATTGCCACTTTTTGTGGAGCTCGCGATGAACTGGTTGACCTCAGCTGAATTAAAAATATGTTCAGTCGTTTTTTTTAACAGGATTAGTTATGAGTTGAGTTTCTGATTCTAGTTCACCACAAGGCCACACAGACACACAGATCAGCAGGAATGAGGGATGAAGGCAGGAAGAAAAAACTGTGTTGGTCTATTTTGCCTCCCAGAAACGTGTCCTGAAACTGTGACCTGAGGCACAGTCAAGAGGCAGAACCTTGTGCCAGAGACCTTCACTTCCCGTGTATCAGGATGATTAGAGATAAATATGGGACCAAACAGTGCTTTCCAATGCATTCTTAACACCTTCTCAGAACTGTGAAGAAGGTGAATAGGTATTTAAGAATGGAGCTTGGCTTATTGTTAGGTTCAGCTTTTAAACTGCCTTCTACCCTTCTGTGCAATATATTCTCTTTCCTCTTTATTTATATCCAGTAGTTTGTGAGGTTGCCTTTATCATCTGATTGTTATCACTTTCACAGCCATGCAGGAACAAATTTTGGCTTTCTTTGCTGGCTCACCTTTTAACTTCTCTTGTTCCTGTGCTGTTTATCTTTCTCACACTGAATGCTGATGAGGTGCTATTTGGTCTGTCTTCAGCAGTCATTTTCTGGGTAATTTCTTTAAGCAGCAAACACTAATTCCTCCCACTCTTTAAAGTGCCATATGGGATCAGATTACCAGATTAAACATGAATCCATTTTTGGATGGCATTTCTGTCCTATGCTAATTCTATTAAAATTATTGACTCTCTGGCTGAAATTACTGCCTTCTAAAGACTGACATGCAGCTATTTTCTGGCCAGAATAAAAAGGGCAAAAGGCCATTTTCAAATGTTGTTTCTAACATCTTTATCAAAAAGTTTGCACTTCTGTGAACATATTGCCAACTGGATTCCGTTTGTTCATGCTAACAGCCACTGCTACAAATGCAAAAATATGTTTTTAGCAGTTATCCTCCCAAGAAGCATTTCCAATCCCATCTGACACATGCAATAATTTTGAAAGTTCTTGTGGGGGGCCTCAGCAAGAGAATGTGGCCCTAGAGATTATTATCATCATTCAGACAGTAAAGTTGCACACACTTTTAGGAGTAGATGATAGTTCACAGGCTGATATTTGATAGTTAACAGAGTTAGATGTTTGTTAAAAGAAGTGGTATGAGGAATATGTTTAAAGCAATAATGCTGTTCCTGATGCATTAGTGGGTAGACTGGATTTGATAGCCAGGGAGAAGCAGCATTGATACTTCACGTTATTGTCTCTTGCTAGTTTTAAGTTTATTTGGTGAGGCTGAGTGGCATGGTTATTGCTCTGGAAAGGAAGAAGAATTACTATATTAGTCCATGGTTGAAAGGTAGCTGCCCTATTTCCATACTCAACACATTTGCCCTCCTCACTCTTTCCCAGTAGGTATTAAGATGCAGTATATGGGAATTCCTTCACACTGGAGGCTTCTAGGGAATGAACGGCTACGCCATCAGCCAAAAATGGTATAAACAGATTTAAAATCATTAGGATGGCTTCTGCCATTGCGCTTTCAGCAGATATTGTAAACTTGCAGGATCTGATTCATCATTTGCATTGGTACAAAATTGGCCATGACTGCCAAAAAAACAATTGACTATTCCTTCACAGCTGCTTTCTAATTACATTAGAATACTGCAGTGTCTAATGCAGCCACTCAGCCATGGTGTGGACCTGCTTTCTCCCAGAGGGACCTTTGCAGAACAGCAACACTTGCTTTGAGGTGAAATCTGTAACAGGGGTGGCTTTTGCACAGGTAGCGGCGACTCTTCAGTCATAGCCAATTTGTTTCTTTCCTGGGAAGCCATCCTGCAGGACAGCCGACTGTGGAGAAGTTGGCGTTTAGAAAAATAGCCTTGAAAACGTCAAGTCATCTCACATCGTGCTGGCACGTAGCCCAGAAGCTTGTAAAAATGCAACTTCATCAAACAGAAAAGAGTTACCCAGAAAGGAATGGAACGGAAGAGAAAATGCCTTCCTGTCTCTGACTTGTGACACTCCTGTGTTTCATTCGCTACCTGCAGCTCTTGCTACTCTGTCTCTGATGGAATGTGGTGGAACTGAAGTGCTTTGGAGAAGGCAACGGCCTGAGAAGAGTAATTGAACAGTTTCTGTACAAGAAACTGAAAACACCAAATCTCTTCACCCTGGGGAAAAAAAGGAGTCACATGGTGTGCATAATACTGTGAACAACAAAGGTGTAAAAAGGTGTACAAAATTATAAATTATCCAGAGGAAGCAGAGAGATGATCATCCCCTGTTACCACAGAAAAAGAAGTAGGGACACCTTGAAATTGGTAGGCAGTAGGAAATCATTTGTTCTTCATAACATAAAATAAATTGAGTATTTCATTGCTACAAGATATTTTGGATACCACATGTTTAAAGAAGCTTAAGAAATGATTACACAAATTCAAGGCAGAAAGATGCATCAAAGGTTATTAAATGCAGTGGTATGGATACAACTTCCAGTTCAGGAAAACACAGTCTTCAACTGACAGAAACTAGAAAATTATGGTAGGGAAATGTCATCTTACAGCTTTGGGCTAAATGAGGACAGATTAGTAAAAGGATCATTTTTTTCAGCTTTCTTCAGTTGTCTGGTTATTTTACATGCTTTCTTTCCTGAGAATGGACCAGTGAGACTCAATCTTGCAAAACTTTATTATTATTATTATTATTATTGTTATTGTTATTACTACTACTACTACTATTGATTTCCCAGTTTTCTGAAGAGGTTCCTTCTACCCACACCCTGCTTCAGTGTGTGCTCTGTTGGTAAACCTCAAGAAACAAAAACTGGTTTTCCCTCTCCCCGTCTTTCTGGCTTTCCAAACAGCTGGTTTGCGTTTTCTTCCTATCACAGTCTCTTGGACAATTTCCGGGGCAAAGGAGAAATGTCCTTATTGTGGGGTCTGGCTTTTTTTCTTTTTTTTTTCCCAGGCAAAGACAGACTAAAACCATCTTGACTTATAGATATTTTTTACCCACAGGGAGTGTTTGGTTATGTCCTGATTTTCTATTTAAGTAACAAAGAAGTTATCATCTTTTTATGCTTGAAAAGATAATGAGGAGGCAAATTAAGTGTAAACCAACAAGCTGAGACTGTCTGAGTCAGAAGACGGTCTAAAATAAGAAAGAAGCAGACTGCCTTCATCACAGTGATGAATTACTCAATGTCCGTTTAGGCTGATTTTGCCTCTTTTACTGCTGAGAAATACTTTAAAGGAGAAAGACAGATAATATTAATGTACAGTATTTTATGTATGTATTATAACATAATGCGTGTGATGCAACTGCATACTATCATCCACGGATGTTGTTTCAGCATAGCTGGGAAAGAGTAAAGCACAAAGACCTGTACGGAAATCTTTCTCTTGTATCACTAAAGCTATTTTAAATATGTGTTGAGTCTTATGATTTACTGAATCTTAGGAAGATACCAAACCGGGAGCCTAAAGACTGCTTGTGCATATCTCTTCTTTTTCTTGTCTGTAAATAACATATATAAGACAAATCAGATATCTTCTTACTTGAGAAACGTGGGTGAGAAGCCTAACACCATTTTCCCCAAAAAAATTATTTGACAGGTCACGATTTAAAGAATTCTAGACATGCTTAATGATGTAATGGAAAGAGTAACCTGAGTTAGTTTTTCTGAAGGCTTTCAATATCCTCTGGGTTATGTTGACAAAGATGATTCATACAGCTTACTAAAAATAGTTTGAAAAGGAAAGTGGGTGTTTGGTTTTCTTCCTGTCCTACAGAGATTATTGTAGGAGATGGCATAGTAGCAGTCGTGTGAGAGAACTAAATACTAGGGGCAGGTAAAATGGCTTGACTCAGTCCATCATTTCAACTGAAGTGATTAAACTCTTTAGAAATAGGAAATTACCTTTTTTCACCTTCCCACTATCCTAGAGCCCCTACTTAGAACAGTGTCTCAGTGTTTTCATAATGGTTTCAGGAGAGAAGGTTCCTGCTCTTTTTTATTCCTATAGCTCACTGGCTAAATATGGCCATCTGCTGAATTTGGGGGCTACAGGCTGGCCAACCAAAGAATTGGAAGTCTTATGCAGACCTAAGTTTTGGGACCACACAAACAGAGACAGCTGCAGCTACTGATATCCCAAAAAGTGCCTCTGTGTGAATACTGAATGTTGCTGCAGGGATGGAAGGAAGATTGCCAGCATCCTTTTCAAGAGTTGCTGTTTGGTACAGAAAGGTTAAAAAGGAGAAGTATTATGCACTAGGGCTTTGGATAATACAAACCAATATGCATCTGGGCTTGTCATGCTGTATTTCCAACTCTGCAGAGGTTCTGTACATCCATCTTGAGCTGTTTTGACTGCTAATGATGAAGGTAACTGTTTTTCTCCAGCAATGGAAGGCCCTTTGGTGTTTCTCCTTCTTGTTGATGAAAAGCAAAGTGAGGTCCTGACTCTGGAATTTTGGCTGGTGAGATAGAATGGGGTAGCAGACACTTATGCCAGCTTTGACAGGATGCCAAGAGGACACACAATCCAGTGGGGTATAAATATCTGAACTGATAGCTAAAAGTGCTTTCACTTATGCACATGGCTAGTAAAATGCGCTAGCCCTTTAAAGAAATAAAACTACAATTTTGAGAGAAGAAAATAGGACAGATTGGCAAGATTTGGCATTTTTATGCCACTTTTAAATTTTTATATATTTTTCAGAGCAATGTTTTTTCCATCCACTGTACATATGAATTACATCTGAATTTTCTAGTCCTGACATTTCCAAGCTGACTGGTAAATTCATACTACTTTTTTTTTTCATTTTTCTGTCCAAAAGAACTGTGAATGTGAGTAGGGTTATCCTACCTTCTGGAGAAATTATTCAGCGGAAACAGCAGGTATACCCAACATTTTTCTAAAATTACTTAAACTATCAAACAGGAGAAAATCGTAATTCAGGTATGGTTTTTGTGTTGTTTTAGAGATAAATAGTGGATTTGTTTCTCTTGTAATTTCACCAGGATGAGGGAAAAGTTAAAAGCAGTCTTTGTTCTATAATTATTATTATAGTTTTTAGGGTTTCAAAGATATATCACGTCTCTTGTAAGACAGGAAAAAAACCCCTAGTTTCTTGCCCAGGTAACAGCTAAATAAGTACAACACAGAAAGTGGGACTCACAGAGGACATTGAGGGGAAGATACATGAGAAGGATATATTCAGATGACCGTGACATTTTTAAGCATCTTTGCTTTCTGTTGTTTCTTGCAGGTGAGATAGACAGTGTCATCCTTTGGAGAAAATTGCTATAACAAGGAAAGTGTCTGGGAGCAGATGTAGGATGTTGTGCAGATACCAGGGAGGGAACCTGTGAGAAAACACAGCAAGAGCAAAGAGGCTTCTTTCAGCAGCAGAGTAGGTAGGATGGGAGCAGTCACAAAGCAGTCAAAGGTTGACAATAGAAACAAGCACTGAAGAAATTAATTTCACTGCATTGTGATTCAGAGCCATCTTTTTCAGCAGTAAAATTCTGAAAGTTAGGTGGAGGGAGGTGTTTCTCTGAATCTGGAAAATTATTCACTGAAAATCTCCTGTGTTGATGAATTCTCCCCATTATCCTGCATGCATTTCATAATTTTATAGACAACGTAAGATATGGTAACAGCTTGATCCCAAGGGTCCACTGAATAGCAACAAATAAAAATTGAGACATTAAATCTCAAACAGTACTGTAAGAAAACCAAAGCAGGCGATTAGAAAATCATCATTTTTAGTGATATTTATTATTTATTATTTTAGTGATGATATTATTCTAAAAATGGAACCATGATATTAAAAAAAAAGGAGTCTTTGTGATTTCTAAATCCTAGATTCAAAATGTAAGTGTTAAGTCGAAGAAGCAGTTATTTACAGAATTCGTGGTTTAATGAATTTTAAGTAAATGATGAATGTTTTGTCCCTAATTATGTTCTTGTTCATTTAAGTAACAGCTGAAATTCCCACTGACACCCAGACCTCTTATAAAAAGATACCTTTCAGGCCTCTTTGTAGTGTTTGGGTGGTATTAGCCATGAAAATGTTTTTCATTAGCTGTGGATATGCTCATCTTCCAAGGCTGTTCCAATAAATATTTAGATTTCTATTCACTACTAGGGATATTCGAATGTGCGAATCAATTGATCACATATCACCATTTAAAGAGACTCCTGGTTTGGGGTACATCTGGCTTTTCACCCTCAAATGGCATGATCAGGGGCACTTGGTTTTAGCCTTAAAATATTAAAATCAGTGCCTTTAGTAGTGTCTTTTCATTTTTTTTCTTTTTAAGCACACAGAAGTAATTAATCTGAAGAACAGATTTGAAGACTAGGCTGAGAGATTATCCCTTGAATATTAAAGCAGTTAAAAATCAAGAATATGCTCGCTAGGAACTGCATGAATACTGAACACTTCCATTTATGTTCATGACTGTTAAAAGTATATATGGCTCTACAGAACAATATTTGGTATCAATATAGTATGCCTTTTCACTTTCTGTTAGAGAATGGATAATTTAAGTCTAACTTGAAAGAGCACTTGGCTCCAATGATTTAGATAATTGAAATGTATGAGAATTCTGTTTAAATACAAATCTAATCAGGATATCGCTGGTTGCCCAAGTGGAATTCAGAGTGCTCTAATACTTTGATCTATGAAGGTCTTTTCTAGCAGGAAGGGGAATTAGTCTTGGTTGCTAAACAAACCAAGTTTGCTTTCTTTTATTTTCTTTTTCCTTTGACGTTTGTTTCTGTTTGAAGATCTCTCCAATTTTATTCATTTTGGTTTTCTCTCCTTGTGTTCAC
Source organism: Neomorphus geoffroyi (assembly GCA_033558235.1). Taxonomy (NCBI): domain Eukaryota; kingdom Metazoa; phylum Chordata; class Aves; order Cuculiformes; family Neomorphidae; genus Neomorphus; species Neomorphus geoffroyi. Next base: position 36,747,024 of record JAUMJM010000004.1, read on the forward strand.
TTCAAATGCCCTCTCTTCTGATTCTTCTGTGTGATTCCTCAGATTCCTTCTTTCCACTGCAGTAACCTGCTACTTCTGTCTCACTCCTGTATTGCAAAAGAACTCTTCAGCAACATTATTTTAGTATAATAGAAGGCAATTTCTTTATTATAATTTAAAAATTGAACCAGTTCAAACTGTGCAAGAAGTGCAGGCTCAGCACCACTTGTCTGGCCACTTTGTAGGTTATTATCTGAGAAATTCCTTTTCTGAAGGGAGTGTGCCAGAATACCAGATCCACAGCTAGCTAAAACTGATGACCTCCAAATTCACAATATCCGGAAGGAAATCAACAGGGATTTCTTGACAGTCTGCTCTTTGGTTTGCACTGCCTGCATGTGACTGATGTGTCGCCGCGTTGTATTGTAGTCTTTGCTCATCATTGTGTTTCTTTTGTCACAGGGTCCATCACACTATACTTCACTAAAATACCCTACATCTGTTAATGACATCTCTTACTTGATGCCTGTATCACTCTAGTGACAAAAAGGCTTTACACTTGTGCCAGCAATTCCTATTTATGAGAAGAGAAGGACAATTCAATGGCTGTGATACTTTCCATTATTCAGAATGACATAAAATTTGTTCCCTGCTCTACTGTGGCTTTTCAGTGCAACTTGCTCTCTTTGACCCAAATTTACTAGTTACTCTTGACTGACAACTTCTTATCAACCTAGACCTTCTGATGGGTATTCTATAAAAGGGGAGACCAAGTCAGAACTACAAATGAGAGTGGATGTTTCCTTGCCTTCTATATTGGGATGTATCTATATAGACAACCCACTGCTATGTTGGACATAATGAGTTTAGCTCAGAATGAGATAATATAGGCACCTAAGTGGAATTCGGCTCATTTGATTCTTATCTTATGGCTATGTATACACTGATTATTATTGTTATTATGATCATGGTTACTATGGCTACAGTGTAAATAGGTACTGTACCACTTTCCTTCCTTCTCTTCCACCTGCTGTACTAACAATGTTTGAGAAGTTTTAAAGTGAACCCAAACAGGGAATTTAGCTGTATACGTAAATGTCAGTTTCATTGACAGGGCTTCAGATCTTCCACATAGCTGTACCACATCAGTTTGGTGGCACCAGATGACATTCTTGTCATATTGTTACATTCAAAGTTAGAATATAAGGGAATCGTAACTCCTTCGTAGACAGTTTGAATTTTGCAGTTCCCTACTGTTTGTATTTTTTTTTCTATACACCAAGATTTCCCAGTTCCTCAGTAAGATAAGGCAAGTGAATATCAAGGAGGTGTACCGATGGAGACAAGTGAGATCTTAAAACTAGATTTTTCTTCTTCTTTTCCTTATAACTTGTGCCTCACAGTTACGCCATATTACTGTCATTGTCAAACCTCTACTTCAGATTACCTGAGCTGTTGTGGACAGGGGGGTTTTGTGTAAGGTTTATGGCATAGTTTGACTAGCACCATTTTAATGTCTGTGTCAACAAGGTCTTAATCACAGTGAAATCTCTGGATCTCTTAGATTTACCAGGAGTTCTCCAAGGAAATCAGAATTGCAAAGGCTGCAGAAAGCCCCAGAGGCTTTCCCACTTAATTAGGAGTGAACTCCTTCTTTGTAAATGAAGTGGTTCTTTAAAATGACTTGAGTCTCCATTGGCATCTCCTGACAGTGCTATGATGAAGTACAAAATATTACTAGAATGATGTTCCCCTCTTCTGACACTCTCTCTCTCATATACCTTAAGGAAATAGCCATATTTTGAGTACATTATTTTTTCTTGTACTGAGACAGAGTCAAAACAAATAGGTAAAATACGTTTAAAAACACTGCAAAACTAACAGATCTCTGTAGCATTACTGTCTGGAGTTTTCTATTTTTAAATACGACATTGTGAACATGAAATATCATTGACAGAACAGCTCTTTAATGAATGGATGAGCTAAAATGATTTATAATAGACTTAATCCTATAAAGCGTCACTGTCTTGCTATATTATGCATTTAAATGACACTGCTGTGAAAAGCAAATGGTACATTCTAATATTTATTGGTTTATTAAGTAAATTTATCTGCAAAGACCATGTGATTTTTCCACTCTGGTCAGGTATTCCTAGGTGCCCACAAAATTCTTTAAAAGCTATTTTCCTTCCAGGTAACGGTGCAATACCAAATTTGAAGCAATGACAGATAAACTTGAGACAAACACAAGACAAACAGTTCTCATTCTTCAGAATTTGCTCTAAACCCTCTTATTAATAGTTATTTCTCTATCATTCTTCAACCCGTGTCATTTAACACGCAAAATATTGCCTAACCTTCTATTTATACACCATAAATCATGCACAGTAGCAGTGAAACATAGTTTTACTGCTTAATTCGAAATGGACTAGAGTCTGCTTATGGATCACCAGAGTAAACATGAAATCACTGTATGAAGGTTGCTGAAATATCTAGGATTTTCACTGATGTTGGGGCTGTTGCTTCTAATAAGTTACATTCTGTCTGGAGACTCATTTAAGTATGAAAGGTTTTGCATATTAACTAAATCATCACAATTAAATTTGGTAAATATTTCAAATAGAAGTTCTGCTCTGAGGAGAAAAAGGCCAACAAAAATTTATCTGAGGGAACTCATAACACAGCCAATGGATGTATGGAAAAGCAGGTATGGGGCCCAATTCTTTCTACTTTCCTGGAGTTACTCCTGGTGTTTGGGCTGATATGACTGAGAGAAATCAGTCCTGAAGATGTTTTTCTCTAACTTTCTTCATCCATTTAAACAATACAAGAGAAGCTCGAGAAAAGGGAAGATGCTGTTGGGTGGTATTAACTTAGGGCACTGGTCATTTTGCAGGGTAGATTATTATCCAGCTTTATGATTAATTCCTTTTACAATAAAGCCCTTTCTGAATATTCTAGGTTCTTTTTCACAGTACCATCATAGATATTTTTGTTCACTGCATAATTCGGTGATGCCCAGTTGCAAAAATCAAAGAGGCCTCCATCCCAAATTTGGCCCCGGTATCCACTGTGGATGTTCTATAGTTGAGCTAGTGATCCACTAATGAGTCTTTCCTAGTTATTGAGTATTTTCTTTGATCAAAACTGTCTATAAACTAACATTAAAAGGGGATTAAATGCAAAATATAAAGGAATCTTACGGTCTGCTTCTGAAATAACATGAAATTGTACACGAGGCTCGTCTGTTCTCTCAATGCAGTTGTGCATAGAAAGAGAAATTACTTGCTTATTTCAGGGCAGGGGTGTTTTAATAAAAAGAGAAGAATGAAGCAGGGTGAGTTTAGCCATTATTGCTTTGATTGCTGCTGGCTCATTAGCATTGGCCACGCTCCTTCAGATTAGCAGTAATTAAACTGTGAAATCAGACCGATTGCCTTAAGCTGAGACACCATACCAGGCTGTCAAGAGAAATCACAGGGGATAAATCAAGGGCCCCGTGCATCTCGGATCACCCTTGGCATGGGTGAGAGTGTGAGAAGCGGAATAATGAGGACATTCAGTTTTTTGTATCTGGTGAACTCTCGGCAGACAAGCTTTGGAAGCGTTGTCATGACGATGACAACAGCAAGGATAAACTCTTACTCCCACTAGCTGTGGTTAATGAAGATGATAATGAAAAATTATGCCAACATTACTGCAATTTTTTTATTCCGACTGGCACTTGTAACCTTACGCCTAATGACACAACACAATAGTGACAGTAATTGTGCATTGATAAATGGGGTAAAGATGCTGAAAAAATGTCTGACTCGAAGATACACAAGTTTAGTTAGCTGAGTAATTTCTTCCAATAAGCATTCGCTTTGTTCTTTGAACTCTCACTAGGTGGTTTTGGACTGTGCATGCCAAAAAACATCTCTAATCACTTTTCATTCTTTACTAAAGAATAGACCCAGCAATTAAAGCAAAGAGGGCCTGTGTTTTATTTCTTCTAAGCAGAACAAACACGATCAAGATAAATAACAGTAATAAAAAGTATTGTTTTACAAATTCTGAATGGGTTTACAAATTCAGTGTTTGTTTAACTGCTGGTTTCTGGGACATCCAGTTTGTCCGACTCAAAATGTAAAGCTTTGGTGAATAAATCTCCAGTTACATTATGTAATGGCTGTGTCACCCACCCATTGCCCCTGCCTAAATGCCACCATTTTTTATGATTGCATTAGTGCTTATGTAAATGTCTTTTTCAACTACAGCTCCTAAAGCATTGCACATGGGGAAGGATTTATTTATAAATAAATAGACAAACATATAGATAGATAAACTGAAAATGTGGTTTAACAATATAGATAAACCGCTGTAAAAACTTTCTTCTCTCCTAACTCAACCACATGCTTCCATTTCCTTTCTCGCATTAAGCCTGTGATCAATAATGGTGAACCGGTTCAGGGTGCTAAATGGGCAAAAATCTGTTCACTTCAGATTTTTAATAGTCTTTTACCAGTTCAGCTTCCTGACCAGATGAGGACCAGGGATGCGGCACAAGAAACAGCAAGAGAAATGGCAGTGAAAACTAGCCTAACCAAACTCAAGTCCCACCTTGAAGCACGAAGGGTGCATGTGACTTTGGGGAGAGATCTGCTCTTGAAACTCTCACTGCCTTCCAGTTAAGCGCTATGGGACCATAATCCTGAAGAGGCTTATGGAAGCTGTTCAAAAAGTGCTCACAGTGAGAACAGTGGCAGCCACCAGTGCTTTTGTAAACACATCTCTCAGTGATTCCCAAAGGGCCACACGGCATGTCAGGAATCCCTCCTGCTCCCCAGGCCACCCGCTTCCCACTGCTGAAAGGTTGATGTTGTTTCAACAAGCAAGCGTGATATGGACAATACAGAATAGCAAACTCTTTCAATTTATGTAGTGGATTTCCATCTCTGCTGAAATCCAGCATCCACACTCCCACTTTAGAAGCCACACCACTTGGCTTTAAAGAATAGCCCAATTGAATATGTGAGTATGCTGCAGCACAATAACCTCTCTGGGATTAGACAAATAAATGCAAATGAATCATTTAATGCAAACAAATCACTTAAAGGAGTAAGTGTTGTCTTATTTACTTCAAAACTACCTAAAAGAATAGCTCTTTTGATAGCTTTAGTAAAGTGTTTGGGGTTTTTTTTCTATGTAAAGTTCTACTGTTGCTCACCAATGGCCTCATTCCATCAAAGCTTTAGAAATCTAGATTGTTGGATGTGGGATTTTTTTTGTTCAACCACTGTTTGTTTTGTTTTGTTTGTTTTTCAGAAAAAAAGATTAATCACACAGCATTTGGAGGTATATCAGATATATGAGGGTTTCTCCTTGTCTAAGTGGTATTTGTCTCTTCAGTTCTTGAAAGGCAGTATTAAGACAGCACAGTAGTGTTCGTGATTCATGGTTGCAATTCTCTTTTTATTGCTGATCACAAGCAGTGAATAGGAGCTGCAGAAGGACACATTTCCAATTACTCTATCTCAGAGTTCTCCACTGCTTCTTAACTGAGACTTCTCTATCTGAAAGTGAGTGTAATGCAAAAGTTTATTTAAAAAAAGAAACCCACACACATAAACCAAAGAAAGATTTCTTTGCTCTTTCAGCTACATTCTCTTTTAAAGTTGAGTCCGTCTCCACCACCTTGTTGCCACTCCTCACTAGATGAATAAAGTCAGTTTAACCACTGGAGAAAGGAATTACATGAAGCAGTTTAAGAATAGTAAATATCTGGGAAGAATGTGGTCTCTTTGCACAGAAATGGCTTATCAAAGCAAGATCGTAATTCCCTCAGCACACAATATGAGGGATGGGGGTAGTCCACGTAGGAAATGGAGAGACTGATTTCTGCTTACTGAAGAGGAACTATTTCTTGGACTATGGCCTTTGGTCCTTGGTGAGTTTGGGCCCTTATTCTTTAGTAGGATGCACCTGTGCAGGTGCAGAACTTGATGCAACTCAAATAGAATTTCTGTCCCATCTACAGTTACTTGATTATTTCTTCACATAATAGTGGGGAGGTGGAGAGGAACAACAAAAGCCTCTATTATATTATCCTTGAGCATCTTTAACCTTTATCAGCATCAATTTTAAGAGAGAGATTTTTTTGAAAGTGAAACAGGAAAAACATCAAAATATGCCATCTAAACATTAACACAGAGCACAGCTCCCAAATTGACAGAGAAATCAGTGCTGGGGAGAAGTCTGGAATAAAGGATCAAAAGCAGGCACACTCTCCGAAGAAAGGAGGATAACAGTACAGAGCACCGTGCACTGAGCGATTTTGATTTAAAGCATTTTAAAAGAAAACTCCGTTTACTTTAGAGACTGACAAAAGTTTATACATTCATGAATGAGTTCTTTATGTATTTAAGAGGGATGACAACAGACAAAGGGAATATTTGATGAATGTTCAGGCAAGATTCTGAAAGTCAAAGATCATTGAGAGAGGATAGAAGGTTTTGGCTTTTTCTTACAAATAGCTGCATCTGTTTGGCACATTGTGTTTCCATTCTGTATGCTGGAATTATGAATAGAACCAGAAAAGGTATTTGGGAGCTGACTGAGGAATTTAAAAAATATAAAAGGTTTAGGAAAGCTATGGCTCACATCCTTTCATAACTTCCTTTTCATCTTGCCCTGTAATGGAGGACCCTGGCTAAAACTAGCAGCTAGCAGAGACAGGAAAGTCATAGAGATAGAAGGTTGTGACTTGAATTCATGGAGAGAACAAGTGGGAGAGAAAACTGAGGCAGTTTTGATACATTTTTGTTTTACCATCTTTTGTTTTTAAGGATTTTGATGGAGATATTTCTTTCAACTCTGCCCTGTATCAGGGTCAACAGAGAAAGACTGGACACCTGTACTTCAAGTGTGTCACTTTGCAGACTCCTATCTCAGTAGTTTGAAGGGGTTGTGTGAGATATGGGACCACATTTTAGTTTGACTTTCTGTCTAGGGGCAGTAACTTCAGCAGAAGGATGGGAAAAATAACTGAGAGTAGTAATATCTAAACCACCTCAGCAAAAATTGCTGGAGTTCATCCGTTACAACTCATCTTTTCTGGTACATCAGCAAATTTTGAGGTTTCAGAGAAAGTTCTTAATTATTTGTGATGGAGTTTAGCTTGCAGAAGAATAGGAGACCATATGACAAATACTGCAGGCAGATTTTTAATATGATGACCAGTATTATAAGGTATTCAGATCCTCTTTTGGAGGGCAAAGTGATTATTTCTTATTTTAAAACATTCCTTATCACTTCAAAAGTACAGAAGGCAGAACTGCTGGTGAATGGATTGTGTTACTGAAGCATCATGGTACTGATGGGAGCGAGTTACCAGGCTTTAAGTAGCAGGTGTAGAGACCTCCAGGTCTCTCTTAGTAGGCTGAGAACCAAAGGCTGTAGCTGGGGAGTAGCAAAGAGGGTTCTCCATGCTTTGCTGAAAAAGGAGTCACCAGGTGTTAGAAATCAGCGATTACTTTACACCACACCGCACCAGTTCAGAATCACTAATAAGGGAATAGGTAGTATTCCTGGCTTAACTGATGTCAGAAGACGTTATGCACATTAAGTAGAGTTTCCCCATGACAGAGTTTTACTGCATCTGCCACTGTTTTTACACAGGCCTTTTCTCCTGACCCATTTTCTCTTCTTCAAATGTAATCACTGGAGTCACTGCACAAGGATGTCCTTGACCCTTTTTCAATGTGAGTTCAATGCAAGTCACTCCATATAGTGCTACAACATCCCCTGGATGTTACACTACCGTTTTCAGTAATCTGAACAGGTGGATTTTCTACCTAATACAGCAAAGTGCCAGTATTTCTTTACCTTTTTCTGTTTTGGGCTGGTAAGAGTAGTTACACATCGACATGTGGGAAATCTCTGAAATGAGGAAGGTGTGTTTACCATGGACTTCTACTTCTGCTTCTACTTTCTGTAGTGTGGGACCCATGCTTGTTGACAGGCCAAATAGTCCTTATGTCCCTTCATGAGTCAGGATGGTGGAGGGTAGGCAGAAGTCACAGTGCAGGAAGGGCAGTGAGATTGTAAAAGGTTTCACACAAGCTACATATGGAAGAGCATCTACATCAGCAAGCTTCTACCAGTAGCCGAACCGGAAATCAGGAACGCACCACTATCTTGTACCTTAGGCCTCTGTTGAGAGTATGAAATAACCCTAAGCCCCTCTGTGCTTGTCTGTAGTGTGCCAAAGGGAGAGATGGCAGCAGAGGAGGTACGTCTTGTGCATGCAGATTGGGCTTGAAAAATCATGCTGTTCCTCTCCTTCTTTATCAGTCAGAGATTACAAGGGGTGAGGAACCTCCCCCATGGCCGCTATAACCTCCCCAGCTAGAAAGAGTGACTATTACTTTGGCAAACAAAGACCTGTGCTCCCACTGCTGCAAATGAGGTAGTTCAGGACTGCTCTGACGGTGCTGAGATGCTCTTGCCAACATGGCAACACCTCATCTCAGACACAGCAGGCAGAAGGAGCTGGGAGCTACTCAAACCAGCTTATGGCTGGCACTCAATGATCCGCAGGGAAGGCAAGTGGTGGCCAAGCTGGCAGGCACTCTAGAATGTCAGCAGCATGCTTGAGGCTTGTGCCGCTGTGTAAAACACTCCTGCAAATTTGCACGTTTGGCAATGACTGTGCAGAGTATGGCTGTTACGCTTGTCTTATGTGTGTGGTCTCGTCCCGTATCAGGCTGCCTGCCCACCAACAGTGCTGACTCTGGACACAGGAGAACCAGTAACTCCCAATGAGACTTAAGTCTTGCTTTTCAAAATTTTTCATCTTAAAGTAACAAGGCAGCTCCATAAGACTTAGATGCATCTGATAAGGTAGAAATTTTTGCACAGGAATTGCTTGCTCCTTCCCTCTATTTCTTTCATATATTTCACTCAGTCCATATTATATCTAGCGTTTAGAAATCTAACTCCATGTTTTTCTAATTATATAGTAATTCATACTACTTAAGGTATATTTAATGTTAAAATTTCTCTGTTAATTTAACTTTCCAACACTGTCCATTATGTGACTTACATGACCATTGTGGACGTTTATATCAAATCTTCTGTAACAGTGGATATGCCCATGGCTGGTTCCTGTCACCCCACAGAAATCGGCCAACTGTGTTACACTTCTGAAACGTAACTTTGAAGATGAAAAAGGAATCATGATGAAAATTATAATTTATTTGTTTTATATTCATTGCCCCAATGATAATGCCTTTATAAAACTTATTTCTTGTTTTCTCTTACTTCAGATCTCTTCCTCCTTCTAGCAGAAATGGTTGTATAGAGACATTACAATGGCATATTTTTATTTCATATTCAGGAAAATACCTTAGATTTTTAGTTGTTATAAATGCTGAAGAATTGAAGTTGTGAATCAATTTAAGTCAGTGATAGCTATGTCGTTAACTTCACACATATCAGGATTTTGTCTAGCTGTTCCTAATGCATTTGAGTCAGAGTTTCTGTAATTTTTATGCTGTTACATATTTAGGGATTCCTTGAGAAGGAAGTATATCAATATAAAAAGCATTTGCTGTCCTGTCTGTTTTGGTTTTCTCTATTGACACTGTCCTTTCCTGCAGGTAGAACTAGGCTGATTTAGTGGAAGTTTCCAGCAAGTCCATTGTACTACAGCATACAGACTTTTGCCTACTGGTAGCCAACAACTTACTGTATTTTAAAAGTCATCCAGAAATGCCCTATATATTATTTGTATGGCTAGAACTAAGGACTTGTAAAAAATGAATGAAAGTTTAGTTCTGTTGGGACAGTTTTGCACAGTTGTAGCTGTTTTGATTGTTGTAGAGTCTTTTTAGTGTTCAGCAGCGGAACTAAAATCTCAGACCTGGAGTTTCTTTTGGCAAGGATTTCACTACATTCTAAAGTTGGTGTGTTGCATAAAACAGTCACTTTCTAACATTAATAGTATTTACCTATCAGATGTCAGTTAAAAAATATAAAAATATAACTGCAGCATTGGTCAGTTGATCCTATTGACCGAAAATTATCAAAACTACACTTTGCCTTGTAGCTTTCTGCCACTGCATTAATCACTCATGGCTTCCTTTACAGTCAGTGGAGTGAAAAAGTCACTTTTCAGATGTGATTCTTCTGGCCTATTTTAGATATCTAGTTTAGGACAAGGTGAACTGCAGCCTAGAAGTGTCTATTTCTCATTGCTGATTATAAAGGGAGTCTAGACATCTCCCGGAGAAGTAGGCAGCCAGATTGCAGATGTTTTTATTTGGCATTGTGTGTCTTCATGTGGCATGGGTGACTAAAAAGGCTTTTAAGCTCTATTTTGTTAGAATTATTCCAGTACAGTAGGTTTAAGCCTAACTACTGAAAATGAGAGATCTTTTTATAGGTTATTATTTTATAGATAGCAATTAACCACTCAGAAGAGCTGCTAGTTTTGACACGCACACGCTCAGCCACTTCATGCTTTAATGTTAAATTATATTTGACATTTAATTTAAGCTCATATTGCTTTCATTCAAAAATAAACCCTACTGCATTAGTAGTGAGAAGGTGGAGGGATAATTTTTCTCCCCAAATTCCCACTCAGTGAAATCTAAACTGATTCTTCATGCTTAGTTTTTCAAGTATATTATGTGCATTCTTCTGAATATAAGTCTGTGCAATTGCTTCTCAGATGTGAGGGAAAGAAATCAATGCGTCTAACTTAGTAAGCAATTACAACATAAAAAATGTATTTTTAATAGGAGTTTTGAAGGTTACACATACACTGAGGTTTGTTGCCCCCTTGAACCAATTGTAATCAGAAGTGACATACACCATTATTTGCTGGGCAAAGCAGCACTGATTTTGAGGTTTTAGCAGTGTGCAATATGATCTCTTTAGCTCTTATAAATTAATCAGGACAAAGACTTAGCTGACGGACACTCATGTAATAGCAGGAGGTTCTGCCTGGTGTCCTGCCCGTGATGTTTATCCTACATGAGTGAGAAGAGAGATCTGTTCCACCAGGTCTCTTCTACAAGGCTGGACCTGAAGGGAGGCCAAAGGGAGATTGCTTCTTCCTTGGTATGATCTGGTTTAGCATGAGCCATACTTTGTTGATACTGCTTTGCTGGCTCTGTTTTCGTCCTTTGGAGCATCCTTCTTGCTCTTAGAAGAGCCAGGCCATGTTTTACATCTATCTACCTTTTACTTCATAGCTATGCGCACCACAATGAAATGTTGCCATTCCAGGCAAAGAAGCAGAATCTGTCTCCTCTGGAGCACTGCACCACTGCTGAGAGAAGTTTCAAATTGGTATTCTGAATGCTGCTTTCTGTGAAAGACCACATGGGACACCTAGGAGTAGAGCTTATTGAGCCAAATTATTAATAGAACTCGGCCATCTACATTCCCTTAACTGTTTAGCCATTCAGCCCATCTTGGCTGCTTCAGGCTTTCTGTGCACACCGTGACCAAGACCTGCTGGCAAAACGGAAGTTTTGGCAGAGGTGGAACTTTTACCAGCAAGGTTTGCAGTCATTGGAAGTGGATGGTGATTATTCAAGGGAGCTGGTCATCCCTGGGTGTGGTTTTACTTAAATGTTTTCAATGACCACGAGTCTCTGCATCTTCTAGACAGAAACAAAACAAACAAACAAAAACTCCACCAAAATTAGAACCTCCCAACATCAAACAAGCCAGTGCAACTGCAGGTTCTCTGCATATTTGTCTTTGCTGTTAAATTGAGCGATTTATCCACCTTGCAAAAGACATTAGCATTAAGGGACACAGTCTTTCTCAGATGTAATTCATTATTAATCTTAATGGGATTATGCTTCAAAGACCACTAAATGCACATCTTCAAAGTACTTAAATTACTCCCTATTATTACTTCTGACAATAAAATAAATAAAGCTTAGTTAAATTCTACATGCTAAACCCAAATTGCTTTATTTCTTTTCACTGTGCCAACTAAAGCAAAACAGACCATTCAAACCCAAACAAGACAAAAAAACCCCCAAACTCTTCACTCAAAATCTTAAGGTTTTAATGGATTGTGATTAACAAATAATGAAAAAACTAGATTGAAGACATTTGAAAATGCATTTTTTTCGTTGTAAATGTATGCAGCATCAAAAGTATGATTACAGTGAGAAGAATAAATATTTAACATCAAACAAATTTCTTTATTAAAAGATGTATTAAAAAATGCATTTCCTAAAATTGCTTTAAAATAAATTTTAAAACTTCCTATTACAAAGCTAGCATTATCAACAACATAATATAGATAACTGGTAAATAGCTCTTTGGGTGGCATTTGCTTTAAAAATGGCAGTGAAAGCCAAAATTTCCATTTGTCTATGTTTTCTGATGCAAATTCTTGAGAAGCTTTGCACAGAATAAACATGTTCAAGCTGTGCCCTGGCTGTATGGTGTTATGTGACAGGGAGGCATTTTCTGATGTTTGCGCTAACTGCGTTGGAGCTGGACTCTTCCTAGGGCTGCACTAGGTTTCTGCACAGAGTTACATGGTGAGGAAAGAGAATATCTTGGACAAATGGTGTAGAACATTGTTGCAGACAGACTTGCCAGATGCTTGACTTACCCTTAGACGGCTCCAGGCTGGAGTATGTATCAGTTGCCTGTGCCATGGCGCCTCCTCACCTGCAGCCAGCACCTCCTGCCCATGTGTCTGTCATGCTCCTATCCTCAGTACTCGGGGCCTGAACTGAGGAGCAAGCACCTTAAGGGCATAAAAGAAACCCATTTGTTTTCAGAAGCAACAAGATTAGGGCTCAGGGTTTGTATTATCCCAGCTCAAATCCTGTTGATCTTATTTTTCTTTGCTATAATCTGAAATAGGCTCGACTACTCCATCAGTGCACAGTCCGACTCTGAATTTCACAGGTTGTTCAGAAATGATCATTAGCTTTTTTGCAAGTCTCCCTAACATGTTAATTCTGCATCCCCACCCCCTATTAGGAGGACTTCAAGGAGTGACATCTCCTGACACTGGGGAGATATGTCCTCTATCAGGAGGTTCATCTCTTTTGGGGTATCTGTCATCCAAGCTCATGGCTTGGACTGTTCTTTCAGGCCTTCTCTGCTTAAGGAGGCTGTAAAACTTCATCTTTGCCTCCATGTCTGGAGCACTGCTTGCACTGTGGTGTGTCTAACCCATACAAACGACCCTTATGCTTCACTCTAGCTGTCCTCTTTCTCCCCCCCCTTCAGTTACTCCAGTGAGCATTGTGGGTCCCCCGTTGCCTTCCCTCTCAGAGAGCTTGGGCTTACATCCCTCTACCCACTGCTGTCATCTTTCCTCTGTGAAGGAGGCAGGTCATTTGGAAAGACAATAACTTAAACTTTATGGGGAGACGTTCATACAGGGATATGACTGTTCTGGAAGATGTCCATTGGTGCCATCAGTCAGCTCTTTGGCATTCAGGCAATTGCAGTGGTACTCGAAGCAGTGGCTCCACTAAGCAGATGGTAGGAGTTCCACCTTCAATTTTCCAGATTCCCCCCCAGTAAATACAGTTGGTTATAAATGTTGATGATGATATTCCCCTGGCTACCTGTGAACATAAAAATGTCTTTCTTGGACCATGTAAGTCTGTGTCCAACTGCAGGCAATAGCAGGATGGAGTAGGGCCATTGTGTAGTGACACTTTGCTGATGTATTTCCCCAGCTTCTGGTGATTTGCAGTCCAGGGAGTTCCTGAACCACAGATGGTATCTTTGTGTTTAATAGCCTTTAATATATTTTTCTTCTTTCAACTTGCCTCCAACATTCCCCTTGAAATTGTGGAGGAGAGCAGATGTGCTGTTCCCAAAATTCATCATGTTACATTCAATAAAAAAAATGACACTGAGCAGAGTGCAGAGCCTCTCAGTCTCAAAAAGTTTCTTTTATTATACAGTAGTCAGAGCTCTCAAACTTGGTAGAAGCAGATGCAGGAAGCTGTAGTCTGATTCAGTTTGTCATGACTGGGACACGGATGGTCCTGTGTGTTGGATAAACTCAGTTAAATCAGAATGAAAGAAGAGGTCAAGACGAATCTTGACAAGACCAAGAACTGGAGAAATCATGAAAGAGTTAAACTAAGGGACAAGGCAGGAGCCTGGTACGAGGTGAGAATTACAGATAGCAAGATAGGATGAGGCCTGGGAAAAAAATGCAGGCAGTGCAGGCACAAACACAAGGATGATGGCATGCAAGAGAGGACCCTCAGAACAAGCACATTTCATTGCCCTCCTCTGGATCATGTCCAGAGGAAGGCAATGAAACTGGTAAGGGGTCTGGAGCAGAAGTCTTATGAGGAACAGCTGAGGGAACTGAAGTTGTTTAGCCTGGAGAAAAAGAGGCTGAGGGAAGGTCTTACTGCTCTCTACAACTACCTGAAAGGAGATAGTAGCAAGGTGGTTGCTGGTCTTTTTTCCCAAGTAATGAGTGATAGGATGAGAGGAAACGGTCTCAAGTTGCACCAGGGGAACTTTAAATTGGATATTAGGAAAAAATTATTTACTGAATGAGTGGTCAAGCATTGCAACAGGCTGCCCAGGGAAGCGGTGGAGTCTCCATCCCTGGAGGTGTTCAAAAAGCATGTAGACGTGGCAGTTCAGGATATGGTTTAGTAAGCATGGTGGTGTTGGGCTGACAGTTGGACTTGATGATCTTAATGATTCTATGATTCCAAGATATAACCTCCAAGGACAGATGTAGACAGGACAAGATGTAATATCCAAGGACAGAAGAACCTGCAAGAGGAAATATCAGGGTCTGAGGCTAGCAGTCGAGGCATCATTAGGTTTAATATTAGGACACAAATTCCTAGGGTGTTTATCACACAGGCACTTGTTTCTTGTTTATCTGCTAGTTTGAAATTGCGTTTGGGTGACATCCACTCTACTTAACTTCGTAGAGACTGACTGGCCACCTGGAAAGATGTGTCATCCCCAACTGTTGCTGTTGCTCACCATCCTTACACGCAACCTTTACACTTAAGTAAATCCCCATTGATCTGGAGGGCAGGTTTGCCTTTAGCGATGAGGCTTCAATGGAGTTTCCAGGTACCAGCCCACTTTTGTAACTGTTGCAATCAAGTTAAACAGTAAGGCTTGTATTTAAGTGTTAAAATAGGTATAATTCTCCGAGTACTCATCACCCCATATCTCAACTTAGAATGAGTTGCATTTATCTACCAGCTTTTTAAATCAGTCAGGCACTTCTATGTGAGAGCGGACTGCTGAAATTGAACAGTTTAAGTACGGCACGTAAGACTTGTCTCTGTTTACACAGATTTTATCCAAACCAGGTGACTTTAAATGTTTTAGTAAATATATTAAACCACCTAGATGCATCTATTAGGAGCTGCTTTACCAAGGCTAAATAGAAGTATTTAAATGTTTTATGGATGTCTGTGCTGACTTAGGAACACAGTTGCTGTGGCTGAAGTCGATGTAAAACATAATATGTCAAAATGTGCCCAATATAGAGGACATATGTTTTTTTAAAAAACACCTTACATTTCTACTTTGTAAAATTTAAGAAAATTTATTTTTATTGTACATTTATTTTTTATTTTACAATGTTTTACCTGCAGTATGAAAAAAAGAATTTTGGTCTGCTGTACCAGTTTTGGCTTCATATGATAAGTGATTCCTAGGAGGGAAGCAAATCCCCATACAAACCTCAACAAATGGACTATTTTGTGTCAGGTCAACTAAGAATTTTCATTTTACAACATAGAGAGAGTGTAACTTAGGTGTCAAAACCACAGAGGGGAAAAATTGCTGTTAAAGACCTTTGGAGAAAGTTTTGCATTTATTTTAGGCAAATGGAATTGCGCACAATGACTGCATAGAGCTGAACAGCTCTTCAACTCAGAATTGTTAACAAGTTTGAAAAAACCTGCATCATTAGGAAGACAAGAATTAGGAAAGCAGAATCTAGCTTGATTTGTTCTGGATATTTGTGACTTCTGTAAGTGTTAGAGGCCAGATAACTGACTTTTATTGGTAATAGCCTGAACTGTATTACAATGCGTAGACAGTTGTTATGTGTATATAGTTGTTAAAGCAAGCTGCCACACCAGGTCAGACCTGGTTATATGGATTATAATGGGGTAATATGCAGGCTCAGGAGTTTTCTTCAAATAGGACTCTTTGTGTCCCTTTCTTACAAAACATTTAGATATGCATTGTCAACTGCTACAATGAGTAAACATAAAACATCTAATCCAGTAAGACACAGCATCGTCACCGTCAATGTAATCACTATTCAACAAACAGAAATTGAAAAAGTGACTTTTCTCCTGCAAACATTCTCTTTTCTGTTATATGCCTCATCTATAGCACATAATGGTAAGCCAACAGTGCAAGAATTTTATGCAGCTTAGTTAATATCATGCCATATTGTGGTCTATGCTGTAGTTTTGCTTATTTAAGGGACTAGGCAATTAAGATTGCTAGCTTCCATGTTTAAAGATTGCTTCTCTCAACTGTTAAAGACAGCCTGATCCAGGAAAGCCATTCAAATGCTGAGGATTTTCTATACTAATTCTTTCCACATTAATATTTTCACCATGTACTTAAAAATTTCTGATGAGAAAATGGACGTATACTTCCTTCAAAACCTATGGTTCTGGGCCAGTTATTAGTATTTTAGCACTGCATAACTTCTTTGATTTCTTGCTTCTAAGATCTTCACTGTGTAATGCCAAGCAGCCTTACCCACTGGAACTTTCAATCTTTTCTTAGAAATGCTTTACGAAACATGAACTTTAGCTTTCTAGCTTAGTATTTCATGCTTTGGGCTTATAGAACCTCAATACTTTCATTTTAAAAGTGCCAAGGTCTAAATGAGCAAGCTTTCTGGTAAAATCAGTGTAGAAAGCTACAGGATCAGAAACACAATTTTTACAGTATCTAGTGTAGCAAAAGAAATTCTGCAGGTATATGGGAAGAGTGGGTCTGTCAGTGCATTGGACCTATGGGTATGGCCACGAGTAGTTAGTGCAACATTTGGGGTTAAACTTCAATACCACATCCTATGCGGGAGAGAGGGCTGAGAGAAAAGACTAGAGACTATGAAAGGAAGAGAATTCTTCCATTTCTGTTTGTCTCAATGACTATAGAATTGAGATTAAATCCAGCAGGCCCAGTTGACACATGATTGAACCTGAAAGTGTTTGAGAAGCAAGCCATTTTATTATAATGAAATATTTTGTCTCCAATAATAAACCACACTCAATGCAACTGCCAGTGTTAAGGAAAATTTTACAGCTCCTTGTCTAGAGCAATCTAGACTTCTCATTTCTAATTATATATGTTCTAAGTACAATGTATCTATACAGTTTAAATTAAGATAGATTTTAAATCTAAAAATAAAGATAACGTTTTGAGTAGTCTCAGAAAAGAACAAGTTATTTCCAGAGCTCATTCAACTTTTATGATCATTTCCATATAACAAATGAAAGTTCTCCTAAAAATACTGATGTACCATTACCTAATTAAACTATTCCATGCAGGACAACCTCAGAAGCCTGGATGCTTCTAGATTTAATCTCTAGTAAATGTACCTTCCTACAAATAGAGCAGGGAGTTAGGAAAACACCTGATTTTAAAAAGAGCTGTAACTGAAATGATACTGTTTCTCATGCTAATACAGATCAATCAGTATGGATGAAAATAGGAAAGGTAAACTCAAAAAAGAGGGAATTTGTCTTCTTGCCACAGGCCTTCATCTGCATTCCAGTTGAGCCTATTTTCAAGGGGGTTTTGTGGATCTAATGAACTCTTGTATGGACCTGGGTAGGGATGTGAATTTCAGAAATGTCTGGAGGGGTCAGTGGAATGAGAACATCTTTCCAGGAGACAGGATTCAACCTTTCTCAAGGACTAGACAGAGGAGACTTGGTATCTGGTTACATGACACAAATCCCCATGTTTAACTTGAGCTTTGAATCAGATTTCCTCTGTGATCCTATGGGCTGTTCACGGCAAGGATGGGTATGGGGTAAAAATCCTCCTAGAAAAAAACTAGCTGCACCTTAACGTAAGCATTACCTGGATGGTTTCTGCTAAACTTTGCCCTCTCTTAGACACAAACACCTGAAAGTAGGTATAAAGGCACCTGAGGAAGGCATCACTGTTACCACTAAGCTGGCAAGGTGCTCACCACCTCACTTGCAGGTGATATGGCAGAGTCCCGAGCCCCAGGTGGGACGTCACCCCAGATGACCACATCCAGCTACTCAATGTTGTTCCTCTGGCCTCTCAAGCACTGTAGGAGAGAGCAGGTCTGGCCCTTGACACCTGAACACCTGAAAGAGAGGGTGTGCCTCCTAATTACAGCCGGCAAGGATAGTGCTACAGTTCTTGTGATTTTAATTTATATTGTATTTATAAGTAGTCAATGGCAGGCAAGGATTGACATTCAAAACACCATATGCTGCTTGACTGTTAGGAGTAATGCTATTAAAAAGTGATAGTGCTCAAGCTATAAATGGATGCAATTTAATGGATAGTATTAGTAGCAGAGCTGTTCAGCTGAAACCATGGCTAAAGGGACTCTGGTTTAATAACTTTCTAATTACCTCTGTATAAGCTGGGTCACTTAGCAGTAAACTGACAGGTTTACGTTTCCTTATATACTAGATATTGCTCTGTGTATTGCAATTCTAGTGTAGCCCTACACTAGAATTGCAAATAGAAAATAGTTGGGTTGCTTTTTAGCCTCCCCAAATGGTTTAAATTAATAGCAGTGCAGTTCAACACAATACCTTCATGTGTGCGATTTTAACCTTCATTGATTTTCTCAGTTCCAGGGCAGCATGACATTGGCTAGAAACCCATGCTGATGTGATGGCTGTAAAGCTCAGCGGTGAAAGGAGGTTTACGCAATATTAGATTAGCTCCTGGTATTTGAGAGCACACATTACAGAAAACTGAAGGCTCTGTTGTCCAAGTTATAAGTGGTTGGTATTATTCCTCAGGACAGAGAAATTTAGTATTATTCTGTTTATGAATGGATGGCAGTGGCTTTGCACAAAGGTTTGGAAACTCTGAAGATGCTCAGTTGAGCTGCATCAGGAAAGTTTTCAGATAGGATAAGTGGAAAGGCAGAAGTGGCTTTAAACAAACAGGCTCATGGAGATTTCTACCCAATATCTTCCACATACAGCACACTTTAAATTTTATTAATTGCAGTTGTGTCACTTACCATGACAGCTAAGTGCTGCAATTACCTTACACCTCTGGGAATTTCATGCTTAATACAGCATTTAGGGGCTATTTCCTTATATTTTGTTTATATTTTGCAACTTTTTTGCACTTTGGGGAAGTATTGTAGGAAGCAGAGTTGTGCTGTGAAAGAAAAATGCATCTTTATAGTCCCAAGGCACCACAAGCCCTGTTTAGCCATGGCCTAGGGAAACAGTAAAATGTAATGATCTCTTTGTGGATCAGATGCAATGACTGTGAAGGTTTTCTGCCTCTACAACTGCCCATGATGGACAGGACTTGCAGAGAAGAGCTCCTCAGTGAGAAGAACGTGCAGAACTGTAAAATGACTTTGACAACAAGCTTTACCAGGTGAAAGCCACAATACCCACATCCAGAGGGATTAGCCTGGGGTCTAGCCATGAGCTTCTGCATAATCTAGGCATTGAGGCCACAGCAAAAAACATACTTGTGGAGAATGTCCTTTTCCATTGGCATGCCTCTGAATTGGAGAGCTGGTTGCAATAACCAGATGTGCCAGGCACAGGGATATCAGAGCACAGCAAGGCAGGGACCAGAGTGCTGCAAATCCTGAAACAGAAAATGAAGGAGAAGGAAGGAGGCTCACACAGAGGGCTTGAGAAAATACATTTGTTAATCCCTTCTTTAAGGTGTTAAGCAGGCTCAGCTGTCATGCAAGCCTTGTGCTATGATCCACTACAGCGTACTTTTTCTAGAAGCAGCTGATGAGAAACTCACTTCAGGTACAATATTACTTTGAAGAGTATTGTAAACAAAGAGATATAGGCTAGGCAAAATCCTCTGGGCAAACTTGAACCCTTCAGTCAGAAGCTGTGGATTCAGACATTTACAGCCAACCAGTAATAGTTCATGGATCAAATTTCCCACCTGATGTAGCAGCAGTGCCATTTTATTTGAGTCTGTCAGCATTTTCACATCATAAACCTCAATGTTACAGTATATCTCAGCTGTTTCTAATCCCTGAAAGCTGAGACTTGACATATAAATTGCTAACCCTTATATTAATTTGAATAGAAGAGGATAAAGCTGTGTCTAAGTTATGCAACAAATTCTATTGATTTTTATTTCACTACAGATGTGCTCTCTACCAAAGTCTTGTAAAATATGTTTTATGCAGCAAGGAATTGCCCATCCATTATGTTTTACATGAATTGGTATCTTTTATATTACTTTTAACTGCGTTTGAAGCATCTATTATGTTTATATCAAATAAGCTTTAGCCAATATTCTTTATTGTACATTGTTACTCTGTAATATTACAATAGTTTGTGAACCAAATGCAGGTCCTTTGGCTTTGGTCTTGTTATTAATTTATGAAAAGGTTTGCTAGAACTTTATTTTGAATCTTAAAGCCATGTATCACTGTGTTTGCTGACAAAAATGCACATCTTGGTGAGAAGCAGAAAGATTATTATTGTTCAAATGTCACAGCATTCAAATGTTGGAGAGATTTCTAACAGCATTAATAAAAGTACATTTATTTTAATCTTGCGTATTTACAGAAGAATGTTGGTTAAGTTTTTGACGTTAATCCCGTTACTGGTACAAATGTATTTACCTGTGTGCTACGAGGGGACTCAATTGATTCTTTCTTAAAAAGGCGGGGAGGGAGGGGAATCCCTGGCAGACAGAAAATAACTTCCAGTAAATAGAAATTATGTATCTAGGATATGCAAAACAGAAGTGCTTTCCATTCTCTGTGTAATACTGCACTCACATGATAGCTTGACAAAATCAAATTTATTTCACCTGCCTTCTAATGGATTTTGGACATTCTATAGAGCTAGGGCTATTGTAGCTGGAGTGAATGACATTTGGCATATTAGTATACACTAGTCCAGAAGCCAACGAGTTTTTCTCATGACTAGGGAGTTTTTACTGAGATGTTAATTCAAACTTCAAAAATTGTGAGTCAAGTCAGATTCTCCACTGATTTAAATCAAATCAGTGCTTTCTCTCCCCAACTCAACCCTTACTACTCAAATAGACTATGAAGAAATACTGATGTTCAGCCAATAGAACACGTCAAAATCTTTGGAGATGAGCTGTCAAGTAATTAGTGATCCTGATCTCAGGGTACTGTTACTTAG
Source organism: Neomorphus geoffroyi (assembly GCA_033558235.1). Lineage (NCBI taxonomy): Eukaryota > Metazoa > Chordata > Aves > Cuculiformes > Neomorphidae > Neomorphus > Neomorphus geoffroyi. The sequence continues at coordinate 36,768,383 of JAUMJM010000004.1, forward strand.
CAACTTCTGAGAACAGATTAATCTTCTGTGGACATCCTTTGCATTGCATGTATAACGACTGCTTCTTATGTTCATTCATGTAGTCAGGTATAGGTCTACTACAGATCAATCAGATATTTCCCTGAAAGAAATACATGTGTTGTGTTGCATTTCATATGCAGTGAGCTGAGTGCACTTGAGATAAACTGAGCAGCAGTATCAGCACTGCGTAGCTGATCTGCCCATGTGCAACAACACAGATGTACATCAAACACTTCTGTTATGGATGTATCAGTGATACAGCGCATAATCCATATAACAATTCATAGTTAAATGTGTTTTAATATATGTGGTAATATATTTGTTATAGCACATAAAACAAAACAGGCTGGCACACCTGCAGTGATGTTTTCTTTGAGATTTCCAGGTAATGCTTTGATCAGTCTTGCAATAAGCCAGATTCTCCTGCACAAAAAGTAAACTTTGCAAAGTTTTAATACTTGGGAAACCTTGCTAGACAATAGAGTGCAATGTGGAGACTCCTTTTGAAATGAGACTCACCTGTAGGTGAGCATTGTCTATTATTTTGTGAACTATACTTCTGATGTGAATATAAATCTCCAGGAATATTAATGTTACACTCCTGCGAATTGTCTAAACAGGAAAGAACAAACACTGTAAAAACCAATTCATTTGAACCGACTGGTAGAAGACCTTGTGCTGTAGTAAATTGTCAGAATCATTCTTTACCCCTTTGAACAAAATTACTGCTTTCACAACTGCTATACTTCTTACTATCTTTTGTGTAAATTGTTACATTTACCATGTTAACTTTCATGCTTAGCATTATATAGGATAACTGAAATGATGATTGGAAGGGACATGGGCAGGTCTAGGCCAATCTCCAGCTCAAACTGCAGCTATCACCAACACACTCTCACGTCAGTCATCATATGATCCTCCTAAGTCTTGAAAACCACCAAGGGTGATGATTCCACAGCCTCTTTGGGCTACCTTCATCTCCCAGGCCACAGGTGATGACTGTTGTCCTTGGTATGTCATCTAAAACTACTGCAAAGAGTTTGACTCTGCCACCTTTGTAACTAACCCTCAGGTAGCTGTAGACTGCTATAGATTGCCTTTTCAGCTCCTCTTTACTAGATGTACAATTAAGTCAGAGTATGTGCATTTGCCTAATATGCTTTTTTATTCATATGTTTTTTCTAGCTTGACTGCCCAGCTGCTATGTGTGCTCTGCTCAAACCACTAAGGGGTAATTTTCTTTTAGTAGAGCTTCTTCCCACAGTTCCCTGTACTGCATCTTTCCTGGTGCGTGTGGGGAGTAGAAGGCTAAAAGCATCTGTAAAATGAAAACGTTCCTCCACCCTCTAATGACTGATTTCAGTAGGTGGAGATGAAGATTTCAACGATAGCAAAGAGCAAGATTGGGCCCAGTTTGTAAATGATCTGCAAGTTAAGAAGACAACCACAGTAACAGTTTGCTCATCTGTTTTGGCACAGAAACAGTCAAGAAAGATTAGGTTCAAAGGCTTCATGCGTTTATTTTTTTCCCTCACTTTCATTAACCTGGGATGGCCAGCAGGTGATAGCAATTTATGCAAATCCTTCTCTCTATAAGTCATTTTACCTTTTGACAATAGGCAACCGAGCAGATGACACAGTTACAGACAAGAGGGTTTTGAAGACCCAATTTAAAATCTGAGCTACCATATTTTTTTCAAAAGCTTTTCTAAGGATAAGATAAGAGTGTAATCCCTTAGTTTGGTGCAAATGTTTTAAGACTTTGTGTTTCTAAAATCCAATTTGAATGAACCTTGAACTTTAAAGCTGTTTATGTCTACTGAACCAAAAGACACCATGTGATGCATATAATAGTAAGTATTGTATAGTCTTTCTTTTTCTCCTCCCCTTCTGACACTGGTCTATAGTATTTGCCAAGAAAATCATCCAAAGGCAAAATGTCATAACTTTAGGAAAAGAAAATGCTGGTCCCTTTACAGCAAAGGACTTACAAAGCCTCATTTTCCTAGAGGTTCTCTAGTCTTATAATTTATTAGGAGATCTTGCCACCAAATACACTTAGAATGAATCTGACATTGTATGTCAAATTATTGCCAATAGCATGTTGTATAGAATGTTTCTTGATACTCATAACAGCTTGGACAAGTCTGGTGCATCTTTGGGAATAAGCACTTTGGGAATCTGCCTGCTGATGTGACTTGAGAGAGGAGGGTACATCAGATTGTTGCTCACATTTCAAATAATGCATTATTAAAGAAATGAGAGGAACAGGCTGGGCAAACTGTTGTGAATTCCTTTGCTCCCAACATTAGCCTGCCTATATTTTTCCCAAAATAGTCATTATCAATGGTTGCATACTTTCAGAATTTATCATCCATTCTTCCCAAAGCTTTATGTTTTCCAGGCTAAACAATCCCAACTCTCTCAGCCTTTCTTCATGGGAGAGGTGTTCCAGCCCCCTGATCTGTATGTGTTCATTTCTAAACAATTATATAAGGTACAAGAAAACTGGCAGCAGTTCTTTTGTCAGCCTCAATAATGGGATCTCCCTGAGTCTTTAGGTTGCTTGAAAGAAAGTTTAATTTATTTTAGCATTAATGACAATGTAGACCCTATCTTAGGTTGCACCGAATCCTTTTTAAAAGGTGCAAAGATCCTCACAGCAGAGTACAATGAACACACCTGCCTGTCTGCTTCCTACGTCCGTAGGATGATGCTTATATTCAAGGGCTAGTACCTGTTACAGCTATTCTGGATAAAACTGCAGAGATGACCTAAAAAATGGTGGCTTAACAAAAGAGACACTTAGAGCAAATGGATAATCAACCAAGCTTTATTTACAGAGTATCAGACCATTATATTAATGTTTTAAATACCTGACTTTTTGTCTCATTCATCTGTGCCTGAGTGGGAAAAAATCCATAATGTGTAGCTTCCTAATGAAAATAATATGAACAAGAAAAAATCTTCTTAGCTTTAGAAGTAAATGTCACGATCTATGTAAAAATTAGTCTTTTGATACTGTTTGTGAGACCAACATCTTATTGAATTATCTTTGTGCTACTTTTTCACTCTCTAAACCCCATTCTTCAAAGCTTTGTGCACATTGCTGAGTGAATAGGCTTATGGATGCTATGAACTCTTAACAAAAAATCCATTATAATGATGCTTTGCTGTTTCAGGAATATTCACTGTATAACAATCCTAATGGTTCTGGTAAAGTAATAGCTATGGAAACGCAGGGTAGAAGACCGCTTCTCCCCACCTCAGTTGCTATATGAAAGGTTCTGGCTCCAGTTATCGATGATCTAACCACCTGCAGCACTTAAACTTGCTTTTTATTTTTGTCCACAGCATTCAGTCCCATTTGTCCCATTGCATTCAGTAGGACCGCATACATGATTAATCTGATCAAGGTCTAATTAGCGCACTGAACTTGTCTTCCAGTCCAATTTTTTAACCCCTGTACCTTTACCCATGCAGTTACACAGGTGAGCTTGGATGTGTCTGGATGCAGAATATTATTCTGAACAAGCATTTAAATCCAGCTGTAAACTAGTTTCATATTTTGACTCTTCTGGAGAACTAGACTAAACTATCCATTTTGATTCCAGACTATTTCAGAAGCTTAATCAGGAACATCTGGTGAACGTAGAGATCCCTTTCAAAGGGAAAAGTAGCAAGTGAATATTTGACCTGCTTTTGAAACAACAGGAACATCTTCAGTCAGCAGTTAGGGCTTGATTTCTCCATGAAGTGATTAAAGAACAAAGCTGCTCTGGCCTTATGTGTAGTCACCGAAGAAAGCTCAAAACATTTCAGCCCACAGACAGAACTACCCTGTAGAGCAGACTTGTTACTTTCTGCAGCCCAAACAGCCTACAGAAATTAATTACCCAACTTAACCAGCCAAGGAAGATGCCTCAGGTTGGATAATATCAGTATTTCAGGTCTTTTGCTGCTAAGCTTCTTTAGAAATGCACACTGATGGTAATGATTATTTGCAATACTTAGTGGTAAATGTTTTGTAGAACAAAAAGCAATGACTGAGCTTTGGCACGGTTTTTTTAAGTCAGCCACAGTCTGATATGTCAAAGCTGTCTTTGCCACATTTTCTAATGTGACAGGGTTCAAAAGGCATTTTAGTTCTTGGGGAATTATTGAATGGATACATTAAAGGTATATTTTCCTGTAAATACTGGTACTGTTTTAAAATATTCCTACCCAAATTTTGATCATCAAGCTCTGCATCATCACACAGATATTAATTAGTTGAAGTAGGTTATCACTGCAAGAAAAATGGAGAATTGGCTAGTGGAACAACTGGCAAGTAGGCAAGTTGGCAGATGAAGTCAAATAGCACGAATTTGTGTAACATGAATAAATGCACTGAGACTGACTCCACAAATCATGCTGTTTGTGAACATGCTGGTGAGTCCTCAAAGCATTGTGAATTTTGGGGGGCACTGAAAAGTCACACTAAGTGAATATTCATGATTCAACGTTGATAGTGACTTTCTTTCTGACATTTGAAAAATTTCACTCATTCAGTCAGGATAAAGAAAATAATACTGTGTTAAACACCAAACTAAACGACACAAATAGTGAGCATGTTACAATTGCAAGGAAAAGTTCAGATAGTAGTTCAGATAAAATTTTTCAGATTTTGACTATCTGGCAAATATTTATGAATTATAAATGAACATCTAGAAAATTAATTATTGGCTTGTGAATTATTTACTAATCAGAACAGATGTTGAAGTTCTACATTATTTATTATGATGTATTTATTTCAGTGCTGAACACAATCTATGAAGGTAATAGTGATATTATAACTGTATTATTTGAACAGGTTGATCAGTTGTAATTATTATCCCTATTCAACAAGGGAAGTCAACTAAAAAACACGGTAAGGGAGATTTTTCAAAAGACCCAAGAGGTGGACTTTCATAAATCTAGTGAGATTTGCATTTCTGAATCCCTCTGGTGCTTGTGAAAAACCTTTCATAGGGAGGTTAAGTTGCATGCCCAAGAGAAGTCAAGTGCTAGCAATAGAGCCTGGGAGTTCTGATCCCTCCTTAAATTTGCTGGTGACTGTATGCAATGTCTCCTCTGTTTGGGGGATAGGGGTTTTTTCATGATACTGGTATGCAAGATTCTCATTAGATTTCAGGCTTTCCTAGCAAAGGCAAGCAGTTCATCCCTCTGACCAGCCTGCAGGCAACAAATTTATTGTCCAAATATTCATATGTGTTTGGGGTTTGCCAACGAATTCACATCTCTCTATTTTTTTCTTCTCACCAAGACTGCATTGAAACAAGAGGTTGTTCTTGTTGTTTAATGAAACCAACTATCCCTTAGCAGCTACCTCATTAAACTCTATATTTATCATTTCTCTGGGGTGGAGCTGAGATAGATTGTCTGATTTATCATATCCATGACATATTATGAGATCCTAGGATCCTAGGAAGATAAGGAAATTGCAGTGTTGGCACTGCAAAGATATGAATTAATTCAGAGACATTTTGAAGTCCGGTTAGAATTTTTTTCACAAAAACAGATTATTTTTTGTCCCTTATCATTCTGGTTTGGGCATTTTTCACAAAGCCACCTTTGTTTATTCCTGCTTTGTGGCACTTGTTACAGGAATCTGTCTGAACATCTGTCTATCAGCTGTGATATTTAAATTAACTGCATTGTGCCCCTCTCGCTTATTTTCAGGGTAAAAATACTTGGATGACTTGTTTAATTTAATTTTATTTTTTCTGTGTTTGGTCTGATTTTCAGTTTCTTGTTAGCAGTATTGTATCAAAGTCTTGCAGCATGTTCAGATATCTGACTTCATAGTGAGTTTATGCTACTTCTATTAGCTAGAAATCCACCTTATGTGGAAGCAGCTCTCTTTTGGTGATCCCAAAGGGGAGTCACACCTTATTGAAAAGCAATTTGCCACTTGTGAATACCCACCTATAATTTTTAATCTTGGCAATAAAGAAAAAGGTAGAAAATGGCTATGGTAGCACAAGGAAACCTGTACATATATTTTTTTTATTCTGCTTGGATTTAGCTGAGTAGGGAAAAAGATGTTACAAGCTTTGCAATTTATACAGCAACTTTTGACTAAAAACTTGAATCCATCTTATAAATTTTAATGAATTGAACTCTACAACAGCCTTGTGAAGTCCTGCTATGTCCATCTTACAATAAAAAAACTCAGGAATTAATAAATGTAATGACTCGCAGAAGTTTATATGAAGCATCATGGACAGACATGGAAAGAAAACTAGAAAGTCTATGCCTACTTATCACTTCACCTTCCCAAGTTCCAAAAAGTTCTGGAAATCCATAGACCAAAACACTTTGCAGTCATTGTTAGCACTGGAAGGCTTTGTATGCTGCTATGATGGGACCTGGCATGAGTCTGAAGATGGAGATCACCCTGTCCTCTTCCCACTCATCCTCTTATCTCTGTCTGCCCCCTTACATACCCCCAAAAGAACTGTAGTTTGAAAAGTAGAGCATTATATGTTTCAACTACATTGTTTACTTTCAGAATGGGCACCTTGGAGAACACAGAGAGGGCTGATAAGCCCTGTAGGTAGCATTTGGAATCTGCTCTTAAGGAAGTTTGTGGTTGTCCCCCTTACCTGGAGTGAGTGCACTGGTACCAGCCCCATTACAGATTTATTGGTCCAGCTTGTGAGATTGTTTTATGCCGATGTGATTTTCCTTGTGTGACCAGGCCATAAGAGGATGAACAAGTGATTTCCATGAGGATAATAGAATCACAGAATGGTCTGTGTTGGAAGAGACCATGAAGCTCATCTAGTCTAACTCCTCCTGCAGTGAGCAGGGACATCTTCAACTCAACCAGGTTGCTCAGAGCGCCATCCAACCTGACCTTGAATGTTTCCAGGGATGGGGCATCCACCACCTCTCAGGGCAACCTGTGCCAGTGTTTCACTATCCTCCGTATAAAAATTTCTTCCTAATATCTAGTCTAAACCTTTCTTCTTTTAGTTTAAACCATTACCCCTTGTCCTATTGCTACAGGCCTGAAATTTTTTTCCCCATCTTTCTTATAGGCCCCTTTTTAAGTATTGAAATACTATAATAAGGTCTCCCCGGAGTCTTCTCTTCTCCAAACTGCAAGCGCACATTGCCAGCTCATGTCCATCCACCAGGACCCCCATGTTCTTCTCCACAGGGTTGTTCTCAATCTCTTCATCCTTCAGCCTGTAGCAATACTGAAGATTGCTCCAACCCAGATGCAAGACTTTCCCCTAGACAGGCATCTTGATTTCACCTACTAGTGGCCCAATAAAATCCACAATCCCCCTCCCATCTGCCCAGATCCTCCCAACTAGCAGCTCTAGTCAATATCTACCATTAAATTCCTACGATGCCAACTGTGTTAAAAATCTTCTAGGCTTTAAAATAAACCTTTTGCTATTGTTGTTGTGCTTATTAGGCAAGTGTAAGGAAATAAATACAATGTTTTCATCTTTTATAATATTTTTCCAGAGGTCTCTCTAATCCTCTTTTACTTCAGTTGTTTAAAAAAGGTATCCTGTCTTTCCTTTAAAAACAAATTGAGGCCTATTCTTACTGAAATGTGATGTATAAATCATTCTGCTAGGACACATTCAGATCTGATCATCACAAATAACAATATTAATAATCTGATATATAGAAATTAGTGTGAGCACACGTGTTCTACTGTAATGGGAAAAAAGTGATCTGTAACAAGAAAAAATACTCTATTGGGATCCTTTTTAATAAAGAAAAGCAGCAAGCCACTGGAGAGGTGTTAAAATCAAAGCACATCTTAGTCACAGAATTTATAGCTGAATTTCAACAAAAGAGATGTTAAGGTATGCTTTGGTGTTCCTGTAAGTAAAATTTGCAGTACCACACATACTTGATAACCATTTAGAGTTTTGCTGATGAATAGATTCATTTTAATATTTTAAATTAATGTGTAAGTAAGAGTGCTTGATTTTCTTAGATGATAAATAATCCAGCAGTTCTGTAGATGATGAATGTCCCTGCTCTTAGAAGCTTGAGAGCTGACACTGAGGGAAAAATGCATAATGCAGCTGCTGCCCCTGAAATCTGGGGCTAAATTCAGTGCAAGATTTAGAAGCCTATAATGAGAAGTGCCTACCTCCAGAACTGTAATCCAGCTGCCCTCACTTCTCTCTCCTTCAGTTATTGTCTGTCAATAAACACATCTCTGTGTCATTATAAAGGTCTTGCAGCACTTGGGTTTGGTTTCTTCTGTGGTCACATGCAGCTCTAATCTGGTAGAGCAGCCAGCTGCCTGGCTCCAGCCAGTGCCTGGGTACCTGGGCTTTGCCAAAGAACACAATGTGCTTTAGGAAAAGCTCTCTGTGGCACCCAAGAGCACAGCACCCATCCTGAATCTGTGCATTTATAAGAAAATATCAACTTTTATAATTCCACCAGCTGCAATTATTTGTGTCACCCACATCAGGTCTCTCTGCAAGCCTGACTGGCCTGCTTTCAAGGGAGTCCGCTCTTGAAAATTATGATTTGTATAACTGTAGCCCTAAACCATACACTGTAAATATGAAATAGTACAGTCGCCTGATTTCTTCTCCCATAAAAAGGACTTTGGATTTATTCCCTTTCTTAGCCACTGGAAAGCAATGTATAGCATTCTTGTCCTCTAACCCGTGATTACAATAAGGTCCAGCTCTCTGGCCAAATGTAGAGCTTATCTTGTTTAACATTCATTTCGTTAAATGTGTTAAAAAATTGCAATCGCAGCTGTATTTTGTTAATACACTCTTATGAAATTCTCTCCTCTTCCTTACTACGTCATCAGTGACACTTACACAACTAGGACTAAAGCCGAAATTTTGGATCTCTTCGTTTAATATCGTAATAGGGTGTACAGAAACAGAACTTTCTGAGCTGCAGATCCATGGTTGTCGTCTTAAACTCTGTTCTACACAGAAAGAAAGAGCCAAAGTCAGGGGTCTGTGGGAAACCTACAGAAAGGAAGCAGCTTAAAAATAAATAATGATCTTCATGACCTGTTTTTTTTGCTTTCTGCTCCTTATCCTTCAGGCAAATGAACTGCCCTTTAAAATCCAAAGTGGTATGGAGAGGTTGTTTCAAAGATGTAAGTGGTGAGACAGACCAGGAACTCCAAAGAGAAATTAGAAACTGGTCTGCTATTAGGGCAAAGAGACAGAGCTTGTTCCTAAGCATCTCCCCTCCATTGCTCCATCAGCTGAAGGAACCTGGGCTACAGTGTAAACACTTTGGCAGAACCAAAGTGCTACCAAGGAAACTGGATAATACACTGCATTTTAGCCCAACTGTGCATATATTGCAGGCAACCAAGTGCAATGGAGAAATTTCTTGTAAGAGAGACCAATTTTAACGAGAACTCCTATTGAAAAAAAAGTGACATAGCAAATGGCTAGGATGAGAGTTAATTTGCAGCCTTATTCCATCTCTCATTCCCATTTGGATGGGTGCTCAAAATTGTGAAGAGTGTGCAGGATTTATAGATCTTCCCACATGGATAAGACAGAAGAGCTTTGGTTGTTTTTCTGAGACATTTCCCCTTCTGTGGGACAACTCACCTAGCATCGCGCTAATTAAAAGTGAAAGAGGGCTTTCTAAAACGAAGCTTGGTGTTCTTGTTTTAATGCACTCATGTTGTATTCCTGTCCTGAAGGAGTGGCCTCTCTGTAGAGGCTGGGAGGAATCAATACACCGCCACTCTTCTGCCTCTCTGATGCAGGAGTGTGCGTCGGGACCCGCCTACCCCAGCCCTGCAGTCACCTAAAAACTTCAGAGTATCATAAAGCAACCGGAGTGGGCCAAGATCCAGCCTTCATCTGTGTATGAGATACACTGATATAGAATATAATTTTTCTTTGTCATACGTATGATAGTCATGTTTCCAAACCCTGCAATTTCAAAATTGTTTAATTTTCATATAATGTTAATCATAGTTATTACGCTACTCTATGTTATGTCTAGGGGGAAAAATGAGTGGGAAATTTGTTCTGCATGAAACTACCAGACTGAAGTATAAAGCAGACACATAAGCTTGTGTCTACATTAATTTACCCACTGACTGCATCTTAAATTTCATGTCTGTTCTATCATATTCTTAATTAAGCCTTAAGTAATTTAAAGCTTTGAAGTGGACTACTGTTTTATTTCTAGCTATGGAGTGCTGAAGTGTGATTCATACATGTGAATAAAAATAGATGAGGACAGACCTTTCCCATTGTAAACTGTTACAGCTCCATTGAGTTGTCTTTTGGAGAAAAGACCAGAGAGATGACATTGAGATTTTTATCATAATTTTAGGGCAAGCTGAGTTACTCATACATGGCAAAGCTACATGACAGTGCAGAAGGGGCTTTAAAGGTGAACCTCAGCCCTTTGTGTTGGTCCCATTTCATATTTATTCCTACCTAAAGCCAGATGAACATGGAGAAATTCTCACAATAGAGAAAGTAAATACATCCCACTGAAGAAATTAGCACCTCCCCTTAGCAAATCCCACACTTCACATAAAAATAGCCCATGCTTAGATGTGTAGTCAGTGGGGAGCTCTCTTCCAGGGAAGCTTCTGCACAATAATCATCTACCTTTGATATCCAGATGCAAAGTCCAGCTCTCATGGGCACCGTGTGATTTTATGGTGCTGAGTCCATATACCAATAAATGTGTTTTGCTGATCGTCTCATGTTGAACAACTTAGTTTTGAAATAAACAGACCTGTTTCTATGTGAAATTCCTTCTCTGGCAGAGAATATAAACATAATTACCAAAGACTTAAAATCATCTTCCAGCTGAAAACTTGCAATGATATGCCCGTGTTCCATATTAAACCTTTCCCTGCGTTCCTAGCTGGCAGTGGTATACTTCTGCCTCTTGCTAAATGCCTATTGAGCAAAGCCTTTTATTGGTGTGGCTGGGGGCACAATTTGAGCTTAATGTAGGAATATTGCTCTTCAGGAGATCAGTGCTGGTGAAAAATGATAGGTAAATGTTTCCAAAACTTGCTTTTTTTTTTTAGAAATAATAAGATATTAAATCAGAAACAAGATATGAAATATATCTCAGTTACAGCTGTACTGTGCACTGCCTTACCCAATTTTAGGAGGAAAACTAGTACCAATGTTTAACTTTTTGGTTGGCAAAAAAATTATTATCAAAATCTAAAAGATAATTTTAAATTTAGTGTCACTTCCAGAACATGATTTTCTGTTGGTGTCTTCTACATATATCTGTCCTGATACCACATCTCTTCTCACCTTCACATAATCTCAGTTTCATGCCTTGGGTTTATTCTTCTATTCCCATGTCATTTAGCTGAAGTGGGAACAGAAGACACAAATCTGACAGCATAAACTAAAGGTACATTGTAATTATCAGAATATGGTGATTATATAAATTAATAAGTGGCTAAAAAAAATTACAAATACTTATTTGAGATCTATCTTTAATGTGGGAAACATTTGTGCATTTTTTGACAACTCTAAATATTCAGTATTGAAAGAAAGAAAAAATTATCTTGTTTGGCTTTTTTTAAAAAAACTGGTTTTATTGTTTTTCTTGGATCTGTCCTTCAGTGTTCATTTCTCTCTCTAAGTAAGTGACAACTATGAGGGGAAAATAGAGGAAGAAGGGTAAGAAAGGTGCGAATAGGACTAGGCAGGAATGGGATGACTTCTATCACTAAAAATTCTGAAAACAATTTTCTAAGACTCCTTGCGTTAAGAAAATGAATGAAATAAAACATTTCTATAAGTGCCTACAGAACAAAAATTAGTCAATTTTGTTGTTCTTCCTCATTTGCAGGTTGGCTCTACTACAAAGAAAATGAGAAAACTGCTTTTACTATCATTACTCTGGTTCCTTTCAGCCATGGTATTTATATACAGCAGAGCCAGTGATGCAAAGGGAAGGCACAATGCCTTTATATTATTATGTCCTCTAAATATGCAAGAGTTTATGAATAAACTATTTATCAGCTTTCTTTGTGACCAATTCTGAATTTTCTTTAAATTTACATTATTACCTGAGAAGCACCTTCCACTTTGACTCCAGTATATTTTCTTTTGCTTCCATATGATCGAAGTGTCTTATGCAGATGGACCTTCTACTGTGCCAAAACCTGTCAGGGTTTGCCAGAGACCCCACAGAAGTACGGCATAGAAAAGTCTGTGATACTAATGTTATACCATAGAATGGCACAAATAAATGGAAATTAATGGTTATAGCACAGTACCATAGCCTTGATTAGTTGAAATTAGGGAATTTATCAATTTAAAAATTTCTTATTTTAAGCTACAACTTTAAAATTCTCTCTGTGTGAAGAATGTCTCCACTGTCTCATTTCAGACATTTTTCTTTCCATTCATCTTATTTAGTACCATATAAACGTGTATTCAAAGTTGTTTTTCTTTGACTAGTTTTTGCTGATGTTTCTAACATTCTGTGTGTTTTGTCACTCTCGATTTTTGTTCTCTTCTTCCTCAATCAGCTGTTTGAACAAGAGACAACAGTGTTCAACTTTTCTCTGGGAATGTAAAACAGAACAAGATAAAATCAAAAAATGGGTCCTGTCATGATACATATTTACTGAGAGAAAAAAACTTCTCCGTCTTTGAAAGAGTGTATATTTATAGATATATTTTTAGATTAATGACTCACTGGATATGTTGCAGTTTTTAATGGTGCGTGAGTAATGCCTGGGAGTCTGTATTTAAATCTGAGGGAAATCTTGACATTTTTAAAGGGAATTCTCTGATGTTGTTTCTATGGTAACTTTTCTAAAGAGATGATATTTGTTTCAGTTGATTTTTAATTGTGATCAACAGTGGAGTAATGCATATATTGAACATAAAAGAAAAGAAATCATATCTGTTATGAGCCCTTTCAGATCAGCAGGAGACGAAGAGACCGGTTGCATCTCACTTAAACCCTTAACTGGAGGCATAAAAAACTTTCTGAGGTTCATGGATTTGACTTGGGGTTTTGGAAGCAAGAAATCGGGCTGAAAGGCACAAGCATACACTGGAAAACATCGTTAGTGGGGTTACAGCAAAGTAGTCCCCGGTACTGCCAGGTGAAATATTTGGCTTACTGAAACAGAAGACATGATAATCAATCCCAAGACATAATTTGGCTAAAGGAACAAAACTACTAAAAATAGTGACTTTGAGGTAGTGACATAGGAAAATGAAGACTTTAAAGAATGGCTTCGCACATCCTTTTCTCAACAGCATCTTCTCCATTTGCTGGAAGAGCTGAACAGCAGAATGTTTCTATTAATCAGAGTTATAACTCTAAAAACTTTCAGTACCTTTACGTTTTAAACAATGCAGTACTTTAAGGCGTAGTTTCCTTTTCTCTGTGAAGTCAGGCCCTAGTGTGCTCTTGTCCTACAAACGGGGCTAGGTAGCAGGAAAAGGTGTAAGCTTTCATTGTGGCACTTATTTCCTGCCCTCTGAGGTGCTGTGGGGAGGGTTACACTTTCATGCACAAAGCGATTAATCTAAGCGCCAGTCTTGTAGCTCTACCTTGGATGTGGTTGAAGTCCATCCTGATATCTCCACAGCGCCTTCAGGAGCTCTGAGAACAGGATCAGAGGGAGGCTGGGAAGACTTCCAGAGGAATTTTGTTCATAAGTACTATTTCTTATTAATTTCCTTGAATTCACAAGGAACTGTAACTCATAAAACTTAGGAGCATCTGTGTTAGAGTGCACCTAATTCATTGTGGAAAACTAAATTCTATATGTAGTTTGGGGCAGTGAACTCCTAAATTTTCCTGAGCTCTGCTTTGAAAAGGGTTGTATCCTTAGTATTACTGACAATTTAAAATTTGATATTGAATTAAGAGAAATCTTTGAGGTTTACTAGAAAACTTTTTGAACAGTTATCATACACAGGGTGACTAAAAAGTGGCAAGAGTCGAAAGGGTCTTTGCTTTCAAAAGTCTGAGCAAATCACAAAAAAAAAGTGATAAAGACGAGATTTTTTTCAGAAGCTCCAACTTTCCTTCTGCAATTAGCTTTGCATGAGAATCTTGTCAGTGCGTGTCTTACCAAGCTCTGGCCTGACCCCTTCATTTATTGCCCTTTCAAACCTCTGACAGTTACGGGAATCCAGTGATAGGCATGTGTACATAGCTCTTGGTGCCATATCTAGAGACCACTGTTAAAGTGTGAAAGCTTCTGTACATATGAATCAGCACTGTTGCTTTTCTTCCATTTAAAAAAAACCCCAGACTTCGATGATAATTGCTTCAAACACCAAGTGTCTGAGTACAGGTAAAAGCCTATGGACCATACCTACATTTAACGTAAGTTGAAATACCTGTGTTGGTAAAGCAGTGATTCTAAAGTCTAACCGATTTAAGCGGAAATTTAAACTATATTTAGAAAAACTTTCTTTATAAATTAATTGAAAAAATCTAATGAGTGTTTATATGCATGCTTCATTACATGCAAAATGTATAATATAGGATAAGTACTTTTTCAACAATCTTTCTGATTTCATACGTAATCCGAAGGCATAAATTTAAAGCACATATTTTTAAAATGACTGTGTGATACATTCATTTTAGCATGCTGTCACACATAATTATTTATCTAGGTTTTAATGCTTGCGGTTGCATAAACCGATGTAGTCATCCTCCTCTTTCTAAGTCAGAAAAGGCAAAATTTTTCAATGTTCTTGAGTGCTTGTATGATGTCAAGAAGAAAAAGGACTTTCTGAAAGTTATCTAGTCTCTATCCTATAACTGTTAGGATCCTCTTTCTCTTTTTGGCAAGAGTGCATAGTTTAAGGAATCTAGTTATATAAATAAAGCCATGCACATAGTGCCTATTTATTTTACTGACCAAGGGCTGGCTTCGAATCCAGGGTATTTTGTCTTCAAAGTATTAAATTCAGTATTTCTCTTCAGTAGGAAGAGAAAAAGGAGGCAAAAACACTTTCTAAAATTAATAATTAGAGTGGGAGTGGGGATAGCGTCTCTATTGGATATAGTGAAAGAATAAGAAGGATTTTACTGGGTGTGTGGCATTTTTGCCAAATTATCAGCTAAAGCCCAGCTCCAGGACCAGTATTGTTGGTGACATTGCTAATGCTGTTCAGACTTCACCCACTGTTTCTATATGTCAAAACATAAAAGCAAGACCCTTGTCAGGGACCCTAAAGCAATGGCAGCACCAGCCAGAAATCTTAAATAAGGTAGAGCACTACTGGTTCATGAACTTAGGTGGTCTAACAGCACTCTAATTCTGACAATTGTTGAAACTTCATATACCAATTAAAACGCTGTCTTAATAAGAGGCTTTTCATAAGAGATACTACTGTGTTTTCCACAAAGATGGTCTTTCTCTGCAGTCAGAAATGGAAGGTCAGTTTAAAAAGAAGCTAAATGGGACTGTACAAAGCATGTAAGAACTTCGCAATCCACCTGCTTTCGAACTTTACATGATTTCTAAAAGCATTTTGTTATTTTAAATTTATAATGCAAATAATTTAAAAATAATAAAAATGTTCTAACATCAGGTTCAGGTAGGTTGGAAATGAATTTCGATCAATATAATGAAGGACAATTTTCTAATGTAATTTATGATTGTCCTGAGGCTACCAGTGTTTAGAAGATAAGATAGAAAGAGCAATGTTTGTGTCAAAGGCAGAAAAAATGCATCTTGATCTCAAATCTCACTTGGATTTGCAGTGCTGGCTACTATTCTGAAAACATTTTTTCACAAGTAAAGTTTACTAGTTTGCTTTCATCTCAGGAAAGAAAAACTAAATATTCTTTTCACAACAATATTAAAATAGTACTTTTAACAAAACTAATCTGCTGATGTTACAGTAGAGAAAATTGATACCTAACAGTTCTCTGAATTCTTGGCACGTACAGTACTGAAGTGTAAAGTAAGTTTAGCATTTCAATGATAGCCACATTTTGTTATAACAAGATCACAGTGTAAAATCATGCATTTCTCATCATATTTTACTGTTAAATGGGTTTTGAGTTGACATTTCTTTAGAAGCTTCTTGATCAGGCTTTCATAATAGTATTTAGTCTCATGTTAAAATTTAATATTTTTATCTATATTCTGTGAATATAAACCTACTCACAATGCAATTAAAGTTTCAATATTGCAAGTATTTTTTCTGAAATATTGATTTACATGAAGTCTGATCCTGAAAACATTTACTGTTGTGTTCTGGTTGCTATTCTGATTAGTTCTGTTGATTTATAATTAATTTTTCAGATTGAGGTGGGCAGGATTGGGCCTAAAATTACAGAGGCTCACACTGTTCTGTCTAAAGGACATGTTTCAAAACACCTGCTGTGACTCACAAGGTATTTTGAACAATTGTCTTCAATATTTAGTTTTCCTTCATCTGATGCTGCTGCTCAAATATTTGAAGGATAGAATTATTACTGAATTAGGTAGAATGACACTTTTTTTTGACATAACTGCTGGCAAGACTGCCTCTGTCTTGTCCTGTGGTTTATCTCAAGAGCTTCACCCGCAAACCTAGAACATGTTAGCTTTAATTAAATTGAATATTAAAACCACAATTCATCCAATTGTCTTGTGGTATTTTGCCTGCAGATCAGTAGCCTCACAGGCAAGTGGATCAGAGACATCAAATAGGTTTTTTAATTCCCCTGGAAAAATGTAACAAATGAAAATATTAATTTGTTTAAAAATATCTATAAAGGCATCCAGTTTTACATCACTGATTACCTTTATTAGCAATATATTATCACAATACCACTTTTACAGGACTGTATCAGCCTCCTAGAAGGCTGAGCTGACTTTTTCAGACTGTTGGACTCCATTTCACTAATGGGAACCCCTAAACATTTCTGCATCTCTTTTCTGTTTAAAAATAAACACTCAAAAGATCCGATGTGATCAGAAAACTAATCAATAGAAAAATTTGCATTCAAGTTTGTTTGATTTGATGAAGCATAGAACTATTTTATTTATTGAAACTGTATTAATGTAATTAAAATAAATAGAAAATGCACTCTTTACTTAATTAATATTTTAAGCTGTCTCTGAAGAATAGTATGCATCTTGAATGTAGTTATCATTTTAAAAATGCAAGACAGATTAATTAGATTCAAATCTTAGCCAGAATGAAATCATTTTCTTAATAAAGCTAAGAGCTCTAGAATTTATTTGGAAGTAGAAAGTGTCTGGTGTTGATCTTCACATATGAGTATGAAAAGGTGAGAAATAAAACTCAGTGAAGTCTAGTGGTTAAAATACTGCTAAATCAGTTTCCAAATTATGGTCCTAGGTGTTGGTTTTATTTCTAAGAAAGGTGTAGAGGTTTCAAGACATGGGGGTTGGGTTCCTATCTCTTTCATAATACATGTATTCCTAAAGTTAGGGTAGTTTGAGAAAATGTGTATAGGAAGTTAATATTTGGAAAAGACCTTTTGTTCATAGGAGTGAAGGAAATCCAACTTTGATCTTAAGATCCTCATGGACAGAAAATCTGTGAAAAATTCTCTGGAACATACTTGAATTTGTATTTAAGGAGCAAGGGTCCAAAAGATGTTAGATAAAACTTTTGAACAAAACAATGAATGAGATTAAATGGTGTTTTAGCTTTATCATACATCCTTTACAAGAATGAAAATCTATTTCATGCTGTACATGGTGCATGCATTTGCAGAAAGAAGGGACTAAACTTCAAATTGCAGAGAGATCTGTAGTCAGAAATCAAAGCAAAAAGGTCAGTGCAGTTTTCAGCACTTAGTTAGAAAGAATGGAATTTTAGAGTCCTGATAAACATTGCTGTTTCTCAGACAAGAGTTTTGTTCTGTGTAAACTGGAAATATATTTCAGCATCATTCTCATTGAAACTGCAAGATTCAGAATATCTTGAGTTTAGGTGTAGTTCAAATATAGCTCCTGAATTTGGATGAATGCTAATATGAATCTTCAAACTACTGGTATTTTAGACATGCAAAAACCAGAGAAAATGTCTCAAAGACATTTTTACTTTCTATATAAAATATTTTCCAAGAAACAGACATGAAGCTTCCCAGAAATTCTAAAATGAAATGCTGCTGATATCAGGGAGTTTCCCATTTACAAATGCAGTAAATCATATGAGAAAATGTACTTAGATGACCTAAATGTAAGTTATTCAATTGAAAATGAGGCTTTATCAAGTACCAGTAAGTCAATTCAAAAATAAAGGCTGTAAGAGTTGTGTGAAAATTTATAAAACAGCTTTTAAGTTCTAAATTTGTAAACTAATGAAAAGTTTTTCTTATATCTGGCAACACACCCTATGTTTTTAATGAATAGCACCTTAAGGAATATATGTTTAATAATTTCTTCCCTGTGACATAACCAGATATTTGCCATCCCTTCAAAGATTGTATTTAGTACATGATAAAAGTAATGAAAATTGGTGTTTTAAATTTCACTACAAATTTCTCTAAATTTCATTGTTAAAAAAATAGGTATTTTAAATAGCATTTTGCTGTTTCTTGACACGTGTCCAGTTAATTTCATGTTCAATCCATTCAGCACCTGACACTTTCGAAAAGGTGCAGTGTTTGAGCAGGAAATTATAATTAATATATTTGTAAATAAGAAATACAAACTACAAACCTAATGGAAGTATTTATCAGTTTCAGACAGCTCATTAGAAGGATCAATATGCAAACACATGTGTCCTTTTAATGAAATCTCTTGGCGGGTTCATTTATCTTCCAACTTAACTAATACAGGTTAGTGAGCAAATTATGTATGCTATGGCTCTTACTGGGGCAGCATAATATTAGATGAAGAAGTGCACTATCAGGCTGACAAGACTGACAAAGTACTAAGTTGATACTGTGCGCTAAAAATGTAGCTGATTAAATGTTTGGAGAAGGCAAGTGTGTTAATCTGTGGGAACGCGAAGGATGTTCCGTGAGCAGGAGCCAAGTGGGAGCAGGTTTCTCCCTGCAAACCTTACTGTCAAAGCCGGTGATGATGTACAGAGCACCTTCCTCACTCTGAGGTGGGAAGGGTCGGCCTGGGGGTATGGTTGTTGGAAGTGAGCCTGTGACACAGCTGCTCTGCCGCTTCTGAACACGGCAGAATGGCCCAGGGCAGGGGATGCTGGAGACAATTTGGGTGCTGTGGTTTAAGTGAAGCGCTGCACTAGGGGCGGTGATGCTCCAGGGATACAGGCTGCCCTCGACCAACCTTTGCTTGCTTACTCAGGCGCCTGTCGGGGGAGCGAGGGGAAAGAAGGAAAATCTCCCTGGGGTTGCTGCAATGTCGCCGGGACACACGTGTCCCTGGCGGCTGCTGGTGCGGCGGGGCTGCTGGAAAAGGGCACCCGTCCCGCCCCGTCCATCCCGTCCCCGGCCGCCGTCCCCTCCGCACCGTCCTGCAGCCGCCGAGGGGACGGAGGGAGGGAAGCAGGAAGGGCAGGGGGCACGGGGACTGGGGAGTTCCCCGTCCTTGTTTTTCGATTCTTTCGACTCAGGTGGGTTTTGACCGGGGGGGGCCGGAGACAGGGCCGGGGCCGGGGCCGGGCAGGCTAGGGACTGGGGAATGGGAAAGGGAAGGAAAAAGAGGCGGAAAGAGGGGAAAGAAGGGGAAAGAAAAGGGAAGCGGGAAGGGGAAGAGGAAGAGGAAGGGGAAGAGGAAGGGGAAGAGGAAGGGGAAGAGGAAGGGGAAGAGGAAGGGGAAGGAAAGGGAGAAAGAAGGGGAAAGGGAGGGGGAGAGGGAAGGGGAGGGGAGGGGAAAGGGAAAGGGAAAGGGAAAGGGAAAAAGGGGTACGCCTCCACCCTGAGGACAGAGGAGGGCTGGCTCTGCCCTGCCTGCCATCCCCAGCTGTAGTGGCAAAAGGAAACAATGGGGAGAAGGAAGCGGGAGAGCGCTTCATCGAGGGGGGAGGAGGGACTGGAGGGGCCTCCCAAGGACCTGTCAGCTGCACCCGGCAGCCCCCCTCGCTCCTGTCCCACCCCGCAGCCGGACCACTTGGCGGAAAGGGGCTTCGGGGGTGCCTCCGCAGCCTGTTTGTGGGCTAATTCGGGGGAGATGGGGAAGAATGCGGGCTCCATTTCGTTGTAAGGTTCGGTGCTCTCCCGGGTACAGTGGCTTTATCCGGGGGCCGCCGGGCCCCGCACGGCCCCGCACCGGCTCCCCGCAGCCTGTGCTGCGATTTATTTAACTGGGCTTCGTCACCGTCCCGGGGCTGCTCACTGCACACCACTCCTTCCCAACTCTGTGTGTTATTTGGACAACCAGGACAGGGAAAAGTTTAGACCTTCTTTTCTTGGCATTTTGTGATGGGTTGGAGTTTTTGTTTGTTTGTTTTTAAGGAGAACAGTCTTTTCAGGAAGAAACGTTGCGGGTTTCTTTGCTGTATTGTCATGCAAATTATCTTTAGGTTTTCCTCGCTGTCCTTGTTTGATTTTATTTTTGGCTTTCCGTCATTGTTCTACGCTCCGCTTCCATCTTGCAAGAGTGACACCAAAAAAAAAAGGGAAAAAAGGGGGGACACACACGCATTAAAAAAATTAACCAAAAAACCCCTACACGCACACATCCACAACATAAACCCCAAACAGCTTTTCCAAATGAGTGACACAGCCCGTGTCCATTCACCGCCTCACTCCGGCGAAGGGGCTTCTGCACAGCCCAGACCTCCTTAGCCAATTGCTGCCAGCAACATGTGGAGGGGAGGCATCGCTATAGCAACCGGTGGATAGGCCATGTGCGGCAGCCGGCAGGGGCTGCCAGCGGCCCGATATAAGGAGGGCAGCGCCGGGGCGCGCCGGCATCCTCCGCCCGCGCCCCGCGGGGACCCGGGGGCCGCCGCTCCCCCCGCCCCGCGCCGCGCTGCACCGGGAGGCGGCTGAGGGGAGCGCCGGTGCCTCGCCGCCGCCTTTGTCTCCACCGAAGGAGGGGAGTGGAGAGCGGGAGGAGGGGGAAGTATTGGCACCAGAGAAGGATTGCTAGAGCCCGCCGAGGTGCGCTGAGCCCTCCCAGGGAGGAGCCGGTCCCGGCACGGCGCCATGGCAGCAGGTAAATGCGGCGGAGGAGCGGGAGAGGGGGCAGACGGAGCGCCGCGTTCCTGTGCTTCCCAGGGCTCGCGCGGGGCGGAGGAGCGGGATGCGGGGGCGGGAGGGATGGGGGGAGCCGCTGCCGCCCGCGCCGTCGGGTCGGGTCCCCGCGAAGGGGCTGGGACGGCGGGTGGGACAGAGGGAGGGCGGCTCCGAAAGCCCCTGTCCAGCGGTGCCCTGGGGATTCCCTGAGGATGCCCTGAACATTGATGGCCGTTACATAGGAGGGCGAGGAGGGGTCGTTCCCGCTGCCTTCGGCCCGCTGGCGGCTCGGTGCCCGGGGACGGAGCCCCCATACCCCGGCCCGGGAGCCGCGGGGCTCCTTGCAAGACGGGGCGGTTGCTCCGGGGCTTGGGCTCTGCCCGCGCGTTGCCGGGACACGGCCGGCTGGTTGGCACCCGGATTGAAGGGCGCTTTATCTAATCCCTAAATTATGTGTCTTCAGCATCAGCATTAGATCAGCGCTGGCGCTACGGCTTGTGTCTCTCTTGCTGAAGATATTTGATTAATCTGGGCTCTCGCTGACCGTCCTCTTGGCTCGGGCTCTGACACTTTGTGACTTGGACCTGCCGAGTCCCACTGTCTGTCTGTTTCACTCTGGCTTACAAAGCTTGGGCTGAGGAGGAAACCTGCTTGCTGGTGCTCCCATTCTGCTGCTTTCCCCTAGTTGCTCCAGAGTCCTTAGCGATGGGAATCGAAGTTTCTTCACCGTGGTTTGTGTCCTCCTCTTCGTGCTGCCATCCCAGAGGCACGCTGCGCAGCTTTGGGCAGGACAGGCCGGGCTTCTCCGGCTCCATCTCTGGCTCACCTTCCTCCTCCACAGGCATGGATGTGGCTGTCCAGTTTCCCAATTCGTGTGTTATCCCTACAAGATCTCAGTGATGCTGTAGACTTTTGTGCTGTACTCTTTAACTAAATGCAGACTTTAAAAAAACCCTCAGGAAAATCTTGAAGCTCCTTAAATTTCCTCTTCTGCAACCTTGTTCCTTCCACACCACAAACTTCTTTGGGGTTCTTGGACATTTTGGCGTTTCAGCATCACCTTGTAGTGGGACTCAGGATAATAGCTATAATTTCTTGTAACTCTAACCAGAAACTTCACTCCTGTTTGCCTTTAGGAAGCCAGAAGAAAATATCTGCCATTGATCAAGGGATCCTTGAACTCACTGAATTCTTGATTGTATTCAGTCATTGTTCATGGTATTAATCCTACTAAAAGGTATAGAGATGCTCCAGAGTGCTTTGTGGTGTTGAAGGTTGTGGAAAGATCATTGTACCCCTACAGATGAATAGATCTGTGCCTCTTGCAGTGACCTTTCTCAATGATTTGAATAAGCTGCAGTTCCCAGAAATCCATCTGCCTTTTGTGTTTGTCGATTTGTCTAATCTTTCCGACCCCTAAAAGAAGCAAAAAGCACCTTCCCATCCGATTTCATCCTCCCAAGTAAAAGCGTTAAATTGACCTCATTTCAGGTGACTAACTGACATCTGCTGAAAGTGATCCTGGCATCAGGCGAGCTTTCTGGGAGGGAGTGAAGAGAGAGGCAGAGGACAGCGGCCCTAGAAAGCTCTTACTAACTCTAAAGATAGTACTTTAAAACACCAACAAGTAGCCTGGACTGTACAGCTCTGGAGTGCAGTACTGAACTCAAGAAACCTTGTGTGCACTGAGGGTGACCATTCCCAGGCCCTGCCGTTCCAGTCTAACCTGACTGGGCATGCAAAACAAGAACCGAAACCGAGGGAGATGCTGCTTTCCCTTCTATTTGCTTTCCTGTTTTACTAAAGGATAAAAATCTTGCCTGTAGGTTTCCTGGGGACAGATTAGGGTAGCCAGGCTCTTCCTGATGCAAAGTATTTCTCTGGTTTCCTAGTAACCTATCAAAACTTAACCCGCACAGTGTATCCCAACCTATGTCTCAGATAACCTTACAGAGGGAAATTACTAGAAGTGAATTGAAGTTTTGTTTTATTTAAGCAAGCAGACATACATAGATGTGTGTATATATGTCTGAATACATATTATATATATATATATAACTCCATGCACACCCACACACATCCCTTTCCTCATGCTTTCTATATTAAGAAAATAATATGCATATCCTTTATGGTTTGTTTTAATATCAGTGGCTGCGACTATTAGCAGAGGATTCTCTTAAAAAAAACGCCACCCTTATGAACTAAAAGTTATTCTAGTGAAGTTTATGTTTAAGAATAATGATTTTCTTGTAGAATTCTTTTCTTCTGCCTAGGCACTTTTTTCCCTCCTTGAATGGCAGATTTGCAAGTACAATTTCATCTGCACAGAGGAACAATAGCTTTCAGTTGCACAAAGGATTTCTCCCACCCTGAATCCAAACCACAATGCCTCTTACTCTGATAATAGCTTCTGAAAAGATTTTGTAATGCACAGAATTAATACATGATTATTTCCGCCTCACTTCTCTCATTTATTAGATTCTATAGTGAATTCCAAATTAAAAATAGCACCTCTTTAGTTTTTTAACGTTGTAATATTTTGAAACAAATCATATTCAGAAGTTCATCTTTTTGCCCATATTTACTAAGAAATCTGCATTTTTTTAAATTATTGCTAGGAAACAAAACTCTCTAATATAAATGTAAAAATCAAGGCATGCAAAAAATTGGAAAAAAAAATGTCAAGCTGGTTTAAAATGAATTGTAGAGATTTGTCCTTTGGCAACTGGAAGACAGGTCGGGTGCAGTAAATGGCAAACTGGGTTTTAAATCAGGAATATCTTTTTAAATTTATGAAGCAAACCAAAACCTCAACTTCAGTTAGAGTTTTGCTTCAGCAAGGACCAGAATTGGGCCCTGTGTTCTAGAGGAAATAATGAGGTGTAATTGTGCTGAGACATCTAGAAGGTGAGCTTTTACATCACGGCATGGGAACCCCTCTCTGCTCTTACAAAGACTTTGTCCCACACTTCCAATATAGGTGTGAGAACTTATTTACATGAAAGCGTACATTAAATATTTACTGACATTTGCCTGGAATTCGTTTGAAATGTCGGTTGTTCTGCTGCATCATGGGATGACGCCGCAGAATGGGACGCTGCTCTTTGATTAGAACAGTGATTTGTGACTCCAATGTTATGGCTGCTCTAGTTACTGACTCACTTTTGGGTGTATACAAAATGTGTTCTGTCGAGGGACCAGGAAAGCCTGCATGAGATCAGATCCTAAGCATTTTTTCTTCCCTCTTAAAAAAACCCCAATAACCACAAACACTCACGGAAGCGGTGTTCTTGAAGCAAACACTGCTGAATTTAAGTGGTAGGTGTAATGTTCTGAGGCAGGATAAATCTTGGCCTTCTAGTATTTATGCTCAGGCTGGGCTCTTTCAAAGCAAGGAATGACTAGCTGAACATCTCCAAAGCCTCTGTATTTAGAATCACATCCTAAGCCATCCGTTTAGCAATTAGTTGGTTTTCCTTCACTGGGGGTCTGTGATTTTCCAAGTAGGAAATCATTCAGAGGAATGTCAATATATTCTGTTATATAAAGTTTAAAAAATGCATAGTTACATGTAGCTGAGTTTAATATTTAATTATATGTAATTTATGTGGTCTATTTATTTGTTAAGCCTTAGGGAAGGGGGGGGGAAGGGAAGGTGATTTGTTTTGCTTGTTATGCAACAGCTATTGTTTCCCTTTCACTCCAGGCATAGGCACCATGGCAGCCCCAACCAGCACAGGGAGAGGTGTTCTGCTTTAAAAGACACCCGACTGTAAATGTCAAATTCATAAATATTTAAACGTTTTTCTTTCAATTTCAAGTCAAGTCTGACAGGACGTCTCTAATTAACCCTGGGCTCCGTTTCAGGCTGGGGCCTTACTGCAAGGAAGAATCAGGGGTTTAGGTGAGGTGGGGGGAATCCGTGCTCCTGGCTGGAGGGGTGGGGAAGGAGGGAGGGAGTTGGCAAGTCGCACCTCGGATTAATTTTTACCTGTTTCGTAATTTCATGTTTGGTCAGACATCAAGCAGGATGAAAGGGCAGCAGGTTTATCCAACCGAGCTGGGGCAGCAGAGACTGTTTCCCGATGGGATATGCCTGGAGGGGGCAGAACCGCGGCCCTCCGCGGCGCCGGGTGTTCCCAGCCCGGGAGAGGCGCCGGAGCTGGAGCCGGGTAGAGGGGCTTCGCCGCCGGCTGTACCCGGCGGCACGTGCGGGGTCGCGCAGCCAGCAGCGGTCACCGATACCAGGGTCATTGCGGGGGTTGTCCCTAAGTACCAGCCCCCCCGAAGGCACGGCAGGGAGAGGGAAATCTGCCGCGCCCCGACGGTAGCGGCTCCGCAGGTGCTCCCGGGGAAGAGAGAGGGAGGAAGGAGCGGCGGCCCCACGGCAGAGCCCTCTCGCTTCCCCGCCGGCCGCCCCTTCCCTCCTAGGACACGGGGAGGGCAGGGCAGGGCTGGCGCGGCTCCTCCACACGTTGAGGGGGTTTGCAATCCCTCGCCTGCCCGAAGCCCATCAGAAGGGACACGGCTATCCTGGCTCTCCACGGAGGATGCTTACCGGGGTGTGAGCTGTGCTGAGCACCCCGCGGAAGGTTTCAGACTCTTCCCTGTGTTTCGCGTTGCTGGTGCTGCCGTGCTCTGGGGACGGGGGGGAGAGCCCTTCTTTTGTCAAGCGCAGCTGCTCCGGGGACGGAAGCCCCTGCGGGGAGAACTGCCCGGCAAAGTTGGAAACATCTAACATCGCTGTAACTACCGAGGGAGAAAGGCAAGCACGCTCTTACTCCCATGCGTTTACTCGAGGCGTGTGACAGCACTTCGCTCCCATCATTTTCATTGTTTCTCTCGCGTAGCCGTTTACCCGGCTGCTTGTGCGGCGCTCCCACACGGCAGCCGGGGAATGAAAGTCTTTTAAAACTGTGGTTACCAAAGCAGAGAAGGGAAAGATTCAGGAGCAGCACCCCAAACTGCCCGCCAGCCTCTCCCTCCCCACTGGCAGCGGTGCCCCCGCGAGCATCCCGAGCTCCGGGGCGGGGGAAGCTGCCCGAGCTTCCCGGGGAGCAAGGCCGGCCCACGAGGGGTCCCAGGGAAGCAGGGGGGATTCGAGTTGTCCCTGCCTCGGTGCTGGGAGGCCAAACGCCGCAGCGAGGCGGATTAACGTCCCAGGGCGCAGCGGTCGGGGAGGAGGCGCGGGCACTTCGGCTGGAGCTGCCTATTTAGATGCAGATTGCGGCCTCTGGCCCCGAGGGGACGGCGGCCTTTCACGGAGATGCTAATGGCAGCGCAGCAGCCCTTTGCTCCCCCACCCCTGGGAGGGAGCTGCGAGCAGGAGGCGCTGCCGTCGGTTCCCCCCCTTGCCCCGCCCGATGCGGGATGGGGGCGCCCCCGCCCCGCAGGTGCCCGGTTGGGGCCCCGCAGCCCCCCGGGACCGCGGCCGGGGGTGGAGGGGGGGGCAGTCTCGTCCTCCTGGTGGCTGTTGGGATTTGGAGGAGGGGCCGCTGCGTTGGAGGGGAGGGGAGGCGGCGGGCCCGGGGCGGCGGGCGGCACAAACCCGGCTGCAAGCCCAGCGCCCGCCTCTCGCCGCCCGGGGGTTACAAACCCGGCCATCCTCCTGCATCTTCCGAGCATCCAGGCAGGAAAATCCGGGAGCCTTACACTGAACCTGCATTTCCATTAACTCAGCCTCAGCCCCGGCTAATCCGCAGCACTGAAGGCAAGGAGGCTAATTAATGACAAGCTTTTACAGTCAAGACCAGCGATAATTGCTTTGGTGGCCTTTATGATTACAAGATAAAAATGGACCGGGCCTGACATAAGAGCCACTGTGTACACTGCAAGACAGGAGGAAATTAAGAGCTGGCTAGCTGAATACGGAGCAGAAAATTACTAATAGAGGAGAGATAATGAATAGGCCGGCTAGGCATTCATGGGGAAAAATCCATTTTGTTACCACGCGAAATTAGGTGGTGGAAAGGAGTTTGCTAATTGTTCTCATCTTGTAGCAACCAGGACTGAGGCAGGGGCGTGCTTTTCAATTCATTTCCCTGGTAATTGTGAAAGGGGGAATGCAGGCCAAATGAGTCTTGCTGCAATTTGCGCGCCTGGTCTTTTCATTTTCATGTTGCGTTTTTAATTGTTGCTAATATAGCTTATAATGAAGCTAATGAGGGGAAATTATTGTACAACTTTTTAGCACATGGAGACAAGTGAAATGCACTAGAAGGATTCTCTCCTATTGCGGCAAAAATAATAGTAATCTGGAGGAGTTTGGAACTATCGGGGTTTTTTAATCTTTTTTTCCTTCTACAACAAACAAAAGGAAGGACTGCCACCTACTTTTTTTTTTCCTCTGTTGTTTCGTGTTTTACTTTTCACTCCAAGAAAGAAAAAAAAAAAGGCTTGGCCTTGCTGTCCCCCCTCGCAGCCCCTGGCCCTGGATGGGGTCCTGCGGGGCGGGGGGGCACGGAGCCTGCGTGCCCGCCTCTGCCTTTCGGTAGTTAAATGCCAACCGCGGGAAGGGGAGGGGATGGACCGGGCGGGGGAGGGGGGCAACTCAGTCGTGCTGCCCCTGCCCGTCCATTTGCCTCCATCCTTGGTTGAAAGTTAGCGCTGCCGGGTATTTCTCTCGACGGGGTTCCCCCCCCCCCTTCCTCCTCCGCGCTTCTCCGCGACCGCGCAACTCAGGCGCTGCCTCTCTCTCCTCCCCTGCAGAAAAGCAACGTCCCGCCGCTCCCGCAGCGCGGGGAAGAGGAAGAGTCCGCCAAATTCCTCCTCCTCACCCTCCTCTCCCTCGCCTGCATCGCCGGCGTCCTGGTGGCGTCGGGGGTCGCCTACTGCCTCCGCCAGCGCGCCCGCCACCGGCTGAAGGAGAAGCTCTCGGCTCTGGGGGCTGACGCCGGCTCCGACGCCCCCGCTGCTTATCAGGTAAAGACCGAGCTTTCCACCTCCGGCCCCGCTCTACCCGGGGTGCCCGGGAAGACACCCGGGGGTACCCTGCACGTGTTGGGAGACGAGGGTGTGGGGTTGGTCCCAACGCTGCCTTCCCCCTTCCCCAGCTCCATTCGCATTCCCGCGGATTCACTCTAGCAGCTTTTTACCGCTGGGTATCAATCTTGGCTGTTCTGGGAGCTGCTGTAAATTCGTGCCTAATTAGAAACATTAAAAAAAAAAAAAAAAAAAAAAAAAGAAGCCTTTGCCATTGAAATTCTCTGAAAAAAATAACATTACTATCCATAATTTGTCGCTCCTGCCACTATTAATAACGAAAAATCTTTAACATTTATGAGGAATGGATTGCACGGTTATCTGAAGATGTCTCTCTTTTTGAGTAATCGACTTCTTCAGGGTCTGATATGAAAAGAGCCTTTGACCCGATCTGTTGCCACCTTCTGCCATTATTCAGATAAAATGAAATCTAATGCTGATAGATGGGGAGGTAAACCAGGACTGGTTCTGGGAGAACAATAGTAGCAGATGTGTACCCAGTAATACAGGAGGACTGTACTCAGATTTGCTGGAATAAATAAGAAACCTCAGGCTTTCTGTTTCGGTTTCAAAACTATTGGGTGGAGAGACACTCT
Source organism: Neomorphus geoffroyi (assembly GCA_033558235.1). NCBI lineage: Eukaryota > Metazoa > Chordata > Aves > Cuculiformes > Neomorphidae > Neomorphus > Neomorphus geoffroyi. The sequence goes on from JAUMJM010000004.1 coordinate 36,797,095, forward strand.
ACATCTTCCTGAAGTTTGTTTTAGATCATGGCACTTATTTCTTGGTGTGTTATTGGTGTGGTAATGCACGTGTTATGGTCGTGCACCACATAGCCGTGATATGCTATCCCAAAATATTTGGAGTGTGACCAGGAAAAAGAATTTAAGAATGTGTAAACATTGTTATTGTAGTATCTGTGTCTGCTGTGCACCCGTAGTCTTGCTAATAGCACTCTTCTGTCAAGTTTTATTTTACATTCTTGTTCTGCTTTGGATCAGACATTATGGCCTTTCTGTATTCTGCAGCTGAGATAGATTCAGATTGGCAACTGGGAGTCATACGGGAATAAACTCCTATTTCCTCGCAAAGTTTGGGTCTGCTGTACCTCTTGTGTGTTAAAGATGTAATGTATTACATACATGTCTCCACAGGCTGGGTCCAGCGAGGTATTAGTACAGAATGATAAATATGAATGTTTCTGTAACAATTAGTATAATATCTTCAGGAATGATTTTCAATTTAAATGGAATGTTTACTGAAAAAAACCCCGACCTTTTAAATTACTTTACATCTTTAAATTTCATGACTTCCGAAGCGAGAGGGAGCAAGAACATTTCCAGTGGAAAAAAGGAGTGTCCTCCAGGATAAAGTGTGAACAAAACAGCAGTTTGTCAGATCAGTTTTCTTTGCCAAAGAGGCTGTGGCTGTAAATATTTTTGTTTGGTTTTAATAGGAAACTTGCTGTTGACTTATTTAAACCTTTAAACCGCAGAAGTGATAGGTAGGCTTTTTCTTCCAATAAATGTGAATACAAGAATTCTTAATTTAAAAAAAAGAAAAGCCCCCTAGGTTCCAAAATCACACTTGAAACTGAATTTGTGATAATTAACAGGACAATCTTCCTACTGACAGCTCTAATTAATAGTATCTGTAATTAAAATCGTGCCCTTCCAGCAGGAAAATTGTTTGAATTTCTTGGAGTGACCTTTTTTGCCATTTCTCCTGGGAGTATGGTGGTTAAGTTGATATTGATTTTATAATGAGCTCTGGTTTGTTTAATAAGAATCTGTAATCCAGACACTAAATGAAATGTGTGCTTCATTTCTTCTTCCCAGATTTATATATATTTTATATATTCCTAGTGAGATCAGAGAGTGACATTTTCTGTTTAAAAACAACAACAACGCTTCGAGGACGCTGCTCAGTTTTTCAGTAGCAAGACTCATTAATACTCTTTGTTCCTGACCTTTGGGCCCAGTCCTAACCACCTGACTTCTTAAACATATCCATTAGTTTTTCAGGGGAACTATAGTCATGAGTGGGAGAAAAAATATTTTTCCTTAAATACAAAGGTTTCTAAAGGCTTGACTGTCCTCCTGTGAAAGTAAATGGGAATTTTGCCATTTGTTTCAATGGCAGCAGTAGGAGGCCCAGTATAGGCAGACAAAATACTCAGGCAGTTTTGATGCTGTTAAGTAGCATTTTATTAAAATGAATCACTGAGCCTGGTTCTGTATATAACAAGCTATTCATGTGGATTTGGAGAGAAATAGGGTTGAGCTCTACTCACATTGTCAGAATCACCTTATGTTGAGCTGTGTTAAATGTAATGGATATCTGATATGATGCATGTTTTGGATAACATCAGTTAGGTCTCAGAAAAGCATCAATTATCTTTTTTCCTCATCTTCTCTGATACTCACAGGGGAATAATATAACGCATATTAATACGGGGAAAGAAAAAAGCAGAAAGCTTTGAAAATAGTACCTACTTTGTTCTCGTCTGTCAAATGTTTCCCAAGTATCTACTCAGCTAACTCAGTGTATTTTAAAAATTATTAAATATTTCAGCAGCTGCTGCCACTAGATTTTAAAGCGCAATACTTCAATATGTTGCTGCTTACAGCTTAAGTGACAATTCAGATGTATTTTTTTTTTTTTAATTTGAAGGGGGAAAAATCGGTTGATGTAAAAGGGCTTGGTGGCATGGTGTGATTCAGAGAGAACACTGAAATACCACTTCGACTCACATGGTTCTCAAAATGTCAGTGGTTTATATCTTCACATAAACAAGACTGACCTAAATTTTCAAGATTTAGCAGAAGCATTTTTCATCCTAACCCAGTTTAGCCAGGAGAGTTCATTCAGGGTTTTACTCCATCCTTACTCACCCTGTGAACTTAAAAGAGTTTTTTCCCACAGCTGCTTCCCCCCCTCCCCCTTCCTAGTTGCACTGTGAAATATCAGCTTCGTAAGGGGAAATCAGACAAACCATATTGTCAGGGAAGTAGTAGGTTGACTGCTATACCTTCCCCTGCACTGGAGGCGTAGCGCCTGTCAAGCAACATCACTCTCCCTCAGGCAGTCACCTGCTAGCACAAGCAATTTTAGTGTGAGCACACTTACCTATTAGCACGAGTATTTCTTTTGTAAGTGGAAGTAGAAGTGACCAGTCTTAGGCAGTTTGTTTAAAAGTTGAAGCAGGCAAGGACATTCTCTGTGGTGCCTTTGATAAGCTGCCAAACGGCTGGATACCTACCGCTTGAGGAGCCTGTGGTGCAAGTCTGATTCTTCAGAGGTTTGGTAAGGCAAGACGCTGGCCTTCAAAGTGTTAAAGTAGCCTCTGGGAGACTAAACCCTGTTTAAAGACTAAGTTACACTAGGAAGGGTAGATACACAATTGCAACTTTATTTATCTCTGAGTCACTAAATGACAAAATTATAGGCTGGTTTAATTAGACAGTGGCCAAGGAGCTTTTCAAAATTAATGGAAGAAGTGTGTCTCGGAAAATGTTGCATGTGCACAAAGCACATTTCATACATAAAGGCAGAGGATTTTTGCATATCTTTTAAACACGACTCCCGTCCTTTTAAATCACACATGTAACGATTAGATAAGTCAACGTTAGCATTCAGGGATGACTAAAAGGAGGTTCTTACTGTCTCCGTGGCGCTCCTGCGCATGCGCACACCTGTACCCGTGCTTTTAATTGTTGCTCGTGTTGCTTTGATCTTCTTTGAAAAGCAAGTTTAGCATTCTGCAAGCCCACTCTCTGGTCCAGGAGATTAGGGCAGAAGCATTTTAGGAATTTTCAGCAGACACTCTTTGATTTATTTCACAACACTGAGCAGATTTTCTTCATGCACTTTGAAGCCTTTAGAACATAACCCAGAGAAAAACGTGCATTCAGATGTCAGGGGCGGGCTGCGAACAGGGCCACTAAGTGCACATCTTACTTGTCACTGTTCCCATTAGCGAGCAATTTATTAATGTAATGAGTGTATGTTAGTGACTGCTACTATTTAGGGATGCTCTGTTTGATTCAGGGTGACGTATTTGTGAGTCCAGCTGAACCCTGGCTTTTGACCCCAGTATGAGGAACTCTGGGTTGTGCAAGATGTTAAATTACCAGCATATTTTATACTTTGTGCTGCAGAACTTTCCTATGAGCATGGTCTTCTGCGTCACTGATAATGCTCTGCAAAATGTTGCACATAGTGGAATTTAAAGGCAAAAGTTAAAATGCTCTGAAGCTGGCTTCAGAAAATCTGCCTTTTAATATTTTATATTGATAATGTTGGTTTTAATTTTCCTTCATCTCAACCAAAAGAACTCCCTTTAAAAAGCAAGGGGGCAAAGACCAAACAGTTCACAAAGAAGTTCCTTCTTAAACTGCCTGAAGTATCCAAGGTTACATGAGCTGTGCACTGTCAGTGCAGCTGGATTACATCATCAGCTGTTTTAAAAACTTTTTCAAATAACTTGATTTGGCAGGCATATAATTGTAAATTGTATGTTTAATTCTACATTACATGTATTATATTATATATAAATTATGTATTCCTTTGTCAAGTACAGTCTTATTAATTACATGATCCTTCTCAATTCAAAGCCACTAAGAACTTCTCTGTGCTTTTAAAGATTTGATCCTGCTGGTGTTTTTTATTAGACATGTTAAGAACATAATATTTACAGCAATTACAGAAAATATTTTACTGGCAATATTTTAAAGGGCTCCAGCTGAAAGAATCCACTGGAAACATACCTCCTACTTGATCATTGTGCCTGGTTTGTGTTTTTAAATACAGATAATTAATTACTTTTAATATGGCTTTGTATTTTACACTATAGACTGACTTTCATAAGCAAACACCATTAGATTTTTAAAGTTATAGTAATACTTACATCAGCTCTTTAGAAAGTGAAATTGTGTGATCTAAGTGAAATAGTGGGAAAAAAAAAGGTACAAAGGAAAACACTGCTATTCTTATTTATCAGGTCCTCAGTAATGTTCCAATCAACATCAAGATTGGGACCAAAGAAAGCTGGTAAATCGGCGATGATCAGTGTCATATTATTTTGTATCTATGTAAAAGTTCATTTTTGAGGACTCTTACTATGCCTAAGCAAAAGAGATACCACTGAGGATGAAGTGTATTCAGTACATGAGTATTTAAAAAACATTTCAGTAAGGAATAGATTTAATAAGGACTTATGGATAGATGGTAATTCTGCCTTAAAGCTGCATGCTAGGAAGGGCTTTCTTATGTTTTCTTCTAGGAAAACAAAGGACATAACACATTTTTCATATTTTCCTGTTTCCTTATTAGAAGAGGAAAAAAAAGAAAGAGAACATTTCATGTGACTATGTAAAGCAACACAACTAGCTGTAGTTGTTTGTAATAAAACATACACAGGGTAGTATATGTATTAGAAAAGTTGTTCTTGTCCATTTAAGTCTGCTTACTGGGTATTATGCGAACAATTTTATCTTTAATTAGGATTTTGTCTTAAAATAAATTAAGAACCTGCAAATACATTGTATGTAATGTTGTTATATAAACTACTGTACTTAAAATGAGACAGTTTTCACAACGTACAAAATAGACATGACATTGATATGCAGTGTAGCAATAATGGGAGAGGAAAAAGAAGTGGGGAGTGTTTTGAGGTGATTAAAAGAGAATCTACCATATGTATGAACACTTAAAAGTGAGACAGTGGATGGCCAAAGCACAATGAGGCGAAGCAGGAGGTGTACAAATATGGATTTATCTTTTAATCTGTTTTTTATTTGGTTAGTCTTCAGAACAATCCACAGTTCCTGTGGTGCAATGGACTTTGTAATTCCCTAACCTTGCTTCTTCTGGTAGCCATAAAATTGAGTTAAATGGTAGTAATGTTCAAAATAGCCTTTCAAAATATTATATTAATTTATAAATAAGCAAAAATTTAACAAACATGCCTGCTTGATAAGTAAGAACATAAATAAATAAATAGGGCTATGGTTTGCTAACATACCTATAGCATTATAATCAACTTCAAAATACTGCTTAATGAGAAATACCCATCTTAAGTGCTGAAGCTTAATGGCACAGATTTCAGAGGGCACTTCAGGAAATCTGTGTTTGAGCTTGTGTCTGTCTGCAAGGAGCTGTGCTCTCCCATTGCCTCCTCCTCTGCTCTGCCCAGTGCTCCAGCATGCACAGCTGTGGTAGTGGGGCAGCCCTAGGGAAACCGAGCTGGCTATGCGAGAGTGGTTCATTTGGCTTGTTACAAATAACTCTTCTCCAAGCTTTTCTTAATTAAGAAAAAAACTTTTGTAAATTACTCAGTGTTGGAGAAGTGGACTCGTCCTGACCAGAGGAAGATTTTAGCTCGGCAGCCCAAGTACTGGGCTGATGCAGCAGCGGCAGTGCAGCAACACTTTTGAGTAAAATACTACTCTTTATATGAGAGCAGGCAGGTGGAGAGAGGTTTTTTGCAGGCACGGAGGGAAGATGAGTATACATGAAACTCCTGGAGTACTTGGATGAGAAGGTGCCATGTGGGTTTAGACTTGAGTAATGTAAGCCGTCTTTTTCGAGTAGCTGGCTGTTTATTGGTGTAGGACTAGTGCAAAGTGGCAGAGAGAAGGTGATGTCAACCTTCTCACCTTACCTGACTTTGATTTTTCCCCATCTAAAGAATATGGTGTTTGAGCTTGGTGTTTCATGGGAAAAGGACAAACATGCTCCAAGCATCTTGCAGTATAATTTCTGTGTATTTAGGATGTAAGAAAATGCTAAGAAAAAAATAGTAGGAGGGAAAATTAAGTTAGTGACTCATTTTTAATTACTGGGAAATCTAGAGTCCTTACCCAAACAGGCATTTCTTAGAAAATATGCTGGAGGTGCTCTAGACTCGCAGACTGCATCTCGCCTGGTAAATTAAACCGGAAAATTGTTCAGATGGCCCTGGCACCATTTCAGGCCAAGCCACTCAACTTTCTCCCAAACAGTTTCTCAGCAGGGTTAGCAGAGGCCAAGAAAAAGACATGAATTAATTCACTGGGTGGTTTTCTTAATATTTTAACTGTGGGTGTGGTGAGAATTGCTGTTGCTTTAGCTGCCCTAATGCCCCATCCTGGACCACCAAGGTCCAGGCTCTTGCTCCTGAGCATCCTGCTCCAGAGCATCCCAGTCTTGCTTCAGAGCCCCTTCCACTTGTCCCTGCCATGCCGCGGGCTGTTTGCTAGCTAAACGTGGGCTGGTTCTGGATATGTACAATGGATTGTCTCTCTCTGGTAAATTGATGATGTCCCAGTGCCTGTACATTATAAAGAAGCCAAAGATAACCACAGCCTTGCTTAATGGGCTGAAGAGTATTTGATCTGCAGTCCCAGGCAGTACATCATCTCAAGTGTCCCGGTTTCTTTCTGGAATAACTACGCTGTCTGCAGTGGCATTTTTTTCTGATGTAATGTAGAGGATAATCAGGCCTGTCTTTCTTATACACTTCTGCCCTTTTTTCTGGTTTAGGATTTTCCTTTTTCTTTCGGAGCAGCTCTGTTATCATGATTCAGGTTTGACACATTCTTCTATGGTATATTTGCTGAATGCTCAGCAGCTAACACTGCGATCTGGCTTGCTGAGCCTTTCATATTCCCTCAGACTGCTGCACTAGGAGAAAAAAATGTTTTTAAAGTTTTTGTCTGGGAAGTTTTTTTTACTTGCAGAATAAGTCTTGTACCAGGGTCGTGTTCCTTGGAAGAAAGTAGAAGTTAATTTTGTGTACATAAAGAACTCTTGTAGATGGTGTTTGTCAGTGTGTGTAGGGCCGTGTTGCCTGCGAGCAGGAACAGGTTGCAGTTTATTCTCTCTAGTCTATATGACACGTTAAAAGCATTCTTCTTATTGCTTTCTTCTGGGTACGTATGTTTGTCCTGCACATGAGTCTCACACAGTGGGCAATGAAAGGGGAGTGGGGCATGCAGTTGTGTTTCCTTGCTCCTTCTCCATGCAGACAGAGAAGATGTACTCTACTCAGCAGTGTGCTGGCAGAGCAGGTCCGTGTCCTGCCCAAAGCCAGCAAGATATCAGCCTCAGGGACCTCTTTGTCCTTGCTGCGCTGTGAGTTTGTGCTTAGCCTTTCTGAAGGATTTGACACGGACTTGGCTGGTTTGTGGGGCAGATGAACAAAAGCGGGTTTCAAATCCTCAGCTTTCCTCTGCCTTACACCCTGTTGTGCTGCTCTTGCAGGGAAGCAGATGTTGAAAAGTTGAATATTCTGGGGGGCTGTGATATTTTTTCTCATTTTATTGTAGTATAAGCTGTGAGAGAAGTTTGGCTGGAGCTTCTCCGGGGTCATGTTACTCAACTGCTCCAGGAACAAAGCTACAGCTTCAGGGATGAGGACCTCCTATCCAAGATATTTTCTTTTCATATATTTGCAGGCACAACAGAGCTCTAAATGCTTTCTAGCAGTTTAAAGAACTGTAAAAGAAAATTTGAGTGATTCCAGGTATGCCAGCAAGGTACAGTAAAGGACTGAGGCAATTCAGCTGATTTCTTTGTGCCGTGAATTTTGCCACTGCAGGTTCTAAGCAGTAAGTCACTGCAGTGTAAGGCAGCGGGGACATTCCTGCAGCTCTTCATCTTCCAGTTCAGGTTCTCTGCTTTCATCATGCAATACAGTTTTTGTCAATTGTATTCTTACCAAATAACCAAATTGAGACTGAAGAAGGGAGTCTGTAAAAGGGCACTCCTAGAAGTTAAATCCTTCAAAGAACCAACACTAATTTGGAGGGGGTTAGTAGAGAATAACTTTTGAATTGGAGAAAATAAGGCTTGGTGTAGATGGCTTGTCTAAAAGAGAAAAAGCATGAGGTTTTCTCTAGGCTTTGCTGACTACTTTCTAGACTTTCTGCCAGAGACAAATGAGTGATGTTTTGTTGATCTTTGTTTGTGATGACTGCATTCTGAACACGCACAGATTTTGATCAGGGAAATATTTTGTTAAAATTTTAGTATTTCAGACTGATAAGATCCTATTAATTTTTGGTGCAATCTTTTTCTGTTTTCGTTTCTCACTAACATAGTTGCAGGTTTCTTGATGATTCCTGCTTTTTTCCTTCTACATAGGACTGCTGCTGCTTTGCAGAGCCATGTTCTGGCAGCACCTTAAAGATCTCAGAATTGGCTGATCTTGCCCTCCAAAGTTGGAATGGCTCATCATTATCATGATAAAACTTACTTTTGGTATTTGGTTTACGTGCTTATGTTGTCTGATTAAAATTACTTCCTTTCCCTTTGTTAAATGTCACCTAACTTGGAGATAAATGCATTCCATGCAGGTGGGAGGGCTTTTCCTTGGCTGTGCTGCCTGACAACAGCAGAGGTTTATGGTTTGAAAGTAGAGCCATAACTACCAGTCCTACCTATTTTCTAGTACTGTTGGTCTGAACATCCCCCTAATCAAAAATGTATTGGGCAGAATATTCACATCAGAGAAATACTGATCTTTCCCACTAACTATGAATAGAAGAACAAGGGAAAAATGAAAAGGAAAAATTCAGTATGCTGCTGCTTTTCTGACAGCATGGGGAAAAAAACCCACACCTTGTGTTTTACCTTTTTCCAACTTTTTAACTGGGGTTCATCCTGGCTTCCCGTGAAAGGAAAATGCCTTATGTGCACTGCCTTATTGAAGCAGTGTGATCTGCTGGATTAGATTTTGCTGCAGTGGATCATATTGAAATGTGCCACTGGTTGGCTGTTCACGTGAGACAGGAGAAATGTGATGGACCTGAATGTATTTTAGGGAGCAAGAACAATCTATATATGTAAATTCATGTTATGTATTGTGTCATACAGCATCTCCCTCTCTATTCTCGAGGTATAATATCTGAAGTGAAATGAGAATGTGAACAACTAAATTCTATACTGTCACCCACAAGAATGAAATAAAAAGCTGCAATTCCTAATTAACCTCACTGTAAAGCTCTTGAGTGTGAAGTTAAAACACATGGAAGGGTTGCCTAGCATGCTGTTCCAAATTTCAGCTTGTTTTTGAAGGTCTGGCTCATCCCAATGGCTCTCCAGGCATTGTTGACTAGTAATTCTATTTGCTTGTTTGAGGGCCTGAGAAGTTAATTAAGTATAAATCAATGCTTGAGGCTTCTGTGAGTGCTGGTCATTCCACTGCTGAAGGAACACTGCAGAAATGAAGGGAGTAAGGAAAAGGTGACAAGAATGATTAAGGGCATGGTAAACTCATATGAAGAGAGATTGAAAAGACAGATTATTTCTTCTGAAACAGTAGCAAGTGGCAGTATAGAAAAGAAAAGAAGTATATAAAATGAGGAACTGAGGAAAGAGTGAAACTCATTCTCTCTTCTGCCTAGTGTCAAGGAAGACACATTCAATAATATTAGATAAATAAAATTAAAGACTAATAGAGGAAAAGCTATCCCTGTAATACAACTACAACATGGAACACTGTTTCTGCAGAACGTTGTTGATGCACAGGTTGTTAGCAAGAATCTCAAAAATAAAAGAAACACATAAGGAAAAAATAGTAAAGGTAATAAAATAGCTGCTGATGTTTTAAAAGATATCTGTAACTCCATGCCCCAGGTCTTAAAGTAATCCAGAATTAAGATGTCACCATTTTAGGAATGTGCCTGTCTTGTATGTGTTCTCCTGTGCTGTTCTGGTGGTGCTTCTTGCAAACAAACTAGTGCCTGGTGGAGAGGTCCGAGGTGGAGTAACAGCCCCTGTGCTTGCATAAGTTGGCAAAGGGAAACGCAGCTTCAGTAATGGCCAAGGAAGTTTTTTTCTTTAAAAGCAAACCACCCACATTAACTCCTTGCTGTTGGTGGAGGTTATTTATTCTAAGTGGTGTGGTGGGACAGGTCAAGGATGGCAGGGAAGTCTACAGCTCTCCTCAGGGCAGTGCCAGGGCATGACCGTGGTATGGTTGAAAACACAGTTGTATGGAGAGGCAGGGGAGAGCAAAGAGGAATATGCATTTTTTGCTTTTGTTGCTGCTTTTTCTAAAATATGAATTCTCCCTGTGTCACTGAGTATTTTCTAGTATCTCCTGTAACACTGATAAAATGAATGTGTAGAAATACTGAGGAACATTTTTAATCCTTGAAAGCTTTTGTGTGTATGTGTTCTCAGAGACAAAATGGAACTCATATGTAGTATTTTTTCCATAGTTTGGGAGAGTTTCTCTATATTACCAAGTTTTTTGCTCATAATAACCCTCTCTGACTTACTAGCAACTTTGTGCTTTATAGATTTTTTTTTTCCCCACACTGTTTCCTCATTCACAAAATTTACATTTGTTCTTCCTAGCAAAGTTAAGAGCGATTTCATTTTATTTTCTCTGGGGAACAGGTGGAGAGCAATGACTAAAGTTTTCAAATCAGGAGAGGGTAGTGACTGGCAATTTCAACTGTCACGATAGATGATGTGAAAAAAAAAAAATTGTTGCTGATGACCAACCTTGATAAATATTTCCTAGCATCACATCTTTGGTATGTAGCCACCTTCTATGAAAAAAAAAAAAAATGTGTTTGAGGTTTTTCAAAGTTTTTAGGACTCCTTTTTCTATATTTTTCTGCCTGTGATTTTAGTACTTCTGTTACCATGAATGCACTTACACAGACTTAAGGAGAAGCAATAATAATCTTTGGAATGAGGTAAAATAACATTTTTAGACATAAACTTGTGGCTATGTGTTTTTTTGTTTCTGAGTTAGAACTGCATGCCGAGTCCTGCTGGCGAGCTGGGAATTCTTTTTCTAGGAGAAATTATCTCCCATTTTTAGTCCTGCAGGGCAATAAAATAGTGGACTACACAGCCTTAATGTATAGCTTTCCTGAGAAACTACAGCTGCCTTGGGATTGCATTTTTTGCCTGCTTTGGGCCCCAGGCAACTATAAACACTGGAAGTGGAAAAGGAAACATTTGTGTCAGTTATCTTATAGAGCACTGGCATCTGCTGGAAGCTGGTTGAGCTTTGGGTGAGTTAGACAAAGTTAAAATACGTGATGAATTTACACATGGTTGTGCATGGCCTTTCAGGTTAATTCAGTTGTTACTACAGTTTTTGTAGCCCATACTGTGCTGTATGGCTCTCACTGTGCTAGTGGTGATTTTACTTCACAAATTCATATTAAGAAGCAGCTGTGCCCTTGTGCGCGTGTATATGTTGGTTAAGATGAACAAAATGTGGAAAAGATGAAGTTTGTTTTGCACATGATTTTTCTCTGTCCTAGTTACTCCTTAAGAAATCTTTCATCTCCTGTCTTCATACTTACCATATACGTGTCAAATGCTATGGGCAACCACAGCTGACATGTGGGAAATGCAATTCAGAAACCAACTTTGCTTGAAACCACCAATTTTTTTTTTATTTTTTTTTTTGTGGCAGGTAGGTAAATCTCATATCCTGCTGCTTCCAGACATAAGCTGTTTCAGTTGTGGGACCAGTAATGCTGTCAGGGACATCCTGAGAAAAACCTAGATGTTTCTACACCAGTAGGTCTCAGGTGACTTCTGGTGTATGGTTGGCAGATCTTTCCTATTAGATACAGTTGCAGATTTCCTAGCAAGTGTCCAGAAAGTCTCTTTAAATCCTGAGAATAAGCACCATGATGTCATTATGACCATGTTGACATTATGCAAAGAAAATACCAGTTCAGTTGAAAGAAGCATTAACACTTTTTCTTATATCTTCTCTCTGTGAAGTCCAGGGTACTGCGGTCATGTTAAGTTTGCTTCATAAATCTCTTCCCTCTTTTAGAAATCAAGGATATAAACTGCTGTACTCACTCACATAGTCCCGTTTAGAGTTGTCTCTTGTGTTTTGTATAGCAAAAAAATCTCCAGTAAAATAACCTAAACATGCTCCTTGAATGTCATCAATCCTCTGGAAAGCAGTATTATCCTCAAAGATGCCTGTGCTTTCCTGGAATAGATAGCAGGAATAACAAACTACCATTATTTCAGGGACGTTTCATTAGACCTATGCTGTCACATCTTCCTTGGTGACACGAGGCTTGTAAAAGACCTCTCCCTCCTTCAGGAGCTTCTGGGCTATGTAGATGTCTATTTCGCTGATGAGAGGTTACTGAGAGAATTAAAATATTTCCTTGAGCTGTATTGCATAATCAGTGTCTTTGGTTTTATGCAAGCCAGAAATTTTCACATCTACTGGACTTTGGAGATGTGTACAAGCCTGTGATGTTTTTTGTTTGTTTGATATGGTAGGATAAGGCTGTGCAAATATTTCAATTTAAGGAGAGGGAATAAAGCAAATAATCCAAATACATGGAAAATTACTCTTCCTTTAAGATAGCCATGTTTTCTTTGCCTTTTCCCTCTTTCATTGCCTCTACTTTTTTTGTGTACATGAAGAAAGGGGAATTGTAATTATATGAGTCACCACCAGGAAACACTCACAATGCTAAAGTAATTGAAATTTTTAATTTCACAGACTATAATCAAAATCAGGGGTTTGTTGGGAGAATGAATCTCAAGCCTGTGTTTGACTCTGCTGCTCTCAAAGCAAAACAGCAGCCCTGCTTTTTAGGTCATTTAAAAGCCAAACAAAGCAGAACCCCCATACCGAGACTCAGAGATATATCCAGATACACAGAGGGTGATGCAGTACGAGAGGGCAGATAGTGAACTGAACTGAACAGGCTAAGGATATATTGACAACCAAATAAATACATTTTCCTTTATACTCCACCTCCTCCGATCTATCACAAACAAATCTAGATACATATGACTTGTACGGAGTATGGGTATGTAATGATAACATTTGATGGTGTGGCAGAGATGAGGTCTCTCAAAATATTGCTCTCAAACATTTTTTCCAATATCGCTCTTTGTTCCTTTTCTGAAGGCACACTGATCTTTGTAGTTACCTTTTCTGGCAAGGATAGAAAATATGCATATGAATATACCATATATGTAAAGAGGTCTTTTAGTCCTGGTCAAAAAGTATGTTAAAATGAAACTAAAGCTTGAAAGTATGTTTCAATAACTCAGAAATAAATGGTAATAAAGCTCTAATTATCCCCAAAGCTACAAACACAGTAAATAAGTTAAAGTTAAATTTATAACACCTGCAAGCATATTAAGCATGCAAAAGCAAAACAAAGGCAGCCAAATGACTTTAGCTTCACCCTGTAGTAACACTAAGCAAATTTAGTTAGAGAATAATGATGTTTGTAGTCCTAGATTCATTTGTTTTAAAAAAAATGAGCTTATCTTATTTTTTCATATTTTAAATCTCACTGTGTTATGATTGCATCTGTAGCAGAAAAGTTAAATCCACGCTGTACGTTCAGACCTCAGCCAATCCTGTGAATAATATCTTCTTAATTTAAAGGAAAATGAGGCAACTATTTAATGAAACGTATTAAGGCTGAGAAGAAAATAATTTTTAAAGATCTTATTTTTCCATACCTAGGATATAAAAGGTTACATATATTCTTGCTTTTCATCATCTACTTTGTTAAGAAGTATAGCCTTGAGTCCTTTAGAATTAATAGTATTTTAAAATTAAAATCTACAAAACAATTTTGATTTGCATGTAAAATGAACACAGTACTATTATGAACATATCTACCTAATCAGATTTATTTCTGGTAGAATTTTAGGTCGGTCAGGTCGAAAGGGGTTGGTGTACACTCAGCTATGACTTGAACAAATAGTGATTGTCTAACGTCGCTGCATTTGCTTAATAATTATAGCATGGAAGGGTTTATTTTCTCTGATATTTTGTCAATCCTGAAAATAACTGTGCCGTGCTTGTTTCTGGACTAGCTTAGGTGATTCCCATTTGAATTTGTTAAGGAAAAGATTTTTAAAAGTATGGAAGCGTTAAGCCTATTTCCTGGACTTTATTTTTTTTGAATTATGTAAATTTGGGAATCAGTTACAAAAATAGATTATTTTCATTAATATATAGTCATGAATTATTTTTTTCTAAATCAACTGGAAAGTTGGAATTTCTCTCAGTTCCCAGGTTCCTATTTCGCAGATTTGAGGTGAATGTGATCAGGGAAGAAAAAATTATTTTTGATACAGAGCTATTTTCATTGACTTTGGACTGAACTACTTTGTTTCTAATGTGTGTTTTCTTCACAGCCTTAATGTCATTTCTGATGACAATCACCAGCTAGTTGAGAATGATCACGTGCCGTGGTCAGTGGCTGGACTCTGACTATCTGAAGATATTGCATATTGCAGTCACGTTATATAGGTATATTTTAATAAGCAGCAATATCCTCACTGGAGGCAGCTTTGAGGTGGAGTGGCTCATCTTTGAGAGTAATGCATGGAAAGCTGAGGTATACGTTGGCCATTTCTAAACTGACTGTCTCTTAATGAGGATGCTCAGGTCAGGTTTCCTGCCTGTGAAGTGCCACCCTGAGGTTTTAAAATTCCATTTTTGCTGATAAAACAAGGGGAAAGGTTCACCATTGACCATTCAAACCTCAGTTCCACCTGGTTTTAGTTCCACGTTTACCTATGTTCTTAGTCCTTACCAGGCTAGGTACATAGACTTCTCTGCAAACCCAAACATTTTAGTAAACTCTGTGGTCTTAATGGATTTTCCAAATACCTACTGTAGTTGAACTTGATGGAAGATAAAAAATTCTCCAAATTATTGTTTACTGTCATACTGCGACCCCAGTGGCCACTGTGCATCACAAAGCCAAATGGCAGCAAACACCAGTGCTGTCATTGGCTGAGAACGTTCAGAAGAGATGGCCTAACACTTGCGGTGATAAACAGGTTGCATCTCAAAACCAGACCTGGACAAGTATCTGTGGGGTTCATTCCTAAGCAGGCTCAGTGTCTGCTTGGTTGAGAAGAGAATTTTTTACCAATCTCTTCAAGTTCAGAGACCCATCTAACAGAAGAGCATGATAAGGGTGACTCTCAATCAATATTTTTGTTGCACCTGCAACAAGTCTTTTAAAGCCCTTCTTTAGATGCGGATAAACTACATTTATGCTGCAGTGTGGCTCATTTGCAAGTGCACTGTATGGATTTGAAAATCCATTTGTTGTACCTGAGGAAATAATTGTTGCTTCGTGCTTCTCTTTGTCTCTGTGAGGACAACCAAGTATTAGGAACACTTTAAAACCTCATTGGAAGAGGTCCAGGGGTTTTCTGAGAATACTGTTTATGGTTTGTTTAAGGTTATCAATTATGTCTCAAATAAAAAGCTCTCTACAGATGATCATTGTGCTGTACTTTGAACTCATTTAAGTGGACATTATTTACAGAATATTTATCTTGGTTATGGCAGTTTTTGTCACACAGCGATATTACTTTTCCATTATATACTGCATGTGACCACTACATAGGTTTGATAATAAATGTTGGGAAATAAAAAACAGAGTAAGTGCCTCAGTATGATAGCAATTCCCATGTGATGGGAAATAATGTCATAAACTTCAAATTGCCTTTTAAATAAATGTTTACGTCCAACCCATCCATTAGATCATAGCCCGAAGGGTCAGGAGGATCATTTCTTCATATTTCACTGTATGCATTATGGTTGCTTTTTTAGGTGTAAATGATGTTTTTAAATGAAGAATGGCACTAGAACTATACACAAACAAGGACTAGACATTACTGAGTCGCAGTACAGCAGAAATAGCCTCAGCCACTTGGCTAAATATAGAAGTGCAGCAGTAAATTGAATTCATTCTTAGAAAATATTTTTAGTGATGTGCTGCTGAGATGATATAGAAATACAGCTTCTGTCATTCTCACAGTTTACAGCCTTGACATTTTAGTGAAGTTTAAATTCTAATTGTAGTTCGGTAGATGGCTGATTTGCTAAGTGCTTTTGAGAGTAAAGATTTTGGAGAGCAGGGAAGGGCATACCTGAGTGCACAGAGAACTGTACAGGAGACAGATATTATATTAATGAGGGTCTTAACCATCTAGGGCTTTGCAGACTTGTGAAGCGATGCCACCTCTGTAAGTGCCCAGGGATATTTTTCCCTGAGAGCACCTGGTGTTAAACACCCCACGCACGGAGCCCCCGCTATTCCTTATGTCTTTCATAGTAACGGGACATAGCTGCCCATCTCAAGGATGAAGCAAACCCATATGCCACATTTAGACATTTCCCTGAGGAATCTGGGGCAGGTTCCTCAGCTTGGGCTGGGCTGACTGGGAATAGGGGGAAGGAAGAGCTGTCAAGGGCCCTTAGACCAATATGGAAATAAGTTTGTAAAAAACCCTTCTGTTTACAGGCAGGGGAAAAAACATTGTCTTGGAGATTTAAAACATTAATCAAGAAATTCAGTGGTGGTTTTCTGCAACTGTGATTTGACCTTCCTGTTTACATTAAATATTTTTTATGGCGTTGTGCAGTGACGTGGCTGCTTTGTTTAAGGTATTTGACAGTTACAGCAGTTCTGGGAATAATTGTTTTGGTTCTGTATATGTCAGGAAAGAAATATGTTAATATTTGGGAATAGGTTGCTAGTTTTTAGAACTTATTTCTATATTTGTTGTGTTTCTCAAGCTTACCTTCTTTTATGAGGACCATGAATTTATTAAACTCAGTTTTAAAACAACAATTCTTAGTAACATATTAAATAGTTCACATCCAAAACATTATTTTTAGTTGAAGGTTAATCTACTGTAGAACCAGTTGGCCATAATATTAGTTCTTTTGTCATTATAATTTGTGTAAAAATGGTATATTAATTTCTTAGAGTTCACTTGATCCTGATTCTTTTTTGATAGCAGAGGTCTATAATCCTTTCCTCAGCAACCACTTGTAAAAGCAGAGGATTATGACTTGAGGCAAGATGTAAGCAGCAGGAACAGATCAACTTAAAAACAAAGATTCTGTTTGAGTACAAATGCTATTGTTAGCATAGAGTTGGGGTGAGTCAAGTGGCAGGATGTCTATTAGAATATAATAAATTCGTATCTAAGCCACATGGCATGCTAGCCAGAAGACACATCCTTGTAGCAATTTTGTGACTGACTACGTATTTTTATACCTTTATTTATTATATTTTGCCTACTCCGATAAACCATTCCCTCTGAGAGTGGCTGATACGTAAACATCTGAACAGCTTTTTGGTTTTCTGTAGATTTATTTTTCTGTCTAAAAAGTTTCTGCAGTGTTACACTTTTCCCAAAATCAGCTAAAAGCAGGGGTTTGAAATTACACCACCACAAAGTCATTCTGAAGTTAGTAATAGCCATCTTAGGCTACTACTGTCTTCTGACTTATGTGATCCTTCAGAGAAAAGGAGGAGGCAGCGCTTTTTTCTTTGTCCCTATATTTAAAAATAAACACAGTGACATTTTTCCTTTATTAAAAACTCATGGGTTTAGTACTGATTGTTTAACTGAACTACCTAACAATAATATATGTGACTCCATTTCAAAGTATTTTAGAAATTTAAATTTTATTCTCCTAATGTTTTTCCTGTTCAGTTCATTAGTAAGTGATGATGGCACAAAGTGACAGAAAACATTCTAGTCAAGTGTGAAAAACCCCCTACTTTTGTAATAATTTAAAAAAAGTCTTACATGGCATGGACAAAATTAATAAATATACAAAATGCAGTGATGGAGTTGGGTAGCAGTTTAATTTGGGACAGTTATTCCAACTGATACCGCACACAAAGAGTAGTCTCTGCTTCCCAAACTTCTGGTTACTGTATTTTTGTAATAGACAATAAGATATATCCTTTTTATATATATGATACAAATTTTCTCTCAGTGTTCTCTTAATTTGTAGATATGTATATATATGTATAATGTGTTTTGCACCATAAAGTAGTAAAATTCCACCTAAGCATCTCTGATGGCAAGACAAAGAGAAGCTTTCAGAGAAGAAAACGTTTGGATGGGTCTTTAATCATTGCTGTGTTGTCACAAAAGGAGATGGAATTTAATGGTTTTAGTGGGTTTGTTTGAGTGTTTACTACTGCTTGGGTTAGGATCCCTCTTCAGTGTCCTAAAGTTTGCAAAATTAAAAAAATACCCTCGTAGTTTCATAACTCCTGTCTGAAAAGAAGACTTTATTGCACTTGATATATGGAGGTTTTCAGATCTTCCTACTTATGGTACTTGGGCTGCAACTATGTCATCAATGAATAAGAAAACAGAAGCCATGGCATTTCAACAATATGAATTCTTCAGACTGTATTATTTTGTTAGCCTGAGGCAAGAGACTGTGCGCTTAGTACTTGTCTGTGCAGAATGAGTAATCTAAGACAAATGTGTAACCGCACCGCGTGTACAATATGTCCAGATACTATGGAGTAGCCAGTCTTGCTGTGCGCCATGGGCAACCAAGTATCTCTCATGGACAACAGACATATGCAAAAAATGATAATTTTGTGGTACTGTCTGGAATTTCACCCCACATAACTGATTCTACAAGCATTATAACAATGACAGTGTATTTGTGGGTCTGTTTATCCCATTAGAGTTAGAATTTTGTACTGTAAGGAGTTGATTTTACCAGCAGGATTTTCTGTAATCTAACCAGAATTCTGTATTTTTGTATGAATTCTGTGCATGGGAGCAATGGAAAATATATATTCCCAGTGCGATCTATTTTGGTATTTTAACATGGATTTCATTAGCGTGCATGATAACTTGAATTTTCTTTCTTTGCTAAAGCTGCTTTAACAATACAGTGACAGATTTCTGCTTTTATTCATCGTTAATGTCATTCTTCATCCTCTCTGCCCCACATCAGGGAGGAAGTGTTGTGAGTTTGCTATTTTAATGAAGAGAAATGAGGCATCTATCAAGTAGGATTTATACTGGAGAGCACATCAATTCAGTTGCCTTGAGCTTGCTGAGTTTGCATATCCAGGGCCAAGCAGCTCTCTCAATTACTCCCTGTGCAACCCCATTAACTTCAGGAGGTTGCGCAGTTCAAAAGTGTCTTCAGAAATGTGGGGCAATATTAGGGGGAAAAAAGGGAATCTGTTAGAGAAGTCAAGCTCTAAAACATTATTTTCGGTTATCTAAAAGGAGATGTGCATACAGTCATAATTATGCTTTTGAAAGGTTAGGGTAGTCATCATATTGTAATTTCATTGAATATTTCTTTGTAGATGTGCCTAACAGAACAGACAGCCTCCCAAAAATCACTGCAGTGAGGGGGAAAACGCTTCCAGCCCTGGAAACATATTGTAAATCATATGTCTTTATTAGACTGTATCCTGTAATTACTCTTGACCGTAGGTTGTTTATTCCTTTTTCTCTCTCTAGGAGCTATGCCGTCAGCGCATGGCAGTGAAAACATCTGATCGCCCAGAGCCCCTGCATGCTTCTCGAATAAATAGCGTTTCTTCACAATTTAGCGATGGGCCCATTCCCAGCCCTTCAGCCCGGAGCAGCACATCATCCTGGTGTGAGGAGCCAGTCCAGTCGAACATGGACATCTCCACCGGTCACATGATCTTGGTAAGGCTTTTTATCTTCACAGCATGAGAATTGTCAGAATTTAAGGTACCTACTCAGATTTTGGAAAGAGTTAACTTTCAGAGAAGGAGGTGTTGTCTTTTCACAAGTCAAAAAGATTCCTGAGCTTTGTTTGTGATTTAGCTTTGTATAATTAAAAGTAAAGGGATTTTTATATCCATTCCTTTTTCATTATTTTCATTTTTTCCCCTCTCTGGGGAACATTACTTCATCTTGGACATACGAATTTTGCATACTTGCTTTAAAAAAGATAGGCCTCATGTTGTCCTTTTGTCTTACTAATTTATGTTTACCTCAGCTTGGACAGCTGCAGAAAACAACTAAATTTCTGATCGGCTTGCTGCTTTTCCTTGTGTATCATTAGGGCGCAGAGGTATCTGAGCTGAGAAGGCAACAGAATATTAGGGATATGGAGCAATATATTTTCAATTACCCTTAGAAAAGAAAAGGAATCTGGATTTTGAGCCTCACCTGAATCTTCTTGACCTTGACTGGATTTCTTCCAAGCTGGATCTCTTCTATGTTACAATGATGCAAATATGCCATATTAATGACGTCTGCATTGGAAAACTTGGGTTGCTTCCAAATACAGCTTGCAACCAGTAGCACTGTAGAAGATGGACACATGAAGATCTATGTTAGAAATACCTTTGCCAGCCCAAGGCAGAGTCCAGTGGTCAGGACTGGCTGCATGTTGTTTCTGTCTCTCCGTGGTAGTGTCCGGCTGCGAGAGCTGTAGAGTAGTCCCCCATTTTTTGTGCCTCCTTTAAATATTTACTGTCCTTGTACAGCACATTAAAATTAGCTGGGAATTAGTTGGGTGATGCGAAGATTATGAGTCAGGTGTTATTTTGCTTTCTACATTTGATTTCTGCTATTTGGTAGTGTGGTTGATCTAAAGTAAATACCCTTTCTGGTTGGTAGCATTGCCATGCTTTTAGAAACTTCCCTGTTGATTTATTTATTCACTGCTGACTAGACTCAACAGTGGCATTTCTCAGAATAAATCTCTCCACCATGCTATACTTTTGGATCATAATTTTTCAACTCCTTTCTCTCTTTTTCTGGATTTAAATTTGAAAGTACTCTCTTCTCAGGTATTTGTGAAGTGCTTTTAAGCCACTTCACCTAATGGAGAAAGGAATGAAGGCAGGCAAAACCCAAAGAGCTAATTTGACCTCAGCCAAGTTACCGACCTACTTCAGACTTGATCAGGTCAGCTATAAAACTGAGCAAAAGCAGGGCAGGTTTGTAAACCAGGTGCTTCATCAGAGTATGTCATCCTAAGTAAATACTTCTTTCTCTGCCCCTGCTTATTACCCTAAAGAAGGAGTTAATTAGATATCATTTGTTGCAGCTTATACTGTTCTGGTTTTGCCTAATGAGAATTAGAATTCATTTGATTTCGTTTCATAGTTAACCGAAATACTTGCAGAAAGAAGAATGACTTCAATTGCAGAAAGAAGAATGACTTCAATTGCTCAACCTCAAAATAAGTGTAAATTCCTGTCATAAGGTTCTAAGGCAATACATTTACATGGAAGTAAGAGCAAAATTTCCTATGTAGTTGGAAATACGCATTTAATATTTGTAAACAATTTCAACTACTTTAAATTGAGCAAAATTGTTTTCAATTATATTATTGGGAAAAATTAAAAATCGTAAAGCTTAAATGAGAGAAAGTAGCATACGGGAACCAGTTATGCTGGATCTGGGAATTTCTACAAAATTGTTGGAAAGAATTCTCTTCATAAGGCGATAAATAAACTTTAAAAGATTGTCAGATTGATCGAGATCGTTGTTACGGTGTTTAGTGTCCATAATTCAGTCAATCGTGTTTAACCCTGAATGAACTCGTATGTATGTTAGCTATCTAAGAGCATATGTTACATCTTAGATGGTGAGGGTTCAAAGAAGGGTAAAGAAATGCTGTAGTGTCTTGAGAGTACAAACCACACAGAAAGAGTAAAAATAGTTAATTTGTTTAGTCTAAAGTGTATAAATAAAAATAAGTGATTCAGGGGAGTCTGCATATGTGCTTTGAAATACAGGATGGGGAAAAATTGTTCTTAATGGACGCAGATGATACAACTAGGTAGAAAATATGGGTTAGAATCGAAAAGATGCATTTAGCCTGGATATCAGGGCAAGCCTAATCAGAGGGTCAGGCAGGCAGTGGGATGTTTACTTAAGGGAAGTAGTTAAACCGTAAATTCAACATTTGCTGAAGGCAAAGCTAGGTTAGATTTACATGGAAAGATCAGCATCACTCAACTACAGCACTGGCGCAGATGGTTGGGCTTAATCAGAAATGCTTCTCTTTTGTGTCACTGTGGGTCACAGTGAAACTAGAGAGCTGACCCACTTTATGTTTTGCTCAAAAATAAACGCACCTATTTGTAATACCTCGTTCGCCTTAATTTCTCTCACTTTGGAGATGCTGTGACTTGTGGAACTTTAGCAATAGAAAAGACTCATCAGAGGTGAGCTTTTCCTCCCCTCGCCCTACAGCTACAACCAGAGGAGAAGGAGAGGCCACTTAGCAACTTTTAATACAAGTTTTCCAGTTCTTCCTATTTCCTGCTGCCACAATTCTCTTTTAAATTTTGTAGATATTTTTGAAGAAAAATATCTTAGTGCCTAAAAAAGCAATGAGGAATATTAGCAAGAGGCCTAGTAAGAACAGCAAATACCATCTGCTTTGCAGGGCAAATGCACTTGGAGCTCGGTAAACGTGTATTTCAGTTCCACAGTGTGCAGCAAAGAGCAGCTGGCTGAGCCCGTGCTCTTCAGTCTTTATTGCTCGTAGGTGCCAGGACCTCCCCAGAGAAAATAAAACCATGACTTACTGTATAAAAGTGGCAGTAGGAAATATTTTATTTTGATTTAAAAACAGAATAAATCTTTAATGAAAGTAGCTTAGAAGAAGTGTGTCTGAGACTGTTGAATGACTCTATGTAGTCTTGCTCAGAGCTAGCATCATTCAGAAACATTTCTGTAAAGCCATTTCATTTGCTGAAAAATGCTAACAGGTCATACCTGAAATGATATCCAAGGCACTTTGGCTTTGGTTTTAGTGGAGTTTGTGGTTGGCCACAGGTACTGTTTTCTTGGAGGACTTCCTACTTGTGGTTAGCCTGTTGTTTATGGTACTCAGGGTATGGAGAAGCCACGAGTCTTGCAAACACATGCAGCTGTGGGGCAGTCTCCTCACTCAGACTGAAAGGAGTCTTTCAGAGAGAAAAATCCTGTGTTTCTGCCACTTTACTGTAGAGCCAAGACAATGTCTGTGCACTGCTGACAGTAGCATGAGGTATTTTGTGCTATTGGCAGGAGGAAGCAGGGAGGACTCAGGAGGCCCAGAAGGACAGCGATAACAACATTCAGAGCTTTTTTTTCTTTTTCACGTTCTTTTTCCTCACATTTATAGCAGGAGGATGGCCCATATGGCACTCTTTGATTCTGTCTTTCTGAAAGATCCAAGCACTTTGGAAAGTGTAATTAGAGGAGCATGTTTTATGCAGTAACGTTTGTGGCGCTGACTGGCTGATTTCAGCATGAAAACCAACAAAGAAGTGCCCTCATTTAGGTCACCGTTGGTTTTGCAAGAAAACAGTTGTTTTTTGGAAGGTCATAACAAGGAAAAAAGTAGGAACTTGGAAATAGGTTTTCATCCACTTCATTCGCATATGTACATCTGTATTTCAAGTGCCAAGAGAAGTCCTAATAAAGTACAGCGTGTCTTTGCAGTACAGCAAGAGAACTTGGGAGCTCTGAAGGTGTCTAAGAGAGACTTAGTCTCCCTGACTTTGTCTCCTAACTTACACCTACAATAGTGTTGTTGACTTCAGTCCATAGACTTTCCTTCTAGTTGGTGAAGTGAGTGGGTGGATGTGAAGGTCTCCAGAATATTAGACAGAGAGAGGATTTCTCTTGGGAGGCTTCCTGTTTTGCTTGCACCATCCCATTGACATCTGCAGCTTAGATGAAGGAGTCTCTTTGGTTTATACTGAAGAAAAAGTTCAGCAAATAAGTAAGGTAGATTGGATCCCACATATGCTTCGTATATTGCCACGCTTGTTTGGTTAAAATAATTATAATCTTTTATGAGTTTTTAAATGAAGAACAGTACTGCAAGAAGGGAGCGTATGCTTTTGATGATAACGTTTTGAGGTTGTTATCTGAATACGGTAAACGAGAGGGAATTTGCAGAAGCAGAAGTGACTTTCTGTGTTTCGGGTTTGGGGTTTTTTTCTCTTGTAAAGACAGATGTGCAAAATCTGGAGCATTACACGTAAATAAAAATTTCAAAAAGTGCGAATTTCCAAAAGGTCCTTTTCAGGGCTTGTTTAAGCTGGAAGTCTGAAGATTCTTCTCCCTGATGGTGTGAAACTGATGTATATATTGGAAATAATAATAGTCTGAAATAGTTTGTGTGTACTGTACTTTTCAGAATGATAAGAAAGTTTCATAACTGTACTTTTCAGTATGATAAGAAAGTTTCATAACTGGTCTGAATGAGACAGTGGGAGCAAATTAACTAGATACTGTAGTATAGGGCCTAACATGTAGGAGCTATAAGTCTACTTGATCATCTTGTCTTTGGCAATTTGCCTGCAAAAACCAAGGGACTTTCCCCTAGAGAAGTGAAGGATGGCCTCATACGAGACGTGTGTCAAAAGAAAGTTCTGGAACAGGTTGTGTCTCAGAAGGTGAGGAACTATGCGCACCTCAGTCAAGAAAATCAGTCAAACTCAAGATGTTGAATTTTGCATCCAGTTTAGTTTTGATGCTGAATGAGTGGCAGGGTTGCTGTGGTATTGAGAAGGGCAACGAGTAGGGAATAGCTTCCAAAGTTGAACCTGTTTGGGTTTTTTTTTATAATACTGGTGTTCTGTAGTCTCTGCTTTTTTTTCTGTAGTCTCTTTTTGATGGTTTCTAAGCAATTTTCCATCACTATTAATTTTTTGAAAAATATACTGTATTTGAAATTAACTCTGTGGGGTAGCTGATACAGATTTTCTTTTAATTGAATGTGGAAGAGTGAAGGATTGTGTGATAGAAGACACTTTTCAACAAAAAAAAATATTTGTTAAATCCTGCACTACATTTTTCTCAAATCCCTTGGTCTTATTCTTAAAGCTGCAATGAAAGCCTGAGCAAAAGGCATCTAAATACACTTTTCTAAATAAATAGAGAAGCTCCAGCATATGAGGACCAATAACACTGTGCAAGATGCAGTTGTACTTTCCACCTTGGGCTTAATCCATATACACACAAAACATTTCCTGAGCAAAGAAGCATGATGCACAGTCTGTGAGTGCAGTGCACTGCCTGGGGACACGTGCTGCAGAAGTGATTAATGCTAGCAGGGACAAAGGTGAGGACTGCAGGTATGGAAAACAAGGTCTTTGTCATAATTGCAGGGTGTTTGATTATTTAGTAAATTCTATTTTTTTTTTTTTCTTTTTCCACCATTCTACCACTATTAATATCTCTTTCACTCTTTATGAATTTGAAGAATGGAAATATTCTTGTTTTATAAAAAAGCTTACAACTGAGAAAACGAAAAAAAAAATGCTCCCTCACATGGAAAGTGAAACGAGTCAGTGGCATAAACTTACACAAGTAAATCCCAATTTATCTTCCAGCTGCGCCTGTAGAAGTAGTTGTAGGAGTCTCACAGCATGTAAGTCCCAAGAAGGGTTTGGCCCTAAAGGCCAATTTCATTATGAACAGTCAGACGAGAGGAGTCACAAGGGAAAAGGCTGTTGTGTATTGCATTTCTCAGTGACAAGATAGCCAATATCCCCAAAGACATAAATACCATGGATGGGAAAATCTTTACCCTTCTTTCTCTGAGTTGTCATGCTTTTAAGGACAAGTGAAGCTGACTGCCTCCTGAAGGCTGAGGAAATGGCATCTATCCCCTCATTTTAGATTTGTTTCCCCTCTCTGAATGTTTAAGTTCTTTTGAAGCATTTGCCTCTGTTTGTTTAAAGCCATGGCTTGAGATACAGAACAAAGAAAAGTGAAAAAAATCTTCTTGCATATGAAAGCAGCTCTACTAATAGAGCCATAAATGTAATAAATGGACATGTGTAATCCATAGACTTCATCAATAAAACTCAGAAAAAACATTCATGAGTAGGTTACCCTTTGAGTCCTCCATTTTTATTTGTTTCATGTTCAGTTGCCTCCCTTTTTCTATATTAATCTTCCGGAATGGGCCTTAGGAAATAACAACAAATATAAGGTCAGTATTAAATCAAGAAAAGCATACCTCTTGGATGCGGTACGAAATTAATTTCATTTTTTTTCCACTAAATTCCTCTCTTTCAGTTGTTTTCCCAAAATGTGTTCATGAGTAGAAATAACTTGCCAAATTTCTGTGACTACATCTTGCTCTGTTGTTCGACTGTGAGGTGTTTATTCCAGCTTTGTTTGAGCTGCTTCGGTTGAACACTTTTAGCCACCTTATATCATTCCCTAAGGCTTTTAGTCAAAAGATGATGAAAAAGTTTCTATTAATATTTTAGAGTACTAATTTTAAAAGCGTTACATTGGGAGAAATATATGACACAAAACTAGCTTATGCAACTATGTGCACCAAGTAAAAAGAAAGAATCATTGCCACGGCTGAAACAAAACTTGGTGGCTATCTGAGCTTTTTTCTGTTTCACCCAGCTTTTTTCCATTTCTGGAGAACATCCAGGTAATGTTGAGGCAAGATAAGTACCAGTTGTAGCAAGTAGCAAGAGATGCTAGGAGGTCATTTAAGGAAAAAGATCTATGTTTCGATACTTAAGATTGAAGACAAAGGATGTTACTGGGTCATCAGCTGATTCTTAGAGTCTCATTAGTGGCAGAAACCAGAGATAAATATTTATCCAGGTGGCTACTGGTCTTGTCTTTTGGCTGTAAATACATACTTGTTAATGAAGTGCTCTTTGCTGTGTTTGTGCTATTGTGCATGCTCACATCATGCATTAAGTGATTAATAACTCATTGTAGCAGATGTAGCAATAAATCATATTTTGGATCTAACAGGTGAAATACCTGTTTAGAAGGAGAACAATACTAGAAAGAGGGTAGTTCAGGAAGATTTCTCAGGCAGGAGTCCCAAGATAATAATACATGTTATAGAGTATTTCTGAGCTGGTAGCAGAGTCCAGACTTGAGTTTTGACTCACTATGGGATAAAGAAATTACTCATACAGGTTGCAAGACATGGTGCACTGCTGAGATCAGATGACATGTTAAATGGGACTACAACTTCAGAACTTCTGATAACGCATAACAGTTCAAGATGAAACTGGGACTCACTTCATGGTACTTACAAAGAGAGGACACCATACTAGTACTGTGTTTTTGCACTGTTATACTAGTTGCAGTGTAAGATACCCAGGAAAACCCTAGTATTTTGGAAAGCTCCTTCTCTTCATCTGGGCAGAAGTTACTGAAATGCACTGGTTAAGATGCTACTGGCAATAAAGGCAGCTTAATCCCTCCATTGATGCAACAAAGTCTCATTATGTTTATTCTCATCGTCAGGGCAAGAAAAAAATTATACTTTGCTTTCTGCATTTCTTTTGGGGACTAGGCCTTAACTTGGCAGTGTTTTATGAGTAGAGTATCAGAATTTGTGTGATATTTGGAAAATTCAATGGGTAGGACACAGACAAAAGGCTCTTATGACGATCAGATTTTGCATGTGCACCCACGACACAGCTGTGGAAACACTTTTAAATAAGGAAATAAACATTAAAATCTGTGCTGTTCACTTATAGATGACAGTATTTGCTGTTCCATGAACAAGGACTGTGTTACTTTTTGTTCAAAATCAGCTAAAGACTGCTACCGTCAAATATTACATCCCTCCCCCAGTATGTCTTTATGAAATGCATAGCTTTATTATCAATTTGTCTCCTTTATATAACTTCTTTTGTTTCAGACTAGAGTAGTGTCTTTCCATTTTTTATAGTTCATACTCTCCGTCAATGCTGTCAGGTCTCCCTGGTCCTCTTGTCTTAAACTCACGTACTAATGCTGCTGTAAGTTGCCTAGCTGGCCAAAAAAACCCCTCTTCATAGCAGGGGAGAATTACGAGTTGCCTCTTGTTTGTGGCTGCTTGCTGTACCATTGCATTGAACCAAGAACAGAAGGGAGGGGTGACAAACTGCTCACAAACGTCATCTCCTCCAAGTATGACCTGTTATTGCTCTGGGAGTTATTCTCTGCCCTTTTCTTTTTGGAATGACTGTGAGGGCTGGCATCTAGGTCATAAAACGTTTCTGTCCTCAGTCCGGTTAGCAGTTAGTCCCTTAATGTCTATTGAAGATGCTTGGTTTCTTTATTTGACATGTCTTTAAAAAATATTTCTCTGACTCTGTATCACAACGGTGTTATTTTTAAGATTACTTATGTGTACGTTTGCCTCCTTCTGACTGGGCTGTTTCTATCTAAAATATTCCCATGAATATCCAGTAAACCTACTGCACATAGCAACTAAGCTGCAGTAGCTGCTAGAGGGTAGTGAATTGAAGCACATTTATGTACTTCTTTTATTAAATATGTGCACAAGCAACATATTTCTTTAAAAAAAATAAAAAATTACAATGTCTTCTTATTGGGTATGTTATTTATACTCTGAACATTGAAGACAGTCTGATACTTATAAAATTGTTTAAGCATTTTTGTCTTAAAATTTAAAAGATACTGAACTTGAGAAAACAAATGAGTTATTTACTACTGACTGGTTCTTACCTTCTTTTCATATTTAATTTAAATGGACTTGAGCTGATTGCAAATAAAAATACTGAAGGACTGGCAATGCACACCATGATTTGTGTTCTTACTGTCATCCAAATTCACAGAAAGAAGGAAACACATTAAAGAAATTTGATAAGACCAGGTGGTCTGAGTGAGTAATTTCCCTTTCATTAACATATTCCCCTTATTAACTCTGTAATTAATTGTACATAGCTAAGGAAAGCTATGGAAATTGCATTTTGAGATGTATCAAAGCTGACTTTATGCTTCAGACTTCCATGCAATTTACTATTAATGAAGCAAGAGATGGAGGCCCCAAATCTATAATTATTACTTACTATTTGAATGACAAGCAAAGAATTTTATCAGCACTGTTTCAAATGAAAGGGGATTAGCAGCTAATGTTGAAATTGTTAATCTTTCTTATTAAAATAATTTTGACGAGAGTGTTTAGCCTGAAAGAGGTTTCTGGAACATCATTTACCATTAAAACAGCTATTTTCTGAAGCTCAGTATGAATTTGTCTAAGTTTGACAGCAGGGTGCAAATATTTTTTAAATTAATGAATATTCTATGGAGCTAATGCTGTTCATGTGGGAACTGATGCTGAGCTGCTTGCTGTGTCCATATTCCTGGAATATGGAATGTGTGGTAGGATGGTAGCTCAGTATCCATCTTACCAAAGTGAAGTTGTATACTGAGATAACAACAGAAGAAAAGCTACAACAGAAAAATCTGAGAAGTGAAATTGCACCCAAGGCTATATCTGCACATGACAGATTAGCAGGTGGGAGCCCAGTCAGAATCAGGCCCTAGATCTTGGTGATATTTTTATGATACAGAAAAAGCCTCGAATTATGATTGATAACAATGTTACTTCATTTTGTTTGCAATGTTTGCAGCTTTCTTCTCTTACAGGAGTTTACAAATGAAACTGACAAGGCTGTTTTCACTCCTCAGGATGAGGAGATTATGAATATATATAGTGACATAAATGGTGAAAAGCAAAGCAGTGATGATTTGCAAAATTTAATTTGTAGTGGTCTCAGCCACATAAGTACTGGGAGAGATATATGTTAAAGAACACTATTAATTTGCCTGTATCCCATTATAGAAAAAGCCAATATAAGAGGTGTCACATGTCTTTGCCAGTGACAAATCGTACCAGTAGAGTAGATGGAGATCATGTAAATGCTTTGATTAAGACGTTATTTATGTGAGTAGATTCTCTTCGTATAAAGATACCATCAACATAACTATCCCCCATGTCTCTACCATTAGATTATTACTCCAAGCTTTACCACTGTGTGGACCATGTTGGAACTTCATTGGGTTCACTTACGAAGATTACAGGTTACAGAACTGTGGTGGTTTTGAGCCCCTCAGCTGGCAACAAAGAGCCACATGACTACTTGCCACAGCAGGAAACAACCACATAGCTGCTTGCTCACTCTTCCCTCTTCTGAGTCCCTTTGGGGAGAAGAATCGAAATAAAGAAAGGCAAAACTTTTGGGTCGAGATAAGGACAGGGAGGGATCATTCAGCAGTTGGTGTCACGGGCAGACAGGCTCTACTTAGGGGCAAAAAAACCAATTGAATTTATTACCCATTAAACTAGAGCAAAATACTGAGAAGCAAAACCAAAAGCCAAAAAGAACACCTTTATTCAGCTCCTCCCTGTTTGCTAAGCTTAACTTCTACTCCTTATTTCTTTACCTCCCCCTAGTACAGGGGGACAGGGAATGGGGGTTGCGGTCAGTTCATTACATATTGTCTCTGTTGCTCCTTTCTCCTCAGCAGGAAGACTCCTCATACTTTTCCCTTACTCCAGTATGGGATTCTTCCTGTGGGAGACAATCCTCCACGAACTTCTCCAACATGAGTGCTTCCAGTGGGCTGCAGTGCTCCACAACCTGCTCCAGTTTCCATGGGGTCAAGACCTCCATAGGGTACCTCCACGTGCTCTGGTGCAGGGTCCCCCATGGTCCACAGGTGAATATCTGCTCCACTGTTAACCTCTACGGCATGCAGATGGACATCCACTGGGACTCCTCATGGGTTGCAGAGAGACAGCCTTCTTGACCATGGTCTTCTCAATGGCCTGCAGGGAATGTCTGCTTGGGCATCTGGAGTACCTCCTCCTTCTCCTTCTTCATTGACCTCAGTGTTCTCTGCTGTGCTCTTCACGTCAGGTGTTTCTCTTGCATCTACTGTCTGCAGGACTGTTTCTCTCACATCTCACTTCTCTCTTTCTCTCCTGCCATATCGGGCTGGGACGGCATGACAGGTCCAACAAGCCCTAGCAGCCCAGCCACAGGTGTTGCGGGGAGGCCAGGACTACCCCCTGTGCATTCCTCACTCCCCTGCTGCTGCTGCCCCTCCTTGCCAGATTTTGGGTTTGTATCTGTGGGGGTTTTCCTCTTCTTAAATAAGTTGTCACAGAGGTCTTACCACCATTGCTAATTGGCTTGGCCTTGGCCAGAGGAGAATCCACCATGGAGCCAGCCAGCCCCAGCTTTTAGCAGCCTCCAGCAGAAGCCGCCCCTGTAGCCACCCTGCTACCAAAAACCTTGCTACACAAGCCCAACACAAGACCTACCCTCATACCTGTAGTCCTTCAGATGTTCCTTTGCAACAGTCTTGGAGACAGAGTGGTATTGTAGCAAAGTGTTGTAGTCTGTGTGTTTGCTTCGTCCATCAGATAGAATCAAAGGGTATTTAGTTTATACATAGCAGTTGTTTAGTAACATGCAGTAGCAACATCTGAAGAAGCACTTTAATTGTAAAATCATTATTTTGTATTTATCATAATTATGTGTTGGGTCAAGGGTTCATCTTAATCTGTAAGAATCATAGCAAACCATGTAGACCTCAACAGTAAGGGACAGTCACCGTGCCAGTGTGGTAGGCTGGTGTGGTTAAGAGGTGTAATTTGTCAAGGATGAAGCTAATGCAGAATCCAGAACCAAAGCTTTCGTAAATGCAGGAATATTTCCGATGCAGATATTTATCTACTGCTTTAGTAGGAAGGAACCCAGAAGAGCTGGTTTGGTTAACTGTAGCAACCACATAGAATCAGCAACGTAAAATGCCCAGGACAGTGCTGGTGCACAAAAGGAGGAGCATCCTGCTACTCTCCAGCTGGGTATGTGTGATACTTGCCTGAGAAAAGTGCTGCTTCTTTCCTTATTGCCTCCTTTCTGCTATTGCTGTCTTTGCTTGCATTAGTCCAGTTTGACTGAAGGCATTACAGCAGTGTGTATAATTACTATTAACATAGTGAATATTCTAATAATGCCTAATACATTAGAAATAATTGGAAGTCCAGAAAGTCCAGTCATTTAAAGTTCTGCTGGAGTCAAGAAAACTCTGAAGTATCTGAGGTTATGTACCAGCCTTTGACTTACCATATGTGTATCCTCACAGTGGAATTTTGAGAAACTTCATCCTTCAGGTAGGATTCTGGGGTCTGATACAAGAAATTCTGATTAAAGTCACCAGAAGCCTTTCAAGTCACTTCAGTAACCAAAATAATAATAAGCCAACTCTTACATAACACTTTTGATCAGTAGGTTCAAAGCTCTTTTTAAAGGTCAATATCATTATCCTGTCTCTTTAGTTGAGGAAGCTCAGGCACAGACAAGGACTGTCTTGACCAAGACTAACCTTAAGGTCAGAAGCAGAGCCAGGGGTAGACTTCCATTCTCTGGTGACCCAGTGCTCTGCTTTCACAACAAATCCTACTGGCTTTAATACAAAAAGGTTCGTATCGAAGGGTAATATTTTTGCCCTTTTTTGTCCCTCATTAGTCTTTTTTAAGACATGAAAGTATGACATGAAAGTATAAAGGAATGCTGCACCTGGTTTTGTCAGGTTTGATTCTGGGAG
Source organism: Neomorphus geoffroyi (assembly GCA_033558235.1). NCBI lineage: Eukaryota > Metazoa > Chordata > Aves > Cuculiformes > Neomorphidae > Neomorphus > Neomorphus geoffroyi. The sequence continues at coordinate 36,829,511 of JAUMJM010000004.1, forward strand.
TTTAGTTTTGGCCTCATTATCTAAGAGCAAATCATTCCTTATTGGGAGAGCTGGCTGAAAGATTAAATAAAAGTTGGAAAAGCTTGTGAAAACCAAACTAAGGATCTGCAGTCTATAGTTGGCAACTTCTGTGATGGAAAAGGATGCTATCTACTCTTTTTTTGAGTCTCTTCTGAATTGATAACAGTTTTCCTCAAGAATATATTTCCAATCTGCTACATCCTTAGCCATCACACAAAGGCACGTGCACACATACACTGAATTTTAGGTTCTTTATTTTGCTTTTCCCTTCTGTTTAGCAGTAAGCAGTACTTGTACTGTCTCCTCAAAACTACTACTGTCACTCTCAATGTTTTCTCCTTGGCTCAGCATGTGAAGGGAAATGTTCCATGGAAAAGAAACAGCACATGAGGAAATATTAACAGTTATCAGTTCGTTTGTTGTGGTTTGGGTTTTGGTTTTCTGATTTTCTTTCTTTGCATTACAGTGTCTTCTTTCATCATGTCACTGTGTTGGCCTCTACACTCTGCCCTGTTTCACATTGTCTTCCCCTTGTTCTTACTTTGCCCTCTGTCACTTCAAATATTCTCATCTGTGGATTAGGTCAGTGTTCTTCAAAGTTCTTTAAAGTGTTATCCCATACGGCTTCCATAGAAACGCAAGAGTCCCAGGAGTAGGTAGGAAGTTGTCAGCTTACGCACTTCTAAAGCTTCTCTACCATCACTTCACAATCGCTTTTTGAATGCTGTTGTGAGAAAAATATTTGAGAATTTGTGAATCCCTGAGCTATTCCAACCTCAGCTGAAAATCCCATGGAGCACAGATAAAAGGTTACCTAAAAAAATGGGACACTTTTTGCAGTTTGGGAGTGGGGTAGATAGCAGCCGTGTCTTTGTCATGGCCAGCATTGCTCCATCTCCTGCTGCATGTTGGTTCAGCTGTGGCTGTGAGAGTTGTGTGGAAGGGATAGGGCAGAAGTCAGGCATGTCTTCTCCCACAGTCATCTCTGTTAAGTCCTGAATTTAATTCTGTGGAAAAGGAGTTTCTTCACTGCTTACTGTTGTCACTGATGCTTACTCTAATTGGATTGCTTCTCTGCATCCTCGGTCTGGGATGTGTTTCCGAAGTGGTCTGAAGTGTGAGGATTTCACCATTGAAGGTGTTTGTGGACTTTCAATGTCTCTGGCTGTTACAGGAGTTTTTTAAGGAAAAGCTGACTATCTAGTCTGAGCTTCCCCTACTTTTTCTCACAAGTGACGCGTATGCTTGTATATATTCTGCTGCTAGGCTGTGAATATAGCACAGGTTGCAAGAGTTGTTGGATTTCACTTTACACGTTCTTAATTTTTATGTAAACCTGTGTGTGTGTTTGTCTAGAGTCTCACTATCAGTTTTGTGGGTTTTTTTAACCAAAAAAGGCTGAAGAGCAGAGGGGGGGTCCTTTATAAGTCATTATTTGCTCCTAGAGAAGTACCTTTTCACTTTTATTCACATATTTAAGAGTAGTAAGACTATTACTACTGCTCATCTCTTTGCTCTAGCAGGTATGTTATGTCTGTAGAGCTAATATTTTCCTTTCTACCCTCAAGATGGCCACTGTCTAGCAGAGGCATAATTTGCCAGACTATCTATAAATCACATCATGTGCTGTATCACTTTGATGTACTTGGTCATGGTTGCCTGGGTTTTCCTAGTCTCATTATCTCTGAAGAACTTGACCACGCTTGAAGAGAAGTTTATTTTTAAACATGACGTTTTCAGAATTCTATAGTTGTCTCTTGGTAGTTTTTATATATAGTAAATTAAGATGACTGTATTAGTGCTCTGCACAGAAATACATATTTTAATTCATTAAAGTCTTAATCTGCAAATAGAGTACTCAACCAGGAACCCAAATTTAGATGTTTAATTGAGTTTAGCGGTGCTTGGAGAGGAAGAAGGTAGGGAATTTTGGTTTGTATTTTCAGATAGGTAATTAGTGTGTAGTTATATATTTTTAAATTTTTTGTTTCAGACACACAACGTCATTAGCAAGCATGCAAATGAGTCAAAAATACGTCTTGGATTGTGGTATGATGTGCAAACCATTCATAAAAAATAAAGTGAGAAGAAGGAACCATCTGAAAAGTGGGTTTAATATGGAAGAATAAAATAGCAGTTTCCCATGAGAATGGAATTGGGTGTGAATACTTATTACAGAGTCAAAGAACTTAATTTTTCTCCCTTTTTTTGAGTTTTTCTGCTACTTTTTTTCAACTGTGCAGCTTATTCTTCTGCTTTTTAACAAAACTACCAGAAGCACTTCTTAAAATGTCTTAGTTGACAAATGCAACTGACAAGATCTTTGACATTAGTTCCTATACTGCAGAGTTGTCTTTAATGAGAAGGTTTGTGGTTTCTTTTGTTTCGATTTACTTTTATTTTTAAGAAACATTATTACATATCTCTTGCTGTGAAATAGCAATAATTGTCTAGGAGGTCTAGCCCTCCAATTTTTTGAAATAACATACTTCCTTTATTGTGATTTTATTGTGAAATCTAACATAAGAAGTAAAGAAAGCCCAGAAACTGATTTTGGCTAATTCAGCTGTTAGATCTTTATTATGGCAGGTCTTTCTATAAACAGAATCTAACACGTGCATAAATTAAATTCCCCTACTCATGAACCGCTTAAGCCTTGTACTCCTAAACAAAACTCCCAAACTGAAACCTGTTCTAATTCCACTGAAGACAGAACATTCAGTATGCTTTTGTTACAAAAGTGTTATCAGATATGGATTCATGAAGGTTGCACGACCTCTTGCCCTTTCTGTAAACATTGTCGTGGGAAAAGTAAAAAACAGTGGGCAAGAAGACTGCGTTCTGAATTTGCCTGCAAAATAAGTGGTTTAGGACCATATTCTGTGACTCCAGGAAATTTGCTTTGATGTTTCTGCCCTTTTATTTCCCATCTGTGAAACAGCAATGATACTTGCCTCCCCTGCAGAAGTAATGTGAGTACTTTCAGAGTGTTGGACAGAAGGAGCTATAGAAATACAGAGCTTGTAAGGGAGCAAATTATATTCCTTTTATGGTAATAATCTCTTTTTTGTTGAGGTGTATTTAAAGCAAAGTAATTGCAGGGGTGAAACTTCATAGGCGTAATTTAGATTTCAAGAAAGGGGTAAAGAGGAGGAGGTGGAGGTGGTTGTATTTTAAAACCTAGAAGACACCATTAAGTAGCTGCTAATCCTTGAGAAGGGATTCTTTGTAGAGTGAATTTCTTTATCTTCTGCTATATTTAGAGAGCCAGGTAGAGTAAATATTCCACAATTAAGCATTCTAATGTTTTATTAAAAAAATATCTCCTGGTTCAAACAATGCTTAACATCGCATGTGTTTTCCAAGATTTCCTCCAAAGCTGACAACCTGCGTCAGTCCACACCAGGTTGTATCCAGCCATTTCGTTGGGATTTCATTGAGCACCTTTGGCAGCTGGGAGCTGTAAGAAAAGGGATTAGTGAGTGTTTGTCTGACACACACTGATCCCAGCACCTGCTGATTGGATTGAAGTAATCCTTTTACAAGTTACAAAACTCTATTATCAGAGCATTAAAGAGGGGGGAGGCAGTGATATAAGCTACATCAAGGGTATATTAATTTAGATAAATAGAACATAAGTTGCCATTTAATGTACTTCTGAATTACAGTCATTCTTGCAAAAGTCGCATGATAGTCCAGTCTGGTAGATGATGCCATACACTATGTATGCAAAGATGATACTTCTCTGGAAACCCAAGGACAATAATTTCAAACTGTTTTGGATGGCATGCTTAAAGCACAGCTGTGCTTTCTGTGTACATGCTTAGTTGTTTACAATTTTTACATCTAAAAATATAAAATTGAGGCTACGAAATGTTATTTTTTATTGTTGGCTGACATCACAATGGAAGTTCAATTATTTCCTAATAATACAACCTATTTGAAACAATATAGGAATATTATTCTCAACCAGGTTGAATAGTTGCTTTGTCAGAGAATTATTTCCTTCTGGGTTTTTTTGTGTTTTCCTTCATCACCTACCATGTTATATATGATATTAGTAGTGTTTCATGCCAAATTACTAGTAAAGCTTCATGGTTGTTTTCAATACTTAATTGAAAAGGCTTCAAAACTATTCTTTTTGCTGGTGTAATCAAGTACTGAGAAATAGGAGAAAAAATAGATCAAAACACATTACGGTCATAATATGGTTCCAAACACTCAGGAAGAAATATGATATCTCAGTGCATTTCCCAGGTTTTTCTTTTCTAGATTTTTTCATTTGTGGTTACCTTAGAGAGTTCTTGCTGATACAATCAGGAGATCTAGGATGGCACAGGACAAGTTAGAAAAGGCAAAGGAGCCTCAAGCCAGAAACAACTAACATATCAGATGATGAAATCCTGGCTCCAGTAGAGTCAGGACTGTTGCCGTGGACAGTAGTGGATGCAGAACACTCCCTGGGATTGAAAGTATGGGGAACTTTATAGCCAGATGGTAATTTACTGAGATTCCTTCCAGATATGAGTTCTGTGAGGTACTGGCAATGAGTTGCCACAAAAAAATTATATATATTTATACAGGCATACATATTTTAATTTTTATATATATCTATTTAAAAACTCAATGTAACTAGCCCAATAAAGTCATACTTCCCTACAGTTAACATCAAAAACTTGATTTGCAAGTTAGGACTGAACTAGTGCTTTTAACAACAGTTACGGAATGACATTTCAGAGATGGAACTGATCTTGGGAACAGTTATAGACTGCAGTATTGTGGGATGGGTGGATCAGAGCATCAGAAACATCTATGGTGCTTCAACAGAATTTTAAGTTTTGGAGAAAATGGATTTCCTTAATGTGTTTGTTGATTGCAAGACTTAAACTGGTTCAGGTAGTACATCCTCTATATTTAAAGCCTGCTTTGTTAAGGAAGAAAGGTATGGACATAGTTTGTCTCTGCTCCTGTGTTTTCTTCTACTTGGGGCACCACTGAGAACCTTCATGGAAACGTGGTGATGTCCCAGCCCTCTGTCTCTGCAGGAACACTGGCAGCTCAGAGAGAAAGACTGACCTTCTGTAAACAAGGAAGAGCCCAAAGTAATTTCAATATTGCTATGAAACTGTGTTAGGAGAAGTGAGAAATGCTTAGAAAATGTCAAGAAATATTGTGGTACTCCACATGGTCTGAATATGATTCAGGATTCTATTAGTGACACACCTCAGGCAACTTTTGAGCACATTTGAACCAGTGTGGGTGCACCAAAAATAGAAGAATAAACTAATTGTAATTTTATAAAAGAGGAGTGGGGAAAAGGAAAGAGGAGAAGAGAAATGAACCTTTCTATTGCTAGTCCAGACTCCAGCCCTAGAAAATAATGGAACACATATTAAAAAAGAAATTGCTGATTATCTAGCAAGAGATTTTTCAAGGGCATAAAAGGGAGATAAGCGTGAGGGTCTCATTTGAGAGAATGCAGAAGGCTGGAGTCTTTCCTTTGTGCATTCGCTAATCCTTTCCATTGGATAGCTGCAGAATGAGTAAAAATGTGCATAATTTTATGAAGGATAAATCTTGCCTGGACAAACTTGATTGCTTTTTATTTAACTAAAATTACAAAAGCAGTAGAAGAAGTGAAAACAACAGATGTAATATATCCAAGTTTTAATAAAGCCTTGAAACTGTCTCATGAATAGTTAATTGAAAAATTAATGTCAATTTTTTTGGAAGACAGTTATGTGGATTGAAATGTGGCTAAAGGATGATATACAAAGAGTAGTGATCAAAAGCTATGTATGGGAGTGTCTGGCAGAGTACAGGAATTAATGTTAGATCCAATTATATTTAACTTTTTAAATAATGATCTGGAAGTGGATGGAAGCCACTTAATGAATTTTACAAGTGGTATCATAGTGTTGAGTTCTTCACAGAAGTGATGGCAGAGGATTAATTCAAAAGTTTTAAAATCTTAGACCTGAAAACACACAAAACAAATAATAAAGTTAAATTATCTTTGGAGGTAAGAGTCACAAGAAGAGATATCTATAGTTTGTATAGATTCATTAATTCATGATGTGTGAAGATACTGAAATATGTACCACAGAAATTCTACAGAACAGCAATATTCTGTGTAAGCAAACCAGAGTTGAAATAAATGTATTGGTGACAATGCGTAGCAAATTAAGTTTAGAATAGAAAAGCAATATTATCAGCATTCCTATGAAAACACCATCTCAAATGAGGACTACCATTTCTTATCAAAAATACTTGAGTTTTTCCAGGAATAAAGTGTGTAGTGCAAAACAGTTTGTGTCCAGAGGAATAGTCATGAACTGTGTTTTAGGCTTCTACTTCAGATACAGAGCACCTAAATGTTAGCAAAATTTCTTAGTGAAGTACAAGAAACAAGACATTATTTGAAGCCTGGAAATGGGTAATCATATAGGCTTCTTCTGTTTCTGAACTCTAATGCACTGCGAGTGATATGAGTGGGAACAGAGAAACTTACTGTGAAGCCACTAATGATAAGGTATTAAGCCAGAAAAAGGAAGGAAAAAATCATGTGCTGTGTTGAAAGCAAATTGGATTTATGCAGAAAAGGTTTTTCTCATACATATAGTCAAGGTAATTTGTACTGAAGAAGACAAAGAAGTTTAAGCAAAATAGCAAAATACTGGGGTGTCCTGTGGCAGTGCAATGTCATCTACAAGTTAGCAAGGAACAAAGGCAAAAATAGCCTTTACTTAAGTCAACTGGAGACAAAAACAGAAAAAAAAATTCAAGTAGGGTCATTTAGTGCATGATTTGCTATGTAATAGCTAAACCTGATTCTCTTCTATACAGATTCTCTCAGAGGAATGCAGTGAAGCGCTACAGCACTGCCTGACCCTCTGCATCTCTGCAAAAAGTGGCAGCAGTTTGAAGGCAATAACTCTCACACTGTTAGGTGAAAGGTGTAAATTCGAGTGGTCACCGTTCACAAGGATTAAGATAATGTCCTATCCACTACTTCAGCTGACATTTGAGATTCGATTAGACCTGTCAAGGTCTGTCAATTTAACAGTTGCCCATCTTTTCATTAGAAGAGACATCCTTGGTCGTGAAGAGAATGTCTAATCAAGTACCGTATTGGGAGTATGTTGTTAAAAATAATTACTTTTTGTAATAGTTGAACATCAGCTGATAAAAAAAGTGTTTTTAAAACAAATATCTTGACAGATGCAAACCATACTATTTGAAGAAGGTATTTAGAGATTAACCAGACAATTAGAATTTGTTATGTTTGTTAACCTTAATTTAGTCACAGAGCACGCACTGGATGCCACTCCTCGAATAAAGAAGAAACCAGAGGGATTTGACACCATATCACAAATCAGCTGGGTGCTCGGGAAGTTTTACCAAAGCCAAGCCAGGCTAATGTGCTCTGGCTTTGTTCCCATGTTCAGGCATGCTGAATCTATCTTAGTATTTGTCACTGACACTGGTTCTCTTGGCCAGAGTTTCATTGTCCCTGGGACAGTTTTTCATCCTCTGGCTGAAAGCTCATCTTTTGCCTTATGACTGGCATGTCTCACAGATAATAATAGATGTTACAACACGTTCTCCCCTCTCCACATAATATCAGTGCATCCTCCTTAACCCTGTAACATGGTTGGTATCAAGAATAACTCATCTGTAAACAAGAGAAAGTATGAACCGGCCTACCAGTTGTTCTTGCAGGTGAGGACCTGTGGAAGGAAAATTAAGACTTACTGGAATTTATGGTACATCAGGATATCTGTCCGAGAAGACAATGTTTGTTTAAATAATAGCATATACTTGGGACTGCAGGACATGTCTTCATGTGAACGTATTGGTGAGACCAGACCTTCACCTTTTTCAGCAGACTTTTCAGCAGGAACATTACAATAACAGTGGTGACAACCTCTATTTATTTTACCTGCTGCTCTGGGACAAGGAAAATCATGTGCATGTTTGACATGTTGGTAATGAATTTCTTCTGTACCAGGCAAACACTGCAGAATGTCTCATGAAAACATCCTAATTAAGGAGTGGATTTGAGTAGATGTACCATCTCTAAAATATCAGAAGTTCCACTCAATTTAATGTACATCCAGCAGCTCCCAAGGGAGTGTTTCAAAATCACTAAGCTTCTGTTTAGCAAAATGGGGATGAGTGTAGGGGCTCTGAAGGACTGTGAATGAAAGATTACTTAACTCTGAGGGAATTGTCTGACTCTTGAATGTTTTAAAGCAAGCTTCTTTCTCAGTAGCTTTTTTAAACATGTTTAAAGCAGATGTTTGTATTGTGCAGAACTTCCACAGGTCCATTCAAAAAGTCAAGCACCTTTTCAAGATCTATCAGGAAGTGCCCTGAATCTGATCCATGCGATGCAGGTGTTGAAATGGCACAAAAAATGATTGTCTGGTTAAAGTGAAGATTTCAGTGTGTTTTCATTTGAATATTCATTTCTCTTTACACTCAGGATTCCCTGAAAAAGGAAAGTAAAAATAAAAACGGTATTCTTTTTTAAAGAGAGATGAGTTATTATGTGCACTAAAAGCAATCATATTAGCTTGGCTGTGTCACATTTGATGATGTACAAAGAAAACAAAATTTCTTTTTAAAATACAGTCCTTGAAATCATCAAATAGACCAGTGGGAGCCAACAGGAAGCTTTTTGCTATGTACAGTCCTGCCTTAGAGCAATCAAACTTTCATGGCCTTTTCCTGCAGCTTCATGGATCTCACAGTAGTTTGGAGAGATTCAGTGTTGGCAGATCTGTATATCTGCATAAAATGTCCCTGAAGTCTATGGGACATTGGTGATGGGCATGTCAAAATGAATCAGTTTATAAAAATGGGAATATGCTACAGGCTGGTCCTTGACTGCTTGATCTCTGCCTGCTGCATGCTAAACAGCTTCTCTGAAACCAGGAGTTTTGGCTCAGTGGTGATGTAAGATTTTGCTATTGTTTTCCTTTTGCTTCATAAAAATTCTTATATACCAACTTGTTCTGCTCAGGAAGGATTATGTATCTATATTTTTTTATGTTCAGTATACATATCCAGGCATAGATTTAGTAGGAGAAGAGAATGGGTTCTTTAGCCTCCCTCCTTTCCCCAGTAGCAACAGCCTTTTGGCAAGGGCAAGCATACTATTAGAGGATAGTTTCCTCCTGTTGACTTGCAAGTTAAAACTGGGAATTTGTTAGCTGATCTACTCCCCTAACACAAGATGGGACCACACAGCTCTCCCAGCTCCTCATCCGTCAGGTCACAGCTCTGTCCACTGCGATGCTTTTTCCTTCATTATAGAAAAGAAAGCAATCACACAGTAGGTGTTTTGATTGTATCTAGGCCAACACTATTTTTCACCTCCTTTAGAAACCTTTTTTCTGATGCAATACATTTCTATGTCTTTAAAGATATCCTTTCTGGAAGCATCACTTCTTGAATTGCTTTTCAATAGCAGATTTGATTTACAAAATCTCATGTAAAGACGCACACACACGACAAACCTTGCACTAAACAAAGCTGTGTGGCAGGGGCTCTTTTGTAACTGAAAAACCATTCAAGCTACAAGAGAGAGCAGTATCCTGCTTCGTCAGTTGGGTGGGAAACGCAGCGGAGCGACAGCTTTAGCAGAGCTCCCATTTGGCGGAAGGCAAGCTGCAAGCTTTTTGCACCTTCTGTTAAACCTGCTGAGAGGGCATGAGAGCCTTTCTTCTTTAAAGTGTGTTTGGGAAGCACTATTCGACATAACAGAGATTGTCTATGTAAAAGGTTTTCTCAGCAATTAAACTGCTTTTTATACTTTTCAGTGAATCCTTTCCAGGAGCTTTTTCTAGACAAGTGTTGCTACAGATTGGGCTGTATTAGCAAGTGCCAGCAGGAACCACTTTGACTGATGTTTGGGTCAGAGACACCACAGCTCTACTCCTGACCCTTCTCCAGGCCCTGAGCCTGTCCCCTAAACAGTCTGTCCCTTTTTTAATCTGTTGTAGTTTAATTTACAAATATGAACTGAATACAATAGGAGATTATACTGTTGCTCACTGTAGGAAAACATGACAAGCTCTGAAAGGCAGTTCAGCTGTGTAAGTAGGCTTACAGTAAAAGGGTGATCACTTTCTTAATTTTCATGTTAAAGGGGAGGGAAGATTCCTGGTTCTCCCCACCCTTCCTCCTTTCTGCTCTCTTCCCCTCTCTTCTTGAATAGTTTTCAGCTCCATGGGCTGAAGGAATAGGGTTTTAGTACTTTTGGTAAACCTTTGGAACTGAATTCCTGATCTCTAGCCTTGGGAGATCTTAAAAACCTGCACCAATGTACTCTGACAGGCTCATCACTCCTACCATAGCCAGCTAATTTTTCTTTGGTGATGCTTCTTCCAGCACTGTTAACATTACTGAATGCCAGGTACAATCTTTAATAACATCTATTAATTGTAATTAACAGCACCACCTTAGTTCAAGGCTCTCTCTGTGGCAGTCCATGTGCAGGATGAGTTCCTAATGACCCAGTTCTTGAGCCATGATACTTCAGCCTGGCAGGTTTTTAATTCTCCTCAACAACTGCATCTTTGTTGTAGTTTGCATATTTGCTTGAAATTTAGTTTGAAAGGCTTTGGTTTAACATGAGCTGTTGTTGTAGTAATTTTTTTCAATGAACTTCTTCATCATTATCTGATAATGAGATGTTTGAGTATACATTTTTTAGGTACTGAACAAGAGTTTTCTCCAGAAGATCAGCAGCTGGGGGTTTCAAGCATTTCTTATTTGTTAGCACTGGTACATGTTAGCATTCTCATTTTGTGTAGCACAAATAAGCTTGAAGATAACTCCCTTAAGTGAATGAATTAGCCATAAGACTCAGTGTGTTTTGTCCCCAAAGCTCAGCATTCCCAGGCTTTCCATCTGAGATTCATCCTTTTAGCGTAGCTTTGAGCCGAGCTAAGTCAATGCTTAATACGATATTCTTTTAATTCCAGTCCTACATGGAAGATCATCTGAAGAACAAGAATCGTCTGGAGAAAGAGTGGGAAGCTCTGTGTGCTTATCAGGCAGAACCCAATGCCACCATCATTGCCCAGCAGGAGGAAAATATCCAGAAGAATCGCTCCCGAGCTGTAGTGCCGTGTAAGTACACTTTAATTTGGATCATTGCATTTTAAGTTTTTGATACTTACCTCAATATCCTTTGCACAGTGGTTTGAAAGCTACAGATGACAGGCAAACAAAATACAGAGTAGCTTATATGTGTACTAGAAAAATGTAGCTACAACTATGGGTTGTGTGCGTGTCCTGTTGCCATATCAGACACCATTTTTCTCCTTATACATTGCATATATGTTACAAAAATGCGCAACTATGTCACATAGCACTGCAGCAGCAGCTGTGCTGTCTCATGAAATTCAATAGCCAGAGTGCTTTTCAATGCTGGAATATACTTTCTGTACGAGAGTGGCATCTGTAGCCATTCAATAGAAAGAAGTTTGGCTTGTGTTTAGACAAGTTGGTATCATGTCCATCCAACAGTAATTCCAGCAGTCTATAATCAGACCTAGATGATCTGTTTATCGGATACTCAGCTGTACTGAATGAGCCCCTTTAGGCTTCAGTGGGTAAGCTTGCAAACTGGCTTCTCTATCTGTTAGGCTTGGGATAAAAAGAGAAAAAGAAAAAAAAGAAAAAGCAGCCAGTGTTTATATTTCTAGAATCTGCTTTTTCCTGTAAGCAGCCACCTTTCTGAGCCTGAAATAGAAGCGACATATTTTTCCTATGCAAATATCTGTATCTCATAGATTACATTGGTAATCTATGGCCACACATTTTATTAACCAACCAATGAAACCAAAACTTAAAATATATGCACAGTCCACAGCAACAAAAATGCTCTCAATCAATGTGCCCACAATCCAGCTGGGTAGCTTGGCAAACATATATAGCTATTTTAATTTTTAAAGTGCCCTGAAAACATTAATTTTCCTTACAGGAGCCTTCAGTAAGTATTATTCCTCTTTTACAAATGAGGAAATGACAGGTAACACGTTAAGTAAATGTCAGAGCCAGGTTTAGAGTGAAGATTCTTTGGAAGTACTTGATAATTTAGCTGAACCTAACAGTCTTTGCATATCTGCTTCAGCAGGGTTTAGCTGTCTTGTTTATGTAGGGCATCTTTTTGCTCTACTTTGTTGCTTAGGAGAGGAGTTTGGTAATATGCATTCTCCTGAATGAATACGGTGCTGGCTGAAAAGCTTTTGGGGGGCAACAGTTTGAAGACTTCCATGTGTTTTGGGATTAGGTCCGTTGAAAAGTTCTAAAGAAGTCACCATGAAAGTTAGAGGAGGGCAACAGTTCTGTGTTCTTTTCCATCCTGAAAAAAATATCACTTAACCAACATGATAGGAAGTGACAGTTGCTCCATGGTAATGTGTATTGATCCAAGTTAATCTTCCTGCTTAAAGTGTCTTTTCAATGTAGACTTCGAGTCAGGCTATCTTAAGCTATTACAAGTCCCTACTCATAAATTAAGACAGATTGTTTCTAGTTGCTGCCTTGGATGCAGCATGGGAAATGCAGGTGTTGCCAGAAAATGATACTGGTTATTCAGACAGGGCAGGAAATGTGTCTGCATAATACAATGAGCAATATGTTTGGGACTCTCAGACTAGACCATTCTAGCTCTGAATCCAGAAGTAACATAGCTGCGACAGTGCTAAAAAGCAGAGATTTTTAGCTTGGGTGTCATGCCACTAGAACGCTGAAGTATTTTCAGAGCTAAGATAGTCTGTCTCTTAGTGATCAACGTTCTGTTGACAAGTCTCTGCCCTTTGCTTCTTCCATGCCATATTGTTATGTCTGTTCTAAGGATCACTGAGTTTAGACTGAATCAGTACTACCTGGGAAGGTATTTGGACATGGACAGAGTGGCTGTGGTTTGTCTGAAGCTTTAATTAGAAGTATTTTAGCATATTTTAAATCCCTTAGTTCTATTACAGGAGTAAAATACCCATTTTTGGCTTTGTTACAATGTGGAAACTTCTGTTCTAGCTTTTAGCACAATGAGAAAATTCCTTTTTGCCTGAATTGCACAAAATTACCTGCTCTCACTTTCTGAAGTTGCTGTGCACTGGTAAACAGCTATCATGTTGTACATTTAAAACTACTTTGATGATGGGTGATGTGTGGCATAGAGTTTAAATAATACTAAATTTTGGTAACATGAGAGTTATTGTAGACTCTACACTTAAAGTGATATGAGAAAGAGCCCAGTTTACCCACTTTTTTTTACCATGCTTGACGCTCAAACTATAGCAAAAGGTCACATATTTGCTTTTTAATAAATTAAGAAGCAAAGCTGATATACTTTTGATATGCTGCGAAGTTGTGTTACATTCAAAGTATTCTCACAGAGTAATGCCTTGTTAGCATCTTCTTACCTCTTTCATATTCATAAACACCTTGACAAGGTAGGACAAGATTGCCAATTCATGTAACAGATTTCATCTTGGGAATGCTTCAAAGAAGCTTCAGTATCATGTTATATTTACTTTGAGTGTTCCTTTCTTAACTAGTATATTAATTTTTACTGAGTGTGTAACTGATGTTATTTCTAGATTAACAGTATCTTTAATTTCAGAATTTTATTGTATCTTATTCTTATACATATATTCTCTACTTACAAACAGCTTTTAAAATACTCGGTAGCAGAACACCTTGATACTTCACTTAATTACTGGTTAAGATATTCTAACAACTGAAGTAACGTAGACCCTCTAGATTAACAAAACTGCATCTCTTTATCCAAACAACCAACAGGGTGCTATAACTTAGGGCAATGGGATACTTTCATTTCTGTATGCACACACGAGCAGCTCGATTTCTTGATATCGAAAACAAAGCTTTCCAAGTTTTATTTTCTCTTCTTACATCTCTGCAAAATAAAACCATCTGAATAGTGTATGTTGTTTTTTATGTTTACCACGGATAGGGATAGGTATTGTAAACATTTGGCAAACATTTTTTTGCAGTGAACATCTATCAAAAGCTGTCTGCCATAGCCGAGTCCATGGTTCATGAAATGTATTAAAGTGACCTGCTCACCTTTGTGCTTTGATTTCCTTCCAAAGGAAAGGAAAGCATTTGGGAACAGAGTGTACTCCTAGCTCTGAGATTTGTGTGCAGTCAGAGCACAGCCAGGGGATATGCACCGAGGACAGGAACACCTGAGCAGAGGGTACTCCTTCTGACTGTGTGCATTTCCCATATCAGTAATGCATGTACAAATAGTGCTCTGGAATAAATGAACTTGATTTCAGTTCAGACCTAAGAAGAGTTCTATTTTGTGCAAATAACCTATGGGAAAATAATGATAATCAAAAATTATGATTCTTCACAGTCTTCAGACTGCTCCACATTTGCTTCTCAGTAGTTCTTCACTTTCTTACTTCAAATAAATAGTAGACTGAAATTAATAAAAAATAGATTGAAAAAACTATCAGTTTAAATCTAGAAGAAAGAGAACTGGGATCTGGGCAGAATGTGCTAGGCTGATTGTTGTGAGATTCACTCGGCTCTGTGATGCCTGGATTCAGACGACCCAAAGTCACACATACTCCTTGTGTCAAGTCTTTGTTGGTTCTATTCTTTCAGAAGTATCTGACTAAAAGCAAACAAAAGATAGAGGGAATCAGGTAAGATGTGAGTTTTATTTTTCCAAGATTTCAATCCTCATCTGAAAAAACCCCCAAAAAAGTAATAGATCTTCATTAAGTCACAGGGCTGCTGTGAGATAAATAGAAGACTGCTAGATGGCATACTACTGTAGTCTTGTTCACTGTTTAAATAATCCAGATAGATATGAAGTTTTGTGCTCAACTCAGTTGTTGAAACACAGGAATCTAGTGCAGTAGGAATCTTTACTCATGCAGAGCTAGTAGGTATAGCACAGGCTCTATGGGAGACTTGTGTCCTCCTAGCTGCTAGTCTGAGTGTCCTTAGGGCATCTCAGAGATCACTAGAAACCTACACTGAGGCATTGAATCAAGTTCTCTGGGAATGATTCTGTGAAATCATACACTGAGATGCCTAAATTTAAGTGTCTTCATTTTACTGCCTCCATGTAGGCAGGTATCCAATCACTCGTTACATCCAGTGAAGAGCTGGTCAATGCAGTGGCATCAAGAGAAGCCGTGCAATAGCCAAAAGCAGGGTTTGGGTTTACAGTGAAATGAATAGCTTCATCACATATCCCATGTGAACTCCAGATGCTGGGCCAATAGGATACAAGTCTTTAGGTCTCGTGTCATACTTGTTATCCTTATGCAATGTCTCATCTATTGTTCTGCAAAATGGTATGATGTGTTCATGTTTAGCCAACTGAGTTAAGTCTCATTAACTGTAACCTAGTGCACATGAAGATATCTGTAAGTAGACTCCAAAATTTAGGTTTCTGAATCTATAAATTAAGTTTCTATATATTGCAAACTCATGTGTGCTTATATTTTATCTTTTATTCTCTATCATCTATTCTTCATATTCTGTATGTACATGATATACTGTATTTCTGTATTTCTCCTCAGCTACAGGTTAGCACTAGCCTTCTTTAGGAAGCCTCTCTCTGCCACACATATCCATCTATATGTTTTGCTATTCTTTGGAGCAATATTGGCTGGAGCAATAGGAAGTGCAAAGTAGTTCAGCATTCAGCAGTAGCTGTTGTAGATATTTGAAATGATGGCTAGTTGTAGCTTGGCCAGATGGCGGTAGCTAGTAACAGCATTTGTCTTTTCTCTCACTTCCTTATTACCATCCCTCTCCTCTGCTGTTTCTTCATTCATCTTTCTGTCTCACTTTTGAGATTGATCTTATATATCTTCCTTTTCTGTCATCCCCTTCCTTCCTTTTATTTCCTGCTTTTCCTGCTTTTTTTTCCTTGCTTCTAACACAATCAATATGCAGTTTACCAAAGAAAAATCTTGTACATTCAGCATTTTCCGTATAGTTGCTTATTGTTAACATAGCAAACTGGTCTGTATGGTATTCCTTTTTTTTTCCTTCTTCGTTTTCTGCCTGTTTCTGAAGAGCTATTATGCTAGTTCCTAGAAGCTTTGAGGTGATAACAGGCATAGACAAGCACAATCTGTTCATTGTCAATATGAATACT
This sequence comes from Neomorphus geoffroyi, assembly GCA_033558235.1. Lineage (NCBI taxonomy): Eukaryota > Metazoa > Chordata > Aves > Cuculiformes > Neomorphidae > Neomorphus > Neomorphus geoffroyi. The sequence continues at coordinate 36,845,703 of JAUMJM010000004.1, forward strand.
CGATGCTGCAACTGAAGCTCACGTGGGTGCAAACTCTTGATATATGCAGAAAACACATGTACAACCTTTTTTGCACACTTCTTTTTTTTTCTGAGTGCAAATATGAAGTCTCACCACCTTTTCACTACCAAAGCCTTAAGATGTCTCGCCCTTTAATAATCCCTCTGAGACAGCAGGATAATGATATGGTACTCAAAATCAGAGGGTCTGGATAAAGCATTATGCTTTTTAGAAAAAGATCCTGAAGTAACTGATCTGACACTCGACTTTTAAGTGGAAAGTCACATTGAGATCTGTTTGCTAAATACTGGCGAATCACTGTCTGTTTTCTTTCCCTCATCCCTTTGAAATATTTCACACATTTTATTTGGTGATCAGTTCAACTTTTGCTATCTAGTGAATAGGGCTTGTTCTGAGTGCTTACTTAGCTTAAGATGCGTGAGAGACTACACTTAGTGCATGTAACCTCCATATCTCCTGCATAGCCAAAAGATTTCAGAGCTGTTCTTCAAGGACTCTGTGACAATGCTCATTTTAAAGCTTTCTATAAAAAATCTTGGGTAGCCCGAAGATCTCAAATGTCACAAGTTCATTTTTATGTTTCAGATTTTTGTGCAGGATTGCCAAAGTAAGGTGGAAGTGGATTAATGTGCATGAACTTTTCCTTTCTTTTCTTCATCCTCCTATTGTATTGAAACATTAACAGAGGAAATCATTTTATGTGAATAGTAAAGAATGGTTCTTTGTTCATTTGACGACTTGTTCACCTCTAATCTTATTCCAGGAGAAGGTTGCTCACATTGGTGGCTTAAATTTTGCTGATGAAATTGAGTGACTATAAACAACACTCACACAAGCACACCTTTGTCTTGCTCACGTATTGAACTACTGTTAAGAATGGTGTCACAGGCCACTAGACAAGACACAAAGGTGGACAGGGTCCACATCATCTACTCTGATTTTGTCTGTTTGAATAACTGATGGAAAGTTCCTCTCAGAACATCTGTATCCATGTTCAGCTATTGAGGGTTATAGAAAGGGCAGCTTCACAACCTCTCACCATAATATACTGTGCAGGATTAGTTTGCTGAGAAGTATAAATTGTGCTGTTTATGTATCAGGTACAAGTTGTTTGAGATTCATGTGTAAAGACTTAGACATCTCTAGCATAAACTATCTTCATGTGTTCTAGTCTGTCTTTCTTTCTTCAATGGAAAGAAACAGGCACTGCTTAATTGCAGTTTGGCCTGTTTGAGACAGCAACGTCGCAATGAGATGATTCATGATGTAGAAATATTTATTTTCTCTTAGCAGAAAGTGAACCTAGTTGACTGGAACAGATGCAAACATCTGCATTCTCACTGTCTGAATACAGACAAATAAAACCCATCCATAATACCTGAAGTTAAAAAAAAAAAAAAAAAAAAGACTACAATTTGGAGTGTGCCAGCTCAAAACATAATTGAGCTCACACCAGTACAGGCTATGGTAGGTTGGGAGTGAAAAGGACAAGCTAATGGTAAATATCTTGAAATGCTTATTAATCTGACTTTGAATTGTTTAACTTAAAATAGGTTAGGATACTTGTATAGAAACTTTCTTCTCTTGTTTTCTCCTTTGCAGATGATCATTCCAGGATATGTCTGAAAGCGGATAACAGCCACGACAATTCAGACTACATCAATGCTAGCCCAATTGTAAGTACGATAACCTATGAGAAATAATCCAAATAGTCAGTTTCTCTCTTTCCTTCTTGTTAAAATATGTGAACTGGAGGCACTCACTGTTCAGGTTGTGCAGCCTCAGGTTGTGAGCACCTTACAGTGCTGCTGTCTCTGGCAGCCCTTTCAAATTGAAGAGACCAAAATCTTCTACATGTGCATGCATTACTCTTGAAGTTTCCATACCAAGAAAATTAAATCACTAGATGGTCATTTATCTACCTTGTAATGCTGTCAGGTTTTCTGTACTTGATATTATTAACTTATGTATTATAAAATTCAATGATACTCTCTTAACTGTGTTTTTCCTTCTCTGAGGAGGTAAAACTTGCTTGTTCTTTTTTGCTTTGCCCTAATAGCTACGGTTGTAGGAGGAATGGTTTCTGTAGGCATGGAGACCTGAGCTCCACAGGCTTCTGAATTTCTGCAGCAGGATTTCTATTACCTGTCTTCCTCTGTTACCCTACAGATGCGTAGCTTAGTGTTTCTGTAGTTCTCCCAGTTCTTCTCTGAGGTTGCTGTTTAGAAAGCAAGAACGAGATCACTTACCAGTTGTGTATTCATTCAAACTGCAAAATAAATCAAGTCAATTTTTTTATCCGAGTACTCCAGTGTGGCCCAGCTGTCCTTTCTCACCCTATGCGAACTGAATCCCATCTTCTTGTCTGTGGAAGGTGAGAGAGAGAAAAGTTCTCTATTTTTAGACACAAAACAGGTATGATAAAGCCAGAAGCATTGCTCTGTCATAGCATCCCTATGATAGTCTCATTATATCCATTCAAAGGGGGAAACAGGCACTGTGTCCTTTACTCTGCGAGACTGCTAGTATTGGAGTTACTTTTGCTCATAGTTCTTATTCACATTAATTAGGTACTAAAAAGTTATTATAGGGAGACTTTACAAGAAAGAACTTAGGATGGAGAATTAGATCTCACTGCAGTGGGCAGTAATATGCCATTACTGGCTCATTTTCTTGGGGAGTATCACTGCCCCAGTTAAATCACTTTATGGGGGCAAGGCAGCTGACAATTTGCAACAGCATGAAATTACAGGCTGCTTTCTTCCAATGTTGTTGATAATACTTTTTTTCTTACAAAATCCCACAAGTACATAGAAACTGTTCTCTGAGCTTTGTTTTAGTTACTTTTAGCAGAGTTCAAAAGTTTGATTTCCTTGAAAAAGAAGTTTTATTCAAAGAATTAAAAAAACACAGAACCCAACAAGCGTTTTCAGGAAGCTTTTGGTTTTGGTTTAGGGTGAACAGTAAACCAAAGCACCTGTGTACTTCAGAGATTGCCAGCTAATATTTTAGAAGACAGAGTAGATGCACACAAATTAGAGCAGGTTTTGGACTACTTTTAAGTATGTCTCTGACTAGAACAAGTTTTTGGTGGCCCCCATAATCAGCAGACCATCACAGTAACTTGGCACTCAAAGGAGCGTGCCTATAAAATCATGCACAATAGCCTAGCTCCAGGACCTCAGTGCCCTTTTTCCTTGTCTTCAGAGCACGTTCAGCAAGTTATGTTTGGTGAAGCCGTAATTTGATAGTAGAAGCTGAGAGGTTTTGTAGCAAGCACAAGACTGGGAGATGTTCACTGAAAGTGAGATATTGTATTCTTGTAGGAGCTTGGTTGTAATTCACATGACTACAACATGGTGCAGAAGTGTAATTGCAGCATCTGTAGACAGATGAGCTTTGGCAGCAGTACAGATGTTGTGCTTTTTACCAAATAATCAAGATAGGCTTCTGCAACCTGCTGCAAAGTCTATGGAGACACATCTTTCCTGGTTTTATTACACAAATCTGTTTGAGGGAGGGATAAGTTCTTGCTTGTGTGTATATACCTGTTGCAGTTGTAATTCTGGTAATTATTTACACCGATGAGAGAAGTATTAGATTAAGTAGTGTTGGGAGTGGACAGGTATGACCAAGATATCACATTGGCATAACTGTGCAGAGATTTCCTTTGTCAGAATGCCCAAAGGTGATGCAGGTGGAGGGTCTGTGCTTCCACAGTTGAACTCTCATGGTTTTACAGAGGCTTGTAATCTGGCTTTTCTATCCAGTACTTGAGGGTGTTGTCTTCTGGAAAGTTGGAGAGTATTTCTCTTTTGTAGCTTTTTCAATCTCAAGAGTTTTGACCAATAAAACAAGTCACACCAAGAACAAATTTCTTGTGGTTTTCTCTATAAGTCTTTCAGAAATATTTCTATACTCAGAGGTAAGTGGGTTCACTACTGTTTCATTGGATTGGAACAATCACCCACTATCCTGCATAGCCATGAAAAGCTGCCAAGAGAAACTCTTGAGTTCCTGTTCTTCATGGTAGGATAGGGACCCTTCTGTGTGGGAAGAAGTGCCACAGCCCACATTTGTGTAGATGACTTGTTATTCCAAGGAAAGAGATGCTCTAGATGGTTTTGTAAGTTTGTTTCAGTAAGTCAATAGCCACTTTGTTATTTTGAAAGCAGCAGAAAAAATGTATTTCCTGAAGGTAGTGAAGTAGGAAGTTGGTAGGAGGAAATCACTGCTTTACAAGCCCATAGTTTGGAAAGATTCGCTGCAAACTACTTCATTTCAAGACAAATGTCTTCAGGTTAGCATGAACGTATTTGTTAATCTGGTATTACTTTTGTATAATGTGGTAGAATATAGGAGTGACAGAGACTTTCAGTCCTACTGCCCACCTCTGAAGCCCTCTGGAACATTATATTGGGCACTTGATTCTGCAGTATTTACTGTGGCTGTGCAACCATTGCAGCCTGAGCTGGACACACATGCTATTACTACTGCTGTTTATTTGAGATATTTTCAGTTAGCAGACACACATTGAATTGACGTCTTTATAAGTGTAAAGTGGATGGAGAGTACCAGTAAGTCTGCCTTTATTCGCTCTTGCAAAAATCCTACACTTCTTTCCTTCAGACTACTGCCTTTCAACTTAAATAGCCTCAGTAATTATCATGTCAATATAGTGATGTTTCTGGTGCATTTGCACCTTGCAGTGCTTGAGTTAGGAGTGAGCATTGTAGTGAGCTGCAAGACGGGCATTAATAGCACAGGATAAGTATGGTCTGAACTGACTGGAAGAGGATTTTTCCTCCTTGCGCATGTGAGATGTCTGGCAAGGGAAGAGTGTAAAATAAAGTAATTATATTTGAGCTTTGGAAAGGGAGGCCTCCAGTCGTGTACATGTCACTGGCTATCTCCAGCTTCTGGGTCAGTGGTCCAGTCTCCAGCTGGGGCTCACTCAACCTTAACTTAAGTCTGAATGAGTGCAGCAGTACACCATAAAAAAACACAGTCCCTGTGCTAGACAATGAGCTGGCCACCTGCCCACGTTTCTTCCTTTTAAAAAATGCTACCCCCTCAAGATCTCCTTTCCTTCCAAGACGTTATGAAAACTGGGGTTAGATTGATGGTCTCACCGTGGCTGGGAGTGGGTGATGAGAATCAGCAGAGATTTAGTCTGAGTTCTTCCCTTAGGTCTTTAATTCCACTGTAGCATTTGGCCAGGCAAAATGAGCCCTTAAGAGAATTTGTAGGGTATAAGTGGGGTAGAAATCTGTTTCCCTCCTCTCTGAAATAACATAAAGTACTATGATAATAACTCTGCTATCGGCAGCTGAATGAAAAGCTTGCAATTACAGCACAAGGAGACCCTGACTGTGCAGAATAAAACTGTGATAATTACATCTGTCATATTTGTACTTAGTCCTCATTAAATTTTGGGAAAATCATCCAGTAGTAAATAATGTGCAATCTTTGCTTTTAAATCAGAGGTCGTGAAAGTAAATGGGAATTCTGTTTTTCCTCATAGGGTGTCTGAAAGAGAAAAAAAATCCCATCAACGACATTTAAAAACTCAGTTTGCTTATTATTGAAGACACCAGACTGAGGAATGTCATTAGCATGACAGTTTGTTCAAACACAGCATACAAATTTCATCACCGAGAATAGACTCTGAAATTCATAATGGCATTCACAACCAGATTTACTTCTTTCATTCCATTAGGGGTTTTAAAGGAAGGATTTAAAATTGTTTTAAATTATAATTCAAACATGAAGATGAGTACTAGTCTACCTTTTTAATTTTAATGCTGAGATGAATGTGATTACAAAGTTCATCTACATTTGCTGGATATGCTTTCTTTTACAAAAACAAATATACTTTTTTACTTTTAGAGACATGTCCATTCTCTGTATAATAAACACATGCATGAAAGTAGATTTTATTGGTATTATAAGCATGGTAAATCTGGAAACTACACAGTAGCTTGAAGTCATACAAATTTTAAGATGTTAAGCAGAGTTCATCTTTCTTTACATCATATTTAGTCAACATTGGATCTCATTCTGATCTCATATGGTTTTAGGAATGTTTCAGCTGGACTCAAAAGTGCTTAGATCAAAGCAAAAATGGTGTAACTGACACCACATCGTATCCAGCATCTTTCTGTGTGGAAAGTAAGGATCTGACAAGCTAAGGGGGGAGGTGAAGGGCAGGAAGGAACTGGTGTATCATTTACATGAGATTTCAAAATGGTCATTGGTGCGTATTGACATTTTACTTCATTTTACAGTTTTAGACACTATTGAACAAGAATCCATATGTAGCACTTTTAAGTCCAAATACAATAAATTTGAGGATTTGCTCCCCAGAATGTATTGATTTCTCTCTATTTCATGAGCATTATTAGTGAAATCATGCAGCAGCACAATCACTATTTAAAAACTCAACAAAATTCAGAGTTCTTCAGGGAAACCTTAAAACGTCCTAGGATGAGGCAACTGAGTAGTAGAGCTTGTGCAGGAAAAACTAAGCTTTCATTCTCTAGCAAAGCAAAGGTGAAAGGTCTGGTATTAATTTAGCAAAGATACAACTAATTGTGATACTGTGTTCTTTATATATTTTCCTGCATTAAGATAAAGTCAACTTCTTTTACAAAGCCCTGTAGAAAACCATGGCATACTACTAAAGATTTCTGTAATATTTGGAAGAGGCTGCCCAGAGAAGTGGTTGAGTTGCCATTCCTGGAAGTATTTAAAAGATTTGTAAACGTGGCACTTAGGGACATGGTTTAGTGGTGGACTTGTCAGTGTTAGGTTTATGGTTGGACTCAATGATCTTAAAGGTCTTTTCCAACCTGAACAATTCTGTGATTTCTTTTCTAACAGTAAATCTGAATGGCCCTTGTTTTTATTTCCATTGTGGCAGTCATAAAAATTCACCACAGTCAATTACACGGTCAGTTATAGTAATCTTTGATCCCTTTCTTTTCCTAATACAAAATCATGGAAAACAAAATTGAAACATTATCACCAGACTTGCTTTTGTTGTACTGCAGCAGAAAATGAGAATTCAACCATAGCAGGACACTTGCAGTAATTGCGGCTTTTTCTTTTCAAAATTGGCTGTTCGATCCAGTTCTGATGAGCCTTGTGAACTTTGTGCTTTCATGGGGATATAGAGGGAAAAATATTCTTCTTTTTGAACGGTTACTATTAGGGTGATTTCTGAAGGTTGTTCCAATGTAAAATGTTAGCAAACAGTCAATTTTTGTTTTAATACTTGATAGTATGGAGCCTGCTGTTCTCTAGTCTTCTCTGGAGAATACATTCTTTAGTTTTATTTTCATGAAGTGAGGAATCTGAGAGATCTTTGAAAGAAGATAATGACTAGTGACATAAAAAAGCCTTTTACTTTGATCCTTGATTAGTTAGTTTAAAACCCATTACTGACTTTATTTCTTTATTCAAACTTTTGTTAACTTTGATAGATTAAGATGTTCTTGGTGTTCTTGGTGACCTTGAGAGAATAAAAAAAAAGAACATAACAAAAACATTCAAGAACCATCCCTTGCTGTCACCTACTCACATTAAATCAAATGTGACCAGAATAGTGATTTTTCACATTTTTCTTGAAATATGAGGCCTTTAAAACAGTACATATAATAGAAAATTGATGAAAACAGTAATTGCATTTAATTAGTTTAGCCTTTGCTCTTATTTTTGTTCAGTTAAAGATCATTTACTAGTGTGATAGGGCTTTCTGCCATCTTCTATTTACTCCAAGCAAGAAGAGTTTCTGTTCATAATTGTTTTCTGTGCAACACAATGTGCTTGGAATGTAATAATTGTAATTGTCTTTTGAATTATTGTTAAACTGCTGATACACTTCACTACTCTGTGCTTATTGTAATGTTTGCCACGTTCCAACAGCACCTTTGTGACAGTGGTTGATTAATGCTGAAATGCCAAGATTGGCCTATTCCTGATTTATCATCTGAATGTTAAGAAGTATTTCCCCCATGACAGTGCTATTTGCATCATCCTTGATTTCATCTGCCTTTGTTTTCTGGCATGTCTACATACAAAAGAATTTAGTTTAAGAAGAAATTCAAAGTAAATTATTGTTTTTTTAAAGTTTGATGTATTCACTGTTGGTTACATTTCCAAGTCAAGCTCTGGGCTGTTAGACAAGTGACATCATCTTCAAGTGGATGCAGCCTACCACAGCTTCCACTGGGAGCAGCAAGTCCTCCACAGTGTAGATCAGTTTTTTTAAGCTAAGACTTTTAGTTTCCAGCATAGGAAAACATTTAAGCACATGATTAAATTCCATAGATCTCTGTGAGATTCAAAACAAACAGAAATTATTTCAACCATAATGGAGAAAAAAAAAATCTTCAAGCTTGACTTTGCTTGGTCACATTTGCTGTTGTTCTCAGCTATTTTTAGTTCAGTGTCTCAATTCTTACAAAAACAAAAGAAATTTACTTAAGAATTTTTTTTTTGCTAATGCTACTTTGTGAAGAAAGCTAGTTTTAACCTGATCTTAAAATACCCACAGTAGTAAATGCCCTGCTATCAGAATTGCTTTTGTCAAAAGGCAAAGAAAGCAAGGTTGAAATTTGTTGTGAACAATTGCTTGTTGTGAACAGTTATTTGGTGATAAGAGAAGCATCTCAATGAAGCTGAGAATGAAATGATGGTATTAAAGACATCCTGGTCAAGGTTTTTTAGAACTAAGGGTGGTGAATTAGAAGTGAGCTTTTAGTGTAAATGGATTCAGTAATTTCGTTCAACCTGTGTTGTGTTGTTATGGAGAATTTTAATATTAAGTCCAGCTTAATTATACATCAGAAAATTAAAAACACAAAAGTGTTCTCTTCCTTTTTACAATATTCATCATATTGTTGTTCTTTTACAATAACTTACATCTGTTCTTTTATGGTTCTTCCCTCTTTTATGTGGCACGTAATTATAAGGTGCCTTCTTTTACGCTGACATGTACCATCACTGAAATTTTTGATATGCTATGAATAAATTCAGTAGATGCCTGTTAATGCAAATGTGACTCACATTCATTCTTATTCAGATCTTTACTTATAAAACAGAATCATGCTTTGAGACAAATTGTGCCTTCAGCTACTGGAGTATAAGTTAACTCTCAACAACTTCAGTGTCACTGAGTCACACTCGCACATTTGAGAGTTGAACTGGGTCTCTTTTCTTTATGTTCAGTTTTGTCTTGCCCAGTTCAGCGTTAGAATGAGTTTGTTTGTTTTTTAATCCCATCAGCAGATCTTCTTTTTCAGCAGAATGGGTCCTAAGATTTAGAACCAAGAAAGCCACCCATCAGTTCAAAAACATTCATTGTAACACACTAATCCTATTTACACTTGATGCCTTTGTTTCTTAGATTCTTTATTTTTTCTGCTCAGTGAATTTTCTGCTCCTTGAATTAAATGTAATAATTAAGGTCTTTAAGCAGAACTTCCTCTATTGAGGCCAAATCCATGCATTTAGATAAGTCAGCTAACCAGAAAAAGCCAGAAACTGAATTTGTTCCCCATTTTTGCTGGTTTTTAGTTACGTTTGCCCTTGTCTAGCACAGTGGAAATGGAGAACATATTTAGATATGTGGAGCATTCTTAACACTCAGTGTAGAAAAATGTTACAAATGGCTTCTAGGTTGCTATGAAACGATGAGTACTAATCTCAAATAAATGCCTTTGTCAATCACCATAAATTATCTTACACTACATATTGAGTACATAGGCCATTGCTCATCATGTGTATTGATATTCATCTGGTAGCATTGGTCTTTTGTGGAAAAAAGTTCTCCTCTGAGCTTATAAATAGAAATAAAATTCTTTGCTTGCCAATAAAGGATGGAGAGACATGACAGTCCTTTAGGAAGTTCCTTGTGTCTGCCCTCATATACTTTCTGTCTCTAAAACAGCAAAGGATTTGCTTTTAAAGAAAACCAGACTATATTCTCTCTTCTAATTCCAGATGGACCACGACCCCCGAAACCCAGCTTATATTGCCACCCAAGGCCCTCTCCCTGCTACTGTTGCTGACTTCTGGCAGGTAAGTTAAACATCTTTTTGAAAACTGAATTTATGTTATAAATCAAATATTTTCATGTGCTTCTAAGATGTGTAAAAATCTCTTGTCTTTGAGTTACAATAGATGGAAAGGCCTTAGTTCAAATGTCTTTTAAAGATCTAGTACATGGATATTAAAGACATTCATGTATATGACGAGCCCTGCTAAGAAACAGTCAATCTGGAAATTATATTGAAAACCTTAGGCCAAACTATCCACATTTTAGAGACAAGCTTCAGGTCAGGTCTCCATAATTAAACTACTATCAAGGACTGGATTATTTTCAGAAATCTTAACCTTCTTGAGAGTGTAGCCAGAATACATTGTCATTCTCAAAATCAAAAAGGACCTAACTGTATATACCATGAATTTTTGCATTAGAACATACTTCTCACATGCCCTAGTTTCCCGAAACGCTTAAGTTCGTATGCATTTTCTGTACTGCAGGTAGCTGGGTTAAAGGCTGAGTTAAGACCCTGCTACATAAAGTTACACTGATGTATAAGTTTTTGCAGGACTGAGGCTAAAGGCAGTAGTTACTAATGCACAAGCACAAGCTTACTTTGCATACAGGTTTTTTGTGTGCTCATGTGACTCTCAGATTTGGACATATGCACATTGCCAGGCTAGGTGTGTGTGATTGTGATGGATATGCTGCATTCCATATTCCTTTGTAAGTGTAAAAGTGTGCCTGAAAGCTTACTGAAGCTGTTTGAGGAAGAGGTTAACTGGGACTTACTGTCAACATAAACATATGTTCTTATTTTTTGGTTTGTGTTAAGAATTTAGAAACTTTTGTTCTACAAATAGAAATATCTACACTAAAATTTCAGAAGTGCCATTATATTTTGGAGCTTGCATCAGTTGAAATCATCTTCTCTCTTCATCTGCATCACTTTGTCTCTGACTAGAAAGCATTAACTGATTCCTATTAACGACACTTCTCATATCACAGTTTCCTACTGTCTCTGATGAGGATCCAAGAACCAATTTTCAAAAAGTTTGTTTGATTTTGGGTACCTGGATATATGAAAGCTCAGTTTGAGATATTTTGGGTCTAGTTTTCAGAAGTCCAGAGCAAATTATTTCTGCTTCATGTCAGTTGAACTGCTGTTCTGGCTCAAATTTTCAGCTTGTGAATTTTGTCTTCAATATCTTTTTTCCTGTGATGAATGAATTTCTTACATCAGGCATGATACTTGAAAATGTGTTTCTTAGGTTAAACATACACAATCAAATACCATGTTAGCTGTTCTGTAGTAATATTTTATGATTCCTAAAGCCCAGGTTTTTTAATTGTATATTTTTGCATATTTGTATGTCTATATTTTATATATTTTTACCTGTAACTGCCCCTTTACATGTTGAAAAATGTATATTCTCATTTTTAAAAGGTATTTAAAGAAGAAACTTTGTACAAACATTGCTGCCGACACAGAAATCAGAATTAATCATACCGACATAGTATGAACAATGTATCTTGTTCTTCTCCCTTTCTAGTTTGAACAGTTAGGCAAAGTATTTGCATAGACACAAAGTGACTAGAACTGAAATATTATTTCTTTGTTCTGTGATCCAATCTTCATTCCAAATTTGTACTCAAAAGTTCCCTTCCTTGACTTTCTTTCTTCATGCTATTTGTGAGTGGAGATTCTTCACTTCACTTTCTTTCTACTCTTTTTAACTATTTCTTCTCCCAGTTATCTGCCAGTGAATGTTCACTCCGTCTCCCCACCAGATTTGCTGTATACATCTCCACAGAAACGATTTGGCAACTGTTGTTCAACTCTGCTCAAGTGTGCCATGTGTCCATTTTTTGATGTGGTATTCTTTAATTGTTCCTTCTACTAGAAAAGTTTGTTTATTGCATTTATTTGGACGATGTCTGTCACTTCAACAAAACAATCCACCTTTGTCAGGTTGGTCCATCGCCCACTTTTCAGAAACTTAAACTTCTGACAGATCACATGCCAATGCGCTTGTTCCTGTCTCAGGGTTTTTACCTGGCCCCGAGTATTAACTAGGTGAAATAAGTTAGGGGAGATGAACTTTGTAAGGAACACTGTGTCTGTCATTGCTGAAATATAGTAGGTACGCTGTACCAGTCAAAAACCGTGGCTTGTTGTAGTTTATGTCCAGATGCAGGAGCAAAGTTTATATCATTTTTTTGCCTAATAATACCTATTTTACCTTTAAGTTAAAGAAAGGAAACCTGAACTTGCTATGGCAGATAGAGTGTTAACTCCAATCAGGGCAGAATCCTTGATGTTTACAGGAATACAGTTTTCTGTAATTTATACAAACGGTGCTGCTGCCACCAGGGGTTATTTAAAGATTCAGTTATTCATTCCTGATACATTTTCTCAGTGGTTCTCCGCCCTCTCCCTCCTGCACTTAATACCAGCTGTTGCTGAGCTGCTTTGCTTTTTTTCTTGTTTTGTGTGCTCAGTGAAGCAGTTTTCTGACTGATAGTGAGAAGAGTGACTGACTCCAGAGAGACCTGGGACTACTCTGCTCTTTCTTGTCTAAGTGCACAATGTCATGCTTTAGCAAGTCCAACAGAAACTCTTGGAGCTTGGCACCACCAACTATGACAGTATTTACTAGATACATTGCTTCCTATTTTTGCAGAGATTTAGCTGCTAAGATTCCCAAAAGCCTAGCTGCATGGTGGACATCAGCCACTCCATTTTATCTTGATTGAAAAGCTACCCCAGCAAGAAACTGTTATAATTGTTTCTGCTCCTGTAGGCATTTCAAGCTGATTTCTAGAAAACACTTGTCTACTAATGATTTGTTTAACTTGAAAGAGTAAGACAGCTTTCTTTGCATTTACAACACAGCTGATACCCGTAATGAAACCTGAACTACTCCCGATTTGTCCTGACCATCTAATTTTCATGCTCAGATTCCAGAGACACAGTTTCTAAATGTAATTCCCCTTGATTTGCTTTAGATTCCTCCACCCATCAATGACTGTATCTACATTATGAAGCACTGTAGTCCACTAGGAATGGATTTGTAGAGTGTCACAGTACTTACTTTATAGGTTTAACTTCAGACCAACTTTTCAGTGATCCAATGGACCAAATGCCTGTTGGTGAGGGAGAAAGCTACAGATGCATCTGAAGGAAGCTTCTTCCAAAAGGAACCCAGTTCCTGAGCTCTCATACTGTTCTTCAGTGTCTGCTGCTCTTCATGTCTGACATCTACATGATCATGTGGTCACATCCGTTATCTCTTATTTAAGACCAAATGGATTATTTAGTTTTGGATAATCTTTTTTCCTGGTTTTATTGGCAGGCCCCTCTAAAACCTGTTATCTTGATCCAGTGCCCAGTATTTTTGGGCAAGTGCTGTTAAGATACTCAGCAATCAAATCCTCATTTATTGTTTTCAGTTTGCCTAGATCTGAACAAAAGTCATGGTCAGCTTAGTGTCTTCTGTTTTCCAAACTGGTCAAAGCTTTTTCATAAAACATTGGTGACGCTTTGTCCAGGCTCATCTTGTTTAGCATTCTTACTACTAGTGAGCAGATCCATGCCTAGTAACACCGGGGAATGGAATGGAACCAGTTTCAGTCATCTCACTAGTGACCACTTCTTGGAAGATTATGTCCTTTTGGTAAGGTGAGGAAGAAGAGTGAGTATTGTTCTTCGTTACCATCTAATTTGAACCACTAGCATTTTATGTACCCCTTTCTATTCATTTGAGTTTTCATGTTAACCTGAGAGAGGTGGAAGTTTTTCTTTCAAAAATGCAATCTTTGAGCTGGAGGTAGTCCTAACTTTCTGATGTTGCTCATTTTAAAATGGTGTTCAAATGTGTATATGTTGTAAAAATAATTATAATTAAAAAGGCAGGAGTCTTACTTCTGTTTTTCTAATGGTATAAGACCACTTTCAGGCATCAGACTTCCACAGTTGTCTGTGTTACTTCTCCAGCTCTTTATATTCTTGGCATAGCTCCTCTAAGTCAGCAAGGGCCAACTTAGTTCCAACTTTCCTGACTTACCTGTTTCTTTGAAAACTTTCTAGCCTTCAGGAGTTGTCAGTCACCTCATTGATCTGTTTTGCCACAGGGCTTCCTAATCTGCCTGGATACTCTCTATTTGTGTCTCAAGCAGACATTTCATCTTTGCCTGCGTGTCATCTCTTAAAATGCTCTGGAAATTTTCCAGCTACTACTTTAATTAATTTTGAAAAGCCTCCAGCTGATTTAAGTCTTCTTTTAATTTCATCTGGTCTTGTTTTCATCTCTTTTTACCAATTACTATTTCTGAGAGATATCTCCTTCATTGATTCTATTTTGATTCAGTGGGAATTCCACATCACGATTCCCTTTCTTGAAAACTGGATGCGTCTCCTCACATGGTATTAATCCATTTTTACCTGACTGGTTAAACAATTTGCCAGGTCTGCGGTTTGTTTTCTTCTCAGCTGGAAAAAGAATTCATCCTCAGGATAGGGCTTTGCTTTGATATAGTTACATTTTATTTACAAAGAAAGTAGAGTTTTATTTCCTTGAACAAAGGCAGAATCAAATAACAGGCAATAACTTCTTTTTTTCCAAACCTCATTCACCCAGTGTTTTACCCCCAACCTTTCTTTCAGCTTTTGTTCTAGCACAATCACAATGCTAGTCTGTCAAGCTATGCTGGAGATTTCTTTATTCCTTTTACATATTTTTGCTGCTTATCTGGATTAATCATCTTGCCTTGATTAATGCCTCTCTCTCTACATTAAGCATACCAGTTTCTAGAGAAACTCATGGGTCCATATGCTTCACGTTTCTCTTGGTTTTGATGATAACTTCTGTAATTTTAGTTATCAGGCTCCATAAAAGAGTTTGCTTGTTTCTTACATTTATTGTGAATGAAAGGTGATGATTTTGTCCAGCAGCTTCAGTGAGATTTCACTCAGCGCTTTCACATAATGCTATTAAAATTCAACATCTCTTTGAACATAATTCAAAAGAAAGAGAATGTAGAACATTTCTGATCTATAACAAGTTTTCGCAGCAGGAGTTGCATGTTGTGAATAATTCTGGAGGCATAAAATTTTATTATTTTCCATATGTGCTGGGTTATAATTCCATGAAGCATTTGACATGAAGTACATGTCTTAACTTGTGAAGCATTCTAAGAAGCAAGGAACAATAATGTGCTAGAAACTATTCCTAGGAGTTAGGATATTTAGAACCAACTGTCCTTGCAGTGAAAAATTGTTCTTAATTATGCCAGTTTTATAAATTGCGTGTCTACTAAGGTTTGTCGTCTCCAAATGGGGATTTCTGTAGGAGGCTATAATTTTTCCCTCTGGAAAACACCACTCATTATGCCTTCCTTTCATGAATCTACCCACATTTACCCTTATTTCCCCTCCCTCTTTTTAGAGGGAAGTGAACTTTCGTGTTTGGTTTTTTTTTTATTTTACCACGTTAGGTAAAATGCAGGGAAGGATCAGGCAATTTCTGCCAAGTGGCTTGAGACACTATGCTTCTTAGTGGTCTTAGAAAATCATATGTTGTGATATATATTTATGTAAGTATTTTTTGTCTTTCTGTGACATCCTTTCTCCATGACCACTGTAATTAATAAGTGCATGAACATTATGTATCTTCTATGGAAGGAATAGAGAAATATGATTTTCCTCTTTTGCAGACTTTCAGTAAAGTTCAAAGCACCTACAGCAGTAAGTAATGAGACTAAATACAGTCAACACTTGTACTTTGGACCAGAAAATTCCCTGGCTTCTGCCTGAATAGATCTGTAGCTTAAGCTACATAGTTCCCCAGATGTCTTAGTCCCTGGAGGGCTCCAGTCGGGCAGGGTTGATGGAGCAGATACCACTCGAGCAGCACCGAGTCAGACACAGGACAAGGAAGATAGACTAGAGGTGCGTCCCCTTTGTGTTAGGATGCTTCTCTGGGAAGCAAGAAAGAGCTTTATCCTACATGTTTTGGATCAGACCCATGCTTTTCTTAACCCTGTCTTTCCTTCAGTATTTGCAAATACTGTCAGTTGATTGTTTCCTGTGTAAAAAGGATTAGTCATCAGTGATCTCCAAGGGCACATCCCAGTGGGCAGGAGACTATGTCCCTGTAGCTGAATGAGTCTCCCTGAAAAATCAGTGTTCCAGGCCCATGGGCTGCGTAGGAACAGCCGTACCAAACCATCCCCTGTTCTAATTGCTGGCTTGCGTGCTCCCAGCTTGACATGTTTTGTGAGTGCTGAAATTAATTTACAGACTAAATTATTTTTTTGCATTTTGTTCTGTGTAGAAAACAGTGCTTTCAAGCAATCTTGTTTCCCAAGTTTTATTTTCCTTGCCTGGAATGGAACTTCCTGCATGTCTAATCAGTTCTCACCTTCAGAAAGAAGAGCAGATGAAACGTGACACAAAGCATTTCAATGTGTAAAATATGCATATTTTAATTTAATAAAAGAAAAACAGCAAGGGAGAGATAGGCACTGAACAGTAGCCGCTAGAGCTCTAGTAACTTGTCAAGCAATGTGAAATAAATATAGCATTAGGAATTCCATAGGCATTCAGGAAAGGAGAGTGCATTTACTATGCTCACTTCTAATTATGGCTCTGGTCGGAGAAGGTACTTTGAAGTAGTTCTTTTAAAATTTATTTTTATTTATTGTTTAGGTTCCACCTTTCTAATATTAAAGTGAAAAGCTAATTGCTAATGATTTTGGTGGACTTACCCTTCTTAATGTGGTTTTGTCAGCACTGTAATACTATATAGTGCTCATTTAAATTATTTAATAATAAGATTTGAGTTAGGAGTATACTGAGTCATCTAGAGTTTGCCTGTCCCATTGACTTCCAAACAAGTGTTGCTGCAATAGCAGGGGCATAACACATGAAGCCAACCTAAATACCGTATATTTATATATGACCCTCTCTGAAGCCACAGTTTCAACCGCAAATGTAAGATTTTTTTTAATTAAATAAAGATTGTTGATCATTAATTTTTCAACTTACACATTTGCTTGGCTGTCTGGCACAGCTCTGACTTTGCAAATGGCAATTCTGACTGTCAGATTTGACCCATTTTATGTAAAAATTAAAAGTTGTTTTCAACCAAAATATTTCACAAAAAAAGGTGGCATACTTTATGAAGTTCTAGTTGATAACAAAAATCTAGATTTCCCAATTTTTTCCTTTACGTTAAAAGATTCCCCTCCACTTTTTATAATCCATTAAAACGTTCCAATTTGGTTTTAAGGCTTTCCAGAAAATACCATTTTCAGACTGTCTCCATTCAGTACAGCGTTTACTATTTCCAATGGAGAACCTGAAAAAAGTCACGGTTGAGTTAATTACTTTCAAGATATGTAATGGGGTGAATATTGTCTTATAGAGCAAAGGTAGATACCTTGCTTTGTTGTTGCCTTAGAAGTTGTATTTATTCATGTGCGTTTTGCTTATCATTAGAAATTATTTGGGGGTTTTTTGCTTGTTTGTCTACTTTTCCAAATAGTTGCATTTACTAATTATTTTGGAAGTCTAAAATACTGAAAAGCTGAATTCTTTAGTTTGCTGGAGATCTCTCGCAGAAAACAGCTGGTGTGATTAGCCTGTTATTTTTAGTGAACAGGCTGGATTTAACTGATTATCCCATGTATTTTCCACTTTTATATCATCACATTTTAGAAACTTCGCCACCAGTCCCCGTCAAAAGAAGAGTGTCTGATCATGCCACATACCTTATCATTTCTCCATCACTAAAGTAAAGAAGAAAATGGCGGAAAAGGGAGTTTAGAGTGGTTCATTCATTATAAAAAGAAGCTTCAAAATTATGAAGTGTATGAAAAAAAAAGTATTCATATTAACCATTTTATTTACAAGCTAGTAAACAAGGAAATTTTAAAATACAAGTTTTCAAAAAGTGGTGCTTTATCAGATTTGTAGCAGTGTTGTGGCACTGTTTCTCCTATTTGTGACTTGATTTTTCTCCTTGCGTGAAAAACAAATTCTACTCTCCTTTGCAAGTAATTTGTACTAAATATAATTCACCCCAATGCAGAAATCCTTTGTATGGGACTGTCATGCTAGATAACCACAGCATGAGGTCTCTACACATGGTGGATTTCGTCAACAGGGAATCCTGCGGATGTCAAACACACTGCTCATCTTTGGGTTGCAGGATCCAGCCTTTAATTTGCAATAAATGGAAAGGGATGGTGTTTTTCTTGTGTAAGAAGTTTTGAGAAAGGTGCATACAGCAGAACCTCATTAAAGATCATTAAGATGTTACTCTCTAGAAATATAGACTGAAGGTAGAAATGTGACACAAAATTAGACAGTTTTACCTTTTCAGTAAAGCATGCATAGTAGAGTTCTGTAGTATGTTTCTATACAGAACTCAGAATTTATCATTTCTATTTAGAAGACTTCATTCAACATCTCTTCTTCTCCTTAAATTACAAATGTGAAACTGCCTGTGCTGTGATTTAAATAAGTTTTGTTTTATATGGTTATTTTCACAATAGTAAACACTTGAAGTCTTAAGGCTTAATTTTACTGGCCTCTAACTAAAAAGAAAAACCTCTTCCTTTAGAACCTTATATTCTCTTTATTCTTATAGCACATGCATCGAGTTACTTTCTATGGTGTAAGCATACAAAGTTCAGAATTATATCATCATTATCAATTACTGTGAATTTGCACCTGAACCTCCTCCTCTATTCTTCAAGCCCAGCTGAAATGTCTTTTTGGTAACCAGAGGCACTTCTCCTATGGCTATACTGGGGTTGTGCAGACTAGGTCTATGATACGTGGTTTTTCATTAATCACAAAGACACATTCTTTGGGAGCACTTTCTAATACATGGCCGTGTGTGGACCCTCAGAGCACGGCAAAGTGTTACATTTTGGGAGATGTGGCTTCTGAAAAAGCCATCACCAAGTTAAAGATGGGGTGGTGAACAGGCAACAGTATAAAACTCTGTGAATTTCCCTTGAATTGTCTCACTACTGCATTATTTGGAAAGAAATCTAGATAATAGCCTGATGCTCTAATATTTAAGTTATCAAGGAAACAAAGAAAATGCTGTAGTCCTCCAGTCACAGGCTATGGCTCTTAGTGAAAATCCCGTGTCAATGGTAAGCACAGAAGATGCCGTGACAATTGCTTGTAACAGGGATGATGGCACTAGATTGCCGTGGCTTCTTGATTTAGTAGATTTGACTTCTACATTTTCACACAATGACCTAAAAGAAATATTATACCCAGGAGTAACTTTGAAATTGTTTGTTTAAATTAACTTTCATTTGGATTTATGCTTAATGAAATCTTCAGAGATGCAGGCAGCCCCTCTCTAATGAAATGCTGTATCTTTGAACCAATGAACAGGGTTGCCAAACTGTAAGGATTCCTCTCTATAAACGAGTGGGCTTTTATAATGTTACACTTGGGTGGCACAAGCAGAGTGCTAGATGATTAGTTTATGGTCTAGATCATTGTATTTTTATTACACTCATAAAAACTGTGTTTCTCCTCATTTTCGTAATGGCTTCAATGAGCTTCTATACCTTCTAGAGGCACATTAAATTGTTATGTGATGAAAGTACTGATTTAGTGGGGCTAGTTTTAAAGTAAGATACATGTTTTGAATTCTTATCTTAGTACGTGAAACTATGTTAGAATGAATGAAATCTGTGTCATCTTTCTTACATACAAAGGTTCCCAGCTGCAGCCTGAAACAAATGCAATACAAAAAAGATACAAATGATAAATCTACTTCTGTCTGTAAATAAATCATCTATCAACTTAACATGTTTAGCTGGGTTTGTGGCATTGTTAGTTTTTAACAGGAGGATGAGTGGATTACAGATATTTTAAGTTAAGAAGTCTTTTTAAGGGGAAAACAGAAGATAAAGATTATTTTTATTCATTTCATTCAACTGTAATTTTTTCCCCACTTCTGTTTAAAATTATAAATAACCTTATTCTGTGCCAACCCTGGATTCAGTTATCTGAATAATTCTAAGATGGTTTTAAAAGTTGTTTTAATTATGTTGCAAAATGAAAAAAAAGGAAGGAAACTGCAGGCTGTTCTTAAAAGAGAAGGCAACATCATTATCCATGAATGGGAAACCTTTTTATTTGATATGTAATTAAAAAAAAATAATCCTTGAATTAAATGTATCATCTCATCTTTGCACAGTTTAGACAAAGGCCTTTTTTGTTTACAGAATTTACATGTCAATACAGTTGCTTATAAATATTTCTGTGAAATAAACATAACCCTTCACAAAAAGAGCAGTTTGCTCTTCATTTAGCAATTTTATATGCTAGCAAAAAGACAATGAAAGTTGTATGCAAATATAACATCAATGTACAGCATAATAATAACAGGTTTTAGTGATTATGCTGCTTGGTATTAATTCATAGGAGCCTTTTTGTTTAGCTGTGGGCTGCGTTTGGAACAGAGAGACGCCAGACCAGAGCATCTCTGCTTGTTCTGCTGTTTGTGGGAGGCATCCGCAGATCCTTTAGTTGTGGATGTGCCGGATTCGTGTACACTGTTCTGTAGCTGGTGTAAATTATTAGCAATAGTGCTGACAGTGAAGATATGTTGTTTTCCTCTGTTCCTGTTGTACCTGTGCTCAGTCAGTGCATCGCCTGCAGTGGGAGTTGGACTTCCCTTCTACCTCCAGAAAAAAAAAGGAAAAGAGAAATATGGGAGGAATTAGAATGAAAAATGTAGGAAAGAAAAAAATAAAAGAAAAAAGAAAAGAAAAAAGAAAAGAAAAATAAAAAAGAAAAGAAAAAATAAAAGGAAAATAAAAAAGAAAAGCAAAATTAAAGAGAAAAGAAAATAAAAGAAAAACAGAAGGAGGGGAGGGAGAGGGAGAGGGAGAGGGAGAGGGAAGGGAAGGGAAGGGAAGGGAAGGGAAGGGAAGGGAAGGGAAGGGAAGGGAAGGGAAGGGAAGGGAAGGGAAGGGAAGGGAAGGGAAGGGAAGGGAAGGGAAGGGAAGGGAAGGGAAGGGAAGGGAAGGGAAAAGTAATGCACATTTGCAAGAAATCTTATAAACATGCTTTTTGGAGGAACAGTTTCTCCATCTGAAATGTTTCTGGAAGAACAGATTTGGTTTGGGTTTTTCCTGCCTTTTCCTCATTACTGTTGTTCAGATGTGACTTTTATGATTGTTTCAGCAATGCAGCACTTTAGTAGCATTTGTTACATGGCATACTTTAAAAAGGCACAGTGTTGATGACACAAACAGGTTTCAGTACATGCAACTTGAGTAGGTCCATGTTGTTTAGTATTAAAATATCAAATCCAAAATAGTGATTTGTTCCGCAAGAATCGTTTAGTGCTTCCTTTGTGTATCTAAAAGTTTGACAGAAAAGAAGCTGAACACAGTACCAGGAATGAGGAGAGATTTTGTGGAAGACCTGAATTGAAATAGCTGAAAATTCTTTAATATTTCATGGATGCCTGCAAAATATGGTGCCAGATTATTCAGAGATTTGAAAGCAGCTGCAGAGTAAAAGTGTCTAATGAAAATGAAATAAATTTCCTGTGAATGGAATAAATTTTGATTGTGTGTCTGAGTGCAGTAATTATACATGTCACGCAGTAATTAGGCAGTCACAATGTGGCCACGGTGTCTTTCTTTGTCTGCAGATGGTCTGGGAGAACGGCTGTGTCGTTATTGTCATGCTGACACCCCTCACAGAAAACGGAGTCAAACAGTGCTACCACTACTGGCCAGACGAAGGGTCAAATCTCTACCATATCTATGAGGTACCTAAACAAAATGTCTGGTTGTAAATGTGACAGTAAGTGTACAGGTTGATTTCATACAGGCAAAATCATGCTGAAGCCAGTCTAACTTGGAGGTCGAGCTGAGGGCTCTTCAAGTGTCTTCAAGTAGTTTTAAATTTGAAAAAAATTCAAGCACAGTTATTAAAACAGCAAGGTAGTTTCCGCTGAATAAAATCTACTAAATAATGAGCCAAGTATTAAAATGAAAAAAGGACAACAATTTTTTTTTCAAATGGTTTTGCAAGTGGTTGAAATGTGAAACCATGTATTTATATTTTATAGAAAGTAGTATTTTCAGAACTAGTAAATTTTGCCTTAGGAAAGCCATATGTATATCTCTGCAGAAAAACTTCTGTATAGCTTTAGTAATTAATGCTATCTATTTTTACCTCTTGCCTCTGTCAGAAGAACAAATATAAAGTTTTTTTTCTACTTTACATATCTACCCCACAGTATCTTAGACTAGTTTTGTTGCAATGTAGTCTGGACAATGGCTACCAGATTTTTCCAGTTGTCCGGCTGAGTAGTCAAAGAAAATAATACCACAATGCCAGATACTAAGAATAGGAAAATGTGAAGAAATATTGTTATTTAAATTAAAATGTGAGCAAACTCATTTTCTGAGAAGATTAACTCTGCAAATAAGCTCTGGGGGTTTTGCTTACTTTTCTTCATAGCAGAAGAATCTGACTTACTTCTCAGGTGAATTCAACTCAAATTTTTAAGAGCACTGAGAGCAGCCCAGGAAATGCATTGTCGACATTTCCGAGTAGAATGCAACTGACAGTAATGTATTTTCAGGCAGTGTCTTTTGTATTCATATAACGATATGGAGTTTCAATTTAGTGATTTTTTTCTGTTGCATTAAAACTGTCAATATTTTTTTTCTATTTTCAATAAATAGCTGTGGCAGCTAACCCCTTCCTGACAACTGCACTGATTGCTGTATTAAAAAAAAATTATTTTCCCCAAACTGACCAATTTGTTAATAAAAATAAAACTTTCCTGTAATTCCTTCATCCCAGACATGTTACACCTGCAATCCTGAAGAGGTGGCTTGCAACTGAAATCTCCTTTTGTTCCTTCCTGTGGGGTGCAGGTAAACCTTGTCTCTGAGCACATCTGGTGCGAGGATTTCCTCGTAAGAAGCTTCTACCTGAAGAACCTGCAGACAAATGAGACCCGGACAGTGACACAGTTCCACTTCCTCAGCTGGAACGATCAGAGGGTTCCTGCTTCCACAAGATCACTTCTGGATTTCCGCAGGTAAATCACGAAGTATGACAGCTCAATTAAGATGATACGGCTCTGAAGAACTAAACTTGTCCTTTCAATTGTCCTTTAAATGTTTCTGGTTTGAAAGAGGGGGGGCTCCTCAGCCTGTGATGCCACAATGCTAAACTAACACAAAAATCTGCAGTAGGTTGATATTTACTGTTGTCTCACACATAGATGTTGCTTGTTTTTTAAAACATACTCATTTCCCATATAGAGATCAACACCTTTCTTCCCTTTATACAGCTCTTCGGTGCTTCTGTATTTCTTTGTTTTCCAAGTATTTATTCATTCTGCAACTTTCAGGCCTTTTGTGTGGCTCCCCTATGATCCTTATTGCAGGAATTTCGCAAATAAATAATGTAGTGGAGTCATGTGGCAATAATAGCATTTGCTTCTAAGAATCAGTGAGGTCTCTAGGCCTTCTTTGGCTGCAGGAACAGGGAAATTTGGGAAAGCAGATGAAAATGTTGACAAAGCATACCCACTGGAATTTTTAAGAAAGTCAAAGTGGTTTTAAAATACAAATATACAAAGACAAAACCTATGAAAGTCCTTGCCATCTTCTCAGATGTTCACTGCGTCTATCTAAGTTTTAATTTGAAAATTAAAGCCATGCGTGATAAATACTGGAGCGAAATAATCTTCATTTGATTGCAAACCGTGCCCAGTGCATCATGTGTAGGTGTTAGCATGTATCAGCTAATCCACAGCGATGCGCTTATGACTAATGAAAAGAATCTCCAAGAGGTTTGGGGAGTTGGTTTTCATTCCACAAGCGGCCTGTGGGATCGCGTGTTTTCCTCTCTGTACTACAATATTATCTGCAACCCCCCCAAAGTGATTATAAGGGCTCAGTGCTCAAAAGATCCAAACTTGTTTCTTTCAATAAGTGCTGAGAGCGATGACTGATGCCACTCAAGAGTTACACAGCTGCACCTGGGGGGAGAAGCTGGCACATATCCAACGGGAGCTGGTTGCACAGTTGCCTGTTGACAAAATCTTACCCTTAAAAATTAAGACTGACTGCTGCCCTTCATTCGTCAGTATTCTTGTATGTATGGCTTTTCAGACCAGAAAGCCATCTCACACAGTGCAGGTCAAATAACAGAGTACAGCTGTACTGAGTCGCAAGGAACTATGACTAGGTAAGACTGTAAGGATATGCCACAGACTGTCAACAGAAAAAGCAATAGCAGAAGGAGGAAGCACAGCCATAGGATGAAGTAGAAACTGTAATTGAATTTTCAAGGTTTTCTTGTCTGGGTTCAAACTTTAATGTGATTTTTATAGGTTGATTTCCCTTTGCTTGTGGTACCACAGAAGTTGCCGGTAGTGAATTTCTGTAGTGCAAATTTCGAATTGGTTCCGTTAAGTTGTGTGAGGCTGCGGCATGGAACCAACACAGTGTCCAGTTTTGCCCCTTTTGAAGCTAGTGGGAAATTTGCTGGCAATTGTAGTTAGACAATAAATGAGACTGTACAGCCAGGACATCTGAAGTTCGGAGCACCTCAACTCTGACTTGCTTCAGTAAGAAATGCAGTCTCTGTGTGAACTGCGAGATTAGATCTACAGTAAGTTGCAGTTCACATCACCAAGAAAGCACTGCTTCAAGTGGCATGTGTAAGGGTTAAATAGCCATGTTGAAGAAATGTTGTGCAATACTTTGAAAAAGAAAAATTATAACTAGATGAGAGAAGTAGTGAAGCTACCATTCTTTGTATTAAGAGCCAGTATGGGAATGAACCTGTTAAGATTTAATTGAATTCTGAGTGTTCATTTAATATGTATTCACAGTCCAGTGTAGGGTACTGTAATCATTTGCTACGTGCAGATTTTGTACAATGAACTCGTAATACTGAATGCATAGAAAAATTCTGCCTGAAAAGGAATTTTGGCATGCACAGTAGCTTATATGTGAATCTCAGTTTTCTTGGTCATCCGATGTTGCTGATTTTTTAATGACAAAAAAGCTAATGCACTATTGCTAAAATAATGTATTTAGAATTCATTTATACAATACATGTTTTGCATCCGAAGCTTCCTAGTTAAAGCATAAACTCCCCTGAATTACAACAGCTGAGTCATAAAGCCCCCAAAACAAACGTCTGACAGTGCTACCATACTTGTAGTAGGGTAGTGCTGGGAAGAGGCTGCTCTCATCTCCTTTAACCTATGTTTTTATGTGCATTCAGTGTGTTTGTATATATATATATGGATATGTGTGTATATTTATATATTCACATACATATATGAAATTAAGCATATACATAACCAACCCTCTATTTTTTTATAATTCATCACCAAGAAAAATTGGATTCCCAAAATTACCTTGCCCAGAGTCTGTGAATATATGGACCTTAAAATTTTTATTGAAGTAAATTTTGCTAGTCTCTTAGAAACTGAAAGCTTACGTTTCTCTTACTGTGTATCAGACTGTTCTAGATGATTTTGCATTTAGCAGATACATTAAACTTTGCAGAATAATCTGTCATACTTTCATAATGTAGGTATAAATTGCCAAAAAGAGATTATTCTATATATTTAAAAAGTCTGTGCAAAAGACAGTCCCTGAAAGGTGAGGCTACTACAGAAACCACTGGTCAGTTTTAAATGCTTCTGGAGTCCTAATTTCATTTTGAACAATAGACCAATCATTATTGCTCTGGACTAGCTTGTTAGTCATGCACTGATATGTGTAATTAAATATTTCTTGAGCCCAGAGGGAGCACATTTACACTTTAAAGAGGGACTGCTAAGCTAAAAGATAATTAGCATCACATGTGAGGGCTTTGCTTAAAATATATATCTATTATGCTATCACTTCTCGCTGTGTGCAATGGCATTTACTAACACTGCTCACTTTAAAAATGGACAAATTCTTATTTTGCCAGCTAATTAGCGGTTGCCAGTGTCATTTTTGTGATGTTGCAGCTAGTAATATGAGCCCAGTTGCATAGTCACAAAAGTGATCATTGGAAACTGTGACTCTGCTGCAGGGACAATGTGGGAAACCCCTTTTCTGAGCCTCTAACGACCTCTGACCTTTGCTTGCTGATGGTTTGCATGATGATTTCTTTTTCACTCAATGAGCCAAGGGTTGGTTTGTATTACTAATCATTCTTTTCTAAGTTAATTCTTCCTGTATATGTATATATATATAAAATATATATTTTCTTCAACATTCAAGAACTTGCTTACTGATGAATTTTCAGCTCAGTCTCATTAGCCAGAACTAAGAATGAAATGAGATGTTGCTGCACTTCTAAATATTTTCATAAACTATATATAGACAAAGCTGTGAACCAGCAGGATGGAAACTCTTTGTTTTAATGTGTTTTCTGAAATGTGTGATAATGAAAATGTTTGAAATGCCTTTAATAAAACTGACAAACATAAGGTGTCTTTCCCTGACATGTGTCTCTGACTGTCTGATTTACTGAGAGGTCAGATTTACTGATACGTTTAGATCAAATTTGTCATTAAAATTATATTAGGGCTTTGGTAGATGGCTAGTCACACCATGAAAATATCATATTAGTGGTGCCATATGAGGAACAAAGAAACAACATAAGCTGAAAAAGACATGGTAAATACCCCTCTGTAGTTATTAGCTTTTGTTTAATGCTTTAAATGCAGAAACAATTCTTTACTAATGCACATGATGGGATTTGTCGGGAGGATGACCAGCTGCACACAGGGTAATGCAGACTAACTGTATCAGATGTTGTAATACTGATACTGTTTTTACAGACATTTCAAATATAATTTACAGTGCAATTTAAAAAAAATAAATATCACACTTTGTATAGAAGAAACTGATTCATCAAGAAATGAATGATTCATTCCTGTGAAAGCTACTGCAGCTTAAGTCATTGAAGTTTTGCTTGGTAATGCTTGTGTATATTTGCATTTATGGACATATGAGTGGTCCATTTAAATTCTAAAGGCAGGTGCTTCTCAGTGACTTGCTACTTATTTCATAGAACGCTATTCTACTGTATTACTTACATCCAAAGAATATAAATAGAGGCAGAATGTCCCTGCAAGTATGATTTACATGAGTAAGCAAAAAGTAAGAATTGTAAAAAATTCCTGAATTCTAATGTTTATAGGAAATCATTACAAGATCTCAATATTGTTGTCAAGTTTGGTTAGAATCTTAAATAATAAAAAACAGAATGTGAAAATGCAGTTTCATGGGACATCACGAACATCTCTATAGCCTGTTCGGGTTGAGTTCCAGGTATCCTGACTCCTTTGTCAGATTTAGAAGTTTAGGCATCTTCAGGCTATCCTGTAAGCAATGTTTAAAGATATATGCATGTTTTCACAGCACAGATGTTAGTGAATAGATGAACAGCCAAGAACTAAATGATTCAGTAGGTTAGCTATGTTTTAAAATTCATAATAACATTGTACTACAGTTGCTAAATTCCAGCAGCTCACTTCAGTTTAGCAGTCCACATCCTGTGTAACACTTGGACTGAGCTGGGGACTATTAGAGCACCTAGGCACCACTTGGAAGCTGCCCTGTGAAATGGGCCTTCTAGCTCCTGTAAACTCAAACATCTCATCAAGGAAACTGAATGAAAGGGTTTGATTTCTTGAAGCAATGCTTTCCCATTTTAGCCTTTATTCAGCTTGCCTTGGTTAACATATGTGTGCATATGTTATGGGGTTTGGGCCTATAGCATACTTGACATGCAAAATATATCCTAGACCCAGAATTTTGAGTTTTGTAAGGTAATTTGAATAGATTTAAACCAATTTTGTGGGTTCTAGTCTTAGACTATCTTGCTTTGCTTCAGCACTAGTTAATTCCTTTATTGAGTTTACATATCAGCAGACCAGTTCTCTAACTGTACTTTTATTGATTGACTTCACATATATTCTCTTGCCACAAGAATGTTTAACCAGAAAGCTGTAGAAGACAGTAACGTGTAAATATTAAATAAGACTTCTACACTAGAGCTGGAGCAGTAAAGCTTACATTTTAGAATTTCATGAGAAGCTTTTCAGGAAATTTGGTATTTGCCTTCCTGGGAAGGATTGGTTTTTACAAATCAGCACACATTGAACAAAGCATACTGGAACAGACATTTTTAATTTTGCGTTCAGTTTGGTGCCCCTTGATATTTATTAAAGCAAGCTCATGTACTCAAAGTTGGCTTTAAAATTAAAGCATCTTAAGATAATCTTAGTTTTGGAGCTAAGACATGAGACATTTGAGAAAACAAATCATTTATTTTGCCTAGCCAACAGCAGTAATGGGGTGTTTTCTGGGTTTTCTACAGCAGCAAAGCAGAAGCAAACTTAAAACAAGATTAAGTATGTAACAACTGCTTGTTATATTAGGAATTTATCAACCTGATTATTTCTTTAAATATGCAATATTTGCTTTTTCTTATTGCTTACTTTTGACAATTAGCTAAAGAAATGGTATGTAATATGGTTAATTAATTTCTTGTGTCTGTTTTGTTTCAGAAAAGTAAACAAGTGCTACAGGGGTCGCTCTTGTCCAGTAGTTGTCCACTGCAGGCAAGTACGATTTCTAAAATAGCATTAGAGAGATTTGTGTGTTTAAGAATTTAATACATTTAATATAAACAAAATGGGCAAATTAAAGCCTTAGATGAATCTCTAAACAGATAACAAGGTAGGCCAAATGTTTTATAAATAATTAATCTGGTTTTAGTGCTAGTTAATGTTAAGGATCTGTTTTCATAATAAAATCATCCTCTCCTGTGTTTTTGTAGATGTTGTACCGTGACATAACAATGTACGGCCATACTTTCATATAAAAGTAGGAGTTGAATTTCATAAACCTCCTTGAAAATGTTAGTGGTTCCTTGCATTCCCTCCCAATTTAGTCTTCTTTATTTTATTAACACTCAATTATGTTTTATTTCTTCTTTACCTGCTTTTAGTGAAGAGGGCAGTGTCAATAGAAAACTTTACCATAATAACGTTAATGTTTGGTTTTACCATTGGAGGTTCTGTGTTATGAGGAGAATTTTGCACTTATTTATTGAAGATACCCTTGTATATAAGGAAGATAGAAAACCAGCCCAGCTAAAAGACAGGTTATTTGACAGGTGGCATTCCACTTTGGGTGGGAGTGAGGAGGAGAGTGTTTCTCACCTGTGGCACTGCAGACTCCCCTTCCATGGAATGCAAGGAGGCCCTCTGCAGAGGTGAATGCTCTGGAGGAGACTTGCTTGCATTGCCTTCAGGAAGCCTGGGAGAAGAAACATTTCATGGAGTGTGACGAGCCCTCAAGTTTCTTGCTCTTCCCCTACTAGGCTGGATGGAAACATCTACGATTGGCTTAGTATTTTTTGCTTTTATTTGGCCTGATTACTGCCTTGTCTCTCGTTATTCAGCTTAACTAATAAGATTGTGCTTTTGTTCCATTCACAGACATAGAAAAAAAGTTTATTACCATTACCTTCTTTTCTCTAAGCAGTGATCTAGTAACTGAAACAAAAAAAACTGTCTACAGAGACTTAACAAAAATTAAGTTTCATAGCCTGCCTGTAAACAGAATGTAATAATGTGCTTCATGCTGTTCCATTATTTTTCCTTTCACTAATTCTTGTACACAAATTGAGCTATCAATAAAAATAATGGCTTAATTAATAAAACTACATACCAGTCTTAATTGGTCACACATGCACTTTTGTAAAAATTTTGGGGAGGAAAAGAAATGAAAGCTTTTACTTAAAGTCTTAATTATGTTTGCTAACAGCAGCTCTAAAAGAGCGTCATGCTGGCAATTACACGTTGCTCTCTGAAAGGGACACAAGCTGCATTCAGATTAGAGAGCTTTGCCCCTCCCAAAGCTTGGTTTCACATCTCTGAGGAAGAGCCGATGATACACAAAAGGTAAAGCTGTTTCTTAGGAATTACATGATAGTATTTTTTTCTGGTCATTGCAGCTAAGGAAGAATGAAAAGTAAAAGTAAAAAGAAAAACAAACCACTCCTGATGTATATTTAAGAAAGATTACTATCGCTCAGTAATCAAATATATTGGTTCTCAGACAGGTTTCTGTATGCATTCCCTGTGACAGCTGTGTTTAAGTGCAATCTACATTTGGAGGGCCATTCTGGATGGTGTTCTGGTCCAGTTTCTTCTGTGGTTCTTGGTCTCATATAGAAGTGACTATAAGCTCATGTATCTACACTTTTTCAACAGAAATTATATCCTGGTTTAGTGTAACTCTCTTTTGCCTTATTATTTAAAATACTTTTACTGCATAAACACAGCTTGATTCAAAAAGTCAAAATAAGGCCTGTTATCCATGCAGGCTGATAGTTAATATTCCACAAACACACTATGTTAATTCAGTGCAAGCTTTCTCTCCTCTCGGTACCCTGCTTTAGCCCCTTGTTCTATCCTCCCTTTTGTAACAGTATACCATTAAGGTATGCCATTAAGTATACCATTAAGGTACCTTCACATTGAGTCTACATGCTTTATTTTTTCTTTTTCCTTTTCTGTTGGCAGCGATGGTGCGGGGAGAAGTGGAACCTACATTCTAATTGACATGGTTCTCAATAAAATGGCCAAAGGTGAGAATCGAAAGGCTTGTTACTTCCTCGGTACTGAAAGATGTGCTTGTGTTGCCATGACAACGTGAGGAGCAATATTCACAGAAAATCTGAGAATAAATTAGAGGCCAATTGTACTCTTTCCTCAGCGTTCTTGAGTTTTATTTTCATTGCAATTTCAAACAGCAAACCTGAACACAAATGCTTCGTGAATGAGCAGGTATTTTCATACTGTTGAAAAGTATTTGAGTTTTTAAATTTATCATTATAAATAGCTATTACAATTTTTAGAATAAGATACCTTGGGACTGCAAAATCCTTATTTAGTTGATAAGTGACCTAGGTCCGCCATCACCTACCCAGCCATGATGGTCAAACACAATTACTTTTCTTTTTGTAGCTGGCCATTGCCATCAAAGTGCCTAGAAGAGCTGGTTACCAGACAGGGCCTCATGTGCTGCGCAGATTTGTCTCTTAGGAGGAAAAAGACTGCATTGAACAGGACAGAGGACTGAAAATAAATCAGCTAATTCTCTGTTCCTAGCTCTGCCACTGTTTGTTCAATATTGAACACTTTATTTAACTTTTCTGTTCCTTCATTTTCTAGTCTGTGAGATCGAATTATATGAAGTGGGAAATTATCTGTCAACATAAATACTGTTGTTTGTTTAAAATGAAGTCTATATTCTTTAGAGATTGGGACTATTCCTTTACTTTTTGTTAATCAGTAAATGGTTCATGGTGGGAAGTACTTGATATATCCTGAAACAATCTTTCTATGTTAGAGCTAAACCGGAATTTTTAATACTGATTATGTCTTCAGAAGGAAGAAGGGTAAAAGTACGCGTGTAAACTTGACTGCATGTTAAAAACATGTAATAGTCAACTTTACTTATATATTATATCCCTACCCCGTGCCTTCAGCCATGTTTGTATCACAGATTCATAGAACTGCATTTTAAGATGAAAAGAAATCATGTGAAGTTGAAAATAAACAAAGAAAATAGTTATTTGCCTTTCTTAAGCTGAGTACTTAAGCTACCTTGGTCTGGCATTATGCACACGGATGTGTCTAAAGAAAAAGGATTAATTGTAAAAAAAAAAATCAATTTATATTAAAAAACTTGTATTTACTTCTTTGAGTTCTAATCACTTCAGAGTTGCTTAAAATCTTCTAACATAGACATATTTTTATATGTAGTTTAACAGTACAGTCCATGTTTTGCAGTCATCTTTTCCATCCTGTATATCCCTATTCTGCGGGTTAGTGGCATCCTGGCCCTTTGGAAAGAAGAGATTAGCATTTTTTCCTCTCTGTATTCTGACTGTTAACATGTCTCCTCAAACACAGACTTAATTTTCTGCCCACAAGTACGCTGTGGAACTTCCTGCTAATGTTAAAAGAAGTTACATGTTTGCCTTCTCCTTAGCAGTGTACTGAAAATAAATTTTTCAGTGGGATGAGATTAGTTTTTCAGTGCTTATTGGAAAGCAGATTTTGCTTCTGTGATGGAATATAGAGATATTTCCAATGCTTGCTCTGTGCCACAGGACAACCTATTTTTTAAAAATAGAAGCAATGATACCTTCGTTAGGTATTTGTTTGGCTCATTTCAGAAATGAGAAGCTGTAATGAAAACTAGATTTAAAGTATATGCAATTTACTCGCGTAAAGAAGTAAATGAGAAGTATTTTCTAGCTTGGGGCTTTCAGCCACTTAAGGGAGGGTTGACTTTGTTGTAAAAGCACTGAAGAATGCCATTTATCGACTCCATTGTACCATGTAATGTCAAATTCCATTTTAAGTGTGGGCTTAGCGCTTCACAATACCAGACAAGTCATGTGAAACTGGCCAGAGAAAGGCGTCACAGGGCTTTTTGGAGATCGGTCACCCCCATTTTGTTCTTGACCTGCTCCCCTCTGCCCATGGGGGTGTGCAGCACGAAATCCCCTGACCTGGTGCTTTGGCTGGGGTTTAAATGAAAGATCAAAGGGCAGAGCGGGCATCTCAGCCCTGCTGAGGTGGGCCTTTCCCAGGCTGTCACACTGTGCGGCCGCCAAAGGTTTTGTTCGGGCGGGAACCAAGGCCCAGCCTGTGCGGCCAGGGCTCTCTTTGTCTGGCCTGAGAAGCTGGAGGCCCAGGTTGAGGATCCAGTGTTCATCAAATGATCAAAGGCCTGAAGCCCTGGACATGAAATCTTTCTTTCCATTTCCTTTTCTTAGAGAATGAATTGCACGAGTGGCAAAGAATGCCCTTTCCAAAGCTTTTATGTGGAGTGCGAGGGCTAACTTCAGAGTCCTTCAGCGCTAAACATAAAAATGTAAGTGCACTTTCAATCTGGGCCCAGCTGCAAGGCCAGCATCTAGTAACATTTCTTTCAAAAAGGCTTTTAAGGATTAAGGCCTTCAGTCTTTCAAAAAAAAAAAAAAAGACTTTTAAGAATAAACTTAGAATAATTTGAGTTTCTTGTTCCACTGTCTGGTTTATTAGAAAGTAGACAATAATGCGTTTTTAAATCAAAGTAAATAGAGGAGTGCTTAGTTTTGGCAGTGGGAAAGTAGAAAGCAATCAATAAATGCCTTGGCTCTTTAGTGAGGTTTTTAATAGGGTAGGTTGAGAAAAGGAGCTCCTTTTTCATGTAATGATTTACTTCCCTGCATTCTCGTAGACAGTTAACTGTAAATGCCTTTGTCATTTACAATTTCTTCTCCTACTGCTCATTGAATTAGTGCTAATACTTAGTCTATTAAACACGTTATAAATTCATATCCTCTACTGTCTTGCCTGTTGCCATCCCTTGTATTATTTTAGATGCTGAAAACCACCAGCAAGCGCCTTTTCCTAGAGCCTAAAGCAAGGGAAGAAAAACCGAGCTGGGGAGGATTTTGTACAAAGAGAAACTGAGCTGGTGAGGATTTTGTGTTTGACAGCCACCACGTCAATCTGACAGCCCAGCCCCTTCAAGAAAGCAGGAATTAGATTTTTAAAAAACAAAGCATCCTATTTTAGAGCACTTATACAGGGCAGTAAAAGTTAGTACAGAGGGTAGAAATGCCCCCTTGGTGTACCTGGAGGGTGTTGAGTGTGTAGGAGAGCAGGCAATGGTTTGCAGGAGCCCTTGCTCAGCAAACACCTTCCTGGCCCCCTGCTGCCTTTTAGAGCCACACAGTGCCAGCCTGCAGGACTCCCTCCGGCTCTGCACAGCACCAGGAAAGATTTCCTGTTGGGTTGGATTTTAATGAACTTCACTATCCTCTGTGCAGTGAATGTAATGATTGCATCTGTGCATTCACTCCAAACAGCTACATTAAATAATCTTATTAGATACTGGAACATTCAGAGAACAACAGTGTCTATTCAGCACTATCATTCCAGTGTCATGTCATCGGAAAGTTTTAAATGCAAGTGTATCCTTTTATTCAGAAACAAATTTAAATACTATTTAATGTGATTTAACTATAATAACTAATTAAGTATGATATTATTTTTGCATGGGTGTTACAACTTTAAGACAGTTTCAGAGTCACCTCTCATTTTCTCAATAGACAGCTTAAGACAAGCTTTATTTTTCAATGAGAGATTGAGAAGTGATTTATTTGGACTCCACATGCTCTTTCATGATTTAAATAAATACAGAAAATTATAACGGATTGTTTTTGTAGATAACAATGCTTGCATATTTCTGACGAGATAGATTTTCTGATACTGCTTTCTGCTAAGAATTTCAACGTTCTTGATGTATTTACAAGTTTTACCCTTTGTTACTAGGGAGGTTAAACTGATTCAGATTTAGTCTACTTGATATTCCTTCCTTACCCCAAACTCATAGTAACTCTGAGCTGATCAGGAGGGGCTTTTTTGTGTGATCTAGAGAAAAGTTGAGAATTTTCTCATTTCTTGTCTTTCCAGCAGGCTTATTTTAGTAGACTAAAAGTTTGATATATTGCAAGACCTTTTTATTGAGTGTGTCTGGCATGAAAAAGGAAAAAAAAAAAGATTATGGGTCTTCCCACTTTCATTTTTCTGAACTGAGAGGCTTGGATAGTGTAGATAATAGTTTGATTTTTAGATATTAATCCAGCTAGCAGCTGCTTGGTGTTTGCTGACCATCCATTTTCTTGTGTTTGAACTAGCTGGAATGAGATGAGTCAAAGGGAAGGCAAATATGAATTTTAAAATCCTTTTAAGGTATTGATTTCCAAATTCTAAAACCCAGCAGAAAGATTCAATTTAGCAAAGCCGAACCAACGGTTTATTCTCTCACATTCAAAAGCTTGGATTATAATTGATGAGCGCACACGCTCTGGCCTGGCCTGGCTGCGGAGGTTATCTCCCCAAGTCCTTTCCTTGCCCCTGCTACCCTATTGTCTGAGGGTCTTGTGAGTCAGCTCCTGAGCAGATGCAGTTTATACCGTGACATTTTAAGGCAAAACAAAAGATTCCTTAATTCGCCTTCTGACTCATCGTGATCAAATGATTTTGGCTAATCTGAACCCTTGCTGAGGTTTTGCTTATCTGCTGTGTGGATTTAACAATCATAATGAAGTTGTGGGGTTAGGTCCTCTCTGTAAGGATTTTATGAAAGAAAATGCTTGCCCGTATTTGTGTTAAAATGGATTCAGTCTGCTTATTTTTGAGTCCTTATGCAAAGTCTGAGAAAATTCTATTGTTCGTTTGTGCTGATACAAGCCTAGAGCAGACTATTGTTGACATGCTCGTGGTGAATGAGGGTGTACTTCTTTAGCCCAGGATCCAGCTTCTCCTGTGAAAATAAAACTTAATATATTACGTATCATACAGGAGTTGAGAGAATAGATAGTGTAAAAGAGATACTACTTTTTTTTTAATGGTAAAAGGTCAAGAACTGATACTAGAAATAGGTGGTATTCTGCAGAATAATTTACTGCAGAAAAAAATGAGGACTCAACATGTAATTGTTTTCATGTTCTAAGTTTGAATCAATCACATTGCTGGTCTTTGAGATTTGGGTGAGATAGATTGTTATCTCTAGGAAAACAGGAAAAAAAATCAGGCCAGTAAAGCCAAAAAATTCTATCCACAAGACTGCCTCAGTTCTCAGCAGCAATAACGCTGATCATGTAAATCTGAAATGTTGCTATTTCAATTTCTGAAGAAAGTTCTTAGTGTCCGTGTAAACATATCATGTCATAAGGCTGGTTTTTCAAATGAGCTGCATTTATGTATTGTAACTTTTATGTAATGAGTTACCCTGGAAACACAATTAGGCAAATAGTGCTCATTCTTGCAGCCTTTCCCAGCAGATAATTAATCACAATGAGAGCTGGGCCCCCCAGCTACACGTGAAAGTGTATAGGGAATGTATAGGACAGTTTTTTATGGTCCAGCCTGTGATGCTCAGAGAACTCTCACTATTTAAAACAAGCTGTTTAAAACAGTCTTTCCTTTGCAAAACACATTTTGGTGTGTAAAGCTTTAAAGCTTTTGACACATTATTGACACTATAGAGTCATCAATTCATCGTTCATAAAATGAAAATTAAACACTAGAAAGTTCTACAAGTTTCTGTTGTGAAATGAATTTGTGACCATGGGGAGGCTACTGTTAATTGATGTTGCCTAGTTATGTTGTATGGACTGCATTTTCAGGTGATTCTCTTTATGGCATATAGAGATCACAAACAAAAAGCAAACTTTATTGCTATAACTTTTTTTTTCTATTTTAAATAGATTAGTGTTCAGGAATTACTTTAAAAGAGGCATATTTCTTGAGTTATTTCCTGTTCTGGGGATTTTATTAGAAAATAATTGGGACCAGAAAGTGTGGTAGAAAGCAACTCTAATTATTCAAGGTTTAGGGCAAATGAATTGTGAAGAAAGACTGATCAGACATGGGCTACTCCTTGGGAAAGGGAGCATGAAGGGCCGTCCCCATACAACATTAGAAGGCCCTGAAAGGAAGGTATTGATGTCAGTAAGCAGCTTGAGATAGTGAGTAATTTGAAAGCAAGAGGTCATTGACTGAAACTAAGGAGGAGACAAGCAGATAAGGCATTTGGGCAGCATTTTTTTACACAATGAGTAGGTTAGAATATGGAAAAGCTGGTCATAGAAATACTGTGCTATTGGTTCAAGAAGCAGCTGGGTAAATGTTTGGAAAAGGTTTATATACAGAGTGAAGAACTACTTTTTTTGTAGCTAGTCTCATGCAACAGTCCATAGAAGGATTTGAAGAGAAGTGTTTCATTGACCAGATGTTAGTCTTCTGCCTGTAAAGGATACAAGGTGTATTAGCTAACCAAAGTGTAATTATTCCACGACTTCTATAGCTGGATCAGTTTAGTTACTTTTAAGGATAAACATCATTAAAGAATGAATCCATAATAGTTGCATCTTTTATTCAGGTTATTCCATCTTGTGAAAGCATTGCCACCTGCGTACAATGTAAAATGAAAGTACAGTAAAATGAATAATATAAAATGTACTACTTACAATTTTATAGATTAGTTTGGGTGAGCTACCTCTGTGTCCTCTGTAAAGAAAATTTTTCAAAGGGGACTCCAAGATCTTTTAGAGCAAACTGAGATGCATTTTCAGAAATGTCATTTTTGTAATCAGCATCTTAACTTTGTTCATGTTTGGTTGATCAACATGGGGTTGATCTGCTTTTCAGGTAATTTGACGGCAGTTTCTGGAAAAAGTACTAAAAGAAGCAAATTGTGTAGAACTCATTGTAGCTGATACTGGGGAACACCTATAAGTAGGCAGTTCCAGTACATCCACAATTCTTGCTGTTGTTACCTTTTGGATGTGTGTGTGCATGTGTGTGTGTGCGTGAATGTGTAAGTTACATTTAGAGGCATGCACTGGTATTTTCTACAGTGACCATAGGTTGTGGGTTATCTTACCCTGTATGGAATGCAACTCATTATCTTCTATTTTTTGCATGCAGTAATTTAGGCATATTCCTATTACATTTAACTTCTAGGGAGGCTGGGAGCAATCTATATATAAAAGAGTAACAATTCCTATAAGGTATAGAATCTGTTGTGACATATTCTCATGCACAGTGGAAGTGAGGAAGGATTTGGCTTCAAATTAGCATCTATTTGCATTCAGTTACAGTGAGTAGTTTCTGCATGTTTCTTCTGCATTGATAAAGGATATTAACTTAGAAGTTGATGTGTCAGTATTGGATTTCTCTGAAAGACTGTTGAAATCAATGTAAGCTTAGAAGCATTATTTTCCTGTAGAAGTTTTTAAGGCTATGTGTTCCATCTTAAGTATCACCTTCTTTTGGATTGTGTACTGACATAGCTATATCACATATTTTACACATTTAAAACATACAGTTTTCAAGTATTCATATCAAATGTATAAACAATAACACAACATGTAATTTATACTCTGTGACAGTCATTTTCATTACTTCACATCTTTTGCTGTAAGTACTTCCTACTCCATTTATATGCTTGCTTTGCCTGTTGGGTTTTTTTGTTGTGGTTAGGTTGGGGAGGGGGGGAAGGGTTTGAGTTGTTTGGGGATTTTTTTAAACAGAGGTAGTGAAATTTTAATTTGGGTCATTCTTAGTTGTCGAGAAGCACTTAGGTATTTTGTCTGAAAATACAGCAAGTTCACAGATTGGGGTATACTTTGGTTCCATCCCTAACTATATACACACTTGCACACAGATTTTGTTCCTCTCAGAGAAAGAATAAATTTTAATGAAAATGCCAGTCTGAATACAATTATCTTTTTTGTTATCTTTCAAAGTGTGTCCCTCGCTAGGTTTCTGCTTCCATGAAAAACATCAGATGATCCTGCTGTCCAATAGCAGAACTCCAGCAACTACAGCAGCAGATATCTGGATAACTACAAATGAAAATTGCTTTTATTTTTGTAGTTTGTAGCTGTTATTCATCTCTTGTTATTCATCTCTCTTTTTAACTCTAATATTTACAAGTGGTTTTTTTTAATGGGCACTCGGACAATGCAAGTCGAAGGAAGAAAATACTCTTGTTTCTTTACTGCAGAGCACTATACAAACAGCAGATGCTCTTAAAACAGGTTTTTCGCTTCCATGGTCTTCCCTACACTATACTGCAACTGGTTTATCATTTCGTTTTACTTCCATGTTGCTTTTTCTTTTGTCATTTCTATCAAAACTGCCAAACTGGGGGGTGAGGGAAGAGAGGAAGGCAACAGATGCAAACCACAGATCTCAAACACCATCATATTTGGCAGATTCTAGGATTCATGAGCCCAAAACTGCAGAGCGGAAACTCAGCTCTTTTCAGTCCAGGTTCATTTCAGCTAACTTTAGTCATATAAAGCACCTAGCATTAAGCGTCTTGCCTAACCTAGTTGTCTAGGTCTCCTCAGTCATCAATGGAGAATGATATGCACCTCTGGAGGGTAATTCTCAGGCAAATGAATGGCCCATCAGAGCTTCCCCTCTCTCTCTTAGCTGTTGGGAAAGGAGATGACTAATTCCAATTTGAACTTCAGGGATGGCTGGAGTAGATGAGATGAGTCTGGGCCTTTGAGACTAAGCTAGTTAGTAAATATTACCGGTATGCCATTAAAACTAATGGTCAGTGAAAAAGTGGTGTTACACTCCCCCTAGTTATGACCCTTTCTTCTTTAATCAGATTGAGTTTGCCCCTCATATGGTGTGATTAAGTGTTTCACTACAACATTAAGCACTCAATGGGGCAAACACTCGCTGGAGCAGCTATGCAAGCTGTCCTTTAGAAGTTGTCAGTGGGAAGCTGGAGGCATCTAGAACTTTGGGGACGTTGCAAATCTATAGCATATCTGCATTACGTCCAGCTAGCTTGGCCATTGGGAACAGCATAACCGTGACAGCATAACAATCCGTGAATCCTGGTTTACTCCCCAGAGAGCCCACTTCGGTTTCTACACACTGTCACAGCCAACAGTAACGATGGGCCCTTTTTGTGTGTTAGGTTCCTAGCAGATCTGTATCTGGTTACTGTCTGTCCTTCTTAAGGTTTCTGCCCTTGGGTCTCCCACAGTTCACTCTCTGCCTCCTTTCTAAGGCAAAGCTAAACACAGAAAACGTTGTACTAAACTCAAGAAAGCTATTTTTCAGAGTCCGTACGCAGGGAGGGAAGAAGAGTAGTGTAAAGCCGCTGTGCACAAATTTGCTTTGACCATGAAGCATTGCTTTTAAGCATGAGTCATGCAGTCATCACCCAAACATGAAAACCACTTGTATTCTTCCTAAATGCAGACATGGTGTGATTAGACAGCTGATTGTCCTTGCCCTTATTTTCCTTCTCAGATGTATTTTTGGTGTTTCGTAATATTACAAATGATCTTCCACAGCACTCCCAACTGCCTGTGAATACTGTGTCGTGCATGACTGAGGCTAAAAGGCTGCCAATCAGAAGCGTCTTGCAAATATTAATTGGATCTTTTTCAGCTTCTAACAACAGCAGTGTTAAGAACAGTATTACGGATTCTTCCTTCGAGATTTTAGCAAACCAGTTTTTAATCTGACCTAACAAATCCTTTTGCCCTTCAAGGCCTAATTCAAGATCTGTACAACATAATAAATAGAAAAAGATGCATTAAGCAAGTAATATCTGACTAGAATGAAACTGAATGCATA
This sequence comes from Neomorphus geoffroyi, assembly GCA_033558235.1. Lineage (NCBI taxonomy): Eukaryota > Metazoa > Chordata > Aves > Cuculiformes > Neomorphidae > Neomorphus > Neomorphus geoffroyi. The sequence goes on from JAUMJM010000004.1 coordinate 36,886,062, forward strand.
TTGCTGCAAAGAGAAAGGCACTTGACAGGTCATTTCTGTATTCCCCTTAGTACTCTGGGTTTTTTCTGTTGGGATAAAAGCTTATTCCCACAGAGATCATCATCATCTTCTTAAGGAGAAATGGTAAGAGTGCTAATAATTCCACATTTACTACCACTCAGTATGACTCCTACATCATATATTCAGCTTTGTGATCACTTTATGATCAAGGGGAACAGAAAGAAGGCTGAGAAAGGTGCAAAGGGTACTGGGAGAAAAAATAGAGTATCTATCTGGGTCCTCACCTCTCCAGTGTCCAAGTACCTTATAATCATTAATGCCTTCATAACAACTTATTAGGTAGGAAAAAGGTGGTTCATTTTGTAAATGATGCTGTGAAACAAGGTAATGATTTAACCATGGTTGTACAGGAAGTCAGAGTCTCAGTCTGGAAGAAAATTAAAATGTGTCTAAACATAGCAACCTAATGACCAAGACATCCTTTAGGACTCATAGTAACAAATTTATAGCCCTTCTGCAGAATTATAATCGTATCTTTTTGAGGATATATGCCAGTAGATCTGAAAGTTGTTCCTAGCTAGAAAAATCCTTTTTAATTTAATATTTATGAGTGCTATGTGTTTGTGAAACATCACAAAGAAAACTCTTCAGTTTGGGTTATTTAACACCCCCCCCCCAGATAACTACTTTGATGAAGTATTTAAGGATCTTTTTATTTTTATAAATACACAGAAAATTCAGAGCATCTAGAATCTAAAATATTCCTTTTAATACAGTCCTTTAATATAAAATTCTATCAGTCTCATAGATTCTACACTGAACTTTTCATTAGTAATGAATAAAATAGAACTTTCGACTTTGCTTTCAGTGCAAGTATGTTCAAGCTTATTACATAAAAATAAAATCTCAAAGCTTGCCTTAATTAAGCCAAAATTTTCATACATTTATGTAACAAATGCTGATGGTTCTTATAACTGAAAAAAAATCCATCACATTTTGAGGTGCACAAGTTCTGTAGCGTGCTGAACCTGAAAACCACTTTTTAATTATATACTTTCATTTTTTCTTCCCAGCTGATATATTAAAAGATGACATCCCTCTCGACAAACTTTGTCTGCCATATTCCTGTACCATCACAGTGACAGCAATGCTGCTACAATCTCAAAGGAATTATGAGTGTTTCTCATGTGTCTTGTGCCTATCAAAATAGGTCCCCTCCCATGTTTAGGGGGAGGAGAAGAGAGGAAAGATTTCATTATTATAGTCATAAAACTAACATTAGGTAATTTGTGATGATTTGAAATATTGCAAGCTGCTGCTAGTCACCTCATGGAGCATATTGCAGCAGAATTCGCCTAGCTCATTATTTTTTGCAGGAGGAAAGGGAATTCAACTTTTACTCATGTTTTTATGACATGCTGGATACTCCACTTATACAACTAAGGGCAAACACTTTAACCCCTTGAGATCTGCTAATCAGGAGCACCAGCTGGTAAGTGCCAACATGCATCTTGCATTGGTGCCTGTGGGGAAAGAGAGGATTGCAAAGGATGTGACCCTAAACTTCAGAAACTGCTTCTCTCCTTGGGGGTAAAATATCATTCAGCTTGCTTCTTCTCTTGTTTTCTTTTAGTTTATCCAGTTAATGTTTCTGATGTGGGTTGTTGTGCCCTCACTGTGAATGCTTCAAACCTTTAGCAAGATGATAATTAATTACTGAAGTTAAATTCTGGCTTGCAGTGGTGTGGAAGTGCTTTTGAAGGTATTTACTCAGCTAGCTCACTCAGCGGGCTAAGGGCAGGGGGAAGACTGGTGGTATCTGGCACACAGTAACTTACTGCAAGAGCTTGTTCTGTTTCAAAATATAACACTGCACTTTGCACAGTCATTTCTCACAGAAATGCTGGTGCAACATTATCTCAGTCTCACACTAAGTTACATTTGTATCTTCATTTAAAACAAGCAATGAAAGCCATTGTGAAAAAGGAACCTGTCACAAACACAAACCAAATCTGTTCCCTGCAGAGTAAAATACAGTCAAAAGGTGAAAAGGCAGTTCTTTATAATTTAAATGCTTCTTCTTTTATCCTTTTTTTTTCTGAGACCAGTAGTAATGTTAAGCAGACACCTGTGTATTGGTGAGGAGAAAAGATGGAAAAATACTGCCTTTTCAACAGATGTTGTGTTCTCTTTTGCAGTTGTTACTGTTCTCCAGCCTAGTATTTTTAACTCTTCCTCTAGATTATTTGTCGTATGACAATAAATCCATTACTGGACTTCATAGTTTAGTAGCTTGAGCAAAACACTTCCAATAACAAGTTATTCTTGGAATCAGAGGGTTAAATTCTTCCAGCTTGTACTCTAAGCCACTGCATCAAATTTAGTTTGTATGTGGGCTTTCCAGATAAGCAATGTTTAAAATACCTTAACAGTGTGTGGATATTTCAAGGCCATCTCAGTGAGAGCATGATTTGACTCAAATGTCCTTAGATGCAATATCCCTCTTTTCCAATGTCATGTAACATGTTGTATTTTTTGTCACCTGAAATGGCTCTAAAGCATAAATAAAGTGCTATTGGGTACTATAGAATGTTATGTCACTCAGTTGTACACTCAGATTAAAGAGAAAGCCTCACCGTGGTGAAGGTGATTTTGAAATTCTGTCAGATTTCGACAAAATAATTCCAAAGAGGTTTGAAAGCTCAAACTGCACTTTAACACTGAGCTCCTCTCACCTGTGAATGCAGGTTGGGTTCAGACCTTCCTTTGTACCTTGAAAATCTCTTCCTGTGTCTGTCTCTCTCCTCAGAGAACTTTCTACAGACTGTCATCACACACATCAGTGGAAGTGAGCTGAATTTACATAATATACCAGCAATCTAGTGGAAGTTTGAATAGAAAAAAAAGCCTTCATTACAAAAGGAGATTTAATAGTGGACTAGCAATGTATATTTAAACTCATTTGTTTTAAGCACAATAAGGGAATAGATGCAGAACATGTAGTGGTGGATGTGGGGGAGGAAGAGAGGTTTGCTTACGTAGAAAGAAAACAAATCATGCTGTCTTTATCCTGTGCCATTGATTTCATTGTGACTTTTCTTCTTCCAAAATATTTTTCTTCCAAAACAGCTGCCCATCTTTGCAACACTAAGTTTTAACCAGCCTCTCTAGGCACTTAGGTAGTTCCTGTCACCATAGTATCAGAGGCATTCAGATATGGAAAAAAGGAGGTAGCAAACAAGCCTATGGTTGAGGACATCAGAAGTGCTTGTGGGTGATGTGCTGATCACAACCCATGGGGTGGGGGACAGTGATGAGTAAAAACTGATGTTTCAGGGAGCTCGATTGATGAAACACTTCAAAACAAGCTTCCCATTAAGCACTGGCCTACTAGGACTATTCTTATGTTCCAGTGCAACCATATGCTTTGGTAATTTGCTAAATCAGGATTCTATAATCAGGTGTTGTTCATACTATTAGGCATGTCATTCCATTAATGATGATAAAAAAGCAAGCATCAATTCACTAGTAAATGCCTGCAATCAGCATCATGGAAATGGAGAAATTAACTCTTTCAAAGGTAGGTCAGAAGCCCATCTGGCCATTAAAAAATGTTATTGGGTCTTGTCTTGAACCTTTTCCCTGCACCTAATATGTTACTATGTTGGCCTGAGGCTGACTATTTTCACATGAAGACCATCCCTTACTGGAGCGGAAACATAAACGTTTGCAGCTATGGGGAAGCCCATGTGGCATTTGAGCCTGCTAGCTCCACTGGGAGGATCTCCAGGTTCATCCTTGCAGCACACCTCAGTGACTGGCTCAGGACTGTGGTTAACCTCATCTGTGGATATTGATGGCTTAAGTTTTCTCGTATCGTAATTTCTGAAAGAGAGAATTCCTCTCGTGTTGAGCCAAGATGCTACTGGAACATTTTAATTCCTGGTAATCTAATGAGGCCACAAGCAAGGCCATAAAGTATGTGTGGTACTCACATAACTCTGCTCCCATGGACATCTGTTGTAGAACAGGAAATTCCCACCTAATTGCATGTGGATGTGTGAGACTAAACACTGAAATGAGCTACCGTGTTACACTAGTGCTAGGGTCTACAAAGAATGTAGCTTCACTGATTCTTTCCAGATGAATTGCCCCTATAAAACCTGCAACAGACTTAAAGTATAATTACTGTCACTGTTCTCAGACTTTACAGCATATGTGAGTATGTATTGCTTTGCTCCATTGTAAAGAGATTTTGACGTTTTTTATTTTAAAATAAAACTTTCTGGGTTTTCCGTAGTTCATCCCTTTAAATTCCTGTACAATGGGCGGAGGAGGGCGTAGGGAAGGGGAAGGGGAAGCAAAAGCCATACAGTGCCCCAGCCCATGGTAATTAGCAAAAATAACTGTCAGATACCTTTTCTAAATTGTACTTAGCAAATTAATTCATTCCATTCCTGATGCAGTTTTTCATTGACATGAAGAACATATTGCAAATCAGTTATTCTTCTGGAGCTGATGTTGTTTTAAGTATTTTCTTTTATCTTTACCAAAGGAAACAAAATTAAATAATTCCCTATTAGCTACTTTTCTGAATTTTTTTAAACGATGATGCTGAGTTATAAAGTTGAGTTGGGTAAAAGAGGAAGTGCATGATGTTTACATTGACGAGAATCTAATTAGAGTAAGATTTAAGTCCTTAAATTACAGGAGTTGTGGGAAGAGTGATTAGTGTTGGATTCAATCCTGCAAATCCAGTCCTGGGAACTAAACAGATGTATGTTCTAGATATGTACAAGTGAACTGTTGCAGCAGCAATGCTTTAGGTGAATGGCCCCCCAGTCAGGCATCAAGACCACTGTGAATAGTTGGGGAGTTTTAAATTCCTCCAGAAGGAAGTTCCAAATTGACACAGGCTGGGCCAGGAGATTCCTAGAACCAGGCAATAGGAAACAGTTATTTAGTTGTACATTTAAAGGCAACACTCCAAGCACATCATTGATTATCCTGCAAAGTGGAGCAGATCTCAGAATGTAGTTGATTCCTGTCTTTGATAAACCATCTACTGATAAAAGTATATATAGGGGAGTATATATAGGGGAGACCTGAGGTCAGCATCTTCATCAGCTGCAGATGCTACAGACCCACATCTGCCCTAGAAGAATCTGGGAACGTCCAAAGCAGCAGGAGATAGGAAAGCGGAGATGAGGAAGTCATACATGGTCTAGGGTGACCCTTTGTCTGTCTGCCTGATGCTTTGGTGCTGCATAATGTTCCTGCAAGATGCAGAACAGGACAGATGCAAGAGAGACGAGCTCTGTAGCTGAACTTCTCAGCTTAAAGGGTTTTCAGAGACTTCCTCTCAGTGCCTTTAAAAACGTGTCTGGTTAGGAACTTACGGAAAACAAGAAGGGAGGAAAACTGGAGGAAATTGAGGATGAAATCAGCATCTGCCTGTCCCCTTTGATTCTCTAGGGAATGGGTTATTCTAAGAAAGGTGAGAGACACAAGGATTTACTTTGCTTCCCACAGATCATGTCTGAAAAGAAAGCACCTCCGTTTACATGGAAAAAGGGAGCCAGTCCCTGCTGCATCCTAGTGCTGCCGATCACTAAAAAGCAGTAGTGTCCTGACACCCGAAGTATAACCTAAAGAAAAAGCTGTAGATTTGCCAGATGAAAACAGTGATCATGCAGCAAGATGGTATGGCAGGTCCTGAACTAGGAAGCTACAGACAGTTTTTCTGCATCTCGGCTGCAGATGAGAGGAGTTCACCTAAATCTTGTGTTAACAGCGTAAATCGTTGTGTGGTTTGTGCCTTTAATTTAGTGCATACTCTTAAAGGGGACAAAGGGGCACTCTGTGGCACTGGCAAAGTGGACCTTTAGGTTCTGCAAAATTTATTCTGCTGTAGGTGCAGAGACCTTTCTAAGAATTTGTTTTTCGCTGGCTTTTCTTGAATTAATGTTAATAAAAGCTGCCCCAACCTCTTGTTTTTTCTATATGAACACAAAAATTGCAGCTGCCTGCCAAGTCTGCTGAGAGATGGATGTAATAATTTTCAATTGGACTTTTAGCCCAAAGGGAACCCAATAGCAAGAGATTGACAGATGCAGCATGGATTATCTTGTGCTCTGAACTCAGCCCAATTTGTGGTTTGTTGCAGGTGCTAAAGAGATTGATATTGCTGCTACCCTGGAGCACTTGAGGGACCAGAGACCAGGCATGGTCCAGACAAAGGTACTGTCAATAAATCCACTGGGATTTTAAATACATTAAAGGTCTTTCACAGTAGTTGTTTTCATGACAGAAGAGAGAGGCTATGACCTAATTTAACGCAGGTCGCTTGCTGATTACTCTGTTTGGCTCCCTACCAACTGAGGTTTATTTATGCTGAAGATTTATCTAGGCTACTTTCTTTGGTGTTTACTGCTGTTTCTTGTAACATCTTCAACATCTATCTTGATTACCATATATGAAGGGCAGTCAAGACAACAATCTATAGCCTACTAAAGAAAATGTGCATTTGAAAGGAAGTTCATGCTTTCATCCTGAAATATGGATTATTATCTTAGAGTATCTCTGCTTAACTGTGCATGTAATACTTTTTTAAAGCTTAAACTCATTGAAGAGAATGTAACTGCTGCATTTGATTTTTTTCTGTAAAAATTTTTTTGGAGTTAAAGGAAATACAGTTTTATAGGAAATCAAGTAAATTTTAGTATCTTAGGATGGAAGAGCTTATGTCGTGCCTAAAGCCATATCCTTTATGGATGTAGCATGGTGACTGTATTAGTATATCCTACTCTATAATTTCTCTCAGTCATAATGATTTTGACATTTTTCTACAATGTAAAACTTTTACAGATACCTGATGGTGTGATTGTAGTGCCTTAAATTAGAAATAAAACTTTCTATTATTAACAATTTCAGTCATGTTTGGAATGATAATTTGGGGTGTTTGCTGCAAGTTTAAGTGCTGCAAATATGAAATAAAGAGTGTTGTTCATGGCGTGGAGCCAAATAAATCTGTATATGACATTGTAAAACATCGAATGAAAGTTATAGCACCAAAATGAGTAAAAAAAGCAACATGACAGCACTCTGTCTTGGTCAGGCAGGAACTGAAAGGAAAGTCTGCAGCATTCAGGGAGATAAAATTGCTGAGGAACAAAAGTGAAATAAATGTGTTGTGCAGGAATAGTTGCAGGAATTCTTCTTGAATCACTTCCTAATCATTACATCTTCCCACTAAAACTAGGAGAAGTGGTGCTGGAGAATAGTTGGGAGGATTGTTAATTATTATTTACCAATTAAGTAAGTGCATGAAAAATAAAGATGAGCCAGTCAAAGCTAATTTTATCTTTATCTGCAGGTAAGACATAAAATTGCACAGATCTTTCTTCTGCTTTGATTATTCAGACTGGAAGAAGAACGCATATAGCACACAGTATCTAGTGTCACATATATTTCTTCGAGGGAAGATACAAATCCTGAGCTACTCCGCAAATGCATATAAAATATATGGCAGCTCTATAGAAATATAGAGCTGAGATTCCATTTTCCCTCTCAGGGCAGAAAAATGACAGCTTGTTGTCTTCAACAAAAGCAAAAGCATAGCTCCAGAATCAAAGAATGAGGTTGTGTGAACAAATTCTCGTAGTTAGCTCAGAAATACATACCCGAGTCCCATGAAAATCTCACTCAAGATGTGTTTTTCCCCTCCAAACATTTATCTGAAAGAGCTTCAGAAATGAAATGTATCCTGTCTTTTCATCCAGGATGAAAAATTTTCTCAGGATATTGCTTATCTCTCCTCTTGCTCCTTCTTCTGTCATTGTCATTTTCTCAAAACCACCCAAATCACTTATTCAAGCTAATGTCTTGCAAATTATAAATATCTGGTTACAAGCTAGCAAGCCACGATCCCCAGAGAATTTTTCTGATGGATTTAAACAAACCCCTGTGCTTTCCCAACTGAATACAAATGAGGAATATTAGACTCTTGGAGTAATTTAAAACAATGGATTAAAAGTCAGGTTAGAAATGCCAATTACCGAATATCCCTAGGCAAAATAAACACCAACTTACTTCAGCAATGTTATTGTGTTTCCAGCAGGCCGCGCTCCCCATTTTCAATAAGCATGTGAAAGATTTGTTTGCAACATTTTGTCTTCTGGAAGAGATCTTTAATTCAAAAGCACTGTATATAATAAATGGTAATGAAATTATCATAACGACATTCTACATTTTTGACAAGCATAATGGAGGATTTGTGGTTTTGTTATTTTTTTTGCAGGGGAATCATAAAGTAGAATTGATATGCGACATTTGAGAGGAAAAAGAAATGAAGGAGGAAGCATATTGTCTGTGATAGGAAAAATATGTATTTCCTTTTTTTCTCTCTCCTATCTTTCTTCTCACAATCTGTAACATTTATAAGGTTCTATCGTGTCAAATATACTGCATGTACTCATGTAGCAAGTACTGAGAGTTTTCAGTTGTAGTCTTAATGAAACATAGCTTATTATTTTTTCTCAATATATTCATGTCACCTCTGCATTATAGTGGACGGATACCACAAGATGTGGACTGACACCACAAGATGCCTGTCTGGCTCTGTTTTCTAGGCAAAGCGAGATGTTTAAGGTCATCTCCAGTTAATCTTGTTTATATGAACATACGTGAATGACAGTGTAGCTGCAGTGGTGACCAGCTGTCCCACTCACATCTGAGCATCAGCATCCTGAGAGCCCCCCCTTTGCCCCACTCCTGCCAGCTCTGGCACAACGGTCTCCCACCCTGCCCAGGCTTTTTTGCAGGTCTCTCATCTCACAAGGCTGCAGCTCCAGTGGCTGTCAGCTCTTCCTGCCAAGGCTCTTTTTCCTGGAGGTGAGCAATTCTTGTACATCAGCCCAAATATCCTGAAGGGTTTTGAGCTGGTAGAGGCAGCAGTTTTGGTTCTGGCATGGTGTGTTTAGATGTATGCCCTCCCTGCCTCCACTGTCCTCCAGCTCTTCTCATGCATTCAGTGTGCTCCAGGTGAAATACAACTGCTGCATCTGGGTGGCTACCAGCATATCTAGTCTTTTCTTTAATTGCGGAGACCTTGGGAAGTGCAGGGAGGCATAGGCAAGCATATGCACTATTTTATGTGCCTAATGAGGATGAGTCCTACTCTTTAGACTGAATTGATGTCTGGTTGAAAACTATTGGCTGCAGTCCTGTAAGTGTACAAGGATGCCACTGAAAGCACCAAGCAGGCAGCAAAATTCTTGAACGCTGGTGTCTGAAAAATTACTCTGAGTTTTGTTCTTCTTTTTCTGCTCAGGAGCTGTACTCATCATTACTTCCCTCTGAGGCATCTCCATGTGGGAGATGAGTCTGCAGTGGGGTAAGAGAAGGCAGAGAAGACTGGCACTTAATTGCAGGAATTAAAAACTCAGCTGTCTTTCTGAACTGAGGTGCACATCTGTAGTTTGTACTTTCATCTTTCCTGCAGATTTCCACAGTAAAGCGCGAAATCACAGTCCAGTGTAATCACCTTTCAGGGCAGGCTGTGTTCTGCAGCCATCTGCCAGTGCTGCGTACATACCTGCAGCCATCCCACACAGCCTCTGCCAGCACAAACCGTGGAGCTGGAGGTACCTACCAGATCACCAATTCCCTGATTGTATCATATCCCAGCAGTAATCTCAGGATACTTTGCAGACCTCCATTCTCAGAGTTGGTTCTTCTTGACGCCAACTGACTTGAACCACTGGATTATTCGAGAGAATCTAGAAATTTCTGTGGAGTCCTTATCTGGTGCCCTTGATTTGCTTATATTCTGAGTAAACTACTCACATTTCTGTTTTCATCTGAAAAGTTGCAAAACCCAAATCATCCTGTCATATATTCCTAAATTTCTGAGAAAAATTGCTTGGTTAGAAAATTGATCACCTGTTAACCTCGAGGAATTAAAGCTCCTTTTTGTCCTTCTGTAGGACTAAACGGTTTAGGAGTGCACTTGGATGAGGTGTGTCCTTCACATTTCTGCCAAGCTGGCTCGGAAGCTGTTAATAATTTTGATCTTATGCTTACAGCAATTTAATAGAAGAGGAAAATCTGAAGTATTCCCTAAATAGGAGTGGTTGACACATTGTAGGTAATTTTGTGAGTGTAGAAAGGCCATTAAAACAGGAGGCTGAAAAAGAGCAATTACAGGTAAACGAAGAAGTAGATAATTTTTTATATAATAGATAGCAAGGTGAGGAGAAACTTTTATTAGCTGTCTTCAACTAGAAACAGTCCTGAGAAAAGCCAAAGGCTCTACTTTGCAGCACCCTCGCTATTTCATATCTCAATTATGTTAACAAGTTTCCGTTTCTGTGTTAGAAGGAAATGGCTGGTGATCAGCTACTCCCAAACCTTTCAGACCACGTGGATGCAATACCTCATTGTGTCCCAATAGCTTAGTTTCTGCTGCCCACATTTTTCACCATTAAAATTACTCTGGCTTCAAGATGCTGTCAAACATGTTATATGGCATCAATAATCCTGGAACATTTTGTTCTTTCCATTGCAGTGTACAGTTCATCCTGCATATTCATATTTTTAACCATGTCTTGAGGATGCTCGGCTGCAGAATAGTGCACCAGGCTTTTGGGAAATGTTTTGTTTTATTATTCAGAGTATGCATTTGTTCTCTCTGCAGGAGCAGTTTGAGTTTGCTTTGACAGCGGTTGCAGAGGAAGTGAATGCAATACTCAAGGCACTTCCCCAGTGAACGGTTCAGTCTCCTGAAGGTTCTTGCAGGATCCGTCCCTCGTTGTCCTCATCCTCAGTCCCTGTGAATGTTCTTGGAAACCGTGACTTGGACTTAACTGTGTATCTTCTGTTGTAACCACATAGTGATAGGATCCTTATAAAATCCTTTAGCTGGTAAAAGTTCAACAGTTAAAATGTGTATTCTGTTTTTTGGGGTTTTAAACAAATTTTTAAAAATACATTGAAGCCTCGGATTAAGTGACAGAATAATCCATCTAATTCCTTTCACATCCTCGAAGACCTGAATGTCACACTTTGAAAGCACACATTCATGTTCTTAATAGCAAATATACAATATTGTGGGTAATTAGTGCAGTCAATATAGTCTCAGAAAACAGTGTTCTGTTATATTTTGTAACTTCTCAAAGGTTGAAGAAGAGGAGGAGGCCTGAAGAGGATGGTGATTGTTCCTATACAATGCGGGGCAAGAGCATGAAACAATGCTGAGGGTGTGAGTAAACACAGGTCCAGGCTCTGGCAAAGAGAGCTTGCACCTTCTCATGCTGAACTTTGGCAAGCAAATGTTTTCTTAACTGTTGTTTACTTTTCAGCTTTGTGCCATGAATGGAAGAAAATCTGAACTGTAAGTAAATAGGCGTGCACAGTTGTTGCAACAGGGGAGAACAAGTTGGTCACTTTAGTGGGAACCAGAGGGATAATGAGCACAGCAGCTCTGACCATGTACCTACCACTGGCAGCACAGAAAAGGGGAGCGCAGACTCACCTCAGGTGATGGGGAAAGGCCCTGTCGGCAGTCAGGTAAATGTCCAGAGCTGTTACGGAAGTGGGATTACTGAGGAAGAAAGTGGGACTCTCCTCTTTATATTTTTGCATTTCCCTATGTAAAACTGTGCTGTGCCATTCTTTTTAGCTGGGAAAATATATTTCTGTAAAAGCCTGGCTGAAGGAGAAGTCTCCAATCTGCATTTTATGATTCTCATCAAGTTTGTCTGATCCTGACATTTGTTGCAACTTTCTGCAGAGGCTCTGCTCGCTCCTTGTTCTGAATGATAACTTTTTTAACTAAGGGACACAGAAGCACACGGGTTGAATTTCAGAGATTCTTGTGTTCTCAAAATCTTAATGCCTACTGTTGCAAAGTAATGCTAAAATATGTCTGTAAATGGTTTGGTTATGCAATCTTGCATATGTGAATTCACACTTTTAGTTGTGGTACTGTTCTAAAGGATAAAATGACCGATAGAACGCTCATAGGTTTGAATGAAGGGCCTGAGAGTAAAATTATCAAAGATAACTAAGTGATCTAGGCTCTTAATTTCATTTTTAAAAGTGAGTACTTGGAAGCTTTCTCATATTTTCCTACATCTCTGTGATTTAAGAATTTGGGGTGCTTTTTTTTCTGAAATCTTAGCGATGTTGTGTGCTTGAAACTATATTAGGCTAATTGTATGACTTCAGCACTGGAAAAAATATAATTGAATGTAATTTAGGAAGGGGAAGCTTTTATAAACTTCTAATCGGTAAAATGTTAAAGATACAATATTGCAGTGCTTTGCTGGCACAGAGGTAAAATGCATCTGTTGGAATCAACCATGTTGCAATTTTGTGTTGTAGGTGTGGATATTGGTGATTTCTGATTTTTAGCAATTAAAGAATTACTTAAAAAAAAAAAAAGCAGAAAGCTGGTTACTTTTTGCCATACATTTCTGTATGCTTTACTTGGTATGTGCTGTTGCTTAATTTGTGCATTCTGTTACTGTAGCACTATAGAGCAGTTACTGCAGATGTCATCACCCTCTTAAGTACACATACTGTACATTAAGCCACATGTTTATTTTATGGCCTAAGCATTTTAGAGCTTTCCTAGCAATAACTAAAAAAACTAATGGAGTATGAATGAGAAAATTGCCTTTTTCATTTGATAATTTAGGTTTAACAGGATTCTTTTATTACTTTAGCTAACACAAAATTGCAGATCAGGGCAGATGAGATCAGTTCGAGCAGTATCAGCAAGTGTTTGAAGTAGATTTATTGTGAGCCATGTACTGCAGCTTTCTGAAAAAATAAGTATTTATACACAAACAAACTGTCCAAAGAAGCCAAATTAGAGTATCCTAAGCCAAGTCCTCTGATTACTGGGTAGAATTATTTTCCATTGCAAGATGCTGTGAAATTACCTACTGCCAATGGGGTAATGGGGTTTTAGCGCAGATTTCTGCCCTGGGATTCATTAGGGTTCACATTCTGACTGTCCCTGTGCATACTACAAACATGGCTGACAAGCCTTTCGTTTGCACTTAAGGAATATTTTTTTAATTGTTCTTTTGCAAATATTTGCATTTCATAATAGCTATTTCAGGGTGATCCCTATTAATTCACAGGCAGCTGAGTGTAGGACTTAAATATTGGTCTTCATGCTTCGGAGTTTATTTAGCCTAGATTAGAGGGCGTTAATCTTCCTCAAGGCTAATGGGGCAAGAATGTATTGTTTTATTCATACTTGTAGACCAGTTTACACAACAGAAACATGGAGTCTTACTCAGAGGGTTGGAGTATCTCCCACTGAATGTCATTGACAATCCTGTTACTTAGCCGTGTTTTGCAGTTCTTCCACAAAGAGGTGCCAGGCTTATTCTGTTGACCGTAAACTATCATGCAGAGTATTTCATCTGTGCAGGTGGCGTACTGTTCACACCTCTCAATAAATGCCTGCTTCTGGGGGTGATAATCTGCTGCAGGGTCTATTAGTGAAATGCAGGTTTCAGCTGCACCAGGGCGATACAGAGAGGTTTGACAACCCATTTCCCAGGAACATGCCAAAGCCATGGATGAAGCCACAGAGATTATTTCTTTTACCCTTTTCACTGCAGTTAACTTAATCCTTGTGATTTAGTGCAAGACGTTCTTCATGCCACTACCTAGCCACTTGCACTGGATGTGGGATCTGCCTTGTGTTCACTGGCAGGTAGAGTTGAGCTTCTTCCTGGAATCCAGGATCACCTGAGAGCCCAGAGTCAAATAAGACCCACAGTTCTTCCCTATTCAATATTCTGCTTGATCTTTAGTAAACTGATTGTAATTAAAGCTTGGGGTGGTGCCTGATGTGTAGCCACAAACAGCATGTGTTTTATATTGACCAGTCTCATGTTTTTGATAAAGACAAATTAAATCTACAGGTGCTGTTTGTGTGGTTGAAACTTTAAATGATATTTAAGGGAGGTAGCCGCAGGAGGGCAATTTAACTCTGGTGCTCACAGTTTCCTTCCTCAGTGGTCAGAACCTGCAAAAGTGGGAGAAAACCTTGGTTTCCAACAGGCACAGCAGTGAGCATAGCTGATGGTTTCAAGCAAGGCAGCAATGACCGAACCATACTCCATGCATATGTTGTCCCAGAGGGTGCAAACATGAGAGATGAAGAGGCAATTGTCATCAGCATTCATAGTCCATAGGAGGAATATCACAGTTGCCCTTCCCGTGACATGGGCCAGGATTTGTAGGGGTGAAGGGGCAAGACAGCACTGTTTCCCAAAGCCCGATCCTGGAGGTTCAGCCCTAGCCCCCGGGGAAAACAATGTGGGGTTTGCTGTTGACTCCATGTATTTCAAGTGGGAGCTCTAACCATTGCTTTTGACTCATCTGTGGGACCTGGTGCAGCCCAGATAACATCCAGTGGAAGTCCTTGGCAATTGTAAGGGCCAAGAAAGAATTTCAGTAGAAAATTCCATATCCAAATCTCAATCTAGTAGCAAAACATGCAAGATTATTTTTATAGGCTCTACTAAACATTTAAAACATTTTAAAATATTTTTTAAATCTACACCAATGACTAAACGTTGTTCCTGTCTCTAGCATGCATGCAGAACCAATCTCCATCCTTCCCCAGGGGAATGACAGCTACAGTACCTGTAAGGAGTTCATGCTTTATTAGTCAAGTGGAACATTAATACAACCCAGCCCACTTCATAATTTCCAGAATAGTCATTAATTTTAAAAAAAAAAATGTTTATTGGAATAGAAAACAAGTATTTGATTAGCTTTGTTACAGAACAATAGCTCTCCTAATTTTTATTCTGCATATTTTATTCTTTGTTTAGAAAATTCTCTTAAGAAGCAGTTGAGATAATTCGCTTTTTAAAACTGTACAGTTTCTATGGTTTTGCTTTTTAAATGAGAGTACACTTTGTAGATTTGATTATTATATTTTTCTGTTAAGATTACATTGGGCATTACCAAAGCATTCCCCACCACAGTGAAAAGAAAGCTATCCTGTTGGTTTATTGTAAAGGAGAAAAAAAAAATAATTAAAACAAAATTGCAGAGCTGTGGCATACTCAATCCAATTAGAGCATGACTCTTTACTACTCTTCATGTATCACATTAGAAATAAAATAAAGTTACACCAGCAAGATTTCATTTGAAGCTGTTCTTGCATGCTGTTTGTACTGTATTTGATGGCATAATATTGTTTTGTTTACAACCTTTTCTTTCTTGTCATTCTGTTATATTCTATATGTATATACTTTAACAAAAAGACAGATTATACAAAGTATTTTGTTCTACCTCTGTAAAAATCATATTTGTGAATAAAGTCACATTGTCTGTGGAGTATGGTATTGTGAGTACAGCATTACCAGCTGGTGCTTTGCTTTTATTTGGGAAGTGGGAGTAGTACCTTGTCTGTAGCTGGAAAGCTGGATTCTGAATATCCAAGGAGGGCACGTGGGGATGACAGGGACACAAATGTCCTGCTGGAGGCTTAGAAGTCCACATTTAATCTGTTCTGAGCAGAACAGATTGCAGCCACCTCTGGCTTGGGTGTGTGGCCTGTAATATTGCAGCTTCCAACTGTTTGATCAAGGTAGACTCCTGTGTTCAGAGAGTGCAGCAGGATAAAAAGTGGCAAAATTACAGTGACCGTCCTTGTACAACTGGGAAGTGAAAAGATTTGCGTGTCACAGACTGTACAAGTTAACAAACGGGATAAATAATACCCTTTTTCAGGCAAGAGAATAGGGAAGGAAGGCTGGTGGCTCAGAGCATCATGTAATGGGTGGTATGGGCTGCCCAAGGATTTATAGTTTTAAAGTAGTAGCAGGATTCACAGAAGGATTTGAACGGGTAATGGAAAATGCTCACTGTTATATTAAATAAGGTTAAGAGGAATAAAGTCTGAGATTCCCACATAAGCACAGCATAAAATAACTAGTCTTTTCTCTGGGGGATGGGAAGTAATTTTCCCATAAGCACTGCCCATTATATGAAGGTTTGTATCTTTCCATGAAATACCTGTTGTTAGCTGTTATCAGAGGCAGTCTTGAGGATTAGACAGCCCTGGTATGGCAATTTTCATGGTCTTGTATTGTGTGTTAAATTTCACTTGTGTTTTGAAGAAGGCTCAAAACAGTTTGCCGCTTACCTGGAAATAACTAGAAAAATGTAAATAAAAAGGTAGAAACTGTTGTGGTCCAGCTCACTCCCCATCAGAAGAATTACATTGTACATTCTTTAACCTTGTTTATGTAGTTGCATGTTTTAATATCTATGTCTTTCTGAGTGTAAGAAGGTGACTTTCATCTTGGAAGCAAAATATATGCACCATTATAGCTGTTTTCCTGGTGGTGTAATTTAGGAGATCTTTCATCTCCAAGATAGCTTTCTGAAGCCTCTGGTACATCAGATAGAGGACAAAAAAGAGAAAATATGTTTAACTATATAACTACTGGAGCATTATGTATCTTCTAGGCAAACACGTAAGCCATCAGTTGCGTACACATGAATTCATGCAGCCAGTGCTTGCTTTTGCTTCATGCTACACAGATAGATGATAGATGTGGTCTCGTGGCCTTGCCCTCTCTGGTGCGCTGACTGTAGGATAGCATCCCAGTTGCTGCCACAGGGCATTAATTTGTTTTTTGCTGTTATGCTTAGTTTGGTGTTTATGGCTTTAGCTCATTAACAGTACAGCAGACTGAGTATTGGCTTCTGGTGGGGCTCAGGGAAGAGATGGGATTGAGTATCAGCCTGAAGCATCCACGGTGCACCTGAATGCACTTGTTGCACAGCCTGTGTTGTGCTGTCGTAACACACCTTCTCAGAACCTAAGATGCTCACATTTTTGTGAAAGCGGGGGTACGCAGTGCTCAGTGTGAGAGGAAGAAAGAGCTGCCCATCTGCTTAGTGCCAGTGTGAAAGAGAGAGACTTGCTTCTGCACCGAGATGAACATACAGTATAAACACCTGGAACATTTCAAATCGCCCAGAGTTTCTCAGGGTTTTATTTTTAGAACCTGTAAAATGTCAGTGCTGATGGGATGGGTATTTCTGTTTAGCATGCTGAACAAATACAAAGAACTACAAACCCAAGGGATAACAGGTACACTGAGTTTATTCTTGGTTTAGTAATAGGATCGACACATTGTGTGTTTGAAAAAATTGAATCCTTGGGGAAATTCTTATTGGATTGGAATTAAGCCAAAAAAATTAATTTCTCCCCTTGAGAATGCACCAGTTATCCCCAACAAGATGATAAATCAGCAATACAGAAAGAAAACTCCACATGGATGACGATCCTGAGAGGCACAGACTTAAATTAACTTTTGTTCTATATGATTGAGATATTTGTCCTGCACCAGATTTTTCCCTGTGGGAGCTCTGACCACGGTTCTCAAAGATACAGGAAAGTGTTACTCCATGGTTTTCAGTAGACATTAGAGGTGGGATTCATCTTAACCAATCTCTGTGCAGCTTTTGCATGGACTTCTACAGACGAGTGACTCATCATAAGCTTCCTTTGTAGCTGATGAAGAAAAATAAGCATTTTTAGGATGTGATTTATCTGATCTGGATTGGTTGTCAACTTTTTCATAAGGGGAATCATCCTATTCACCCAACATCCTGAAGCAGAGTATTCCAAAATTTAACTGTATGTTAGGTAGAAAAGCATTTCCTTTTGATATTGTAAACCCTTTCCCTCGTAACTGCATTGGATCACTTCTGAGAAAAAGGGTAGTAATTTCTGATTTTGTAGACCATGAATTCGTGAACATCTTTAGACTATTCCTTCTCATTTTTTTTCTGTTCCACATTGAAAATTCATTTATCCTCTTACAGAAGTTGTCCCGTGCCTTTGATCACCTTTACTACTCCTCAGTTTACCTTGTCTATTTCTGTTTCTGCTATGCCAGCTCCGAGGTGCACAGGGCCACTGTCATGTAGTGATGGTTTTCTAGTTTTTGTTTTCTTTTGAATTTCTAACATTCAGTTACCCTCTCCACTCCTGAGCACTGAGCTGGGGCTCGCAGATCGTCTTCTTTCACAGCAACACCAGATCCTTTTCTTCAAGGCAATATCTTGCCCAGAGGGCATCATTATGTCTTTATTGTTAGGGATGTGTATTTCATGATGTGCGGTACTTTGTGTTTATCATCAGTGATTTCATCTGCTATCTTCACAATGCTGCATTATAACAAGATCTCTCCAGGACACTTCACAGGTTTTTTTACAACCCTAGATAATACGTGTCATTCACACTCTGTCCGCTCACTATCACCCCCTCCTTTTTCACATTGTTTATATTGGGGAATAGCCAGAGCTGCAAAAAACAGTTCCTTTCTTCACAGCTTGTTTCTTATCTTTAATCACTCATTAATCCACAAAAAAACTTCCCTCTAATCCCGTGGCAGCTCAGTTTCTGTAAGAACCTTTCATGAGACACCCTTTGCTAAATGCTTTTAGGAAAGCCAAATACACAATATCAAGTAGATCACCCACATCACGTGTTCCCTGGTTCCTTCAAAGTCTCTTAGTAGGCTTTTGAGACAAGACTTCCCCATGCAAAAGCCATGTAACTTCTCCTTCCCCTTTATGCCATCAGTTATGTAAAATCTAGACACGAAAAGGTAGATAAATCTTATAGAGTATGGCACTTTCTAAAAAACGTTGATATCCTTTTGAAGTCAGTGGAGAGCTACTGAATGAAATTCAAAACAGAGCTCTGTTTAGCGCACCCCCACCTCACCACCACACCACTCTCCCTCTTGGCACTGAGTATATGGCTCAGGGTCATTTCCAGACAAGCTTTTAGCATCTCCAGAGATGCAGATTCCTCCGGGTCCTCTTTGTGAAAAGTACCTTTTCAAGACCTAATTGAAATTTCCCTTGATGCAGATTGATTGCTAATTAGCTCCTCAGTAGAAGACACCTATACCTGGACAGCCAATTCCCTCCCTGGGCTCCACCAAGATTGTCATTTACTGCAGTGGACAATCAGGCATGTAGCACACATAGAAGCATTTATATTTAAGTGTCTCAATCCATGAGCTGAATCCCATCCTCTGGGCAGGATTCAGTGCTTGTTCCTAAGTCTTCAATGTCACTGCAAGTGCTGTGGGTACCCTGCTTAGTCTCCAGTGCTCACGCCAAATGGCTAAGGGTCTGAAGTCTTATGTGTTGTTTGCCAGCTCTATGCATAAATCTCCTGAGGTGACTCAAATGACAATTGGATGCCTACATTTAGGGAACTGAATCCCACAACATGTGTCTACCAGTTGGATTATGTACTGAAATTCAGGATATGGGAGGGAATTGCACAAGGCAGTAGTTTCCCAGATATAACCCGCCACTCCCAAACTGGCAGCATCTTTGAAAACTCTCATTATGCCTGTTTGAACATCCATCAGTACTGGATTCAAGGTAGGGCTACAACCGCAGCAGCAGACAGCATTGCTTGAGAGTACACCAAGCACTTGATGCTGCAATGACTGCAAGCAAGCACAACTGGAGAGTAGCCTTTATGCTGGGTAGCACTTAATGGCTTTGTGTACCTCACAGCCAGTGACAGTGTTGTGTGGAAGCCTAAGCACTGTTGCTTTGCAGCACAAGAGGGGGGAAGAGGGAAAATTGGCCAAAACCATGGTATTCAGACTTTTGAGTTTGTGTAAAAAAAAACTAGTGAACAGCAGTGCTCTAGTAGCAGTTGTTTCTAAATGTGGCATCCATTTCCTTCACGCAGGAAATCTGCTCCATTTTCCAGCAGATTTAATTTGTGTTGTCCAAGTCAGAAGTGTTTGTTCCTGCATAAGGATATTATGATAGAGAGGGTGCGCATGAGCAAGACCAGTTTTTGCGGTGTTACTGATGCTGCTCCTGATCTGTTGGGCAGAAGCCAAAGTGGACCTGCAGCTTTGTGATCCTGATGAAAGTACTGCAGAGGCTGAAAGGAAAACAGTGCTCTCATGAGTGGCAGAAGGGGAAAAACAAACAACCACTTTTTCCAGAATTACCTTTTGATTATTTATAGTTTTGTTTCCATGAGCAGGAATACACATCTCTCTTTGAAATGGGAAATTAATTTAACATCTGATGTATCTAACCATGCATGGCTGAAGGAGATGGGTAAGTGACCTGACTCAACAAGACATTCCTTACGGAACAGAAGGTCTTTAGCATTGATTGTTTTATCTCTTCTGCCATTCATTCTAAGTAGATCCCATGTTTTTATTTGGGTTTTTTTTGGTGATGCTGGGGTTATTTTTAAAAAAAATAAGGTATTATAGAAGCTAAAGTAACACATTGGTATCTATAAGGATTCATCTGAAATGAATTAGAGTTCTGCACATCCCATATCCTTCAGCTGTGAAGACCACTGGCAACCAAGCCAAACTGTTCCTAAGCAGTTAGATAGGACTTCGCCCTCCTTGCAGTTGTAGCACTTAACACTGAGCATTTTGGAGAAACACTTAGGTTATGTCTGTTATGTTAAATGACCTTCTTTATTTTTCACTGAGGCTGAGGGAATAACAACATAATGAGATAACTAAATGACTCGGGAAATAAAATATTTTTGATGCTCTGCTGGTTTGTAGACTTTCAGGTATTTTGCTATGAAAGTTTTTCTTATAGCTGTGTTTGCTGAACCAGACTCTATACCATGTCCTGCTTGGAGTCTTGTGCCAGGTTCCTGCCCTACTTGACTTCCACCTCCCTTATCCTCCATGGCTGAGATGCCAAATGGAGATGGACAGTTTGTAGGGTGGTACCTGCCCCAGCATGAGAGTGTCAGGCATAAGAATATAATATCTTGAAGATAAGACTGCTGTTAACCTGCTCGCTGCAGAAAAATGTGGGTCGTTGCCCTGGAGTAAAGAGGTTACAAGAATAACCTCATACCATGACATTCACCAAGGAATGGGATGGATGGACACCTTTGTACGGATCTGCCATTGTCGTCATCCTACTGCCTGGGCATGTTCCAGGCTTTGACCATGTTGTTCTCAGTGAGAACCTGTTTTTTTCAGTGCTACAAGTAATCACTCTACAAGACCTTCACAGCTCTTCCCATTCTGCATCCACTCCAAATTATTTTTCAAAATCTAACATGCACAAAACTATATAAATGTCCACAAATCTCCTTTTCAGCTGAATGCTGGCTTGTAAAAGCTTTTGTAATTCTCCTTGCTGAATTCTAGTCCCATACAAGCAGAACTTACATAAATGGCAGGCACAAACAAGTCCTGCAATACATAATAAGTACTATTCCCCCCATCCTGAAGTAGACTCCTGCTGCCTATATATACAAGTCTAACTGGATCTGACCCGCATAAGTCACTAAGACCATCACATTTTAACGGTTTGCTCTGAATAGATGGCTGATGCTGCATGCGTTACACTTCTAATGTATGTCAATTAATGAACAATTTAATGTTAAAGGAAAATGCCATTATAGACTTCACTTTTGGAATCTGTGAAAGCTCATTTAATATTAAGATTTTTATGCCAGAGAAAAGTAATTTAATTAGTTGTCTGAGTTCCCCTTTAATGTACAGTGAGATATGGAAGGTTGGGCAAGAGGGAAAGGAAGCATCAGTTTATCATCTTGATAAACTTCTCCTACGTGTGCCTAGGACTGGGGAGTACCTGCTGCCTCAGTGCAGGTTAGACTTTCTAGGAGGCAACAGATAACAGCACAGTAGTGTACTATTACAGTGTTTTTATAAACCCTCTCATAAGTGTTGGCTTACACACACAATTTTTTCTCCCCATCCCACCTGATCCCTGACCCTTTAGTCTAGAATATAGGCATAGAAGGTGGGATGTGCTTCCTCTTACGCAGCCAGCTAAAAATTAAGTGGTACCCTCAGCTAATCCTTTCTGTTTGCTCTCAAATCAACTGAGAGAGATAAACAGTGGTGAATTATTTAGCCTAGAATCATTTAGGGACTGAAACTGGAAAAATATTGTTCCCAGTGGAAAATTATGAGGAGCAGCTGAGGGAACTGGGATTGTTTAATTTAAAGAAGAGGAGAGACCCTCTACAACTATCTGAAAGAAGGTTGCAGAGAGGTGGGTGTCAGTCTTTTCTTGCAAGTAACTACCAATAGGATAAGAGGAAATGGACTCAAGTTGTATCAGAGGAGGTTTAGATTGGATATTAGGAAAAATTTCTTTGCTTAAAAGAGTGGTGAAGCTTTGGAACAGGCTGCTAAGGAGTCACAATCACCATCAAAAAAGTGTAGATGTGGCATTTCAGGACATGAGTGACATTGTAACCGTACAGGTTAGTATGCTGTCCACACCAGAGACACAGAAATCACCTCCTGGCCCAAGCGCAACCAAAGTCTAGCCTTCTTTTGACAACATTTTGGCCAAAATTTTACCCTTATTCAACATTTAGGTGCAGGATATGGGATCTTATTCCACTTGGTTTGCACCAGGCAAGTTGAATCAATTGAAGGAGCTTTTTGCGCTGTAAGAGGATAAGCAGCTCCCAATGTGAGAAAGGACAAAGGTCTGGGGTTTTTTCATAGCACACTATGGTCCATCCTGACCTCAAAGGCTCTGAAACAGGGCAGCAGCATTGAGCAGAGCAGCACCACAGTTTTAACCTGCCCTCTCACAGCACTTAGCACAGGAGGCAGGAGAGATCAACATCAATGAAGCCGCTGATTTCTTTCCCTGCCTCTGCTTGGTGAGAGATATGCTGAAAATAGCATCATTTTGTGAATGACAAGGTCTTCTGCCACTTGAAAGAGGGGCATAAATTCATTAGCCAAATGATGGGCTAGGAAGTGAATCATGACAGGCTCGGTAAGCTGATAAAAAGGAATGTTTCCTCATTAAAATACAAATAAAACGTTTATCCTTGCTATTTAAGAACCCTATCTTTCCCACTGGAAGGCCAGCAGATAAAGACTGTGGTGCAGAGCATTTCTGTTGGCTCTGGGAAAAAGTGAGCTATGGAAAGGAGGGAACAAGATGGGCTTGCACTTTTCATCTGGCTGGTCTAGAGACTTTACTGCTCCTATTCCTTACATCTTTTCTCCTGTCCGCCAAGCTACTATAATCTGGTCTACTTTCCTTCCATATTTGACTTAACATAAATAGATCCACTGCCTCTGAACACCTTCTGGCACTTGAAGGGCAACAAAATGAGTTTGTAGTGCCTTGTTAAGCATTCTTCCTGATATTTTATTTTTGAAAATGAACTTTGTGGACAGTTGCAACTAATAGGACTGTGCCTGTGACTTTTGATCGCAAATTTATGTTAACTTCTCTGCTCCACAGTGGGGTTTTCCCACTGCGGACCATACCTTGCCTACAGATGTTTATCCGTGCAGCTCTCTCTGGAGCTGTGAGATATATATATCACAGATCTATATGTACATAAACAAAAACAACAGAAAAAACAAGGAAGAAGAGCACAGCTATGTGGATAGCCAACAGATGGATAAGTGTACCATTTGTGCTGGATAAAATAGCGTCACAGCACTCCTACCAGGCACATGTTCACTTACTCATTGGGCATCTATAGCTTTCGGTGTAGGAGACGTCCACCCCTTTGTTGCCATCTTGGCTCTGCAACGATTGGGGAGTCATTTTGCCTGTACTGTTGTCTCTCCCACCAGTTCCCTCCACTAACTCCACCAACGCAAGATGGTTCTAACTGGTAGGAATCTGCAAACCTGATAGGCTCCCAGATAGCCCTCTCTCATTGTAGCTGTGATGTGTTTAAATTAATAAAAGAGAGGTGGTGAGGGAGAAAGATCTAAAGAGGAAGTCAGTAAATTTGGGTTCCTAATGGAACTTCAAGGATAAACAAGTCCTTTTGCTGTGCCACATATAAAATAAGGATGGTGATGTTCATTTTTGTTGAGTCCTGAAATGTGTACGCAGATAGTGGCACAATCTGTAGCTGATTCTCCTCTCTCTCGTGTGGCTAAACAGACTGGGGAGTCAGGGTGCAAAATACAAAGATGCTGTAAGGATTTCAGGAGCTAATCTAATAAATCATTTAAATTGGGTTTTTTTGAAAAAAAAAAAAAAAAGTAAAAAAGTGAAGATGTCCACTTTCCAACAGCTTGAGAGTGAGCTGCAGAACTGATGGATTTCTATGGAAAAAATAGATTTTTTTTTTTTAAAAAAATAAGTTTGAAATAATTTCACTGCAAATTTGCTTTTCAAGACCCTCTGGTTCAAAGGACCCTTTGCTGAGGCTTGGCTACCCTGGACTGGGACTTAAGCTCAGTCTCCACAGCTTGTGATTTGAGTAAGAAACTCTCTGTTGTTATTTTCCATTGCACTAAAATTCAGGCTGGATTCTGTGTGCTTGCCACCTGACCGGTTCTGAAAAAAAGTTACCACCTACCATGTCCAGAACCATTTAATCACAAAGTCACCTTGTCCTTAGAGGAGCTTCATGGCTGCAGAGATAGTCACAAATTCTTTGCCTAAATACCATTAGCCTTAAGGCCAAAAACTAGAAGAGAATTTAGAACACAAACAGGTGTTCGAAACGCTGTGATAGATGTCATTTTAGACATTCTTATCCTTGGGGCTTCAGTCCTAATGGTTCCATGCCTGAGAGTTGACGTGCTTTCCTGTTCCACATCTGAGAATCTTGTGTCACTTGCCATGTCCCAACAGCTCAGGCCAGCAGCAGGCTTTAAACACACCAACAAGGTGTCCACGTCTGTAGCTGCCTGCTGGAAGGACCATACGCCAACCAGGACCTGCATGAGTTTTTCTCATTGTACCCTCCCCAGGAAGGTCCCAGGGTTGTTGGCCCTGCCAACAGACACAATAGGGTAGATGTAACCCTGACGGATGTCCTTCTGAAAGGACTTATGCAGCCCAGTGCTACTGGTGTGCGAATGCTCCACCATGAATGCAACAGGCAGTGGGGATACTCTTTACACCATCCTCCATTTAACACATTGTGTTAGATGCATTCACTGTTTATTTCCTTCTTTTCCTGAACATTTAAAGGAAGGTTTAGGTTTCACTACAGTACTTGCTTCCTTCAGAGCAGGCAGGATGAAGAGCTTCATTATTCCAGATCCAATCCTGATACCATCTAGTGCCAAAGAAGGGGCCTTAGATGTCCTATTCCCACCCAGCACACTGCACAAAGGGGCTGGTCTCTGCCCCCACACAGATTTGGAGTATTGGACTCTTTTGTCTCACCAGCCTCTGCCTGACCTGGCTGCCTGCCGCAATGAAGCCCTGCCTGTGTAGGGTAATCCTTCCCTTCCCTCACCAGGACAGCATGTGCTTCCACATGCTAATTCTTTTGCAGTCAACACTTGGGAAGTTGCCCCTGCTGGCTTCAGGGATCGAAGTCCTTCATCTGCAGCACCAGGATGGCAGCGCCTTTAACAAGACTAGAAGGAGACTGCTCTGCCTCTGAAGGCAAGTTGCTCTCATTCCGCCCTCACCGGGGCGTTGTGGATGGCTAATACTGCAGGCACTGTGAGAGGTATTCACATCAGCCTTTTCATGTGTCTAAATTAGAGGCCTAAATTAACAGCCTGAAGTTATTAGCTCATCAGTGGTTGGTGTTAAATGCTGTGGCTGGGTGCTGTGTTCAGGCAAACCTGCTCCCATTGCCACAGATCTCAGCTGCGGCATTTAGCTGGGATGTAGAATTTTCTGTGAATGGCATTCCTCTTTCAGAGGTAGGAGAGCCTTGGCACGTCCCTGCCAGTCCCCCGACCAGGTCACATTAGCTTCTCTGGCCTCAGTCCCTCCCCAGGGAGCACAGGAGCAAGGCAAGAAGCACCACTGTGTTATTAGAGAGGGAGAATGAATAATTTCCACAGACTCAGTTACGAGCTTTCAGACAAGTTACTAAGACATATCAAAAGTATGCGACGGAAGACTAAAGGGTGAAACTCTGAAAATGTAAAATTATTCTTGCTCTTAGCTCCCTTGGGCCTCATCCAGCAAATGCTTGACTTGGCTTTTCCTTATAGCTACTGGTTTCAGGAATAATGCTCGCAGCATGTTGTATAGAATTGGGTCCTTATTTTATCTATCTACATTTCTCCTCTAATTTATTGACATCTCCAGTTTTGATGATCAGGTCAGGCAGTGTCACATGCTTCAAGTACCGAGGCCAATTAACACTGTTTCTGGGTGACCAGGATTGCTGATCGATTAAGCTGCCCCATCCCACTGAGATTCCTTGCTGTTGCAAAGGCAGACATACGGTTGTATAAAATACATTGAAATAGAATTAATGAAAAGGCAGGCCTGAAGGAAAGCTGAAATGTTTTTTATTTCTGGAAAGAACCCAAGGAGGGGTTTATTGGACTTCTCTTCCCAGCACTTGGAAAGAAATAACAGCTGTTATTAAAGAGAAAACCTTCTGGGGAGGGGGGAGAAATTAGATTCAGCAAAATGGATAGAACCATTTAAAATAACTTCTGAACCAAATATCCCTCTCTCTTCCATAAAATGTTGAAAGTGGGAAATCACAGCAATAATAAAAGTGAGGCTGATTCTAAAAGGCATCCACATTTTACGTACTTTCATCTATCCAGGAAAGATACATTTTTAAACAATATTCCAAAGCTATAGAGCACGCACTGCTCAATTTTTCAACACTCAAATTAAAATGAAATTAACTGGGTATAAGCATATACATGACCCTGAAGAGCAGCATTTGCAGTATTTCTTTCTGGAAATCCAATCCATCTTCCAGCTTGCAAGATGCTATGAGGTGTAAAAGTCTGCTGGATACCCTTGTAATGCATAACAGAGACAGTGGAGAAATGGAAAGAGGGTTTTGTTTGCTGGAGAAAGTGACTCTCAGCCCATGCAATGCTGTCCCTTTCTGAGGGTGGATCAGACCAGCATGACCTAGCATCAAAGACATCCTTTGGGCATCCATCCAGTTTTTCCCACTCCCAGCTGGAATAGCTAAAAAGCAACCCGCATCATTGCATAAAAACCAATCCACATTATTGCACAAAAAGTAAACTCAGTATTTTCCTGGCTAAATACATCTTCAAAATAGCACTGGGCAGTTGAGAAGTCAACAAACACTTCAACACAAGCGAAACCTGGGTGAATAGCCCCACTAATTTCTAGTCTGCATCAGAAACAGAGCTCATATATGCTATGAGTTGCCCACGCAGAACAGGGCAGAGCCATGTTAGAGCTTGGAGCTGCATCACCAGATGACAGCAGCTTTTATCAGTTTTCAGGTACCTGGAGCCTTAGGCCTCTCAGAGGAGCTCAGCATAGGCACTCTACCACATTTCACATTAAATAATGCTCGACTTTCCATTTTCTCTTTTGTAAACTGCCAGAAGATACTTCTCTGACACTAATGCAAGCTGAGATGACACTGAGGTTTACAAGTCTCTGAGAAAAAATAATCAGTGAGAGTGCAGTCATAAATGAGGCTTAGGAAAGGCAGAGTAAAGCCAGAGTGAAAGGTAGGCAGAGGGTCCTTCCTCCAATGCAGGGGTCTCGGAGCACCAAGGTGGGAGAAATGACACACAAGGTATTTGAATTTTGCTTTTAGTTGAAAACTGATTTATCCAAGGGCAGCTATAATGTATGTCCCTGGTTCAGATTAGCACCCTCTGTACTGGCACAAATCCACCACAAGTGTCTGCTTCAAATGTTGAAGCCTAACTGCAGAAGACAAACGAATGTTAAGGATGGTAGGAGCCAAATGACTGATTTAGCTGAAGATAATGTAGAAAACTTGAAGAGGTTCTCAGTTAGATAGGCTAGGCTTGCGTGGCAGAACACCTTTCTGTGGGACAATATCCTGTTCCTAGTCTTGACTCCTCACCCTGGGATTTGCATGTAAGGCAAATCCAGTCTTAATCTGGTTGAAGATCTGACAGTGCAAAGCATCCTGTTAGCAAAATTTGTTAGCACCGCTAAAGATTTGAACATAACAAACCTGCGCAGGACACTGTGAAAATGGGATTGTGCTGTCTCCAAACCTTCTCTTGGGTGTGTGGATGATTTCCCTTGTGATCTACACTTTCTGGCTCCTTGGCTTGGATGGTCTCTAATGGCCATCAATTCAACAGCTTTCTGCAAAAGGAGAGTAATTTTGGAAAGCTGAAACATGGTCTTAATTAACATGCTATTGTGGTTAATCTCTTTTACCAATCCCTTAATACAGAGAATCAATAGTTACAGACATCAAAGTTGATGAGTTCCCTCATAGGAAAAGAAAAATCTATAAAACATAGATGGTTACAGTTCTTAAAGCTGCAAATTAAAAACAATGAGTTCCATTAAACCTTACCCCAAGGTGAAAATTGCTGGTGTTTTAAACCAGCATATAGCTGGCTCCTGGGCCAAGACTGTTACGCAGCCTTTTGAGCAATAGGAGGATTTCGACAACTGCCTTCACAACCATCCTTGCTTGAATGGCACCTAAGTGCATAACTTGGTGGATTTGCAAAAGCAACAAAATTTTCCTAGTACAGAACATCCAACTGTAGGTTCCTGTAGCAGTTACCTAAATATAATAATAGTAGAAACCTTTAGCCTTGCAGATTTGCTGAGGAAATTTACCAGGCACAGTATTAACCAGCCTTACCTGACTTTTCACTGTGATTGATCAAAGTCAAATGTGAAACATGAGGTATTTATCTGTCAAAAAATTCTCTGCAATGAAGTACATTGGGTTTCAGTTTCAACATATGCAAGATTCATCCCTGCAATAATTTTGGTGACTTCCTTAAAATTCTACAGACTGAAAAAAACCCTGAGATCTGGTCAACTTCTGCCTGCTTTGGTGGATTGAAAACGCAGCCACTGGGGCCATTAGCTTCATTCATCTTTGCAGATGGCTGTTCTAGTCTAACTAAGATAAGTAGCTCTTGAGCTGGTTATTTGTTTAATGGTTGCTCCTTTGCCTCTGATACACATATGACTAAAACGGCCACATCATACAGTAAAATGTTTTAAAATGTTTTCTCATAGCAGATTATATGCATGGCCGCTCCTTACATTGCTAGTGAGTAGGGTATCTTCCGGACAGATACCCCACATGCCGTACTCATCAGATCTATAGAAATACTAGGTACAGTGGAACAGCCAACCCATTAGAAAAGATCCTTTCAGATATAGTGCCTAAAACAAATCTCAACTGATACCTCCTAACTTGTTCTAGCAAGAGGTCTACATTAGCCTCAAAATAGCATTCAAAAAAAAAGCCCATGTTTTGTCATAGCAACCAGCTGACTTTGCATCAGAAAAATGACTACTTTGTTCTTGTGTGGAGTGTACTATAATGTAACATACACATGGAGACAACTTGAGCTGCCAAAACTTGTCAGCTCATGCTGAGGGTCCTTCAGCGGCTCCAGGGAGTAAGTGTTCAACATGGGTCAATGAGGCACACAGCTGGACACAGCCAATAGGACAGCTTTAGGGTGTAAGGGAGCAAAAGGACCTATTCCCAGTCTGCAAGGAATATGCAGGAATCGAGGCTTGCTGCCTATGTCTAATCACATTTAATTGTACACTTAGAATTTATTTTATGATTATTTTCTCTACAGGTCTAGTACAAAAGGCTAACAAACTGCTCTTACTTCTCAGACAATCCGAACGTTGGAGCATTTACTGTGGAGGAGAACTGTAGTTCTGGCTCTGGGAAGACAAACAGCCATTGACCAGCAACTCGCAGTTTCAGTGCCACAGTCTTATTTCCTTCCTTGTAGCCCACTATGCTAAAAACTGTTTATATTAGATACTTACAGGTCCCAGAAAAGAGGAGGCAAATTCATTATGGGCCATCCAAGGGACACAAAGACTCTGATGGCACCTTTCCTTGGACATTGGTATTGGTATGACCCCTCTGGGTGTGAAATGACAAGCTCAGAGCACAATTTACTATAAAGATCTAAGTTGTAATAAGCACAGGTTCTCCCTTACTCTTGGTACTTCTCATTTAGGAATATTGCCATTTTCTAGCCTTTAAAGTTTTTATATTTTCCTTGCAGAATAAATTTTACAGAGGTGCCCAAAAGCCAACCAAGAATAGAGTAAGGGACATTGGTTCAGTGTAGTAATCAGTCCCTGCTCAGAAGAGCTCTTACAATCTCAAATACCATTGTTTAAGCCTTTATTTATAGCTATAGAGGTCTAAGCACAGTTTTCAATCAGAAAGCTGAGTAAACAAGTGCATCCTCTGTAAAGGAAAAGTAGCCTTTGGGGTCTTACGGCATCTGAGCAAATAGCTGAGTCCATGGTTGAGATTCCTGCTGCTGCACGTGGGGCATTTGAGTAATGTATCTTTTGCTGCAGGTCTGCCTGCCTGCCTCAGGGGGACACGCAGTGTGGGAAGGTGCACCACCATGAATCCTGTTACAAAGTAGACCCTTCGCTGTACACCTGCTATCGCAAATTCTGTGCCAGCAACATTCCCTTCCAATTTTCTGATAAATCTTAACTGCTGCCGGCCTGAGTTACTGATGTGACTTTCACCTATTGAGTTGGTCCTCCCCAAAGTCATCTGTTTCACTGGACTTGCACAAAGATTCTGGGTTTAGTGAAACTTCATAATGGTGTGCCTTGATCCGCAATGTTATTTCCTGTGGTCCTGCAAAGACTGATGCCATCATGATAGCATCTGAAGAAGGAATCCCAAATGGTCTGGCTCACAGGACTGTGTTGTCACTAGGGGAAATCATCGATGTTAAAAGTGAAAAAATAAAGGAAATAAATAAGAGTTAAGTACCATTCATCCTGGCACTAAGCAACCAAATTCCCAAAGGAATTTTGTAAAGCATCCCCCATATCTGTTTCTCCATCTGATTAAAATCTCTTCTTTGTTTAAAAATGTCTCCCATTCTTTCAGTTTTCTAAAAATATTCACACTTCTAGCTGAACGGCTTCTAATTGGTAACATCTTTGTGTTCTGAATCTTACTCGTTCCTCATCAAATGGAAGAGTCAGGCTTCACTGATTCTTTGTATTGGTGTTAAAAGCTTTATGCACTGGACCTACCTTCCCCATTTTATGAAAAAAACCAGAGCTTTTATTTTTTTTTCTCTTAACGTGCATGAGATTCCGAAGGTCATTTCCTGCTAGGGCTCCTGACCTGCCTTATTACTGTTTTCATATGTTTCTGTTTTCTTTCTATGGCATCCTCTTTACAACTGAAAGAAGAAGCTACATATTTTAAAGGTCTGCTGCTGAAACAAAGTCATGTCTATAAATAACTGGACACCAATACAGTGCTATAATCTGTGTGGGCAGGATGCAGAACCATTAATTCTATTATGAATTTGTGTTTAGGACAAATCTGTGAATAAACCCAAGGAAATCAATGACTTTTGGTGAGTTAAATTCATTGGTAAGAACAAGACTTGCTTATGAGATGGGAGTAACAGCACCTATAGGATGAAATCCTATTCATGTCAGGGACAGGAGTTTTCAGTCAGTAGTTGAGATTCCACTCATGGTTTGTTGCTTTTCTCCCTCTAAATTTTAAAGATGCACAATTATTTGCACAAGCAGAACAGGACTGACAAATTCAATAAGGCAAGCATTTGATAAAAGTCTTTTGCTAATTTAGTACCAGACTTGGAAAGAATAAGTAGCCTTAGGTTGTTGAGATTAATGAAGTGCATTTTGGAGGTGTCCTGAACTGGATGTTTTAGCAAGTATATCTAAGCCAACAAAGCACCAGACAGATCAAGCAAGATGCTTGACTTAGGCACCTTCCAGCAACTCAAGAGCACACTGAAAAGCCAGAAGTAAATAAAGCCCTAGTGCAACAGGGAGTCAATGGGCTACTAATTGCTGTGGTTGAGCAGATACAGATCATCCTACACGGAAAGAGAGAAAATGGGAAATCCTTCCAGAACGTGCCAGGCTGACATTGCATCTGTACAACAGAGCATGGATGAGCAAGCCACCTCTCATTATCACTTCCATCTCTCATGCTGGCTTTAGTAGTGTGATAAAGAATTAGGTTTAGCAAATTAGGTAAGGGAAAGGGAATTTGGAAATGACACCCCCGATGACTGATGATACTAATAAGTATCATGCCAAGGAGATCCTCTTCCCCCATCATAAAAGGCACATGCACAGCCTTGCACACTCTCTGAACATAAACATCACTGTATACAACATATATTGAGGTATTTAGAGAGGGGAAATAAGATACATACACAACAATCTTTATTCATGCAATATCTGTACAATGCTGCTAAATACACACACACTATTCATCTAAGTAAAAGCATGGAAAGTACACAATTTATACACTTAGAAATATGTATATTTTAAAAATCCCTCTGCACACATTTCTCCCTTTGCAAAAAGATGATGGAACTAAACCATGACAGATGATTGTTAATCTTGTGCTGCAAGAAACTCTAGTTCCCTATTTTTGCTTCATTTGAGGCAAAATTCAAACCTTTTGCCTAGGGGGAAGGAGTTCTGCAGAGGAAATATTTTTGCTTCAGCCTGTTCATTCAAACAGGGAGAACTGGAAGTAGAGTTGTGGTAGGATGTTGAGAAGGAGAGGAACTTATTTTCTTCAAATGATTCACAGTAAAATTTGAACCTGTCTGTCACACAACAGTGCTTTAATCTCTAAGCTGTATGGGGCTGACAGGACAGCAAGACCAGCAGGTATAGAAATGAATATATAGCTATACTTGTCCCTAGGCTGTCCACTGTGTGAGCCACGACTCATGTAATGATCTTCCCAGGGTGTTTCCAAAGCTGAAGAGTTAAGTGGGGAAATTCTTGCTTTGAGGATCTGTCCTCAAGTCCTATTTGGTTTGAGCTGGAGCCCCTAGCAGCTTCTCAGCGATGGACAGCATCTGTATTGAGGCACCTTGGAAACACACAAGAGTGTATGAAAGCTTAATATTTCTGTGACTGCAATAGCACCCAGCTTGGGTGATGAAGGATACCTAAATACCCTTTGAAGAGCTGGACCTTTGTTGCTATGGTGATGGGAACTGTATAAAAAGCTACATGGAATGGAATAAAATATTGTATTTAAATAGATCCGCGGAGATCTACAAGTTTATTTCCTTTTTAGGTTTCACATCCATGCACACTGATGTGTGCCTGCCATAGCTTCAGTCTGCTTCTTTGGTTTGACTCACAGGATTAGGTGAAATGGTGGTGCATTATTTGCTCTTCATGCGGCAGCCAGCCCATACGGTCAACTTGTCATACAGTGAAAACTGGAAACGCTACTTTTGCCCACTCATCAGGAATGTGTTAATGACACAGGAAGTAACTGGTGAGCAGTGCTAGAAGGTATTTGAAAGACTGGATAGATGTGTGCATGTGTTGACAGCAGACTTCTTTGTTGCAGACTAAATTGTGGGCTATTGCTACACGGATGACTGCAAGCCTGAGACTTCGATATTACTCACTCCCAGACCCCAGTAACACTAAAATTAATGCTGATTTCTTTCCTCAGGATATTTCTTTCTCTCTTGCCAACATTTTAATCCAGAGCACTATCACTGTCAAGAGCTGGATGGGGCTCCCCACACACAATAGCTCCTTGGTCTCTATAAGAATAATTTTGGAGTATAAAAAGACATTGTTCTGTTGTCAGCTGAGAGGCAGCTTTTCTCCATGTTAGCATGCCAAGTCTCCTTCCAGCAGGTTCCTTCTGAAGTTATCCCCAGCTCTTTGTACCATGACAGGAGACCCACAGTGAGTCAAATCATACGTAATGGCAAACACGCAGCTCTTCATCTTATATCAGCATGTGGATAAAATTCTTCCAGTCTTCTGGTACGTTGGTTTTTAGGGCAAAACTTTTGCTCTCATACGTTTTTGTTTTAGTCACCTGGTCTGACTCAGTCTCATTTCAGAAGCCTAGAACTGTATTTGTGTTACTGATAACAACTACAAAAATGCCCAGAATTGTCTAAATCACAGAATCATGGAAATGTTGTCTGGAACAGACAACTAGAGGTCTCTAATCTCTGTCTTCCTACTCAGCTGGATTATCATCCACATACGACAAGGTCCATGGCTTTTATAGCTGAGACTTACAAACCTCAAAAGATGGAGGCTGCACAACCTTGCCAGCGAACTTTTCCACTGCCATGCCCTCCAACTGAAAGACGTTTTCTTCATGTCCAAACTGAAATCCCAAATAGCATTTTGTGGTCTTCACCCTTCTTATAGTGCCTGACACTACCAAGAAGGATTTGGGTCTTCCATCTTTATAGCTGTACATCAAGCCATTTTAGTTACAAGCTTGTCCCTCAGCCTCCTCTCCACAAAGGCAGAACAAGCCCAGCTCCTTCAGTCTCTCCTTGTGACCCATACGTTCCCAGCCTTAGCCCATTTTGGTACCTTCCATTAGACCCACCACAGTTTCTTCCTATCCCTTGTTTGGGCACCCAGACCAGACACAATATCCTGGATTGGATCTCACCAGAGGCCAGTATTCCGCTCATTGCTGGCCACCAGCTGGACATCAAGTTATTGATTACTTCCCTTCAAGAAATGTTAATAATACTGTTTTCCTGAGCTGCAATCAGGATCTTGTGAAACCCTGCCACTCTCATGCCTAAGTCCTTCTACTGTAACTGAGGAAAGCTTAAGGACAGAGAGCATCAACACGGTGATTGGCTTTACCACAGAAGAACAGGAGGGTGGGATGAGGAAAGCATTTGTATATGGTCACCAGGCAAATGATGAGTACATAGACTGCTATGGCCGCTTTGGAATCACTTCTGTGCCTACTAAAGGGTAATGTGTTTATGCTTTCCTTCACTAAAAGCAGGTAAAGGACTTAGCCTCAGTGTGTCACTGGTGCAGCCTTGCACCCAAGCGCCCTGCCGCCTGGAGGGACGGCCACTCCCAAGCCAAACGTCTTGGCTTCCCATGCAACACCCAGAGACAGCAGGAGCCCAGATGCTATATACTTGTAAAGTACCACCCACCCCAACCAGGGAGCCAGCAGAACTGCGGGGCTGGCAAGGCAGAAATGATTCCCCATGAGTTGCACAGAAGTATCAGGGACTTATAGGCTCACACCACAACTAAATCTTTTTAAGACTTGAGACCTAAAAAGGCTGTACGCCCAAACCAAGCCTTCATGAAACCTGATGTTATCTAAAAATCTGCAGGCATCACAGCCTCAAGCACCTTCTGAGGCAACAAATGTTATATTTTTAGGCATGCCCAGGATTTTCTCAGTTTTAACAGGTCTGTGCAGTTCAACATCTATTTTGGACATGAATCCTGTTGGTATCCACAAATTAAGCATCTGTCTTGCATGTGGGGGAGCCTAAGCTAGTAATTCAGGGGCAAAAGACCAGATGATACACAGAGAGAAAGACAGCGAATAACCAGCAAAGTCTGCTGTGACAACTCACTGCCAGTCCCCTGTCAGTATCCCTGCAGATCTCTTTTTCAGGATATTGGCTGCCTGTGACATTTTTTCTTCATCCAACATCCAAATTAGAGTGATCAGAGTCTGACCTGCAGAGTCCAGTTCATCATGATTTTCTTCCTACTGATTACAGAATAATCACAGGAAGAAAAATGCTTTTTACATTAATACAGAATTGCTCAAGCTTTTGTAAGAACATTAGAAGTATGTTGAGTGGTAAAACCATGCTTGAATTGCCTTATTTATATTTTGAGTCTAAAGGCCTGTCATCTGCAAAGTGACAAAGCTGTCTGTTTAACCTAAACTCATCTCCATTTTGTAACCTATTAATGCATTTGGAGTGCATGGATAAACAACAGTACTTAGCACTGATGTTCCTCATGATATTAATTTCTCTGGGTTCTGGGAGAGTCTGTACATTTTGCACCCTTCTTTTTTTGTGAGGGATTAATGGCAGAATCATGGCAAATTCAAAGGATTAGGATGGAATTCTATATTAAACAAAAGAAATGTGCAAAAGTAAAGAAACACATAACCTGCCATGCAAATGAAAACTATGGGGTCAAGTAGAAAATAGACTTGGAATTGCCCAGAGGATTATGACAAACAGAGGCCCAGTTCTGTAAAAACACAGCAAGGGTAAGGTTATTGGTTTACTGTCTTAAAAAAAATATAGAGACTGTATTGTAAGGTCAGAATGATTTAAGACTGAGAATTTGCCTTTTAGGAGACTCACTTCACCTTTGGTCTTCAAAGAGAGAGGGGCAAATGCAGCACAGAAGTTTCTTCATCTTAGCAGGATTTCTGAAAGAAACTCCCAATTTCATCTTAACGAACTGATTTTCCGACAGATGACTGAAGGTCATAAGAAAGAAGACTGGAGCTTCTATGTTTGGTTGTGCAGTTAGGGCAGCAAATAGAAAAAAATTAGTCACAAGCTCTAATATTAAACATAGATGACTTCACATTTCCCAGAAATTAGTCTATATACCTTGGCTCTGCAGCCACTCAGCCAGATAGCACAGGAGCCCAGGATACCTTTTGAGAACTCTTTCATGTCACCATGGCAGAAGGTTCCTCTGTTCCCTTCTCTTCTGGCTTGTAGCTGGTCAGTCTCTTCAAGCTTCAGATCTGTGTTCAGCGTCACAGCTGGGTGCTGCTGTTACCATGGCTAATTAGAGTCCTGAAGGTCATTGCCTTCATGAAGTTGTTTCTGTTGTTGTGGTACTGAGTACCCTGTTCCTTTGCTACTGGTACATATCCTGCTTTCAGCACAGAGCCCTAAAATGCCAAGACACCAATGGAGACAGACTCTTAGTGCAACAATTAGGCTCAAATATAGAAGGAAAACAATCCATTTTCTCCTGCCACAAGTAGCATCATTTCTTACGTTTTTTCTCTCCCCTATCTCAGACTGCTTTATGATATGTGCCATGGTATCACAGTCTAATTAAGGCATATAGGTCTAGTTTGTTGCATCCACGATAGAAAGTGAGCTCCGCTTGAAGGGTTGTGGGGTGGGTAACACCCAGGAATGACATCTATTCACCTCTAAGAGTTTCACAGGCAGATGGAACAAGGTCACAGCTCCCTGCTCTGGGGGCAGCCTCCATCTCTGTGTATGCCCCACTGCTGGCAGTGCTGTCCCATCGCATGCCTCACATTGTCTCACCCAGTAACATGGTGAGCTAGATCAGCCCACTAATGTAAACCTTCATTTCTTCTTTTATTTCCCCATGTTGGTCTTTTGCCTCTTTAATGGTACAGATTGGTTGCTATGAGGTCCAAAGGGGAACAGTTAGACCACAGGATTCTCCACAGTAGTGAGGAGACTGTAGTTTTGCAGACTATGGGCTGTAAGGCTGAGGTATCTCATGAAACCTGTCCTAAGAAGCACCTAGGGTCTCACTCTTGGGTTGGGCTTACAGAGGAAAATAGATTCTGATCTTAAAATCTTCTTGAGAACATTTAGCATCAAAAACTCATACTTACTGTATTCTGTTAAGGATGTTACACTTATCTGCTGTATCTTACACCAAGAAAACCAACACTGACTATTGCATCCTGAGCACAGGTAAAATCAACTGAAAAACAGTAAGAAAAGAGAAGCTCTCTATTTTCTGTGTAAATTGTAGAGCCTTTAGACATGCAGTGAATGTCCAAAGACGAGATGTTACTGCAACAGTAAAACAAGAGAGATACTGTCTTCTGCAGGTGTATGGATTAGTCTGATGACACTATTGTCTGGTTAGGTAAGGAACAAATCCCATTCTCGAAGAGGTGACTGTGAAACACTGTTTTGCTGCTCAGCTTCAATGATACATACAAAGAGTTATATCACTGCAGCATCTAGAATTAGGCCCTTCGTGCTTAATTTTCAGGGAAGGTAAAAGCCTTTTTGAATAATCTAAGCACATGAATATGGACTGCATATTGTGCTGGAGCCTCTGGAACTAGATTCACTGGGGGGTTGGCGGTGTCTAAATGCTGTTCTGTGTGCTAACTTCCAAAACAGCTATCTTCCAGACCTCCTTGGTGCCTAAATTACATAGAAACCAGGGCTCTCCCCTCCTCTACAGAAATCCTCTTGGCACCTGAATTTCAGCTACTGCTGCTCCCTATCTCAGGCTCACAAATCAAACATTCCCCTGCTTGCTGTGCTCATGAGACCTGAGCTATTCCATGCTGCAATAAAGATATAAATATTCATTAAGTCACAGGGAACAAGAAGCTGTAAAAAGTTGATTCTGCAGCCTTGGGGGTTGGATCCTTACCTGCACTGTGGGGGAGGCAGGGCTGGGGCCCTTAATCTGTGAATACTGAATAGCAAATGAGAAGGCAATTGAAAATACCTGTTACAGGATTGGCAGAGACAGC
The DNA here is from genome assembly GCA_033558235.1 of Neomorphus geoffroyi. Lineage (NCBI taxonomy): Eukaryota > Metazoa > Chordata > Aves > Cuculiformes > Neomorphidae > Neomorphus > Neomorphus geoffroyi. The sequence goes on from JAUMJM010000004.1 coordinate 36,924,352, forward strand.
TGCATCCTATCTCACTCAGTACCCCACTGGGCAGAAAGTCTGCGGGAAGAGGGGAAGTACGGCTGTGAGTGCCCAAAACAGGCAGAGCTGGGATTTGATCTCAAGGATTATCAGAAGAAGACCCAGTAGAAGGGCATGTAGCAGGGAGGAGCTTTTGGCTGTGTTTTCTGAGAAGGTGCAGGGAGCTGGAGGGAATGCAGGCTCCAAATGTGGCTGCAGGATCCTCTCCTCTGGGAAAGAGCAACAATTTGTCAATGAAAACAGATGTCAAGCAGCTCAGAGCCATCAAATTGCAGGTGAAGGTCTACCTGTGCAAGTCCAGTGTCATGGCACCTGGCAGACTCTACCAGTGGAAGCTTCGGTATTTAGAGAATTAAGGGTTTTCTGTGAGAGGAGAAGAGAGAGCTAGATAATCTACATTAGGACTTAGAATAAAAAATGAGTAACAGCCTTGGGGCTGGATTTACAAAGACAGGATATTAACAGCCATTTTATGTTCTAAGTTAGTGTTTCTAACCACTTGCTCCTTCTTTCCAGGGTTTTCTAAATATAGTAAGAATAATAATACAGGGCAAAAAACCACAAGATCCAAACAAGATCCTTATGGGGCAGAGCCAGCAGCACACAAATGATCACCCTCTCCCCTGACAGCACAGCAGGTTGTTATCAATATCCGTCCAATTCCCCATCTCTGCTCTTGTGATATCAGCTAAACAAAAGGGGCCAAGCAAATCTCTGGTGTCACTCCAAGGAAGTCGACTGAGCTACCTGAGGCATAGGTTTGTGCAGTGCGTTTACCAGTGCAATATGTGTGAATGTGCAGGCATCTGCCTGGGTGAAGCTGCACCTGGGCTATGGTAGAGACCCAGTATCTGTCTGTCACTGCATTTCTCTGCTTTCCTTTTGGTTTCCTGTGAAATATATTCTTGCCTCTTTTGTCTAACCTTTGTCTTCCAGTTTTTGTCTGCCTTGTGAATTCTGCCTAATTAGGAACCTTTCAAATTCCCTTGTGGCCTCGAGTTTTCTCATGCAGAATTTGGAATTAGTGCATTTTTGTGGCTAGTTTTCTGGGCCAGGTTCATGCTTTTAAAGTGCTAAAATAACAATTAATAATACTTTGCACTTCCGTATTTTTTTTCCTCTGGAAATCTCAAAGAACTTTTTAAGTGCCATTTAATTAAGATTCAACATTGTGAGGGGAGAAATGCACAGGAAAACATTTCTTTTCCACTGTAGGAATGCAGCCATCTCTAGGGTAGACCGTAATAAATGGTTTAGGAGAGTTACTACAACATATTGGATACCAGACGGCAGTTCTTAGGCTGCAAAGTAAAACTATACAATACCCGGTTGAATGTGCAAAAGATATTTATAGAATCAGAATGAAATGACACAAACGAATTTTAACTACGATGCCAAGGTCGGTCCTCCTCCCACCCGAGGCCAGAACCGCAGCCTCGTATGTTGCACAGAGCCAGCCAGCCCCGATACCGAGCCGGAACAGCGCCCCTCTCCTGCCCGGCTCCCCCCGCATCCTGCGGGACGCGGGTTTGGTCCTAACTCAAGAGGAAATAGTGCCACCTACTGAAACAGCAGCCCCACCAGCGGCCAGTGCTCAGCGGCGATCTCCCAGCAAGAGGCAAAACTCGTGCCCACCATTCAAAATCTGGAATGTTTTCTAAATTATGTATATACAGAGAGAGACACAACAGAAGAGTCAAACTTGGACTTGCTCAATGATACCACTGGTTTACTGTGGTGACGAGAAAAGACCTGAGCACCGATCAAAGCACCAGCTGTATTTCGAGGTCTCACAGTAACAAGCAGTCACGTCTTGCCTTTGCTCCGTTAGTCCTCGGAATATTAATGAAGGAAAGAGTGTTTATTATTTGCAACACTCCTTCTCCCTACAAGAATAGTATTAATGATGTAAGGAAGTAAACAATTCACTGAGCCACAGAGCTCTAACAGTTATTAATTTCTGAGGAACTATCCTCACACCAATCTAGGAACAAGAACATTGGAGAATGATGTGAATAAATATGAATACAGATGCACTCTTGTTTACAAATATAAGACATCGGTCCAGTTTGTCAAAACTGCTCCTTTTTAACAGTCACGTATTTGGACATTGACAACTAAATCCATGCAGGTTTAATCTGAATGTTACTCAGGCTCTTTGCTGCAGTTGCTGGTTCAGCTGGCAGAGTTGGGATCTATCCTAAAGCAGCCCAAATGTAGGCAAACAAGCACCTACACCCTGCCTCAGTTTCCAGGAGATGAGCCAGGACTTCTTCTGATGCCACTAATGTAGTGCGCTCATTTCCCAGTTAAGGCTGCAGCATACCGGGGTATCTCTGCTGTTATGGTTCAGCATCACTGGATAAAAAACAGGAGAAAGCCATGGCAAAAGCCAGCACTGCTCTTGCATGTCCAATGAGTGCCTGGCTGCTGCCCAGTTCCCTCCTGCTTGCTGTCTCTTCCATGTGACTCTAGACAAGCTGGCTGTACCATGGCTTGGCTTGAAAAGAAGAGATGGTGACTGCTCTCGTCCAGGACACAGGGTGGTCTGCTGATCAGGGAGATCTAGGAAATGGGAGAACATTTCTTCCTCCATTGGGGGAAAGCTGAAAGCTAGATATCACCCATCCTAGGTTACTGTTCTAATTACTGCCACATAGTTCAAACATAAGAAGTGGCACAATCCAGTAGTAGATTCCTGCCTTTAGGAAAGGATGATGAAGCAGGTTCCAAACGCAGGAAGACAACTAACGTTTCCAGTTGTTCCACTCTACTTTACTTACACCTCACAATAAGGGAGACAGGAGCAACCTCTGCAAGACTTTATAGCTGCTTATGCCTTTGCATTGACTGGCAAATAAATCTAGGCAGCTGAATCTCTCTCTTTTCCCTCTTTCCAGGCTCCTAAAATTTTAGCCATGCACGCAAATTAAAACAACTGAGTTTAGGCTTCTGGAAGTAGTTCTCATTCCCCCTTTGTGGTAGGTCTTTTTGGGCAGTGCCAGGAGGATCAGACCTCAGAGAGCTCTACAAAATCCAGGCAGAAATGGGCGTTTGGGGATCAGCTCTCAGCAGAGTTCAGGAGAGACTGGGGGAAGATTTCTATTCTAAGTTCTCTCTGGATGAGCTACTAGACCAAACGTTTCATGAGTGGGAAAGGTGACAGAAGGAAAGGAGAGGCCTAGGAAGGAGAGCTGGGCTTCCTACTTCAGTTGTTGTTGAGGAAGAGGAGGGAGGGAGCTGACCCCCAGAATAACCATCATCTCCCACAGTCTCTGCCAACAGCTGTGCAGATAGACACCGGCCAGACTGGAGGCCGGGGTAGCGCTGTGCTTGTCTGAGTGAGGCAGTCTGCCAGCCCCTGCTACTGCAGGGAGCCATTAGCCATGCCATCCACAAAGCCAGTCCTGGAGTAATAAAGACAGAAGGGTAAGTTTCTATCTTGGAGCGTGATTTTTTCCCCACAGCTCTGTGTGGGTGCAAAGCTTCATTTTGCTGGAGACTTGTGGAGGTATGGGACCTTCCTAAGCAAGCTCCACTGTGCACTGTCACAGCTATCTTTCCAACCACCACCACCTGATCTTGCATTATTGACTTGTTGAGAAGGGAATTCAATTTTTCTGAATGCGAATGACTGGTTTCATTTTCTAATATATGTATCCACATTTGATTGCAAACTGTTTGTACACGGTACTGAGCACAGAGGCCCTTATCCTCACCAAAGCCCCCAGGTGGGCCTTCACTGCAGGGACAAATCAAGATAGTGATTGCATTAGGATCCATTCATCAAACTCAGGTACTGTCTTAGGATGTTGCTTCTTACTGTCCCTATGTACTGCATTATTTTCCAAAACAAAAATAATTTCAAATAATAATAATTTAAGTTTCAGCTTGCTCAAAGCTGATCACAAGGGTAGGCTGTCAACTTGCTAGCACCAGTTAATGTATTGATAAAGCTTCTGGAGTAGTGACATTAACAGCACCTTTTTACAAAGATACCTGCAGGTAATATCAACCCAATTACTATTGAACCCGAGGAGGGGAAACTGGTGAGCCTGCCTTAACGGAATTACCAAGATACATTGAATTATTTCTACCAATATGGAAACTTATGTAAAAACATATTTGTCTTTGTTGAGGAAAGCTGAAGTACAGATGTTCCCCAGGCCATTCTGGCCCGTGTTGGTGATATATTCAGAGCTCTGGATGTTTCAAGTAAATACATCCTTGCAACACTCCCTCTGTCGTCCCTGCTGATTTGGATTAAAGGAACAGACCCTTAAAGCAAAGAGATACCCACTAACAGAAAGGTGCTTTATATCTGAAACACCACAGCCGAGAGGACACTTAGTACCAAGGCAGGACATCAAAGGAAGATGCTTTTTCCAAAGTATGGATTTGCACAAACCATCACCCACTTCCACTCCTGTAGCAAAACCCAGTGGCCAAATCAGTGTTTAACGTAATTTGGACTTACTCCAGTCAATTCAGAGATGTTAGCTTCAGGGTGAGGAGAATGGGAAATGTGATCAGACAGGAACAGTAGCAGGGCATTTCAGCGTAAACAAAAGAAAAGAATACTGAATGAGAGACATTTGGGATGTGTACATCTTAGCCCTATGTGGCAAATGTTTCTGCTCTCAAAATTCATGCCTACCATTCAAACACAGTTTTTAAACTCCTAATGTGCCCCAGCCATGGTTTATCACTATTTCATTGAATCCCCACATATATGTATGCACACGTATGTATGCGTATATGTACATATGTATTTTTTACTATTATTAAATGACCCACTAAAACACAAAGGAGCAAACAACACAAAGAGTGAACAATCCTACTCAGAGACGTTGCATTTTCACTGTTTCTCTTTCTTTGGTAGATTGTTATATTGTGCTGTGAATTCTCACTGTTTTCTCTTATTTATCCTTAATTCTATTAAACAGGCAAACATCAACTGCAAATAATGCATGCTTAACTATGCAGTGTTGGTGGTTGATATTGTACTAGCATCAGCTTTTCTTTTAATATTTTGGCAGCACACAAATGGAACTGCTACAAAATGTTTAAATAGCCTCTATCAGAGTAATGGTCATTAAACCATCGCATGCACATTTGCCTCACCTCTGCCCATAGAAGACCAGCAGGGATGGTGAAAGGAAGCAGCTCCCAACCCAAATGAGCTTCCAGATGCCCTTGCTTGATATGGATCTGATGGCAGGAGGCTAGCAAATGGATTACCAGGTGACCCCAGAGATAGGCAGGAAGCACCCTCATGCAACACAAAATAACCATTTTCAAAATAAAGCAAAAATTCTCTGGGTTTTGTCATCATTATTATTTGTAATCGCTTCTGAGGACAGAGAATGCTTGTCAGACCAGATGGGACCAGCATATATAATGAATGACACAGTACATTGCACAGGAACCAGAGGTAGCTGAGAGCAATAGGGCCCCAGGACTGTGGGCAGTGACAAACAGATACACAGGGAAGTCAGTAAAGATGCAGCCATTTCCACAGAAGCATTGCAAAGATGCCAGAGTGCGTAGCACTTTTCACCTACGAACACACACAAAAAAATCTGCTTAGAGCAATCACTGGAGCCATTCCTTCATCTGTGCCATGGTAGATCTGGTCTCATCCTCCAAGAGTCTAGGATGTTCTTGAGTTTGGCTTTGTGTGGCGTATTTGCTTCGGAGTCTGTAATTAAAACCAGAATCTTGTTTTATGTTGAATACTTCCAGTAACAAATCTACCAGGAACAGATGTACTTTGTGAGATGGGATGTATTTTGCTAGGTGCTTTTCTTTGCTTTATTGTCACGTACATACAGCCTGCAGAGAAGTGGTACGTAATCCTGCTGTGAATGAACCACATCCCCATTTCAGAAGCCACAAAACACCTCAGGATGGCCCTCTGCTTTGGCCTTGCCCTTGACAGCCTCCCATCGTTCACCCGTGTCCAGGCAATCATGAGCTCTGCACTGATTCCTAGGCTAGGTGGCAGTCAGCCCAAAGGATGATCGGAAAGTGTTACAGACTTTTAAAATGAATTGGTCAAACTATGCCAAGCAGATTTGTCCTCATGCCAAGCTACAGGACTAAATGCTGCTTGAAGATGTTGCATTTACTCAAAATGTAACTATGAAGAGGAATTGGCCCTTAACCCATGAGTACATACCCTACCAAATATAACATGCCAGATGCAGTTCTCCTTCCAGACCCATCCAAAACACTTTAAATGGGTTGAACAAGACAGGTCTCAAGGACGGTCTCAAGAGCAGTCTCCCAAGGCCCTTCGCAGTGTGAATGATGCTGGGACAATGCAGTGATAAGAAAGAAACTTGGGCATTTTGAAGTCTTTTCAGAGGCTTTGAAGCATCCTAAAACTCATATTGCCAAAAGAGCCAGGAGTAGACAAAACTTTCTTCACCATCGTCATACAGTGGCCACCAATCAAACTGGTTAAGAGCTTAAAACAGCTTCATGGTGCTGAACCAGCTCCCTATATTAACATGACTGAGTCACATAGGCCAGAGACAGCGTTCCGCTAACATAGAGCAGGCACAAAAGCTGAATAATGAAGAGAAGATTACACTGCTACTGCCGACATTACTCCAGGACTCATTTTATTCTTGCAAGCTCTCAGGCAGTCACCATTCATGCACAGGTGCAACCATAAAGGGGCCAAATGTGGAAGGCAGGGTGTGACTAAGCCCAAAACTGAGCGACACAAATGCATTATTCATGCAGAAAGCTTACAATGCTCCACGGTTCCGTTCTTCAGAGCAGATCACTCCGCTATCAATATCAGCTACACAATCCTTTATTTCTGACACCCGCCTTTGTTTCTTTTCTACCTCCAAAGCGAGATGACCTGGGTATTTGTACAAAATATTTGCTCGGGCCAAATTTCCCAACAACACTGAGTAACTCCCCAGGACAGTAAGGGGGCAGTGGCAACACAAGTGGCAACAAGGTCCAGCCATCTCATGCCATCTAGATATCTCTCTGAACCTCTGTTCAGTGTGTTGACAGGAACTTTGCTAAAGAAATGTATTAGAGGAAAAGAAAGGTAGAAGAAAGAGAGGAAGATAACACCAGAGAAAGTGAAAAGGGAAGGTGAGGATGGGAAGAGAGAGGAACTTCCAATCAACACAAAAAAGCTGGAACCTTGACTTCGTTGTTGAAAATAATAGGGTTTTTAACAGTTAAAAGGTTTAAAAAGGTCATTACGCATTTAGCAGCAAAAGAGCAATATGAATTTCTAAGCAGCAACATCTGGAAGATCAAAAGAAATCATACTTCAATCAACATGAAAATCTCTGCTCATTACACGCAATCATATTTAGTTATTAATAGACACCGGCTAGACACTGACATTTTACACATTTCATCCTATGATGTGCCAGGGACACTTCTGGCATTTAGTTTATCATTTTCATCAGTGTCATGGAAAGAGTGACCGATATGACCCCAAAAAATCTCACACTGTCAGTCATCGTAAGTGAATTTATCAAAACATACGAAACCGGAATCCACATGAGAGCTTTAACTGTTTGCATACTAAATTACTTCATTCTTCACGCTTCAAAAAAACCTCAGTTTTGCATAATAAATAATGATAAGGGCCAGCAGACAATTATATAGGTGGAAACAGTATGCAAAATACTTAGAATTCAAATTTGCTGTGTGAATGTATCCAGAAGTTGCTTAAGTAATCAGCTCGGCGGCTGTATTACCCATTGTTAGTGCTTAATACAAAAGCTCTTCAGCTTATATTAAAAGCAGCCCAACTTAAACTGCAGTTGGCACATGTCCTATTAGTGTTTTCCTTTTGTTAGATAGCTTCCAACTGATTCAGATGTGCAATTAGGTCAATATTAAAATTAAATGGTCTGTTGTTTTAAATCAGAAAATGAAGAGGTCTTTGGGAGGAATAAGTCAGTCCAAAAATAATGTTGACTGCAACATGAGCACAATAAGGGCCAGCAGCCCTAGCCTAAAGCTCTACATTGCAGTCTGAGAGGGAAGGCTCTTAGCTGAGAATGGTTTGCTAAACTGGCATATTCGATTTCATGACTGATTTTCGTGTGTAATAATTGCATTAAAAAAATAATGAGAGTGGGTTTCTTTCTACTTTTACCGATCACTGTGGCAAACATGCTGAGACGCTTCAGATAGAAATGTGATTTTACTTCCAATGACAATTATTTTTGGACTGAATTGTAATTTAGTTCGTTAATTAGATCTGTCACTGCATTTTCTAACTTGGTTATTGCATCCTTTGATGATTTTACCAGAATTATACTTCTATTTCTGCCACTTTGCATATTGTGCTTTAATAATTCTTCAGACAAATATGCTAGGCAGTTGATTACATTTTGTGGCAGCAGTAATGTAAACCCTCTCCTGTGTTACATTGATTCAAAAATCATGCTGATCAGTGAACCAACAATCTAAACCAATACTGCTCTGAACAAGTGAGCTATTCAGAGGAATTCAGCCAGGGACAGATAGTGGACATGCTTTCTTAGTTATTAAATGAATATAAACAGTTACAAGCAATCATAAATGAAAATAAGACTTAAAAAATACCACCTTGAATGTTCTAAAATTCATTTAATTATCAGCAAAATGAGATCTTATCTTACTAAATGATTTCAAGACAAGTTGGCATAGGGTTATTATATATTACTGAGCTGACAGATTTTTAAAGATTTGCCATTTTGACAATTTTAAAAATTAGATTGTTTTTATGTGAATTCTGGCCTTTTGCTGACCCAGAACAATAGATACAGTTAGAAATTCACTTTTGGAATAAAGAAAATACGATCAAAATGGTCACATAAAAAAACTCTCTAGCGCTTCCAAACTACTGATTCCTCCAAGCCTTGCTGTGTATGCAGACATCTGCCAGTCAGGTGCTGTGTGACATTACAGCACAAACTCCTGATTCTGAAAATACCCACCACTAAACATAGCTGTTATGGCAGCGAGGAAGCCCAGTAGGCTATGCTGGATTGTAATTTCACTGTCTGCCCTGAACAGGCAACGGCTGTAGCTGCCCTTCAGCAGGGGCAGAACAGGGAATGATCAGAGTTTCCCTCTTCTCTCTGCTTGCTCAAAGGAGAAATTTTTGCTGTGCTTCTTTTTTCAGAATTAAAATGTTTTTTTTATCTCTGTCTTCTATAAGAGAGCCAGAACTCTACTGATTACCTAATATCTGCCTGTCTTCTTATCCGGTTCACTCCCATCCCTAAGAAAGTGTAATTGATGTAGGATTTTTATTACCCATATTCAGTGAGATTTTTAATGCCAGTTTAAGAGCATTTTCGTGTTTATCATAGTGCTGGATTTTTTCAGAATAACTATGTAGCATCCTAGGAATATATCCTGTGATTCAGCATTCAGCCATTTGGCTCTAGGGATTCTATGAATTTCCTAGTAGTGCAGTAAAAGACTTCCAGGACACAGGGACCAGCTAATCACTTCCCAGTAGTCTTCCTCCTGCATTTCAATTAATTCATCCAAGTGGGCTCAATTTTCAAGCCACTAACCAACAGCACAGGGTAAAAATATTTGTAATTATGATAGTTCTACTCAGATTTGTAATTATTTCTTAACCTCCATGGATTTCCTTTCTGTAAGTGGATGCTTTCTTGAAATGTTGGGCAGCAAAACAGAAATGGCTAGTGCTTTAAAATTCTTTAAAAGACCTGGAAATGAAGTAATGATGATGTACCAGGGTAGTGCTTGGAAAGGCCTTGCTGGGCTAGGAAGGATACACTGAATGGACCCAGCCCCACAAGGAAGCTGTATATTATTCTATAAACCAGGCACTGAAACTGAGCACTAATTTTCTTTGTTTAAATCCTCTCCCATATGTTTTTTTATTCATAAAAGTGTACTTCAAAAAACCTAGACTTTATAATAATAGATTTGAATATGAATTGTAAAAAATTCCAAAGATCTGACTAAAAATAACCAAGAATTCCTTGTAATGGTGCTCTCCAGACTGAGGCATGCACCCCAAGCAGGAAATGCTGGTGGGATTGCAAGAGAGGACGTCTGGGAATTTCTGTCTTATCATCTCCACAGATTTTTTTGTAAAGTTGTCATGGTTTAATTTTGGCAATTTACCTCATCTACTATAAATGTAGATAAAAATCTAAGAGAGTGTTCACTCATGGATTTTTCTACCCTGGTAAACATGCCGTGCAAAGCACTGGTACTTTAATGTCAGCTGTGCTCAGTGGAGGGGGAAGATAGGGAAAAAGACGAGTGATTAAAAAGGCACAACAACATTAAAGCACATGAATATGTGGAAAAGGTGGGACATTTGGCCAATTATTGCAAAATTAGACACTTTGAACAAAACAAAGCTGTTAAAAGTAAAAAGCTGTAAGAGCACCATATGAGCGGGGCAGGATGGGGGTGGGTTTGAAGGGAAACAGCAAAATACAGAATCACTGGTCTTATAATGACCGCTATTTATACCCACTTAAAAATCTGAAAAATCAGGTGCAGAATCTTAAGCAGAGGGAGCAGTAAGAGAGCACCCTTTTATTGTAGCAATGCTCCCTGTGTTCTTTGGACATAGTTGGGTGCTGGCCGTTGTCCCCACAATTGCTTTCCTCCTGCATGCTTTGCCCCAGTTGCTGATAGCTCATGGTAAAACATTGACTAATTCAGTTGTCGACTGGACATGCCCTTCTCTTGGGAGAGAAAAAACCCTGATAAATTCTGGGGTAGGACATGGCATCCCCACTTGGTCAGTAATTGAGTGGGAAAAGGGAGTAGGGGAAGAAGCAAGAGGGCTGTCAGGCAAGCAGGAAGGGAAAGGAATGAAAGAGATTGCCTCTCCTTTCCTAAATTGTCCTGTGACATCTGGTCAGGAAACTTGTAGAGCAATAGGGCTCATGCAGGTAAAAAAATAACCAGGCTGGTGGGGGCCTGAAGCAAGGCAAGGTGGGCTAGCTGTGGGAGGACTGTCAGAAGGGATGTCGTCACTCTGAGACAGAGATGCCTCCGCACAATACTTGTACCAGTCCAACTCATTCCAAAACAGAGTCATGCTGCTTCCAAAGTAGTTTAATTAAAGCAAAATCAAAATGTCAGCTTAAAAAAAGAAAAAGAAAAGAAAAGAACTTTTGTATGAGGACACAAGGCAGCTGATGCCAAAGAAACAAAAGTTACAAAGGAGGGGAAAAAAAATGTCAACATTTCCGTGTTGCCAAAGGCCTTTCTCACTGGAGGGAATTTCAGTTGAATAGTTGCCATTGTCAGCAGCTGGAGTTGCGAACTGAGCAGGGGAGCTCCAGGGTTCTCATTCTCTCACCTTGACGGCTGAGGGCTTCGACGCTCCAGCTTATTATTTTCAAAGGCACAGCTCAGAGCAGTAGGCTCAGCGCTTGCTGGGCCCACATTAGTCCATTTACAGCACTTGTACCAGCCAGTGACTGGGATTCTAGCAGGGACCAAGATAAAAAGCATCTTGTAAAGGAGATTTGGTGAAGAGCATCTCTAAAAAGCACTTGTTTTCACCATGCAAAGGGAATTCAACAAGCAATCCAGCACAAGGCTGCACCCAGCTGTGGTTACAGAGGGACAGTGAAAGGGGTGGATGGAGAGAGTTTTACCTTGAGAGGAGAAGTCATAGGTGCCCTTCTTCCACTGAACGCCAGCAGCAGGTTTATGGACTTCCACATGCACTTGGAAGGGGGACTGAAGAAATTGGACTTGCGATTGTTGCTTTAGCCCCAGACTGGCCTGGGCATCTGAGCAGCAGCTGACTTTAGTCACCATGGTGCACACCACAGACAGAAGTCCAGGTCACAGCTCGGAAACTGGTTTGCAAAACTGTGCCTCAGAGACAGACTGGGCCAAGTCAGCTCACGACAAATAGAAAATGAGAAAACCTGCAACAAAGGTGGTTATTTTTTATTAGATGTTGTTAGAGCTTTACTAGTCTAAAAACAACAGTCAATAAAAGCTAGCAAAATTTCATGTAACTGAGAAATTTCACTACAGAGGAAATTTTCATGCCTGAGTTATAAACCGAATGAATTAACAGTGTTACAATGGAAATCATAGTAAAATCCATACTACAATATTGCTATTGGGAATGTCTAATTCTCATAGATGTTCTTCCCTTTGTCTCATTACAGATCCTTTCTTCCTAAGCTAGAAATAAATATATAAGTTACACGGAATAGAAATGCCCACCTAATTGTGCAGATGCATAGTTAATTAATCACTTAATTTAACCCACTTAGCTTCAACAGGAAAGAAATGTAATCTGACAGTCAAGACAGCAATATTTTTCCATTTACTCCAGTGTTTGAAAACATCTACATTTTTTAAATAGCGCCTGCATTCCACGGATTAATGCTAATGTTTGTGCTTAATTTGGTTTTAGAAAGGTTGTATAACATTTAATAGGTAAAGCATGTACCATGGGTAAAAATTAGAGTGCCATTATATGTCTGGTAAATATTAACAAATTTTATTAAAAACAAATATATATATTTGTGGATATATAGAGGGATACTTACCTGAGAAAATCTGCTTTGGGCTGAAACTTGATAAAAAAAATTATTTGTTTATGACTTGAGAGTACACTCTTCTACAAAATATCGAATTGTGCGGTTTGTTATATTTTAAATCTAAGATTCCCATGTTAATGGCTCTTCAGTACTCATTAACATAACGCAGAATTAAACAAGCTATGCTACACTGCCTCCACAATGCATTTCTGTCCATCACTGGGGAGCTGGGCACTGGGCACCTGACCTGTAGCTCTGTGCAGCCAAAGGCTGACCTACTTCTACCTACAAAATGAGGTGGCACCTCTGCCCCAATGGAACACTCTACATTAGGCACCACTGAGCAGGTTGAGCTGGTCTTGTTGTGCCTCTTGCTCAACACATGCTATCCACATGAAAAGGCAAAGGCAGCTTATTGTAACTCGGGGGCAGGCAAAACTGGGATTTGGTCTCAAGGATGAAGTATCAGGGCTTGGTTGCTGGATCCATGCTCACCGTAGAAGGCTCAGGGCTGAATTTACCAATCCTGATACTGTCAGAGATGGCAGCAACCATAACTTCACCAAGTGCTGTGTCTCTCTCACTCCAGAGTGTAGCTATGACCCTCAGCATTTCATGCACTTGTCAGCAGCAGTGGCAGATCTGCTCTCCAAGACATCTGGACTGTGACACTTCTACAGCACGCTACAGCCCCACTTCTTTTGTCTGCTCTTAGAAGTGGCCCTGTTTGAGGGAACCAAAGAAAAGCTGGGATTCAAACACTTAGCATATACAGATATACAGCCAGCCCGTAAGTCTAAACTGCACTTTCCAATTAAAAAATAGAATATACCACCCTGACAATATTAAAAAGAAGCATACTTTCTATAACATTGAAAAAAAAAAATCTCAGTGAGACAAAATTTATGTTGAAGTAAGTGTTTAGTATTGTGGAATCTTCCTGGTTCATCAGAAATTTTACGTAAAATAGTTCAGGCAGTTCAGTCTTTTGGGACCAGCATCTTGATCCCGTTGTAATTTTTAAGGTGTAGATAGATTGGAGGAAATTGAAGATACAGCCCTACTCTGCCAGTCTTTTTTGTGAATTTATATATTTTGTACTGTAGGGGTAGGAGACAATAGGGGAGGGAATATGTATGCAATAAATGGTACTTGGGCTGTGTTAGTACTAGGAAATGAAATATTTACTTCAGTAATGAATGTATTAATGATAAGAAAGAAGTGACAGAACAGTTGTTACTTGTCCAGAGTGTGGCAAAGTATTTTACAAAGTGTGATTTTGACACGCATCACCGCCAAGTCCCTGACGGTTTTCTCCCTCCAGCTTCACCTTCTTCCAGAAGACAACTCAGCAAACCCAGCGGGTGAGCATGTCCTCCTGCCTCCATCCACGGTCATGGCAAGAGGTTGTTACCTGCATGCTGCCACACCATTACAGGGTGGGGAGGGATAACCAGATATGGCCCAGCTCTCCCTGGGATGCTGCCCCTGCGTCTGGCACTTCTCCCACCTTCACTGAGCAGTGAGGGAAAAGGGAAGGGCAGATAAGGAAGACTCTCAAAGCCAAGATCCACTGCTGCAACTACCATGACCTACAAAAAGTTATCTCCTGCCTCACACATAATGACGTCATGTTTGTCAGAGGCATCCTTCTTCCAGGAGAAAATTGGGGTCCATGGCTATTCCTGGCACTGCTGGGGTCTCCAGCTGCCTGCAGGTGACAGAGTCTGACAGACCCGTGTTCAGGGAGTGAAGTTGTAAACCGGTCTTCAGGACATGGAGACAGGTGGAAGAAAGAAAGCCCAAAAACTGTTATTGCTTAAATGCATAGCAACAGAATTTAATGAATATCCAGCTGAAAAGATAAGCATGGGCATGTGGGAGAAAGCCTGAGCAGTAAATAACAAGAATAGAAAGGCTGGGCTTTGCTGTGATTTGTTTAATCAGAAATATAATGGGTGACAGTGAAGCAAAAGGTCTTGCCAGTAATGCGGTATGCCTGGATCCTTAGTAAGGGAAAGTCTTACTCTCAGAATGTCTTTCTTGAAAAATAAATCCATATTGGCTTGAATACGGGCATTGTCACAGAGAATGACAACTGGCTGAGTGGCTGTAAACAAAAGGTAATGATAAATGACACTGCATCAGGTTGGTGTGTCTGTGTGAAAGTGACGGCCAACGAGATACCATCGAGAAGAGGCTGGAGCTGTCACAGAGCTAGCCCGGTCTTATTTAACATCTTTGCTAATGATCTGGGAAAGGAAGGAGAGATGCACGGTATTTACTTCATTTGATTTTCAAGAAAAGAGGCAAGACTCTCACCTGCTCTTGGGAGACCCCTAATATCAAAGCGCTCTCGTCCTACTGTCTGCAGAGAGATGGATTGCTCCAAGGCTGAGCAGGCAATTGTTTGAGAAAGCGCCCGATGGTGGAGGTGGTGGCAGCAATACAAAAGAATATGTAGCAATTATCTGCCTGGAGAGGGGGCTGCACAGGAGCAATTCAGCTCTTGACATAAGCAAAATGCAGTAAAGCAGATATATAAATCTGTCTGTGTCAGGGGGCAGGGGAGATGTTTTCAATAAACCTGCAGGGATTTTTTCTCCAAATTATTTTAAGTATCTGTGATATTTCCAGAGGGGGATTTCTTATCTCCTCCTCCCATTGTCAGTGGGTTTGTTCATCTCACAGAAATATGAGTAAAGAGAAAATGGTGAGATGACATTCAACCTGCATGTTGAGGTTTTACATGACGAGGGAGAAAACAGTAGCAAGAGGAATATTTGAACTGGCAGACCAAAGGAGGAGAAGAGATGGAAAAAGGGAATGGGGCAGGTCAGGCAGGCAGAGATCCCACAAAATGTCCTAAAGCCAAAGGGAAAAGAACTGCTTCCCTTCTGCCTTTTAGATGTAGGCAGGCTTGGCTTTGCTCTGTCCTGCACACCTTGCTGACAAAAATTGACCTACGCAGTTTTAATGAGAGAGGGAAAACCTCCAGACAGGGAAAACAGAGCAAATGACAGACAAAAAGAAGTCAGAAATAACCCTTCATGCTGAAGAAAAGGATAATCCCTCCAAACCACAACAGGCCCAAGGGATTGAGAGTGATTTGGTTCCCTACTGTAGCTAGAGGAAAGAGGGGGGGAAAAAGCAAGCAAGCTCTGTTGGCTTTCTTCTACACTGCATCTGACTTCTTTCATTCATACAGAAGGTGGCTCTTAGCGGACTGCTCAAGAAGCAGATCATCTAAACACTCCCCTTATTTCTTGACCATTTCTGCTGTATTGCGTAGGTGGTGCTGTTGTCAGATGCTGAAAGGCATCAGGAATTGAGGATGAAAGAGACAGAACAAGGCAAGGAAAAAGAACACAAATTATTAGTAATTTCTTCAGGAATTCAGCGGGTGACTCTAGAAAATAGTGCAGGTCTGCTCCTCTACCCAGGTTTTGGCAAACTGAATGTACTATTGCCTTTTATCGATTTAATCTTATTTTCCTAAAGGTATTTTTAAAAGTGTGTTTTCCTTTACTGCTGCACTATAAACTGGGGAATTATATCCATAAACACAGTGGAGTCCTGCCACTTCATTGTAATGTGTAGGGAGAGGTACGTTGTTGCTGAAGATGTATGCCTGTAATACCTTGAATGTCGAAGCTGAGAGGAAGAAGGATGTTCCCAATAGCCTAAGTCACATCTTCAGAGAAATGACTGAGGTGAACTGACACAGTTTCATGGAAGTCAGTCTTGTTGTTCTCACATCTGCCCTGAAAGCTGGAAATTAAGGACTTTCAAGTAATGTCACTCTATACGTTTGGACAAGATACATGAATTCATAGGTGCTGCTGGAGCACAAATAATAAAGATGACCAAGAGTGTGTCTAGTAACTGCTTCAGTCACGCAATATACATCAGTATGGAACAGCCTCTTACACAAATCTATTCACATTGCCATCATAAAATAAAATTGGCCCTTGCTCTTTAAAAGGTTATTCCCCTCAGCTCTGAGTGGTATAAATACAACATGATTTCATGACTTTAGACATGTGGTACTGTCCAGAGCAGGCTGTTCTGTATCACTGAGATGCCAAAATTTGGCTAGCAGAAGTGGAAACACAGCAGGTAACAACCCAGCAGAGGCAAGCTGATGAAACTGTTCTTTTCTGTTCTGTGCTGTGACCCATGTTACAACAGAAAAATATACTAGATTGTTGTAATCTCTTTGCAAGCCAAAGAGAATGGAGAGTTGTCATGCCTCCCTGAGACACAGTCATGACCCCAGGTCGAGAATTACTGACGTGATGGTCCAATGAAACCCTTCTCTTAGACTACAGCAATCAGATCACGCTGGGAAACTTCCACTCTCTTGTCATAAGAGATTCAACAGTCGGAATTCAGTCCTATTCCTATTCAAGGGCAAAGATCCACTGGCATCAATAGGAGCAGCACTGGTAAGAAAGAGTTCAAATGTCAAGTGTGTATTTGCAGAAACTGATTCTGCCGAAGACTACGCAGATATTATTATGCTGCTCTCTTCCCCATTGCTCTGCTCTTATATTATCTAAGGCAAAGTGCCCACAGAGGACACAGATGCACTCTATTAGATGTAGAGCGAGTATTGTTAAAAATATCCTCTCTAATACCAACTACATATTTACTCCTTTGTAACCTCATCAACTGTGACACTATGTAATTACAGATTGTTCAAGAGTCTTATCTGCCTACTCAGTGCCAGAATGAAAAACAACTACAGAAAACACAAAAAAAGAAACAGGCAACTGAGCATTAGCCCTCCACCATGTTCCCAAGAGGCTCAGTAACCAAATATAAACTTCGCATCTCAAGGTAGATAATGCCCATCTACAGCATTCTCCTCCTCAGCGAGATGCATTTTCTACACCAGAGTTGTTAACAGAAGAAAACAGCAACATGTGGGAAAGTAAAGGTTAGGCAGAATCAAAATGGATGAGTCACTATTAATTTCTTATTTCTGTTGCAGAAGCTTTCAAAAAAAAATTACGTTCTTTGGGGGTTAATGATCTCTTGTGTTGTGTTGGTGCAGACAGTGCTATGCCTTAATGCCTCAAGGAAGTTCTGTCCCTGTTGCACAAACCTCAGCCCTTATCCTGTAATGAGCCCTGCACTGGCAGAGCATCTGCACATTACAGAGCTCTGCTGAGTTTTGGTATCTCTGCATGGAGGAGACAATCGGCCCATATAGATCAAGGATCAAGAGTGGGGCTGAAAAGGGAAAATAACAAACAGAAAGATAAAACCCACTGAGAAATACTGAGTAGGGTTTGGGGTTTTTTTAAATATAATTTAGCAGGTGTTTAGTTATTACCCTGAAAATGAGGCACATTTTCATGACTCATATTTGTGCTTTAGTTAAATTCTCTCTTCCATGCTATAGCTGTAATTTAAAACATTCGCTTCATCCTGA
This sequence comes from Neomorphus geoffroyi, assembly GCA_033558235.1. NCBI lineage: Eukaryota > Metazoa > Chordata > Aves > Cuculiformes > Neomorphidae > Neomorphus > Neomorphus geoffroyi. The sequence continues at coordinate 36,942,361 of JAUMJM010000004.1, forward strand.
GAGAAAAAAATGCAGATGTGTGAAATAAATCACTGCTGCAGAACTTACCCCTGTATGCTACACACAGAATCTACACCACTGGCAAATGTTGAATTCCGATCATCATTCTTCCTTGGGGGAAAGCAGTGCTCACCTTCTTATTTTGGATCCCTCATTCCTTCTACACTAAATGCTGTGATCTAGCCAGCTATAAATATCTTATTTTACAGTCCCACAAGTTTGCTGGGATGAGGAGTGCATTACACTTTTGTCCTAACCTAGTCATGTCCTAGACTGGCGGGTCTATTTTGATGTTTTCATAATGTAAAAGTGAAGTGCTAATTGAATCTATGAATAACTGGAAGGGCAGGGTGAGAAAACAGACCTTGACAGAAGATTGGTAGTGAAGTTTTTACTGTTCCTTTATGTTTAATATAGACTTGCTAACTTAAGTAGTTGGGATTTCCTGTGATTTCACTGTAACTCTACACTCCACCCATGGTTTGGAGGGTCCTATATTTTTACTGAGGGTAGGAGAATTGAGGACACAAAGCACTGCACGGGGTGCTACAAGTTATCACTGCCATAGCCAATGTTCCTTAACATGCCTTTGCCTCTTTGGAAAGCACTTTCTACATCCTCAAGTGACCCAAAGCACAATAGTTCCACTGGCAGGTACGTATCTCACTGGAGGCTGGCTGATTGATGTGAGGGGTGGTCCAGGACAAGGGCATTGCTTTGCAAACGTGTAGTATCAGTATTGTAGAAATGAGCTGACAGCCTGTTCGGCAGTAGGCTGGGAATATGTAGCAGAGATTTGCTTTTCAAGAGAAAATGCCTCTTCCAAATACACAAATGGTGATCAATCATCAAGCAATACCTTTTGAACCTCTCTTCTTCCTTTCTTAGAAAATTTCTTTCTTTCTTCATCACTTCCTAGAAGACAATGTTGCTTTCTGGCTATGCAGCATATAGAGAAAAAGTAAGCTCTGTCAGAAAGATGTGAGAAGAGCAAGAGCTGGGACGTGCTTTTTAGAGGCATAATTTCAAGTAAGTTATAGAATCGCTCTATCAGTTTATATAGGTATTTACTGGTGGAAAATATACCTAATAAAGGGGTTTCAATCTTGTTGACAAAAGCTTGAACAAGATTGAATGGCTGAAAGCTGAAGTTAGACAAATTCAACCTTGAAATAAGATGTAATTTTCTTGCAGACATAGGAATTAAACACTAAAGATTATCAGTGAAAGTGAGGGTCTGACTGTTGGCTAGAGCTTCACGGTGATACCACATACCTTCCTAAAAATTGTCACTTAACACAAAATCCAAGCAAGTCAGGGTAGGAAGTATTCCCCCTCCCTCCCATGCACAACTGGCTGGAACAAGATCACTGGGGGGTTGGAGACTGATTTTTTGTTTATTTACGTGTTTGGAGGGAGTGCTGTTTCAAAATTACAGACTTGCCATAACTAACAAGGAAGCACCGAACAAACTACATCTATTTTCTGAATAGATAGAGAAAAATATTCCTAGATACTACATTTGTATTTCTGGTTTATATGCACAGAATCATATTGACAGTTTTAAGATTAGAAAGAATTTCTCAGGTCAAATTTGAAAGAAATTATTTCAAAGACGGGAGAATGTACAGCTTTCACTAATCATGATCAATTAGGCATATCCTATTTAATAAACTCTATCATCACTGGAGCCTCAAACATACTTGGTGCTATAGCTCTTTCTGTTCTATGCCTGTGTCATTCAACTGTTTTCCCTGAAGATATAAATTCTTTAATTAAAAGCATCATGCTGAAAATATACATGGATCACATGAAGCTGTGTAGACTGTATTATACAGGAGATCAAACTAGGTGACCTTATGGTGGTTTCTTACCTTAAAGAAAATTAGTCTTACGAAGCTGATCATGGTATGAGTTTTGATGCCATTGTCAACAAAGTTCCTATAAATTCAAAGCTAACATAGGCGTGATTCAAACACACCAACTTTGCTAACAGCTATGAGTTTAAGACCTTCTTGAAAAGCTCAAACAATATGAAACACAGCAGCCCACTGTGTTACACAGGGTTTGCTGAGGAGAATTAGTGCTTTTTCTTGTAAATAAGCTGAGTAACGTTAACTATTACACAGTGATTATCTATGCTACTTTTATTCACACAACCAACTACCATATCAATGTTTCTGCAACATGGGCACTCACTCCTTATGAAACATCCATAACTTTGGTATTATGGTCCTTTCTCCAGAAAGATCCTACCTATCATGATGTCTTTTCTTCCCAGGCCATACATAATAGAAGATATTTGTAAGCCACTTAAATTATGGCTTATGGGATACACATCCTAAGTCCCATTATTCCTCTTATGTCATTGTTTTATCTCAGTTTTGGATAAATGGCAACATTTTGACCTATTCTATTTGACCACAGAACATGGACAAAACAGTGTGCTGTGTCACTATGGTAATCGCTGTAAATACACAGTGGTTTCTGGAGATGTATTAGACATCTCACTGCCAGCTGGCTTCAGCTTCCCAAGTCAGCTGCCAGCTGATTTGGAAAGCTGAAGCAGCTACCAAGCTGCTTTTAAAGCAATTTCTGTGACTACACTTGTGGTGATCCTACCAATGGCTGCTGCATGAGGAGGGGGAAGGGAACCAGTAACCAGTTGCTTTGGAGTAACTGTTCTTGGCTCATTCAGAAAAAGACTCTTTCCAGGCTCAGAAAAAAATTGTATATGGAAGAGCATTGTGCAGCAGACCAAATGGCTGAGAATTTTCAATATGATGCAGAGCTTTTTTGAAGGAGACATTAACTGAGTTTCCTGGTGAGCCTGAATCACCACAACCCATTGTGATGGCATATTGTTTGGGGCCTTGTCGTGCGAACACATATGCTTCCAAGACATACGTTTGTCTCAGCTGAAGGAAGGCAGAAGTAAACAGATCAAATTAGTTACATGCAAAAAGAGCCTGTTTATCTCCAATGCCTGGGCTCACTAGATCTGCTGTGGATGTCTCTTCTCTAAACAGCTAACATATGATGAGGTAGATCCATTCTCTGTGAAGGTGAGGGTTTGGATCCCTAGTAGATGACATCATGTTGACAGTTCTTTCTTCATTATGAAGGACTTTACGAGCAGGACCAAATAGGAAATACTGCCTTGCCCTAAGGAGCAAAAAGCTCTGTGGTGCCAGCTGGGTCTGAGTCACTCAGCCTGCTCTTAGAATCATAGAATCATAGAATTATAAGATTGGAAGAGACCTCTGAGATCACCGAGTCCAACCGTACCTGTCTAAACCATGTCCCAAAGGAACTCACCTACCCGTCTTTTAAACACCTCCAGGGATGACAACTCTGCCACCTCCCTGGGCAGCTGTGCCAATCCCTGACCACCCTTTCAGTGAAGAAATTCTTCCTAATGTCTAGTCTAAACCTCCCCCTGGCACAACTTGCAGCCATTTTCTCTCATCCTGTCGCTTGTCACTTGCGAGAAGAGAGAAGGGACCAGCACCCACCCCATCACAACCTCCTTTATATAGCTCCCAATATTCATTATTTGAACAATGAGATTGTCACAACATACTTGTAAATTATGACAACATTTTAATGAGTAAGCCTCATCAGTTTGACCAGTGCCCTGGTTCAGCTTACAGACTTTGTACTAAAGAAGTGTGTTTCCTAGTTCTGTATCATAAAAACATACAAGCCATATCCCATAGCATGTTACCAGCACGCATGCTAGGCAGTACTTTGCACAGTGTTATATTAGTATTTTTCCTTTGGTACAGAACACAGCATCCAAGGACTAAATGTTCGTTTAGGGGATCCCTGAAAATTCATACAGATGATAAAAGCATTAGTAAGGAAAGAGTCAAGCCATGTTGTTAACCTGTAAAATTCTGACAATTATTGCAAATTCCTTGTATTTCACAGCAGATTTGATACATATCTACAGGCTACCTACTGGAAATTCAGGTACAGAAAACACCTATTATGGCTGTAAAATTACAGGGCCAAATTGCTTTGCTTTTCATTCCAGAGTGCATGTCCACACTTTTAATTTTGCAGCACCTTGTTGGGGACATTTTGTCAAGCTGTATTGGTGCAGACCACATTAGTTGTCCCAAAACAGATTCTCTGCTTCCTAGTCACATGAAATTGTTCCCCACCCCCCAAGAAAGGTTCATTAAGCTATTAACCTGCCCACATTATAGTCCTATTTCTTCAGAAGTCTCACCTGCCAATTTAGTGTTGTAGCAAGAGATACAACTCCTTTAATTAGTGATAAACAAGGAACACTCAACACCCACCATCTAAATGCTTCAGAACGGCACAAATCACTCGAAGATGGAAATGGGTTTGATGCAGGCAGTATTAAACATTGTGGCAGAAAAACAAGGGGTAAAGAAAGATCCTTACTGTCATGGAAAGTTTAAAAAAAAGGTGCAGTTGTCCACTCTTTTCTGCACCTTCAAGGCTGGCACTGAGCCCATATTTCTCCTAGGAGCACGATTTTCACTGAAATTCCAGCCTTTAGCAAACCTGACGAGGAACATTAGAAAGACCAAAGAGGCTATGTTTTGAAAAACCGCCAGCAATCCCACGCAGGTGAGCCCAAATGGGCCAAAATTCACGTCTGGGAAGCTAGAAGGAGGCCCAGGGATAGATTAAAAAGGACTCACCATATCCTTGTTCATACTAATAACAAGAGCTGTCTGTCTTAGGGTTTGCTAACAAAGTGTTCCCAGTGCCCTTGACCTGAAACTCACTTTACTTTTGACATTTCCTGAGCAGCTGGCATTAAACAGTGGGTTTCTTTATCTGGGATGCGATACTCTACTTTATCCTTTGTTGATTCTCATCAGCTTCATCAAACTATACAATGTTTGTGGATTAATATAAACCCTATGAAGATTACTGATAGCATAAACTGGTTGAAATTACTTCAGCAGAAAATGTTTTAAATTACAGAAAGATCTTTACGAAGGATATGTTTAAGCTAAAGCACAATTTTAAAGCTATTATTGTTAAAAATGTAAATATTTTTTGTTTACACATTCCTTAACAGAAAAGGAATCTTGGAAAGTTTTCATTCTTTTTAAGTAAATTGAATAAAGCCCTTTGTTTCTAAAAGAAACTTCTACTGAAACATTAACACTGAAAAAAAGGAAAATATAATTTTGATATTTTCCATGGAAATAGATTCGATTTTTTTTATGCTACAGATAAAAAAGACAATAAATAAATACAATTTACTTCCTTTCTTTCCATTCTTAAAAGCACTCCTGCTTTCTAAAGATTGCCTCCCACTCCCCCCTGGCCACACACCAACCTCTCACTCATCATGCTCCAAAATATTATCTTTCCTCATTCAGCAATTTCCTTAAGAGCTGCTTCTTTTGTGAAAGATTCCATTTTTCTCCCTGTTGATGGCTCCGCATCTTCTTGCACTTGAACTATTGTCCAGTATATACTGTATCTGTTTGAGTCAAGTTGTTAGGTCCATTTTATAAAGGTCTCCAGACCATCTTTCACCCCTCAACACACAAAGACAGCAGAGGGAATTATAAAATCTTAATCAGGGAAACTCAGCAACTGAGGGGCTGCCTACAAAATGTTGTAGAGGGAGATGCAAGGCTAACTGGAGTGGAGGCATCTCTGTCCCACAGGTTCAAGCACTCTTTCGGTGACGTTAGGACTAATGCATGAAGGCAAGAGCTATGCTGCAGATATCTTTATGATGCTCAACTCTTCTAAGGCTTTTCCACAACCTGACAGAATAGCTACAAAAAGGGCTTGGCTGCTGCTGTTTCAGTTTCTTGTTCCTCCTCAATAGAAAGCACAAAGAAATACTAAGGCCGTTTATAGTGCTGGAAATATGTATTTGTTTAAATTGCATGTGTGCTTAAGAAGCTATTTGCTGCCTCTTTGCTCACTATTTAAGCTCGCCCAAATCTCATGGTGCATGCTGTATTTATATAGGTGTGGGAATATTCATCTTCCAATGAGTTTGGCATAGCGTATTATGTACAAAAATAAACATCACTAAATGAAAAGTTTAAACCACAATTATTTGGTTCACAAAAACATGACCTACATTTCCTGCAAGTACAAACTGTTAACATACTTCCCATTTTAATGCGTGTTGCACAGATCAACTGTCACAAAAAAACCTTAATAAATTTAACACATCCATATACAGAAATGTTGATACTGTGTTTTCAGCAAACTGCATCTCAGACATTTCTGAGCTTTAAGCATCATTGGGTCTCTAATGACAAATCTATAGCTTGGATTTTTTTTTTAATGGAGTTTGATGAATGCTCTGTCAGGAATGGGTGAGATAAGAAATACAGTTTTGCCTTAACCATTTTCTTCAAATGAAAACATTTTAATAATAGAAAATAACAAAACTTAAGGACCATTGCAGCTGAAGCTCTTAGGGTCTGTCTGATAGAGTTGAATGTAAGTGTTTTCTACTCCTGTATGTACTGTTTCATGGACTTTCTTCATTTTTTTTTTTCATTTCAGTGTTCATTGGTTTTTACACAACAGAACATTTTGTTTAATAACCCTAGAAATAAGGTACTTGGAATCATAGGAGAGACAGATACATTTCTTCACCTCAGAGCTCTTGCTTAAGTCATTTACTTCTTCTTGAGTAAGAGCCTTGAACCAGTCAATATTTGAGGTGTAAAAAGCATAAATGCCACAATATAAAATCTGTAGAAATTTGTCTAATTGCTCAGTCATTCCCTTGTTGAGTAAATTACTTAGAGTGTAGTTGCCTTAAAAATATGACTTTGAGGAGGAGTGGGGCTGCCTTATCCCTCACAGTGTTCATGAAACTTCAAGGAACCAGGAGACCTTGGCTGGACAGATATTTGGACAGATGAGGATGCCCACACTTGGCTGACTCTGTCCAAAATTGCACAAGCTTAAATATGACTCAAAATATGGGACAGTCTCTCTAAAATTATTCATTTTTCAATTCACATTTGTCCACAGAGGCTTGACACAGAAAGGACTGAAATAATTTGTCACTAGTACAAAAAAAACCCCAAAACTAAACTCTGCGTGAGCACAAGAGAGGTGACTCTCCTGACATCAGTATTCATTAGGTTTAGGAAAATATTATAATTTCTGTAGCATAACATCCACTGAACCTCTTAACAGATAAAGATCAGGGAAATTAAATTAATTGCAGCAACCTGTGTATTCAGGTATGAAGCAACAGAGGCTTTGCTCAGGTTGGGGGTTCCAGATAGGGAGTTATCTGCGGGTAACAACATCCAGTTTTGCACTTGTGTGAAGTGGGCACGTTATAGAAGTTGCTGTCATAGGGAACTCCTCTTCAGCCAAAGGCTATTGAAACCATTAACGAAGACCCGAGCTGCACGAACTGCACCAACGGAAGGTCTTAGGTCATATTTGGGCAAAGACATCTTTTACAAGGCGAGAAAAGCCAGCCTGGCTGCTGGATTCCTTCAGCTCCGTCGTACTCCAAGGGAACAATTTCCTCTCCAACTGTTAGAAAATACCACTTCTGGTGTTTGTATCCTATTTTGTCTCTGAACCAAAGAGGGAGGGGGAAATAATACCCCAATGGGTCACAGAGTTCAGTGAAAATCCTACAAGCTTTTCCTGAACAAATAACAGATAGTGACCTCTGGCCCCATCTTTGCATAAGAATTAACATCAGTATTCAAGAGTTACTGCTGTGACTGGGGACAACGCAAATGCCAGATTCTGATTTAAAACTCAGATTTTTTTCTCCTTTTTTATTTTTTTTTAATATTTTTTTTGAGAACCCAGAAGAAAAGGGGAGCCTTGCAGCTCATCTGCATTACAGATCAGACCTCTTTGAGAAAATCAACCATCCATAATTCATTACATGTTTCCTGCAGGGCCTGGAGACGTCCGAGGCCCTAGCAACAGAGTCATAGCAACAGCAGCCAGCCCCAGCCAATCATCAGCTACCTTTCTGACGCCACTTAGCCAATCCATCGGGGCAGCAGAGACAGAGGTGCCATTGCCAGACGGGAATGTGCGAGGTGGAGCCGTTAACGGCCAGGAGGGCAGTTGGGGAGGGGTGCAGTGGAGCTGAATTTGGGGGAATTCTATGATTCAATGATTCTATTCTATGAATTTGGTAGTTTTGAAAGTCTATCCAGACAAACCTTAAGAGAAAATAAAAGATACGATAGGTTTTGACTTTGACTTTGGAATAATGATTTATTTAATTTTTGTGTCAGACAAGCAAATATATTCTGAAACACTTGTGCCTTGAGGAGGACTTTTCTGGGAAGAAAAAGCCTTGTACCTGCCTAGCACAAATCCTACGTAAATCTCTTTTTTTCCCCCTAGTAAAGATTCTTAACTGCAAGTGGCTGCATGATTTGGAAAACACAATCTTGTATTCTGTTGGTCTTCATGAAGCAGAAATACTCTGCTACAACTCGCTGTAGTGCTCTGTAACTGAGAGATGACTTTTGAAAGAATCTGCTTAAAAATCAGATCTTTTTTCCTCTGTTGCACCTTACAACAATAATTACTGGTTTGTGACATTGCCCTTCCATATCATAGCTTACCTCATATGACTCAGACATTGTTCTCAATGACATAGGGGAGAACAAAGCAAGAATGCAGGAAATGTGGAAACAGAATAGTTTCAAAAACAACAAAAAACTGAGGTAGTAGAAACTGTACTTGGAAACAGAAGTACAGAAGGCATTGAGCATTCCTGCATGCATTTCCTTTGTGAAGTTAACTGGTGTAAAATCATAGCACTGCTACAGGCACAAAAAATGTCTAATTTTCTTTGTCGGGGGAGAGGAAAGGTATTGAGATATGTTTAGATTAAATAGTCTAGTGTAGCCAAAAAAGCTCCTTGATCACTAAAGGCCACTAAAGATAGTGGTTTATTGCAACAATCATACACCGTAAAATAATATTTTTCTCAATGGCATAAGGAAATACTTGCTTTGCATTATTTTTATTTAACATAAATGTTAAAAGGAATACTTGATGTCCACATATACGCAGGAACAGAGGTTTGTAAATCCTGGTATAAAATTCTATCTTTTATCATTTATCTTTGGGGAAAATGAAAAGCAATCATTAATCCAAACGTGAACATTACACTTGAACGTTATCTAAGTAAGCATTTCACCCCTCAACCTAAAAGCTGATCCCAAATTCCACTCTAATGCATGTGTTCCTCAGATAGTGAAAGCGGAGATTAGAAGATTTGCTATGGATGCTTCAAAGTACATTTTGGGACCCAGTGCCCTATATTGAACTTCAACAGATGATGCATAAATTGACTAAAGCCGTGAAGGCTGCCAGGGGAAGATTGAAAAATACCTTCCAATCTCCCCTCATATAATTTATAAAATGTTGCAAACGACCTGCTTTGTCAAGGCCATGTCTTCTGAGATTCCACAGATGAAAAAATACGGTATCACTAGCTTTCTTGATCTGACCAACGGCTGAGAACTCTGCTTTACTATTAATGTTTTTCAAAAAATTAGTAGTGTTAATTACAATGTTTTTCTGTTTAGAAAAGGCAGTTTTCCCTTGTTTGAAGAGAGGTCATGTTAAGATTTTTACAGCAGTATTTAGCAGCAGTTAAACCTGAAATCAAAATGTTTATTTCGCCTTAAGAAAAAAAAAACCTGCAAATCAGCAACATTTAGTCACAATAGATCTGAAAACAAAATTACTGACTGTAAATTAAAAATTTTGGGTTCTTTTCTTGGCAAGAAGGATCAATTTAACAGTTTCACGTATTGCTTGCAATTAGACACAAATGAAGATTTGAGCGTCAGGCTGATGAGTGTTCATTAAAAAGCATTTAATGAACCCTGTGGTCTGCATAGTTTAAAATAAGAAATTGCCTTCCAGGATGGTTGAGTTGTCCCAGATCTTTATCCTTAAATTTGACAGGTGCCACATAGGGCTGGAGGCATCCTCACTCTGAAAGGCATAGTGCTCTCTAATGAGCTGTTACAATCATACAACTTAAGCTAATGAATTTCTTATTCTCTTATGTGAATAAAAGTTTCTGTTAGAAGTCAAAAGATCTCCTCTTTTTAAGCAGATGTGTACTTTGCATCTGGGGAAGGAGGAGGGAAAAGGCTACCACAATGACTGAAATTCATTATGTTCTTCTTAACAAGCAGCACTGTCTGGCAATAACAAAATCATCACACTTAATAAAGAATCCTCGCGTGCTCAATTTGAAGGTGGAACACTCCAAGGCAGAGCCATAGATCCAAGGGCATGGGTGGAAGTCAGAGCTCATGTTCAAATAAGTCCAGCGAGTCTGTGCAGGTGAGTGAATCCTGTTCCCCCCCACACACAGAGGTTCTTGAATGACTCTGGGTAGAGGCAGAGAGGCTCAATGCTGGGCAGAGGACCAGCAACCCACCTATATGCAACCCAGTATGTAGAATAATATTCCTTCCATTTGCAAAAGCTAAATCCTTCATTTGTAAAGGGAGGCCATTTGAAGTACTGGTGAATAGCATCAGTCCTGAACTCCACAGTGGTGAGGTGCTGTAGAATAACAATATTGCACACTTACACAGGGACCTCAAAGCATTTTGTAGCCATTTGCAGCCCAAACCTTACAACATCACAGAGATGTTTTTCACCTAGGGCATAAAAACTATGTTGTTTCACATTTAAGTGCTACTGCTTCTATAGAAACAATGTGTTATCTCAAGAGCTGGACGGGAAAGTCCTGAATTATTTCAATGCACTGAAATGTGCAGACTGCAATCACAGTACCAGGGGTCAACATCTGCCTTAAGAGAAGTCATTCTGACTTTGCAAAGGAAGTGGGGAGGAGGAGAAAAGAAAGAAAGGAGACTTGACTACAATTTGTTCTCCTGAAAGTGTTCTTGGAGTATGTCAAAAGGAGCTTTGAATCTTGCTAAGCAGTTCACGTAGAGGTTCTGGGCACAGGTTAATTTATGCTGCTGAATTAGTTTCTCTTCTCAGCCAGTCTTGTGAGTATGTAGAAAGTCTGCACATCTTTTTTGAGCAGCTTGCTGTTCCGGTAATTTAAAATAGTGAAGGCTGAAATTGTAGGATGCCTTAACAATGTAAAAGTGTCTTTTCTACTTTAATCTTAGGGCCAAATTCTTTTTCCAAAGTAAGCAGCTACACAAAACTTATTTCCCTTGGCTCTGCTTTGAAGGTGGCAAAGACTAATTCATTGACTTCAACAGGAACTGCAAACCCTTGTCTCTGAACCAAATTTGGCCCCAAGACAGGAATCAGAAGATCATCTGTGAAAAGATAGTTCTTAATTCAGCATAAATTCCTTAAGGATCTTCACAGAAACTAAAGTAAAGATGGAAGCCTAGCTGTGGCCTGACCCAAAGCACGTGAACTTTAGCAAGAACGTTTGCATTATTTCATAGGATTCAGATGAGGCCCTAAAGGTGTCACCTGCAACAGTTCAAATGCCAAACAACAAGTAGTATAGGTGGTTTTAGTTATTGTTTCTTGTCTGATAACACAGAACCTGAATTTTTCAGTGAATTTCACATGATCCTTGCTTTCTTGCAGTGCTCCACAGGAGCTTAGCATTTTCCCCAAGTTTAGGGCTGGTATGTACCCAGAGCTCAGTAGAAATTATGCCATGGATTTGCAGCTGTGCTGGGCAGCATCACCGAAACCTTCAAGTGACTTAAAACATATACTTCGGCATTTCCCTTTTATTTGGATACTAAAGCTTTGCTCAGCTAATTCTAACATGCCCCAGCAGCCTGAAAAATCCGAGGGAAAAAATCCTAAGAAGAAAACCCTAGGAACTGCCCTTTTGTTATTGTCTCTTTCTGAAAGGGGCCCAGGTAGTGACTTGTGAGTTCCCCTTACACAAAGCAGAGAGAGGAAAAAAGAACTAATCTCCCCTGCCCCCCATGTGCCAGAGAAAGCAAGTGCGCAGGAGAGCGTGTGCATCCACAGCGAGAGCAAGGCTGGGGCAGGGGATGACCTCCGGCTGCCTATCCACCACAAAAGGGACCGTGGCATTGACACAGCCTAACTGCTCTCCTTTGGAGGGAACAGATTGAGAGGAAGTGACCCTTGGTGCCCCTCTTCTGCAGGGGACCTTGTGAAATAACTGTTGCTCTTCTCTTCCTTCCTTCCTTGGGCAGGTTAAAGAAATTAATGATGAGAAATCTCTCTCTTTTACTTCGTCATTCAGAAAGCAAGAAAAAAGAGACTTTTTCCTTGAAAAGGATGAGGAGGAAGGCGTACAGCTGCTAAATTTGACTATTTACTTCTGTCTCGGGAAACGCAGGGTGGTTCCAAAACTGGTCCACAGGTTCATGGGTGACAGGGCAGCAGCAGCATTGGATAAAGCTGTGTGATTCTGTCTCAGTTTGTTTTCTAAGGGGACTCATAAAATTATCCCTGCAATCCAAGAACCAGGAACATCAGGAAGGTTCAGAGCTGTTCAACATCACTCCCTAATGACATCTGGTTAATTCCTAGCTAAACCCATATCTGGGAGGGGAAGGACAATCCTGGAGACAGTGGGAAGACAAGCTGATTGGAGGACTAGAAAAGAAAGTAGAAATGGTTAGACCCACTTCTCTGCTGTGTGAACAATCTCTGCCTATCCCTGCTGAAGTTCACAAAGGGCCAAACCTTGAACCCAAGGCCAGGCCTGAGCAGGTTTGAGTTGCAAGGTAAGCATTTCATGTGCCGCCCTGGTTCACGTCCATTGACTGTTGAGAGGCAGTAGGTAAAGCACATGGATTCGGTCTCTTCCCTCCCTCTTGAAAGGAGTTTAATATGTCTCTCAAATGCACTTGGGGTGAGTTGGGGAGGGAGGGAATGACCTTTGGATTCTCCCTCCAGAGGGAACCTGAGAAAATGACCTTTTGGCCCTTAGCTCCACAGGGGCTCGGGAGAGGTCGGGAGGAATGACTCTTGGTCCAATCTTGCTCTCCACAGGGGTGAGGGGGATAAAAAAGAGAAAGAACTCTAGGAATATGTGATCACGGGAATTTTTGTCTTCTTCTGAAAAAGGAGCATGTTTACTTCATAGCCCCTGCAAGAAAAATAACCTGCCACCGAGAAACAAGCAAGTCCATTTTAAAGAAAGAAAGAACCTCAACTCAGTGACCTAGAAATCAAAGCAGAAAGTAAAAGTTAATAAATAAATAAATAAATAAATAAATAAATAAATAAAATAATCAGGAATGTCACACAAAATCAAGGGGTGCCCTCTGAAGAGGTGTAATCAAGGCTCTGAGCCACCACTTATAATGGTTTTGATTAAAGAAAGCTGTGCAGAAGTAATCTATTTTATTTTTAAATGACCTGATTTTCCCTCACCAGTCTCTTGGAGGCTGAACCTAGAACAACTTGAAGGAGGACATAAAATGTTCAGTGAAAAAAGACAACTGAAAAGGTATACATTTAATTAAGAAAAGAAAACCCATTTCTATTTAAGTTGCTTTCTCGTTTTGATGGCACACATTAAAATTGGCTGAAAATATAAACACTTTAGTGAAAAAAAATATGAAAGAACTTCAAAACCCTGGCTGATCAAGCCATGCAGTTCTGCACTTCTTCCACAAAACCTGCAATATAATTATAGGAGCAGCTGTCACACTGACCTGGGAGTGGGGCTCATCATGTGCTGTGTATGTACCAAGAAGCACGAGGGGTTTTTTTAATTCTGTGTATTCTTCACAGAGTAAAAAACTTACATTAAAATCTCCTTCCTGAAAACATAATATTTATTCAAAATTTTGAACTTCTTTGCTTGTTTCCATTACAGTTGAAAGTTTCTTTAAGTCTGAAAGTCTTCTGCTATTATATAGAGTCAAACACATTGTCTTTACTTGATAAATAAAGACAAATAGTAGAAAAGAATCTCAAAAGAATCACAGCTGGGGTAGGAGAGGAGGGAGGTTTACATTTGCGTCCTCAAGAAGGTCAGACATTTATTCAAGCCTTTTGAACAGAATATGGGCTGTGTTGAAAGTCTCATGAGAACAGCATTTCCTGGAAAATCGAAGCGATATCTGTCTTCAGAACAGCCAGCCACAGAGTGCTCTGCTGGTTTTAGAATCTGACAACGCCAAAGAAGCACTGAAATACAAGAAGCAGAAACATAGCTTGTTTCCAAAATGGTTACTTCAAAAAAGTCAGTTGAACTCCTGTAATAACCTGCATTGTGGCAGCAAGAATAAAGTCTGCCTTATTTCCTGCCAGTTATGCTCTGCCCATCACTGAGAGTTCCTCCAAATTGCTTACATATTGGAAAAACGGGGGGCTGTGCCCTTACCTAGGGCTTTGCAGGTCAATGTTTTTAGTCACCAAGGCTTTTAGGAGAACTTTGTAACATTTTTATCGATGCTCAGCTTTTTCCCCTTTTGTTTTTTATTATTTAAATTCAGCTGCATGAAATACTGGACCCTGGAAAAGCAAAGGGAAGCCGTAACTTCGAAGTGCAGAACTTTGGTTTAGTAAGCTACATATTTCAGTAGATCTGGTTGCTGCTGAAAACCATACCTCATCTTCACTTGCCACTGGTCAAATTTTTAGGAGGATAAAGCAACGGTTTGCAGTTGGTTTTATTTTGACACCTCTTGATGGTTCTGACTCATGACCGTGTTATTTTCACATTCCATGCTTGACATACAGACTAATATACATAGAAAAATGCATGTTTTAATGAAACAAAACACCCAACTATTGTGTAATTTGGCCTACAGAAGCATTAACGGCACATTTGCAACATGGTAGAGCTGTATAATCTTAATATCTTAAGACTGATTCATGGAGTAAGGCTCTGAACATGAGCACAGGCAAGAGGCTGATGTCCCCTTCGCGAAGATGGACAATGGCATTAGACAGTGCCTGCAGCCACAGCTTCCTCTGCAAGGAGTAGGAGCTGAAAATACTGCTGTCCTGATAAAATTCAAGAATCCAAACAGACCTGCAAAGTGCAATTTTTGTAAAGGTTTGGAAATTATCTTTGACCACAAAGAATGGGCAAAAACTTGTTGTGTCCTCCAATCCCAACTCATAATTAACATTTGATTTCTAGAAGCACGGCAATCTTGTATGTTCTTTTCAGTAACAGCATGTGTTCTCTATTCATAGGAAATCAAAGCAGTGTGATGTTTACATTTCAGTAGCATGCTTCAGAGAACAAATTTAGCCATTCAAAGCAGAGTAACTTTTAAATAATATTAAGATAACAAAAAAGTCATAAAACAGAGGACCAAATAAAGTTACATTCCTCACCTGCTAAAACTACTTTCTGAATATCCCATCTGTTGCTTTAGCTTCCAAGGTCGGGAGGTGGAAGAAGCAACGGTCTAAAATAAAGCTGCTCAGGCCATTTGTGAGGAATAATGCAATGGCACTCATGGCCTTGCCTTTATCTGAAACATCCCTTTCTCAAAGCTAAACTGACCCTCCCCAGCTATCTGGGAGACTCCTACCCAGCAAACATGTGGCACTGTTTCTGCTGGGACAAAATTTTAGATCCTTTCCAAAAACTTTTTACAAGATACTTATGCACTAATATGCTGCCCATTCTGGGTGACATTTATGGTGAAGCACCCCAGGCATCATTGATAAGGCCTATGGTACCCTAAGGTACCTTGGTTATCTCTGCTGAACCATGCTGTGTAGGTACACCTTTGTACTGCGCTTCAGCAGAAAATCTACTCCTTTAACCATGAGAAGGAGCTGGAAAAAATTGATTTAATTAGAAATAATGTCTCTTTTATCCTTTTCAGGTAACAACTGTTTAACTGCTGTACAGTTAAACAAACTGTACAAGGAGGGAAAAAATAATCAACTCTAAGATATACAGTCAGTTTAAACAAATGTAATTCACCACCTAATTTCTCACATAAACATTGTATACAAGTGTACTGGACAAATCCCCATTTTTATAAAAGATGTAGAGTTTGCATGGTGTGTCACCTACAAAACTAAGATCTGACTTCAGCTGATTGTTCTCCTCTCGGTTTGTGTCCCTGTCTTGGTCAGTGCGTGTGAACTCTTTGGAAGTTCTACGGTGATACAATGGAAAAACATCAGAAAGATGACTGGAATCACAGTAATGTAGACATAAAAACACAACCACAACTGTTGCACAAGGACTGATTGCCATGCTCTTGGCATGTGTTTTTTGTCATAACACGACTGAGCAATGCGTGGTTGTTGGGTATATATTACAGCACATACTAACAGGAAAAGGGGAGGGGGCATTCAGTGACACATTCTGATTAATTGGTTAACAGTAGCTTCCTCATGCTCATTACAGCCATATCACTTTCTGAATCTGAAGACACAATTTTATCTGTGAGTCCATATGGCTTATCAGGAAAGTGTGTGTATAGAAAACTACCAGAATCCTGAACCAAGATAATATTTATCTAATAGACCATAACAGCTTGGAAAGAGTAAATATGGTTTCTCATTTGAGTATGCGTTTTGATATGCATTCTACCTATCCAAACACAAGTCATTTACATTGCAAGCTATCTGCCTGGTAAATCCATGTTTAGGTAATTCTTGTAATGGTGGATATTTTCTTTACAAGAGAGATTATAAAGATCGCTTGAATGTATTGTAGTCCATGGACTAATTTGGAAATTACTGAGCATTTGCCTGTTAGACTATAATGGACTCTGATGGAGCTGTTGGCTTTTATCAGCTAAACCCATATTTTGATATGTAAGCAAATTTGAAAAAGCTAAATATTTGCAGAATGATCAACCAGGCTGCTCTGTCTGACTTGCAGCAAGCATCCTGCCTGCTTTGAGTCACCAGGTTGATGAAAAGAGCAGACTGTCTGCTACCAGGGCCCAGATCTCGCAGAAATGAGCCATTACCATAAATTCTATCTTATCCCTTCAACTCAGAGAAGCCCAGGAGTATGAACAGCAGATTGCTGTGGGTTAATGCTGGGTAGAAAGCAGAGAGGTAATCCTGCTCACCTAATCCCATACAACCCTGCAGAGAATATCTTATGGTGAAGCCACACTCACACTGAGAGTCCTGAGTGGTTTCCTGGCTGTGTTCAAAGAGCTTTTAACAGTGTAGGTAAATGGGCTAAATTTTCCACTCTCTCTGTATTTCCTATTCTGTTTTCCCTCTGTTGGAAAAGCAAAATAAAATAAAGACAAACAATGGAGAGAAAGGAGGGAATGTTGAAATACAGAAAAAGAAAATTAGCAACAAGACATGGTTTAGGTTCAATTTCAGTGTTTAGCTATTGTTCCAAGTGAAGGATCAGAACATTTTCAAAGAACGCAGGTTTTCATGAAAAGCATTTTAAAACAATCTTTTTCTTAGGATTTTTTTTTTTTTTTGACAAACCACAGCAAAGGAAAAGTAAGTCTTACTGGGAAGGAACTGTCCAAAACTATAGAGTGACCCCTCAGCGTAAGTTCTGTGAGCCCACAGTGAGAGGGATGAAGGTATCTCTCCACTGAATGTAGAGGGACCCCACGTGGCTGGTGTAGACTATGTGCCTGCTTACTACATGACACCACAGGGGAAATACAATCTCCTCAAATTCTTCTTTTTCTCCAGATCCTCTCATTGAAGAAAAGAGGAAAAGCAGCCAGGCAGTACAAGCCATTCCAGTAATTTTCTGTGAGTTATCAAAGCGAAGTTCCTCATATATCAAGGTTCACAGTCCTTTTAAGTGAACTGATTTCAATTATGTGTTTATACCATCTCCAAGTCATTTCCAGAAGAGGCAGGAGGTGCTAATACTGTGTGGAATAGTTACTCTGTTTTGGAACCATGCAGAGAGCAAGTGACCTTGTGTGCTAGAGTTTCAGTAGTTCTTAATGCAACCGTGCATAGATTTTTAGTCATTACTATTATGAGACATTTATGAAGTCAACCACAGAATACTAAAATTAAAATTCTGATAAATAATGTAAATGGAAATGCAAATTTCTGTAAGATCTCACTTTTCTGGAGGAGTATCAGTAAAATGGCAGTTGACATAGTGCAAATAAGATAGTATAATGAAAGGTAGTATTTAATTTCCTTGAAAATGCATTAGATTTGATTATTGATGGTCTGTCATTAGCTGTTAAGCCACTAGAACAGGCATCAACACCTAATAGAATGACTACATTATCCAAACCCTTCCTAGTAGCTAAACGAACAAACATTATCCATATTCCATCAAAGCTAGAGACCAAGCAAGTTGCTGTGTGGAAGAAGTGAGGGTGGCATGAAGAAATGAAGATCCTGATCATAGAGGTTACACAAATCACTGCAGCTTTGTCTTTGGTTTTAAGAAGAAAATTATAAAGTAATATACAGAAAAGAAAAGTGCCTACTTCTGCCCTGCCATGTCTTACTCATCTTGCAAAGTGAATAAGGAGAGAAAATGATCATTTCCCTAGTATCCACCCATTTGTGTTGATGTAGTATAAGGACATCTAGGAAGCCCCAAGCTTGTAACTCTGTATCCTGCGTGGTAAGCATGCTACATCTAATTTCCAATGAAATAGAAACAGGGATTCAGCATTTCTCTGGGGCTTCCTACATACCTTCATATCATGTCCACCATCTACAAGCCTCAGTCCTTGCTCTTCCCCTCTTCCTACTGCCATCAAATCAGTGATAGTTGTTTCTGATATTCTCAGCAGTACTCCCAGCCCAAGCCCATCTCTGACAGTGTTGTGTTGTGGTCATCAGCCATACACATCGCTTTTGCCTCAGCAAAGTAAACATAAGCATGTTTCTAATCATAGAAAATTCTAGGTGTAGCCATAACATTATCCCTGTTTTAGGGAGGAGTGATTTGAGACAAACAGTTGCTAAGTTGAGGAAAACGGGGTTTGCCATCGGTGAGAATGGTTCATGCTTGAAGTATGTATTTAAGTTCTTTGCAGTATCAACTGCATGCCTCAGTTTCCCCATTGTCACTAGGGGTCATACTATTTACTCACCTCATGATTGTATGGTGAGCTCCAACTAGTCATGGAAATGATTATGTGCTTGGAAAAATGCCATTACCTTTTCCAAAGGTCTGAATTGCCTGTCTTTTAATCAGTTTTATTGATGCCTTCCAAAGTTTCTTTCCCTGTAGAGTGTTTCTGTATGTGATTTCTTTATAGGTAAAATTAAAATGCATCAGGAAAGTTCCTGAATAGCAAAATGCAGAACTCCAGCCTCCTGGAGTTTAATTATATTTGTATGCCCGCTCCTGCTTAAGTGACTCTTTCAGAGGTTCCCAATCACAGCTGCAGCTAAGTGGGCACGTCTTAAGGTGACAGATTGAAAATATATGTTGAAGTACATGTAGAAGTCTATGTATGGATTCCATTCCTCCTTTGTTTCTCCCTCCTGCTCACTAATACTAACACACTTGTAATTTAAACTCCAACACACATTGCTATTCAAAAAATATAAAAAGTGTTGTTCACCTTCCTCCCTCACCTCTAATAGAATTTCACACTTTATTTGCCTGCTTGCTCACCTTCATTCCTGATTTGACAAGAGGCTCTCACAAAGCTAGTGATCCTCTTCTTTGACCATCTCCTTGTCATCCCAGCAGAAGTGTTTCCGCACCACAACTTTGCCATGTAGGTCTAAGCTGACAGTTGACTATAAAAAGCTTCAGATCCAAATCAAATTTTGTGACACTACTGATATGTTCCTCATAAGACTCTGTGTAGTCTCATGGCTTGTATCCCTTCATATTTACCTGAAAAAGTGAGAGTCTGGTCAATAGTATAAAGCTCTCAAAGGTTAAGGCACTCACACTGGCACGGCAGAGAGAAGCCATGATTTGGGCTTATATTTTTAAATCTCTTTGCTTCAACAACACTTGTGCTGCTCTGTGTTCACTTTCTTTGTATATTCATGTGATTGAATTCTGTGTCCATTAACACTCATAGAAAGTGAACCTCAGAGCTGCACATATATTAGCAGAAGCAGTGGTTTACATTTGCACACTTATGTATTCACAGCTAAAAGCACTCGCTCGAGGAACAAAGTCATTACTATTTAGCCCATCAGTCCCATGTAAAACTGTTTATTATCCACAAAGAAACTATTTTGGTCCTGCTAGAGATATTTTTTTCTTGCCTGTAGAAAAAATTGTATATTTTACTTTCCATAGATTTGTGCAAATGCAAAAAATGCTTAGACAGACTATGTACTATAAAGTATTTGTTCAGAATTTGGATCCTCCTGCCACAAGAGCGTGACCTCTTGTAGTTGTTAGCGGTGTAGAAACTATGACACACAGCTGAGCAGATACAGGCTTTTCAGAAGAGATGTTACACATCCACCTGACACAGTTAATTAAAATGTCACTTCTATAGGAATAAGGGAGATGAATGTGAGCCAAACAGCTGAGCAGAGAATTTTGTTTTGCCTTTAAGCAATTCACTGTAATTTTGTTTAAACACAGGGTGGGTTGTTTCCCATTGTATTGATCAATGTAAAGCTACAAAATTTACCCTAAAAACCACTGACATATACAAGCCATTTTCTTCACAACTTTTATATATTAATTTTAAACTTTTCAGCCTATTCAGAGTGGTGGTCTGGCACACTAACATCAGTGCAAAGACCCCTTTTGATTTCAGTGGGAGTTAGAACAATCTTGCTGAGAGGGTGTTTAGCATCAAATGCTGGACTAAGTGACAAGGTGGGGTTAAGCCATCCTCTGACAGGGCATATGAAGTAGCATGTGGTTTGCTGAAAATGTAACCTAAATGTAAATGCTAAATTGGCACAAATGGTCAGGAGTGTGTTGATGATGTGTGTTGATCACACAAAGATAGGAGGTGCTCCCAAATGGAGCAGAATTGGGATGTTGAGCAGAAGAGATTATGCAACACTCTGGAATGGAATAACAGGGTGAAATTCATTCAAGTCATAAAATACTGATATGTCTGGAACTAACAACTGAAACACTTCCTGTAAGATGGGAGCTCATCATTGGGAAATGACTGAAAGGTCATGAGTTGACCATAGGGCAGCTGTGAGCCAACTAACCCGAGGCACTAGTGAGAAGGTTGCCTTCAGCTATACTAGGAGAGCTCAGGATGTATTAAGCTAGGTATCATGATCTGGTGGGCTGATCTAATGGCTCACTACTGCCTTAGAAATGAAGACATAAGTCTTGTGTCGTTTTCCTGCTCTCAGCCGCATCGTCCCACCCTCTTTTGTGCATCACTTTTAGCTTTCCCCAGACCCTTCTCCAGGTCTGCTGCTGCCTGTCAGTCTAGTCTCCTGTAATTTTTTGTAACGAAGGAGAAAAAAGAGTTTTGTGGAGTTAATGAGCTGCATCCATTTGCAGAGAGATCTAGAGAGAACCAGACCTGCCATGTGGTAAGTGACAAGAACATGTAGCAGGGAGCAGAGGTGGGGGAAAGGGAAAGGAGTGGTCCTGCTTCTACTGGGAAGTGGCTGTTATGTCAGTGCATCCCATTTTGGGAAAACTGATGCCATTGTGTCTTTGAGGAAGGCTGTGTCTGGGTAGGAGTTCATCTGAAACATCACATACACAGGGATGGATCTTCTGGTGCTATCAGAGAAAGAGTATTCAGACCACCTTGCTGTCCTCCAGAGATGTTCCTGGGGAAGTCAGAGGCTGGGACTTGCTTGCCAGTTGAAAAATACACACTGCCAGCTGGCAGCCTGTGTGAGAGACCTGTTCCTAGATCTCCGGTCTGTGATAGCAACTAGTCAACAAGAAGCAGACAGTGTTCTACCTCCAAGGAACTCTCAGACTTCCCAGAGTCTGGTATGCCAGCACACAAGTGCAGCAAACAAAATTATATGGCCCTTTTTGCAAAACATATTAGGGTATTTTTAGTCCTTTACTGAAAATCTGGTCTAGAACCTGATTCCTCTTCTCAGTAAAAATCTGCTGATTTTCAGCTAAGTGTATTTAAGAGCAATGTACACAGAGGATCAAGTAAACTCAACAGCAAAACAAGAGGAGGCAATTAGCAAGATATATGGCCAGGATCTTAGTTACTACATTGAAAGCAGATGACCACAGGGAAACAAATACAAAAGGCAAATCTATTCAGTGATGGCAACCAACCTCCAGTACCTAGACTCCCCAAGAGCCTTTATAGATGCCAGACCTGAGGATTAAGAGCTCCAGGAGACACTCTGCTGTCCAAAGGACTCCCTCGTTTCCACTTCTATTCATATTCCTGATGTTGTAGCAGCTTCAGGAGCTGGTGACCTGGGTTTCATCCAATAACCCCTCCCTTGGCATCCTTTCAGCATCAGCATCTTTCACTCAACAGCCACTTGCCCATCTTTGTCAGAGGGGCTTTGGCAGAAGTTACACAGATGTAAGAAACCTTGACTTTCTCAGAACCCAAATCTAGAGTAGCAACAGGGATCCTTTCATCCTTTCCCATGTAATAACTTTGCAGTAGCAATACCATGCAGCGCTCTCTCCCCCTGCAGATAGCGCTGTGCCCAAGTCTGCGAGTCTCAGCATCCTCTAAGTGATGCCTGAAGGGATACAGCACAGTAGCAAGGTGTGACAGGGACCAGGTCTGACCAGAGCAGTGCTCAGGAGAGCGGGAGTGGGAGAAGGCTGGGCAAAACATGAAGGATGAGATACTTTCTGCCTTTCAAAAAGAGCCCTGGAAATAGGTCTGGAAAACAGAGCTGGAGGTGTAAGAGGAGGGAGGGGTGAGAACCAGATGATTTATGTGTATGTACACATGAGAGAATGAGAAGCAAAATTTCAAACTGGTAATTGCTTTGGGGTTTTTATTGATTATAAATTGAAACTCCAAGCTATAATTAATAACCTGAGCCTGGACTGTACCTGTTATACAGAGTTGCTAACACATCTCTATAAATGTCTTGCTAGGCAATAGCTAGACATAAATTCTGTGAAGCTTATGATTTCCAGCATGTTACCAACATTCTATAAAGACAGTCCATTGTTATAAAACATGGCTGCAGACATGGCCATGAAATGCTGCTTGGTAACATCTTTTCCAAAAACTGTTTTCAGGTTTTGTGTAACCTTTTTAAGGTTCCTGTGGCTCATTTCCCTCTTTGTTCCTCTTTGTTCTTGAATGAAACAAATGGAATAGTCAATGTGAAAGAATGTTCAAAGACCGTCAATGCTATTTCAGTTTCTGTGTTTATGTCATAATTCACTCTTTTTGCTTTGAAGCCAGCGATTTATAGTCATAGCTGAAAATTCAGATTTTGTCTTGGGCCTGTGTGATTTGAATCATAGAATGGTTTGGGTTGGAAGGGACCTTAAAGATCATCCAGTTCCAAGCCCCTTGCCGTGGGCAGGGTGGGTTGTGTTAGCATCGCTGTGGTTTGACTTTGTGGATGGGCAGTTTTCTAAACAAAATTCTTTTGACTTGACAGGCCTAAATAGAGGGCAAAAACACCCAAATGCATTTACTTCTTCTCTTACACATGATTCAACAATAATATAATAATATTCATTTTAAAGTGAAGTAATGCCATTTTAATCATTTACTGAGCATCTAGCATAATACAAAGGGAAGGATGAAATGGAATATTTGTGACTGCAGAGACAGATATCATTATTCAAGGGTAGAAGCATGTGAAAGGGTAAAGGGGGTTTAAAGAGATACTCTTTTGTTGTACTAAACACTGATAAATGACATACAAGTCAGGATAACAGGGCAAAGCTCCTGTCAGGGAGACAATGATAAATGTGGAAGCTGGGACAGAAAGGTCCACTAAACAGAAATCTGTATATGACACGTTGTACATTTGATAGACTTGTCTGCATGGTCTGACTAAGCCACAAAGCATTCCTCTTGGCTTGAATTATGGCCCTCGAGCACATCTTATACAATCACTGACCTCATGTTTGTTTTTCCATTTTTGTGTGGCAGCAAAGATCAATTCCCCTTAATCAGAGCAACACACAGAGATAAAAACAGTGAGGAATAATGTTCGTATACAAATATAATTGATATCTCTTTCAGGCTAATCATAGTATAATAAGAAACAAAAAGTAGACAGACCCTTTTATTAATTCTACTGTCTAAAAAAAAAAATTTCTTTTAAAAAAATGCCCAGTATCAGCCTGCTAATCAAAAATTTGTTTAAGAGAAAACAGAATCCCCAATTATTTCTTTATTAATAAAACAATGTCTATGATTCATGCATTAAGCTTCCTATGTCCCGTGCTCCCATGCAACATGACCTGTACATCTCAAATGTCCTCAGTGTCAAAGACAAAGACAGAGGAGTGGAGACAGCTAGAAAAAGCATTCATGTCCTCAAGAAGCAATTTTAACAGTTCACAAAAAAGAAAAAAAAAATCTAAGAATACACTCATGTAACATTCACTGCACCCTCTGACTAAGGCTTGCACTTCCAATAGGAGGAACATGCTTGAAGGGCTAAGTGTGATACCAGGTGAGAACACAAAGGAAGACTGAATGAAAGTAATTCAGCAAGACTGATGGAAGATTAGAGGCTGATGGTCAGTCCCTTTTTGGATTCCTTTAAGCACACAGACATTTTCACTGGCATGTACTGCCAGTCTCACTGAGCACTGCAAGTCTGATGGTTTAGCAGAGAATTGCCAAGTTCTAGGTAGAAACATTTTCTCTGTTACAGCAGCGTATTAACATATCAAGCATCGTCTCATATTTTAGGAGAAGCTACCTGTGGTTATATGTATATATATGTGTGTGTATATATATATATATATGCCTGTGGGTACCAACGTGTGCTGACACAGTACAATAAAGCTGAGTCACAAGGGCAGCGTTGAAATCTGATTTGCAAAGCTATCCAGATCCCTCTCTACAAGTGCTTGTGCCTGAGCCACCTATGGTACACTGGCCCCTTGTGTCCCTTCCCATCTCTAGCACAGTCCCAGGGCAGGACATACCAAGTGCAGAGGCACATCTGCTCTCCCGGCCACAATCGCTTCTCTCTCTGTGCATTTAGGACTGGGAAAGCAGATGGGGTAAGCCCTAGCTCCCCTCTCCAGCACTGTGCAAAGGAGAAAAAGACAAACTGCACAGGAATCTATGTTCACTTTTCTACTGAAAACTCCCTTCTTCCAAAGTCTGCTGGCATTGTCGGAGGAACTGGCAATGGGGCTGTCAAAAATCTTTTATAAGGAAAATATGTTGGAGGACTTCTACATAGGTGGCTCCACTTGCCAAGCACTCACTAAGTTCAAGACCAGGTTGTCCAACCTGTTCTGTAGAGGAGAGGGGGTAGAGACCATGTCTACCACCACACAACTGAGGAAAAATCCAAGGGAAGGGTCCCTGCAAGGGTAGCAAACCCCAAGCTTCTCTTATCAGTTATCGGTGCAGGAAGTTTAAGACCCACAGATTTTAACACAATGAGGTCAGGTAGCTCAATGCCCACAGGAAAGCTGCAGATATGGGGAGAATCTTAAAAAGAAACAAGCCCCTTAAATAAATTCTGATGTTTTTTGGACCCCTGCTTTATGAAAGCTATGTTGAACATTAATATAATACAACCTCAACACTGTGCTGAGATACTATCTGCTTCTGCTACTCTCCACTCCTGTCCTTTGCCTCTGGATCTCATATATCCTCCATACACTAGAAGCAGTGGAAGGAAAGAGATTACTTGTTTTTAAAGTGACTTTCCTCCTCAGTAACACTATCTCTTGCAGTAAGAAGAGCTTGCTTACCCACTCGTGTTTGCACATATACCAAGGCATGTTCAGCATCGTGTCAATATGGGAAAGTCAGTAAGTAAGAAGGCTCTGTACATCTCCAAATGGCCTGCAAAGTGCCCTAGGAGATGGACAGGGGGCCCTTTAGAGCACTTTTCTTAGCTTGCTGCCTTGACACAGCAGCTACAACTCAGTCAGTATAGATTGATTTGAGGAGGAAAGCAGGAGAAGGGAGAAAAAGAATATGCTATCCTCCACATGCTGTTTTCAGTCTCTTGTGATGTGGATAAGAGTTAGCATCTTGATGTAGAATTGTCCTGCGAGCTCCTGGCATCAAATAGTGCATTAGAATATGACCTCACAGTCATGATTTTAAAATTATATTACAAGATTTTCTCCAACTAGAATGCATTTCTACTACTGAGTCTAAATGTTGATTTCAGGCTAGGAAATTTGACACTTTAGGATAGAAAGCTAGAAATATACTGCATTTTCCCTTTTTTTTCTCTATTACAGTACATTTTTTTAATTTTAAAATAGTAAAAAGGCTGTTTGCTATGTATATCTTGTTTTTTCCATTTTATTCCTGTAAATTTTTGACAAGAAAACAACTGAAATAAACCCTAGGGGGATTTAGTGAAGAAGGAAAGTCTATTCAATAGTAATGTAAAGTGCAAATTAAATGTTTGCTCAGTGTTTAGTCATTCCTCGGAGACTAAAAGAAATTCTTTGTCACAACTTCTATGCTGACCTTCACATCAAATTAGTAAGTTTTAGTGTTTATGTGGAACCATATACATTGTTCCCTATAAGCAATTGTAAAGAAATGAGTTTTTTACAGTTATTTCAATTTGTTTCAAGGATCATTTTGTGAGATATCTTCTTGCTCAAGACTACAGTTTACCTTTTTACAATTTCATTTAATGATCTGACAGTTGAGACACTTCCTAATTAATTCTGTCTCTACCTAAGCCAGCTGTGATAAATATAACCTGTGCATACAGGATTACATTGTCGCTTTTAGAAAACACATCCAATAAGAAAAAGTGAAGCTTTCATGATAGGTCATTCATATCAACCGTATCGTAAATGATGAAACTCTCATTGCTAATCTACAGTAGCTACTGTACTAAACAGCTAGTGTGAAGGCTCCACCAAGTAAGGGTGGAAGCATAGACTGTTTAATTCTTTACAGAATGTTTTTCATGGGAAAAGTGTTTTTTTAGTACACAAAACCAATTATTTTCGAGTTTGGCATTTTTAAGATGCTTCTATACAAAAAACTCGCTAACCAGAATAGTTCCCATATGAGCACATCTGCATGGCAGTGGTCAGCTCAAGGCAATCCAGCAGGAATTGTAATCCTCTTCATAAACTAGATGGAACTATCCCAGGCAAGGGCAGAGCACGGGCTGCAGCTCATCACTGGGACCAGGGGATGCTGTGGTTAAAGAAGTCACTCTACAAAAATGGTCTCCTGTGAATAAGTGACAGCTCATTTTTAAAATGGCTTCATAAGCAGTAGCTGTGGCAACTATTGACACAATTTAGAGCCCACTGGACCATCAGGTAAAGTAGATTCTTCAATAAATGTGTCTAGTTGGTCGTGGAGCTTGCTTATTAATCAACAAAGGAAAAAGAATTTTTCAGTTTAAAAACCACGCTGCCCTAAAATTATGCACTGCAAGTTCAAACTTTTTTCTTGCTTTTTTACTTCCAGGTAAATACTCCAAATTTTTTTCTCTTTTTGTTCAGTAAATTAAAGCACAGTTGTGGAAAGGCACATGCCACCAAAGTTGGGGTTTTTCCATCAAAGACCAAAAATCTCTAGAATAAGATTACAACGGATCTTGAGCTGTTCATTATTTGCTATATAACAGATCATGCTGTGAAGGAAATAGTAATTTTAACAACTGGAATAAATCTAATAAATTTCTGTTTCTATGGTGACTTTAATAAATACTCTTTTCAAGATAAATTTAGATACTCAGGAACATAAATGTTTCCTGCCTTCTGTTTCAGACAAAAATAGAATTTTATTTGCACAGAGATATGTTTTAGACACATTTGGCATGTCTTCCCCAGATTACCACTTTCTTGGTGACTATTATTTTTTACAGAAAAGCAGTGGATAGCCATAAATATTAGATTACGTAGCTTAGAAAAATTGTGGTTTGGCAAGAGTCAGCTTGCAATAATAGGAGTAGAGTTGATGTAGAAAAGGGAAATCCTGAGGTACGGGGTAATTTCGGCTTTGCTGTGGTGATCGGGCCTGAAAGCCTGCAGCTGCAAGAGGAACAGCCTGGCCAACAGAGACGACTTGGGTGCCTAGATGTGTCTGGTGGCTGCGAGCTGTGCTGCAGGTGTTCGTGGCCTGGTCTTGCAGCCTTTGCCCGTGTGAGTCAGCCTCACTCCAGCACCCTGGGCTGGGCAGGAGCAGGCCTTCTGGCGTCTCCCTGTGAAGTTTTGAGCTTTAAAACTAGGCCAAAGTAATCCAAAAGCATTTTTTCCATTCTTTCTTTTCCTCCTATAACCAATAACTTTAGGTCTTTGATTTTTTAACCAGAAATAATCTGTAACTAGCAAAATAACTCTGCTTGGAACCTTCCACTGAAGACAGAGCAGGAGTAGGGCCTGGTGGCTCTGGAGCGGGCTGCTGCTGCATTTGGTTTTGTAGTAGAGGTGTCCCTCC
This sequence comes from Neomorphus geoffroyi, assembly GCA_033558235.1. Lineage (NCBI taxonomy): Eukaryota > Metazoa > Chordata > Aves > Cuculiformes > Neomorphidae > Neomorphus > Neomorphus geoffroyi. The sequence continues at coordinate 36,970,728 of JAUMJM010000004.1, forward strand.
AGTGGCTTCTCCAAAAAATGCAACATTGAAGAGGAAGCTTGTGTTTTATACTGCTGACTGAAATGAGGTGCTCCCGCATTTCCCATAGATAACAACCCTCACCACCTTACGAAGAAACCAGCAATGACTTAGGCAAACTGATATCACACAGCACCTGATGGAGTTCACAACTTCCAACCAATAACAAATTTAGGCATGTCCTTCTTTTTAATGAAAATGGTATTACCCTCCTTTATTTATCCTTATGACATATTTACATCTTTCAGTTCTTGGAGCCTTAACAGCAATCCCCTGAATGTGATTCTTCCTCCAAAGAGCTCATAATCAAAGTATAAGAAAAATATACAGGAAATATGGAAAATCGTGAACAAATATATTCCTTAGTATAACATATTTTTGCAGTCTATGTAAAATCAAAAGTGTTTTCTTTGTTAAGGCTTATGGCAAAGGAGAATTTAAATAAGAGCTTTGAAGGCAGGTAATGAGGTAGTTTAGCGGCTGTTCGCAAGATGTCTCTCCCAAGCCCGAGGGCCTGATGCGAGGAGAGTATATATGGGTCCTTGCTGGAAAATTTGACGAGAGGGTGATGGCGCCCTGGCAGGCAGTAACTGCCTTAGACAACAAAAGCTGATGCAGAAGTTAGAGAACTGGCCAAGCTGCACCCAGAGAGCCAAGGCAAGAAGCTTATGTTCAATGTATTTGAGAAAAAGATGTCAGTTTGGGAAAAGAAAGGTGAGAATTGATCAAGGCTAGAGAATGACCTTTGATAGCCCATGGGTAGGACTGAATATCTCAAGGGCAGCAGAAAAGAACCTTCAAGGAATTATGTATGAAAATGGGTGTCTGCAGTAGAGATTTACCTGCGTGCTTTGTAGGAAGGACTGACTGTAAGAGAAGGCAGAAATCAAGAATCACTGAGATTTCAGTAGTTACAGCTCAGCTGAATCCCAGCTAAAATGACGACCAGGTTGGGAATGTGAGTGACAGGCAGAATAGGGTTATCATCAGCTGTGATTAGGAAAGGATGTGGGAAGGGGCAAAGGTTAAAAACTGAACCAAACCAACTGGGCACTCACAAAGATGTGCCAGGGGTTTAGTCTGGACAGCAAAGGTAGGATTCGGCTCCTGCTTAGGACACAGAAGCCAGGATGTCTGCCAGGGTGGCTGGTGTGTAAAGCTGCATTATATTCCATGTCAGTCTGGCCACTGCAGCCCAGAGGGCAAGTCAGCTGTGTAAAGGTAGGTCATTACTTCTGGATGAGCTCAAATATGCCAGAGAGTCAATGGGCCACAGTGACTAGAGTTCCACTGACTGCAGTAGGTGATGAGACAGCAGGCTCCATGGAGACACCCCCCTGTGGGTGCTTGCCACCCAAGGAATCCAGTAATTCAGAGAGTTGTCAGCACTGAGAGAATTGTGGTTCCAGGGATCAAGGCCAATGATGCCCCAGAGAGGAATGGAAAGAAAGCTGAGAAAGGAGCAAAAGGACATGTAAGAGGAGAATCAGTAGAGGACAATGTCTTGCACGGAGCAGGACAAATTTCATATTTAAATATTTGGTTCAAGGTCAGCAGAGCTTTAGCTATCAGAGGTATTGAATATTTGTTTAGTTTTATAATTTCATGTAGCCTGAGTGAGGAATTTTGGAATTGTAGGTGGAAGATAGCTTTTTTTCTTTCTTTATTGCTATATTAGATTCAAAGCAGACACTTTAAGCCGGAGACACTGTGTTCTCATCACAGCTTGACCCATCACTGGCCAGGTGAGAGAAATTTCAACCACAGTATAGTAAAGCACATTGTGTGTAACTTAAAGATTAATCCCTCCTAAAGCCAGGAAACAATTCACACACTTAAATGCATCTAAACACATAACTTTTTTTAAATCACAGAAAATTACTCATTTAAATACTACCGGGTATCGTAAGTGTCATTCCCCAGTCTCATTGACTTTTACAGCACTTGAATATTCAGTATTTAGCATCAAAATATATGATCTTTATTTTTTTGCGTGTATTTTGCTATAAGGCTGCTTAATTCTCTGCCATATCTGGAATTACATTTGACCTGGATGACAGCCAATAAGTTGGCGAAAGTTTTTCTGGTTCCCTGGAAACCTTCGCTAACATCCCACCCTGCCCAAAGTTTAGACAATGACACGTCTCAGTGTTACATACTTCCCATGCCACAGTTCTGAAAAGATTTTTCCCCTTAGCAAATGAAGAAGAGCTGACATAGCCTAGATTGGCTTTTGAGACATTCTTGGAATAGTCAAGATGCTCTATGTTTAAGAGAAACATTTATTTTACAGTTCACAGCCAAGGGCAGCTGCCCTGGCTCAGAACCCATTGACTCCGTTGGGAATTGGCTCAGGCTGATAGGAGCCAACACATACACGACCAGCCGAAAGCGTAAACCTGAGAACTGGAGGAATTGTGCTACCAGCTAATAAAAAAATCCGAGCTTACATAGGTAACACAAAGCGAATGGTGCTTGGCCTGCGATTTTAAGAGGATTTACCTCCACCCAAGCTTTAAATGGTTTAGAGAGCCACTGAAATGCAAACCTGGGCCCCAGTGCTCCCTGGGAACGAAAGAAGAGACAGATATCGATAACATCAAGTACCAGTCTCCAACCTGAGGCCCAAGTGGAGTATAAGCAGCCCCTGTGGCAACTCTTCCAAAGGGAGAACACTCAAAACAAAAGGAATTAAAAATCAGAAAATCAGAATAAAAGTTGTTTTTTTTTTAAAAAAAAAAAAAGAAGCAAACCAACGCACAGTATAATAACTACCTCATAACAATATTCTTCAGGCTCTTTCTCCATATGAACAAGTCCTCCAGTGCTTCCTCAGGCTATCAGAGAGATTTCCAGTAGATTTCCCAATTTCCAGGCTTTTTGCACTGTCTTCTGTTTTTGGAGCATCTGTCTCTTCCAAAATAAGCACGACTTTCTCCCTCTGGCATTATCCCCTTTACAAGTAAAATAACACGGGTAGGACAATAACAAACAGATGTGATATATGATATATCATAAACTATCACAGCAACAACTCTCTCAACCCAGGAGGGTTATTTAATTCATCAGGTTTAACGAGTCTTCAAGCAGTTTATAGCACTTACTGATTCATACAATCTAAATGCAACTATGTCATTAATATCAGACAAATCTTTCTAAGCAAGAATCCATGCTTTCACACAAAAAAATGGTATCTGTGCTACACCAAAGGCTTACGTTTCAGCAAATAAATTCAATTGGGATTTAGGCTAGTGGCTTTAAATAACATTATTCCACACTAAAAGCAAGCTTAAGGCTTTCTAATATTAGTTCTGCTCCCATGCTGGGTCAGTAGTAAGGTGCTGTGACGGCACAAAGAGTAACTAGCTCCCACGAGAAACCTAACAGACAGATTGGTATTTGGAGGTGTCACACTACCAGTGTGATTTTACTCCCAGTTTGTAATAAAGCCTACACAGAACACATATTACAAGTAAACAGAAAAGACAACATGAGACTTGAATTAATAATATGGTGGTTTATAGCCAGGGATCAAGGTCAAAGAGCATACTGATAGCGAAATCAGCAGCTGTTATTTTCATGTGCCTATGTCTTTTTAAAATAGTAATGGATTTTCCAGGGGATGGGGGAGGAACAATACAAATATTTCCCTGGCATCAGAATTATTCATCTGAAATAATTCAAGGAAGGCAGTACTGGTCTTCAAAATACCAATAAGAAGATTTTTTAAAACAGGAAAACTAGGTGGAGTAGGGATTATGGTCACTTTACTAATAACATAGAACAATATATGTATGTATATTTTGAAAGCTTATCGTTGATGCCAGGCAAAATAAAATGACTGAAGCTAAATGTATGAACTTGAAAAGGTATGGAATCCATTTTAACCACATATTGAGAAATGAATTTGTTACTACAGCTAGACTTGATACCACTATATGTAGATCGACAGCATCCTTGAACACTGTTTGATAATGTATGTCATGGCTTAGCCCCAGCCCAGCAGGAATTGGCAGCTATACACAAGCAGTTGTGAGTGGTCCCAATTTCCAGCCCCTCATCCCTCAACCCCCTCTCCCCCTGAATTCTAGGGAAAGGAGAAAGCGAAGTGAGAGGAAAAAGACTTATGGGTTCGAAACTAAAACAGCTTTGGTTAAACAATAGCAAGGAAAATAATATGAATAAGAAAAATAATAAAATATGCATAAATATACAACATTTCAGCCCACTTCCCCCCCAGTGACTACGTTACCACAGATGCTGCAGAGCAGGTGCAGGGAAAAGGTTCCAAGCTGGGCTCAGTGGCAGGAGGCAGCTGGACTCAGGAACTGGGTTCAGGAATGCATGGAACTGGAATCAGGGCAAAAAGACAGACAAGGTCCTCACTGGACATCGGCCATCAAAGAAGAAAGCTTGAGCCAAGTGATCCCCTAGTTTTATACCATATGATATATATTGAATGGAATACTGTGTTGATCAGTTTTAGATCAACTGTCCTCTCCACCTCTCTCTACAGGTATAATTGCTCTTCACCTCTGACTTATGACATTCCATCAGTTTGGGATGGCCTTGGTTTCTATAGGAATAAGTATAAGCAATGGCCTTTCTGCATACCTGTATCCCGTGTCATCATTCCCAGAGAGAAACACTGTCTGAAATACATGCAGTTAACTTTCAGAATATGAAGTTAATTGGACAAGACTTAGCTGAAAAGTTAGAAAACTGATTCTATTTTTGCTGAAACCAGAACAACATATTAATATACAAAGCAGTTGTATTTGGAAGTCTTGAGGTTAAGAAAGGCTGATGTAAATTCAGACTGGATTTATACCTTAGTTTCAGGATAAATAATCTCTTTTAACTTGGGTAAGTTACTTAGAATTAGATTTATAAGCAGAACTTGGGCACTCAAATACCTAAAAAGAGCACTGTTGCAAGTTAGACACTTTAGGGAATGGCATCAAGATAAAGTAAACTGACCTTAATAAGTCTTGCAGGGGAAGGCAGTAAGAAACCCCACTTCCATATGAAGATCTCCTGTGGAAAGGACTCTGCTAATGGTAGACATTTCAGAGGAAAGGTTAGTGTTGCAGACCTACGAGGCCGCTTTCGTGATGCTCACAGCCTTCATGGGCTGTAGAAGTCTTGCTCACCAAGTCTGGCTTTGGGTATATGCTTGTGCTGAAGCTTTTCCACACTGTATAAAATCCTTGAATAGCTGTTTTAGAGATGCCAGTTATTCTCCTTTCTCCAAGATAAAAGCCTTGTGGGCAGAAGATAATGCTGTGAAGCCTTCAGGCAGCTGAGAGTTGTGACCCTGCAACTAGTCTGTCCCAGCAGAAGATTTCATCTCCTAAGCGCAAATTGAAACCATCTTTAGGCACATGGAGGTTTTCAGGGTCTGAAGGTGAAAATGGGCACAAATACCTTGTTGACGACTACCAGCAGGAATGCAGGTTGCTGCATGGATGTGGTGGGTTTGTGTCTCTGAATGCAGAACATGTAGGGATGTCTAGGGGAATCTCCAAGGACAACCTGAGGAGGCTCCAGGATTAGGACACTGACAGGTTTAGCCAGGGAAGGGTCGTGGTTTAAGGCTGGGCAGGTAGACTTTGAGCTTGGCATTGGAATTGCTTTTTTATCTCTTCATGCCCTGCCCATAGGAAGGAGATAACAGTTTTTCTCCAGCCAGTGATAGAGTGGCAAGGAAAATTTAAAAAAAAAAAAAAAAAGAAAAAGAAAGGGAGACATGCAGTGGCAAAGACTTTATAGCTAAAAGTTAGACAGAGACATACTACCTCTACAGCACCAGAGTCTGAGGCTGAAAAAGAGAGAGAAAATTGTGTTTGTCCAAGAATTAATAACTTTTAGAAGAGTGAGTTGAAAGCCTAGAAGTAGATTCCAAATGAAAACCTATTCTATTCTCTCTTTAGAGGGAAACTGGTTAAAGACACAAAGCAGATCAAGGGAGCAGGGCTGAACCGCAGTGTGACGATGATGGACCTGTCACTGAACACAGAGTGAGCCAGCACGTCTGAAGATGGGCAAGTGAAAACGACTGGTGTTATGCTGCCCTGGTATAGTTTACTATAAAATGATTGCAGGAGTCATATAATAGGAAAGGCAAGAGCTATATGAAATGGAGTTGAGGTTGTCTGTGCCCCCTGCAAGCTGCCACCAGCCCAACCTGAAAAGCTGCTGGAATGAAGAAGAGAGGGCTGGAGCTGGGCTGAGCTTAGAGGAGATGGGACCTGGAAGGACCTCATAAAGAAGAAGAGGATCAGAGCAACACGGTGCCTCATGCCAGAGTTGAGGAATACATAGCAGTAATTTAATGTAATGTAATCATTCTCCTCCCCTCAATGTTTAGAGTCAACTAAGCACTTGAGCCAAGGCATAGTCTGAATAGCTGAAGGCTCTGTAAAAAAAAATATTTTTAATAAGGAATCATTTATTCACACTCCAGTAATAATTTGCCCTATTTCTGCTACTTGTAAATACCGTCAGATTGTCTTACAGGAGCAGGGAGGTGGCACAGCAGGCGAGCGCAGTGCTCCTAGCATGGAGTAAAAAAGCTTGTAGCATGTTCTCACGGCAGAGGCTGTGCTAATGTGAATGTGCTCAGGGCATGTCTGGTATTTTTGGAAGCCTGAGTGTATTCCAAATAGCTGAGTGCTGATGTGTTTGGGATCCAGAGCCTGGGTCTGAGGGGATTAGGAGGCAGTATTCATGGTAGCATAGCTGCTTCCAGCTCTCCTGCATCAGGATACCTTTTGTCACCAACTATGTCCTTTGCTTCTCACAGCCAGACCAGCCCACTCTCACGTTCAGCACCGTGCAATGTGAGTCTTCTTAGATTTAACCACAGGTATAAATCTTTCACATTGCCTTTGGGATCACTGTTCAAAGTGGACTGGTTTTATAATTGTTAAAGCTGACGATGCTAGGAGGGGGGGTGTAGGCACTGGTACCACTGGAAAGTCATTAACTTAGGGACTGTATTATATATATTTTTTTCTTCCATCCATTGCTGCAGCTGGAAATGGGAAAAAAAGCAAACTTCAACCCCCACCACTTTCTGTTTAAGTTGCTGTAAAAATCCAGTCCATGCGTGCTTTGATAGGAGATTGCCTAATTCTCTTCTTGCTTGAGTGGTCTCTCCAATTTCTACCGTAGAGATGACAAATCCCTTTGGATTTATGGTGAGGGATTTTTTTTGTCTTTTTTTTTTTCCTTTTGCTCTGCTGATTTTACCTCAGGGGAAATCATTGCAATTTTTTCCCACAAGCAATATCTTCTTATTTATTTAGCTAAGCTATCTAATTCCATTAAAGGTAGCTGTTTTGGAGGCCTTTTAAAATGTTCCTCACTTTCTTCTGGATTCTTGAAATCTTACAGCATCTTTTTACCACTGTAGTTGGCTTGGATAGTTAGAGTTACATTAGGTTTGTCTAATAAGCGGGAAAACATATTTAAACCCCTCACAGAGGACAGTTACAGGGTCTGTTCCACTCCAGTGGGACTCACATCCAGCATGCTGGGGTCAGAGATGAAGGAAAGACAGAGAGAATCTGTTATATCTGAAAATGTGAGTACTTACAAAAGGGCAGGTTACAAATACAGATAATAAACAATCAAAGGAGTTGAAAAATTTTTCCTGTGATGGATGTGCTGATATCTAAATCAAGATGTCTTTCCATAGCCCTGCTCTGCGTCACATCCCAGAGTCATGGACATTATAGCACAGGAACAGCTGGTTAAAGAGGCATAGCCTGAATTATGCCAAGGGGCAGGAATGCGTTGCTCCTCCAAATAACATTTAAGTTTTGTTTTCTCTTGACAAACATGGGATAAACTAATTACTTTATTTTGCAGATAGGTCTGGATGGAAGTGAAATAAAACCCCTTATCTCTGGGAAAGCCCTCGGCCACGGCTATGGTTGTACAAATACTTGCACTGCAAATACAACAAGGCAGAATGAAAAGAGCTGCAACTAGAGCCACCAGCAGAAACGTGGAGCAGGGCACTTAGCAGATTTTACCCATCTCCATCTCTGGTGTTTCTAGATTTCAGGAAGAGGGAGGTACATGTTGTGTTGGTATTGGTAATAAAGGAGAGTACTCTGTAGAACTGGATTTCATTTGTGTAAGCAACAGGACTGTTTCATCTGTATTGCTCCGTACCATTTCTCTATCTGCTTGCCTTCTGAAACAGCATGATTGAGTTCCTGGCCTGAAGAACCGAATAGAATGAATGAAGTGCAAGAGAAAAGGATTGAATTCCCTTATTTTGTACACGGGGAAGAGAGAGAGAGGCTGAGCGGTAACCACTTTAAGATTAACTGAAGAAGGCAGAAGCAGAATCAAGAACGGCATGCAGATCCTCTAAGTCCCAAGCTACACTCTTAACCATGAAAGCCACCTTCTCACGTACTGAGATATGTTTGTAACGTGGCCATGCATCATACATCAAACCACTTTCTGCCTCCAGTTCACCCTCACTCCAGGAAATTTCTGGCTTTGAACTTCATATCTGTAAAGGCTGATTCCTCCAGCAAAAATTGAGCTTCCAGATTAATATGCTTCACAGCCTCAAATGCTCAGGAACTGCAGAAGACCAGAAGGACTTTAAAGAAGAAATCATAACAGATTTTTTACAAAGTTGATAAATATTAGGCTAATGTGCTATGAAATTCAACTGTATCAAAAGTGAGGGTGAGGTAGCTTGCAAAGTAGAAAGCTCTTGGCTGATGTCAAAAAGCTGGTTTAGTAACCATTTGAATTTGACGACAGACAAGAACACAACAAGCTCTTCCTGGGGGGAAAGCAGAGCACTGCTTTATTTATGAAGTCAGGAACCTGACAGGAGTACATAAAGCTTTGTGAAGTAAACCTCCTTCTAGGCTCGTAAATGATAGCAGGATTTGAATGTTTACTGTGTAAGTATTGGAGTTAAGTCATCATAGTAAAGGGCTCCACGTTTGGAGCAATACGAATTAGTTGGTGAAGGCTGCTTTAAGGTAATGTGAGTTAATGGGATTTCTTCACCACTACACTTGGAAGGATGCATTATGGTTTAATTCACTGAATATCAGTACATATTAGTGTAAATAGCACAGCGACTGCCAGGGCTAAATTAAGGAATGGTTCGCTCCATTCAGAAAAGCATTGGACACGCCACCAGGTTTAATTTAAATAGGAAGACCTTTTCAGGATCTTTTATTAGAGGACACATCCTGATAATGTTAGCAGATTATGAGCACATTCTGAGGTAGCAAAATAGTAATTCTGTTATTTGGCTAGTCTGTTTCCTGATCAAAACAAAACATCCTTTAAGAGTGAGATTCAGTATAATGATACACATAGCAGTAGCTTATTTATGTTACATATGTGAAGCCTTAGATAAGTCCAGAATTTTACCTCAGACTATCTATGTTGGTATAGTTACTGTAACCTCTTTAGGTTCATTTGCCATTATCCCAGTAAAGGTACTTACAACTAGAAACACAGTGCAAAAACACACAGTGCTGAGTCCTGCACCAATAGATAGGTAAACACACACAAATATATCTTCTCCAAAGTGGGACAGCAGGAAAAGCTGCACCTGCAATAAGCACATCCACATGACAAAAATCCCAGACAGAAGGAAAGAGTGTGATATAAAAAGAATGGTATTTATTTTAAATTAATCTTCAAAGTACAAGAACACAGCCGTGTCCTGGGGCTCTAATTTCAGATAAGGAAATAAAGATGTGGACTCCCTTTGACAGCTCTCTGTCTCTATCCAGCCCTTGCAAATGGAAGAAATAAACTACACCAGAGTCCCTTTGACAACAGTGTAATTATATTTATCAAAGTATGTATAATTATAGCCACTCTGGCAGCTGTATTTATGCTGTTTTACCCACTGAAACCCATTCCACGCAGTTAACTCTGCACAAACCCTTTGTTTAGTCCTGGCCAGAGATGACCCTACCTGTGTAAAGACATTGCAGCCAGACAGGCAGTTGCTTGGAAGAAGCTGCTGTTTGAGAAACCGAGTAAACTGAGGTAAGTTCTGTAAGAGATGACGCCTAAAAGAGATAATTATTCCAGTTGTGGATGGGTGTTCCTCTATGAGATACACTCTGGGTTTGACATAAGATCATAATTTCAATGCAGGCATCATTAAGGGAAATTATGTGGCCCCATGTTATGTAGTAGGTCAGATTTTTCATAATATTCTCTTCTTGACTATGAAACAAAGGAGTTCTACTGAGGAGACTTAAATCAGGCTTAGATTGCGCCAGTGCTCAGCAGTACCTGAAAATAAACTCAGAGGCGTGAAAAATAAAGGCTTTGCATAAAGGTATTCAGAAAAATGCAGATTCCACTCTCTGAAGACTGATAAATGCAATTCCAGTTTGCTTCACCTCTTGGCCTAAGAAAAGTAATTGAAAATATCCAGAAGGGTGCTTAAGGTACCTATACCTTTGCATGCCTATGTATGCACGCATATTTATTTCTATGGAGAAAGAAACATCCTGCAGGTGTTCAATTCAGCTGAAAGAGAAATCAGCCCCAAAGCAGAACAACAAGGCTAGCAGGAAGGGATAGTAAAACACCTCCATCACAAAACCTTACCTGACAGAAAATTGACTTTTTGAAATTAATTATCAGCCTCTTCCCATCTGATGTACTTGCTTCTTAAGGGAACATTCATCTTTGTACAAATACCTTAACTAAAATCCCTTGGATAACTATTTTTCCAAGCTGCTCAGTTCTATAAAGAGAAATAGTTAGAGCCCTGTATTTTTGGCTCTTCGTGGAGCAGTGATAGGTGCTATTCAGTGTTCATCCTTTCCCGAGCAAACATGTAAATGGACACAGGACTTCTTTCACCAATAATTTTGCAAAAAAATGCAGCTTCTTATGCAGCATATTGCAGGACAGAATCATTTGCTGAGGTTAAACTTCATTTCTAGGAGATGAAAATTTCCATGCTGAACTGGAATCCCTTGGGTAAGTTCCCACCATCTAGGGGTTTGCAGCATCTCACCTCTCCCAGAGCATCCATCCTTGAAGATGTAGGGTCCCTGTGTCCAGCTGAGGAGACTGGCAGCTCTGCTGCCCTAGGGGTTGTGTTTGCTCTTCCTTGGCACAGGAGACACAATTATGGGGAAGATCTCAAGGTTTGGCTTCAACTGTAATTGCTTGCAGAGGTGCTGATAATACGCACTCAGCAGATAACCTTCTCTCTGTGTAAATACACCAGAATTGTAGTTCAAATGACAGTTAAGACTGAAATAAGCCAAAGAGTTGAGGGGACTTGGAGACCACGTCTATTTTTAATTAAAAAAGAAACAAACATCCAAAGCATTCCTTTGCCCTAAAAGAGGCACACAAATTGTTCCCCGATGCACAAGCTCTTTATTTACCAGTTCTTTCAGAAGCACGAGACATTTTTCAGCACAAGCATTAGAGAAAGAGAGCCCCCACCTGTGCTGTTCAGAAGAAGAGTCATCCTACAATAGCTAAGGCAGCAGAGAGGTTGCTGCAAAAAAGCAAGAGCAAACAGGAAAAAGAGTAACAGCCTCATAGGTCTCCTTAGACACCCATAGGTAGTGTCTTGCACAACTATCAAGTGAAGTGGTTCTGCCTCCCTGCAGTTAAATTGGTCCATTTCTTGCTACCAGTATTGTGGGATTTTAATAATAAATCCTCAATGCTGACCACTGTCTCTCCAATGAGTGAAGGGAAGCGATAGCAGGTGCTCCATGGTCAGCTTTCCCATTCTTCCTCCTCCCTCCAGCATCTCCAGTATCTGCAACACATTCTTCCCTGCCAGCGTGCCCAACCTCGCTATTACTTGACTGCTTTCCACATAGGCAGTAAACCCTTAAAAACACAACAGATGTTTTCTTTATCATCATCTTTAAAACAATTCTTAATAAAAGGTGAAATTAAAAAATACATATTATAAATTTTTCCACAGCACTAGACGAACAGCCTTCACACTGCAGAGGTAAAAGCCTTATTTCAGGAAAGCAAGCACGCTGACGGAAAGACGCAGACCACTATCGATTGCTGCTCCCATAAATCACATTTATTTTCTAAATAATAGGAAGATTCATTGTTTTCTGCCAAGCAGTGTCACCTGGTAATAGAAGTCAGTCAAAGCAACAGTAATTTTCGCACCATAAAAAAGGTATCAAGCCTGTTCACTGAGTAGGATGAGTACTATTGATCGGGGGAGGGAGGCTGGGGGGAGCCTATAAAAACAGGAGACAAAAGCAAAAAATCAAGTAATGATGTGTCAAGCATGCAATGAAAAGTCTGTTAACGTTTCCATTATTCAGCTTCCCTCCCCAGATTCATCCTTGGAAGCATTACAGCCCCAGCCCTGCTAGGAAATCTTCTCCTCAAACCAGGGCTGCAAGGGGTTAATGGTGCAAGAGCGACACTTAGAGAAGGGGAGTACCAACCAGAGTATAAAAATGAAGGGAAAGGTTCTACCATCCTCTCTATTCATCGACGCAGCAAAAAGCCTCAGAACATATCAGTGAATTGGCTTTTTCTGCTGCAGAGAGACAGAGGGATAAAGGGTCAGGGATGCGGTGAAGGCGAAGCCAAAGCTGTGGAAGACACACATACCTGTGCTGAATGTGTCCCCCATGTGAGGGGCTAGAAACCACAGCGGTTCCCTCCCTCCACCCGTGCCCTGGCTGAGTCCACTCAGAGTCAAAAAAAAAAATAGTGCGACAAGAAAAGCTGAACATATAAATGCTCATTCTCAACATTTACCTAAACTTTTACAAAAAATGACCCTCTCCCACCGTCACTGCAGCAGATCAAGTACACCAAGTACTTCCAGACTTCCCAGCTGAGTGGCTGCTTGCTTCTGCAGCCTCGGCAAATCCATGCACATTTCAGCAGGAGGCAAAGCATTTGGCTGAAGGTCTCGCCAGACCACTGGTGGAGAGGGACTGAGACCCATTGGCCTCCGCCAATTCTATCACCCATGTGCCATAGACACAATTTTCATACCCAGGGCTGGTGTGACATCCTGAAGGATCCTGCATGCTTCTTCTTAATGACCACCAGCAGCGCAGCCAGCAGTAATGGAAATGAAAGACCTACCTTGAAAACACTTTGAGTTTTTTCTGCCCATGTCTGGGCATCTCTCACTCTCTAGATTAACTTCAAGAAGTACAGGGCTAGTCCCTTCTGACTTTCTAAATCATGCCTTCGTAGTCTCAGTTCTACAGCAGCAACAGGTGAAGGCATCATTACCCTCTTCTACTCAATCCCAGCAGAAAGTAGGCCTAAAATAAAGACAGTCTCGCAAACTTTCCCTTCTGTCAAGAGACAGTCATCCCTTCTTCTGATGACTTGAATTTTTGAACTAGGTTAACCCTTGTTAAGAAGAGACTCATGAATTTTCTGGGTCAAAACAGATTCTGAGGCAGGTCATTGTTAGCAACTTAAACAAAACATTACTAAGCCACAGACCTAAAGCTATCTGCTAACTAGCCTAGGAAAAACTTAGTAATCTCTGTGTGAACCAGCGGTTATTTCATAACTGGGCTGGTAGAAACACCTATAGCTCTCTAGCTTTCTCAGCCGACACATCACAATAAAACATGATATGAGGTGACTCATTACCATCATGTTCTATCACATCCCATCTCCTAATGCAACCTGAGACTTGCATTACGCATGAGCTGAATAATATTTTCCTAATTATTCATAATAGAAAAATCTGTGGTTCCAAGGGAAGCAGTTTTGTTGCTTAAAAAACCACCACCACCAAACCTGAATCCTGCTGAGAAAGAAGAGGTCATTGACTAAGGCGGACCCAAAAAACCCCCAAACCTTTCTTGCAGACCACAGCAGGACTGTCTGTTGGAGCAGAGGCACAGCAAGCAGAGGTTAACTGCCACTCAAACCTGTGTCTGCACTCGGATCAAAAACCTATTGGGCAAAATCATATTTAAAGTACAACTGGATGTGAACCAGAACTGCAGAGCCAGACACAGTCTGAGATTTGACAGATGCTGACACAACCTTTTCGGAGGTCGAATCAATGGACCAATTTTGACTTTGCACTATAAGAATCAGTGTTTGATGTCCTGTACCCTCCCATCTCTCTGGATCCTCCCTTCCATCAGTGATGTTTCCTCACAAATAACTCCCTAGAGGCTTAAGATTTCCCAAAAGGTGCTGGGTGACTCTAAAAACCAGTGAGTGAACACTTGTACACGGCTGTCCCTGCACAAAAGGTACTGAGGGGAATAGGGAAAGTCAGAGCCCAGACTGCTACAGATGAGAAATACCAGCTGTATATTAGACAAAAAGGAGCTGGAAGTGGAAAAGCTGTTGGGCTGCCACAGGCAGTTTTGCAGAAATTAGGGACACATGGAGTGACATTGCCGACACCTCCAGGCACTGCCTGCGGGGATGTGTCTTACCAGGAGCAAGGTGTCTTCCCAAAGTTACCAGACCCTTCTCCCTGGCTGGCAGGGATCAAACAGTCAGTGCCAATTTTCCATGGGAGCAGGAAGACTAGCACTGGCAGCACCAAATGCTTCTCACAATAAAACACTTACTCCACAGTCCATGTGTTGCCATCCTGCCAGCAAAGCAAAATTATAGACAGTTAACGCTTGCAGCCTGAGTGGCGGCAACAACGAGTGGTGGCAGGAGCTGCACCTGAGTCAGGAGGTCCACATCCCATCAGCTGCCAAGGAATGCCCTGTGACGTGATTTCAGCTGAGGGGGTGGGAAGGAGGGTGAAGGTGTGTGGGACCACACTCTGTAGATACCATCATTGCCATGAGCTCATGCATTCTCATTCAGGAGTCTGTGGTAGTCTGGCAAGGCTGAAGGCAACAGGGCCAGGCTTCAAGCTCTGGTCTGCTCTTCTTGCATCCTGGGCTTTGAGTCCTTTTTCTCTTTCTGTCAGATGATGATAACGGGGTATTAGCAAGTTGCTAAAACCCTAGTCATGCTTGTCCAGGTGGTCATCACAATTTATGGGGCTGAGCAAGAGCCACTGTGTAATGAGCTTTCCTAACATAACTGAGATGGTGATCAAAGGTAGGAAATGGCTTTGCTGTGAGAAAGGGTTCAGTGTCCTGCATGTCTTGAGCCATAAAAGGGCTTGCATGAGCGAAATGTGTAAAATCATGAGTGGCATGGGAAAGGTGAATGAGGATGTAGTGTCCACTGCCTCTTCCAATGTCAGGAGGGAGGAAAGGAGGAAACCAAGAGAAGCTTGCAGGAAAGAGGCTGAAAAAACAGGGGCTATCTCTTTACCCAACAGTCAGGTGAGGAAACCCATGCCATAGCACACAGAATCTTTAGTTTTCAAGGTTCAGGCAATTGAACAAGTCAATGGAAAAAAATACTGAGCAACAGAAAGACTGTTTCTGGATCCAGGAGCCTCTGACCCACAGAACACTGCAGCTGGGAAAACATTTTGGTGAAGTATAATTACATGCTTGGCCTGTTCCTATGCTCTTCCCTAGGCATCCACCATTAGTCACTATCAAAGACAGGACAGTGGGCCAGGCAGCTGACAGATCACTTTTATGGGTATGAAGCGTGACTCATAGAACTGGGAAGGCTCTGGTGCTGGTTACCTCCTCGCCAGGAATCCTGAAAGAGTAAAACCCATGTTGTCACAACACTAGCAGTATGGCAGGTTGTGGCTTGCATCTGCTGCTAGAATCAAGTCTTGCACCTTTGATGAGCGTCCCTTCCAGGTGCCGTGGGAAATGTCAGCTTAACCCTCCTTAATGTCTCTGTAGAGCTCGTTCTCTTCCTCTGCTTTGAATGTACAGTATATTAAAGGAGCTCCAACCTCTCTCTTGTTCTCACGAGGCAATATGCAACCAGCACTGCTCATCTTAACATGTTAAAGCATCCAAAGATGTCATACATTGGGGCTCGAAAAACCACACAGAAACATACATTTTGTAAGTTTTAACCTAATACATTTAAGAGGTGTATTTTCCTACTGGCTTTGAAGTGATCTATCATTTTGCACTGTTAACTCTCATCTTAAAAACCTGGAACAAACTTTAACTTAAAAAGTAATAGAAATTTTCCCAACTGTAATTCTCTAATAGCGTGATAATGTTAAAACAGGTGTTAAACCTGTTAAACATGTTAAACCTGCCGTATCATAAGACTTCATTAAATTCCAACCACTTGCAGCCTAAAGAACAAGCAAGCCAGTCTGCATTGACTAAAGGATGAGCACTTCCCAAAAAAAGGATGGGAAAAATTCTGTATCTGTTTATTAAAAAGGTGTATGTGCAAGCTGGTGGAAACAGGCGTTGAAGAGATAAACATTCAGCCAATGCAGTGAAGTCCTGTTCCCTCATTGGGAAGATTCTAGAAAACTTGTGAGCACTTCCAGGCAGACATGAAAGCTTTTACCTGAAATCAAAGTGTTAAGACTCATCTTGAGAGCATGTGTTTTGACCTTCCTCTTGGACTCACTTCTTGCTTTTTGGGCTTGCCTTGCAGTGACAACATTAGGCCTTCTGGAAGAGGCAGAAGGGAAGTCTGGGATACTTGGCAATGTAGCTCAAGATGTGCCAAATGTCTCGAGCAGTTTCTGCTTGTTGTGATGACAGCAGCAAAGTAACTTACCCCACGCTTGCAGACGTCATCTTGGGTCAGCCACTTGGGAAGTGCTGCTCCTGCTGTCAGTACTTAACAGCCAGTGGCTAAGAGGGCACGAACAGGATACTTAATAAAACTGACACTCCTCAACACCCCACCTAATCCTTTTTGGCTAAAAATCTTGTGAAATATTGAAGTGTGTTGACACAGGGCAACTGAATTGATCATAATTTTCTATATTAACATTTATTAAAATTTAACATCTGTGTGTGGCTTTAAGTGCCCTGTTTTAATTCTCATCAGTAGAGAGGAAAATTGCCTTGCCTAGAGTTTTAGGTGCTGCAGGTAGCAATAAGCAAGATTTTGCAAATAGCAATAAAAACTCACTTAAGACCAAATTTCAACTTGCTCATTGGGGAAAGGAGAATTAAATATACCTAACCATGGGCAATCATACCATCCGTCCCATCAGTATGTGAGTTACAAGGGAGCAGAATTGTCCACAGGAAACAATATGAGAGAGCACTGAAGTTTGAGCTAAGTCTGGGCATAAAGGAGCAGGATTGCACATGAAAGAAGAAAACAGATCTGAAATGCAAGAAGGACTAACCTGTGCATCCCAGGAATAAACTGTCCTGTGCTACCGGCACACAAAGTGAAAGAAATAATGGTATTAATACATTTCTGCAGAGACAGAATAAAACAACGACATTCAATATAGCAACAAGCTAATCCCACCACTTGATAGGCACTGGTTTGGTGGCACATGTCTATGAACATTCCTGAAGAACAAGTAGGTACAAGTCACACATTTCAGATGTGGTTGGGAGAACATGCAGTTTAATGCTTCCCTGATGACTATTATACATTTTCTGGGTACCTGACTCTCTTCTTTTCAGAAGAAGTATCTTTTCATTATGTTATTTCAACAAATACCTACAAAGTATCATGAGATAGTTCTGAAATTTGGAAGAAAAACCAGGTCTCTGTAAAGGCAGCGAAGCTGGCAGAGAAAAACGGAGTTTCGTGTTACCTGTAGAAGTAGGGTTTATAGATCTGCCAGCTGTCCATGGATGTGGGAGCAGCACTGAGCAGAGACTGGGCAAAAACTCAAAAATAAATATTTATCATTTTGACACCTATGCTCTCCGAGATCATTTATTTAGGATCAAAGTCTTGCCAAACTTTAGTTCAAAGAGCAGGCTGTGCGCACCTCTAAAAGGTGTGGAGAAAGAACTGAATTTAAACAATTTCCACAGTGACAGCTTCCAAGTGAGGTGCAAGAACACTTACCTGTCCATATTTTGCTTGTTTATGATAGTGACCCATTATCTTAAGATAAAATGCTTTGATTTCAGTGCATCATTTTAATTATACTGTTACTCAACTCAGTGTGTGTTTTGTATCCTAATAATTTAGTTTTCTTATAGGCTACTAAAAGGGATCAAACCCACTTTTGATCTCTGAGCCGAGGCATCTACTCTGTAAAGAATTACTTTGCAATACATTTTATAAATCACGTCAGGTCTGTATTTAAACTTGCCCAGTTTCTGTCCTCAGCTCTTCTACAGAAGTGTTGTAGGATGGTCAGGAATCTGTCTCCAACTTTCACAATACATTTATTCACAGCCATTCTTAGGCCAGCATCATCTGTTATCAGTTGTGGTGTCTCACCTCACACCCACCTGCATTTTTCCTGTCCGAACACATACTTTAAGTAACTATATCATCATGCAGCCTTCACCTTTGGCAGATGGATTCACTGGATTACAAAGACCTCACATATGTGCCTGCTCATACATACGTGGCAGATGCGGCACCACATCCAGGCTGTCCTTCAAGCAGACTGATAACCCTGCTTCACAGTGTGCAGTTAGGCTGTCACTTTTCAGTTAAAATCCAGAAATAACAAGGCTGAAGGAAGGAATTAGGTTCCATGGCCATACCCACATTTCTTAATTTCTGGGCAAGCTTGGGCAGATTCTAAGTAGTCATAGAAAATATGATCCCCATGGTTCTTTCCTCTGGGGCCTCTGTGTTTCCCAGGAATTTCTCTGCACAGGAAGCACAGGGCGTAGGAACCCCGCTGCAATTTTGCCAGCATCTCTCCAGTGGGATAAGGATGATCTTGGTGAGACAGGCTTCTGTGCTAATTTAGAGGTTACCTTCATGTCTCCTATCTAATTAATGTTCTACCTTACTTCAATCTAACATAGTAATCAGAGTCAAGAAGATATTTATGCACCAAATCCTGGTCTGCTCTAGCTCTTCAAGGCACATTTGTGATCCAGAGGCACTCTGTTCTATGACGTGAGGCCACTCACAGCACAGGGACAGCCCACGGGAGACCAGCCCTGTGCTGGCGTCACCTCTCCCTTCCTACACCTCTCCTGCTTTTCCAAAGCAAATATCATTTTCCCAACAAATAAGGAGCATGAGTAGCTTAAAATTGGCATATGTGCTGCAGAGAAATTCTTCCAGAGTACAGAAAGCGTACTAAATGGGATGCAATTCAAGATGGTTTTTATTATCTAGGATGAATGTTCCTTGCACCGCAAATGTGCAAGCTTTGTTTGAGGTATACACTCCTTGTGGTGATGTTTCCAGCCAGCAAGAACCTTCATTTTCCAGCACCAGTCATTTAACATAGGGACTGTATCAATTTGCAGAAGGAATAACTTAGTGTGCTTGTGGACCTGTTGTGAATGCAGACTCTCCCCTTTAAGCTTTGAGCACAAACTTTAATTGAAACTAAACATGAACAACTGAGGCCAGCTGTAGTCTGTAGTACAGTGCAAAGGGACATAGTATAAAGGAGATTTTTCTTTATTTTTGAAATATTAGTAACACTGCACAAAACAAAAAAGTGATACTTAAGTGACAGAAAACTGGTACTCAGTCTTATTTCATATTAACCATAATTTAAATACCCTAACAGAGTTCATGTACGGTTATATGATTGCGTAGGGTTACACTGGGTAATGTAAGCATTTGAAGCTAAACCATTTAGATACCAGAGACACCAGAATTCGTTATATTGAACCATGCTAGAATGCAGAATTGATTTTTCTGTTTAGCTTCTTCCTTACACCATTATGTGCATTTCTACATCTTTTAAACGTTAAGGTGAGTGAGTTTCTCCAGGACTGTGGACTTTCAATATTGCCAGGTTTAAGTCTGTTACAGAAACAATGTATTGGCAAGAGGACAACGAAGGAAAGCCCCAAACGAAAACATAAGCTGCTGACTCCTACCTGGACATTAAAAAGAAGAGGCAACATACTGACAAGAAACATGCAGGTAAAAGGCAATGGAGGGCTCTGTACAAACTAAAAGGTTAAGAGAAGCAAGGTGTCATGCACATGAGACAAGTATGGGAAGCAGGGAAGTAATCCTGTCAGAAAATACATATTCCTTTTAAATTGAAGATATATTTTCAAGCTAAAAAACAATTAGTCCTGCAATAACGTTGATGTAAAATGCTTTCATACATAAAGGTGTAAGTTCTTTGCAGAAACAACTCAATAAAACCTTATACAGATGCTGAAAAAATGCTTTTTATCTAAAACCTACTCAGCAGAAACAAAGAACAGTTTTAAAGTAGCACGTAGCTAATTTGTCTTAGATGCTGAAAATAACTTTTAAAATAAGGAATGATTTCACTAAATGATTCACTGGGAGTCAACTGTGCTTAAGGAAATCAGTGCTTACAAGAGACCATCATTGCACTAAGTTTCTTAAAATCAGAGGATATACCTTCATGATACAATTTAAAATGAAGGTATATTTTTAATAGCAGGGGCAGACCTTTGCTGTCCAACTTGGGGAAAAAGAAAACCATAAAAGTCACTTATTAAACTTGCACAAATTACCCTATAAAAGCTCACATCTTAATCCCATTCCCAATGACATGAGTGAATAGGACTCCTCTTTCAACATGCCTGATGTCGATGCTGGAGTGACCAAACAAACAGGCATTTGCACAACCCTTTATATCCTACAAGACACATAAACAAACACTAGACTAGAGTCATTTTAGTCCCAGGGAAGGAAGAGGTAAGAAATTCTATAACGCTTTCCAATCTTCAAATGTAACACACTTCTAACCAAGATCAGCCTCATTCAATTTCCCTAACCTCACTGGCAAGAAAGCCACTCCAAGAAACTAGAAGAATAACATAGTGCAATTTTAGTACAGTTTTAAACATGAGTCACTTCCTTGCTAGCAGTGTGAACAATCAAAAAATATACACAAAAGAGGTGTGCTCAAATGTAACATTGTTGTCATTATTACAGAGGCATTGCCATAGTAGAGAAGTCCATTTTAGTAACTCCCTTTGGTTGACTTCTTCTTCTTCTGTTCATCTCTCTGCTTCTGCTTCCTCCTCTTGCTGCCTTCTTTGTATCCTGAGGAAACATGGCTTGTAAAACACTATTCACAGTATTCATGGACTTTTCCCTCTAGCAAAAGCACATGTTCTCTGAATGGTTTAAGGAATCTTAAAGAAAAGATCTGGCTTTCTTATGTCTTTTTTGAAGTGATAGTTCTACTACAACCCCAGTTCTGCCATATCTCTTATATAGGATAGAAAGAAAACAACTATCAATCTTTGAAGTTTGAAAAGCTCTGGAGAACTTTCAAAAAACTTCAAAGCCATTCAGGAAAAGCTTCAAAATTAGAGCACATGCAAAACCAGAATAATTTTCAAAATGGAAGCAATAAATAAGACTTATACAGCAGGAGCTATTTAAGTACTGGCGTTTCCTGCTTACAGTAGTCAGATTTACTGCAATATTTGCATTTCCATTTTAAGACTAAGGAATGCTGAGAATCCTGAGAAAATAAGAAGGTGCTCAGTGTTTACCAATATGCATTTTATCTGCAGGTCATCAGCCTGTTCATGCTTAACTGTGCACCACAGGTTATATTCTACTGCAGCTCCAGTGGTGCACGGAAGCATTAAGTTCAAGCAACAACTTTTTGCTAGAGGTTCAGCAGGCACAAGCTTCCAGCCATGTGATCATCATCCCAATGTTTTTTTTCCCCCACAAAGGTGCACAAAAACCAGTTCTTGCTCTGCATCACATTCTCTCCTCCAAACTTGCAGTAAACTGCAACTTGCTAGCAGACTTGCATGGGCAGTGAACTGCGCAGACCCAACACCCCACCTACCCAAGTGCACTTATAAATCTAAACCCAAAGCAAGCAAATGCTTTCCTCAGATAATCATTCTGTGATGCTTTGAGATAGCTGGAGGGATCTTTTAGCTCAGCGGTGCTCTGCTACTGGGAATCAACACCTTCCAGTGAACAGGGTCAGCATGGAGCCCCTGCAAGCCAGCTGAGAGGCAGGGCTGGGAGTCAGAGGAATGGCCCAGGAAGAGCACAGTTCTGCCTGTCCAGAAATCTCATTTTTTCCTCTATTTTATCTGCAGACAGGCAGCAATGACCCTGAGGAAGCCGTGTCACCATTACACCTGGTTCTCCATCAGTTTAGCACCCACAGCAAAATTAAGAAGCGAAAAGGAAGTGGTGTGAGGTCAGAGGAGTATGAAGCCACGCTGTGGCTGGAGCGTGCTCTTAATCGGAGACCCTCACAAGTGCAATTAGGGTTGTGCCCATAGCAGAACTGCAGTTCTTTGGTTTAAGACTTGAGGAAGACCAAGAGAGACAGTCTTTGGGTTAAAATCACTAGAGACACTATCAAAAGCTTGCGTGTTAAAGGAAATACACTCCCTTGTAGCAAAAGGGAACTTCCTAGGTTATCATTCTAGCTCCTTCGCTGTATCAACAGCATGACTTCATCTTTTGCAATCATCTGAGTCAAGCAGGATATTTATTTAGAAATTGTGCCATGAGTGATTAGCCTGTGCAAAGTTAGAGTGGAAACCAGTTTCATTGTTTAAGGAAGAGAAAAACTGGCAGTGCTTTGCAGAATTGCAAATGACGCTGTGTTTGCCCCTAACCCTGCCACCCTCCTGAGCTACAGTCTTATCCCTGGCGACACTGTGTGAACCTCTCCTAACTGAGAACTCCATCCATGAAGTTTACTTCAATGTCAGCCCCTTGGTCACCTATACATTGTCAAAATATGATCCCTTGGTATTTAATTTACTGCTCTAAGGCACACATCTCAAAAGGGCTCAAGTATCTCTTTGCTTTCCCACAGAAGCCAATGGAGGCAGAAGAGACGTGCTGAATCCTAAGTATCAGTCATCAGTCAAGGGGTGTTATTCAAAGGATTCTTTCCTTTACTGGAGGGAAAAACAGCATCATATCAGCTGATCAGAACTAGTTCATGTAATAACTATGAAACATTAGCACAGATATTTGGGAAAGGATCATTAAACCCTAATAGGTTATTAGCCTCATAATTTTCTCATTTTTCATTCTCAAAACACTGCCAATATTTTTAAAAAGCTTTCACATCCAGGCATGATTGCATTTGATATTGCTATTTTATATCATAATACTTTTTTCTTCTTGCAACAATCCATTTTCTTTAAATGTTTGAGATTTTGAAAGCAATTCTAGTAACTCTTCCTTAAAAATACTGTGAGTCAATGTAAGTTATGACTTGAAATGAATGCCACACAATTCACTGTCTTATAAATGAAACAACTCAAATGTTAAAATAATGTGGTATGAAGATATTTAGGCATTTGACAACATGGTTTCCTACCAGCCTCTGGAATGACAAGGGTGAAAAGTGGAAATCTTTCAAGTGTTATCACTGACACACAGAAACAGATTGGCCAAAGTAGGAGATAACACACGAATACAGAGTATTCCTCAAGAGAAAACTGCCAGGTCTTTTCTGTTTCAAGCCTGCTGTGATACATAATTTCACTCTCAACTATTTTTTTTTCTACCCCCACCTAAGAAGAAAGAATGGGTCAAACTTTGTCAGCCAGTTAGCTCCAGTGAGGCTATGCTGGGTGATAACAGGATATGGACCTGCTGGAGCAAATTCAGAGGAGGGCCACAAGGATGATCGGGGGGGCAGGAACACTTCTCCTATGAAGCAAGGCTGAGAGAGCTGGGATTGTTCAGCTTAGAGAAAGAAGAGAAGGCTCAGGGGATACCTTCCAGTACCTTTCCAGTACCTAGAGAAGGCCTACAGGAAAGCTGGAGAGGGTCTTTTTACAAGGTCATGTAGTGATAGAAAAAGAGGTAATGGCTCTAAACTGGGAAAGATTAAATTTAGATCAGATATTAGAAAGAAATTCTTCACTGTGTGGGTGCTGAAGCACTGGAACAGGTTGCCCAGAGAAGTCATGAATGCCCCATACTTGGAGGTGTCCAGGACCAGGTTGGATGGGGCTTTGAGCAACCTGATCCAGTGGGAAGTGTCCCTGCCCATGGCAGTGTGGTTAAAACTAGACGATCTTTAAGGTCCCTTCCAATCCAAACCATTCTATTAGTCTATGATCAGGCAAAAAACCTGATCCAAACAAGTGAAGCATCTCCTAACAAAAATAAAAATTACACACCAAAGAGTCAACCTTTTTGAGCTACTTCACTTGGATCCTTCAATCAGCATATTTAGCTGTCTTGGTTACAAGACTAGCCCCAAAGTCATGAGAGAAAAAAATCTGAATTAGAAAGCTGCGTCCCCGGTACTATTTGATTAATTTGCAGTGAACCTGTGTCCTGGTGAGTTGCCAGCATCACAAAGCAGTCACGGAAATTTCCCATAGTTAGTGCCTGCATGAAATGGCTTCAGCCAAACAGTTCTGGCCTTGAAGAAAGGCTTTTCAAACTTCCACTGTTAGAAGCAATTGTTAGCCATCTAAACTCTAGAAATGCCTTTCAGGGTGGAGGGAAAACAGGCTGCTGAGAGCTTCCCCAAGCTTTGACATCTGGAAAACAGACTGACCTAAACACCGATAGGTATTGCCCTCACTTTGTATGTTCTTGCTTTTATCAGCTGCCAGGAGCAGAAATTGACAAAGTAAAAATCCACACCATTTGGAATTACACCTGGTTTATAAAGTGGATCATTCTTGTCTAAAACCAACAGCATTTGCTGACCCACTCTTTCCATTTCACCCTCTTCTGTTATACTCCCAGAACCATAAAGAGCACAGAAGCTATTCCACCTTTCATAAAGCTGCTGAAGGCTGAAACAAACTTCCATCAACACTTAGTAGCAACTCCCTCATCCACTCAGCAAGCACCAAAACAAACCAGGAAGCCTGTCTGCTGTGTCCCAGATTGTCTTTCCTTCTGGCTTTCTACTTCTCTGCCATCTGCACCTCCCAAAGTCACAGGTTTGTTCACTCACTGGCTATGAAATGTGTCACATTCTTGGGCGGCAACTGAAAAGGAGATGTGCACCCTGAGCGACTGATCCAAAGGGACAAGTGTCTTGGGGAAAACGCTCCTAACCCAACCCATTTCTGGTATCCTACTTCTTCCTGCCCTGCCCGACATCTGCCTGCTCTAACAAAATGCAGAGACGAGCCATGAGTCTGCTCCACCTTCCTTCTGCCAGCACAGGAGAGTGTAGGAGTCAGGACACAAGGTGTTGCATCATGACTGACAATTAAACAAGCAGCATTGCCGCTTCTCAACAAACATCAGTAAAAAAGGCCATGGCCTGATTTTTATAGATCTCCTGTAAAGGCGAAGATTTTGGAGGAGCCTCCTTCCACTTTCAGGCTCTGAATGCACTGAGACTGAGGAGGGGTGAAGGATTCATGCTTTCTGCTCAAGTCCCAGAGAAAATGGTTTTCAAGATCTACTAAGTTTTTGCTAAGACTGTGGCCATTCTTAAGCCCTCCTTCAAACAATGAAAGCAGTCAGGGCTCCGACATGCATGCAGAGTTTTAACAGGGCAATGGAGTGTGTGCAAGTTGGGTTCTGTAGTGTGCTTTCTAATTTTCTGCTCTTAGAAATATCTCTCTATTCAAAATAATAAATTGTAATGTCAGAGGCAGCTAGCTTACTTCTGAGTTGCAGCCACCATCTGTTTTTTGAGACTGACCACATTTGCATATGCCATTAGAAAAATTCACCCCAGATCACAGCTTCAGTATAATTTCATGTGTGTGACTCAATTTACAATTACAGCATTACACTACACTTTCACATTCCCTCCTTTCAGTCTGGGCCACTGCCCAACACACACGATGATTTGACCTACTAATTCTCCCGCCACATCCATAGCTCCTGCCTGTGCCACAGAGCATCACTGAGAGACAAACCACCTTTACATAAAGACCTGAGGTGACAAAACATCCCACCCTGTCTAGGTATGCCGCTCCACTATTCAATTATCTACACGGCTAAATCCAAGGGGCAAATTCTCCAGTTTCACTGGCCAGCCCAGTGATGTAATTCCAACTTTGATGTATTAGGGGACCAAAAAGATTTAGCAACTTACTGGGGCCTTCCTTCACACTTGTTCACCATACTAGTTTCCTTACCAATTTTGCTTAGAATTGCTACAGCATACCAAGCCAGATACAAGCTGCTTACCTGCTATTAATTAAGGTAACCCTATTACTGAATAGAGTCCAAGGTTTTACTCCCACGTGGCAAGCAAAAGCTTCCAAGGCTATGCAGCCTTGGAAAACCCTTCCATGTGTGTCCCAGGCATTTTCTATGGGAAGCAAATGGGTAGTGGGATGCCCTCGTACTAACAGCCAAAAAAACATGCATGAATGCAGCTCTGGCTAAGCCAGGGAGCTACCAGCCAGTCTCCAAATCCACCAGCCAATCTTCCCACTCTCTTCCCGCAGAAGAGTACAGCTGTTACCCTGCCCCACTTGTACACAGTTACAGCCAGGGGACGTGGAGCAAAGGGAGAGTGAACTCCCATCTCCACACGCCCAACATTCCACACATTAAATTTCCACAGAAAACAGCGACTTTTCTTTCCTTTCTCATTCCATTACATGCCCAAATACAAGTATGTGAGGGAATTATAAAGTAATTAGTTTGGATAACCTAGCATTTCGATTTTACTAGTTAGTGAAGTGTAATTCAGGAAACTCTATGCTGGTAAAAAGAACAGAGACTGCATTAAAGATGAGTTATAGTACAAACAGCTCAATTTTCCAGCAGAGGAATCCATGCCAGGACAGGATCGAGATTAGTTAAGCTAGTTCTTTTAAAGTGGTTTCCTCTTCAGGGATGCCAGTGAATGAAAATGCAGCAAAAATGAATTATTAATGTTGTAAGTTTTAGGTTAATGAAAGCTATTTCATTCAAAAGGAAGAGCAAATCTTGCAATATTATCTTCCAAATAATGATCTTTCATATTATGTATTTTTCAGTATTTTAACAATTAAACATTTCAACCATTCTTGCTAGATAAACGACAAAACTCTCAAGTATAGAGAAGTAGCATTTTTAGGGGTAGTTATCATTACCTCTACCATGAAGGGCTGGAACCCTCGAGTCTCTGCTGGTACTAACACCACTTTGACACAGCTCGGATACCACTATACACTGTACAGTCAGGGAGCACAGTACTTGCAGTATCTGAATTCTTATTAACAAATACTTGTTTGGAGCTAGAGAACTGTTTGAGATATGCAGTGACTTCAGAGCATAAGAGGTGAAATTTTATTCTAAAAGGCCATTATGAAACCAGGAACAGTATGAAACCCAAAGCAATTTCTACTAAAAATTTCTACTAACATACGAAGTATCTATGTTAGATGGAGAATCAATTTTAACTCTTATTTTTTTATTATTAAATACCCACTGCAATGACTGGAAATCCTAACTAAGGTGAGGATTCATCTCACCTCTGGAGATTGGTTGCCAGTCTAAACGAGTTGGCCAGCCCTTCTCCGTCGCTAGAGAGAGACGGCCATTTCCAGAAGGACTCCCACCACATTGTCAAGATGAAAGCTATCCCATTCTCCTTCATTTAAGTTTGCAACAGATTTACAAATTAAAAATCAAACATTATCGCTCTTAGAGACAGGGAAAAAGAAAACCATTTCACTTCAGGAGAATTGTTAATGACTGAAGATTTGCTTGAGATGCTCTAACTAGGACAAGGTCTAAAACTGCCGTGCAGTCTCGCTGCCAAGGGCCACACACCAGCAGTGGTAAACCCATCTGATTCGAGGTGGAATGGTGCCCAGTTTGAGGTCATTGAACTTAAGTATTTTCAGCTGAATTGAGTGGGCTTTGGACCAAGGCAGAAAGAGATGCTATTTTTTCCCAACTCTGGCCTGTGTAAGCACGGCAGCTGTTGCAGTGATCAATGAGAAGCCAAGCGGGAGCAAGTAAGTGGTCTATCTAATTACAGAGCTGCGCTGGTGAAGCCTGCTTGCTGGGCAAGGCAGTTGACAGAGGTGAACATCCATGAAGGAGAATGGCATTATTGGGAAGGGCTCGTGCACAAACTTCCCAGGGAAGGATTAAGACACTCACGTAGGTTTCTATGACTGACTCGACCAGTTCTTCAGCAGCCCTGTCCATCAGAGGAACAGTAGGCAAAATATTAAAAGCAACAGTAAAATCTTACTGCAATCAAGTTTTCATCCTTAATCTTTTATAGCGACTCTACATACTGGTAGAAGGGAAGGCTTTGTGATTGCATAAATGCTTCTGGAAATTCATACTAATTGCAAACTTGTGCATCTTGGAGCATAAATAGATTCACAGTGAATAGTCTTAAGCAATCTTAAAAATTGCTCCAAAAAATTGGAAGGTGCATGTCAAACTGAGATGCTCCTTGGAAATCATTACAAAATATTGTTCTGATTGCAGGAGAACCTCAAGTCTCCAAATGCAGAGCCAACGTTTTGTTTTGCTGGCTACAGACACAGGAGATAAAATCTGTAACCTTTGCGTGGGACATCAGCCCAGAGGTTACATTCAGGTTTCTGTAGAGAAATTTTTAATTTTGGTTTTGTTTTTTTTAAAGAAAATATTCAACTTTGTCATCTCTAAAGAGACAAAACTTGCAGCAACAGCTTGAGAAGGACACTTATCTGAATGTTTCTATTTTTTCAAGCTGTCATCCCACTTGATATCAGAAGACAGTGTTAGATTTAAAGACTTATAAACGCAGCAGAAGTTGGTGCAGCACTGGGAGTACAAGAGCACGTGTTCTGGGGTAGAGTGCATGTTCTTCGTGCACTGAGAAGCCTCATGTGGCTGTGTTTCCCAGCACTTCACCTAATTCAGCACTACAGAGGAGGGCCCTTGGCCTGGGCATCCAAGTAGAAAAGCATCTTCATGTTTCAGAAAAACCTGTCCTGGCAGTCCTGGATGACCTTTGACCACAGGTTCAAATTAAATTAAGTAGTTATGAGGACTCTGTTGTCCAAGACAGCCTCTGGACTATATTGCTGAAAATTACAGGAAATATATCAAAGGACTAATCATTTCCAAAAATAACCAGGACAATGACCACACTCCAGGGTTCACCTGAACATTCTCAGCCCTCTGTTAGAATTTAGGTGCCTAAAATTGCAGCTTCTAGAAATAATACCAAGTTGCTGAACTCCTCCTTTGGCAAGGAAGTCAAGGACAATTAAAATAAACGAATGTGCAAAATACTGTGATTAGTCAATCTCTAAAAGGCCTCACTTTTAAGAGCAAATAGCATAGGTACTTCAGCAGCATAACAATATTTGCCCTGGATCCTTGACTATCCCAGGATGTTTGTGAATTTAGACAAGATTAAATTGAAGAGTAGAGCTAATGCAGGATGGAGACACGCAGGCTGCCATTTATTATCTACCAGGGAGCTAACATTAAGTCAACACACAGCAGCAAACTGTTGCTCGGCTCTTTGGTTTTTCCTTTTGACTAGTTGATGGTTCCTTTTCTGTGCATTTCTCATCAACATGCTTGTGCACACCTGATAAATAAAATGGGGTCTCCAAGCTGCTTGTAACCCGGCTTCTATCTTGTTCTTCCACCTCATCACTATTATAATGATAGGCATATCTGGGGGAACTGGAAGGCTTGTGAGACTTCAGCAGGCGAGGGTTGGTTGGCTGGGAAGGCAGAGCGTGTTGTCCTCTCCGTCTGCACTCCTCGGCAAAGGCTTCTTCATCTGGCTCACCTGAAAAAGCAAAGTGCAATAGAAGTCAGCTGCATCCAAAATGCTTAAATTTTGTCCAAAAAAACCCTCAAAACTGGGCTGGAAATTGAGTGTCACTAAACTACTGCTTTGGTTGTGTTTACCTCACAGATGTCCCTGTCTATCTACAGATCAGGGAGTGTCTGGAGCAGAAAGCTCCATCAATGGCCTCTCACCACACTGGAGCCACCCAAAGAAGTCAGATGGATATGGCAATTCTGGTGCCGCTGTTTCCTTTCTCCCAAAAGGCAGGGTCAGTGAGCTAAGCACATAGCCTTGCACAGTATTTCTGTCCTGTGCAGAGCGTGTCACATCATCTCACCTCACCTGGACTGTTGGCCTAGGAAAAGCTATAGGGGAAGGAGGGAGAAACACCCAAGCTGTCTGCAGGGATGGGAGAAAAACAAAGCCAACATGGGTTCAGAGGGGCTGGATTTCAGACTTCCACAGCTGGAAGGATGGTAGAAACATGTGAAAGACCACATGAAGATGGGAAATGGGGTTGAATATGTAAGAGCTGAGCAGAGTCCAACGGGCAAGGCAGGCACACACAGCAAAGGCAAATGAACACAGTGGAAATAAAAACTCAATGTTTGTAAAAAATAATATAAAAGATAAGGTATTCCAGTCATACTCATACTATTTCCAAATGACACTTTCCTTTGCTGCAGAAACTGTAACGGTATCAATGTTGCAAAGTAGAGAAATTAGCTACTGTAACACAAAGAAAAAACCAGCAAAATCACTCATTGAAAAGCAAACTGTCAGATAACAAATAAAAAAGCCAAAGACATTCAACTGGGAAAATAAGAAAAAAAAAAAAAGAGTGAGAAGAAAGGTGTGTACCACATTTGTCTCTTAAAGGCTTCTTAAAGTTTCATTAATTCAATTACTTAAGTACTTTTAATAGAGCTGATGAAATACGGCGTCATTTTATTTGCATCAAAAGTGGTGTGTCACATTCTGGAAGTTTTTCCCGGGATGTACCTGGCACCAGCTGCTTAGAGAGGGGTGTGTGCTCTCAGCTAATGCGTGTGCTCTTAGTTCATGGCTGGAAAATGCTTTGAAGATGGAAAAAGCACCACGTATGCAGTAAGGAACAAGAGCAGTAATACCCACTTCATTGTGTGCACCAAACCACTACCAATTTCAAACAAAACTGGTTGCATTGTCTTTAGCCTGCAATTCTAGATGGGGAGACACTTCTGAGGGCATGAGGAAAAGGCAAGGTATGTTTAAGAAGTCATTTCACAGTGTAATTCAGCACCCGAAGCCTTGCAGGAGAAGAGGACTTCAACACATGCCTCAAATCACCCCACCATGAATTTGAGTACCTGATGTGCATGGCTATTTCACAGACTCACCATTTTCCTGAGCTGTTAGGTGCCAGTTTCCCCCCAACAACACTCATGCTTTTTTACCCTGGAGTCTCCTGCACTTCCAAAGAGTTAAAAAAAAAAGCACAGGAAACACACCAGTTGCACATACAAACACCAAGTCAAGAGCATTTACTTCATAACAAATTATAGTGCACTAGAAACAGGGGATCCTGCCCCTTCCATGGAAACATAAATTGCATTGGTTTCTTTTGATGTGCAAATTTTTGCATGTTTAGAATTTATACTGGCAAGCAGATGTAGGATTGTGAATCACACTGCCGGCCGCTCTCGAAGCTCTATATGTGTGTGCGTGCGTTGCAGAGACACCCCAAGCAGACACACTAACATTTAATGCAGTGAAATATTAAACCAGATGCTCTAAGCTCTACACACACCCCATTAAAT
Organism: Neomorphus geoffroyi; assembly: GCA_033558235.1. Classification (NCBI taxonomy): domain Eukaryota; kingdom Metazoa; phylum Chordata; class Aves; order Cuculiformes; family Neomorphidae; genus Neomorphus; species Neomorphus geoffroyi. The sequence goes on from JAUMJM010000004.1 coordinate 37,002,204, forward strand.
TACTCCTAGCTACACCAGAGATCAGTCTCAACACCTTTAGTCCAATTCAGCTAGTGTGAAAGGCATAGTTTAACAATCATAGAATTATCAGTTTGGAAAAAACCTCTGAGATCATTAAGTCCAGCCGTACCTGTCCCCTTACTAAAACATGTCCCTAAGAAACTCATCTACCTGTCTTTTAAACATCCCCAGGGATGGCGACTCTACCACCTCCCTGGGCAGCTGTTCCAATCCCTGACCACCCTATCTGTGAAGAAATTCTTTCTAATGTCCAGTCTAAACCTCCCTGGTGCAACTTGTGGCCATTTCCTCTCGTCCTGTCACTGTCACTTGGGAGAAGAGACCAGCACCCACCCCGTCACAACCTCCTTTCAGGCAGTTGTAGTCAGTGATGGGGTCTCCCCTCAGCCTCCTTTTCTCCAGGCTAAGCAACCCTAATACCCTAATGGAAGTCTTCAAAATAATCGCACTCCTCCTTGGTGACGTACCCACAGCACCACTGCACGGACATCATTGCATGCTGGCCCTCTTGCACCCTGACACCTCCTTGATCTGCTGCTTGCAGTGAACACTCCCGCAGAGCTCCCTTGATCTGGGACCTGAGCTGTGCCACCAGCCCCACAACCCTGAGCCCCTAATGAAGTCACTGAAAGATCTTCCAACAGGCACTCTCTGCTGGAGCCCAACTTAAAGTAAAATGTAAAAAAGCAAAAGACATTCCATACTGCCAACTTTCCAATTAAATCAACTGCAACCTAAGAGAAGAAGAGGCAGGAGAACTTGTCTTGCTTTATCAAATCCCATGAGATGAGAACTGCTCTCCAGAGCAGTTTTTAGCTGTCAAATCCTGACAGTATGAGCACAGCTCCAACTCTGGAAAACGACAGTACCTGCTTGTTACACACCTCCTGTGAGTTTTGTGACAAGTCCTTACAACTACGCCACTTTTTGTCCGTGAAATGTCACAATACACCTCCCCAAGGCTTTGCCTGGAGTGTTCTCCAATTGCAGCTCTTTTGCAAGTGGTCTAGAACAAGGACTGTCCCCTCAGACCCACAAACCCTCCTCCAGCAAGGTTCACGGTTCAATTGCTCCATGAAAGTTAAAAAACCAATGACAACAAAAAAACCCCCGCAAACAGACAGTTCTTGTAATGCCTATTTCTCTTTCCTTCAAAAATGATCCCAAACCCCCAAAGCTGGACCTTGCACTGCACCATCACATCAGCTGAACATGTTGCACCAGTCCAGCGAACCCAGGAGAGCTCTGGATGCACTTGGTGCCGCCAGCACGCTGCCTGCTCTGCCTACACCCGTCCAGGACATGGGATCCGGCTGCTTCAGCTCAGGGTGTATCTGCGCAACACAGCTGTGGCTGAAACACAAGGAAAGGGCCCATGGCTGAGGGTGAGAATCAGTATGAAATGCTTAGATAGCATCCACTGAGAACAAGTGGTGAAGGGGCTGTTTGTGGACTTGTTCACACCCATCGTTTTTCCCAAAGGAGGCAGAAATCTAAATGCTAAAACCTAGAGCACAGCTTCTCAGTATTGGACTCAGGGAATCGGCATCCCTGAGTTAAACCTTTCCTTGTAAGCTTCCCCATTTTCTGACATCAAGGATTTGTAATTAGCATTTTCTTTGAAGCTGAGCTGACAGCTTATACTGTAAGAAAATTAATTCTTACACAGCCATTGTTATTACTTCATTGTTTGGGGCACACTGTGAAAGCATCGGCACACCAGAGGGGCTGTGTCTGTATGCCACAAAATGTAATAGAGCTGCAACCGAAGTCAAATACTTTATTAACTTTGATTAGACTACAAAATTAATATGTTTTCCTCCAGAAGAATAATTTGTTCTTCCTATTTCTAGGCTGCCTGTGTCTGCCCCCACCCATCCTTTGCCCCACAGCAGAGCCCGGGGAGGATGCAGAGCTGCTCCTCACCACTACACAGGCAGCACATTTTGCAGCTGAATCATAGAATGGTTTGGGTTGGATCATCTGGTCCAAACTCCCTGCAGCAAGCAGGGACATCTTCAACTCAATCAGGTTGCTCAAAGCCCCATCCAGTGTGACCTTGAATGTTTCCAAGGGTGGGGCATCCACCACCTCTTCAGGCAACCCGTGCCAGTTCTTCACCACCCCCATCATAAAAAATTTCTTCCTTATATCTAGTCTCAATCTGCCCTGATTTAGTTTACAACCATTACCCCTTGTCCTATGACAACAGGCCCTATTGAAAAGTCTGCTTCCATCATTCTTATAAGACCCCTTTAACCATCTCAATCGTCCAACAGAGTCCTTCAGTTTTCCCTTTCCCCCTGAAGTAAAGACAAGTTTTAGTTCAATAATTAGACCCCCAAAAACTGTCCAAATCTTTTCCCCTTTCTCCTGCAAGAGAGCAGGATTGCACCACAAATTAGTTAAATGGCATAACATCACAGTGGCTGCAATTCAAATATTGAATTATCTGTGGTGGTGTGCACAGCGTGAGCTTCCAAATCTTTGATCATCTATCTGTAATGAACATTGCAAAGCAAAGCTGAACTGTCATTTGGATCAACTATTTTCTCTTGTTCTACATGTTTAAACATATTTGAAACATTCGAGCCAGACTGAATAAAGCTAGCTGTACCAATTGCAGATATGATACTTTGTGCTGGGTTTGGCTGAGGTAGTTAGTTTTCTTCACAGTATCACACGTTTTGAATTTGTGCTGGAAACAGCACTGATAACACAGGGATGTTTTAGCTATCAGTGAGCAGTGCTTACACAGAGCCAAGGCCTTTTCTGCTCCTCACTCCACTGCACCAGCCAGCAGGCTGGGGGTGCACAAGAGGCTGGGAGGGGCTGCAACTGGCACAGCTGACCCCAACTAACCAAAGGGACTTCCATACCCCATGACATCACTCTCTGCAGTTAAAAGCTGGGGGAAGAAGAAGGAAGGGGGGAATGTTTGGTGTGGTGGCATTTGTCTTCTCAAGAAATCATTATGCATGATGGAGCTCTGCTTTCCTGGAGATGGCTGAAGACCTGCCTGCCAATGCGAACCAGTGAATGAATTCTTTGCTTTGCTTTGCTTGTGCACACAGCTTTTACTTTACCTTTATCTCAGCCCATGAGTTTTCTCACTTTTACTCTTCCAGTTCTCTACCCCTTCCCACCATGGGGAGTGAGTGAGCAGCTCAGTGGGGCTTAGCTGCTGGTTGGGGTTAAATCACCACTGACTAGAAGAGAATTTACTCTGGGAAAGGTGAGCTGCACAGGGAATCACCACAATCAAGTGCTTAGACATCACTGGAGTTTTTTCGACAGTGATGCTTGTCCTGGAAAAGGCTTTCAAGAAGACTAGTTGGAGGGAGTATTCCATAGCTGAGTTCAGAGCTAGAATATCCACTTGAGAAGCAACTTTCAGGGACCTCTAGCTTTAAACAGCCCTTGGTTTCTTCTTGTCGTCTCTCGTGCCTCCAAACCAGCACACCCACATGAGAGCCTGGGCAGCCGCGCCGTGAACCCGAGCAGGGGACTGACCCAGGTTAAAAATAACACTCTTTTTGCGAGTTTATTTTTATCCCAGCTCAGTGCCTGGATCCAGCATCATCGTGTAGCTGTTTGAGCCTGGGCAGGGAAGGGGGCAATTATCAGAGGCTGCTGGAATCAGCATCCAAATTACTGTGTTAAGCAGAAGGTCTTATCTACTAATGCAAATAAAAATCTAAAACTTTGCAGTTACCGCACTTGCAAAACCAGTCTGGAGAAGTTAAATTTCTAAGGGTTAATTCTGAAAATGAGGGATTTGGCATTACTAGTAGTATTTAAGAACAAGAATTAACTTTTGGTGTTTCAGTGACCCAGGTCCTCCCAAATGAAAAGCAGCTTCTTGGGGAAAAAGAAATTAAACACGAGCTGCATCATCCTAAAAAGCTGCATTAGGACCAAAACCTGCTTTCTGCTCCAAGCAAGAAAGGCTGAAAAATAATTTCCCATAGGTAAGTGCTGCTACATGAAAGGGTAAAATATGGATCCTTTAACCGGTAATTAACCAGTAGAGGGCAATATTGCCTATCATGAGGGGCAACATAATCAGAAAAGTCACTGTCAGCTTGTGTTTGTTCAGCAATAATCGATTTTATGTGTTTAAGACAAACTGTGGGTACAATTCTTGGACTAGGAGGGGGCTTTAAGGGAGCTGCCAGCTACAGCAAGGGGTCCACGTGTGCTCCTGTACAATGGAGATAATGCACAGGAATAAAATCAATAAGGCAGATGATACTCCAGGTGAGGTGGAACGGGTAAGTCACACAGAACTTCCCAGAAGAGCAGCCCAGCATGAGCTAGCATTATTCTTTTGTGTTACATTTAAGTAACATCCATGTACATCCTGGAAAAGAACTGAAATCCTACCAGGACTCTGTAGTAATTAATGACAAGACAGTAATTAACAGAAACATGCCAGTAAACATCCCGAGGATATCCAACCCCTGATTTACATGTACTACATCACCTCCTATGCCAAGAGGAAGCGGAGCCTTTGTGGTTCCCCCATGACAGCCCTACTGCTTGCATACTGATTTCTTATACACCTACATGCCCCCCACAAACTCGTCCTCAGAAATTAAGAAACAAAAAGTAGGTGCACCGGTTTGCTCAGTACAGAGAGGAAGACTTCCCCAAGGCTGTGAACAGCACACAGCCCTTCCTGTAACCAGCACCAGAAGATGCAACTGGTGAGGCACACCTGGCTTTGCCTAAGGAGACAAGACAGCTCTGAGCTAAAGCTCCAGCCAGTAGGTCATGCAAAAACGGCCTGCAGGAAACTTACTCCATTCAAATCCTTCTTGAATGATGGCCAGCATAGTGTCTTTCTAATAGCTGAAGACTTCGGAGTTGAGAGGCAGTGTATTTTCTGAAGCTCAGAGCAAGACAGCGTGTTGCTGCTTCTAGATGGGACTCAACTGGAAGCATTTATTGAACTTGCTCAGGGTGATGTTAGTCTGAGCTGATTCCGACTGACAACAACAAAAAAAAAGTGCAAAAGAAAAGAGCTTTGACTTTTTTCTCATTCCTTTTATGAGGACTTGGAATTTACCCTGCACCTACAGAAGGCACAGGCATTTCTGATGACTCAAATACACCCGCTGCTTCTGGGGAGAACTGAGCTGCAACTGAAGGACTAACCCAAAGTGAAAGAGAAAAAAATCCCCAGGTCAATACACTTATCTGAAGTCGATAGCACCATGATCTTTGTAATCTGTTGATAAGATTTTTGTGCTGATAAAGTTTTCCACTGTTACAGCAGCTCTGGTATTAATATTTACCTCAGCAGAAAATACCAAGGTTCTTCTGAGACTCCAAGCCTAACATTTGCTGGGAAATCTCATACTTTAGAGGAGCCTGTTGTAGCTGAGACATTATTTAATGGAAACAAACTACAGGCCTGGATCACCCTGTGCTGAAAAATTCCTGGCGATTAACTTGGTTTTTTGTTTCTTCTCTTAAAAGCTCCATATCTAATGTATTCTAGCACAGAGAAAACATCAGAAGACCAACTATCTCTACAAAAACATAGAAGAAGTGGTCTATTTTGGGGGATCAAACTTGAAAGTTGTTTTCAGTAAGTTGCCAAATCATCATAGTTCTTTTTAATTTCTGTTAGGAGTGAGGGATGCTTATTGTAGATACCAAGTCCAGGGTATTTTCCAAAACCACATCTGCATACACCCTCACCCCCACCCCCGGAATTGTAAGCAACACACTCAGCCAAGAAAATACTCCCTCACCAATACCGGAGGCTATGTTGAGCAAGTTCTTCTGATAAATCATCCTTAAACTTGTTTCTAAATGCCAGGAAACAATAATACTTTGACACTTAACAGGAGGAGTTATAAGACCCACTTTCAGGCTGTGCCCTCTCAGTTTTGTCAGACTCAACAGAAACTAAAATTTGCATCATGTTCTCTGTGGAAAACATCGCTGTTCGAGTTTTGGCAACGACAGCTTTCAAAAATCTCTCGCTTGCTATTTGAGGTGATGCTTATGAGAAAATGCATTTTAAAATCTACTGATAAAAAAAAATGCAAGCAGTCTCAAAAGCCGAAAGAGCCTGAAATCACTCAGAAACTACTTGGGGAATGCCAGAGCAGCTGCCCCATCTGCACCGTCGCTTCTAGGGACAGTGTTTTTGTAAAGCAGCACGGGAGTTTATTTCAACATTGAAGTTTATCAGCTAAAGCACGGGACAAAGGATGATGTTTGGGAGTCATCTCACACAAATCAGTGGCTTTCACCAGTTACTGGCAACCATTTTTCCTCCAGAGCAATCGCCCCTTTCTCAGTGCAGCTATTTTTGTTAAAGAAAGAGCACAAGGAGATTCAGGGTTTGCTCCAGTGACAGACATCCTTCCTGCACAATGCTAGGAGATACTTAGCCAAGCAGTGGCAGGAGTGCCCAGCTGGTTAGAAGCTGAAGACGGCAGCTCTCAGTCTGCACCCGAGGCAGAAACCTGCTGTCATGTCCCACCTCATCCTCTCCCCACCTCACACCTCGAGCTGGCTCCAACTGCACAGCTCTGCAATCATTAACACCACCACACTCAGATGCGCATGGCGTCTCCCTGCTCCAACTCCGAACTTTGTATTAAGTTTACAATGAGGGGAATTTGGGCTGGGCTTTCCCAGGCCAGGGCCAGCACTACTGTTGTCCCTCCTGTGGGAGCTGGGAGTTTCCTATGAGGGTGGGAGAAAAGTCCACAAGTGGCACGAGATGGTATGGGAGGTGGTGGTGAAGTCCGTGGGAAGTGATGGAAATAAAGGGGGACAGGATTTGGGGAAGAGGACAGAGACTGATGGAGTGACTCTCGCAGCGCTATTTCTGTCCCAGGAGAGCCATGGCTGCGGCACATCCAGTGTGCAGGAAAGGGCAGGGCTCAATACTTTTTGCTCAACACATATAGCTATCCTCTGCCCTTCTGGCTTTAAAAACTGGCAATGAACTTGCTCCTTTTATTTTCGCCCTCATACCCAGCTGCTCTGGTGCCAGCTCACGCTGTTCCTACCCAGCTGTGTCCCCGTGGAGCAGGGCAGGGAAAACCCCATGCTGGGCCTGCTCACCCTCCCTGCCCTGCAGCGGCTCCCTTAGAAAGCTCAGTCTTTTTGTTTTGTTGTTTTTTTAAGCTATCTGTACTTTCCATACCACCCCCGTACACACCTAAGAACCCCATTATATCCTGTTTTGAGCCCAGCATGTACCAACACGAATCCTGCATTCTGCCCAGCAAGTACCAACAGGATTCCTGCATTCCCATCACATCAAGCTACTCTAGACAACAACATTTCACCACAAAGGTACCCCATCTGTAAAAATTGGAAAAATTAAATGAGTACACACTAACTGCACCTGCACTGCAAATGGGTACTTTGAAAGGAGATGCCATCATGTTGTTCCCCTGAGCAGCTAAACGGGGATCTACGGTTAAGGCCACTCCTCTCGAACCCCTTCGAGTGGCACCAAGCTCTGCAGCCTGATATACAGCCAGGGGAGTTGTGGAAAGAGCCTGGATTTACCTCCTCACTCCCAAAACTTACACACTGGAATATCTTTTAAAGCCCAATGAATGGTCGTATGTTAAATCTGAGGCCAAACAGAAGTACAGGCTGAGCACATCTAGGCTTCTGCGGTTATTTTCCTTCTGCCGAAGCACATATAGATTATGCCAACTGCTCTCACCTTAAAGCTCTGGGATATGGGAAATGCAAATAGCAGGAGGTAACGTGAACCCCCACGTTTCCAGCAAGCAGAGAGATGACCCCATTTGCATGCTGCATGCTGAATTTTATTAAATTTAAAAGATTTTATCACACAGCGGTCTTTTATTCATTGCTGCATGAATTTTGAAAGGAAGCAAAGAGCAAGGAATGAGCTTCACAGCTTGACATATATAAATACAAATTAGCAAGATTTCAAGCTCAGAGTTTGAACAAATGGACCTGATTTTTAAACAGCAATTGAGATTACTTAAAAGATGATGCTTTCTACATTTTGCAGGGTCATTTCAGACCTCTACCATAGTTTCCTGCAAGTCATGTTGCATGCCACTACACTCCAGTGCTGTTGGTCAGATCCCCTTAAAAAGTTGCACCAGAGGCTCCTACTCCTGGGGCTTCTCTCCCTACCACACTCCCTATGCAACATGAAGGTAAGATGGGGCTCAGATCACTGTAACTGCCTCCCTCTCTTACATGGCCCTTCTTCCTCCAGAATTGGTATCACTGACATCAAAACACTCGATTCGGTTCAATAGTCAGAGTTTTTTTCACCTCACGTATATTTTAACCTCAGGGAAAAATCCCTGTAGGTTTCATCTCTACCACGAGAAAGCCTCACAGCTCACATTTCACTTTGAAATTGGATTTTGAAACGCAAAACAAAATCCTACTGAGAAAAACAAAAGAACTGGCCCTCACAATGCAACCTTCATACTCACTATTAGAAGAAAATAAATAAATAAACACAAAACATCCATGGCGCAACTATATGCAAGCCAGCTTGGTCCCCTACCCCAGACACAAGGTGCCTTCCACTGGCGTCCGCCCTCTCCTTGTGCCCAAGCAGAGCCCTACAGACCTTCACACCTCTCACACTTGTGCTCCAGAACCTCCCAATGCTGGATGAAAAGGCCCCTTTACTGCCCCTAAAGCCAAAACTGCCTTCAACCCTCCCAGGCGTTACCACATCCAGGTCCATCAAACCTGGCTACCAATTACAAAACTCCTCAGATATATTTCCATGTGACCCTCGCTGAAATGACCACCTTCAGTGCCTTCTGAGCAAGTCCTAATTTGCAAATTATACAGTTTAGTTCCAAATTTTTCCACATTATCAGTTTTAAATCAGTCTTCAAAACTTTAACGTAGAGCAAATCCAGGTTACCATAAGAGAAAAAAAATATACGTAAAGCAAAAAGCCACACTGCTAAATTCAAAAAGAATCTCATGAGTGACTTCAGAAAAATGTGATGAATTACTTCCCCAGCTGTTTTGTCAACATTTCCATAGTAATTTGGCAAAGGCACAAAATCACCAAGTTTATATTTTCATCAAATGGCTATTAGTGCTGTTGAAATCTCACAGACACAAGACAATAAGAGCAAGCCCATATACTGCACTGCCCATGCTCAGTTTGTAAGCTCTCGTCTTTTCAGGTTAATCATTTGAAAAATATTCTCCCTTCTACCCTGAGCCTTAAATATGACATTAGGGGTTTCACATATTAATTACAAAGAATTACAATAATTACAATTATACCCCACAATACGTCACTCATTCCTCATCCATTGCTACATTATTAGGACTAGGGCAAGCAAATTCCAGCTCGCAATGCCTGCACGCATCCTTGATTTACAGAGTTCCATATACAAAGACCATCATCCTTTAACTGACCCTGAAAATGACACGTGCTCAGAGTACAATGGGGTCTCTTCTGACAGCTCAATGGGTTTTCATGAACCTTCATCTCAAAACCCAACCCTATTTTTGGCATCTTCCTGACAACAAGAGCTCTAAGCTGTTAGCTGGTGTTCAGTTTGATGATACTGACATGTTAATGAGGAGACTGAATTTGAAAAAAACAGCATTTCAAGTTGACTAATTTCAAGTACTAATTTTGACTAAATACTATATTCAATTAGGAACCCATACCTCCAAGTTGTACCACGTTTTCCTGTTCAGCACCTCAGGGAACTCTCAAAGTCTTCAAATAATCTTTTCTTCCCCACCCATAGTCAAGCTCTTCAGCTTGTGCCTTAAAACCCATCATAGTTTAGGAATAAAAGAAGCAATTTTTCAAATCCAAGACCCAACAATAACTAAGTGTTCATTCATGCAGACATATACACACAAACATATACATACGTACATATATTTATACTGAATATTTATATATTCAGTGTATTCTGCTCACACTGAAGTTCTGACCAAAATAACCAATAAATGAAGAGCACAGAAATTAAATTTTTAAAATACACAACAGGCACCAAACCAGAAACACGACTACCATCCAACAATAACAATACTTACAATTACCTTTTGTGCCTGGGATCAGTATCGTCACTCAGTTTATGCACTCCTTCTGCAGAGATCCAGTGGGAACAGGGAACATTTTACCAAGAGAGTTTTGTGAGTTTTGGAAATAGAAGGACAGTTCGAACAGTGACATTAGTACCTGCTTGGTGCACCCAGCATGGCTACGCATCTCCTAGGAAGACCACCCAGAGCCGCCCATGCCCGGAGTGATGGCTGTTCCCATCCTACATTGCTGCAGCAGCAGCATCCCACCTTCTCCTTTCTTTTAACACACACCTGAGATTGAAGGGATGCAGTACCAAGGACAATAACAACCATTTCCAAGCACAATCTTTGGGCCTAAGCTAAAAAGTGGGGGACCAGTATTTATTTTTACCACAAAGGCAGAGAAATTGGAGAATGCCATATTCCTGACGTGAGCAAAGAGCACCTGAATGCCCAACAGCTCTTGCTGGAGAGATGGATGGGTGCGTGGAAGGGATGCACCCACAGAAACCACATGACAGGACAACAACTCAGCACCTGAGGCCGCCATAACAAGCTCCTGCTCAAAATCACCAAGTATACAGCCATAATTCTCCTGCAATGCTGCAATGGCAATGAAAGCCTTTTCACATATTTAAATGACTATTTGACAGCAGACTCATTGAATAAGTGGTATGAATATTTGACAAACTTTTTAAACAAATCATCAAAACTGCAAAGCTTTGAATCATTTAACCACAAAGACTATTTTGTACTATTAGCAGACCAACGTACAGCATCCAGCACAGGTAATGCACCTCCCCTCTTCAACACCAGCAAACTCAAAATCTTCTCAGAAGCACTTGCCGAGAATTTTACTGTCTGAAGATATCAGACCCCATTTACACTACAGTGTTTTTCCTCAGGCTTGTAAGATCATTATTGCTGCCTTTGCAGGGTTGAAAATGTCCTGCAGTCAGCACTGTGACATCAAAAGGAAACCTAGAACAGATGCACAACAGATAAGACTGACGTTCACCTACATTTGTTACCACGCAAGTCAGCAATTGACATAAAAAGTCTCAGACTTTGCACTTCTGAGAACATTTCATCACTTTCCAATTACAATTCTGACCTTGCCTGAACTCTTGGTATTGGATACAGCCTGGTATCTCTGCAGAAACAATCTCCTTCTACAGTGATTTTTAAAAATACTAAATAAAAGAATTAACCACTGTTTTTCTAAAGAAAAAGTTGTGGACTCCAGACTAAGCAGTGGACTTGAGACAAAGTTCCAGCAGACAATGCAGTCATTTCACTTTCCAGGAGGTAGAATCTGTTAGCAGAAGCCATCAAAGCTCTAAACTGCTATTGAGAAGAAAAAATGGTAAATAAAACCACACTGTTGTAACACCAATGTACGGGACACTGATGACAGTTCAGCTAGGAGTGTCCATCTCTATCACAATTTCAACTGAAAGTTTTGAGGGTAATATTTGAAGTGAAGATTAGTCAGGACTGTCACAAAAATAGAAAACTGGAGAGGCTCTGACCTCTGTTAGCAATAGATCAGCTAACCTACATTAGTGCTGCTCTTATGCTGTTAGCTTGGCTCTGTGCCACTTACAGGCCCATACTCAGCACCCGAGACATCGACAATTTGGAGAATTTTGCTGCCACACCCAGAAAACAAAACACTGAGCTGAATCTGGAGGCAAGCGAGAAGGAAAGGTTGGCTGCTTCTTTCAGGAGAAGCTGGGAGGCGTCAGACAAAATCTCCCCCTCAAACAGCTCTCGTTAAAAAAAGGCTTTCCACTGTTGGAAACTATTCTGTCCAGGGCAACGAGCACCTCCCTTGCAACACAGCACGGGCACGTGCTCGGCTTTGTGATTTATTTTATGAAAAGGGTTACCAGGGATGAAGTCAGCTCCTTCTATAAACATTTTGTGAGCAAAGCGCACACGTGATCTCAGAACAAGTGCTAGAGGAGAGGGAAGAGTGGAAACCACCTAAGAGTAATCAATTAGTCTTTTGTCCTTGATGTTGTTCACCGGAACAGGCTCAAACACCTGTGTCTTCTCAGAAAAATGTTTAAATTTCCCGAACTGAGCTTCTTGTTTTAGGAAGTGATTACAAAAGCACCTCGATAATTCACTGCATTAGAAAGCACTTAAAATCTACCTTCTGTTTAATGGCATTTTTCAAGACAGAGTTATATCTGTTAATAAAGAAATTATTAATGTCTAAAAAACTGCTATGTGTAGGACTAAGGACAAATTACTCAGCTTTCTTCTAACTTTTCAGTCAGGACTCTCTTCTAGCTCTTTCAGGCTAAACCTTTCAAGATGGATTTAAAGTCAATACCAACATTTCAGAAATACTTTGGGAATGATTCAGACAGCCTCCCTTGCAACAGATACTGCAAGTTATATATTATATAGTAGTAGCTGGCACTGATATAACACTCAAAAATACGCATATGCATAGTGAAGTATGCATGATTTTCTTTTTACTTAAGTGATAAAAGCTATGATCTACTTTGTCATTTTCTAGCTGATTCTCTAGAGAAATTGCTCTATTTTGCCTAAGAACACTCAGTGATGACTCTTCCAGGGATGTAACAGGGGACTTGAGTTGTAGAAGAGAACAGAATTGTATTTCATAACTCCAAACAGGTTCCATGTGGGATGCAACTCAAAAATTGCGAAGCTCCTTGGAAAACACAGATAAAACAGAAATAATTCTTTGACAAGTTACAGCTCTGAGACATTTAAAAATAATTTTGAAGTGGTTTTCTACTAAGCAACAATCAGCACGCACAAGGTATATAGTGTCTATATATTTTGCCAACTACAGGAAAATTGCTGTCCAAGACTTTTTTTAAGCCAGAAATATACAGAGCAGCGCGAGAAGCTTATTTGCTTCTCTATAAACAAGTTTCCTCGTGACTACAGCTGTTTCCATACTGGTGGACAGTACCACACTGGCAACTCCTTGACTCTGCTGTAGGGCAAAAGCGTTATAGTTTTTATTAGTCGTACAGAGATTGCACAAAAGGTATTTTAGGGACTTGAACCTCAAAATATGGTTAATTTGATCACAGAACTACCAAGTGTTAGTTCTGGAGTTCCAGCAGTCCCCAAGCGGGATATTTTCCCCAGAAAATTAGGAAGGATCTTAGAGATACCAGGACTTCGCCTTGCAAGAGTTTATGTTTTGGTTTTGTTCCAAGCTACGTTTGATAGTTATATTACCCAAATGCTGCTGAGTTGTAATTCCAGGAACTTGTTTGTCCACATTTCTCTTAGAAATAAATTTGATTAACATATGTGGCTTGGGGTTAATTCAAAACCCAATAAGTGTCCACAAACAGTTTTTTTCACACATGTAAGCCCTGTAGGAAATGCTTCCCTGGCTGTTCCCAGTAGAAATATTTTCCTGACATATTGCAATCTCAGGCATTTTGTACACTACCAAAGATGATCCAACTAAGAAAAAGTCAGCTTTTTCCATCATAGTCACTCAAAATTCACAACACATGAATGGCTGTGAAAGATTTAACACACACTAAAAATAAAAAAATTTACATCATTAAAATGTTGCCCAGATTTAAGAAAATATGTAGTTCGTTCTGCTAAATGAATCATTGTCCTAACATAACAGTCATTAATGAGACCTCCTAATCTTCATCGCAGGAGCTGACATCAGGCTCTCTCAAGTTCTGCAGCCCACTGCTGGTGAGAAGAGACAGAAGACATACAAGGGCTCACTGGAAAGCCAATTTCAAATCAGATTTCCTGGGACAGTGATCACAGCCTTCGCCCTGGTTACTCCTCATCACTGAACACCCAATTTGTCCACTACAATAAAGCAAATACTTAACAGATCCAGAATGTCTCCTCCCATATGAAGTTCACTCTTGGCACCTACACATCCCAAACTGGATTCTTTAGGGCAATAGCCATCAGGGGACAATATCCATGTCCTAGATGCAAGTGTTGCCTCCTCTCTTCCCAGCTACACTGCTTCCCCAGCAACTCATGACAGGCAAGGTGAGATCCACATACAGCCCAAACCATCCCTCAAATACCTTCATCCCGCATCCCGCAGTCTCAAAACCATGGTGAGAGAAATGCGTCATGTCCATTAAAGTTAACACAACAGGAGAGGGAGGAAAGAAGCTAAGACACACACTATGAAAACACTGTGCCCGATGTTGCGTCTCAATCTGTGCCCCAGGGTCCTGGGGTTTCACAGCGTCTCTGTAGAACCCAAACATTTGCTTCTAACTAAGACATGTTTTTAAAAAAGCAAAGTCTTTTAAGATGCTGAAGGATGGAGTAGCCACTTCTCTTGGCAGGTTCTTCCAACAGTTAATCACCCATGTGCTAAAAATGTGTGTTTATCTTCTCAATTGAGTTCATCTAGCCTTGCACAAATGTTTATACCCTTCTTCCAAACAAGGTGACCTTCAACATGCACTCTTCTATCTTACTAGTGTACACATTTTTTTTGAGTCAAACTGAACCAAACACATCGTCCTTGGGTGGCAGAAACACCTCCATTGCCTGTGCCGGCAGGGAAACAAGCCCCCGCAGCAGCAGAGGGCTTGCCCTGGCAGAGAAGAGATGGGGTGAAGAGAAGACACGGGGAAACGCCCACCACTTCTGCATTCAGTGTGGTAACTTGTGATCAGGTTTTTCTGACAAGAAAGGCAAAGGCCAAATGAGAAATTTTAAATGTCAACAGCACAAAACAGGCTGTGTTGGTTTCCTGCTTCTCCTTACTGGTTTTCATGGCCTGCCAAGTTACATTGAACAGAAGCACTGTGCCTATCAAGGATGTTAAGATTTGTCTTTCTTCTTGGGCATAAAACATACAAGCCCAGGGAAGACGGAAGTAGCACTCAAGATATTTAATGAAAGAAACATTTTGGTGGTTCACCTAACTCAGAAGATGAATCTCACCAAGAGAAAAATCTTCCACCTCTCTGCACCCATTCAGGAGCTCAGTCAGAGACTGATACCAAGAGGTTTGTGAATGTTACTCATGTTTCCAGGCAATACCAATGCATCCGGAACAGTTTAAAGTGAATTTTGAGCTCTCTAGTGCTCTTCTGAAGATCCAGCTCACAGTTTGTGTAGAAGAGCTGAATAACGCTTTCATGACTGAAGCATGGTACACTTCCTGACAAGGACCTGTCTGTATTTCCCATAAGCAACTGGTACTGAGGAATGTATACATCAAAATCAACAGACTAATTCTGGCAGGTGTCTGAGTGACTACGTAACAGGGCATGTCCAAATAAATCAAAGTACCAAGCTGCCTCTGATGAGAGGCAGTATTATTATGGAAAGTCTGGCCAAAAACCTCTGAAGACAAAATGCTTGGTTCTATTCCTCTGGCTAAGAAAGACCCAAGGAATGGCTGGGTCTTGGTCTTGTGATTCTTCTTCATCCTCCTCCAGAAATACTTCCACAGAGAAGTCCAAAACCATTTTACAACATCCAAAGTCTAGCTCCTTTTGGAAGAAGAATGACAGACATTGGCACAACGGAATATGTCCTTCCACACAGGCAAGATCCAGTACTCCGTTGCCGAGTGAGACAAATACCACAACAGGATGACAAATTCAGGTTTGGTTTCTGTACTGGCTTTTGCGCTGCTCAGAGCAAAAAGCAGCCTCCAAGTACATGCCTGGGAAAAATGTTTGCCAGAGGTGGCTAAGGTGACAGTTATGCAGATGTGTGATAAATGAGTTAATCTTACTCCATGTATCTGTTAAAGTTTAACACTGATACGGTATGCATTTCTGGAGAGAAACCAAAAAACTGCTGATCTGCCCAGCTTCACCTCCAGGTAAGTCTAAGGTACAACCTTTGGTGAGGCTCCACCTCAAATACTGCCGTTCTACGCTCCTTACAACAAGACAGACATTGAGCTGCTGGGGCGTATGCAGAGAAGGGCAACAAAGTTGGTGAAAGGTCTGGAACACAAGTGTTATGAGAGGCAGCTGAGGGAATTGGGGTTGTTTAGTGTGGAGAACAGGAGCCTGAGGGGAGACCTCATCACTCCGTACAACTACCTGAAAGGAGACTACTGTGAGGTGGGTGCTGGTCTCTTCTCCCAAGTGACAAGTGATAGGATGGGAGGAAACAGCCTCAAGTTGTGTCAGGACAGGTTTAGACTGGATATGAGGGAATTGGGGTTGTTTAGTGTGGAGAACAGGAGCCTGAGGGGAGACCTCATCACTCTGTACAACTACCTGAAAGGAGACTACTGTGAGGTGGGTGCTGGTCTCTTCTCCCAAGTGACAAGTGATAGGATGGGAGGAAACAGCCTCAAGTTGTGTCAGGGCAGATTTAGACTGGATATGAGGGAAAAGTTCATTACTGAAAGAGCGGCAAGGCATTGGAACACGCTGCCTTGGGAAGTGGTGGAGTCATCATCCCTGGAGATGTTCAAAAAGCATGTACATGTGGCACCTCAAGACACGGTTTAGTAGGCACAGTCGTGTTGGGCTGATGATTGGACTGGATGACAGTAGAGGTCTTTTCCAACCTTAATGATTGGATGAAAGCCTGTGTAGACTCAAGATTTTTTTTTTCCAGTTAAACTTTCCTCCTGGACCACATTCCAATCAAGGTTGTGACTGCAACCAAGACAGAAGAATCCTGTTCCAGGTGCTGCTTTTGTAACAGCTTTGAGCAACTCCATTACAGACATAGTCAAAATAGTTCTTTCTTCTGACCATTAGAAATGCATGTTCCAAACTCTGAATTCTATGATCAGCCACCCAGACTGGATTCCTCTCCCACAGTAACTCATTCAAATAGATTTACAAATAAGAAACAATGCAGAAGATGTCATATTTGATTTTTAACAGTTAATAAAAGGAAGAATTGAAGCCTTCTCAACATACCATGTAAAAGACCAGCATCCTTAGTGTGGTCTTGTTAAAGTAGGTGTTCATATTTAATCTCTCTCAGAATTAATATTCAATTGTATGAAAGGATTTATTTTGCCTGCTGGTAAACTAGCAGCCTCAGAGGGGGCTTTTTGTTTTAGGAAGTTCATTTGAAGTTGGCTGCATCCAAAAGAATAGCTGAAAGAGCTCTCATTTGTGACTCAGGATAAAGTATAAGTAATAGGGAAAAGTTTTAAGAATTATTATCATAAGTCTGTATAAATCTATTTTCAATTTTATGTCAAGCTCAAAATTTATCTATTTTTAGTATGAACCTACTGTGCTGCAGAAGGTGTCATTACTGAAAAAGCAAGAGAACTAAAGAGACAATTCCACTTAATAACATCCTTTTGACAAAATTTCTTACTTATCTTCTGAATTAAATATACTTTAATCCTCAGCATTACATTTCGAAGCTGACATCTTCTCAAGCCGAAAATAATTAGCACTCAGGCCACCAGTGCAATCTACCTCACACCAAGACCTCATCGCTTTCAGATTTGGGTACTATCACATCCCAACTGCTGCACGTATTCTAGACATGGGAGGCATGACAGGAGATACAGCACTCTTGGGGGTTTTCAATTAACTTTCTACCAGCTGCTCTAAGCAAGATAACACCCAACCCAGCACTAAGTCTGCTGGAACATAGTTTTCAGAGAGTTTTCAATGAGTTTGAATCAGCAGGCAGTCACACAGGTTCAGGGTTACGGCTCAGGTGGTCACAGCATTTTTTTGAAATAGAATCTGACAGCAGCATCTCAGAAGCAGGGCTGTTTTGTGAATGTACAATCTACATGGTTGGTTTATACTCCACTGTCTCCTACTCTAACTTTTCAGTAGTGCATTTCACTCAATCATCAACTGTAGTCGAGGTATTTTTTTCAAAAACAAAGCAGATGAAGCAGTAAACCAACTACAATGATGAACTCAAAAGGTTTAGTTTGTAACACTAACAAAGTAAATTTGCTTTGTTACAACACTATTGCAACAGAAGGATCATTTCAATTTTTATCTTTCATTCAAAATGCTAAGACAATCACTTGAAGACAAGCAGTAACAACAACAAAACCCAAACTGTCTATGCTGAGTGCTACATAATGCAAGTCTGTGGTCACGACTCAGTCCCAAAGTAAACAAGACCAGAGCCAGCAGACAGTGCAAACAAGCTTCCCTTTTTTACCTTAAAAAAAAAATAGTTTCGAAGTCCAGGCTACTGCTGACAAGCAGATTGCTAGTGTTGGTACTGCAAGTATCTTCTGCAAATGCCATGACTTAAAAATAAGCCTGAATACTAAGGCATCAGAAAATGAGATCAAAGAGTCAGGTTCTCTAAAAATACTACAGAACACTTCCACAAAAAAATTAACAAGAATCCTAACATTAATTTATTGCATTCAGTGCTATTGATAAGTTCTCTGACCACAAGCATCGTACAGCATTAACATCCGTTTTACAATGCAACGATCTTGAGAGGTAAACACATTTATGTTACAATCACAAGGCGAAGTAGAAAATCAGCTCACTTTTCAAAAAGCAAAGAAGCAAATTCAGAAACAGAACTCAGGTTTTCAAAGAAATAAAAAATAAAATCTAACTTCATTTATCAGTGGACCATCCCAGAGATGGTCTGAAACGCATAAGCACAGCTAAATATAGACAAACCTCCACTTATATCTAACACTCGTACACTGAAGAAAACAAGCAATCAGGACAGCCAAATACAAATACTGACAGAGATAAAAAACCTTTAGGCTCATTTAGAGATATTCTTTCAAAAGCCTTGTCTCAGCATTCTACAACCCAGTCCATCAACTAATCACAAGCAGATGCAGCAAACATCTTACAACTGCTTGGCAAACTTACGGTGCAGAGCACCTATACCACAGAACACCTGTGAGTCTCAACAGAGAAACTATCATAAGAACTTAGAACTGTGATAGCTGCAGCAATTTTAAAATATGAAGCATTCTACGGCAAAATCTCAAAGTTCTTCAGGAAAGATAAGTGAAAGTGGTAGATGCCATGCAATCTGTGGAGAAACCTGTGTTACAGTGTACTGCATTGAAAATTACTGCCATGCACCAGAGATCAAGAAGAGGTTGCACCAGAAAAAAAGCATTACGAAGTTATTGCATTATACCAAGGAACTTGAAGCAGAGCATGAAAGAGTAAGTGACTTAGCAGGTTCCAAAACTCCATCTCAGTTTTTCCAAACCACTGGAGGAAGTTTTATTTAATCTGGATGGTGTTCCTAAACAATCAAAATTAATCCCTACTGTATGAAGAAATGGTAATTTAAACCAAACAGCACCTGTTTTGGAAAGCTAGCTCATCCCACAGCACCTTTTATGCCTAGCATTTGCTAGAATTAAGAACCTTTTCTTTTATTACTTTGTGCTTTCTTGACCATAATTTAAGGAAATTTGCTGCCCTTGATGATCCATTACTTCTAGCAAGTAGGGTCTGTAAATATATGCAGATTACATATTAGTAAGGAATGATATAAAAGTTTTCAGAGTAACCTGGTGTGTTTTCAAGAGAAAAGAAACTCATTTCAGCAGTATAGTTAATAAAGTATAAACATATAATACATAATAGGAAGAAATTAAATTGGACCAACACTAAATAAAGAATGAGGATTCATTTTGTGTAAAGATGCAGTTGGATGTAAGAATAAGAAGCAGTGTTATTTTAAAAAAATTTTGTGTTCTTGTTCTGCATACTGAAACAGGTAGAGACAATCAGACTTAGATCACGTGTAAGAAGGTGACATTTTTTTTTAGATCTGGAACTGGAACTGTCAGCCCAATTGAATACTTGGACCAAGACCAAGTATCCATCCAGTTCAGCCAACAGCCTATTCAAAATGCTGGTGTATAGGTATCTGCTTACTATTGTAGAAATCTTTAATAATGAATTCTACCTTCTTGTATGTATTTCTGTGTTATCAGTTTCTCCTTTTACCATGAAGTGAAAGCACTGCCATTCAATACTGCATTTTGTCCAGCTCTGACAATAACTGGCTTCAGGGATCTGAAGGCAGACGAGAGACTATCCAAAACACTGGATCTTCAGCAATTTTAGTGTTAAGAGAACTCATTACAGCACCCTGGAGTGAACGGCTTCGATGTAACACTGCGAGAAGGACCATATTTTTCTGGGTAAGAAGATCTAAGGTGAGCACGTGGGTACGGACTGGCCACTAGCAGCGATGCTATCATAATTGTGTTCTTAACTTGAGCTAGGTAATTTAAACGTTAAAGAAGATTACCTGAGATTAAAATAGAAGGTGACGTTTGGCAGCTTAATATAAAACCTATGGGTATCCACAGGAAGGAATTCAAACTCAACTCCAGATTGTCCTGATTTTATTTGAGTTGGTTAACCAATTTTGAAGCACTTTTTACAGTTTACATAACTTAAAGGACCACACTTGTGTCCTATAAATATAAATTAACATTTTTAATAACTCAAGACATTACAACAAAGCCAGATTTTTAAATAAATTGTCTGTTTAGTTATCTGGATCAAGAACGAATATACATAAGAAAGAAAAAAACAGCATCGACAAGAAAACACTGTGTAGTCCTAAACTCAGTTTGTGCTTCTACCCCAAAAACACAATACTGAAGTAACAAGAACTCTGCAAAGAACTTGAAGTACATAACTCTTGTAGTCCCAAACCCAAAGTACATATTTATTTCCTCTTCTACTTGTTGTTTTGTTTGGTTCTATGAAATTAGCATTAACAGGAGAGGGACAAATGTAAGATATGCTAACTTTGCAGCAAATATGAGTTCTGTTGTAGCAGTTTGTTGCAATTGTTGGTTTGGGTTAACTTGAATTGGCTTTCCTCCACAATAAACAACAGCAATTTTTTTTTTATGTATTTAATAATCAATGCATTTGTTAGTACAAAGCAGATGGTGTTCAGCAAGAAGGCATTAAGTGATCATTTGAAAACACTGTGCCTTTTTTTTTTTTTTTTTATTTTAAACACTAAGCCACCCTAAAGAATTTGGTGAATGCCAGATGTTCAAAGCTGGTGCACAGATAAAAACTGCACAACCATGATTTATGCATGAAATTACAGAGAGCCTGGCAGGTGTTAACATATGCCAATAGTTGTTTGCATGCTTTCTCTGACATACAGAAAAAACCCATCCTTTCACTAAAAACTTTGAAAATCTGGTCTTAGCTATAAATTAACGCTTTGCTTCACTCCATTATTTTAACAAAAGGCATTAATCCATCTTTCAGCTTGTGGCTCATGATTAAAAATAAGAGCGAGATACTATGATTCTATGATACTTAAACCCTAATAATTTTGTATAAATCTTCACAGCAATTACATTTGTTCTCAAAATAAGGAAAAGACTTTATGGTTCAGAAAGCTTTTTTTAAATTATTAAATATTTGCCTGTATATTCATACTAACTACAGATCACTTTTTGAAGCAATCTCAGTACTTAAAGCTTTAGGAAACTTTATTTGTGAACAGAGAGAATTATTTTAGGCCCAGACAAATAAATTTATGTAATACGGCAAGAGATGGAGTTAGAGTCAGCCTCTGAATGCTTCCTTAAAATAAGCGCTTCAAATACAGGTTTAGAAAAGAAAATAAGTATCATGTTTTCAGTCATATTGAAGAAAACATCTGCAAAGAAAAAAGGCTCTCATCCTTAAGACTGAAGAAAAAGGTGGTAGGAAAAAAAAAAAGCAGCACTGTTTTCCCAAGTTGCCCAAATCACACACAGACACAAGAAGGTTACAAATGCCATTCATGAAAGAATGCACCACAAACATCAGCATTTTTTCATTTTGAATTTTTTTTTTAGCAAATGACAAAAGACCCAGCTCACTGGCTTCACTTTTGTTTACCTTTTGCTTACATTACACATTTAAACATTTGTCAAAACTTACTAAGTTGTCTGCATTCATGCACAACTAGAAAACATCCTTATATATTTAAACCAGAAATGCATTACCAGAAATGTATTAACATTTTTACTACTAAACATTTAAAAAAAAAAAGTTGAAATTATTAAAAGTTTATCCCGGAAATGTTAACTTCACAGCAGACTTAAACTACTAATTGGCTCACGTTTCAAACAAACTGGAAAAAGCAAGGTTCATGCTAGTGTTAGTGTACATCTCGCCCTAACACTACTGAAGGATCATGGTTCACCTTGACCATATATAATAAAAAGAAAAGTGCATACAGAAATTTACAACAATTTTAAGGACAAAAAATGGTCCAATTGATGTGGTCCCAACAATTAACTCAAAAGTCTATGACAAATACGAGCTTCGGTGAGCTATTTATACTACTCAAGATTAAGTACGGCTATACAGAAAGTTGAGTTCGTTTGAAATCTTCAAAAAATGTTCCTGTCAATCCTCAAATGGTGGCTGTTATAGCTCAAAATTTCTGTTAAATGCGTGCGTTGAATTACTTGTTATCCAAGCGTAGCAGCTGCTCCTTACCATTTATTGTTAGCGACCTTAACTGCCCATCTTCTTCAACTTCTACTCTCTCTTGTCCGTTCTCAACAATTCTGTAGGACAAAAAACACAGTTGATCACTTGAAAACACTAAGCACTTTGACACCAGACCTAGGCTTTTAGGTAACCAACTCTAATGGAGCACTGCCTGTTTAATGCATCTCTAGTTGGCAAGCCTTCGTATCTAACAGCTCAGAAGCTGTAACTAGTAACCATCTGCATTCCCCACCAATATTGCTTATTTATAGCAGAAAAATTGCTTTCTGGAAGTTTGAATCCTCCAGTCTGTGGAGTTCACAGTTACAGCTGTCCCCTCATACACTGTCACAGTTGTACTGACACTGTGCAGTGTTATCTAGAACTAAATGTCTTTTGATAGATGAACTGTGCAATTTTGATGCTGCATTTTGTACCTGCCCAATCTGTTAAATGCATAATATTCCAGATCCAAGAACAATTTTGCATGATGTAACGTATGCAAGAGTCTTAAATCCACTTTTAATTTGAGGAAAGAAATTAATTTGAAGATCTACTGTACACCAAGTTTATCACTAGGTAAAATTTAAGTATCCCTGAATGGAAGGAGAGATTATCAAAAAGCTCTGTGGGTTTGGGTGGTTTAGTGCATTTTAGAATTGGGAAAATAAGGAACGTTTATTTTTAGAACAGTTTATTTATGCCCAAATTTTAACTATCTGGGATTCTTCCCTCACGATTCCAATGAGGAAAGGATATGGATGAGTACAATTTTTTTTTGAGATCAGACTTATTGAAGAGAATATATCCAAATTAAAAACAGAGGGAACAGCTTCTCTTGCCTGAAGCAAATTACTCAGGGAAGTTTTTCACTGGGTATGCTGGGATATCAATCTTCTTTAGACTTAGCTACAAGGCAACAAGAGATATGACAGCATCATACCTGATTTAGCCTATTGTTTTAATACTAAAGCAAACATTGCACCTTATCTTATTTTGCATAAACAATTGCCTCAAAAGTGGGTAGGTTTTCCGATTTTTCTGGAATACGCTCAGAAATGTGTCATGGTTACACCAGTGTGTGATGACAAAGGCTACATTTAAGTGCTCAAGATGACAGGACCTCTCCAGCACAACAGGACACAGAACCTTGCACTCTGAAGTATGGGACAAGTTACAAAACAGAAATTGGTCCTCCCTTGCTTTTTCGTAGATTTGTTTTAAGTAATGAAATTACACAGTATTACTTTTCAGTACTCCTGTAACTTACCCATCATCATGTTCCATGTAAGTTACTCTATAGCTAACTAACATTTGGGTTTCCCTAATGCAGCAATTTCCCCATCACAACTGTGAAATTGTGAGAATATACACTGTGTATAATATTTGAAAATTCACTTTCCAACAAACAGGAAATGTTTTCCACAAAGCAGGTTTCAGTTGCTTATTTCACTTAACAGATTAAAGAAAATGACCTGTTACATAAAAATTTCTCGCAAACACTGGCTAGGAAATCAAACTAGACCAGGTGTCAGGGAAAATTGTTTCATGTTTCATAACATTAAAAGCTTCACTATCAACAGAAATCAAGTGCATTTTTCCACAAGCTCAAGCTGCCTTGGCAGACAGTAATCAAGGACCATAATAAGACACATGACTACAGAGGAGGTTCTGAAGGCCTGGAAGAGCTCCATTGCCAGGTCCCTTTCAAACAGCAAGCAAGTTGCAACCTTCATTTTTCATCAGTGCATTTCTAAAGGCACATCTTACACAGCTGAACTCTCCCTGACTATGATTTTAAACAAAAACATCATATTCCCATACTACAGCTTTATGTAAACTCAGCAATGCCAAGAAGAGTCAGAGAACCCAATAAAACTTTTCAATTATTTTTTAAGCATTCAGATAAATGCATGTAATGTGATGACTACAATATTAAAAGATACATGTATTGACATATTTGTGTATATATTGTATATTCATATGCCTGTATTTATAGCTATGTATCTCTACAAAGTTTTATGCAGGCATATTTACATCACTTACCTCTTGGTAGTAATTTTTCTGCCGTTAACTATTTTAGTTGAGGTTGATACTGATTTGAAGTTACCCATCCCACTGCCACCAAATGATGTAGAGGAGAACGAAGTAAGGCCTCCATGTCCCAGCGAACCAAATGAAGTAAAACCTATTGGGAAAGAAGCTGTTTTACTAAAAATGTATTTTTGCATGACTGAGGAATCCACGTTTATTATCCACTCATAGTACAACCTAGCTTCAAGATATCCTTATTTGGCAGCATCAACACAATATCAGTGACTTGATGGCATTAAACACCAGTGTGAGAATAAAACATGGCTCAAGTGCCATCAATTTCTTCCATGTGGAGCCATAATTCAAGTTACAAATGTATCACATTATTCAAAAAAAAAAAAAAGTCATCACCTCTCCCCTGAACAAAAGGCGTTCAAGCTTGTCTGCTGAACTCAAGGATCATATCACTCTTTTCACTCAAGCTAAAGTCAGTAACTTGAATGAGTCTGATGTCCTGTTTTAATGTAGATGTTGGGATACCCTGAGTTAGCAGACTGAAAAAATTTTGTATCATCAACATCCCAACTAATACCCAGAGTCTTAACAACTGAAAGGATGCTGCAGCAACTCTCAGCAACCTCTGAGATACAGATACCAGCATTCAAACTGACCACCCCAAAACTGATATTAATCAGTACAATGGGTTTTAGGCACACGTTTTTCCAGGGTATTTTCAAGACCTTACATAAAAAGCCATTACCCCCAACATCTAAAAGCAAACAGAATACAAATACTTTTAGAGCTCCAGAGAAACTGTAGCACCCTAACTACGAACACAAAGTTCTGCCTCTTAGAAGCCTCTACTTTTCATGAACATTCAGGTTAATATTGTAACTATGGCTTTATTTACATTCAGACCTTGCAGACAGCAGCTTAACCTAAAGGCCTCAAAATTTTCAGAACAAAGGTAAATTTAAAAGAAGTAATTATCAGCTTATTATATTGAGAAACTCTGCAAACCAAACCAGCATTCTTTGTTAAATGTCATGATATTTACCTGTGTCAAATGAAGAAAAAGCACTTCCAAAAGCAGGGAATCCACCAAAAGCAGAGAAAAGTGATCCACCGCCTCTGCTTCTGCTTCCCCTTGGGCCCCGCCTGCCTCCAAAGAAGTCCTCAAAAGGGTCTTCTACAAAACAGAAAACAACATTGAAAAGGCCAATATTACAGAGTGATTCTGTATTCAATCATTACGCATTCTTCATTAGAGGAAGATGTTTCCTGCCACAGGTAAGATTCTTCCTTTGAAATATTTGATGTTACTGAGCTGAACAGTCCACTAAAAAGGCAATTCCTATGCTCCTTCTGGACTAAATTCTGTCTCACTTTTGGACTTAATTAAAAGTAGTCAATTTCCTTATTTTAGCCTATTAGTATCAAAAAACAGTAAATCTATTGTAAATACATTTTTCAGAATAACAGAACTGACAAGAGGCACAGAAACAGTATTATTTCTACCACATGCTCATATAGCACTGGAGGCATGATAAAAAATTAATTTGAAGCTATGTCCAGTCTGTTAGCATTTGACAGATTTGACACTCTTCAGATGCATAATCACAATCTCTATACAGCAAGTCAATACATGCTAAATCCTTCAGCTACTCTACAGAGCTCCCTGTTGTCAGACTGAGTTTTTCCAAGGTATAGAATAAAGAGTAGGACTACAGACAACTTGTACTCTTAGAATCTGAATTTAACAAATCATCTAATATTGCACACGGGTACCCGAACTTTCTAGCTTATCTCTATTCAAGATTTACTGTGGATCACCCTGACAAGGTCTCTGGAAAGCAACTTGCAGATATAACCTATCAATTATTAAAATACAAAAAGAGCAGCCAGGGACTGATGACTCATGATCTTAAAGTGTTCAAAGTGTTTATTTTAGCCACAGTAGGTACTTCAAGCACGTATTCTGGATGCGCATTTAGACAGCAAAGCATGGAGGTTTACACACAAGAATGCTCAAAGGAGGCATTCGGTCCCTACCAAGCAGGAGGAAGAGGGGAGAAATGGATAAGGGGGTCAGGGATAAAACGCTATTTCAAATTCAAGTATAACTGTCATGTCATTCAGAACAGCTGCTGTTCCATCCCTATTGGAAAGACAATAGTCTCTTTCAAAAAAATTAAAGGGGGGTGGACAGTGCACATGACAACACACCAGATACCTACATAAACAATCCTTATTTACTTTATCACACTTCCCTAACAAATAGTTATTACTAGAATTACATGAAAACTACTTTTTACTAGCACTCTTGAAGAAGAACATATGAAATTACAATCATATAACAGATACTCAACAAATATAATACTTGCATTAAAATCAGAAAAGTATAGGAACTTCAGCTACTCCCTGTCAATTACAACTCTCCCAGAATAAGTGTCATACAGTACCAACAATTTTACTAAGTTTTACAAGTTGGGACTCAAAACTGAAAGATAAGTCTGAAGCACGGCTCAGAATAAGCTCTTACTGAAAAATGTAGACGCTGGCAATAGCAGCAATAGAAGTATGAAAGTAAGAAAAGACTCTTACAACTGGGTGACTGTTCCAAACTACAGACAAAGTAAAGGTCTGAAATACAGTACTTACTCCACCTCTGATGCCTCCATAATCCACGCTGGTGTACTATAAATCACCACTTTAACACAATAATGACAGTACTAAAGCAATCAATCTGATAATAAAAAGATATTAATTACCATCTGGCTGATGTGGAATTACTTAAAAGTGAAACGGCACAACGTATTGACGCTGAACAAGGCAGCCTCTGAGGTCATAGAAATAATCCCATCAGCAAAGACATAAAATGCCAAGAACAACAAGAATATCCATATCATTCCCCTAGCTTCCACAGTTACTAAATTGAACAAGGCAGGCCAAAATTTTATCTTACATGCACTAGACAAGTATGTGATTTTTTTCTTCCTCAAGTGCTTTTATGTTTTGTTCTTTTTTTACGCTAGAACAAGTTCTTTTCAATACAAAGATCACCTGTTATTACCTTTTAAAACAACAGAAATCAAACCCACTCTGCCATGGAAACATGGGAACCTACCACCAAAATTTCCAAAACAAGCACTATGCCCATTTAAAAAAGGTGACTTTTTTCAGATGAGCATATCAGCTAGCAAGTAAAACCACTGCCGTTAATTGTTTTGCAGTCCAATTTACTCTCACTGGAATGACTCAGAAGTTAGTTATGAAGGTCATTCACTCACGTGTACAAACGATCTATATTATATTACCCCCACTGTTAAGCTTTCTATTTATAGTCCAATTTTTCTTGTTACCTGGAGTTCGAATAAAAACAAAACAACTACCATGTGAGCTTTGAGTTTTTAATCTTTCACTGTGTATGTGAATCTCTCCCCCTTGGCACAACAGCAGTAGAAATGCAACAGTTTTTAAGGGAGGATCACGGAAACTCCCAGAGATCCTCGCTATCAGGCCGGTTTCTAAATAGATTATTGCCTACTCCTAGCCACATAAAAACCAAACCGAGACTTGGACATCCTTATTAGCCTCTGGAAACCCTGCACAGCAAAGAAAGAGGACAACACTCCATGTATGCGAATGTTTCTGTTAACAGCCCTGCCAAAAATCCTCCAATGCTCATCCAGTAATTCTCTCCAGAAAAAAGAAACTTGAGCCACTCTTCTGCAGTGGACGGCAGAATGCTCAGCAAGATGGACTATGCAGAGAGAAGAATTAGGTAGGACTTTCCCAAGGGAGTATTTCTTACTATGCTAACAGCCACCCAGGTACAGCATGCAAAGAAAAAACAACACCAAAAACATTGAGAAGGCAGCAGGAAGCTTCTACATTACCATTTGCTGTATCCACCACCCAATACACATTAATATAGCAACCTCACAACTGCTCAGATCATGTTTATGCTTTCTGTCCCTGAATCATGATGATTAATAGTACTGGCTCAGCAAACTAATAAACATTTCAGCACGGTAGGTCTGTTTTTGTGATTTAGCAGAACCTTTCCACGTACAATAACCTTTTCACACAGATGGCTTTTCCCAAACAGTTCAAATGCAGTGCATATCATGATATCGGAGAGTTGGGCTTTTTTAATGACTCCTCCTATTATAGCCATTTTTGATACAACTTAAAATCCATGGAATTTTATTACCGTATGTCAGGAGCATATCAGATCAACAAAGCTATGCAGTTAAAAAACCCCCACAAGTGAAGGCCTTTCTAAAAAGGGAACATGCTATATAAATACTATACAACTTAAAAGGTTCAGAAAACCCAAATGCTAGACCAGTGTTACCTCAGAGCATGAGTATTTATCTCCTGTTTGGAGACAAATCCACAGTTTATTCTAATCTGGGTATTAGCAGAAGCTTATGGGAGGACAGAGTATCAGATTTAGTTTCAACAAAAATGTTGGAGCACACTTCTGACACAGAACTTGTGGTGCTGTCAAAACAACAAAGACTAAGAGGGAACTAAAGGTGAGGAATTTTGAGGAAGCCAGAGAGACAGACTACTACTCTATCAACAGCAGGAGATGACATGATGCTTTGGGGGAAGAAGCAAATACTTAAGCAAAGAACTCATGGTAACCTGTTATCCAAAACCAGACACAGTGAAGGACTTCAGGACTCTTGCTGCTACTAGAAAGGAACACTGCAGTTACAGAAGCCAAAAAGTTAACATCAAGGTAGGAACACAAAACCCTCAACAACACAAAACGGTTGTAAACTAACAAACCCACTTGAAAATAATGACATTAAATCTAACATTTTCAAAATAATTTATTTAGAAAAATATTTGCTAATTCAAACACAGCAACTGTCTCATTCCTCTGGGTAAACCAGCTCACTATGAACCACGGAATACTACCTTGCTTTTCTGTGGTCACAAAGATGGACTGTAACATCAGCAGTCAAATAACTACTACACTGCCTATCTCTCTGCAGTCCAAAATGAGGTAGGTCATGATTCCCGCTCCTCCCTCCCCCAGGAGTCCTTGCCTGTAACACAGAAACAGTATTTTATCATTTTTAGCAATACAATCCAAATGCAAAAGACCTCTTAAAAGATGTGATCACTTTTCTTTCCTACCTTGTGACCATGGACTGACGAGTTATATTAATTCATTGATCCAAAAGAAAACACTGAATGTTTCTATTGTCAGCTTTCTGTGAGCTAATGTGACTCAGTACTGGCAAGACTGGTGTAACTGAAAGAAAATGGGCAGGAAAGCACCATACAATAGGGGAAGGAAGGAAGGAAAGTAGGAAACCCCCAGAATTTCTGCATTTAAAGCAGTCCACAATTCAGTTAAATTTCATTAAAATAGTCTAAGGCACTAGCTGAAATCACAATACACCGTAAACAAGAAGTTCCGTATTTCCTATAGCAGTCACTGCTACCATGAGTAGCTGCTTAGGGAACCAGACTAGGAACTGATCAGCTGAACAAAGCATCTCCAGGTGAAAGGAAGTTCAGTCTCATCAATTCTTTTCTGGAGTTCACAGTGTGACCATAAAAGCAATTGTGCTGGTTACAAGGAAGACAGGAGGAAAAAGTGTCCAGTGGTCAAAAGCAGCACAGGAAGATGCTTTCAGCCATAGAACAATGCTATCCTGATAAAAGCATTAGGCACATTCCGGTGTGATGCCATCATTCATCTCCAGAAAATGAAGAGTTGAGATAAACTGCGCAGTGTCAGCAGGTCTTCTCACATGCACGCACTGCTGCAGCCAGAGATGTTGATAATCTTATAGGGACAGTATGCAAAAGAACATCATCCTGCAAAAAAAGATCACCGTTCAGTCATCTCTCACTGGACAACCTCTCCAGTGAGGTAAACTTTGCCTTTATTCTTTGCAACAAGAGCCACTCAGCTGCCTTTGCCAAAACATTGAGGAAAAGCTGAACACCGTGCTGCAGATGCAGTAGGATGACCCTAGAGCTGCAGTGCACTGAGCAGAGTAACACTGAAAGGCTGCTCAGCCCCTGCCGAAGGAATCAAACTCAAGAGCACTGAGTGTTACAGTCTGCAATGTTTCAGTTAGCAAAGGCAGGACAGGCTGCCCGCCTGCCTCCACTTCTTTATATCCGGAGCATACTGTGACTCGATAAATCATGCCAGAAGAGATTCTGAAATGAGGGTCTGAATAACATGTTTATGCGAAGAGCTATAGGTACACAGTACATCCAATAAAACTGAATTCTTGTGGTAGGTATTTCTATCTTGTCGCCTATTGGAAGAAAGTTTCAAAGATGCAGATTTACAGTAAATTCCAGGCTCCAGCTCTGGATCGTACCCAAGGCACAGTAAAGCATATCAGAACCAGGCAGGCCACAGACAAGTAAACATTTCTATATGGAAATATTTTCCTCCTTAACTACTAAATAAGTGCACTGTTGATGCCACTTACTCAGAAGAGACACTAAGATGCTGTTGCAAGCAGTGTTGATTCACCTGCCTACCGTGGTTCAGAATGTTCTTTTATAACTGCTCACTTCTACAAAATACATCTCCAACAGACATTTGCCCCACTTTATTTAAGGAAGTTTACCAGGAGAAGCATCTGAAAGTCCTTCCCATGGCATACACCAGAGATTGTGGGATTAGAACTTCCTAGGAAAACGAGACTTAAAACATTGACTTTGAATGCCATGTATGTGACTATTACACAGATGCTCAAGTACGCATTTCATACTTATTAGACTGCAGCCCAAACTTTCAGGCACACCTTAAAAACAGCTTTTAAATGCATTGAATGGGACGTTAAAGATTGAGTTTTAAGACAGACAAGAGAATCTGGAGCAAAGCTTCCCTCCTTACAGCAGCAGATGTCAGATATTATTTTAGCTACCCATGGAGCCACAGCATTAGTTCCATCTATTCCTGTTTGACAATGCTGTCTAGGTGAGAATTCCAGTATTTCAAAGATCTTCTTTAAATCTATCAAGTTATTTCTGAAAAATCCATGGTAGTGAGATCGGGACCATTCAGTGGATAATCATGACCTAGGACTGGTGCTCATGAAATTTGTGCGCATTCATACCTAAACAATGAATGCACATTAAATCTGTGAGCACTTCATAAATACTGAAAGCTGTAAATTTATGTCAACAAAAAGATTATTTAGAAAGAGGACAATGTTGTGTAAGACAGCTTTAATTGAAAGTCTCCTCCATTTTCAGTTCTAAGAACCCATTTGACTAACAAAATACATTTTGCATGAGAACACCTAAACACCATAATTATCAGAAACTTTATTACATGTAGATTAGAACTATGATATGACTCATGCAAACCTTTTGCCCAAGCAAGACAACCTGCAGAGCTCAAGATGAAAATGCTGATGAAGCCATCCCATTCATAAACAACATTCTAAAAGAATGGTCATGTAAAACAGAATTTGCAGTGATTACTGCACATAGATTTTCCTCTTTCCTGTCAGGTGAAGACATTTTAGTCTGGATGCTTAAAGTAAATCACTATACTCTTCCGGAACACTCACGCCTCATTTTATGTAACCGATATTACAGCAGTCAACTTGCAGTAATTCTGTTTGGTGGAAGCAAACCACATACCACATAAGTAGCTAGCTGATGTTCTCTATGACCAATATTTATATCTAGCTAGCCATATAAAGATGTTAAATTTAATTTTACCTTTAGTTTCCAGGAGTACAGATTTTCAAATACCACATAAACCAGGTAACCAGAATTCTCAAGGCAAAACTCCACAGAATGCATACAGGTTTATATGCATTATGTGGTATTAAATCTAAATTAAAATACATCCTGAATTCTACTTCTACAATGTAAGAAATACAATTAAGGCATTTCTCAAATAACATCTCAGAAGGTCCACTGAGAATACTCGTGTTCAGGAACTATAGCATAATTGTCAGGACTACAATCTATGTGAAAAAGGACTCCACAGGTTTCTCTTGGACATCAAGTCTAGACAGGGCATCTGGAGCAATTTACCAATCACATTATTAACACATTTTACCATGGAAAAAAGCATGGTTCCTTGTGGGATTCATTTAGCTAGACATACAGGCATCTGAAGGTATCTGAAATGCTCCAGAACATCCTGTCTAGCTTCTAGACACTACTGCTACAGGATACTGGTCTGATGTATGTCCCAAGTTGTATTTCCCGGCCCATACAGAAATTACTCAGGCAGATCAGATACTCTACACTATCTCAAATGTCACCAGATGCGTATGTGAGGCTCAGTATATATGAAAGATGACTTAACTACTTAAGGAGTTGTCTGAACTACTAAAGTGCCTGTTGAGTAATGTTATGCTCTTGTGACATTCACTCGATCTTTCAATATAATTCCTCCCTGATAATCCCCTCCTACACATAACCTGTTCTTGAAGTGAAAACCCCAAAAGCCTCTTAAACCAAAACTAAGTCAATTCTTCTATGTTCAGAATTGCAGTGGAGCATTTTTTCCTACACCAAAACACATCAGTTCCTGTTCCTCATAATGCTTGAAGCAGCAGTTTCCAAATTAGGAAATTTACCCTCTATTACCAGTAGTAACCCTAGGATCCTTCTCTGACTAGGAAGTGTTAAAACACAGCAGAAGAAAGTCCCTGAACAGTTAGTAAGTAAAATACAAACAAAACACAAATAAACCAAATCAAGGCAATCACCATATATAAATTGAGCAGGATATAGTTTAAGTATAAAACTGAAATGAGAAATCAGTCCCTATATTCAGTCAGTTCTAACGTCACAGGACACTCAAAGTACAGAAGAGGTATATGGTACAGTGCTGAACACCAGTAAGCCAGGCACTTATGTTCCACAGCAGTACTTTGCAATCCAAAAAGTACTTCCCTTCCTGTCATAAGGACTACCATTTATCTGTATGTCAAAGAGACGGAAAACTAGGAGTGGAAGAGCTCACCAGGAAAACTCAGATTCTGCTGTAACAAGGCGTCACAGAAAGTAAGCCCACTTGTCTCAAGAGCTAACTTGCCGTCATATTATCAGATGAAGCTTTAAAAACTACTACCCTTCAGGCACCGTTATTTTTACAAAGGATGTGCCTACAAAACAGTGAAGATAAACTCTGACCGCCTGATCTAATTCCAGTGCGAGACACAGCTTATAGCATTAATTTAGCTCTGTTTGTAAGCACTCAGAGCTGTATTAAACAGTATTATAAATTTTCATATAAAAAGACTGAAGCGATTCATCATCCAAAAATCACCACAGAAGTCTTCATATGTTCTCTTTTCTACACATGAATAAAGATGCCTCGGTTCATAAAGAAAACTTTCTGTAACAGCAGTATCAGTGCAACACAGCTCAGTATACAGTTTAACAGACTGAATTCATAGCATAATTTTAGAAGTTATTCATATCCATAAACTTGCATGAATTTTGCATCTGAAAGCCACTTTTTACATATTCAAAGGCAACCAGGATACAGACAGCCCCACCTGCATTCTGTGGGCTTCACTACATGGTTCTTCAAATTGTATAAAAGGTGCAAAACTTTCAAAGAATCTATTCAAGTTCATCTTTTATTCCACCGGTGTATGTTTTCAGAAAGCATGACCTCTCTTCTAATTCAGTAGCTTATAAAACCAATTCCAACCTGCATAGCTCCTTAAAAACAATCACTGGTTCCACAGAAAACTCGTTAACAAGTTGAAAACTCCTCATTTTTAGAGATAAAATTCCCTTATTCTTCAGGACAGACGCTGTCCTACCAGTGTGTCAACAAAGCAGTATCTATAAGGACTCTTGTTCACCAATACAAATATTCATGTTATACATATCATTCTACTGCTTGCTTTTGGCATTATTAAATGCACTACTGTCAATCAAAAGCACCAAATATTTTCAAGTCATTGCATTTATTTTGTATAAAATCCTGTGGAAAAATTGGTTTGAGTTACACCTTTCCATATTAGAGAAAGTCTTAAGCATCTTAACTAAAGCAAAAAAAAAAATTCCCCCCCAAATTAGTGGGGCTCACTTTGACGCCTCTGACTAGAAAAATTACAAGACTTTTTACTCAGAATCCAAAGCTCAACACAGGTTTTACAATTCTGGTCTCTGTCACTGCAATGACCCCATGAAATGGCAGCAGCTTTGAAAGAGTCAGTTCTCATCACCTGGAGTACACATTAGATACATACCACTGCTGACAGTGCCAGAACCTTACTGTGCAAGAAGAGGAGCACGTGCCACATTTTAAAGCTGACAATGACACTATGATGGGTTTGTGTGGCAAGGTTTTAGTAGTGGAGGGCCACAGGGGTGGCTTCTGTGAGAATCTGCTAGAAACTTCCCCTGAGTCCGACAGAGCCAGTAACAGACAGATCCAAGATGGACCTGCTAGTGGCCAGAGCCGAGCCCATCAGCAATGGTGGTAGCGCCTCTGTGATAATGTGTTTAAGAGGAAAAAAACCCTGCACAACACCAAGTTTAGTTGGAGAAAGGAGAGCGAATATGTGAGAAACAACTCCAGAGATGCCAAGGATGGCGAAGGAGGGGGAGGAGGTGCTCCAGGCGCCAGAGCAGATTGCCCTGCAGCCTGTGGAGAAGACCATGATGAGGCAGGCTGTCCCCCTGAGGCCCACGGAGGTTAACTGTGCAACAGATATCCGCCTGCAGCCTGGGGAGAACCCCACACCAAAGCCAGTGGATGCCTGAAGGAGGGTGTGACCCTGTGGGAAGCCCAGGCTGGAGAAGGCTCCTGGCAGGACTTTTGACCCCAGTGAGGGACCTCCACTGGAGCAGTTTGGGAAGGACTCACATTGTAGAAGTTCATGGAGAACTGTCTCCTGTGGGAGGGACACTATGCTAGAGCAAAGAGCGTGAGGAAGGAGGAAGGAGCAGCAGAAACAATGTGTGATGAACTGATCACAGCTTCCATTCTCTGTGCTGCTCTGGGGGGGGAAACGCTATGGACTTTGGGAGTAAGTTTGAGCCTAAGAAGGGAGGGGTGACAGGAAGGCATCTGAAGGCTTAGTTTTTATTTTTCATTATCCTACTCTGATTTAACTGGTAATAAGTTACATTAATATTTTCCCAAGTTGAGTCTGTTGTGCCTGTGATGGTAATTGGTGAGTGATCTCTGCCCGTCCTTATCTTGACACACAAGTCTTTTGTTATATCCTCTGCCCTGCCCAGCTGAGGAGGGGGAGTGATTGAGCAGCTCCAGTGGCCACCTGGAGCCCAGCCAGCGCCAACCCACCACAGTGATGAGTACATCAAGTAAGATAACCTGTTTCTGAATAAATAAATAAATCGGGGTGTTAAGCAGGGGGTGAATGTTTTTGGAAGCATGCCTCGATGTCAACAGTGCAGAGGTACGTTTTCAAATCCACTGTTTCCATAGGGTAAGATGCATCACTATTTCTCTACTGGAGAGGCTAAAGTAGCTTCAATATCCCAGGAAACCTTTGGCAGTACTGGTACCTCCATCTGATAAGCTGGAGAGCTCTATGCATTATGTTGTAAAGCCTTCCTTCTAAGGAATCCACAAGGGAAGTCCTCAGGTTCTTTTTAAGCCCATGACTTCAACACACAGAACTTAACTTCATGGCTTTGAGATTAGTCACAAACACTGGCATTTTTTGAGACAGCAAGCTAAATACTTTGCTAGTGCTGATATGTAAATACCATCAATGTCAAGTAGACTCTAGGCCACATTCCAGAAGCTAGAATATGCCTGAACAATACAATTTAAAGATATTTGATTGAGGTCAACTATTTTAAGTATCTTCGATTCAAAACTAAAGAGCTAAACACCTTCTCTCAGATCCTCCTCATTAGCTTCCCACTCAACATCTTGCTCAGATTTTTCTAGGCTTTCTACTACTCAGTCACAGAATGGTTAAAGCTGTCAGGGACCTCTGGAGGTTATTTGGCCCAATCTCCTGCTCAAGAACGGCCAGCTAGAGCAATTGCATAGGACCATGTCCAGACAGCTTCTCACTATCTCCAAATATGGAGACTCTTCAACCTCTCTAGATGATCTGCTCCAATGCTCACTCATTCTCACTGTAGAAAAGTGTTCCCTTATGTTCAAGCAGAATCCCATGAACTTCCATTTGTGCCTACTGCCTCTTGCCCTGCTACTGGGAAACCACTGACAACAGCCTTGCTCCAACTTTACACTCTCCCTTCATATATCTAGATATACTGATGACACTTCATTCTGAGTTTTCTCTATACCAAACAGTTCCAGCGTTCTCAGCCTTTTCCTCATGTGAGAAATCCTCCAGCCCCTCATTTATCTTAGTGGCTCTCCACTGGACTCTATCCAGCAACTCTGTCTCTACCCACCTGGAAGCCTAGAACTGGACACAATACTCCAGATGTGGCCTAAATAGTCCTGAGATCACTCATGTAAACTGAAATCTCCATCTAGAATTCCTTAAGATTCTGCTGCTATTGCAGGAACAGTGAAGAATCTGCAACTTTGTAGTTTCACCCATCAGTATTTTGTCAGATGCCTCCTCCTATCTGCCCTTTACTACTTCTGCTAATTTCCCACTGGATCTAATTGCTCAAGTTCTGCTGCTCATCCTTCACCAGATTCTTCCTCTAGCTACTTATTTAATTCATCAAATAAGCTTCTACTAAAATCAACCTCTAGCCCTTTAACCCCTTTACTAATCCTTCATTAGTCATCCAACAACTGATGATCCCCAAATAGCAAACTCAAAAGATATAATTAAAATCTGAGCTAAATCAGCCTCTTAAGGCTGCCAGCAAAGATAAAAAATTACCTTTAAGAATATTAAAACATCTACATACATTATTGTAGATGTTTTAATCAATATGGAGGCACTGAATAGGAAGAAAACTTTTTTTTCCAAGTCTACTTCTTGTAGTTTTGAATATGAGACTTTTTCACATTCTGTAAGTAAATGCTGAACACAGGATCTGTTCCATTTTATATCCAGGTCAGCATTTTATACAGTAGAACATATGCAGGGACTGAAAAAGAACTCCAGCACCTCTGAGAAGACCTTCAATACACTAGAGTAAGCAACATCACAACCCAAAAGAATATTAGCACTATGGGGAAAATATTACTTTGAAAGCTTTATCATGTATTGCTTCCTTTAACTCAATGAAGCATCCAGGCTTTAAGAATTATTTAAGTTATCTGAGCCTTCAGGGGCTCTATCCTCTCAAGTAAACATGAGACATGAATATGGCTAGATTACATATGCAGCTGTTCTTATTTTCATACAAGAAAATTATTCCTGCTATGATGTAGGTTCACACTGAGAGCTATGTTGTAACAGTTACAGTTAACCTGTCCAGTTTAGAAACTCTCAAAGCTATATTACATATTTACAGATCAAGAGAGATCAAGTTCAACAGACTAAGTTCACTCAGTCAAATTCTTGAGAGGGAACTCCAGTACATACTTTTTCTGTTGAATATTAGTTCCTTCCAACCCACAGAGACATAGCAGCAATGATTTTATGACTTTCCTAAACCAGGCTCTCATGGTTTAACCCCAGCCAGCAACCAAGCACCACGCAGCTGCCCACTCAATCACTCTCCCTGCCCAGTAGGATGGGCAGGAGAATGAAAGAAAGTGAAACTTAGTGGATTGAGATAAAGACAGTTTAATATGACAGCAAAAGATAAAAAGAGTAAAATGTACAAAACAAGTGATGCACAATAAAATTGCTCACCACCCAATGACTGATGCCTTGCCCTTCCCTGAGCAGCATCATCAGTCTAGGCCAGCTCCCCCATTCGACAGACTGAGCATGATACCATATGGTACAGAATATCCCCTTGACCAATCTGGGTCAGCTGTCTTGGCTGTTTCACCTCCCAACTCCTCATGCATCCCCAGCCTCCTCTCTGCTTAGCAAAAACAAAAAACTTCAGTGTGTTAGCAACATTACTTTCATCCCAAATCCAAAACACAACAAACAACAGCTACCAGAAAGAAAATATTCTCTATCCCAGCCAAAACCAGAAAACAAGATATCCAACAAAGTATGAACTGGTAAGCGACACCTGTTCTGTACTATCAAATTAACCAAGACAAAACAGGTAAGAAACAAATATTTTAAATGTAATACAAAATATCAACTGCTAACCTCCAGTTTTCAGAGCTATTTGTAATAGAAGCTGCATCAGCTACGTATGTTTAAAAGTAATTTCTTAGATAGATGTAACTAAAACCACTGGATTACTTACCGAAAAAGTCAAATGAAAAGGGGTCCCTTCCACCAAAAAACTCCCTAAAGACATCTTCTGGGTTACGGAATGTAAATCCAAACTCAAATTGACTATCATGATGATTTCCACCTGCAAAAAGAAATTAAATTTCAATTACCCTCACACATTCTTACTAACCAGAAAGCTGAGGCCTATATCATATTTCAATAATTTAAAAATATAAACACATTAAATTTCAAAAATTTCTTTCCCTTTCAGGTATCACTCAAATTAAGTATACATGACAGCTTTTATAATTAATTCTTTTTTCTCTGTTTCCAGATCTCAGCAATACATTTTACGACAAGCAGAAAACTTCTAAAAACAATTGTAATCTCAATTTTTGAGAAGACTACACTTTAGGCCTTAGTATAGGCATTTCCAGATTTCTATCTTAAAAAGAGAGCTGCAGGAAACTGCTCTCCATCAGAACAAAGTAAAGAAATGTCAGTTGTCAACATACCTCCACCTCCATTTATTAAGCCTTCTTTTCCATATCTGTCATAGATATCACGTTTTGTAGCTACAAGGAGAAGTTGTACATCTTGTCAGTAAATAGACATATTGAATGGAAAAAAAAAACCAAACCAAAACCCACTTAGCTGGTGTTCTCAGCTAAACATATCCTCAAAGCCAGTTTATTTCAGAAAGTTCTGGGATGTAACTAGAAAGCGTTTTTGTTGAGGGCTGCCAAAGCAAATACCTGGAAGAAGAGTTACTAAACTTCAGACTTGTTACCATTTAGTTGTAGAAGCTCAGGTTCTGTTGTACAAGAAAATACTCTAGTACAAGGACAAACTTCACAAGGGAGTTTGCCTTTAAAAAGAATACTGCAGTTTTCATCTTTACATAGGTACCGTGGAAAGCTTTAGATTGTAAAGGTCCCCTGGAATTCAACCTTCTCTTCCAAACAACTCTAATCTCAAAACTGGTCAAAACTTGCCTGGTTAAAGCCCTGATCTCATCGGTCTCCAAGAAAAGGTGATTCCACAGCCCCCCTGGAAAACGATCCCAGTGCTCAAGCATTCTCATTGTAAGCATTTTCTTCCTTCTATCT
This sequence comes from Neomorphus geoffroyi, assembly GCA_033558235.1. Lineage (NCBI taxonomy): Eukaryota > Metazoa > Chordata > Aves > Cuculiformes > Neomorphidae > Neomorphus > Neomorphus geoffroyi. Next base: position 37,042,086 of record JAUMJM010000004.1, read on the forward strand.
TTCCCTTGTTTCAAATCTTGACCATTGCCTCTTTTCCTTTTATTGCACAAGAACAAGTCCTTTGTGAAAGAGTCATGACAAGGGAAGGACAGTTTGCAAAGTGACTGCAAATAAGGTGATGTTAAAAAAATGCCATTGAAGGATTTGACTCAAACTTCTTCTATTATTTTAGAAAATATGGAATGGCTCTTTCTTAATTTCACTGCAGACCAAATGTCCTACATGCTTGAGAAAGGGGACAAAAATTAACTCTACATTACTACATAAGATTGGTCTGCACTGTTGGTACTGGGAGGGAACCTGAAGAGCTTAAGGAGGCAGAGAGTCAGCTTATTTTGCCTGCACTGGCGTGGAAGCATCAGCCGGAAGCTAGTCAGGGCATCTGGTCTTAGATTCAACATGCTGTTCCTACTGGAATCTCTTCAGTGAAAGATGTTTTAGAAATTTAAATAGCATCACTGAAAGAACATGCAGTTACCTCAAGCAGCTACAGAAAGGAAGCTGACCTGAAAATTGACCAAAGTAGTAAGGTAGACAGTGTCAGAGCTCACAAAGCCCAAAGTTCATCTCAAAAAATATAACTTTCTTGAAACCACAAGGGAACTGTGTTCTATGATCGTCCAATTTCAATGTTCTTTGCTTATATAACCCCTTACAAAGCTATTCTTCTGCCAAAAATCTGTCTTCATTCAAGCCTGTAATGGTGTCAGAAAATCTCATTCAGTCTGCAGGACAGCTAACTGCCTTTCAACCATAGGGCTCAGGATTCAGGTACCTGTGCTGCACAAATGACTCTTAATACATCAGTAACTTAGGAGCTGGTCAAGATCCAGAAACAGGCAGTGCTTTTAGAAGCTGTTCTAAAATTCTAGCAGCACACTGTTTCCAAAGAACTTAAGATCTGTGTTAACAACCAGACCAGTATTCTATTTTTATCCTGCTCAAAAAATTTCTTAAGAAGGTTAAATTACTCCAGAAGACAAGTATAAAATGAACTGCCTATAAATTAAGTTCTGTTTCTCCCATGTCAATTAATTATCAAAACCAACCGAAGAAACAGAGTGTACAAGACTGCAGCTTGATAAACCAGGCCAAATTCTGAAAGGTAATTTAGATGCTGCTAGTGATTTAAATATAGCTTTCCCATGCTCACTGGTCTCAGGTGAAATCAAGGACACTTCAGAAATAGCATTCAGACAGCTGCAGTCAATTACCAGAGGAAAATCATTTTGTTACGATTCAGAATGCTTTTGCCAAAACACCAGCAGAAGTTAATATTTTCCAAGCAAAAACGTGTGGATGACCTATACACTGAATTTCTGTGTCACATGGGTCAGGCAAAGCAACTGTTTTAGAACAATTCAAAATACAAACACTCTCCTCAGTATCACAGATGACTGAATTCATGGAATTCACCCAAACACTAAAATCCAAATTTTCAGCAATTTTTACAGGATGCTTGGGCTTTGTCAAGACTAGTTTACTGCTACAAGGACTGGAAGCAGCAGCTCCAGGAGCAAATACTTCAGAGTCTGTCTAGTCTTTTTTTTATTGGATGACCATGGTAATTTCCCCCTGTACTGATGGTATAACTGGCTTTACCTCCCAAGATAAAATTCACAGATATTTCTTCAGAAACTTCTGAAGAGGGCCTGGCAAACATTAAGATCTGCATTTCTAGAAGGAAACTCTTGGTTACTCATCTAGAAAGATCTTGAATTTTTCATTTCAAAATTTCTGGTTAAGTCTGTCTAATCTGCAAGCTTCTTTTTCTCTCTTTTCTATAAAAAGCAAGTAGTTGAGTTGCATGTTAAACCACAGTTACGATAACCCTTTAAAGCCTCATACATCAGCATTTTCAGTCTGATTTCCAGACTAGAGACCTGCAGTTCAAGAGCCCTTTAAAAATACCTACCATCTGACAAAACTTCATAGGCTTCAGCTACTTGTTTAAACTGCCGTTCTGCCTCTTCTTTATTGTCTGGATTTTTGTCTGGGTGCCATTTTAATGCCAACTTACGGTACCTAAATAGAAGGAAAACAAAGGATATTTTACTCTGAAATGAAGGAATATGTTAAATAGATAAATACAAAATGTTTCAATCAAGTCATCAGGGATTAAAGTATTTAGAAATTCCCCAGAAAACAGTTCTTCAGTTATTTTGAGATTATTCCTGTGTGTTTCTGATGATCCGTCACAGACAGAAACACTTCACACACTGTTATGATTTAAGGTAGATCAAATTATCTGTTTTTTTAGCAGCACTTAATCATAAAACAATTTAATATTTAGCAAGGTGATTGTATGAAATCTATTATAATCAAAACTTAATTCTAAATTTTAAACTGACAAGATTCACTCCTATTTACTACACAGTATAATACGTACATGTACAAACACAAAAATTCAGAGATATGTATGCATACAAAGATATACCGATATTAAGAATGAATATGGATAATCACAAAGAACTATATTAATTCAAGTACACAAATAGATAGAAAAAGGGATAGAGAGGCTAGTCTGAAAATTTCCCAAGACTGGTGAGAATACTCACACATACAATGCATCAGCACTGCACAACTCAAGATCTCAAGAAGTCTGAATGATTCCTTGAGATGGGCAAGAGTACTCACATCCAAGGCATCAGCAGCCCCAACAGGCCATGGCCTGATTTCAAGGTAGGCAGTTTCACCTAAGCCTTTATTTGCTGTATTAGCAAATGATATCATGTACTACATCTAAGCAGTGTCCCAGTTCTGGGGGAGATTACTAGTCACAGCCTGCTACAGTCCAGAAGAGCTCGAGGGGCCCTCTATATGATCACCTGTAGGATTTTGAGATAATTCCTCAGATTTTTGCATATTCATTTTAATATTTTAATGTTCATTTTGGCTGCAACTTGGAAAACATAATTCTGGCAACTTTTACCAGTTATATTAGACCACCTCACCTGGGCCACGATCCAAGTTATCAGATGTATTCAGCTGTAAAGGGGCAACTGATGGTCAATCTCTTTCTCAGGTGATGAGGGGCCTTTTCCAAGGCACACAGGACTCTAAAAACACTGAGGGGATGCTCAAGTGCTCTGGATCACTGCATCATGACAATGGGTATTATCTCCCCAGTGTGCCTGGTTAAGATAACCAATTATCAGTCCTCTTCTTCAAGAGATGAGGGAGTTCTTTTCCTATGCACAGTAGTTTCAGGTGGGTCAAGAAAATGACCTGGCATCCTGAGTGATTGCCTCTGTACAAGAGGAATTCTTCTCCCCAGCAAGCCTACATTAACATGAGCCTTGTTTCCCTTGGATCAGCAGGCAGCGAAGACGGGGGGAAAGTGTTGTTCTAAGTAAGTCAGAAGTTGGGTTAAGGGGCCTAAAATGGCCTGTGAGGCCTAGAAGGGCCGAGGAAGAATCGCACCATCACATGATAAGCATCTGGCAGGACTACGCAAAACATTCCGTAACATTTCTGCTGTGTGCTTCTCCTTAGAGCTCCATAATTATTCCATACTACAACCAATCATGGGAAGCATCAAGAGTGCTCTTCTGCTACAGAGATGATAAAGCTGGATGAGTAACCCCATACCAAACTGCGGCATCATCCTGACACCAGTGCCTTCTTTGACTGCTACACCCGCACAAAACTCCTATCACCAAATGGAATATTTTAGGCAAAGCATTCATAACTACTTAGAGGGGCAAAGCTAAGCTTGCACTTAGGTTGATTTGAAGTTTTAGAGAGTCACACAAAACCACAATTCAAACATCTAATTTGACAAAGTAGTCCAATTAATTCAGCTTAGGCACCTAGGAGAGGGCAAGAAAGAAACGCAGTATTTCCAGGTCACTAGAAACTGTAATTTCTTGTCAAACTGTTCCAGTATACTAGAAATGTGAACTACAGAAGTGTTTCTTCTCAATTGCTTGTTAAAAATGAAGGATCATCTTTTGAAAATGTTACAAACAGCCATCTTAAAAGAGTAAATCAACAGTAAATTACATTTAATTCCTTTGAACACTGCTAATTTAATCACTATTGTTTTTTCAATAGTAACAGATGTTCAGTCCATCGAAACCTAAGCACAAAAACTGGATCTGATGTTAACAAAGAGCCAATATCCAAAAAAGCAGTGTGCCCAATATTTGCTAACAACTTTGGAAAAGCACCTCTGCAAATGAAGAAGACGACTATTTACTGCCATTCAGTCACAGAAGGGGCTGCCACTGCCCGTACCATATCAAGTTTGGAGGTGCGTTTGTACAGATACATATTTAACAGTGATCAAAAGCCAGTGGCTGATGGTATTTTCACTTCAGCAGTGCTCAGGATTCTTTTCCCAGTTTCATAAAAATGAGTAAATGCTTTTTCTTCAGAACACTGAATATTTCTCTTAGCAAAAGCATCATCTCAGAGGGCTACTACTTATCCTAGTATTGACAACAAAGTGAGAATCCATAAACCATGTGATTATATTCATTCCTTAAAATAAATAACTTATCGGGCACCAGTGAATTATATATTTTAAGGAATATATATGAGAAATTAAGATGTTAAGTGTATACATATATATACACACACACCGGTGACACTTACGCTTTCTTAATATCTTCTGCTGAGGCATACTTTTGCACTCCCAGAACTTCATAGTAATCCACCATGTTTCAGTAGTTGTCTTGTTAAAAATAGCTGAGTCTTTCAAGTCCTGTAAGAAGAAGTACTTGTAAATAAAGCTTGTCCAGCAATGCTACTTCATACAAGTCAGTAAAAGCCTACTATCTTCCAATACCAAACCTGATCCAAGAGCCACTTGTTTTTAGAAATTCAAATGTTTCAAACACAAAAAAATAAAACCACTTTATTTTATGTTGATAGATCACTTTGATTCTGATTTTTGTTTATGCTCTTCATTCCCAGTGAAACATAGTGCAAGGAGATATAGGTAAACAGCATGTTCCTGGAACAGATTAGACGGAAAAGTTAGACTTCATCAGTAAATTAAGAAAAGTATCTACAGTATGTCACCGTTTTGATATATTCATTAGTAATAACTGAATAATTCTGAATGCAAAAGAAACTATGTATCCACATTGTCATCTCTGACACCTATATCATGTCTTAAGCACATATAAGCACAAAGAGCCACATGATTCACATCTACTGTTCAGAACATAACCTTCACTGAAACGCTCCCTTCAAAAAAAGCAATGTATGTGCAGGTCTTAGGAATATAAAAGTTCCACCTATAGCTTCCAATAAGCCTCTCTTGTACTCAAGCCTTGACAGAAAAATCCACATATTGCCAAAGTTACTGAATTCCATTTACTTCCTTTATGTTTACCAACATAGAGCACACAGCAAGGCAAGACTGTTCAAACTGCAACGTTAACCAACCAACTCCAACACAGAGGCATCTTGTGTTTCTCACTATGAAGTTTTCACAAGAGTACAAAGAAACCTACACATTAAAAAGAAAAAGCATCTGCCCTACGCAATTTAAATTTAAACTGAAAATTTTCTGGTCAATATTGGAGAATCTTCAACTAAATGACCACTGAGATTAAAGAATCTTTCTAAATAATTTCAATAAGACTTCATCTCTCTATGCAAAGGCTCTTCCCTACCACAGTAACAAGTCTCCATTCAGGCAAAACTTCCAACCACCTTCTGCATCCTACCACTGCTGCTGCCTCATTTCAAGTTTTACAGGGAAGGCACCGCTGACTTTTCCAATGAGTTAGCAACTCATTGCAGGCAAAGTCATCCAAATACATTTAGAACATAACAATACAGCAATCTATCAGTCACATTTCCTTATCCCATGCATCAAGAAGAAAAATTAATTGATATCACACCAATCCACCCTCCCAAGTCATTCACTGTTTCTCAACTCAAGCCATGCAAAGGCTCATTTTCATGAAGTTTTTTTTTTTGTTTGTTTGTTTTTTTTTTTTTTTTTTTTTTACACAAATGCTGAAAGAATCAAGTACGATATAGCCCAGTGAAATATTCAGAAATTGATTTATTGTACTCTTATTACACTTATCTTTCAACATCCTGGGATAAAAACATTAAAGAGCACCTTCCTTTTAAAATAAATTGTTACATCTTCAAAACACATTGCTATTATAGGTTAAAGCTTAATTAACTTTAATTAGGGATGTGGTTGCACACACACCATTTCCTCAAATAGCAAAAACAATTTAAGAGATACCCTACCATGCTACTTCTTCCCTCCAAACCACTCACAGAAACAAACATATTGCAGAAGCTATGTGTTTTCAAAACTTGGGTGGGTTTGGCAATCTAGTTAACCACACAGTCCCACAAACAGTTACTAAATTAAAGTGCAGCAGGTGAACAGACCTTTAATTGACTTTGCCCTTTGAAGAAATCTCCTTACTGAAAAAAGCACTAAAGGTACAGTTAATACTGTGACCAACACCAAGAGAACGTGGGAGACACACGTTAAAATGAACATTTAGAACACCAATATTAACACAGTAATGGCAGGGTTCAATATGTAAACATATAGATTACCAAAAATATCCCAGAGTACTTCCTATCAACTAGCCTCGCTAGTTCTGCTGTTTCACAAATGATCAGAACAGCTCTATGAATACACAGGTGAGGAGCATGGCTACCATGAGTTACTCTATCAAATCCTGTAGCAAATCCTTATGAGTAACAGCATATATGGAACACAGTTTACTGAAAGAAAACGGAGAGGAGGGAATCTAGCATGAACCAAGCTTGTTTAAGGCTAGAGGTCAGAGCCCCTCCTAACAAGAGATACTAGCCTAGAATCAGTGAGGTAACAGCAGGAAGTCACAACACATAAGAGTACACACCATACAGCCAAATGCTTTTACTATATTGCCCTTTTATATTAAAGACTTGCATTAGCACTCCTCTCAATTTTGGCAGGTAATTTTGAGGTAAAATTCAAAACTCAAGCTTCCAGCTCCAATAAGCAGGTAGGAAAAGCAACTGAGATGTAAAATATATCACATTTTTTCCTAGAGAAGTTCATGCACACTGGTAGTCACATAGATTTCAACATATATTTATTTAAACATGTTAAAATGTTGATTTAAAAACAGTGCAGCATTGTTATAAGTTCAGACTCAAAACATATACCAATATATGCTAAATAATAGAAGCCTGAAGTTCGGACCAAAAATGAGTGCTGAGGCAACACAACCAGCAATTACTGGATGTACTCTGACCCTAAAAAGCAACTCTTATCTGAAACAAATAATTCCTCTGTTGTTGGAAAAGTCTGGGGCTTGCATATTCTAATGTTTTGTGAGTGTGTTACTGTTCAGTTTTTACTTGTCTCAATTCCAGTCTTGATCTTACTGGCAAGTCAGTAACTCCCTGAAGAAAACAAACTGTTTATATTCTCCTTCTCTTAGTCAAGCGTTCAGGTGACAGAAGAGTTCATCACCAGTTAACCATGACTTCTAACTGCTAGCTATCATATAACATGAACTGCACTGAAACAACTTCAGGTATCACAGGAACTTCTGTCTTGTGTGCAAAACAGTTTTAGCAATATTTACATCAAGAAAATGAACATGCAGCTTTTTTTCTTGTCCAGCTTAAACAAAATATCCAAAACCATGAAAGACCATCAGCTCATATTTAACTCCTTAAAAATACTTAATTTTTGTTCAAAATACAGTAAGAAAGAAAAAACAAAACCCACAAACTACTCACAAGCTAGAAGAAGCCTCTGCCACCAATTTTTCCATGAGAAAAATATTTAAAACAATCATCAAGAAAACAACTACTATCAACTTGTAACAAAACAGTAATTGGCTGGTAAAACTCCTGATTTCCATAGAATGGTTTAGGTTGGAAATTACCTTAAAGGTCCAGTTCCAACCCCCTTGTCATGGCCAAGGACACCTTCCACTGGATCAGGTTGTTTAAAGAGTCACCAAACCTCGTCTTGCATAACTCCAGGGATGGGATATCCACAATTTCTCTGGGCAACCTGTACCAGAGCCTCACCATCCTGACAGTAAAAAGTTCCTTCCTAACATCGAATCTAAATCTCCCATCTTTCAGATTAAAACCATTAGTCCTCATCCTATCCCTGCACTCCCTCATAAAAAGTCCCTCCTCAGCTTTCCCATAGGCCCCCTTTAAGCAATGGAAGGCTGCTCTAAGGTCTCCCCAGAGCCTTCTCTTCGCTCAGCTGAACAACCCCAAGTCTATCAGCCTGTCCTCACATGTTCTCCAGCCCTCACATCATCTTTGCGGCCTGCTCTGGATTTGCTCCAACAGATCCATGTCCCTCCTGTGCTGAGGACTCCAGAACTGAACACAACATTCCAGGTGAGGTCTCACCAGAGCAGAGGGGCAGAATCACCTCCCATGATCTGCTCATCACACTTCTTTTGACGCAGCCCAGGACACAGTCGGCTTTCTGGGCTGCAAATGCACACTGCTGGCTCATGTTGAGCTTCTTAACTACCAGCACCCTCAAAAGTCCTTCTCTTCAGGGCTACTCTCAATCTTTCCACCATCCAGCCTGTATTTTTGCTTGGGATTTCCCAGACCCAGGTGCAAGACCTTGCATTTTTTTTATTTTTTATTTTATTTTTTTAAAAAGCTAGCAGGATCTGCATGATGAAAATACCTATGTGATTCAAAGCAGCAAACCATATCCCTTCCTGCAAGTGGAAAGGCAGAAACACTCAACTGTCCTAATCAAAATGACATCACAAAAATCTTCTAACCCCAAATCTGCCAAACACTCTGTCCTCAAATACACAAGCCAGGCTCATTAACTAGGCACTCAAGAGGTTTTCTTTCCAAAGCCATAAGGGAGCCAACCTTGCTGTTTCCTGTCTCCAACCACAGAAAATCTTCAGTCTCAGAAAAAAGAAAAAAGGCAAAACCTCTCCAGATGAAAGAAGTTGTTTCACTGCCTTCTTGTTTGCTTGCAAAAACCTGCACTTCCTTGTGTTCATAACTGCTTTATGTTTATAGGCTGCTATCTGCTACTCTAACTCCTTCTTTGGAGCATGAATAAATCGAACATCCTAATGTTTATGTGAACCAAAAAGTTTCCATGGCTTATAGATTTCTTGGTCACCACAGGAGAAGACAGCTTTGTTCAGATTTACTAAGCAGAAGCCCTGAATGCTCATACCAACTCAAGTACAGGACCAGGCATCAGACCTCCCTCTTACAGCACACCCCAAACCAGACCAGTTTAGAGTTATCTTGAAAGCCAGCTCATAAAATCTCTTTATAGCAAAGTCCTCAGCTACGTAACAGGCATAAGAACTACAGGAGATGGATATCTAGAGAGCTACAAACTTTCATAAAATCAGACTACAAAGAAAACAAAACAAAGCAATCAGACACACAACAAGCAGAGACGACAAAGCAGGACTCCTAACTAAATATGGAAGGGAGGAAGGTATCCAAACAAGAAATTCTTACACTGGTCAGGAGGGAATTCAGACAGCAAGGGACGTGTGACCTTTGCAGTCAGCCCAGTCAGAAAAAGTTATCTATTTCTGGCCACAAAGCAACGGGGCAGCAAAGAGTCCCGAAAGATGCCAGAACAGCTCAAGCTTAGTGCCTACAGCAGTCACCTGGATAGAGGGAGATGGAGTTCCAAATTCCTGATTCACACAATTCACAGAAGCAGCCAGTCATCAACATCCTGCGCAAGCCACACAACCATCCAGTTCCTAGTACCTGCCTGCCTTGTATGAACCTATCTCAAGGATTGGATCCTGCTGGCAACATGGGTGGAATACCCTGTTCTGAATCCCAGTTCAGTTTGACCTTGCACCTGACCCACTCAACAGCAATTCAGCAATTTGCAGCTGTCTCTGGTATGTTAATAGATGATGCACACACTCGGGGATCTTTGGGAATTGCAACCTGTGATTAAAGAAAAATGATTTTTTACATTCCAAGAAAGCATCAGGTCAGCTGGACCTGATGAAATTTTACACTCCTTCCAAGTATGAACAAGACTACAGTAGCATTAATACTGTTGCTGATCCAGGACTTTACAAAGAACGTCAAGCAATACCCACACTTTCAAAGTTTTCCAGCATTTCTTCATTTGACTTTAACACAGTAAAGATACCCTTGATATTTTTTTATTATTTACAGTGCAGTAAATCCAGAGCATATACAAATATTTTCAGTCTTACAGTGACTAACTTCAGATGAAGCTCAGCCACATCATTTCCTCCCAAACTTTGAAATGTAGTCCATGAATTGCAATTACCTGCCTACACCTCTTCAAGTTACTCCTCTGAAAGAAGGGTAAATAAAGATGAACCATAAAGCACTGTTTGCCAAGGCTTCCAAGGAGTCCTCACTGGCTTGAAAGCGCACTACACTTTACACACAGATACTGGTTACAGAAACTGCCTTCTGGTGTCATTCAAAAAAAGACAAATCTCACATCACAAGTCTTCAGAGTGGAACACCACTCAGGCAACCATCAAATTCATTTTACCTAGTTCATCTCAGCAACACAGAAAGCTAATACAAGTGCCAAACACCTGGCCAAATCCCAAATCAAATGAAAAGATTTTTATCTGTTCTAGCAACAATATCTAGGGTGTGCCACAAGTAACTGAGTTGACCCATGAGCCGTCTCTTGGCTGTCCTGGCAAAGATCCACTGTGCCAGTGCCATACAAGTGCAAACAGAAAAACACCCACACTATACACAAGGAAATCTCTGTAAGAGGAAGTTTAAGAATGCTAAGGAATTGAAAGTCACCTTGATTCTGATGAATGCAACAATACAGAGCAAGAAAACTTGATACAAGTTTATGACTAACTAATCTGACAAACAATGCACCAACATTAATATTTTCTTCCCACTGATACACGCAGTAGGGTACAGACTAAGGTATGTAAAAACAAACTCCATACTTTTAACTTCTACTTACCTAAGCTTAGAAAAGCTGTGACAGTTTGACTTCACTGGTTCCTGAAATTTATTGTTTCATGGAAAATGTAGATTTTCCACATAATTAAAGTTAATAAAATGTACTTAAATAGTAATGTTCATATTCATTACATTAATACTATCACAGCACCCCCATGAGATGGCTCTAATAAAATGAGCATTCCAAAAAGCTTAGTTTAGTCTCACATTTACACTAAACATCGTATTTCTATGTTAGAAAACAGAATGGATTTGAATAGTGATTATTATATGAAAGGATGCAGTTCATACATGAAAAAAGGTAGCCAGGCTCATTGCCTCACCTTGCAGTTTGAGTTCTATTAAAAAAAAAAAAAAAAAATCCAACAACAAAACCCCAACAAAAGCAATAAAGAGCCACAAGTACAAGGCTTCCTCACCCCTCAAGACAAGATATTACAAAGAACCCTGTTCATTCCTCCCCTCCCCAAGGGAAGTGAGACACAGCTGTAGCAAGAACTACAGGACTTTGCCTGTATCACTGCCTGGCACAAGGAAAGTCTGCAGAGGGCAATAAGTAAGAAACTATATAAAAAAAAATTAACCTACAAAAATGGAAACAGAAAAAAAATCTAAAATCTTCATCTGCGAAAGAAATGTAAACACAAACTGGAAAAGGAAGTAGCTCAGTGAACAGGCTATCCTTACACCCTCGGCCGATACTCCACTGCCTATCTGATCTATCCACGTGCCCTAAATCAAGGGGTATTTATTCACGATCTCTCCTTAAAGCAGAGGGGCATTTTTCCAAAACACAACTCAGGTGTCCAAATTTGGAAGTGTGTCACACAAATATCTGCAACACTGGCACCCTCCTAAAACTAACCATAAAAGGTTATTTTATACAAAGTAAAAATATTCCTAAGTCATTTTAAAAAATGTATGATCTATGTCTGATTAAGCAATTAAAAACAGTGAAAGCCTCAGTTGGCAAAGATCAGGTCCAGAAAGTTTCAGCCAAATAATCACATGCAACCGGATAATTCTTTTGGGGAAAAGAAAATAGTTTAAAGTCTCTACACACTTCCCCCAAAGTAGGGGTTTTTTTTAGTCATGATAATTTTACTTAAGCCAATTGCCAAAAAAGTTACATTAAAGCAAGCACCAATTTTTTTTTTTCAGAACGATGACAAGCCGTCACCGATTCAGACTACATCTTAAGACAGAAAAGGACTACTTCTAATCAAAAGAATTAATAAGAAACAGCAGCAATGCAGCTATGAACAGCTTCAGACTTATTATATGATTATAAGATCCTTGTTGGGTCCTCACTAATATCAGTGGGATTCCAGTATTTATTCAGAAGAAACAGAAAACATAAATAAACCTACAACTAGAAACTGTAGGAGTGAATTCATATGCATGAATTATCTCTTCTCTAGCAGTTAAATAAACAGAAACAGAATAATGCTTTCATTAAGTCTAAACTTCAGAAAATTCTAACATCCAAATGCAGTATTTCATTCAAAATCAAAGAAAATATAATTTAAACCTACTAATATCATCAACTACAGTTTTAATTTAAATCTTGAAATAAACCATCGTCACAGATAAGATCCACAAGTTTAGACAAAGTTAAGTGATTTTTCACTAATCCTTCCATTCCTTGAATAAATCATGACAAAGGAAAAGCTGTTGACAGAAAATGTTTCCAGGACACAGCTGACGAGGTTCTTAATAAATGTTATTAGAGAAATAGAGCACTTCCTACTCCAGGAGCAAAGCACAAGAATATTAATCCTCACATAACTAAGCTGAAAATCAAGGCAATACATTTCCTTCACAACATCACTGGTTACGTGGTAAGAAAAGGTCTGCTCAAGTCTGGAAGTCCCGTGTACTGACAAAATTGAGATGTATCACCGTCTCCAAGCAGCAGCACAAGAGCAGAACACAGCCAGCACGGGTGGCTGCACCCAGCCTGCTCAACCTGGTCTGACATCTCCGTCAATTCCAGGCCAGAACTTCAATGCCCCTGCACTCAACAGTAAAACACAGGCATCATCCTCATCCCACATGACCTCAGCTCCAAGACCTATTTGTACCAACATGTCAAGCAGAGATGCACAGATGTAGGAGTCCTGAGAGATTCAGTTTAAAAAGTCCTAAACAAACCAGATATTTCTTTCCTCAGTGCAGTCCAAATACCATCAGGGACTCGTACAGCCTTGTTATTGAGATGATGTTTAATTATCAGTTGTTTCTTCTCTCCATGTACATTCCAAAACTCCCAGTGGATGAAAGAAAGTATACAGTACGTAGAGACTAATGTATATACCTATTAAAAAACTAAACAGTAAAACATATTACTCCTCCAATTATAAATGCTGTGTTACACAAAAGTGAAGTTTTGCATGCTTTTCCTCAAAGTCCAGCCAGGATAAATTAGCAAACTGCATCAATAATCTAGGAAAGACAAAGAAAGCACCAGAATGCAAAGCTGTTTTGTTAAGAATGTGCTGTAGATAGAAAGCACAAGTGTTAAAAAGACAGATCTAATAGAGAATGAGGGGAACTTTGCAGTTTACAGACACAGAAGTTATCATTAACAATGCAGTTCAAAAAGTATCGCCAGTAAAAGTGACAATTTAAATTTCTCCTCCAATGTTTTAGGATTAAATTTTCATAAAAAATAATCTCAATTAACTTGCATCTCAAATGGTCTCTTGTTCTCCACTGAAAAGGCAGCATTAGAGCCAAGAGGGGGAAACAAAGTTAGACTAGTGCATTAGCACACTAGTTAGCACTGTGTCTTTTAAAATGAAAAAACACAAAAAAAGTAATCACAGAGACAAGATCTGTAAATACATTTGCTCACTGGTCCAAACAAATCTTGTTTGACAACATAATCCAGCAAACTAAACGGTTCTTTACCCTCCAGGCTCTTGATCATCAGCTGAACATAAAATCCCTCCTAACTAGAGCACAAGGAACTCCAACTAGTAAACAAAAAATTAAGGTCAGCAGGCAGCAGTAACAGCAACCTCTGAAGGATCAGAGAGGCAGAGTCTAGTTCCATTTCAGCTGATCCCTCTGTGTCAACACTTTGTTCTTATCGCTTTTTGACACTTTACATCCTAAGAATTCAGGGCTTGATCACTGATCGACTATGCAATGTCACAAGCCTGACCATCTGTACATTAGCATTGTTATAAATTTAGCTTCTATGATGCTACTGTGTCCAAATGAGTACCAAACGAGTAGTTTACTATTAACAGAATTAAAAGCAAACTTGCTCAGTACTTTGAATGATCTTTTCTAACGCCTCCATTAGAATAGCTCAAGCCTGCAGTACAGGTTTCCAGCAGCCAACAAGAGCTCTGACACTAAAACTGCGACACAGCATAAAGTGTTGCTACAAACACAATGCTGGACAGAAATAACTTGACTTCCCAACTTACCACTCTTCCAGAAGTTCAGCAGATACTGACAACAAACTACATCCCTTACCTGCCAGGCACAGTTTTCAACTCAGCTTGGAACTTGGCAGCAGCAAGTTCAAAGCACCTGACAGCAACCGCCCTCACCCACAACAAACCTCACTACTGACCCTTCTCTAAGTTAATGAACGCAGAACAACTTCTATCAGAGAAAAAAAATTTCCCCGCTAAGTTTACAAGCATGCCAAACACTATACTGTGAATAAAAGGACTTTAAATAAAAGGTTTACCCAACATATCCAAGAGTGAAGAGTGAAATGAGGCTCTCCCTCACCTTTTTGTAACTGGAACCTCTGTAAGCAGACTAGGAAACCCAGATTTATTTTTTTTTCCCCTCGGCCTTCTCTGCTTGCAGCAGACGACACAAATTCGACCCGGATCACGTGTCTCGGGATCCCAAACTCTGCCGCCTCCAATCCGAGTTACGGGACTAACCCAGGGCAGCCCCTGCCCGCCCCCCGGCCAACCCTGGGTGCCGCAGATCCACCGTCCGCCCCGTGCAAACCTCGCTCCAGCCACCGCCATGCGCCTCTCCAGCTCCGGGGAATCATAGAATGGGTTGGGTTGGATGGGACCTTAAAGATCATCCAGCTCCCATCCCCCTGCCGTGGGCAGGGACGCCTCCCACCAGACCAGGCTGCTTAAGAATCATAGAATCAATCATCCGGTCGGAAAAGACCTCTCAGATCATCGAGTCTATCCAACCTGGCCTTGAACACTTCCATACACGGGGCATCCACAGATTCCCTGGGCAACCTGTGCCACTGTTTCACCACCCTCATCGTAAAGAATTTCTCCCTGATGCCTAATATAAATCTTCCCCTTTCCAACTTAAAGCCGTTCTCCCTCATCCTATCGCTTTTTGCCATCGTAAAAAGTCCCTTCCCAGCTGTCATACAGACTCCCCTTAAACAATAGAAGGCTGCTATAAGGTCTCCCCAGAGCCTTCTTTTCTCCAGGCTGAACAAGCCCAACTCCCTGTCTGTCCCCCCAGCAGAGGTGCTTCAGCCCTCGGATCATCTCCGTGGTCTCCTTTGGACCCGTTCCAACAGTTCCATATTCTTCCTATATTGGGGATACTACAACCGGACTGCATGTAGGGTCTCAAAAGCAGAGCAGAGGGGGAGAACCCCCTCCCTCACCCGGCTGGCCGTGCTTCTTTTGATGCAGCCCAGGACACGGTTGGCTTTCTAGGCTGCGAGGCGGCCCTCCCGGCTCCGCCGCCGGCTCCCAGCGCACAGCATGGCGGCCCCAACCCCGATGCCCGCAGCCCGGCCCCGGCCCAGCCCCCGCCGTCCCCTCACGCAGCCGAGGGAGGAGTGGCCCGTTCTCCCCGCACTCACCCGGCCCCGGAGCCTCCGCAGCGCGGCCGCCGCCGCCCTCCCCGCCAGCAGCAGCGTACAGAACCGACCCCTGCTCCTCTCGGCCGCCAAACAGGAAACTCCGTCAGCGCGCCAAACGTCACTTCCGCCCGGCTGTTTCCGGAAGTTTCTCGAACGCCGCCTCGATGCCCCGGCGTCCGCCCGCGCGAGCCGCGTCCGCCCCCTGGCGGCGATTGGAGGAGCTGCGGAGAGGGGGCAGGGAGCGCGGGCGGGAGGCGGGAGCAGAGTGGGCGGAGCCTGTGCAAGGGAGGGGGCCTGAGGAGGGACGGAGAGGGCGGGACTTGGGTGGGGCGGGGGCAGATGTGTGGGCGGGGCAGCAGGCGGTACCTGGGCCGGGCCGGTGGGGGCAAAAAGGGGGAGCTTCTTCCCCCATGTGCGTCTTTATTTCAGCCTCAAAAAATAGTCCCGTGCACGCGTAACGCTTTTAATGCTGGATTCGTTTTCCAGCTGGGATCTGTACAGGTTCCTCCTGCTGTTTGAGTGCATTTCAGCATGCTTTGGGATCCAGTGGGAGGCGTCCCTGCGCACGGCAAGTGGGATCTTTAAGATCCCTTCCAATCAAACCATTCTATGACTCTATGGT
This sequence comes from Neomorphus geoffroyi, assembly GCA_033558235.1. Taxonomy (NCBI): domain Eukaryota; kingdom Metazoa; phylum Chordata; class Aves; order Cuculiformes; family Neomorphidae; genus Neomorphus; species Neomorphus geoffroyi. The sequence goes on from JAUMJM010000004.1 coordinate 37,058,474, forward strand.
TTTCAGAGTGTCATGGCTGAAAGGAAAGCATAAGCAGCCAAGATATTATTCTATTTCAAAAATATGGACCTTATCCATGATTTTATTTGCTGTAACATTATATTTCTTGCTTTTCATTTAAAATGCTGGAGGAGGCATTTATTTATAGATCACTGAGGTGAAATTAAAGAGTTTTCACACCTAAAACGTGTACTTCCCAAACAAAGACGATTGAAAGGCTACCCATTGACTTGGAGGTGTAATGTGGGAGTGGAATCCATTCAAAAAGAAGCAAGCCTGGAATAAGACAGAAGAAAGCCTAATAGTAATCAGGAAGGCAAGTAGCAAGACAGCCTTAAGGAAAGTATCGGCTTTGGGGGAAATAGAGCATTTGTAACTGTAGTCAGGTACTGCTGAACCACCTTTTTACCCCCTTTCTCTCATTCCAGTTCATAGTTCAGGTGCTACAGTACAGGACTGACTAGTTCCCCAAGAATTAATTAACAGTCTTTTAAGCCATGATTTTATTTGATCTGTATATTCAGTCACACGCATTTCCGTTAGGATTTCTCATAACTATTCATGAACTTCAGCATTAATCATACGAAGGTGTCTTACAATAGTTGGAGAGTCCTCATATGAGAACTGGCAACATCGTTTGTTTTCCATGCAACATGTAAAAAGTTAACCCTTAATAAAAAAAGAACTGCATAACATCAAGAGCCCAAACCACCTTCCTCCTCGTCAGAGATAATGTCATGGGAATTAACGTTAGCTGTCTACAATTACCTGAAAGGAGTTTGCAGTGAGGTGGGTGCTGGTCTCTTCTCCCAAGTAACAAGCAATAGGATGAGAGGAAAAGGAGTCAAGCTGCACCAGGGAAGACTTAGATTGGATACTGAAAGAGAGGCAAAACATTGGAATAGGCTGCCCAGGGAAGTGGTGGAGTGACCATCCCTAGAGGTGTTCAAAAAGCATGTAGACATAGCACGTTGGGACATTGTTAGGTAGGCACAGTGGTGTTAGGCTGGTGGTTGGACTTGATTTTCTTAGAGGTCTTTTCCAACCTGAATGGTTCTATGATTTTATGAAAGATTCTAGAAACAGCACTTATAGGAAGAGGTGTCTTGTTTAAGTAGATCTACTTACAGGACTAATAAAACAGAAAAACTTTGAGATTCAGAAAAACCTCAGCTTTACAAAGGTATTTGCAAAAGTATAAAGTAAACACGTGCTATGTTTTTATGGCTATCTGATTGCAGCAAAAGCTGGAATACTGTGTTGAAGAGCATTACATCTGCTGTTGCTGGCACAGGATGGGCATTACAGTAGTAAAAACTGATAAACCACGGTGGGTCTGTAGAAGCTGGTATCAAAGATCCAGGCAGACCTGGGCTGGTCTCCAAGTGCAGAGTCATAAGTCAGAATAAACTTGGTTATCGAAGGATCTTCACTGTTCAAGAACTGTCAGCTCTCACCTAGGAAGGAGGCAAAGGTCTGGTTTCACTTCAGCTAACTTCGGCTGTCTGAAATTTAAGCAGTCAGTTGAAGGCCTCCGACTGCAAAGAGAGAGGGAAGGAGGGGCACCTCCAGGACTGATAGTTGGACTGCATGATTTTAGGTCTTTTCCAACCCTAATGATTCTATTATTTTATAATTTATTCCACACACTTTGGAGATGTGTTTTGGTAAAGAAGGAACCGCCCTCTGGAGTTCTGCCACTCCTCAGAAGTGCCTCCACAGCCACCTTGAAGATGGCTGAAGTTAAGGGAGACGAATTCAGGCCTAAATGGTAGTTATAACCTAATGATGGAAATAATGTGGCAGCATTCCAAGAGGTATTAGCAATTCGTGTAGTTCCCAGATTCTTTTTTTTAATAATTTTTTATGAGTTATGGAGGTCAATTGTGAAAAGCCCATCAGAACACAAGGAATGCTTGAAAATGCTGCATTAGAGAGAGATTAATATTAGTCCCTTTGATGTGGTAATGGTTGTAGCCTTCCTGGCCTGCTGCTTAATGCATCCAGTTTTTCTATTTACAGATTTACAGACTCTATTTTTGGTATTAGCAAAGAATACGAGCATATGTATCAAAGACTGTTCTCACATCATTTAATTATAGTACTACTGGCAAAGTAATTCTGGAAAGTGCCACTTAATTAAATATAAGCATTAAGTTTTTGCTGATAGCTTATCAGAAACAATTAGACTTGAAATATGGGCAATACACCTAATGTTTAAAGCTCTAAGTAGAGGCATTAAAAGCACAAAATAACCAGTTTTCATTAGCATTCTCCAGAGTTTTTCTGCTAAGCACAATCTCAATTTTTGTTGGTACTAAGTTGGTAATCAAGAGGCTACAGGTTGACCTGGACTGCTCTTTGTAACCAAAAGCTTGAGCTAAGTGGATGCTTTTGGACATGGCTAAAACATTTCAGGGTAGCTGGGGGTTTTGCTACTTCCTCCTGATTTATCAGATGTATTCTACTGATAATTTCAGGTATGCAAACAACCTAAGAACTGTTGTTGACAGTCAGAAGACCTCACAGATTACAGCAAGTGCTTATTCAAGGACAGCTTGATCAGCATTTATGTTCATTAACTTGATCAGGGACATGCTTTCTTATCCATATGCCAACATCAAATGTTAGTTAATCCTGTGTCATTTTCCATCAATAGCCAGATAGATAAGTAGATCTAAAGTATCTCTGCAGAACTTTGAGCTCTGCTGCTGTTTGCTTGAAAGGACGGAAAGGAAAAAGAACACTAAACAGAACTGTAATTCTTAAATATGCAAAAGCTAGAAGGAACTGATTTCTTCAGAAGGTATGTTTGACAACATACATCAAAACTGCAGAGCAACCGATGAGAGATGCTTTTCTTAGGTGTAACATTTGGGTAAGCAGAAGTAGCAAGATGATCTGAAATAACACCATCTGGTGAACGCCCGTTTCCTTCTTCAGCAATCAGGAGCTGTGTGTAATGATAAAGGGTGAATAGAACAGAAGCAATGCAAAACTACTTTTCAGTCAAATGTTACACAGAATGAACAAACAGCTGCTCTGGGAATGCAGAAAAGAAGGACATTTGAGAAGCAAACTGTTCCTACAAATATATTAACAAACACTGCAAATCGAGTGTATGTTTTCTACAGAGCTGTGGACAGGTTAGTCCCAGACTGGAGAGCAACTGTCTGGCAATAAAACATAGCAAAGATTTAACCATCACAAAAAGAAAGTTTATCCCTTGATAGAGTGAAATCAAGCCTGTAAGACATCTATGCATGTCTGAGTATTATACAAGCGGCCCCATTGGTGTCAGAATTCCTGTTTCCCATTTGATGTGTTTTGCTGGATTGCATCTGGCACTGGGCTACTCACCCTTTGTAGAAAACAGTCTAAAGGAGTCTGTCCAACAAATTGCACCTTTGGAAGAAATGGATTTAGAAGGGAAGCTGTATTAGGAGTGGCTGATGTCACTTGGTCTGTTCAGACTGAAGAGGAACCTGAGGGGAGACTTCATCACCATCTACAGCTTCCTCAGAAAGGGGAAGAGAAGCAGGCTCTGATCACTTCTCTCTGGTAACCACTGATAGGACCCAAGGGAATGGAAGAAAGATGTGCCAGTGGAGAGTTAGGTTGAATGTTACGTTCTTCACTCAGAGGGTGGTAGAGCACTGCAACAGGAAGGTGGTCATGGCGCCAAGCCTGACAATATTCAAGAAGCATTTGGACAATGCCCTCAGACACATGGTGTGAATGTTGGGGTTGTTCTATGTGAGGATGGAAGTTGGACTCAATGAACCTTGTTGGTCCCTTCCAACTCAGGGCGTTCGATGATTCTGTAATTCTATAAGTGAATACACACCAAAATGATTTACGTTTTAGCTTTAGTCTATGGCTTTTGCATCAATGCTTAGCATTGTACCTATAAAAATCTGAGAAAATAACTGAGATCACAGTTTTTACTGAGTCTTATTTCATAGTTGATAACAGATTTTCAGATAACAAATCCTTGAAAAGACAGAAATTGAAAAAGCAAAGCCACAAAAGCTTAAATCCAACCTTTACCAAGAAAGTGCCATTAATTAACAACTGATGATTCTGTGATTCTGTTAAGACATCTACAGGCATCTGACAGGGAAGAGTAGTGTAGTACACTCAGTCCCCAGTCACATAAAATTCCACAAAAGGCATTTTGAAGATTACGCTGTGTTCACTGAACAAGCAGCTCCGAGAGAAATTATTGTCATAAGAGTTTCCATCTGACAGGAATCAAAGGTAGTGTGACAGCATGAGTCAATATTCAAGACAAAGAACTTCATTTTAGAGTCTGTAAATCCTTGTCAGCTTCCTTTGTCAGAATAACTGCAAAATGTACTTTTACCAAATTAAAATCAAACACTCTCCTAAATGCTAGGTGGTTTTGTGCTGTCTAGATTTTTCTCTATGTACCTGTACATCTTATTTCTCGTATTTTCCTACTCATTTACTACAGTAATAATAAACTTATGTTGACCAGAGAGACTGTGGAGTCTCCACCTGTGGAGACATTCAGAACTCCACAGGGCAAGGTCTTGAGTGACTCTGAGTGCTCTGAGGGTTGGACTAAGTGATCCCTAGACATTCCTGCTGCCTTCATTCGTTCCATGTTCTTTGAAATGGATTTAACTGGTGCAACTTCATCATCACTTTTTGCCTTATGTAGTTTCTCTACACACATCAGAAATTGTATGAGCTTTCCAGACTACCAGGTACATACTGAAGAACAGGCATGACACTGCACATTTGTGTTCTATTTATGCTATGAATTACAAAGTGCTCTACAAGAGGACTTTTTCTGTAATTTTCTGTTTACTGCATTTTTAGTGGCAGACAAGCTGAGGAATACATGGTGGTGTTTGTAAGTATTCCAAAATAAACATGCACAATACTAACTTTATAAACTCTATAGTAGAACTAGAAGTTTATTTAGCTATGAAAATAACAGAAAAGGGAAGCGTATTATTGTAATTATCAAAGGAGATAAAAATTAAATTACACCTTCAGAGGGTACCATGTATGTGCTAAATCATATAATCATAGAATGATTTGGGTTGGAAGGGACCTTAAAGATCACCAGTTCCAGAAAGATCAAATTCCAGAAGCTGCAAGATGGTTTTGTACCTGTTTGCTGACAGAACAGCATTCTTCATTATGAATTAGTTTCTCATATTTTCATCCAAGGAGGGAGTTTTGTTCTTTCCAAAGACTCTGAAAAAGTTTTTCAAAGCACATCAGTGATCTCAGCTCTGAAAGAGACAATAAAACACAGCTAAACCTTACAGTCGTAGTTTGACGGACAGAACAGGAGCTGCAGAGCTCGAAAATAGAAGTTAAAAATCATCCAGAAGCAGCGGTAACTTCAAGACCAACAGTCAGTATTAACTTCCCTTTAAGAGCCTATTCAATACTATCAATCTTTAGCAAGAGAATGTCAAATTTACTGCAAACAATGAAAGAAAAGAGTGTTTCTGCAAAGTTTCAAGAAAACTCAAATTATTTTATTCACAAAAGCAGAAGTCAATAAAAATATAGATATCCTGATCAGTTTTACAGACCATGTTCATTTCTTCTCTCCTTCACTGACAGGCAAAGCATCATGAAAAAAAAATAAAAACAAGCATTTACATCACAACCATTATTAACACAGATTTATGTAAATGAGCCAATGTTTAAAAGTTTTTGCATATAATTACAAATACAAAAAATTACAGTTCCAACAAAATATTCCATGAAAACCAGTTCTCTTGTTTTTTCCTTTTTGTTTCTCTGCTGTACTATTTTTCGGTGATGAAGAGTTATGTGCTGTCTCACTGGCATTTTAACAAACAGGTTTTGTGTTAAACTGAAATTTAGCATGAGCTCACTGCACTCGTTAAGGGATTTTCTTTGAAGTCCAAACCCCTTTAATAGATCAAATTAGGATGTTTGTACTAGATTACTCAAGTGATGTCAAAAAACCTGTCCACATTGCTACTAACAGCATCAGGAAGCTCATTCTTTTTAAATTATGGATCACCTCACACAAAAGTAATTGACAATATCCTTGTTCAAATATAACTTCCGTCAGCCCAGTATATACGTACAAAGCTGGAAGCAAATCTTTCCTCTTTCGTAGACATAAATTCTCCCTACAAATCACAAATTGGTTTTGTGAAATTTCTACAAGTCTGGCTTTCAGGACCATGATGGAAGACAATAAATTAAGGAATAAAGACAATCATTTCTGGTTTGTTTTGTTTTTATCCAGCTAGTAGGACTAAACCCATATCCAGAAAAATTCCCACCAAGATAAACAGACCAACTCCTACTTTCATTTTTTTTACTCTGCTGTTATACCTTTTATGCCTCCTCATTTTGGAGAGATGAAGAATTTGCAACCTCTTCTACCATAAAGTTAAACCTTGACAAAATTGTTTTTGAACAGTTTACAAAATTATAAACCAAAATTTCTTTGAAAGCAAAAACCAAGCAGAAAATGCTGTTATTTTTCGAAAAGCAAGTACTTAACTAGGAGAATAAAACACTGAAGTACAGAAATTGACTTTAAGGAAGGGTTGTCTTGCACAGAAAACAACTGCAAACCCATAATTACTACTGCCATAATTCTGATGATCAAAAACTACAACAGTATTTTAAGTTACTTGCATGCAGAGTGCTTTCTGGCTCTGCCTACCTAAACTCTGGGAACATCACAACTGGGGGAGAGTTCACTCTTCTTTTAAAAACCAGAAAATCAACTTTCATATATAAACAATTCTTGCTATGTAAGAGCTACAAGAGATCATTTAGACCACCTTGCTCCACAGGATGTGACTGACTGTACCTATATTATACCTTTATCTCCTGTTCCTTAAAATATCCAGCAACAGATCGCTGAAAAGCAGGGACTCATGCTTCGTGTTGACTACATGAAAACAGCTGACAGTCAGAATCGAAAGCACTTGTTCCAAAGGAAAGCCCTACCCTCCTCTTACTGAAAGTGGTATAAGCTGCTGCAGCACAGATTTTCAACTGACTGCCTGCACAAAGAAACCTGGGCTATGATCCCACTGACTTGAATGTGGCAGAATGTTATACTTAATGTACAGAATATACAAAGCAAGATTATTGAGTACTATCTAATGAAGTATTAAAATGTCACAATATTTTCAGCAAAATCAAGTTCTCTACTGAAGTTTTCTGCAGCTGTGTGATTCTTGCAGTTCCATCACTACACCGATCTAGAACTCACACTTTCCCCCCAGCCTGCCCTCACTGTTGAACTTGCGTTTGTGGTGACAAGAACAGTGCGTGCCGTTTCCTTTTACAAAAGCAGAAAGCACACATTAATGGTCATGATTACTCGGCATGACTCCAACGCAATCTTCAAAATATGAATATTTAATAGAAAATTTAACTTTAATTTTATAAAATACAGATACAACACTGCCCATTATAGCAAAATAATAGAATTGAAAAATAATTTCAAAATATTTAAAGCATTACATTCTAAAATAAATAATGTTATCTAAAAGATGTGTTCAGGTTTTGCAATTAGGAGGAGGCAGTTCCACTATTAGTGATCTCTTTTTCAACTCCTTTACAAGTTCCATAATTTATGTAGAAAAATATACAAGAAAGGAATTCTGGGATAAAGAATAGGTTGGGTACGTAACATTTAACATAAATAAAAAGCCTAAAGCAAAACCAAAAAGAAAACCAATCATTTTATTTCTGTACATGAAGACTACAAATAGTGTTTTAACACTTCATTACCCAAATAAAGAAATTATACATTTTTATATGGTTACTAGTAAACATCTTAAAATCAGTTTCCCCACATTTAAAAGGATATTGCTGTTTACTGCTTATTAAATATGAAATCGTACAGAGTTTCCAGTAACAGCAAAATATTTTTTTGGATAAGAGATGAATACATATTCAATTGTGAGTTTTAGTGATTTAAAATATAAAACTAAAGTTCAGAGGGATGCATTTATGAATCTTAAGAGTTTGAACTATAATTCTTTTTTTAAATTGACTTCAGTTTGTGTACGAATACCCAACAATGTGCCTACTACGGGAGGATCAGTTCCTTCCATGTCAAAGCAAATTTTTTCCCAGATATCAAATTCTATTATGCAGCATATTCCCTCTTACTTTTCCTAGCAGAAATACTGCAGACAGATGGATAAAAAAGCTGTTTAATCGCAAAAAATATAATGGATTTGACTAGTCTCTACAGTACAGATATGGTATTTAAGATGGAAAGAAATGATAGAGAAAAGGAATGTGAGCAACACAGGCTCCAAATATAGAAGAAAAAGCCTGATAACTTTGGTTCAAATAATTTTAATAGTTATTACATGTATATTTTTCCAAAGTGATGACTTTTGTATGTATTATGTATGCAATTGGAGTCTGATACATTAATTAAAAAAAAAAAAAAAAAAAAAAGAAATCTGTACAGGCATAAAAGACAGAAACAGAACAGAAAGAATGTGGGACAGTCACACCCATTCACCACAGTGTTCAAGTGATAATGACGCAGCCAAAGGCTGAACTTAAAATAATGTGAATCCGTTTTCTCCAAAGCATTTTCAGAAAGCACAAATGGGGTATTCGAATCATTTTATCTCAGTGCCTACCATCTTGAGGGAAGGTAGTTTAAAACCAAAATCAGTTCTGCCACAGCTATGATTTGTAAACAATTCTACAACATAAGAAAAGACGTTAGGTTATCAGTAATGAGCACTTTCATCTTCTCAGTTCTGGGGTATCTGCAAACATCTGCTTCACTTCCACATCTAAAAGATTAATGACAGGATGTTAGCCCAGTCTCATCCCAATGCGCTGCACGGTACACAACTTTATTGCCAGTTTGTGAAATTATTTATGTTTGAACAGCACAATGCCAAAGCTTCATCTTTGGTTAATTTCACTGAGATGTCACTGTAACTGTGCTCTTTCTTCACATAAACACAGAAAACAGCCACGCTGCACACAGCATTCATTGTTTTGAAACATAAAGCAGTGTGTAGTTAATCTTAATTAATAGAAGCTAACTAAGAAATTGTGTTTAAAAATGAAACCTACTTGAGGGCATTTGATAAGACAAAAACTGCAGAAATCTAGACAGAATTCCCTTAAAACTGCTTGGGTATGGGTGCTGCTTATACAGTAGGCACTGGTTAGTTCTCTGGAGATCATCCAAGTAAGCATCAGTTTGATTTAGCTCAGTTCAAATCCAGCAGCACATTCAATGGCATAAAGAAGTTTGCTTCGCATAAGATTTTCATCATAAAACTCGGGAAGCTTCAGCAAGTTCATGCAGGTACTGGCAGTAGGTAGCCTGTCTAAATCAGATCCTCCATTGTGAATGCAAAATGCAGGATATAACTCCTGAAAAAGGCAACATAAAAAACAAATCAAAACACACATACAAGCCAAAACCTACTCTGTAACAGCTGGCACAGACTTCTAGGAAATTAATCATTAGATTAAAAGTTGTCACAATGACATACTCAAATGGCATCTTCTTTCATTTGTGCTGGGCCCAAAACCATTCCTGAATTGTGTAGAGCCTCCCTCTACCTTGTCTCCACCAAGATCCAATAATTTTGTAAACATAAAGTAATTCAGTTGGTTCTAAGGAAAAATACACTATATTCTGCAAATTTATGATGCTACAAAACCAGTGAAAACACGGAATCAAAGAAGTAATATAGCAGCACACAAGAAATTTTTTTTGTTGTATTTGGGAGAAACAGCTGGGATTCACAACTTCAGATTCCCCTCAAAAAGCCTCCTGAATGCACATGGATGCTGTTTATTCTGTAGAAACAGGAAAATGATGGGTTCCTTCCACACTGCATTTTTCTGACTGTGAGATACATGCTGAACACAGGGAGCAATAGACCACTAGCAGTAACAGAAGTAAATGGAGAAGGATATTGTGACATGTTTGGAAGACATGTAACATTTATCACTGGATAATAAAATGGCTGCTTCCGAGAATTATACTTTCTGTTTTTTCCTTTCCATGCAGAAAAGACATAGTTTCTGTATACACAAAAAATCTCAAAGGCAATTTTGCTCTAGCAGTGATGTTCTATGCCAGTTACAACGGTCTTTGAAAGTATTCCAATTTTATGCACAAATTCTACAAGAGCATTTACGTGTCATGTTAAAGTGATGATCTGAGGAGAAAGAAGATGAATGAGTGACCAGATCTAAGAAATTTGATGAAGTTACAGTACTACATCAATTTCTTTCTGTGGCATCTGAAAAAACCCTGCCAAACAATGATCAACCATACCCTTTCAGAGTTCTTCTTTTAGAGCTTTAGTTTGTTAGCATACCCTAGATATATAAAACAAATTCAAGTGGATGAATACCAAGCCATCATTTTCTACTCACCAAAATATACAATGGTATTTTCTTTGTTAAACTCAGTTGTGTATTACGACGCTAAAGGCATTTCTTGCCCTAAAGGGATTTCTGTATAAACTGATCTTTCAGCAAGCCTACAATTTATGAATTTCAAGACAAGCAATACTAGTGACTTCAGTGGATCTGGTCATGTGCAAGATTAAGCAAGTATTTTACACTACTGTGGTCTAGAGCTCTGAATCAAGAAGTACTTTATATTCTCAAAATAAAAATCCAACTTTATTTAAAGCAATTATATTCTGTGTTTCTTCACAGAGTGATTAGAAAGTCACTCAGCTGTTATTGGGATGAAATTGATGTGTGTAGTGGCTCTCTAATTATATAGAATTGTCAAACCTGATTACTGTCCCAATTTTAGAACTACTGATTTGAGGAACAGATTTTTAAGACATTTTGTATTTAATGTTTAATTGTTTTAGTAATGCCTGATCTTGTTTCTTCAGAGAAGGAGTACAGTGAAAAATATATTCATTTGTTACCTCTAAAGCACTTTTTGTTGAAAAAAGTGTAATCATTTTATCTTGCCTGAGGTAAAATAGCTCTGATTTTAGAAAGTGGGAAAAAAAATCCCAGCTCCAAAGGCTGAAGGTCAATTAGATTCTAAGCTAAATTATTGTTCAAATGGAGGCCTTAAAAAGTATTTCATGGCTAAAATGCTGCATTTTTAGTGTTCCTTTCAAAATGCTAATTGAATTCCCCTACTTTAGCTTTAAAAATGGAAAAATGAAGTTCTAAATTGAAATGTCATGCCAAGGGCACCATTTGTTGCATAATTAAACACCGTACAGAGGGAAACTGCAATAGTTTGGAAGTGAAAAGTATCATCAATTTATTATGTGACCTGATTGGAACTTAACAGTTTCCAACCATGCTTTAATGATTTTTTTTTTTTGGCCGTAACAATCACATTTATTAAACTTATTAAATTTTAATTAGCTTTAGTAAATGTTATTCTGAGTCTGGATCTGGAAGTCAAGAGTTTAAAGTTTTTAAATGATGTAAAGCTAGACTGTGCTATCTATAATGTCAAGACATTACCTTATCTTAAGATGCACTGACTTTAAGAAAACCTGAAGGTTCCACAATATAAAGCATATGGAAGATTTCACAGTGAGAACAAGAGATCACATTCCCCTCAGAAAACTGTAGTACTCATATTAAAACTGTAAACAAACTTTGAAGGTAGCTTGTGTTAATGTCTACCATCAACATAAATATATTCAAGGCAGTTATTTGGCTGGCAACACTCAGCACTCCTGAGACTTGGCACTCTTCACTTTCAAAACTCTAAACAACACACCATCACAAGCTCCCATGACATTATTGCTGATGACAATGCCAGTTACCCATTTCCTTTTCTGGCAAACATTTCCTAGCAAACCCCTGGTTTGCTGGTAAATCCATGTTAACAAGATACTACTTCAAGCACCATTACAAGTGCTGACCTAACTCCCGCTCAGTGCTACCCAGCAGAGCAGCAGTAATGCCTTTTCACTCTGCTTTCTGTTGCCAAGGCTGTTGTATGCGGCTGAGCTTGCAAGTCCATTGTACAGTGAATGAATCTTTTAAGTTATTGCTATCATGCTGAAAATTTGATGACTATTTTACTTCCACTTTTTTCCTAGCCAAGTATGTTAAAAATCAGGTTGTGGCTTGTCTCCCAGGTACACACACAAACTTCAACTCTACACACAAACTTCAACTTTTCACATTTGGCTTTGCTAGATCCCGTTTCTAATGCGTCACAGTCAGCCTTAATATTTTTAGACTTTTGATTCACTTCCTCCATCTCTTCAAATGTCACTCTGGCTACCTCGAAGCTGGCTAACTACATCTGCATTTCCTGCTCTTTCCTTGTAATTAATAGGGATGACAAAAAATGGGAGACTTCTCTTTGTTTCCACACAATTGTTTCCTAATTCTTCCTTCATTACATGACTGATGTGCACTGTTCTGTCTTGGTCTCATCCCATAGTTTTTTAATTTTCTTCCTACTGTCATATAAAATCCTGTGTGTTGCTAGTGCTGTACAGTGATATTCACCCAGATTAGGACAATTTAAAAGATGCTTGCAGACTTCTAAATAATCAATCACAGAAAACCATCAATGAATACCCTAGATAGGACTGACATGATGAAACAGCCATCTCTGCTGTCTCCATACCCAAAGCTAGTCACTCCAGGCTGTCTTTATTGTTAAAGGGGATCTAGTCAGTGTGCTTTGTGGAATCTAAGACATGATTCACTTTGTCTTGAAGTAGATACATATAACAGTCAGACAAATCACTGACTTGAAGTGCTCATTCCTCTCCCAGGTGCATAAAAAAGAAGTACAGCTGAGCTATAGACTCTAGACATTCCAGTTGGTGGATATGCTTCCTAACCCCATGCTCACAGAACCACACAGCACTTGCTACAGAAGCTGAAGGATTATGCAGAGGGTGACATTGCACAGCAGTTAACAGAAGCCTGTACCAAAAGGAGGTTTAAGTACTGCAATGACAGTGCTGCACACCCCTATCAGCTTACAAAGAATCAGGAAAAGAAACAGAAGGATTGGAGAAGTAAGAGAACATGAAGTTTTAGCATAAGGGGATAGATGGAAGTTAAGGGCAGAGGGCCATGTTTCCCTGTAGAATGTGTCACTAGAAACAACTTTTCCACTTCAAAATCGCTCTGCAGACTGGAAAAAAATGCTATGTAAGGTACTGGGAGTATTCTTTCATCATGCCCAGCAACTGACCCACATATTACTGTGTAACAACCCACATATGTCTTTCCGAATGTGTCGGAGAACACTCTAATTTCAATAATAAAAGAGTGTCTTCTTGCTTGTTTTCCAGAGGAAAACTGCATTTATGAAGGAAGTGAATCATCAACAGACTGAAAATTCGAAAATGAATTTTGTTTAATTCAATGAGAGAAAACCAGTGATAAGTACTACAAACTTCTAAGTTGTGTGTGTGAAAGAGGAAGGTGGGGTTTTTGTTTCATTTTTTACTTCTGACATCTTTATCATGTGTCACTCCCAGGATATGTACAGGAAAGGGCCCAATTCCTACAGCTGAGAAGAAATTCTTGTAGCATTTGTCTTTCAAGTATTTTTTTGAATGTTTATAAACCCCTCCCTAAACAATCCCCTGCCCCAAGCCCACCAGAATGAACTTTCACAGTATGATTCAAGAAAAAATTGTGCAAAATTCCAAGTATGTTGTTTTCATCTCCAGACTACTATGTGCATCTGAATTCCTTGTTCCTACATAAAATGTTACCTATCCCTGAAGTGTTTCTGTAATGAGAAAATGTTCATTCGAGCTACAGTTATTTTACAAAGCAGCTAAAACCTTCAGGACTTACACACCTGCATTCATTTGTTATGGGTTCATCTACCTATTTTACCTAATAAACATAGAAAATCAGTTACTATCCACTGCTAATTAAGTATCGTACCACAGTACTTTGTAACATGAAAATTTACTACGTAAATGTACTCAGATTTTGTTTAGCAACAACTCTTATTCTCACTTGTAAGGAACTGGATGATGCAAAGTCGGTAACTGTTCCATATAAGCCCACCTTTGTATTTGTTTTATTGAACAGTAAACATGCTGTTGTCCACTGCACTAAAGGTGATGGTGTTTGCTACGAAGCCTTTTATTCTTTTATTTTCTTATAGAAAAGCATTGAATGTTCCCACATTTTAGAGGGCATGAAGACCATGGCTGGTTCTCAGCCAGGATTTTGCAGCCCAACTGAAGTTCATGGGGAGAATATCCCCAGAATTTTGCTTCATAATGCTTTCAACTTGCCTCAGCCTCACTTTAGTTCTGTAATCTCTAAAAAAGTTTTCTTCATACTTAAACGTCACTGTAAATAGCAACTAAAAAGAGCATCAAAATACTTAGATACAAAGGGTAATGAGCTGTGACTCTATATGCAGCTAAATGGTGAAGGAAACACAATACATCTCCTGCTTCAAATGGTTAATTTAAGATGTTCAAATGTAATAGATGCTTTTATACCCTAAACAATATTTTTGCTTGATTCAACAGACATTATTCTTAACTCAGCTTCTTCCTTGAAACTGGTAGCAATACTGCTTCTGTACAGTAATGTGAAATGCCAGCAAGGATCTTCCAGAAAAAAGAGTAAGCTCTAATCAATGTGGTTTTAGATTTATCAAATTTTGCAGTTAAAATAGAAAACAATCGATCAACATTTAACTATTTTAAAACTATACACATTATACATGCAACAGTAACCGTTGAAGCTGTTTCTGTAGTCACAGAGAAACATCCTTCTCAAATTGTAAAAGCCTAGAGACAAGAAAGCTTGCGTCATAAGCTGTCATATTTACAAAAACATGCCAGAATTAGGGAAGACAAATACCTTAAACCCCAGCAGAGGTGGTCGAGAGCAGCTTGTCACAAACTTGAGTAGTTTGCGTTTGTCTTCATCAGTGAAGCTTTCTACAACTCTCCAAAATATTTTAATTACAGGATGGTCTGCTGTGTAGCCACCTATAGTGAGATTCAAATGATTTATAAGTAGAATAGTTTTATGTAATAAATAAATTCTTCAGAAAACCTAGCATTAATCTTGAAGTTTGGGGAAAAAATTATAACCAACAGGCTTATGGTGCTGACTTTCAACATATACAATCAATCTGATCACTGCACCGAGTTCCTCTTTCATTTCTTACCTACAGCTACTATCGCTCTCAGCTTCTTAACTGCAGTTTTCTTCACTAAATCCTATCTATTTATTTTAAATTAATTTTAATTATTTAGCATTTACCTAGTAACTGGATTATTGCCT
The DNA here is from genome assembly GCA_033558235.1 of Neomorphus geoffroyi. Taxonomy (NCBI): domain Eukaryota; kingdom Metazoa; phylum Chordata; class Aves; order Cuculiformes; family Neomorphidae; genus Neomorphus; species Neomorphus geoffroyi. Next base: position 37,073,747 of record JAUMJM010000004.1, read on the forward strand.
TTTACTCCAAGAGTCTGCAAAATGTGCAAGACTCAGGATGTCATTTAATGAATCAACTTACATTGGGGTAAGCTTAGATGTGATCTGATGATATAGTAACTACTTTCTGATTACATTCATGATAAATGCAGGGAAAAATTAAGTAAGATACCTTGCATTTCTCATGAGGAAAAAATATGATGCCTCTCTTTAGTCTGTCTGAGAAACATGAAAGCAGTGGCAGAAACAAATATCCCAAAGTAATTTGCAGCCTTATTTTCAGGGCAATCAGACACAACCATTAACTAACATCAATTTAGAAAAAGAATTACATGTCCTCTGATCAATCACTCAGCTATAAATTTATATTTAAGTGTGCAAATAAAATAAACTGCATACCTATATTTATAAAATCAGGCTGAAATTTTACCCAATTTCCTGCAAGTCAGGCGCATCTAGAGAGTGTAGCCAAAGTTAACAATTAAAGTTAAAAAGAATAACCGTCCAACTTTTTTTTTTTTTTAAAAAGCTAGGATAAAAAGCAAACATATTTATTTATGAGTCAGTTGCAATACATTTTTTTTCAAAGTAAAATACACTTACCTGAATAGTTTGTGAAGGATTTAAGGTCATCCAAGCTAATAGGAACCTGGGCACCAGAAATCAGAACCTAGTAGTGAAAGAAATTAGACAGTTACATTACAGGCAAAAACTCAACATTTATTTCTGTTCAACACAATTGTTTTCTGCAGGTTTAAGCAGAAGTACCTGTATTTCCTGTTGATCAAACATTCGAAGCCATTCAAGATTCACAACGTTGGCCAGTCCCTGACGGAAAGCAAGGCAATGCTGTCGGATTTGTTTGTTTAACCTGTAATCAGCCACCAGATGGATGTACGCAATTCGGTTAGCGCTGGTAACAGGAATATCTTTTCCACCTGGCTTCAGCTCAACCACCTAGAAACATAACAATTTTCATCATCTTGGTAAACTTTAATTCTGTGTGTTATCACTGTAAAATTACACTGCAAAACATTCTAGTAAGTGATGTATATATCTGAAGTTCACTGAACTGAAGTTCACTCAAGAATATTCACCTCAAAAATAAGATAAAATGTTATGACAAGTTACAAGGGTAGGGTTTTTCTTTTTACTCCTAAGAGCACATTCTATAGCATCCAGTTTTTAGACTTAGACCTCCAACTGCTAATGCAGCTGACCACATTGCCCCACGGTATATTACCAGAAAACAGATTCAGGCAAAGTCAAAGCTCTTTTATAGGAGACTGTGTAATACTGAATTCACTACTGCAAGTAAGAAAGACACAGAGGTGAAAACCTTTCCCTTGGCAATCTCACTCCTTCCTTCACTGATGCAAAGAACTACCCTGGAAGACAAAGTAGCCTGTATAAGCATGGAGCTCACACAGGGTGATTGCCTTCCAGTTGGATTAGGAAAGCTGTGACTGACCAGACAGGCTGTTCTCCAACTATCTGGTGATGGTGAATTCGGCAGGACTACATTATGTTAAAAACAATGCCTGCTGAGCCAAAATTAAGATACTGATACAAGCCTGATTCATAGAACGATAAGCATTCACAATTCCTACAGTTGAAAATTCAAGTTATTCAAGTATGCTCAATACTTTCAAAAAAAGTAAAAAACAAGCAAGAAAAAACAAGCCTAAACCTTGTTTTTCTACTGAAAGGCTTAACTTTTGTCCTTCAAGTACACTGGGCTACCCCTCAGCATGGAATAATTTTTAATGAAAAGTCTCCAAACCAAAGATACTGTAATTGCATTAAGATATAAACGAGGATCAATGGTAGTTGTTATTAAAACACTGAAGACCTTTATATATTCTACTCTTTAACTTTGTTGACTAGCAGCCCAACTGGAAGGCATTATTAGAGCACTAAGAGAGGATTAAAATGAAAAGAGAAGCTGATATACTGTCACCTTCTGAACTTTTCCAAAAAAGTTGGGGTTTCTACACCCTGAAGTCAGCAATTTTTAATTTCATTTTAACAAACTTGTATTTCAGTCTGTGGTAATGATCACATCTTTAGAGCACAAAGAATTAAAACACATGATTAGCTTCTTTTGTAGCAAAACGCAAAATGGTAGGATTAAAAATTCACAGTGCTTTTGAGCATTCAGACTTTTACTTGATTCATAGCTTTTTAAGGCTGAAAGAGAATATTAAGATCTGTGATCTGACCTCCAAGATAGCACAGGTCAGAGATTCTGTCGAGAGATTCCTGTATTTAACTCAATAAATCCATAGATGAGTTAGAGCACATTTTTCAGAGAGACAGGCAATCCTGGTGTAAAAACTCCATGTGATGGAGTATTTACCACTTTCCTTGATAACCTACAACAACCTGAATTACAATACGTTAAAAAAATATGTTTTCCTTCCCACTTTAATTTTTCAGCTGAAAGCTTCTTGCTTTTGTTAATGCCTACAATAAAAGAACTCATCAATGTTCCATCATGTCTGTGTGCAGGCAGAACTGACTATGGTTAAATCCTGCTTCCTGAAGAATTAAGGAAAATGAAGGTGTCAGTTTAGCTGACTTTGTTTCATACCCTGCACGCATTAGCTTGGTCCCTTCTCATCAAGCACCCTTCAACAAGAACCACGGACACAAGAGGCAGGATAGCTTTTCTCTGGGGTCCATCCCATGCGGAGTATGGCGTGCAATGCAGCTGGCCACTCCATGGGGTACAGACCAGTACTTGGTGCCTCTGGTTGGCCTGAAGGTGAGGGTATTTTCACTGGTAAAGTCTACAAGGAGTATTAATACAAGTAAGGGACATGTTCCTACCACCATGGAAACATCTGAAGAGAAGGGGCCCCTGCACTGCTAAGCTTTCTCCTCAGCTACCTCAGGGATTAATGAGGTTTAGAAATGTACTGGGTTTCATCCCACTATAGTAGTTTGCCGTTGTCGAGTTAATCAATAGTTGGATTCATCTAATGACTAAAACCATTATAATTTCCACTTTGAGTCCAATGGGTAAAGTTTGTTCACACCTTTATTATTACTCTTATTCCAATATTATCCTATAGCTCAACCAGCTCTACCATTTCTCCTCAAGTATACCCATGATGTATTATTAGGGATGGGCAGTAGTTTCATTATCTTCCCAGAGACTTTTTCACTGAACTAAAACAGATCAAGTTCCTCTAATTTCCTCCTATAAAATACCCTTTTACAAAGCCTAAAGATACTAGAAAACTTCCTCTTATTATTTAAAATTCTGTCTGTAAATCTTTATAGGATCAGAGATATCAAATTTCCAAATGAATGGACTATTGTTGACACCTCAATGCTACTAATACTTCACTATCTGACCCCTTACAAATTTTCTCTAGTTTTGCATAACTATTTGTTCTTTTCTCACTACTTCACCAAATACAATTCTCTTTGGGTTATGGACAAACTGAATTTGGCCATATTAAAGCATATTTGTATCACCTAACTCATCAAGCTTCTCTTAAGAATACAGACACCAACAATAAACTAACAGTTATTATTCCACTTGCAAAAAATAATTCCTGCAAGCCCTGCTTGAACCGACTTCCTTCCTAAAACAGTGAAAGAGAACTTCTGGCAGGGTGTTCCAGAGAACCACTGTGGTTTAAGATACATCCCAGCACTAGGTGAAGTAGAATGTCTAAACTTTCCTGCAGGTCAGCAGAGCAAGATCAGGACACAGATTAATTTATGCTTCTGTTTGCATTATTAAGTTATTCTCCCTGTAATGTCCTTCCAGAAAATAAGAGAGAAAAAAAAAAGTCTTATACTCTTTCTGATCATTATTTCAGAAAACAGCAATTTTTTTTACAAGAAGTGCTATTTTTATTTTTAAGAAGCAAACCTTGATTTCTGATCTATCAACACTTCTGCAGCTCCCTTTCCTCCCCACAACCAAGGGTACAGCATTCAGTTAACTGAATTTCCCAGGGTTTTCCAGCAATGTAATTGTCAGTTTTCAGAGTTTGCTGATGTGAGATTAATTCTACCACCTTTTTGTCAAAACAAAAGGGTAGATATAGCAGGAATAATAAATATATTATACCATAAAGGCTAGAAGGATGTAAAACAGACGACAGAAAATGGTCACACTTGGCAGCAGTAAAAACATAGTAAATGTCAATGCAGTTCACTTTTTACTCATTCAATGTTTTCATGGCATTTAAGGGAACTATTGTAGAATTCCCATTTAATTCTAAATGTCAGGAACGATTTTTAAAAGTTTCAAAAAGGCCACAACACAATTTATTGCATCTTAAAAGATTTATCAGCTGGTACTTTGTGATCCTTTATTTTTATCCATCCAATTTTCGCCACTAGATGGTGCAAGGTAACAACACAGGTTACATGGGATGCGCAGGAATAGAAAACTACTCAAAACAGGCAGACTTGTGTAACTGTCGTATTTTCTATTTTATAGATCTGAGTTTAAATAATAAAAAACATGTGAGTTTGGTTCATTATCGAAGCCATATATTTTAAAACCAATCAAATAATACATATTAACTAAATAAGCATTCAGATCATTCAGACAATACCAAAGATAACTGAATTTGGTACTCACAAAGTATGTCTGCAAAATGAAAGGGAACTATCAAAATAGGATAAAATAGCCCCATAATTTAAAAATCTGCAAGAAAAGGCGCTCTGCATTTTTGAGACCTGTGGACAGAAGCACTGCATTAAGCCTCTGACTGAAGTGTAGATACACTTGGAACAGTTGCATGCACTGTAGGGTTTTTCCTGGCTATAAATTCAAATATATGCTACTGCAGGTACATACTAAAAGAATTGCTATCAACTCATTCTTATCTGAGAAAACCACTGCAGACTGCAACAAAAAAGAACAACAACCAACCAACAAAATCTCTATTTTATGTATGGTTGCAGTTCAAGTAAACAGTTCAGATGATCGGTTTGAGTTATTGTATCTACTGTTTTGAAAATTAGCATAATAATTAAACACACACCAAACATAAGGAAAACAGTGTTTAACAAAATAGTTGTCAAACAGAATTGAGAGAATTTATCTTCTGATTTATTGAAAATAATCTGTCACACAAAGTTGATTTGTAATGCAATTACGAGCAGAAAACAGCATGTCTGTTGGTAGACAAACAATGCTACCTGCTGTTCACAAAAATCTGGCAGTGGCAACTTCTTCCCAAGCTAATGGAGTAAAAGGGAATATTTAGAGAACCAAGAATACAGGACCTGTCATCTTGGTATTCTTTTCCTGTGTATGAAGGTGTAAGACGTGTATCTCCGGTGCAATTCCATTCCAAACGCACTCATAGATAATCAGAAACTCTTACAAACTTATTAGGACAGATGAAAATATTTTTTAATTTATTTTATTTTCTCTTGCACTCTGATTTCTTTGGTTCACATCACCCTTAAAGCTTTTCCTCATTCTGAAAATTAGTCAATAAAGGATTTCCGTCTTTCCCTGTCATCTGCCTTCCAGATGTTCAGGCAAGGAGTTCCAAGTAGGAGACTGTATTTGAATGCCTAAGACTGCATTTACCGTAAGTGTTATAAATCTGGCTGAGAAGCATCACCCTCAACTTAAATATCTGACTTCTGAAAAACTTCCAAAATCATTCCTCTAAGCCACTACATGCTAGTAAAGAAACTGCCAAGACAGAAACTTTCAGAATTATTTTTAAGGCTTCAAAGTTTTCTCTTAGGGAAATCTAAAAGCAAAGAACTCTCCTTTAGTAAGTCAACATATTTTCAGTAATTACAATGGCATTCACATCTGTTTAAAAAGCCAAAGAAGGTGTCCCAACACCAACTTCTATACTACATGGATTTCACAGGAACTGCTGCCATGTGTATTACAGTGCTTTCCTGTGGATTTGTGCTTCTACACTTTATTTATGGAGTTGTCTGACTGTGGAGTCTTTTGATCATATTCAGCTGTTGCGATACATGTAATCTCAAGAATCAATGTCTGAGAAGACTCACTGAAGCACAGAACCTGACAGTTCTGCAGGAAGAAGAACATGTATTTGAATCATCTTCTCTTCCCTTGGACAGACACAAAACTCTTCTTCCTCACTGGGAAGAAGGGCAAAGGAGGTCTGAAAAGAGGAGGTATTTTCTTGAATTTGTTAACCTTACTCTTGTCATAAGCCTTTTGTAACTATTTTATCACCATCTAATCTAAAAGATAAAAGGAAAAATGAAATCAATACATAGCTAATTGAAGCCACCTGTAAGTACAGGCTGACATTCTTTGGAGGATTTTTACTGGCCACCATTTTATGCAGCAGATCCAACAACTGAAATCTAGGCTGGTATCACTGCATTAGATAGTCCTTTATCCAAAGCTAAAGCTATTTGGGGTTGGAAGGTAAGGTTGATGGCATAGCTCCCCTAATTAGCAGGTCTAATGTGCAAATTATTAAGTACCTTTTTCAACTTCTGGTGAATGCACTATGACAACAGTTTAATGGGATCTAAAAGCACATTACAGGATTGGAATCAATACGCTGATAATAGAATTTCTACCTTCTACTACTGACAGAGGCAATAGAAGCCCTTTTTGAAGGTGTCTTTCATTGTGGATAAAGCTTTTGTGCCACAACTGCTGGACAGACACTGTCATGAGGACAGCTATTTACAATGCTAGATTTATGATGCATTTATTGGGCACTAATTTATTAGACACTAAAGTGGTTGTTTAGCTGAAAACTAGAGATAATAGCACATTCAACCTAAGGAGTGCAAATTGAGCTCTTTCCCCAAAATGAATTAGCCTTACCTTGACACAACTAAGTAGCATGCAACAGTTACACAAGTCAAATATCAGACAAAATGTATTTATCCATATGAGGTTTATTAAGGTAATGGAAGGAAGTATAAAAAATAACTTGTTGCACTAAAACACAGAAGATCGTTATAAGAAACAATTAGTTCTGTTGAACTACACTAACATGCAGTCTCATTAAAAGATGATTAATACTTCATGGGTACAGTGTTCTATCTCCAAGTATAAACATAGGCAAACCAGTATCAGAATATTTAATTCAACTAACATTTCATTTAGTTTCTCAGAAACTCGCTATTTAATTTTCCTTTCAAAGTTATGCTGAACAATTAAAAATCAAGTCTTGATAACACTAGCCACAGCCCTCAGAATTTTGAAGAACCAACTAGGCTTCCTGACAGGAATGCATTTTTTTGCAAGTTTTTGTTGCAGTAGGTAGAGCTGGTAACTTCTCTAATTTGGATCTCCTTATATGTTATTTCTGAGCTCTTTCTCTTTTCTATGTCCTTCTACCTTATTTGTTGAAGTAGGTTCTAACTTGTGACATACAGAGTAGACATATTAAAAATTAAAAATAGCTAATGTTTTCTGAAGAGGTTTTGGTTTCCATACTTTATTAGAGACATATGGCACACGTTTAGTATGAAACATTTACTTGTATCAGGCAATTACTGACTCTCCCCTTCACTGTGATTCGGGAATCCCAAATTTGAGGATAAGATTCTAAACCGCTGTAATCCAGGGTTTAAGATCTTCCAAATGACAGAAGAGTAAAGGCAAGTCCAAGCCTAATGCTGTTAAAGCAGAAGTCTCAGACATCAAATTTGCTGAGATTTAAGCAGCAGAGAACTCAATCTAGGAGTTTCCAGGATCACCTGCTGCTTCTGCTAGTTGTGCACAGTCTAAGGCTCCTCTGAACAACAGGCAAACCTGAGAATTGTCTACACTCTGTTATAGTTTGTTTCTTCCACAAGAAACAAGGCTGAATTTGGATGCTACTGCACATCTACACATTTTCAGGCCTAGCTTTTTGATCCAATTATTAATTAAATACCATAATCAAGTACAAGTATGCCACGAGCAGTATACAATTTTAAATCCTAAAAAATTAAAGAGGAAGCATGACAAAAGACTTTAACTAAGGAGGTTAGCTGTATTACCAAATAAAGGTGCACTTCTCAAGCCCTGGTTGTTAATTGATTTTCTACTGTAAGCACAAATGATCTTTAGTACTCACAAAGGAGCAAATTAAAGCCATAATCTAACTATATAGTACAATTGCATTAGCAACTCATACTTAAGGACCTAATAAACTGGCCCAATTATCAGAAGTACTTAACATCCATTTCTCCCCTCTGAGTCACTTCGTGTCTCAGCCCCTCAAAAACAAAACAGGATTTTAAAAAAATGAAAAAAACTAAGGTCTAACTTCAGGCCTTCTACTTTAAAAATTACTGCTAAAAGGAGACAACGCTTACCTCACAGTAGGAAGGGCATTATTATTTAAAACCATTTTGATTTCTAACTAAGATAGATACCAAAAAACCTGGCAGTTCTATAGTCTACGTATCCCTTCACTTTTACAAATATTTGAAGTGCAATCAAAAGAAAGAACATGAAATATTTAGTTCACTAAATTATCTCCTCGGGCAATAGAACGTTTCATGCATGACTGTTTATGAAATAATCACTATAGAGTTTACTACTTAGAAGACCAGACTTTTTAATAATCATCAAAATGTATTTTTTAAGCACAAGATTAGTTATTGCCTACTCCAAATATCGAGTCAGAATACAAATAATGCCACACACCACTTGTAAAAGTTGTTTCTTACTATTTTCAAATTAAATTAATTAGCAGGAGTAGTAATGATTCATCAGTCATATATAAAAGAAAAAAAAGGGAATGCCATCCTTACCTGTGCTTCCCCAAGGTCATTATTTACCACCGTGAAGTTTAGTCCAAGTTCTTCTACATCTCCTTCATAGCTCTTGAGAAAAAGCAAATTTTTGTACATTTCTGGATCTAATGAAGCTAAATGATGAATGTCAACGTCAGCACTTGTCCCCAGTAATTTTGATAGGAAAAAACTAGCAAATGGTAGCTCCACCAGCATATTTTCATAAAGAGCCTGAAAAATTAAGCAATTAAAAGCACATTAGATTTTTTCATTGTTGTACATGCAGGAATTCTGAAAGCTAGCATTCATCTTCCAACTTTTTGGTAATTACTTCTTAATTTGGTACTTGAATAGGATCTTCTGGTACGGCAATAGCCCAGATACTGCACGAATTTAAAAACATTCAACTTAAGTTTGGAATTTAAATACACTTGTGAAATACCATGTTGCCACATTTTACAAATTATTTTTGTGGTTATTTTAAAAGGGAAGGTCACTGCTTCTCTTGTCATTATCTTCTTGTCCAAAGCATGATGGCAAAGAGGAAGTATGTCAATGGTATCAACTGACAAGAAAAGTAATGCTTGCTGAAGGACAATGCAACTCCATCAAGAATGTCTTCCATTAGCATCTCTACCTCTATTATAATCATTATACACAATATCAATTGCTACATGTCAAATAGTCTGCCCCTTAAAAATAACTATGTAAACCTACTACATTTTAAACTCCTCCAAATAAGCTACTTCTCTTGTACGTTCCAGAGATTCACCACCGCATATTTTTGGTGAATTCTACTGCTTAGTGGCATCATCAAACCATCCTAATTTCCTAGTCGAGACCTTATCAGTTACGCCTGTACCATACATCCAATCCTTCCTATGCCTAACACTGTTAGAGCTGTCAAAAGATTACTGAACCAAAAATGTGTCTGACCTGAATTTGCAGTACTCATGAAAAAATGTATTTTTACTGTAAACTGAGTTTCCTCGAGAATTTTCAAAAATGCACAAAAGCTCAGCAACAACACTCCCAGTTGATCTATTGTATGACCACATTTTGATGTAACACACAGCAACTTTGTGTATTTTTCATACAGTAAGTAACAACTCCTTGTTGACTGGAAGAAAAGTACTTATGGTAGGTCTCAAAAGGAGACGGAAACTTCGAAGCTAGAAAGAGAAAACATGACATCATTCAGAGAAATCCTACATGAATAAAAGACCACTGCCATTAAAAAAAATCTCTGAAGCATGCTGTCTGTGCACAGCCTTTCCCATTGTCCAGTTTGTTTGCCACACAAGCACCTTGAACAATGACAATCAAATCTTTACAGCATCATTAATACTACTGCCAGGCTGATCAGAAAAGGCATCAATGCAACAGGATTGTTCGTTCTCTCTTTACTCTTCAAGAGCAATGTTTTGACATGACTTAATTCCTCCATAATCTACTGCAAACTTGGAAAAGGAAGCACAATGAACAAAAACAAGGAAAAAAGAATAAATGTAGTGCAATCACTCAGTGATATTCCAACAAAGACGTTAGGAAAATATAAACAATTCCTTCAACTTGTGAAAGAACATTTCTACGAGGTGAGTTAGACCTTGCAGATAGAAGTGAGAATAACGAGTTCAAAGCCAAAGGGTGCATTATATTTAGAGCTATATGATTTATTCAAGGTGTAGAAGTCAAAATCCTCATTTGTATAGTTGACTTTAAAAGCAAACTAGAGGGATAAATCATTAATTTGCAATGTATAAGGTCAGTGTTTGCTGTTTCTGCATTAGGAACAATAAAGCCATTGTAATTCCTTAAATACATCAAAGCTACCCGAATTTAAAATGGAATTCCACCTATGACTCATAAAATGTAAATGTAGAGGTGTAATTTTTTTACACGAGGCAGGTTTAAGCCTTTAGAGCATTTAATATACAAGGACTAATAAATGATAGCTCTTAAAACTATGATCACATCAGCTAAATGGATTATAAATTAAATTTCCATAATGTATGCAACTGAAATACAAATGTAGACATAAATCAAGGTATTTTCTAAACACAGGTTAATTACACAAATTCAAAACCTGTCTATTTTTTATGCAAAATAATCCACTTAGCATTTTTCAAACTGGTCTTAAGTCTCAGCCACTTGCAACACTTGATCCTAGAAGCCTATCAATAATTCCTTGTCAGGAAAAAACAGCAATAGGTATATTGAAGAAACTTGTACGTTATTTTTCAAGTGTCTGTCTTTTATGAGTGTTTATTGCTAGAAATTGTGCCAAAATGATTTGAAATAAAAAGGATTAATTATAGTAGAAGCTTTTTAATATAAGTGAGTGCAGCTGCAATGCAATTAATGCAAATTGTGACGCTATCAGGAAAATAAATGTGAACAACATCACTGGCTATTTCTGTTTGCTGCCAAATAACTTCAGTAATTTACTACATTAAGAATCAATAAAAAAATAATGCATTTCAAATGCATCACTATTAATCTTCAGGTAGTTCCAAAGTGAACATTTATAACTTCATCTAAAAACTATATAAAACATTTTTAAATAAACTAAATTGTGCAACTTGAGAATAACTTTAATTACTCCTTCTCTCAGCTAAGTGATTGCAACAATAAAAACAACGCATTTTTGGAAACAAGACAAAACTTTTAATTAGCTTGAAAGTCAAGCTATCCTAATAAAGTTTAATAAGAAATGCACTATAACTCTGGTAAATAACATCACGCTAATTTTTTTTATTTTTTTCAAAGAGGTGAATTACACCATTACATCTCCAGCACTGTGCAGAGATACTGAGAAATGATGCATACAATTGAATATGACTAAATAAACTGAAAATTTCATTTTTCATTTTCAATCTAATTGTCTTGCTTCTCAATCACAAACTCATCAAACTACCTGTTGCTGCCAGAAGATGTGATTCCACCCATTCCTACCATAGTGATGAAACAAATCAACTGGGTTTGTTTACATGTAGAGTAATTGCATGGCAGAGGTTACATGAGCATTACAACATGCTGAATAAGGTTCAAAAGTAGCAGATTATTTGTATTGTGCTTTGTTTGGGGTATTGGGATTTGGGTTTTGGGAGGTGGCGGACACAGGATGGACACTTAAGTTGAGGCTTCTTTCAAATCAGAATGAGATCCAGCTCACAGCTATAGATGAAACTGGGCATGAACAGCAAGACCACTTGTTTCAACAGGAGCACTATCTTAGAGCAACCCATGGAAGTCCACTCTGATGGATATTCTTGTTGCTGCAGCTAATCTAATAGCCAAAAAGGGGAGTTTCACTCCTCTCTTTCCCCTTAGTGAACTGTCCTGCAGAACTCCAAGTTAGGTGATACTAAGCTTAGTCTTCTGCCCATTGAATTCACTGAACTGGTCTTCTATATCATCAACATAAAGTTGGCAGGAGCCCAGCATCAGTGACAGGCACCCAGCATCAGTGACAGGCAAGGGAATAGTGACCACTTCTTACAGTTGTTTCTCTTTTGAATAATATTACCTAGTTGCGATTACAATATAGATCAACTATAACTGACTGCAACTTGGACTAGCTGCAAAAGCCGTTACACAATTCAGCAACATAGATCACAACTTGGTGATCTAAAGTGAAAAATATTATGTTTGAATACTTACGAATACACCAAATCAAACACCTGAGATATGGTGGAACAAGGAATGGTTCTTTAAGGCAAGCAACTTTCAGAATACAGGCATGCCATTAGTAGCTGTAATATACTACGGAAGGAGGCTCTCAGCTGGAAGGACAGCTGCATACAGTGCATAGCAAGAAACGAAGAAAAACGATGCAGTTTCTGGGCAAGGAGGACTATTTTCTAGTCTGGAATATAACGGGAATAATATTTGACTGGGACTATTACACAGTATCACAGTATCGTAAGGTTGGAAAAGACCTTTGAGATCATCGAGTCCAACCTATGACCCAACACCTACACCTACACCTACTCCTACTTGTCAACCACAATATTATTTAAGCACTACACGGCCAGAGGAGGTGCTGTTCAGGTACGACCCCAAGATGCTGGAAATGGCTCTTTAGTACAGACTTTGTGCCATGTTTTAAAACTAAATAAAATTTAGGCTACTCCAGTTTTGTACAAATTAACTATATATAGCAGAGGTTACATATGCACTAAAACACGTTGAAAAATGGTTCAAATTGTGTAAACAAACTCACAAATGAACCAGCTAAACCTCTTTGACTGAGGCAGCTTTAGTGCCTTTACTTACTCTTTCAGGTCTAGAATTCTCACATTTATTATTTCAATGGAAATCTTTCTTAAGAAAAATAATTAATCAGTCACTGCCTCTACTTTCCATTAATTCTTTACAAACCAGAACTGTATTTTAAAACCTAAACAATGCTAAAGTCTTAGCCCTAGAAAGACACATGGCTCAAGGGCTAAGGCAGTAAATGACTGGGCTTAAATTCAGTTATTTCCCTAATCAGCCCCCAAGACCATAACCCTTTCTGTTTCAGTCATTTTAAACAGTTACTATTAAATAATACTTAGCACTTACAGAGTGCAATAGATCTTCAAAGCTGTACAGAACCATTAATAAAAATGATAGAAAAATAGCAAAACCATTAGAACTTCCTTCTACCTTATAATTTATATCCTAGAAATATCTCATCACACTCACAATGCCTTTGCTACCCTAATGAAAAGATAAAACTAAAAATATAAGCTACATTAAAAATGCTACAAAATTACATGTTAATCTTTAAGACAGTGTTTTGTAATTTCAAGATAAAATAATTTCTTACAGATAGACTTAGTAATGTGCTTTAAAGTAAACAAAACCAAATTGATATTGTTCCTAATGCCAGTATGATAAAATAAAACCAATCCTATCAGATGCGTGTCATAATGCAGTGTGTGTGCTACCTGGTAGCTTAAAGTGACTATTTCACGCTCTCTGAGCTCTAGCAGAGGCCTCTACGTGCATTGCTATCAGCCTAGTAATAGAAAACCTGGTAAATTATCTTTCCTATATGACTGTAAAAATTCATAGTGCACTTCCTATTCAAATACTGGATGCATTTCCTGTCTTTTAAAAAAGGAGTCTAAAATTCCTCAGCTAGATGCCTCTAAGTAGGATTCTGAGAGCACTTTATTAACACCCCTTGCAGTAGCGCCAGTATCTTCAGATTTTTAATTTTTCCCCAGAAAAAATAAAGCCTTTTGTAAATTGGTTTTACTTCTGATTTCCCACTCACTGGGAATCTGAAAGTCAGCAAGTACAAGTTCCTAGAAGTTCCGTAGATTTGGGATAGCAAGACCCAGTTGCAAAGGTTCTGTCTGTCAAATGTGCTGCAGTCAGTGTAAATACTTGAGATGAATCACAAATGTCCGACAAGCACAAAACCCACTCATGACTGACTTGCAAACACACGATGGTAAAAACGTTGGGATCCCTTTCCAAAGACGCCATTGTAGCATACCAAGTACAATGACCCTGAGTTAATTTTTAATTGAAAATGGAAAGTCACACTTGTATTTTTATTCTAGGAACTTAGGGCATATTTAATTTCATTACACGAATTTTTATTATGAAAATAGGGTGCTTCAGAAATATTGGTATTGCAGAAAACCAACATTTCATCAGTTTGGTACTTACTCTCTGTTCTAATAAGAATAGTTACCTCTGTAAATTATGTCACATACATGACATAAATAGCCATTAACACCATTTGGGGTTTTGAGGGACAGGAGAGGGGAGGACTATAGGTACCTGTGGATGCACTGGGTAACTGACAGTTAGCACTCACTACTAAAATTCCAGTACAGGTTTAATAGATTTTTACTGCCTCAAATTTAAACATAATTTAGTAAGAACTGAAGATAAAAAGTCATCTCTTCTTTATTTAAGTTCTAATCTTCTGAAAACCTGAACCATTTACCACTATAACACCTCTGAATAAGCTTCTAAGATAAATCTGTATTTTAACAGCAGTGAAACTCAGCATTTTTGAAAGCAGTTCAACTAGAATAAAGAATTTCAGTAAATACTCCAAACCTGATTGATTGAAATGGATGTTGGTGTTCCCAACTGTGAAAAAAGATCAGGATACCATTATCGCACACTCTAACTGTTTATTTATTCCCTGTCTAGGAACCTGATTTAGAGGCAATAAAATGCAATCAGTACACAAACCAGAAGCAGGAATCATCTGCTAATGGAACTTTTAATTGAAGAGTGACCACTGACATGAGGTAATTCTTTCCATGCAGAACTCCTTGCAGAGACCTCTATGCACTTTATCACAGTAAACAATCACTAACATATGCATTAAAGAAAATTTAAATACATTATGACCCAATAAATATCACAATACATCAATACACACTTTTCTTTCCTAAAGATTTAGAGTTAAAATACCACATTTCAGTAGTCTTTTAGTGCCAGACATATATTTACAAGGTTAATACTAATGTAGCTATTTGTAATCAAAAGATAATTGGTTATGTTAAATGAACAAGTACACAAAGGAATTGTCAAGCTGAATAACCATGTCAGAAAATAGATTCAGATTAGTTTACATCTACATTCATAAATCATGAAATAACTTCCATAAGGTATCAATTTCACTCTCTTATGATTGTATTTCTGCGCTGGAAATGCCACTTGACATGGTAAATTCCTGTTTTGATTCCATTTCAGAAGATTGAGGATTTTCTGAGACAAATTATCAGCTAACTTGCTTTTAAGCAAAATGCTGAGTCTACAAAATCACCTCAGGGTAACTGAAATTAATAAAACAAAAAGTTTATTAAAATTACCTCTTCTTCGTATCACTATTACTAATTCCAAGCCTACCATTCTAGATACTAGTAGTAACAATTGCAGCTGCATCACAAATCAATTAAGAGTTTCCTGATTTAAACCACGCCAAAGTGGTTCTTAATAAAATGGACAATAAGCAAATGGAAAGGGTAGGCTAAAAATCAGAAGGGGGGAAAAAAAAAAAAGAAACCACACTCTTCAAAAGTCAAAGAAACAGAGGAAGATTAGCAGCACAATGCTTGACGCACCATCCTGTCAAACATTCAAGTTTACGAAACCCAGTTCCTCTCATTGCAGAGTTTTTTTGCTTAGGTTTCTCTCTACAAAGCTTCTGGTACAAAAAGGCACACAACTATGATACACAAAACATTTGCTTTAAGACTTAAACTCTGTATGTACAGCTTATTAACGATTTAAGAATTTAGAAACTGATCCTAATCTTGCTGCAAAGACTCCCACAAACCATTTTAGATAAGCCCCAAGGATGATTACAAACTACTTTAGTTTTTCTGCAGATTGGATACGGTAAAGACTGCTAATCTTAACAGTTCTACCTTACAGCCAGGAATAACATCTTGCTCAACAAACGACCTATCACAGCTCTATTCAGAGTTACAAAATGGAACCACAAAGTACACTCTCTACAATACAGAAAAACAATCTAATCAATAATTAGTGGTCCCACATTCACTACTTGGGTAATAAAACTTGTCTTTGATCTACTATTGCCCTTCTAACATTTAATTTTATCAAAATATATATTTTTTAACTTTTTTCAATTATATATATTAAAAAACTTTTAGTATGTGCACAGAACACTCCATTATTATATCTTAAATCAGTACAGTAAGCTATAAAAAGTCATATGGAAATAAACAACTTAAACTTTCATCAATATGATAGCGACCAGGCCACGCAAATTACTGACCTATATAACATAAACCTAGACTGTCTCATCTTGCTATCAACAAAATAATGTTAAAATTTTAAAATAAACAGTTTATTATTGTTCAGTCCTTGCTGCTTCTTCTACCATAGTTCCTTACTTGGATCGACAAAGGACAGATCCATTTCAAAAAATAATAGCTCGAACCACCACATTCTGTTCCTTACACAGCCTTCCCAGCCATTTAAGCCAAAAGCTAAGTCTTAGCAAAACAAGACTAAATCTTTTCAGAAATGTCCAGTGTCTTCTAAAGACTGCAGATTCTATTGCTCAGGAAAAGGAGGTGTACTGTTGTACTTAAAAGATACTGCATATGTTCTTCAGCAACATGAACACATGCCTCACTAGTGGTCTCCAACATGCTGTAATCAAAGAAGAGAAATGGAGATGGGCTCACTCAGTATAACCAGAGATGCTGAGTATATTAGGACAAAATCCTCTAGCGTCAGAGTCACTTTGTTAAAGATGCAAAGACAATCATTGCAAAACAAAATATATCAAAGAACTAGCACGTTTATGTCAAAAAAGAGGAAACCATCAAAATTATCATTCTAATGTTTCTATGGATTTCCTACAATATTCTTAAACTAATGCCAATACTTCATGAAATTTAAGTAAATTATAATAAGAATTAGCTACTTGACAACCGTGTGACTCGCCTGGTAGATGAGAGGAAGACTGTGGATGTGGTGTATCTGGACTTCAGCAAGGCCTTTGACACTATCTCCCATGGTAGACTACTGGACAAGCTGGCAGCCTGTGGCATGGATGGGAATGTACTGTGCTGGGTTAGGAATTGGTTGGATGGCCGAGCCCAAAGGGTGGTAGTGAATGGTGTCCCATCCAGCCGGCGGCCGGTCACTAGTGGCGTCCCCCAGGGTTTGGTGCTGGGCCCGGTCCTGTTTAATATCTTTATTGATTATCTGGATGAGGGGATCGAGTCCTTCATCAGCAAGTTCGCAGATGACACCAAGCTGGGAGGAAGTGTCGATCTGCTAGAAGGTAGGAGGGCCCTACAGAGGGACCTTGACAGGCTGGAGAGATGGGCTAACTCCAATAGCATGAGGTTTAACAAGTCCAAATGCCGGGTCCTGCACTTTGGACACAACAACCCCATGCAGAGCTATAGACTGGGTGCAGAGTGGCTGGAGAGTAGTCAGGCAGAAAGGGACTTGGAAGTGCTGGTGGACAGGAAACTCAACATGAGGCAGCAGTGCGCTCAAGTGGCAAAGAAGGCCAATGGTATCTTGGCCTGCATCAGGAACAGTAGGGCCAGCAGGACTAGAGAGAACATCATTCCCTTATACTCGGCACTTGTCAGGCCGCACCCTGAGTACTGTGTCCAGTTCTGGGCCCCTCAGTTTAAGAAGGATGCTGAGATGCTAGAGTGCATCCAGAGGAGGGCGACGAGGATGGTGAAGGGGCTGGAGCACAAGCCTTATGAGGAGCGACTGAGGGAGCTGGGGTTGTTTAGCCTGGAGAAGAGGAGGCTCAGGGGAGACCTTATTGCTCTCTACAACTACCTAAAGGGAGGTTGTAGTGAGACAGGAGTTGAACTCTTCTCTCAGGCGACCAGTGACAGAACGAGAGGACACAGTCTCAAGCTTTGCCAGGGGAAGTCTAGGATTAACATTAGGAAGAAATTCTTCACTGAGAGGGTAATCGTTCATTGGAATGTGCTGCCTAGGGAGGTGGTCGAGTCACCATCCCTGGAGGTGTTCAAAGAGAATTTGGATGAGGCACTTAGTGACATGGTGTAGTTGACAAGTAGGAGTAGGTGTAGGCGTTGGGTCATAGGTTGGACTCAATGATCTCAAAGGTCTTTTCCAACCTTATGATACTGTGATACTGTAATTCCAAATGCAAAGAATCTCCTTTTCACAACATCTGCCACATTCATACCACTGAATAAAAGCAAATGCAAACTGGAAATTGAGACAGGTAATACAGTGTACAAGACTGAGTTTAGGTTTGAACAAGAAGTTCATGCCTGCATGGCCAGCAGGACCAGGGAAGTGATTGTGCCGCTGTACTCAGCACTGGTGAGGCCACACCTCGCGTACTTTGTTCAGTTTTGGGCCCCTCAATATAAGGACACTGAGGTGCTGGAGCGCATCCAGAGAAGGGCAGTGAGGTTGGTGAGGGGGCTGGAGAATAAGCCCTACGAGGAGCAACTGAGGGAACTGGCATTGTTTAGCTTAGAGAAGAGGTGGTTAAGGGAAGACCTCATCACTGTTTACAACTACCTCAAAGGAGGTTGTGGCGAGGTGGGTGCTGGTCTCTTCTCACAAGTGACAAAGTGATAGGACAAGAGGAAATGGCCACAAGTTGCGCCAGGGGAGGTTTAGACTAGACATTAGAAAGAATTTCTTCACAGACAGGGTGGTCAGGCATTGGAGCAGGCTGCCCAGGGAGGTGGTGGAGTCACCATCCCTGGAGGTGTTTAAAAAACGGGTGGATGAGTTTCTTAGGGACATGGTTTAGTAGGGAAACAGGCATGGTTGGACTCGATGATTTCAGAGGTCTCTTCTAACCTTATGATTCCATGATTCCAATTTTCATTCTGTATCTGTCACTGAACACTGTTCCTGTTGAAAGAGTTAACCAGCATTTCTCTCTTTCCAGGTTTGCAGCAGACCATTCAGCACAGAGAAAGAACTCAGGTGTTAATTCCAAATTTCCTTTCTCTGGCTATGTTGCTTCAAGTTTTGGCAGCCTGTCAAAATAGCAACTTTTGTATTCTCCTGAGACAAGTCCACTACAGTGCCAAAGCTGCAGCAGGAAAGTCTCTGTGTGGAAAGACTTTTACAGTTGCCAGAACAACTACTGCATGTGGAAAGGTAGTTAAACCAGATCAGGTGCCTCCCTACAACCTACTGAGAGAGCAAAAGGATTACAATGTCCCATCCATATTTTTGGGACACCACATGGGACAACAAGAGTTCATTTTCCAGAAAGGAATGTGGGCTTAGAACACCTCTGTGTGAATGTCTCTGGCAGCGCAGTACACCCTCAGATCTCAAGCAAAGCCTGGGACTCAGAAGTCACTGCTGTGCTTCCAGTGAGGGGAACTGAAAGGTTCCATTTTGAAACCTCGCCAGCGCTGGGAGATTGCTACCAGAGCTGCGCGTGGTAAGCTGAGCTTTTACTTTTAAGGAAGAGAAAGGAAAATGCTTAAAAGGCACCGATGTTAAAATAATATTTACATTACAGAGTAAAGTCACCGAAAGTTGAGAAATGTAAACTTTGGGAGTGTTTGAGTAGCTGTTGTTTAAGCAAACTCATTCCTGCTTTTTTAAAGAGTGATTTCAGATAACATACGCAATTACATGATCACAGGGCTTTCTTTCTGTAAGACCTTTTGCTCTTTCAGTGATCAGTAAATTTGCATGGACAGCCATGCAGTTTATACATATAGTATATAGATTCCAATTTCTTCACTAACTACAAAAATACACCCCAAATAGTCAATAATTTATTTATGGTTAAAATAATTTAAGTTTTTAAACACATAATATTTTAAAGTAAGTTTTCAGATGTTTCTACTTCTGAATTGACCAACTAACGCAGAAGATGTCAAGCTGTTAGAAACTTCCTAACGAGAAGAAAAACTGAATTAGGTATACATGTATGGCACTGAAATGCATTTGGATATTAGCATGAAATGGTTACCAAGAGACAAAGAATTTCTAGAAATTATTAATATATTTGTTTTCTGATAACATTGAAACTTCTTCAGTGAGACTTTTTGGTGGCAGCACTCTTTACATACTGGCTTCCACAAATAAGAAATTGCTGTGGATGCCTGATTGCTTCCTTTGCATTATATCCATTTTGTTTACAAAGGGGCTTTTAATAATCCACTGTTGCTCTCAAATAACCCTGCGCAAGGCATAAAATGGACACATTTTTGAAAACAGGTGAGCGAGTATTCAATAACTTAGCCAAGATCATAGTACTGGCAGGTTCTGAATAGTATGGTCGTGCCTTATCTTTCTGTATAATTCATCAAGTCTCTAAATACACTACTAAAAAGGTGTCTGTACACCTGGGTAGGGGTAATTATTAAGTAACAGCGTCAACTCGTACCTTATGAAAACATACTGCAAATACAAAAACAATCTATGCTTTCAAAGTGTTAAATAATAGATCCAGTGATTTTAAAAAGACATACTTGTAGCACTCTATGGTTTACAGAACACATTTTGCAGCTTTATGGTAACATTTGAAATCCAATTACAGAAGGCAACATGTTGTTTTGACAGAGTAAATGAAAGATTCAAAATCACAATCATCTTTTTGAAATAATGTTTCAAACCTCTCCCTGACAATAGAGCCCTGCCCCATTCCTAGATAAACACTAAACATATTGAGTGAAGCAACTTCCTAAAAATACTACAGCAGTATTCACTTCCCCATTCCAAAAATCCACAGATGCAGGAAGAAAATGAAGCCTTGGATATGTAACATAGGTCGTAATTACAAATTACTGTATTAGTACTAAATCCATCTCCCATTAAGAGCAGGAACATCCTCCAAAGATTACTTTAATGAAATAGCTGATTTTAAATTTTCATTATTTAATAAGTTTGGATATTGCAATAGCTAGGATGCATTAGCAGAGAATTTGCCTACTAAGTGGCAGTTTGAGCTAAATCAGTTGACTGGCTACTCTAAAGAACAGCACTCTGTTTCAACAACTCAAGTTTGCCAACAACATCCTTTTAAACGGCTTCCAGCTACGCTAAAAGGACATCTAACTATACGTTAACTCTCACAGCGAGTCAGCAAGATTTTAGCCTCCAAAATAATTCAGGCAGTTAAATGGGACTTACACATCTTTAATACTTTCAGTTTTAGATAGCTAAATAGCAGCAATACATTTTTTTCTGAAATGGAATCTGGATTCCAAAATTTGTTTCATGATTATTAGCTTTACAAAAATTATTTCAAGGGCTTAGAAGGAAATAAAGTACTAAACCTGACTATAAAAGAAAACTCAGTGTAATGAATGTTTGTAATAGTTTCTCTTATTTCCTCCCACCATCCTCCCTGCTTCGTTTCTCATCTAGCTCAACAAATATGTGTGAGTCTTTGAACATTCAAAACACCAAAATATCAAGCACCAGAACTCAAGAATGATGCAAAATATAGGAAAACCCAAGCAGAAAAACTGAGATTTAATTTTCATATGGCTCCTAAGTATGGTAAATGCTCATGGCGAATTTTAAAGGCTAGCGAGAACTGTACACCTCATAACTAGAAACTGCTCATTTCTGAAAATATTATTTTCATGCATTCCAAATGATGAAAACGTAACTGCAGTCAAATTCCAGAAAGCTCCAGGTTAAAAAAAAAAAAAATCACTATAAGCAGAATACTTCTATTGGCTTCAATCAACTTAACTGCAAGCATTTCTCAAGTACGTAACTTATTGAAATGAACCAGAAATTTGGGCAATATCTGGAAATAATGTTCAGATCCAACATTTAAAATTTATTTTTCCTCAACTCTGGAAATATCATCATCTTTTCCCATGTAACCCTATACAAAAAGAAAAAAATCATTACTGAATAATTTCAGTACTGCTATAGCTTTGTATTATATGACACTGTTTTACCTTTCCAAGCATTCTTCCAAGAAAGTAGTAATGTCGGGCATAAGAGTCTCCAACGAGCATCTGTGCAGCAGGGTTAGGGTAAAGAAGTCCCTCGTTGGTGGTCTTAAAAAATCCCTGGTTAGGGTTAAATCCCGACTTAAGCAGTTCATTCAGAAATTCTCTGAAAATTCCACCACCATCAATACCAGCTTCATCAAGACCATGTGCATTAAGTAAGTGAACACGAATGCGCTTTTTTAGGTCAGGTTCTGCAGAAAAAGGAAAGAGATAAACTCAAATACAACTATCTGGCTCGAGTATTGTTCGGATAAACAAACACGTAACTATACCTACAAACATTTTTAAAAAATTGAAATAGTAAATAATACTATTTAAAATACTGGCTTGAATTTCAGAATATTCAGTATGTGAAAGTCACTTTGTACAAAGGGTCTTGCTTTAAGAGTCATCAAAAGACGGAGTGGAAAGACAAGGGGTAGGGGAAGAAAAAGTCCTACAAAATATTTTAAAAGGGCTGGAGAAGAATCTCAAAATTCTGTTTACATAAAATATTGTGAATGCAAGGTTCAACTTCCCCCTGCCTGAAGGAACATTCAATAATACCTGCATTCCCTTCGAGGGGCTGGATGTTGAGCTACACAATTAAATACTATTCTGTAACACTGAACTTAATAATTTTAATACTTTGGATTCATTGTTACGTTAGGTAACTCTGATGAGCGAGGTGGGGTAAACATGGACATGTTCTGAAGGCAGGTGTTCTGTTTGTTTCACAGAATGCTGCTCCTTGACACAGCAAGCAATATTTAGTCCTTGTGTGTACAAAACCAGGAAGAAGGACCTTTTTGCTCAATTTACCAAAGGCTTCCAAAGATGCAACCGAAACCACAGCTTTTATTTTAACCCTTGCATGCACCAAGGTAGGTTCTGACTAAACATTAGGAAAAATTTCTTCACTGAAGGGGTGATTAAGCACTGGCAGAGGCTGCCCAGGGAGCTGGTTGAGTCGCCATCCCTGGAGGTGTTTAAAAGACCAGCAGATGAGTTTGAGAGACATGGTTTAGTAACTGGACAGGTATGGTTGGACTCGATGATCTCAGAAGTCTTTTCCAACCAGATGATTCCATGATTGACTCCAGATGATTCTATGATTGACTACACTCCTGTCCCAGCAAAGAAATCAGTTACAAACCAGTAACAATAAAACCTTCTATTGCTTCTATGTGCTACAAATGCACTCACTATGGATGGACAGTTGATGTTCATGAACCATCTTCAACAACTTGTAGCAACAGAATTCCTCCTGAACCACGAGTGTCTTACACTCTGCTACCAGTGAATGCCTCTATGTCTACCAGTAACTTCTCAGTCTTTCCACAAGTTTCAGACTGAATTGTTTTAAAAAATTACCCATCAGTCCTTCATTCACGTGAAATACTCTCCTGCATAAAAATTCTGCTGGTTGGAGATAAAGGATGGATGGTTGGTTTTAGTCACAGGCACTGCAATAGGTCTCCTATCTCATCACAAATCAAAAAAAGAATATATGCACTGGCAACAGAGAGTTTCAAGCATACAGGCACACTTTGTCTGAAGACTCTTAAGATATTGAGCATTAATGTAAAAACGTTTACACATGGCAAACGTTGATTTAGTGCTTTCTGAAGCCTTATGAAGAAAATCAGTTACTTGTCTCTTCCTTTTTGTACTGGGGGAAAAATGGTCCTAACAAATTCCTATGTCAAAACAGGTGGCCAGGTAGAGGCTGATCTCAGTGGAACTTCTCAAAAAGAGTTCAATTTTGTGACTTGTATGGCTAGAATGTAACTAAACTGTTACAGGAGTCCACTAGAGGCTATTATGGAATATGCTGAAAATTCCAGTTACAGGGATGGGAGGAGTGGGGATGGAAATGAAGAAATGCTTAAACATGCACCTTATTACGCATATGGCAACCAAATAAAAAGTTAAATTCACAAGAACCAACCTAGTACACTTCTACTATTCCAAGCTTGTTTTCTTCATGATCTCAGTTAAAGCACTACGGAAATATTAACTTTGAAAAGCTCTCCCTGCAGCACCAGTAGACAAACTGGATGCCTCTTCCAAATCAATATTCTTCGTTGTCTCCTCATCTATCAGTCTCCCAGATCAGTTTTAATCAATTCACTTTATAGTCTTGAAACTGTCTCTTGCCATTTTCAGGAATTTCTATTTTTCTGCTCTCCCACATGGGTGCCTGACCTACTCCAGAGGTAAAATGATTTTTAAAAATTATACTGTCTCAGAATAGCAACTTTTTTTAAAAGGTCCAGCCTTCTCACTTAAGTCTTCACTGATGCTAAACAGCACCAGTGCTACACTATCACAATACTAGATAGCACTGTATATATGTGTGTGTGTGTGTGCATATACATAGTGTATCATGCGCACACGAAGAAAAACATATTTTCAGACTTCAGTTGCCAACTACCACTATGGCTTCTCTGTACCTGTAAATGAGATATAAATCTTCACCTAGAGATTACTCTACTTTCAATGGCTTGCTACAAGCTTATTAGGCTCTCCCTTGTCACTGTTTTAGGAGTAATCTTCTTCCTAAGGAAAGGTCAAAAACATTATCCAGAACCACATAAATGTATGTGCAGATAAACTTTGTATTAATACCAAAGCTCTATTTGTTGAACAGAAAGACTGACAGAATCGCAGAACTGTTCAGGCTGGGAGAAACCTCATATGGTTCAAAACTCCCACACTGAAACCAAGGTCAATCTCCAAGTGAGAGCAGGATGCTCACTGCCTTGGTCTAGCCCATTTCAGTGCTTTTAACAAGTCTCACTATAAAATGCTTTTTCTGTGCATGTCCAGTAAAGATTTCCCTTGCTGCTACATGTCACCACTGCACCTTATCAAACTGGCTTCTGTAACCTCCCAGTAGCAGCAATGACAATTTCCCTATTTTCCAATTCTATTTCACCTTTGTCTTCTTAAGAAGCCAGTAAATGACTCATAATAAACTTAGTATGGTGAAACTATTCACAATCACTAAGAAAGAGGCTGAATAGTCAAATGCAGGTATAATTTCCAGATGATTATGCAGTGACATCTCCTGATTAGCCTTTAAAACTTTGCAAAAGCAGAACTTAGATTGTACTTAATAAAAAAAAAAATACATAAATTAGTCTAAATGTATCTTTTTAGGTAGTCAGTTTTAAATACAGCTATTGAAACATAAAGTCCTATTTATAGACTAGTATCTTTAATACTATCAGAGTAAAGGAAATTAAGAAAAGGCATGATCATCAGTAATTTCATAAAAACCAAGAATAACCAACACCTCTTCCTCCTCTCTAAATTAGACAGTTCTCCAGGAGGCAATTTACATGGCACAGCAGGTGAGATTGATGTGGCAAACCTCAAGCATTTCGCAAATATTTTTATATGCAAAAATACCATATAACTAAAACCTACTTTATTTTGGCAGGCTTTATCGACATTGGAATTCCAGCTTCTAGCATAGCCGCTCTCATACAAATTCACACTAAGATAAGATTTAAATCAACAAGATAAAATCCATGCTACTACATACTATCATTACAAAGTGCACTGCACTAGCCTCATCATTCACACTGTACCTAGCAAATCCTATCCAGTCTAGACATTTTCATTGATAAATCAGATAATATCTAATGAACTACACAGAGAAATATCAAAAGTACAGTTATTTGCCAAAGTAAATGGAACGAAGAGCCCCATAAAAGGAAGTATGAACTAAGGAAGGATGTGATAAAAGAGAACAAGACTACAATAATCAGAAAGAACGTAAATGAGAATTACATAAAAACAAGGGAATTTAACTTCATAAGGACTTTTACATCTTAAAGCTGATACACTTTTACCTACTTAAACTAAGCAAATATATAACTAGATGGTAAGAATGATTAAGTGTTATGAACAAGCTGATGATAACTCCATTGTAATCTTACCATTTTCAGGAGAAAGTTTATCATAAGCATCTTCATAAATATAATTTCTTCTGATAGTAACATTGATTCCATCCAAAAATGGTCCATCTCCTTGAACTTCTTGTTTATCAGCATAGATCAGTCTCTGAAATATCTGTTGGAATGAGTGATAAAAAGAAATACTATCTTTGTGCAGATCTAAATATACGGTGAGAGATGGCTATTCAGTACTTTTACTGTCCTTTGAGTTGCTTCTGAGCACTCACTTTCAAGTGATTTGTCCTCTCCCTCATCAAGCTGCAGAAACACAACAGAGAGCCATGTCCCAGGGCAGGGAAGGACAGACATGCAAAAACCTTATTCAAGCTAAGATATCATCCTCAATTCTTTCTACATAAAGAGGCACATCTACAGCCATTGTGTCAAGCGATTCTAGTTTCCTCTCCCTGACTTTCAGAGTTGTGAATTCCAAAAGTATTCAAAAACAAAAGGAAAAAGTTGCAAGTATTTTGCACACACAGAAGCAATCCTCAACACCAGTACACAATTTTTTGTCATTTTTGAACATTATGAACATTCCCAGGAATAAGAAACTGGGCATTAGTACTCGCCTCAGGAGCAGTGAGCAAAGAATCAAAGCAAAACAGTGGATAACATACGAAACAAAGAACTAGAACATCATACTAATTCACAAAAATAATGCCAGCTGAAGTACTAGTTGAACCTCCCGTTGTCCCTTTGCAAGTCTTTGCAACAGAAACCTGTTACAGTTCACCTTAAGAATAACTGCAGCTACCTGTGTTTCTGTGCAAAGATGTAGCACGGGAGGGGGCTGCTCAATGTCTAATAATGTTCAATATACTTTCAATGCAGGGAGCTTCTGTTTACTACGTCCTCTCTTGTACCTTTCCTATATTCAATAAACAGTCTCATACATTTTCCAAGGGATGCAATCTCTTAGTAATATCACAGACTGCTTTCTTAACTAAGAAGATCAAGTAAGAGTTTTCAGGGAAGTTTAAAAGCAACAAATCTACCATGAAAGATGAAAATTTGACGACAACAACAGACAAACCTAGTTTAAGGTCTCAAATCTAGTGTATTTCTGTGGACAAAAGTAGCTAGTGGAGATGACATTCTCCAACCATGTAGACAAAGCCAGATTCTTCCGTAAAGTACAAAGCAGGAAGAGAAGAGAAATTAGGCATAAAATGCAGAAAGAGGAATGCTGAACAGGCATAAAGGGGGGGAAAAAATCATTATGAGAGTGATTAAGTATTGGAAGAGATTACACAAAGAATTTGAGAAATCTCCATCTTTGGAAACAGTCAAAACTCATCTAGACAAGTCCTTGAGCATCTGTCCCTGTTTAGCCCCAGCTCAGCAAATTTTGGCAGCTAAAACTAAGCAGCTGGGCTCCCAACTCCCTTCCCACTCCACTCCCATAGAAAGGGAAATGAGAGGAAAAAACTTGCATGTTGGAAACTAAAACAGCTTTAATTAAATAATAATAAAAATACTATTAATAACATAATAATAATAAAATGTATGCAAATATAAGAAATTGTACCCCTGTCCCACACCTCGATGACTATACATCACCACAGGTGCTGCAGGTTAGGCAAGGTGAGTGGTAGGAGGGAGGCTGAACCTGGAACTGGATTCAGGAACACAGGAGACCCTTGTGATCTCTCAGTTTATATTAAGTATGATGTATACAGGATGGAACACTCCCCATTGGTCAGTTTGGGGTCACCTGTCTGGTCCACTCCTCCCTGCAGGTGTGACCTTTTCCACCTCTTTGACTTACGGCATTCCACCAACTCGAGGATGGCCTTAGTTACTATGGGAGTAAGTAAAAGCATTGGCCTTTCTGCATACCAGTGCCTCATGTTATCACTGCTAGAGAGAAACAGTCAGAAAAACACGCAGTTAACTTCGAGAAAATGAAGTTACTTAGAGGAGATCTGGCTGAAGTTAGAAAATTAATTCTACTTTAACTCAAATCACAACAGTATCCTGGATCCAGCCCTGAAGTTATCCCTGTATGAAGAAGGATGTGGACTAGAGTGCCTCCAGAGGTCCCTTCTGATCTCAATTTTCCTATGGTCCTATGACATCAAGACACAACCACAGACAACCTATTTTTACGTACAGGGCATGAGAATATGCTCACCGCCATTCTCTTTCATGAAGCATGGCTAGAAACAGTTTTATTAACCTTTGCTACACAACACTAGATTGAAAGAATCACTTGGAGGTATATTCCTCTTGATACCAAGTCTGGACTCAGTACAGTATAGTTATATAGTGTTATATAGTTACATAGTGTTATATAGTTCTATAGTGTTATATAGTATATAATCTACTGTTCAACATATATTAGTCCTGAAAATTAGTACCCTAATGCGTAACTGAAGTATTTGCAGTTACTTCAGACTAACAGGTGGAAAAATAAGCAATGTCGACTGAGGTATGCACCACAGAAAGTAACACCACCATAGACAAGCTACGGCTTAATTAACTGAGAACCAAGGAACATGACACAAGTTAGACCAGGTAAATATTAGATTGCAAGGTGCACAGCAGCGTGCCTTAAGACTAAAGAGGACAATCTGCCCCAAAGTCAGAAGGGCCTACTATGAAACTGGACTCAGTAATTGCCTATAAGAGCATGTAGTATCTGGTAATTCAAGACAAAAATCTCATGAAGGAATCAGAAAATTAAAGGACACATGGAGCAAATCATACATGGAAACAGCACTGAGCTGTTACCACATTAAATTACAGCGTAATCAATGGCAACTGGAAGAAAGAAAACAAAACCAAAAGTCAGAATCACAATAAGGTATCTTCTTCCCCATTGCAAATTGTTTTGCAGGAGCAGTGGGAGACTCCAAAAGGGTGCTGACTCCCACTATTATGCAAAAGGGACATATTTGGCCTAAAAAGCTGCGTAAGCGGGTCTCCTCTTTATACTATAAAAGTTCAGCCTACAGCTTTATCCTTCTCTCCAAGCTCACATCAATTGTTATGATTTTAGGTTTTGTGATAAAACCAAACAAGGTTTTATGAATTCCAGAAACTTAAAATATATGCATCTCAACATAGCTTTAAAAATCTAGAGGCTTTAGAGAGTGACTAAATCGTGACATACAGACCACAGCTTGCACTCACTTGCAATTGTTTCCCCGTAATTTTAGCACAATATTGCCATGCAGGTTTTGTTGGAACAACTGTTTCCTAGAAGCCTGGGAAAAAAACTCCTTTACTACCAAAGCTGACACTGTCTTTTTTGACAAATACTGATTTACCTTCCCTATGGAACTACTCCTCATTCCCTTGATGATGTCTTGCAACTTATTCTTTGCAACACAATTCAGGGAGCAGCTTAAATAATTGATACTGTTGACAATAAAAGGAGTTCAGGAAAAAGAAAGGGTAACAGAACTAACAATTGTACATTTAAGATAGTGAAAACACACAAAAGCAAATCAAATAGTATAAGAATCTTGCAAGTTTTAAAACTACATACTCTATAAAAGTTCAGCTACTCAGCTATGAATGCAGAAATTTAATCTCTAGGCATTATTTTCCCAAAATGGACATCCATCATCTCACTCTGAGTAAATCCGCCCACTGCACCTGTCTCCAGCCTTGACCTTGCAATCTGTTTATTACAGATACACACCTAGTTAGTGCTCTGGGTACCACAAGAGGGTGCAAACACGTAGATCAATCATTGAATCAGGACTGCAGTTTATTATAAAAATACAACTGCTCTCATGTATCTTGGAATACATGTTTTTAATTTTAATGCAATTATTATAAAGGATAATATAACTAGTAAAAAATAGAAAAGTAATTAATTTCTAGTGTTCGGTTACCACATGAGTGCTTAAGAAAAAAAAGCATGGTCTGTCATAGCCTTCTGCAGGGAAACAAACAGTTCCTACTTAGCTAAGTGCTCTTCTTACATTTATTGAAAACAAAAAACTAAAAAGTCAATTGTGTATTGAATTACAAATTAGGTACCTTTACTCTTTCTTCAAAAGGAACTACAAAAGGTAGCTCTGTCAGAATTGCAAGCTGTCGTTCTTCAGATACAGAAAGAGGTGCCGGTTCCAAACCCACTTAAAAAAAAGAAATAATAATTTTAAAAATTTTGGAAACAATATTTTTTAAAACAGTTTCTTTTTTATCGAGTCAATTCACTTTGTATAAAAATACATACCTTAAAATAGTTTGTTTACCGAACAGTCACACCAAATCTTACCTTTCTTTAAACATTAGTTTCTACAGGAAAATTGAAATGTAAATAGTGAAAACGTATTGAAAGAAATCTATACAAAAATAAGTACTCCTGAATGTATGTTATTCATAAGACAAAAAGTTATTTTTGCATTTCTGACATTTTAATTTTTCAATTAAAAAAATACATGACAGAAGAGAATTTAGAAGTTGTAAGTAATTAGAATTTTCATCACAGGAGTATACAATATTCCCATTTCAATCATCAAAAGATATTGTGCTTTCAACTACAACATCTACTTTCAATTAAATCATTTTAGGTATAATAACTAATTAAACTAAATCTAATGAAACAAACAGGGTTTTTTCTCCCATAAGTAAGGTCACAGTGATCACATTATATCCTAGTCACTGCTGAAACAGTAAAAAGAACCTAAAGAAATAGTATAACATGCTCAAGAAAAAAAAAGATTCAAAAAGAGTTCAAGAAGCCACAGCAACAGAGAGACTCAATCACATGAGGTTCCCAAGCTACCAAGCAGCTCTTTTCAACATTCTTACACCCACAGAGGATGTTTTCAGGGAACCATTCAACTTTGGGTGAGGCACAGTAGAAGTGACAATCCTGCTCTAACTTCATGGGAAGAATTGTTCACTGGCCTGACACTGTGGTTAAAGGTCCACTTGGCTTTAGTCTACAGAGGAAACAAAACCCACAGCTTCTTAGTTGTTTCATTTTCATGTTTAATATCTACCGTCTCAAAAAAACCCTCCAGAGTCTGGACTTTTTATAGATCGTATTACAAAACTGAAGCAACAGCTCCACACTACTGCCCAGTCTGGAAGTTTCTGATGACAGTTTCAGTTTCCTCCTTTGGCTCCTACCTGTGGTAACTAGCATCTTGCTGCCTTTCTGCAACCAGACATCACTTCAATGTTCTTTTTTTTTTTTTTTTTTCATTCCTCGAAGTCCTTTAAGTAGAGATATTTTAAGCACCAATTTAATATGATGTAATCCAAAACATCCCTATACTTGACATATACTCATTTGGGGTAGGTTTCAACACTGCAAGCCTTTGGAATTTCTGAAAAAACGCTTATCTGTGATTATCCTTAGTTTACTTAGCAAACATTTTTAATTAAATTCAATGTATGCAGCCTATTAAACTAGGGGTTAAAAGCATTTTAAATAAAAAGTGCATGTACAGCAAAGGTAAACTACTACATGACTTTGACAGTTCAATTATTCCAGTCAATTAGTCAATTTTATCTGCATTTCTCCATCACAGCTTCTTTCTCTAAAGAGAAATATGAGATGGAGTCATCAATACAGACAGCATTTAGAACCCACGAGTCTGCCATTTAAGTAAATGAAAATGCACAAATAAACATGACCATATGTGATTCAGCACTACTTTCACGCTAATTGGCTTTAACCCATATGGAGTCACAAGGGATTAAACAAGTCATGTGCACGTTGTTACCTGCTTGTTTTCACACATTTATGTTGACTGCACTTTTTTAACCTGAATTTGTATGAAAACAGAGTTTACGTGAACACGCTGTGACATCTTTTCTCTGCATCTTGCCTCTAACACTTTTTGAGCTCACCAACTGAATTTTAACTTTGACAGAGAACAGGAGATTAAAAAATGCTAAGTTTTGTGAAAATTTGAACTACATAGACAAGAGAATTCCTTTAGTGAATCAATTACAGAAAAATCAAGGAGAGTTCAGTTATCTACTCTGTTCAGTGCGTCAGCTTGTCTGACAGACAGACAGCAAATGAGGGCACGTAGCTGCTCCCCACCAGCCGCAGTATGCACATTCCTTATCCACCAGCTACCCAGACCAAGGCCACTAACGAAACTGAGAGAACTGGTACTACTATGAGATGGAAGAAAAGGTAGAGAGCTCTAGGTGCTGTATGTATGAGGGGAAGGAGACTAACAGACTAGTGGCATAGGGGAGATTCTGGAAGTAAAAAATGTGGAACAGGTCTGACAACGGAGAACATCGAGAAAGCACAGCTGTCAAGGGCCATGTAGGTCAATGGAAGAAACAGAGATCACTTACGTAGAGTCCCTAAGGCATGTAGGATACAGGCTTGTTGAAGCCTGACAATTTTTGCTAAAACACTTGCTTTTAAGATTGCATATTATCAAATACTTAGAACAGGAAATTTCCAAAGAAGAAAACTAAACTAAAAAAAAAAACTCAATTCAAAATTCCGAAGAGTACTTACACTGGACCAACTAGTTGTTTATGGCAACTAAGGTACCAAGGTAATCAAAGTAAACTTATACCAACACAGCTATTCAAATAAAAAAAAACAGAAGACCTTAGGTTTCAACCTTGGACAAAGCCCTTAATTCTGTCTGTGGCAGCATTCAAAGGCTATGGTCTTCTCCAAACGATCTACTGTTATGTGGCTAGCCTATTCAAGCAGATTACCTCAAATCTTGAAAGAGAATATGGAACCTTGTGTATCAATAATTTTGCTCCTTAAGGGTCTCATTTTAAATTGATCATTAAATCTTCACAAGTATTAGTGATTTAATGATTATATCAGCACAGCAAGGGAAATTTCTAAAATAGTGAAGACATAAAAGTATAAAAAGCCAAAAGAAACAGACTGTCTACATGAAAAATTATACTGGCACAACCAAGTCTGTGTACATTTATCCTGATTGCTAAGTTGATCCAGTTGTCTCATCTTTCTTTGAGAGTTCCACAGAGTCCAAGTATTTTGAGAAATTCAAGGGACTAAATTTCTTCCTTATCTAATTAAAGACAATATTTATAAACAATAATTAATACTTACCATGGTACCTAAAGGTTCTGTGTTACAGTTTAACACATAATAAAGAAGTTTCTTTATAGTATACAGTAAAAGCAAACCTTAATGCTTTATATCTTCTGCAACTTTATTAATTCTCTATCTTATGCAACTGCCTTTTATACGTATTTATACACATATTATTAAAATGTATCATTTGCCCACTGTATCATTTTCCCTTATCAATGCCCACAGATGCTTGGGAAAAACTGTTATATATTAACTATTCTGAAGACATACACAAATGTGTATATAAATATACATTTTTTTAAATACTCCAAACAAAATTATTAAAGATTGCCTTGCTTTTGGCTACCATTAAGACTTTTATACAAAATACTTAACTGAGCTCTATAAAAGGTAATTTTCTTTATATAAGGAAAACTGTTATTTTGACTTAGTAAAGCAAAAATAGCATAGACAGCGTCTTACCATCCAAAGTAGACTGCAATGGTCCTATTCTTCCCATTCTTCTGACTCTCCAGACATGCCTAGCGGATGGCACGTATAGCTGTGTAACCTAATAAATTAACAGTATTTTACTGTTAAATGTTATCTAATTATATATTACAATTTACCATTACACAGTAAATAGACTGTAAATAAATTGTCATATCCAAGAGTGTGCCTGACTGCCTATGTGTCTTCTTTTCTAATCACTCGTCCTTACACTTGTGCCTTAAAGCTGAGCTGCAAAATGAACAACAAAGTCCATGTATCATTTAAAAATACAATGCAATGTTACATTAAATTCTCTAATATCTAAAAAAACTGTGTTTTAATTTTGAGATGTCAAATAAATTCTGTTTACTTCCTACTGAAAATCACGTTAGCATCACAGTGTAAGACCACTACCACTTGCACTAAGGTGTGTAGGCACTATTATCTAAGAATTATAAAAAAACTGCCACAAAGAGAAATGGAAACCTTGAACAGAAGACAAGCAAAAATGCAATCATCAAAAACAAAGAGAAGAGTTCACTGTTAACTATTCCGTGCCAAACTTCCAAATGTTAAGACATGTAATAATGCAAGGTAGTCTATCTGAGGTGTAACTAGCTTTTTAAATAGAAGTTTTTAATGAGTCAAAGAATGTACTTACACATTCATTATCGTATTCTTTTGCACATACATACACATACATTTTTTAAGCTCAAACAAGATCATTTTTGCAAAAGCTCTTAGGAAAAAAAGAAGTAATTTCTAGGTGAGATAAGCACAGAAAATGCTACTGAATTTTCTTTTATTTTGGAAGAGAATTTTGAGGGGGTTTCCCCTACTATAGAGCTAATTTTTATTTCACATTTTTATTATGAGACATACTTAAAATAATTAGAAACTAGAATGTAGCAAAATGCTACCAAATTTTCCATTCTCCTCTGCTATAAATGCAGGTGACGTACACTGGAAATGTGCTTTAACATAACAGCTTCTTAACAGATGCAAGACTCTCATATTCGAGAAAAGCAACGTAACACCAGGTTTTAAAACACACTGAATCCATACACTGCCAACATCATTGATACTGTCAAGAATCGAACACTTTACCATTGAAGTTTTGGCACCTGTAAAGCTATGTGGAAAATGATACTACTCTTACCTTATCTGCTTTAATATTTTCTTGTTCTGAGAGCCAGTGATTTGGTGGGCAGAAATTTCTTCTTGTATCTCTAGACTTCAACATTTTCACTAAGTTAGTGATGACCTAGGTGTCAGAAAAACATACATACAGTACACATTTAGTACTGTGAATGAAATCATGTAACACACAAGCAAAAATTTAAGAAAAATCCTTTAGTACTGTATGAAATTGTAACTTATGTTTAACTTATAAAAACTTGCTTTTATACTGAACAACTTAGAATATAAATAAGTATTTGAGGTTCACTTTAAACTAATCAAAAAAACTAGCTTATTGTCTTCTGTTCCCATTTCAAAGCTTAAAAACTAGGACAACCTAGGATTAGGTAATCCTAAGATTACCCTGCACACCTAAAAATTGTATGCCAGTTTAGGGAAGCCTAAATAAATCACTACCAGCATTAAATTACTTATTTAAAAAAAGTAACAATTAACCAGAACATTTATATATTTGTCTTTTATCTAAATTTTTATTTCTTTATACAGGTTTTCAGAAATTGTATGTGTGAATACATGCATGTTTTGGAAGAAAGAGCTATATAGCTATCCTTTGCTACCTCTCATTCCAAAACTGAGATTCTGAAGAATCTGATCAATTCATAGGTTTTCTTTGGCCACAAGAAGAAAGATTCTTAAATTTCTGCACATCCTTTTTCAAGAAAAAGGCTCCACAGGAGAATGGAACTTCTGCTTGTCATCTCAAGACAAAGGTTACACGTATCCCTAGCCCCCACAAAATTGTTTGATGTGCTATTTAATGACCAAACTTTTCAAATGCCAACATCAGCTCCATAAAGTACAGAAGGAGAGGGCAGAAGCATTAAACAGACAGAAAAATGTAACAGCAGAAACTGCATCTCTAAAGTACGTGAAAACATTACTATTCTGGTTGCTGCATTAATGAACTAGAGCATTTCCAGCTGAAGGTGCCTCAAAGGAATCATATGTATCTGCTGCTGGTATAAACTCACCAGACACTTAGGTGGTTACATATGTGGAAAAAAAAAAAAGAAAGCTGATATTTTTAAGGGAAAGGGCGTACATCCAGAAAAATACACTATAGGCCCTTTCTGTTGTCAATTAGTATCTTATCTTTTCAAAACTGGCAAAACAAACAAACAAAAAAATCACCCCATCCAGAAGTAGGTGCCGAATTCCCAAATGAACTATACCCTATAAAGTTCTTGTCTCTATTAAAACAGATCATAGTGTGACTAGCTCAGTTGTTGATACTGTATGTATCTGTACTTAGATAAACCTTACTGCAACATTGGTAAAGGATGCAAGGATGAAATATATCAGAATCAGAAAGTAAAATCACTCCCCAATAAGGGCCTACCCTTATGCCTGAGAACATATTACAAGATGACCATGACACTATGTTTAATTCAATTTAATTCACAAGGAGCTCAAATGATGAAAGGCAATTCTGTCATTATTATAACCACACAGTCAGAAAATGAGAAAACTGATTAACTAGTTTGTGCTTATCTTCATAAAAAATTAGAAAGGTCGAGAAGAATGCTCAAGCTAACAACCACTCCATCTCAAGCACAATTGTCATACTTGGTCACGTGCCTTCTCTCCAAACAGAACCAACTTAGCCCAAAATTAGGTAAAGCTTAATTAAGTCAAATCAGGAGACAACATCTTTTAGGCTACTAATTTAGTAATCCACTACACTGAGCAACCATCTGCTTTGCAACTTAGAACTACAGTATTTGAAAAGTGTATAGGGAAAAAAACCGTAATACAAAGCTTTACTGAAGTAATCTTGCTAAAAGACAGTCTTAATGGGCAGGTGTCAATAGTTAACAAAGAGTTTAATGGACTTTCTAAAGGATTCCTTGTTCAGATTCTATACCAAAGACCTTTTAAGATCCAGTTTGAAAAGTAATGTCTTGAATAAAGAAGGCGGCTATTAAGGAAACTGTCTGATTACACAGGAATTTTCATCACCTTTCATCACCCTTATAAAATTCAGAGCAGGTTAGATGAGACACTGAAGCTCTGTGGTCCCATTACCACTACACTTAAGAGAAAGGAAAAAAAAGGGAGAGGAAGAAAAAAAAAAATAAAAAAAAAAAAATATCCACGTGAAGACGATGCTAAAAACGTATTTTACTAGCAGCTAAAGAATCCTCAAAGGAAACTGAATCATATTAGGCGAGACTGGAGCTCCTTCCACATAACAAATGGGTACTGAGAATACCAGAAAACTCAACTCAGGGCTCCTTTGTATAATTTTTTGTAAGTATTGCTTTTATTGAAAGGAAAGAGTCACTTCACTAAATAATATAAAAATGGGGATTTCTTTCCAATAAAGTGACAAATGCAAGTAAAATTCAAAACTATGACACAGCAAAATTAGTAACTTAATTTCATAGGATTAACTCCAAATAGTGACGTAGTTCTTTTAATTGACCAAACGTATTTTTATGTACTCGTAACTGAAGCACTCCTATGGAGTCTCTAAGCTGACTACACCATTCAATATTATACCAAGGCAAAATGGGCAATTCTGCTGAATAAAGACATTTTTACATGTCAATTTTACCATTTCAAAGACCCCCAATCTTCTAGCAAATAATCAAATCATTGCCAATAGTCTAATTATTTTCAGATTTATCATTACCTTGCAGAAATAAAGCCTCTATTTGCGTTTACAAACAGGAATGTCTTTCATTTGACACCAGTGGCACGGAAAATATGCAAAACAAGGGTGAGAATTTAGAAGAAAAAACAAATGCACAGATGATAGGAAAGTATGCCTTTTTCTCAGCAAGCAACTTGCAAAAACTTTAGAAATTATCTCTCCTGTATTTGACACAGTGTAGAAGAAAAATAGTATTTTCTACTTCAAGACCTTAAATTTATGATTAACTACTTTAGTTTTGTTTTAATGATTTGGAAGAAGATATTCCTGCCCGCTCACTGGCAGGAAGCTATTTTGAAGCTGCCCTCTGGAAAGACTCAGTGGTGCATACAGTAGCCTTCTTAATAAGGTGAACTTCAGCTACATTGAATTCTTAGTTGTAACAATATGTTTCTGAAGGAGTTAACAGGAGCTACTTTTTATTGGCAGAACCAGAGCCTTTAAGATATCCTCAAGCTTTAAATTTGTAATTCAGCTAATGGAAAAAAATCATGGCTCTTGAAAATGTAAGAGTACACCAATTTTAGACGGTTACACTACAAGTTTAATTCCTGACTGCCAAAGTGGGGACAGAGTAAGTTGGGATTTTACAACTTTGACTGACAGCAAAATATCAAATTCACGTGAAATATAAGAAGTTTATGAAAAGACTGACTAAATGTTACAAACTAAAGAGAAGAAATGGAAGATGACATGATATGAACTGCATACATTAAAATGCCCATAGCAGGCCATCCTTCTTAGAAAAATAGATGTACTAAGGTTTTCACTTTTGACCTTTAAATCGAAAGTTTATTTGGCAATTTAAAGACAAGTAATTAAATTAAATTGTGCAAACATATATTAGATCAATCTGTGCAAATTACAAATTCAGTGGTGCATTAGGACTGTATTCAATGCAATCAAAACATTATCAGTTACTCTCACTGCTATTAATGCTTATGCTCATAAGTGAAATGTGTTGTAAAATCAGGCAGAATAGGCTGCATAGAGGCTATCTTAGACTTGTAGAATGAATAAGCATTCCTTAATTAGCCCATCAGGTTAAGTGCAAGCCTTAATGGGCCTTTCCTAAAGTCTAGCATGACATCTTTCTCCAAACATGGCCAAGAAGAAAGTTCCATTAGCAATATTAATACAAGCTTAGTTGATCATTTTCATTCAATTAACTTCTTTCAATTAAATAGATAGCTTGACAAAAGCAGTGATAAAAGACCTGAAGGGACAGCTGATGACTCGAACTGAACATTAGTGTGCGAGAGGTCGCCAGTATTAAACAGACTGTAAATCTAGCATTCAATTTGGAAAATGCATTTCTTCTGCTCCCACTTCTTTAATGACCAATTTTAGCTGACTAGATGTGTTTGCTGCAGAATTTTCACGACAAGTCAAGTACTCCTTTTTTTCAGCCACAGTTCTATTAGGTTTTTTCCTGCCAACGTTTTCAGCTTCTCTTAACTCATGTTTTACGTAGGATGCCACGGATAAAACTAGCAGAAATACACTGGTAGAGATCCAGAAGGAACACACATTAAGTCTACATCTGCTAAGCTGGATTCACCATCCCATTAGCATTCCAGCAAAGCCAAAAAGAATAGTATCAAAACAAATACAACATGGTACCAATTTAGTGAAGCCTCTAACACATAAGTACTTAAGTAATCGTATTATTCTGTTAGAATTTCACACCTAAAGCTATAAAGACACACTTAAGGACCTTGCTGAACGGGAGTCCAAGTTAAAATCTGCATTTTATACAGTAATGTTTTTATAAGTAGGATAAGCAGGAATATTTAAGAGTTGCCAGAAGGAAAAGGTAAAGTCCTCAAAATTTAATTACTCAAAGTTTAGCATTTAGTTTTATGCCAAAAAGCAACCTTCCCAAATCCATATTCCTTGTGACAACTGTGTTGAGTATGATTAAGAGAAAAAATACATATATACCTACTCTATCTTCAGCAGTCTGAAAATTTTATTTAAATATGTTCCGAAAATTGACACAATTTACCTTGAATAACTGAATCCACCTTTTCTGTTCTGTCTGTATACACTGCTGCATTTCTGTATTTTTTGTTACTCCAACACTTCTAAACGCTGCAATATATTCCTCACGAACCTCTGGTTTTGTTTCTGGGTAAGCCAACTTTATGATTCCTAAACATGCATCTCGAAGGCAGCGTGACAATATTACAAGCTCTTCTAGTGTAAAAGGCATCATTGATGATTGTCTTTGACCTACAACTACATAAAACACAAGTTTAAATGTCTTTAAACAACTATTTCCTAATCATTTTGTATTGAAAGGACACATTTCATTGGAACTTCAATATTCACATACAAAATCTAAAGGAAGCAAAGAAATATCACCCAAAAAGAGAATGAGTATACATTTATAAAAGCAATCAGGTCTTGTAATTGTTTGCAATCACAATGATCTTGAAAGCAATATTCTCTTACTGTCTTTTGTGATTCCTGCTATGTTAAATTTTTACATTAGCCTACAGGTTGAGTCCAGAAAAATATCTCGCTCTCATTAAAAACTATCACAATTAAAGAACTTCCATATCAAACCCTGTAAAGCTGAGTTCCCAAGGTGCAGACCATCTTTCTTTCCTCTTTTTTTCTAAATGCAATCACCATGAAAGAGCCAGCTGACAGCTGCGTGCTCAGGGGACCATCAGCAAGTCAGACCAAAAGAGCCCTTCCCATAGATGTCAGCAAATCACTGCCCAGGGAACACTGCAGCCTTACAAACATTTTGCAAAGCACTGCTCTTTAGTATGCTTGAAACTCACCTTCTATTGGATCACCAAAGAATTCATTATCATGAATAGAAATGAGAGAATGACTAAACAAAGAACTAAAAAGGTAGAAGAGAGGGATAATTCGACTAGAGTCTTCTAAAGACATTGGAGAGCCTCTTGAAATCACTTGAAGGAGTGGCACCATAGACCTTAAAATATAAAATGCAAAGTTAAAGAGATGGTTACTAAAATACTAATATAACTACCAAAAAAGTAACAACTTCAGTGTTCTAGAAAAAATATTTACCAGTGGCTCCTACAGCAAAATAAGGAGAACACTCTGAGTTAAATAACTACTATTTTCTATTCTTGCAAAATAAAATTACTGTTAAGTTCTTGTCACTACAATATCTCAGTGTCTGGATGATATATAAACTTCTGCATGAACTATTATAGACTGCAGATACTTTTTGGTTTAGAACACAGACACAAAGTAAAGAGATAAGTAATCTGCATTTCAGCACAGAATAGATCTGTAGGTCCAATGCCTCTGTTCCTGGGAACATCAATTTCCTGGACTAGTCAAAATACACGAGATCATCCCAATTATGTGAGTTTTAAGTACTTGGAGCTTCAGTGTTTGATATATTGATGCTAGTAAGCACTCCAAAACTACAAAATATCTACCTTATTTTAAGTAAAGATTTTATTTATTTACCTGTAATTATTTACAGCTGCCCAATTCTCATGATTTTTCTCAGTTTTATAAAATGACAGGTGATAAATAACCATTAACAATTTTGTTTTCAATCACCTTCCACGACCATTGTGATATCCCCCACTGTCTCATTCTTTTTCACTAGACATTCTCTATAAAGACATTTCACTTTCAGAAATGGTATCATACATACCCTGTAATCATTCGTGTGGTCATTGAAGATATCAAATACCAAAGATGCCTCAGGAATCTGGCATTAAAGGCTAAACTATAAAGAAGCCTGCAAGAGGAAGTTCAAATAAATTTTGTCTTCCAGAACACTGTATTCACAAAACACAGTGTTTCTCTAAGAACGATTCTGTCAAACATTTCTCAAACATTAACAATTCAAATTTATTTTTTCAAGGCGGAGGTTCTTATTCTAATTCAATCTGGTGAAAGCCCCAAAGCTGAAGAACAGGTATATAAAAATCTTTTACCTAAAATACACAGTTTTCATTAACTCACCAACGAACCACATGATACAGACCCAAGTTTTCAGTATTCCATAGAATTAAACACATATTAAATAAAAATAACATACACTCCGAATTATTTATCTGGGATTTTTAAAAATTCTAATACAGAAAACCACACCAAATTGTTAACAGGTCACTTATGTCAGTTCTTCTAACACTAAGAAACATAACTTTTTTTAAGAAAAGTAGAATAAAATACCTTAAAGTTCATTTATGCTAGAAGCAATTACTGATTTTAAATTATGTAGTGATTTTACTGTTACATTCTGCATGGCATTAATGGAACAACATCTGTCAGGACAACTACCCATCCACATACACTAATCCATCTGTAGACAGAAAATGGTTTACACACCCGTAAAAACAGAAGCGTACATTCACAAGTCAGTTATATACCAGACCAATGTTAACCCTATTACTTCAGACATGATTACAACATGATTAACTTTTTATAGAAATGAGAAATAAAAAGCTTCCTGAAATTAAAAAGTCTCCTCCCGTCTATTTGTCCAGGAAGCAACACACGTGATAAAACATCATTTGAAACAATTCATGTCTAGGAAACCAAATGGTATTTGATTGACTAAACTGTCTTTTTTGGATATTGAAGAACTATATTCAGTTAGCTATCCTAAATGATACTTTCCTAGATCTCATAGTTACTATTAGAATAAATAAGTTAAAACAGATCCTCAGATCAATACAGGAGATTCCAGAGGTCAATAGCCTCATATAATACCAACAATCCCTGCAAATAACAGCTATCAGGCTGGGAAACAGGAGCAGGAAGGGTAGACTAGAATTGTTGCTGCTGGAAAAAAAAATCTTTATTACAGACCATGGGGATAAATTAAAATTTGCCAGACGGCAAAAGGAAAGGAAGCATACGTTTCAGTACAGGAAAAAAAAAAATCAGTAAACGCTTAAAACATTTGAGAATGGCTTGGCTTAAGCAACAATTCATTTAAAGAAATAAAACAAAAAACCCACAAGAAAACCTATATGTGGAATCACAAACAAATAAATACAGTGCCATAGGCCTCTGGTTCCTCATACTGGCTGCTGAAGCCCCAAAGGATCTTTTTGCTGAGGATGCTCTCATTTCACATGCATTCACCAAGTCAGTCACACAGACAAGGAACTGTGCAAGGAACTGTGCAGCATTAAGAAGGGCAGAATTCATCACCAAACAGAAAGGATAGAGTTTCACAGGTATGGGGAGTTTTGGAAACAGAAAGGGGGCACACAGAAGAAGGGAAAGTGAAATATTAGCAACCTCTGGTTTCCGGTGTATTTGCTGAACTATCATTCCTCTTGTTCCAAAACCCTATATTTTAAATACACAGATCAGTACCTTTAAAAACAGCTGTAAGATTCAAATATCGCGAAGAAATTTTATGTTGGTGACCATTACTAAGTTTGAATCAAATTTGAAGCACCTGCAACTAAGGCCAGTTTAAGATACACTTTTTAAAAATTAAGCTCTACTTTAAATATGCGGAATTTCTAAAAAAATCAACCTGAATTTGATACATGGGAACTTTACTTCCTTCTAAAGTCACATTATTTTGACATTGGTGTGGAAATCATGCATTACCATGTAGGGAAGGGCTTATTGTATCTAGCTAATTTAGAATAAGGATTTGTATTTTAATGTTTAAACATCTGAGTCATAGTGAAGATGTCTTGGTTTCTGAAATGAGAAATTTCCTCAGTGACCTTCAGTTTTCAGCCTCATATTTGAAATTAAAAGTAATTTGGCACAGTGCCATTAGGTCTCATAGGGCTTCCAAGTAAAAACTTGTTAATTTTACAATCACCCGTGGAAATTATGTAATAGTTTTAGCAGAAATGAACAAACATTATGGACACTGAATCTATCATAATGTAATTCATTTTTTCAATCTAGCAATATTCAGTAATAACGAAGGGA
Organism: Neomorphus geoffroyi; assembly: GCA_033558235.1. Lineage (NCBI taxonomy): Eukaryota > Metazoa > Chordata > Aves > Cuculiformes > Neomorphidae > Neomorphus > Neomorphus geoffroyi. The sequence goes on from JAUMJM010000004.1 coordinate 37,117,115, forward strand.
AAAGAAGGACAAACCTTAAGAGCTTATAATAATAACCTTTGTCTAGGTTTTAGCCATTTTTACTCCATATCCGTGATTCAGGCAGTCAATTGTTACAGCTGCTATATTTCATGGCCCAATTCCAGAAATGCTAAATGTATTCAACTTTCACATTTCACTTCCCTGAAAATCTAGTTAGATACAAAAATGCAAATTTGGTAGATGTTATCGTACAGCATATTTTGTCAATATACAATACCTATGAAATACAAAGCAGATGAACTCACGAATTCTAAAGTTACCAGAAAATTCTACTGTTACCAGAAAATAAATGTGAAACTGCAAACGGAAGGGTGAATTAGGCCTTGCAGTACAAAACTTTCACATTACTGGATTCACCTGAAATACAAACCATTGCAAAAGGAATGAGAATGACAGCAGAAACAACCTACTGCCATTCACTCCAAATACAGAAATTGGCTTTCAGAGTAGAAGTTAACAATTGTAGCAAAAAAAAAAAAAAAAAAAAAAGAAAGGATGGTCTTGAAAAGTCCTATCTCTGCAGAAGTTCAAGAAATTGGTTGTACTAAAAATTTTCAAAGTTTTTGGCTACAGATTAGAAAAAAGTGAAAAAGCTTAAAAAATGTTAAAAGTAAAAAAACAAAACTATGATAATTAGAATTGGTCAAAATCTACCTCATTTTTTGTCTTTTTCTTTGGCAAAGATGTGTTTCTGCTAAAAAACAGCATTTACAGACAGAACTACATTAAAATGATACAGCACAGGATAATAATTCCTAATGGACTGCAGCACATTACAGGAATATCTTGCATACCCTGAGGACAAAACATTATCAATCCACAAAGTTTAGAGATCAGTTAATGCAAACCCTGAGTGTCCATACAATATTGATCATCTTCCTTTAATAAAAAAAACCCACAAACAATAGAAATAAAAAAAGATTAGACAGTATTTCTTTTTATGCAAATTCTTATAATCTAATGCAGAAATTTCATTTTCAATTTTTGCACTCTTCTAAAAACAGATCAAGTGGCTAAAGTTTAAACCTTGCATTTTCATCCATCTGGTGTTTCTGCACTTTCTTGAAAAATATTGCATATCAGCCACCTCTTCATTATGAGATCATTATATGTGTTTTTATATAGTTGATTCATTAATAGATTTTCTGTAAAGTTCAATACTCAGATTTAGCACCGTAGTTTGGGAGAACCATTTTTTGAATATCAGAAAGGATAAGCCCCTTTTAAGTGGAAAAATGCATACTGTGTCAGCCACAGGCTATGACAGAGTTAAATTCACTCCAGTGATTTCTGTTAAGTATCTGTTTTAATCATACCAAATTGAATTATCTGCTCCCAAAAGTAAGTACATAATGATCATTTATTTAGAACGTTGTTTCTCTCTGTAGGTATCTAATTGTCCACAAAGGCCGCATGATTTATGTGTACTTGCCAGAATGGTATTTTGGGCACTTCTGGTTTAAAAAAAAGTGTCAAATTCCTCCTGCGCAATGAGACAGATTAAATGACCCATTAAGCTTAATTTAGCTGAGGCACCACTACTAGTTAATTAGTTAAAGGCAAGATTTTCAGTCTAGGTCATAAATTGGGCCCAGTTTCCCACTGAGACCATTTAAGTTAATGAAGAGAATAAGCTAGAATGAGAGGAGTTCATACAGCCTGTGAAAGGTCACTGCTGTCAGTGCATGGGATTCTGGCACTTTAGAACTGCAAGGTGTCACAGGTATGAGACAGCATGCAAAGCTCTCGGTAAATGAACTACACCACGCTTCAGGCTGCTTTATGCTTCTGTCTCTCTTCGTACTGAACCAAGACTACAAAAGTAAAATTTTAAAAAAATGTAGAAACTTCACGTACAATCATTCTAGTTTTCAGAAAAACACAACAGTATAACAACATTCCTTAAATAATTACTAAAATAGTCTCATGTAAAGCCTATGGATCTTCAGCACATGTATGAAGACATACCGCTAATATTACACCGGAATGTCAGTCTTCCAAACAATTTTCAAGCACAGGTTAAGATTAGCAACATTATGTTCATTAAATCATAGTAATGTACGGTCACTATGACAATGTTAAACCAAGATTAGCGATTACTCTGGGGTGCTAACCAGATGGCAGATACCAACTTAGGTCCCAGTACAAGCACAGTTTCCATTGCTGTTTAATATTAAGATGTAGTGATCACCTGAAGCCCATGGTATTAAATTACACTCCTAAATATTTTGCAGAAACAGAATTTACTAGTTATTTAAAGCATAGTTTTGATGAACAGAAGTCTTGCAAATCTCTTTATAGTGAAAACTACACTCCAAGACTCAAGTTTTCTCTTTTTTTAATAACTGCATTCAATATTATACAACAGCTTTACAGTGAAAAGATAAAAGCCCTGACCCTCTGGAAATATGTACAATTCCTGGCAACTTCACTACAAACAGGATTTTACTCTACACCTCTTACCTGGCATACTGAACACTAGCTACAGTGAAGGTTTTCCAGTCTTGTGGGCTTTTTTTCTTTAACTCTATGAAGAATCAGAAAGGAACTGTAGAGGCTAGCTCCTTCTGTTCAAAATTACATTCCACTTTTGGGTATCTTGTTCTGTACTCTCTTGGTGTCTGATGCAAAACCAAAGAAGTTACTGAGCTAATGAAGCAACATAGGTTTTCCTAACACCATACATCACCATCACCAATCAAATCAAAGATGTAGATGAGCCACCAGAAGAAAAAGCATTCAGCTTTAATGGAAGGACATAAGTCTATACTGAGTTTCTTATCTGTTTTCAAGAAGGAAGAAAGCCTCAGAACCATAAAACTAGAAGAGATTAAGTCATTTCCTCCCTTCCAAAGCCTGTGTTAACTTTCGCCTAATTTTCTTTACAGCTATTGGGAAAGTTTATAGTTATTACTGTCTTTACTTAGCACCCTACTTTGCAGATTTGCAGCCTTTTTATTTTTAATTATCATTTTCTATTACAGTTGTAACAACCTTTTTTTCCCTTTAAACCATTTGATCCAGTATGTTTCCAAACGGAAAATTTTTCATTTCTTAGAATATATTAAAAATAATTTTAAATAAATTATTTCTGTTTAACTATTTCTACACAGTTTAATTAAATAGATAAACTTTACTCTGAATATTAAGTAATTTAAAAGTTAGTTTCAATCAAGTGAAGCATATTTCAAAATACTATCATGAAATTTGACAAAATAACTTGGGCAATGAAAAAAATCAATACAAAAATTTTCCAAAGTGGAAATTCATGAAGAAAAATCTTTTTTAACTGCCTTTTGAAATAACACAATGTTTATTACCTTTAAAACAAGCATCACATGTCCTCTGAAAAACTCAAAAAAAAGAAAGTTTAGAATAGATGCTTGGTAACTTCAGCCAGGTTTAAAATGCACCGAGAATAAGAAAAGACTGGCACTCCCAACACAATGATGCCTGGCAAATCCAACATTTAAGACTGACTTGTAACTCACAACTCCTATTAAATGTCTACTTTAATTTAACAAATATCTGTATGAATTAACTTAATTTTGACCATGAAAGTAATGTCATTGGTGTTACTGACACAAATCATAGTACCTCTACTACTTATTTCCAAAAATCAGTAAATTCAACTATTTTTGAGCTATTCAAAAGTTAAAATTCATAAATTGCTCTCCGTTATAAGATGTTGAGTAGAATTTTCACAGGTCCTGAATTTATCCACTGTGTAACTAGCTTATCACAAATAACTGCAAAAACCTAATACGACTTCTCAGAGGAAATAGATGCCACACTCATACAATTAAAGTTCTGTGTGACTTCTTTATTCATTAAACACCCTGTTCCACACAGTTCACCAACAAACCTCAAGTCAAAGCAGTGATGCATTTAAACTCAGTAATTACTATCCAAGGCAATGTACTACCTGCAACAATAAAGCAGGCACACTAATTCAACTGCTGCTATGATCTTCAGTTCTCACATCCTGCTCTAATGCAATTAGTCTACAAAGAACTAATTACCCTAATCGAGCAATCACAGTTTCACTGACATCTTACTTCCTGTAACAGCTATAAACACCACTGGGCAAAGATAGCACCTAATTAGCTTTCTATATCACTGTTTACAATGCAGTTTGAATTGATTATGTTTACAACATTCCCTAAATACTTACTTTACTACCAGCAACTACATACTCCAAACTACCTACACCAGACCACTGTTAAAACTTATGGGTCTCAGTCTGATGACAAAAAGGTCAAAAATCATCTTCAGTTGTAACTGTCATTTGTGGTTTGCAGTCTTTGTAACAGAATTCAGTACAAGTTACCAAATTTGTCACTCCATCTCAGGTGTCAAAGTCCCTCCCAAATAACAACAGTCATTTTCAACAGTCAGGAATCATTTCAGTTTGTAGCAAGAGATTTTTACTACACATTAAAGAGAATACACAGCAAGTTGTTTTCAGAGCTTAGTGCGCAAGAGAGACTGCAGGACCCGTATCACCGAAAGCTTTCAAAACAAGCTAGACAAACTCCTGCTAGGATGACACTTAACACTCCGTCTGAGCAATGGAAAGGATAAACGCCTTTCAAGAATCTTTGCAAGCCCTATTTGTGTGTGATTTGCTGATCACAAACACCACCTGTTCCACAGTCCTCAGTGTGGTGATAGAATACTAACTTATTTGCAATTCCCTAAATGAACCAAGAGCTTACACTTTTGGATTCAATATGTACTCCAGAGACAGCATAGTGAACAAGAAGAAAAATATGAAACAAAGAATCTTTGGTTTGCCTGGAATCATTATTTAAATGCTGAAATTCTTATTTGTATCAGCTGATCATAAAAGAAAGCACAGAAAAAGCCCACAAGGTATTTTAAAAAAGTTTATCTAATAAAACCAGTTCAGCATCACCATTATTCATACTTGCCTGACTTTTGGCACCATCATTCGGTGTTGTACCATTAGTGTGTGGCAGATTGATGCCATCAGGGTAAAAATCTCTTCACTAGCTGAATCTCTCCAAACCATATTCAGTAAAGTGTTTGTCTGCTGCTTCGTATCCAATTTCTTTAGACACTCCTCAGTTATGTATTGAACCGATATTCTCCCATCACCCTACAAACATATGAAAAAAATATATGCTTTAACACTTTTTAATGATCAAGTATCCCCCTTCAAAAAAAAAAAAATCAGAATTTTACTTCAACATAAAGTTTTCTTGTACAATAATTAAAACATAAGCATGTATGTGTTTCCCAGTCGCATTCTAGTAGTACTGTCAGCATGTCCAGAGAAGAGCAACAAGGCTGATGAGGGGGCTGGAGAACAAGTCCTACGAGGAGTGGCAGAGGGAACTGGGGTTGTTTAGCCTGGAGAAAGATGGCTGAGGGGAGACCTCATCACTGTCTACAACTGCCTGAAAAGAGGTTGTGACGGGGTGGGTGCTGGGCTCTTCTCACAAGTGACAGTGATAGGACAAGAAGAAATGACTGCAAGTTGCATCAGGGGAGGTTTAGACTAGACATTAGGAAAAATTTCTTCACTGAACAGGTGGTCAAGGATTGGAACAGGCTGCAAAGGGAGGTGGTTGAGTTGCCATCCCTGGAGGTGTTTAAAAGATGGGTAGATGAGTTTCCTAGGGACATGGTTTAGTAAGGAGACAGGTATGGCTGGACTCGATCTCAGAGGTCTTTCCCAACCAGATGATTCTATGATTCTATAATCACACCCAAGAACCAACTTAAATCTCTAGGGTACGCAACTGTCAGTTCTGGCATTGAACTTTTCCCTTAAGCTAGTAGGAAAGACTCCCTTTAACATAAGCATATTCTGCAACACTTGGATTAATTATTTTATTCACACTATCTTAGTAAAGGTTTTGGTAACTGTAACACACTGCACCTAAAAATGCTCAAGAGGTTGCACGTGTTCCCCATTAGTATGTCTCTTTATAAGAGTTTACTCTCCATATTAAGGTCTTAAAAATGCTGCACTTTTCAGAAAGGTACATCATCTTACATGAAATGTAAGTAAGCATTACAGGAACAGTATATCTTAGAAAAGCTGGTACACTTTGACTTTCAACATCTTACCAAAAAAATGCCAGGAAGCCTGAGAATGCCCAAGAGAGACCCCTGTGGGGAAGCAAAATAATCTATAACTTTGGTGGTTTTTTAAAATGAACCCTAAATATGGTAACATTTCACATATTCCACAAGGAAAGACTCCAGTGTGCATACGTCCTTTGAATGGAAGTGTCTTTTCAGAAACCATTATATAAAGGTCAGTAAGAAACTGTTGAATTTACTTCTTCTACTTTGTTGTTCAAAGCCTTAATTTGAATGTTAGGAGATCAAAGTTAGCACAGATTAATTTTACTGGTGGAAGTTTAAAATGCAGTGAAAAATTCTATTTATCATACAGTCTCTATAAGTATAATAGAAAGCTGACAGTCCTCCTTTGAGGGCTTTCATGGTAGCAGGTATATTTAAATACAGTGTTGATTCTACAAGGTGAAGAATGTAGATGAACTTGTAATATGTTCATGAGGAAAAAATGAAAATACTAAGTTGGAACATAGTTTTGTTATGTTTCATGATATCCTGGCATCACCACAGACTTAAAAGAGGAAAGTAATACAGGCTCTGTAAAATATAAAGAATAGACCACACTTTTTTATTAGATAAAAACTCTGTCTTTCAGCAGACACACTATCTGTACTTTAACATTTCTTACAATAGTAAGGGGTTTGTTTTTTAATGTAAGCAATCAGTTCCATTTGCTTACAGTGAGCAGCCACCTATTTTTCAGAAATAAACATGCTTCCTTCTACACGTAGCTAGAAAAATACTGGACTTACGGTGAGCATGTTTTGGCTTAGATTTGCTGCTGCTATAATACAAATTCATTCAAAGGAATTCTGTAGTGCTTACTGGTGTAGTCGTCATTTTACTGATCTCCTCATCCTCATCTTCAGAATCACTGTTTGTATCTTTACAGTTTGTACCAGCAGTAGATACAGGCAGCTGAGAGAGAAAAGTCTGGAGAACCCTCAAATACACAAGAAGTCCTTCCTCTGACAAGGATCCTATAACACATACATTGAGATAAATGATCATTAGCCAGACCATATTTTACCAGAAATACCCAACCAAAACACACTATGCCCAAATTAAGTGTATTTGTTACTGAAGAGGATAAGAATAGCTAATAAACAGATCTCTCCAATATTTTTATCCACAAATATCATTTTTGCTTGGCAATGAACCACATTATGGAAATACGCAACACATTGATTCAAATAAAAAAAAAAAAAAACAAAACCTGTTCATTCAGCTTTCTCACCTAAATACGTTTCTCCAACTGTTAATACAAAGTAAAAAAGCCACGGGGCTTGATCACCACTTCTTGAAGATCCACTTTCTGCTAATAATAGTGCATTCAGAAAGAGTTCATAAGGGAAAATGGTCTGCACATCAGCAAGCGCTGGAATGATGAAATGGAATATTTGATCTGTAAAAGGTGCTGCCAGAAACTCCTCTGTGAAGGCTGCAAAAATCTGCTGCCTGAAATGAAGAAAAATTGTGTTTATGGAAAATATAGGCAAAATTTCCCACAATTTCATCCACAGAACAATAGAACAATTTGCAAGGTTGAACATGTTCATCAAAAAGACTGCTAATAAACCAAATTTCTCAGATTTCTCAAAAATTTATTCTTAGACTACGTCCTCTCCCTGATTGCACATGTAATTTTGTCCTTTAAGCTTTCCATGTATTCACAGAAAACTCCAAAGTTAAATTTGGTTTTTATAATTTTTAAATTAAAAAAAGCACAATTAGTGTTTTTTTCCCCAAAGTCTTACTTTAACACAAAACACGTGATATAACATGTGATATAACCAGTTTGATGTTTTCCATCTTTCTATATATCTGATTTTCTGCTTAAGCTATGACTTAGTTATTTCTCTCCATAAGACTAAGGTCTTGTAAAGTTCACTTTAACTCTAAAATTTTCATCTGCTCTTAGCCACATTTCTGCTCTTAGCCACATTTCTGCTCTCATCTAAGGTTTTCCAAACCTATATTCCTACATATTGTGATACCTGCTGTTCTCTGTGTTGCTCACTGTAGTCTTCAGCATTTTATTGCCTTTTTCTTAAACACACCTGAAACTACATTGTTTCACTGATGTACTGCATTGCCAAAAAAACATCATTATTGTAAGCAATCAACAAACCGCACTGAAATAATAATTAGACACTCACCAACAACAAACTGCATACCTCTAACAATAAAAAATGAGTATACAAATATCTAATATTATGTCTATTTACCTTGCACCTTTTGGACAGGAGCTATACGTAAAGTGCAATGGCTTCAGAACATTCTCCAGAAGTATTTTTGCAATAGGAACTCGAGAAACATCAGAATACTCAATACTCGAGGGAAGCTTATTGTTAATTAACAAATAAAGCGACTTGTAGTAGCCTGCAAATAAGAAAAGCCACTTTTCAAATATAGTATTATTTTTCTTTTTTTCCATATGAAACAGCATATATACTTAGCATTAACCTGAAAAATACTTTACAATTCACTACATTTTTCAGTAGTCCAAGCTACATTCACGTAACAGAATATACCAGCAACTTCTTTGGAAACAACACATCATAGATAGGCATTTGCATTCATAATCCATTTGATTTTCAAAGACCAATCACTGAGGATGATGATGATTTTTTTTAAGCAATGACCTATGAAAAAGATGTTCTTTCTCCTGCGTGACTCTAGTCTAATGTTTTCGACAGCTGTCCTTCCACTCACTCTTTCAGAAACAATGAATTTTCCCCTCTACTCTAAAACATGACTACATCATACAGGTTAAGCGTCCTGCTGGCAGAATGCTTCAATTGTACGAACACCTTGCCTTAGCAGGCTGAAGAACACAATTATTGTTTCCAAAATAGGGATCCAAGACAGAAATAAAATTACCACCCAAGCCATAAAGACATGTGTAGAGGATAATCTATTTTTTCCTCACTAAAGTACAAACGTAATCACATGATTTCATACTTCTTAAAGCAACTTCCTCTTGCTTAATGAGCTACTAAACTAAGACTCAAGTTTCAAAACTACAGGAACCACTGTAAATGCATAGTGTCACATCATTAAGAGGCCCAGTCTAAGACTGTTTGTCGATGACTTAACAAACTTAATAAACAATGCAACAAGGGGAAACCACCGTAAAGGAATAACTTAGCAATGCCGATAAAACACACATGGAAGACAAATTATACACAAAAACATACACTAATAAAAGCTGGTAACAGATTCCTTAAAAAAATTAATCATCACAAATGTTGAAGAGACAAAATAGTTGCAGTTGCATGCAACTGTTTCTTTTTGTTTTCATTATAAAGTCATCAGAAAGCTGAATTTTCTTTACTAAAACTTTTTTTTAATTAAAATTTATTGTTTAATAAACTTTCATATATCAGTTGTGAGGACTGAATACTATACTAAAAGAACCAATATAAAATTATTTTGGAAGAGAGACAAACAGAACTACTTCTACAGTTTTAGTTATTCCTTGGCAAGTAAATAACTTGCCAATAATTGTGCTGCAATAAGAGTAATTTTTTTTCCTCATAGTGACTTCATTATGTAGTAGCTAAATCCAATTCCTTCACAATAGGGTAAGATAGGCAAGTCCATTGAATGTACTTGGAAACTTACAAAAATAGAATTATTCAAAAAAACTAGAAGGTGCTCTTTTTTACATTTTACAGCAGTGAAGCTGGATCACAGACATTTATTTCACAATGTTTTTGTCTTTTCTCCCCATCCTCAAGTCTTTCAAACTCACACTACAGTATCAGAAAGTCAAATTAATATTTCACACATCCCCAGAGTAATAAAGTTCCTTTGAGATAAAATATAATTTTAGTGCTAACTACACAATTCATTAACTTTCAGTATGTTTGCACAGGTGTAACTGATTGCAGTTTAGCAAACAGTTCTGATGATGATGGTACAAGGGAAATAAAAGCTGGGTCTTCATCTCTCTCCTTTTAGCAGGATGAAAAGGTCATGTGAATTTGCAATAATAATAAATGTTAGAAGTTACAGAGAACAGTACTGCAAAAAACCACCCAATTTTTACACAAGTGGAACTTAGATTTGCTACAGAGTGTATGTGTGTGCACATGTCCATCAGTCTGTGTGCAAATAGCTACTGGAATAGAACTTTCGTTAGGCAATATCCACCTACTCTCAAAATCTGTTGTAAAAGTCTGTATAAGTAACTTGGTAAAATATTCAATTTACTAACATAATTTCCAAGGAAATCAAATGGTGATTTTTGAAGCAGTGAGCTCCTTACAAGCAAAATATCCATCTAATGTACAGGTTAGTGTATGTAGCACTTAATTCATCATGTTTGTGGTAAATGAAAAACGCGGTTAAACAACATGATCTTCATGTAGTACACACTCTGATTCATTTTTGAGTATTCCCCAGAACTTCTAGTGCCCAGAACTACTTACCTTTTTGAATCATGTAGTGCAAAATTTGTTCAATTAGTGATGTCACATAGCTGACATCTTGTAGAACAGGCAAATACGTATTCTCAGATGAAAATACCTCAAGCATTCTCATAGGAAGTGCAACATTCAGACTGTCATCATTGCAATTTTGCAACAGCCTATAAATGAAATTAAATCAAAATTATTTAACAAGCTATTTCTCTTATTTCACCAGAGGCACAGGCACAATGATTTAGAAGTAAAACTACAAAAACATTTTCAGTCACCTTAAAATAACCTTTTTTTCTACTTGGTTTTCAGTGTTCTCCGTAGTTTAGCTACATTTTTCTGTTGGCCCTTTTATAACAATAATTTCTGATTTCAGAGTTTCTATGAATATGGCACACTTCAAATCCTACTGAATTCTTGCTTTCAATGACTTGAAAGTTCAGAGGCCTACTGCATGAACTGGAAGAGGAGCAAAGAATAATACATGTTTTTCTAACATGTATTACTACTCTCATTAAAAATGAAGTCATGAAAGGCCCAGAGCAATATGGGCTGGGTACAAATGCTGGGGAATATGGTATCTGTAACTAGAACAGTATGTCCTTGATTACAGACTGAAACATTAAAAACACAATCATCACCACCCTTTCAGCAAATTGCTTATGAAACAACTACCAGTAACCACAGAAATTAAGAACCTGTTTAGAATTAAAAGGACTTGTTAGTATGTGATGCACACAGGCATAGTTGCCCTAACAAAGCTTGCTTTCCCAGTCATTCAGAAAGAAAGGACCTATCAGCAAAAGTTATTTTGACTCCATAGCTAAGGCATTTCACTAAACATAAAAAAAAAGATACTCTTGACAAAAAGACCTTTGTTGCAGATGTAGCTACACTCAAGCTATGACTTTTAACCACATTATTACACAGTCTCCTTTTTTTTCCCATAGCATCTGAAGTTACAGCTTCTTATGAATCCGAACTTATCCCAGGGAAACACTTTTTGGGCTACCTGCCCCACTGCTCACTTATTTGGGCTTTTGCAGAAAATTAAAGTAGCTCAGAAAACAAGTATAGACACCAATCACTATGCTGGCAAAGTGAAGTTAAGAGCAGCTTCTTCCTCCATTCTCCCTGTACGCATAAGCTCTTTCAGCTTTCCCACATCAGCCTGTCAGGAAAGGAGAGTGGGAACACCAACAGAGCTGCATTTACAAAACCACAATTTTGTCAGAAGTAAAAATGTACAATTCAATCCAGCGATCCACAGCTGTGTTCCACTGCACATGAACTTTGAAGCCCAGCACTCAGTTGCTTCAGTATCCAGCATCACTGTTTATTATACAGTATACACAATAATAAGAACACAAGGTTCAGTGAAATGAATGAATGAAACAATTTCTAAAAAAGCTTCAACATTAAAAGGAAAAAGAAACTGCTGTAAAGCTCTGGAGAGTATAACTAGTTCCTATTACTAGTTTCTATTACTAGTTCCTATTAATATATTGATTTCTAAAACTAGGTTTTAGCAGCCAGCTATTCAAGTCTCATTGATAGATTTGCCTTCCTGTGATGCTTCCAGGACCCTCCCACTACAAATAATAAATTTGGCTGAAGTCAGTAATATAACTGTTTAATATGCCTTAAATTAAAAAAAAAAAAAAGTGTGAGGAAAGGCATTTTTTATGATATTAGTTTTAAAACAAAATATATCCCAAGCATATCCTTGTAACATTAGTCTAACTCGGATAATACATTCTAATTGCTATGAGTTCCCAGACAACTTTCTGGTTTCCTCAAATATTGCCAATGATATCGCTATATGGAAACACTTAAGGACATACTTAAGTCTATCCTTAGGCAGAGCATCCATTAAGCACATGTTGAATCCAACACTCAATGGAGCTTAAGAACATTCCATTGTTCTTACATAGGAACAAGTAACCTATGCCACAGCCAACACATAAATTTAACATAAACAGTCCTCCCCATAAAATAAATTCATATTTAATACTTCACCTGCTGCAAAAATAAGCAAACAAGTGCCCGACAATTTCTGAACACATTTTAGACAGTAGGACAGAAAAATAATTTACCTGCAACACAGCCCCAACAGTCTTTTTATTTGGAACAAGCAAGTAAGTCTGTCTGGACCATCCAATTGCTTAACAAACTGAGAACTCTGTTTAATTAAATTCTGACACATCCATACCTGGGAAAAGATATGTGCAAGTTTACTTTTTATAACAACAAGTTATATTATTTATTACTGTCTGGGTTGCAACATTTCAATTCTATTTTGGGTACCTTTGTAGGGCTTACAAAACACAACCATGTTCAACTACAAAGAAACAATTATTACACAACAAATGACATGATTCCTAGTACTAAACTTTTAACGACTGTATTACACTTACAAACAACTTTATTGTTACAACACATTTATCTGTTAATTTTTTTGTTTGTTTTTAAATAGCCATAATTCTTCCATGCCCATTATCAATACCTGTTACAAATCATACTTACACATACATTAGAGAAGTTTGCAGTGACTTTGAAATTGATACCTCAGCATTATTGACCAGTGAAGGGGAAAAAAACCCCAGCAAAACCCACATACCTGAGGAATGACCAGAGGCCTAAGCAGAAAATATTGTTGAAAAAATCAATTCTAATAGAAGCATATTATTTTTAATAAATTACTGTGAAAATACAAGATTTTCCAAGGACTCATTTCACAGATTTTGCATGTGTAGGTGTGCACACATATGAAATCTAATTTTAATGTTTTCTGTCTAAACAAAAACCAGCAGAGTACAAGAGTGTGCAGGCCAGCAAAAGCCAGAATTCTTAAATGAAGTGGCCAATGCATTTTTGCATCCCTTCAAAATTTTCCAAGTGAAAGAGCACTTTAAAAATGCAGGAACTAAAAGTACTGTGGACCAAAGTATGTAACAGTACTCACCAAACGCTTAGAATCCTCATTTTGTCTATAGAAAAAGAGCAACTGACGAACTAAAAGGGTCAAAGTAGCTCCATTAGCAGTGGAAAAGGTTCCTCCAGATTGGGCCAAATTAGCACAGCGATCAAATTCACTTCTTTGGATAGAGTACTTAAAAATTAAAAATAAGACATGCATCAATATTGCAATAATGGTTATGAATTAAAACAGAGATGCAAAACTTTAAAAATGTCATTTTGTTTTCCCATCCAAAGTGGTAGTAAAGTAGTAAAATGAATACAACACATTTGTTAGGAGATCAACACACACGCACAAGGTCAGACTTAAAGCCATAATTGCTTTCTGTAATTCAAAAAGTACACATTGCAACAATATCTTGCTCTTCAAGTAAGGGATTTCACATCAAACAATTTCATCTAGTTTACTCAATAAATATTAGCCAATTTAAATGGATAGATCCCTTTCTTAGAATAACAGCACCTTAGAAAGAACATCTTTCTGACTAAAACTACCAGTGGGGAAAAGCAGCCCCACTGGTGTGTGAAAGTTGCTGATACCTAACTATTTTCACATGCTTTGCCAGCTCAAGAAAGCACTGCATAATCCTACTGAAGTCCATTGTCACTTTGTGGAATAAATATCCACCTACTAAAATGTTAAAGTTCAAATGAAAATATCAAGATGGAAAAAGAACTTCCATTTTGTAGGCACACACAACACTCAAAAAGGAGAATATTTTCAGTGCAATTATTTATTACTAGGAAGTCTAATTTTCAGCAAAATGGTTTTACATCTTTCTAAATAAATAAATACATACTTGATGTTTTCTGTCTCTGTACCCTCTTACAAATGACTGGATTATTATTGCATTTTTCAGCCTCCGCCTTTCTTCCTGCAAAACAAAGCAAGAAAACAGAAATCAACATGGTACAATTTTATCAACTATATCTGTATGCAAAAGGAAGTTTTCACTGCAAATTAAGCACTAAACATTAGTAAAGTGCTAGTATTAGTAAAACAAATCACAGACCTTTTTCTAAATGTGAATTTGCCATTAAAGTATTGCAAAACAATTTTTAAAATTCTGTAAGTAATATTACAGACATAAAAATAAACATATTTGTATTTTATTAGACAAAGTCTTAATAGTAAAGTATTGAAGAATTTGTCAAATTCAGTTACACTATTCTTCCTTCTGCACCAGCCAACACCAAAGGCCTCTTTATTTGTTTACATTTAAATTAATGATATACATTTAAATAATTTATTTGTTTACATTTAAATAATATGAGGCTGGTGCAGCTTAGATGGGGGGGAGGGAACCACCAAAAAAATATCAATTCTATGGAGACAATACTGCTGTGTCAAGAGGAAAATGAGGCTTAATACTTTAAGTCCAGGAGCATAACATGGAAATTAAGATAAATTCTTGCTCTCTCCTCCAAATCAGACATATAAAGTGAGTTATTTTATAAGATGTCTTCCTTAGCAGCTAGAAAGAGTAGTTAAAATCTTCCCTTTACAATCCCTCATTTTCTGAGGAACTGAAAGTCATCTGGCTTCAGCTACTATGGAAAGAACACTCAAAGATTCCTCCCTTCACAACACCCCCAGAACACCCTATCACAATAAATACCTAAGGGAACTGGTCACTGATAAAGTCTATATAGTTTCTTAGGTGATGAAAGAGGCAAACACATAAAATAGTTGCTCATGAACCCAGAGCTACAAAGTAGTGGTTGAGGACAGGAAATTAGGAAGATCGAAAGCAGAAATCAGAGAAGTCTGCTTTGAGAAGAGAAATTCTAATCTAATAAATCCTTTGACTGTAATAAGCCTATAATTTTGAAGGTCACCAATCTAAGCAAAACATCAAAATGTTTTTTGTAGATTTCATTAAAATACATTTTAGGAAAGTTCACAAACTTTCAGCTCACAAAAACTTGATTTCTAATTTGTTGTGCTGAGAAGACACATTCAACTTAGGACCTTAACCTGAACTGACGAGAGAAACACCAGGTGAATTTGCTATCCAATGTTCTTGCAAACCACAGTTCCTAAAGCAACTTCTCTGAATAAGCATATACTTGAAAGACTCCAGTTACCTCTAAAGCATGGACAAACTCCGAATTTTGATAGGCCAAAGGGCATTTTTCTCTCCAAAGCATTTAACAGTAAGAGTGCAAAGTAGAGCGTCAAGCAAGAGACAGTTTCAACTACAGAGAAGTTCTGTCTCTTCATAACCAGAATGTAAGGCTCAACTAAAAAGCAGATATGTTCTCCTTTTCTCTAGATACAGGTTTTATACTAGAATACATAACCGTCAATTAGCAACCCGTAACTGCAAAGGTTTTAAATCTGATGTCACTGCTAGGCTTCTGCTACAGGCATTTTTAGAAGCCATAACTGATTTTATTCTCAGACCAGTAATTCAGTTTGTGAAAATCCGATCGATACCACAGAAAACTGTTGTGTATATGTATGTACATACACAGATACGAGTACATGACTCTGCATTAGCTTTGCAGCAGAGAATTAAGCCACTGAATGGGTTATTTTGATAAACAGCAAAAAGTTTATGAAGCGCAAAAGTCTCTTTGCATACGTTGGTAAGGACTCCTAATCACAAATTTGATTTGTAACAGCATTCTCACCTAACTGGTGAAATCTTAGTAACTTCATATTTAAATTTGGTTCATAATTATACACCTAGGTTGGAAAAAAAAAAAAAAGCAGTAATTGTCCTCAGAGCCAATGCAGAACCTGCATTTAAAAAAGGGTCAAGCAAATCTATACGGGGCAAACAGTTCTGTTTTCTTGATTAGCATGTAAACTAATAGTTACCCTTTTTCTATCATTTTTAATGCCAAAACTGTTTCCACTCCTATCAGAAGGGGGGGAATGACAAAACGAACATATTTACTTTAATGCTCTATTACTAAATTTGGTTTTCATATTCCACATATATTAATATTTAAAAATTGGTATTTTTCCTTTCAGTACCTGTTCCCTCTTTGCATTATTCCAGACTGAATTACCCATGGCAGAAAGCTTCCACCTTAAACCAGTGTTATGACTTCCTAAAGCCTCACAATGGCTTCTCTTTGCTCCTCATTTATCAGGTGATTTCAAAGCACTTTAGGGTCTATTCAACTGTCATTGTTCCGATTCTGCCTCCACAGAACTGAGACACATACTGGGGAAGTGAATTGCTGAAGGTCATCCAAAAAAACATAACAGAACTGGGATCAGAAGACAGTTTGCTGAGACTAACCCATAGTAATAGATTATGGACAAGGCAAAAAATGAAATTTACTATCCAAATACCAGTCTTTTCTCAAGAAAGACGAGATCAGAAGAGCACAGAAATAAAAAGGAAAAATTCCCTCAGCATCCAGCACATGCTGAACTACCTTCTTTTGAGACGAAAATCACTTTTGGGAAGCATGTTAAAGTCAGTCTGTCAATTCTAGAATACTGAGAGACTATGTGGAACTTGCAAACTGAAAAAAACGTTCCTGAACTAGAGTACGACATCACAGAATAAAGCACTTTGGACTGTAAATCTTACTACATGGAAGAAAAATCCAGTGTGCAGGCAAACGCTTACAGTCTCACTTTACCTCTCGTTTTCTCCTTTCTTCCTGAGTACGATGCAGGAGAGAAGCCTTTTCTTCCTAGAAAGCACAAATAAAAATACAACTGCATTTTCATTCCATTCCATGATTCAAATGTGTTCCTGATATTTAATCTGCACTTCACTGCAGGGATTGTTAATAATATGTACTACATAAAACACTGGAGAAACACAAGTATTAATTGTTTTCCACTCTTACAAAAACATGTAACGAAGCCCTCTCAAAAGCAGAGCTATGTAAAAAGAAAAAGGACAGGCAAACAGCAGCAAACTGTACTAATCTCTGTCCAGGTTTGTGTTCTCAGTATCTCAATAATCTAGGCAAACATTATCCATTTACAAATAAAACATAACAGGGTCCCAATTCCACCAGGTAGTACCAAATGTTTATCAAGTGTTTTCCTTGCTTGAAGCCTGCATAAGTCATTGGCCCAAGTGTGTGCAGCAGCTTGTGGCATGTTCAAAGTTATCATACTGTTCCAAAGTCCCAGATACACAAAAAAGCATTAAGCTCTTGTATTTATTTATCCATTTCCTCAAAATTTGTCCAGAAAAGATGTCAAAACAGACTTACAGAATATAAATAGCAAGAATTTTTTCTTTTAAAATTTTGAACTCCTCACCCAAATTAGAGGGTAGGTTTGAATTAGGTATTATGAAGACATTTTTTACTGTGAGTGCGGTGAGGCACTGGAACAGGTTGTCCAGAGAAGCTGCAGAAGTCCCATCCCTGGAGGTGTTCAAGGCCAGGTTGGATGAGACTTTGAGCATCCTGATCCAGTGGGAGGTGTCCCTGCCCGTGGCAGGGGGGTTGGAACTGGTTGATCTTAAGGTCCATTCCATCTCAAATTCTATGAAATCAAGGATACATACTGAAACTTTCAGGACAGTGACCTCTCCAAAAGAGAAAAGTAAAAGAATACTAAGTATTCATAAGACCTCTGAAGGACAATACCATTGTAATATGAAACTTGGGCATTAGCTTTTAAACCACAATCTTAAAACAGTAGACATAGATTACAAAATATAAACAAGGTTTTATTTGCAAGAATCTCTTACTGGATGGTTCTGCGTAGTTTCCAAGGAAATATAAAAAATTATTTCTTTTTTATGCAGAGTACTCAGCTCCCACTGCAGACTGACAGTAAGAGTAGAGATTACCCTGCCATCTTCTCAAACCCAGTCTAAAACAGGCAACAGATCTAAGGTAACTATTTTCTTTTTTTGCTTTTATGACACATATAAATACTTCCTTTTCCTCCCTATGCTTAATCTAGCAAAGTTAAGAAATAAAACACACTCGAGCTGAAAATATTTGAGTATATAAAAATAAACATGAAGTAGGCAAATGTTTATAAAATATTTAACAACATCTAAAACATGTGGTGAAACATCTTCAACGTCTACCTGCAGATATAAAAACTGAGAGCAAAACTTCTGCATTTATTTTTCATGACAGAGGAAGCATGGACATCACTCTCCTAGTTTCTTTAGGACTGAAAATACTTCAATGCAGACCACCAAGAGAGAACAAAAAAAGAAAACATATAAAAAAGGGATTTAAAATTGGGGGTTTATTCCATATAATTTACCAGAGCAAGCATAAAGAAAAAAAAAAAAAAAAAAGTCCCACAAGAACGTTAACCATCTTTCCTCTAAAGACAGCGTTTATGGCCAAAGACACCACTAACTACAGCTATTGCTCTCTAAAGACAGGGGGTTTTTTCCCATGTGTTAGACACATTATAAATAAATCACAACAAAATCCATACATAAGATGGTTATCTCCACTCAAGCCATAGGAATAGCTCCAGGTCTGCTTGGTAATGTGAGACAAGAAATTCTGACCCCTCACATATAAAAAAAGACAAAATTATGTACTAAATTAAGAAAAAAAAAAACAGATGGCTTAAAGTTTCAGGACTTTTTTAATAAATTGCTGCTTTTTCAACAGCTGATACCCAATGCATTAAAGACGATAGCAAAATGTTCCTATTTAGAAGCAATCAGAGTGACAAGGCATTTGGAAAGTTTCATTCTGCAGGCAGTGCATGTAGAGAGCATCTCTGCTTGTATGTAACATTACTGAATTTGTCCTTACACTTCAGAGCAAGTTGAAAGTAAAAGAAGGTACAGAAATGGGAAGACAAATTGCTACAAGAGAGTGGAGAAGACAATGGTACAAAAAATACAAACCGTAAATGCAAGGGATTAGTACATAAAGGAGAATGAGCAGCCAAATGGCTTATCAGAAACAAATAACTACTTGGAGAGGGTACTGTATCCTCAGTGTAACACCAGCTTTGCATAGATCAGGAATTGGGTCTCTTTTTAAACCACTCCACTTTTTTAAAAAGTACAAAATTTTAAATTTTTAGTCAACGTCACATACTTGCTTCCTGCCTTGCCTCAATGATCTGAACAGTAAGAAAGAGCTAACCCCAGCAGCTATTGCTCTGTGCTTATCTGTGAATGTCAAAGGCTGTAGGTGAAGTGCACGACAGCTCCCATCTACACCATCCAGTGACATCCATCAGCTGCTGCTTCACCATCTCTTCCTGTCAGAGCTACACACAGCTGACACTAACTTCCAAAGATCACACCTAGCTCATTCCTACTCCCCATCTTCTTTGCCTTGTTTCTGTAATGATCATGCTTTCTCCTTTCTTCATTTGCCAGACATGCAGACATCAGGTACCAAGTCCATCTATCCAGGTAAGCAGGCAGACATTTTAGGTGGAATGAAGCATCAATGAGTATCTTGATTCCTTCAACTCTAACTTAAATTGAGTGAAAAGTCATTTATTGAATAAAATTCCTAACACCTTCTACGAAGTAGTCTTCTTTCTTCAGAAGCATTATTAATAAATATTTGACATTTATTTGTAAATCAGAGGGGTTTGGGTTTTTTTTTTTTTAGTTGAGAACATTATCCAATAGATACAATAGATTACAATAGATTGTGCAAAGTAGAAGGCATGGCTTTTAGGAAATTTTAACAAATAAGCACTTGATCTTCTAACTTTTGGGGAAAATTATAAAATCTTGTATGGTTTTTCATCTATAAAACCCAGGAATTTCCATCTTCTTTTTTTCTTTAAAATGAGGAACGTGATTTTTCAGCTGAATTTAGGTTGAATCACAAAAATCATTAACAACTCCTAAAGCAAATGAATGGACCTAAGGAATTTACAGAATGAAGTTCTTTTCAACGCAAGTATTTAGTAAGTCCAACAAATAAAAGAAAGATTTTATAGCATTTACTTGTAGAGAACAAAGGTCGACACTGGGAGACATCTCCCTCCAAAGTTGTTCTCTACAATGTTTCTAGTTCCTAATGTTATTTTAGACAAGATAAACTCCATTTCAATAGGCTTTTGTGAATATTAAAAGAAATTAGCATTTTAAAAGACTCGCAATATCTTGAACTGAATCTCAACAATTTAGATTCCATTAGACAAACCACTCAGTCAGCTTGAGTAAAATATGTTCAGCAGCTTGAAAAAATCTGCTTTCAACCAGTTTGTGACTTCATATCTTTGATTATTTACATGTAGAGAAGACCATCTTCCACAATAAGGTATTTTAAACTACTTAAAATATGCCCATGAAGTGGCATATGTGGCCAGGGAAAGGCTGGCCTCACTGAAGTCAATGTCATAGTGCTTGCAAAAAAAATCTCAGTATTTTAGCTTGAGTTTTACTTTAGGATGTAGAATATCTGGAACCACCTTTACCATGGCAGCTAAAAAACCCACGCACAGTGGATCCAAGACTTGACTGGAGACTCTAGAAGCCAACCAAACAAGTGGCTTTTAAATTTACTCTGTTTGCCTCTATTATGATTTTTAAGACATATACTGTACACATCACTGTAGTTGACTGACTTTGCATTTTCTTAGAAACAAGCAGGAAAAAATACATCTATAAAAGCAGAAATTTTTGTTCTGAGTTTGAGAAAATAGCACTTAACTGAAAACAAGTGTAATCATTGCTGTCAGCTAACTACAGCTCCATCATTCGTAGCTTCTTTTCAAATGAAGAGAATTTTAAATGTCATCAAGGGGGCGAAATCTGCGACAATGCATTATTTATATATACATTTTACAACATGATGGTCTCATCATATTTCCACATCACAGATCTGCAATTCAAAGAGTATTTCAGGACTTACAAGTTTTTGCATTTCAATATTCTGGACAAATCACACTTCTGACTCAGAGTAAGGTACGTACTTGCATAAGGATCTACACCATGTGCCTTATGGAACAAAGGTCTTACAGAGCAAAGCAGTGCAATTCTTTCCCACTACTGAAAAATAAACTGTAAACTTGTAGCATAATTTTATTTCCACTGTGACCTGATAGGTTCAAGTAAAATAGAATAAAACAGTAATTCTTCCTTCCTGAAATGATTAACAGTTTTCCTCAATCAATCAGTAAGCAACAAAACTATTTTTTAAATCTGTCCCACCACTGCTTAAATCTTACAAACAAGCAATCCCAACCTGTGCAGATCTCTCCATACACTGGCAATCTAACAACCTACTGATTTTAAATCAATAATTTTTACTCCACAAGAAGTTAATTCCTGTGTAGAATGCAGACAACAAAGCACAGACAAGGTACTTCTGGAGTTCCACCTCCGTACTTCAGCTGATGGCGGGGGGGAAAATATACAGGCACCTAATGCTTAATATTATGCTTTCAATTTAAGAAGTCGTATCAGTAACTAGTAAAATAAAATATAAACAAACTTTGTAAATTGAAGATGTTTGATTATTCAAAATGTCCCCATTAAAAGAAATTAAACACAATTTTAAAAATACAGATGAAGTCATCACTATTTGCTCATTAGTCATTTTCCACATCTTCCAACAAAAAAAACCCAACCAAAAAAACACAACAAAAAACACAAAAAAAAAACAAACAAAAAAAAAAAAGAAACTTGAAGTTGGTTTCACTTTCACAACAATGCTAACTCATCTGTAATACAAATTCCTGAAAAGGATTTTTCTAAAAACTTCTCATGCTGTATTATAGTTTAAAAAATAAACACTCATAGGATTTACAAAAGCATGGTTTAGATAGCTTAAGTGATACTGTAAATGTGATCTAATATTATTCTTTTAAGCATTTTTCCTGTTAAAAGGCTTACAAAGTGTCATTATTCATTTAGATTACAAAATGTATTAATATTGAGCTACCCAGCCCCTTGTACATCTCAGTAAAGGCATGGGGATCTCCCTGCATAGTCATACTAAAGGACTGATACCTCTTATTTTTTTTAACACTAGTAAAAAAATAAAGGAATACTGGCCTGACCTTACTTCACCAAACCACGCTGACATGGTTAAACAGATTCTGCACTAAGTCACCAGGAGTCCAATTTCATGATAAAATTAGCTAAACCTGTCAGCTGCCACCAGAAGGCATGGTGACACTCAACCCTGAAGAAATATGTTCACTACATAGGATGTAAAGTGCAAGGTGGAAACCACCCAGGTGAAGGACCATCTGTTTCAGCCCACTGTAGTTAGGTTGGGTTAACTCAATTCGAACTGCTTCCCAAACCAACTCTTCAGGCACATCCCTCTTCCTGTCCGACACGCCACAGAAATTCTGCAGCCATAACCTTTTGGACAACAATTACTGTTCTGTACAAAGAGCCCATGAACAATTTAATATGTTCCTGAATTGAACCCCAGTAATCAGAGTCTACTTTACTTCAGATTTAAAAAAAATATGTCTTGCCAGTTATAACTAAAATTAAATCTGAAAACAAATT
The DNA here is from genome assembly GCA_033558235.1 of Neomorphus geoffroyi. Classification (NCBI taxonomy): domain Eukaryota; kingdom Metazoa; phylum Chordata; class Aves; order Cuculiformes; family Neomorphidae; genus Neomorphus; species Neomorphus geoffroyi. Next base: position 37,140,060 of record JAUMJM010000004.1, read on the forward strand.
TTGAAGAACCTCATAAAGCAGGGAACTCTGTTCTAAAGGAGACAATAAGCATCCCCAAAACTTAGAACAAATTAAAAAAAGCCAAAAAAACCCACCTTATCATATTGTAAATAAAACACAGTATCTGTACCCTCAAACAAATACACAACTAAGGCAAAAATCTGCTCATTCATCTTGACTATTTGCAAGTAGCTATGGCGGGAAAGTCGAAACATTGATAATATCATCTATGTTTTTATACTTATATACAATGTAATATTAAAATGTTACTGTAATATTCTGAAATCATAGGTACAGGGCTAGTCATTTCAAGAACATTAATTCTGCAATCTGAGATTTTAACAGAAGTGATACTTAATGACTACTTTGTTAGAACATTTGGCTGGATGAAGTGCCTCTTGAAAGGATCCATAATTTAGACCATCATAACACACATGAAGATAATATGCAAACAAGTGTAAAAATAAACCTGAAGCTCTCTGCTTTTATAACTCAAAAATGCCATAAGAGTTAGTGGTGAAAAAGCACACTATATTCAGCACCTTTCTAACTGATTTAATGCCACAAGTCGCCAACTATATCTTTGCCTCTGTGCCGACATCAGCAAGTGAGGCCCGAGGAAATATCACAGGTGCACAAGGCCATGTCAGATGGGGTATCAATACATCTTTACCAAATGGGTTACTGTTTGCAGTTACAATAGCAAAACAACTCTTTAAATAGTCAAGTTTGCTGATGGTTTATATTGGTGTAGTTCTATCCATATCAGAAAGATGCTGCTAGCATCTTCAATACCATCTCCTTAAACCGGACTTCCTGCTTTCACACTGGGAAGGTTTTGCTATTGTAGTTATGCAGGTGCAGTAACATTTGGGAAACTTCCCCAAACCAGATAGTTATTCCTAGCACTCTACAGCCTGCACACAGAATCTACTAGTATGTCAGAGTTGTACTTTATTCCATAAAAGAAACTGAAATAGTCAGTACTAAATATCCAGCTACCTAACACAGCACCGCAGAGATGCAGGGTTGGAACTATACTGTATCATTCTAAAATGGTACACATTTGGGAGAGCAAGGGCATTTGTCTAAGATGAATTTTTTTTCTCATGTGCCCAAAAAGCTGAAAGGAAATGTTACAATTATGCCTTTCGTAAAACTGAAGTATTTAGGTATGAGAACGCAATCACAAGGAGCCTGTGACAAGAGATAATGAGAAGTTCATGGAACTTATGTAAATGCTTGCCACACCAATCCATGCTGTCATATGCTTACACAAAAGTTCAAGTAAACTGCAGTTTTATAACTAATTCTCAGAATTTATTTGAACAGTACTTTCACTAGTACTGCACAAAGTTTCTGAAAATAAGCAGCTTTGTCAAGCACATTTTATGACATTCATATAACCATAATGTCCAAAGCAGCAAATAACTCATGTGCACTGATGCCGCACATGCACTTTGGTGTACCAATGTAAAATCATGAAATCTGTGGACCAGCCTGTATCAACCTGTTAAAGAAATACAATCTTTGTCTTGGTCAGAGTGAAGGTTACGCATTAATTTCAGTTTCCATTTCCTTTACTTTTTAGTATCTGCCCTCAGAATGTTATACTAATATAACATTAATAAATGTGTCCCATATAATAAAAACAAATAGAATTCTGCTGAATTTTCATGAAGAAATCTGTATATGTAAAAGAAGATATTATGTTGTTGTTTACTTCTGTAGAAAGAAACATGTTCTGCAAGTAACACTGTCAGCAGGTTAGCACCAAAAGTTGCAATGTACCTAAACTGTGCAGCTGAGGACCAGGGAATCTGTCAATTCCTACTTCAACTGCATAATATTCATTGTATTTTGACTTGTGTAATGCTCTTGTATGTAGCCTACTGAGCAAAATGTCTTAGGATAAACAGATGATTCAGATGAAAAGCTGTGTAAATTATGTGAATACACCAAAATGCAAACTTCACTGTGATTTTAGTATCACATAGTGCAGTATCTGAGCTCAGCTTTCTAACTGCACTGCCAAAACTTAAGTTTCAGAGAACCAAACTTGTCTACAGTGCACAATAACAAAGTTTAAGACTTATCTGTGCCCCATTAAGATTCAAAATTACTAATGAAAATATTCAGTAGCATCCCACACAATCACATCCCATGATAACGTAAGGAATCAGTATTTCAGCAGTGAATTAGAATGGCCCTTACAAATCAGGCCACTTCTAAAAACACTTTGTTCCTTTCTCTTGTTCTTTGGTAGTTCTATGTCCTTCAGTGCACAGAACTGCAGGGAAGTGACTAAACACTTCCCTGCCCAATCAGCAAGACCTAAATAAACCCGTTTCGCTTCTTTTCTATCAATAAGCACAAGGAGATTCAATAGCCTACTACTGCTGACAACTGCTATTCACCCTGCACACGACAAATTGACTAAACGTAAACTTGACAGTGAAAAGCTAAACCTGTGTGACCTGGCAATCCTGTGGATGAAGCCTCAGTCAGCAATCAGCACTGATCTCAAGTGGCGTGCGCCTGGTCCCACCATCCCTCCAGCAAGGGGGAATCTCTCCCTTCCTTGGAGAGGAATGAAGAGAGCTCTCCCTCACCCCGGCATCCCTGGAGACCGGCAGCTCAGGAGGTGCTACCAGAGACTGCTGGCACGGGGGACGAGCCATTTCCTCGCTTCCCACAATTCTCCCTGCACCACAAGCCTGGGAGGGGGTGTGTGGCCTGACTGGGAAAAAAAAAAACAACACACAACACAGAGCCAGGGAGCCAAGAGACAAACACATTATCAGGAGGGGAGAATTTTCCCCCCCCCCTCTATTAAATCTGAGTCACAGCTGCTCGGGTTTCTTAAGGCCCAGTGGCAGAAAAAACGAGAAGGGGGACGTGGGAGCAGACACAGACGCAACCGCGGAGGCAGGCGGTGTTCCTTACCTTCCTGCTCGCTCCTCCGAGAGACACCTTGGGCCTGGTTTTGAAGTCCCCTTCAAAGCTAAACATGTTTACAGCTTAATCCCATGGGGAGCGGAGCGCAGCCGCCCGGGCTGACCCTGCGCAGGGGCCGGGGCGAGCGCAGGGGCCGCCGCCGGCCCCGGGGAGACACCGACCGCCCCCCCCCCCCGGGCTGCCCGCCCGCCCCCTCACCGCGTCCCGGCTTCTCCCCCTTCCTCTGCCCTCCCCGCGGCCTTCGCTTCCCTGGCCGCCCTCTTTCCGACCGGCGGCGACGGCTGAGTGTAGTGGGAGGAGAAGGAGGGAGGGAACCGAGAAGGACGAGGGGGGGGGACACAGGCGGGACTGCTTCGCTTGCACTGACGGAGCAGCCGGCTGTGGGGACAAGATGGCCGCCGCCCGCGACCGCCCCCGCGCGTTCACGGTGGCCGCGCGCGCGCCCTCGCCCCTCGGCTCCTGCGGCCCCGGCGCAGGGGGCGGTGCGGAGAGGGGAGGCGTGGACCCGGCCCCGGCCGAGCCTTCACCCCTGCCCGCGCGCTCTTCGGGGGCGCAGATTGTTGGGAAGGCAAACCGTGTCGTGCGCCGCATCAAAATAAGCGTGGCCAGCAGGGCGAGGTCCTTTGCTCTGCTCTATGAGACCCCACCTGAAGTATTGTGTTCAGTTGTGGATTCCCCAACATAAGAAGGATATGAAAGTGTTGTGAACGGGTCTGGAGGACGCTATGAAGATGTTCTGAGGGCTAGAGAACCTCTGCTGTAAGGACAGGCTGAGAGCTGCAGCAGCCTGGAGAAAAAAAAGGCTCCAGGGAGACCTTATAGCAGCCTCCCAGTACTGAAAGGGGCTACAGGAAAGTTGGGGAGGGATTTTAGAAGGGCTTGTGGTGTTAGTATGAGGAGGAATGGCTTCAAATTTGAAGGGGGAAGATAAGATTTAGACATTAAGAAGAAATTCTTGACAATGAAGACACTAGTACAGGTTGCCCAGGAAAGCTGTGGATGTCCCCTCCCTGGAAGCGTGAAAGGCCAGGTTGGATGGGGCCTGGAGCAGCCTGGTCTGGTAGGAGGTGTCCCTGCCCATGGCGAGGGAGGGTGGAAATGGATGATCTTTAAGGACCCTTACAACCCTAAGCTTTCTATGATAATGTCCAGGTTTCCCCCCCGCCACTTGAAACCAGCTGTCTTACAGCCCTGACCAGTGTCCAGTTTGTCCCAGCTGTGGTTGTTCCATCTAAAACTGCTTTCCTGCTTTGAATATGAGATTCATGTGAGTGTATGGGAGCACTGGGATCTAGACTTGGAACCACAATACCATCTGCAGTCCAGGCAGGCCACACTGGGGCCCAAGCTGAGGATCCTGCTTGGCTGCAGTGCAGGGCAACCTTCATCAGCATCACTATGCTGTGGTGTAGAATCATGGAATCATAGAATCATAGAATGGTTTGGGTCAGAAGGGACCTTAAAAACCATCCGGTTCCATACACCCTGCCACAGGCAGGGACACCTCCCACTGGATCAGGTTGTTCAAAGCTTCGTCCAGCCTGGCCTTGAACACCTCCAGGAATGGGGCTTCCATGACTTCTCTGGGCAACCTGTCCCAGTGCCTCACCACACTCACAGGAAAACATTTCTTTCTAATATCTAATCTAAATCTCACCTCTTTCAGCTTAGAGCCGTTACCCCTCAACCTATCACTGCATTCCTTGATAAAGAGCCTCTCCACATCTTTCCTGTAGGCCCCCTTTAAGTACTGGTATCACCCATTATGTATCATTATTTATATACAATTTTGTCTTCTTTTAGGATAAGCATATGACAGACATTATCCTATGGCAAAGACTTCATGACCAGCCTGAAGACTGGACACTGAACACCCAAGTACAAGCTCTTAAGCTTTCACTGGTATGAAAATCCACTTGGGAACATTCCTGGTACAAATGGAGTCTGCATGGGATTAGGGTCTCATTGAAGAATGGAAAGAGGAAAGGGCTGTAATGTCAAATCGGCAGACCTGAATGGTGAAACTATACCTGAAGCTCCCCTGTTTTGTATTTCTTAGCCTGTTCTCTATTTTTCGGTGCTGTGGTTGCATCCTTCCAGATACAGAGGTTATATTGACAACAGCAATAACAAGAAGCAATTTTTCAGTCTGTAGCTACAATGTGCTAAATAAATATAGGTCGCTAAATCCAGCTTTCATTTCCTTCAGTGGAAATTTAATTGAGCCTGAACTCGTGAATTCTCACATCAGTGTACCACAACAAACAAATGGCAAGGATCCATGTCAGAAGACGATGTATGCACTTCGCAGCTGTTCATACAGAGAACATGATGCCTTTTAGCTATCACTGAGCTGACTGGCAAATGAAATATTTGTTGCGATTTCTTTGGATTTGGATGATTCAGAAGAGTATAAATTTTAAAATTTTAAAAATTCTAAAATTTTAAAATTTCAGACTTTTCATAAGGGAAAAAGTGCTTGACAAGAGTAAACATTAGTCCTGCATTTCCCAGTATAATGTAGTTTCAATATAAGCAAGGCTGGCCTCAAACACTATTTATGGATGCAGTTGAGGTTTAGGGCATTATGAAATACCATGTCAAATGCTCATTCATAATTTCAATGCATTTCATCACTCATGTAATATCACAACACTCTTTATGGAAGTGATAAGGTTTTTTCCGAGCATAACAGCATTCTTTTCAGGTGGACTTAAGCCTTGACAAACTGCAGAACTCTCATATGGAAAAGTACTAGTTTAGGTGCACCTAACATTTGATTCATTGGCTTTCATTAGCGCAGAAGCAAACTGTTAGGTCATGAGATTGTGCCAAATTTTTATCAGTAGCAAAGCCAGCCCAGAGATTCAATCTCTCCTTGAGTAGGAAGCCAAACAAACATGAAACTGCAGAAAGCAGGGCTTCTGTTAAGTAGGGTTTGGATGATACAGATTTGACAAGTTCCAGTTCCAGTGTCAGAAGGACATAGGTCCTCTGCTCACCCTAACTGTGACTTTCTGAAGAAGCAGTTGGTAAAGGACATGGGCCAAACTAATGAATGTTTGTTTAAGGAGGGATTTGTATGTGCCCCTAGAGACCACTTTAGGTGTAATTTTATTAAATGAAAACTTATGAAACAGAATATACTAAGTGCTTGTGTCTTGAATACAGTATATCTATGGAAGCATAAAAAAACCCTGCAAATGTGGTTTGATTTTATATTTAACTTTTAGGACAAAATATGAATTTATATTACAGTGGAGAAAATATGCGCAAGTCAGAAAACTCAGTGTCACTTAGTCAAAAAATCAGAGTGGAGACTGGTGTAATATTCTCAGGAAGCGGCAAGAGCAAGGCTGTCCCCAAAGGAGGACAAATGGGTGCCAAGCGTGACCCCAGCACAGCCCTCCCCAGTCAAGATGTAATCCCACAGGATCCAGACACAGTGTGCGAGCACAGCAATGGTTACAGGATCTACCAAATGCCCAGGCAGGGTGAAGGGATGAGTCCAGAGGGTAGAGCCACAAGCAGAAGACAGTGCTATGATGTAGGTCCAAGGTCCACCCAGGAAGCAGGACTGGAGATAGGTACGCCTGAGCTTAAATGGACCAATGAGCAGTGGGATGAGAGAGCAGGGATCCCAGCTGAAGCTGTTAAGGAAAATCAAGTTCTGTCAGTGCATTCAGAGCCCTGACAAACATATACTCAAGGATCTAGGAATATTGCTCTTGTATGAGGGAGACATTATTGCTCTTTACAACTATCTGAAAGGAGGTTGTAGTGAGGCCAGTGTTGACCTCTTCTCCCAAGTGACAAGCAATAGGATGAGAGCAAGTGGCCACAAATTGCACCAGGGGTATTAGGAAGTATTACTTCACTGAAAGGTTATCATGCATTGGAACAGGGACAGCAGCTGCCCAGGGAAGTGCTAGAGTCACCACCCCTGGAAGTCTTTAAAAGATGTGTAGATATGGCACTTAGGGACATTGTTAAGTGACTTGGAAGTGTTAGGTTTACAGCTGGACTCAATGATCTTGAAGTTCTTTTCCAACCTAAACGATTCCATGATTCTATGATTCAGTGTGACACCCACCTTCCTGACCTGCTCCAATAAAGTTAGCTCCCTGTGCAGTTTCCCACCTTTCTCATCTCCTTATTGCATATTCCATTTCTCCTAATCATGGTTCTCTGCCTTTTTCCCCTCTACAGGCATATATACACACTGCTTCCAGTTACAGCTGAACTGCAGAAGTCCAATTGTTACTCACACTGCAGTCTGGTAAAAAGATGTCATTACTCAACATTTTCTTTGCTCTCCACAATCAATATCAATCTTTTCTACTTTTTATTTGAAATCAGGTATGTAGGCCCATTTTGACTGCATATATCAGAATCACCAAGGACAAGTATTCTGTTTCCCAGAAAATTAATTTCTTTTATTTTCAGTATTTTTGTTAATGAACAAAGAAGGCCGTGAATATGAATATCCTCCCAAGTTAAAAGCAGAGAATCCTAGAAATACAGGTGTAGGACTGACTTCTAGTCCATTCCCACATGCTAAGAAAAGAATCGATATGTAATATAAATTATCTCTAAATGCATAAATCTCTAAATATGTGTTGCCCGTAAGCACTTTTCACATAGTACTGAGTATAGTTTTGGTAAACCACTGGAACCCAGGAAGCTCAACAATGCGCCTAGCTGCTCACAGCAGAATGTTATGGATTTTCTCCTAGCATCCAATTTATACTTCCATCTTTCTGTTGTGCAAAAAAATTCTGAACTATAATGTGTATGTGTAGAGTGTCCCAGTCTCCATGTGCTTAACATCTCTTCTGAGATGTCCTGTAGGTTTGATAGTCTGTGCAGCCATTTGCTTGCAAATGTGGGATGGAGATGGAGACTTCAGGGGAGGCTTGTGCCTGAGCAGAAGATTTAGTTCTGGCATTGGCATGGGTTGGGGGTAGGTTTTCTGACAGTGTGCAAATACCTTCCTTTTCTTGTAAATGCGTGCCGCGGAAATGAAAACAGCAACATAAGAAAGTTTGTCACAGTTGTTAAAATATGGGCAAAATGTGATTCAATCCACATTAGAGAGTAACTTACCTGTAGATTCTCTCCTGGGTCTTCCTCTTGATACCAAAGGACAGAAGAAAAACTGTGGTTCATATTTGACTATAGAAAGACAATAGATCACTGTGGTCTTCTTTTTTCCTTTTTCACTATGAGTTACTTGGTGCAAAACCATCTTCTAAATGTAGCTTTCTCACACCTTGGTACTGGGCAGAAGAAAACCAAGAAAAAAGATCTACTGGGGAGCAATAATGAAAAGAGAAATTAATTCCTTCCCAACAGTGATGAACATCCTGAGTTTATGTTGTGCTGGGTCCTAAGGATAACATTACTGAGGTGACTTATGAACTTTTAAAATTATGGAGCTACTTGTATCTTAATGTAAGTAAAGGCACGCTCTAGTTCTAGTCAGGGAGATTTTATAGTTTTTGTAAGCACTCTTTCCACATATTAAAAAAATCAATGGCATTTAAAAAGAAAATAAATATTCTACATGTTGTTTTCACCCTTTGAATGAGCACCATTTTACATCTAAAATCTTTTTCATTGTCAAACTAATCCCCACACAATTTAACTTCTGATGTATTGTCCTTCTGGCCCCATTCTGTGTGCATATTCCTTATTTACACAGGGTAATCAATCAAGAGGATATTTGGCAATTGCTCAGTACTGTAGGGCATGATGGCCAAATTGTCACCATTTAACCATTACTTTCCATTCCCCATGCAATTATAATAAAGTGTCCTAAACTTTTATGCTGACTTGCTGAACTCAGATGAAAATCTAAGATGCATTGACAGCATCTCACCAGGTGCTACATTACTTCCCAAGATGCAGAAATACTTTTTACAAGATTGCATAATAAATGAAGAGTAAATAAGTTAGAAATACTTTAATTTACAGAAGATGAGACTTGAGATTAGTCCAAATGCTATGATAGGCCAATATCTGATTTCTAGTAATGCTTTAGTAAGATTTGCTATTATATGGACTGATGGTGGGAGGTAATTTATTTTTCTTAATTTATTTACTCTGAGTAAAACACTGAAAATTAAATCTATTCTATCAGAGAAGATACTGGCAAGACCATAACGTAAAAAGCACTTCACTTAAGCACTTCCTTTAGTTAAACCTGTGTGCCAAAAGACACTGCCAAGGAATGAAGACATTTTATTTAAAATTACACTGGCAAGAGACCATCAAATTATCCTTAACATTTTCATTAAATTGAGATACAGATATAGTTAGGGTAGTAAATCTTTTCAATACAAGGAGTTTATTCCTGAGCCAAGGCCAGATTCAGCAGTAATTGTAGGAACTATTAAGACCTGAAGCCTCATCTACATTACCAAAACAACTGTTCAAGGCTTTAGCCCAATTTTGGAAAATGGACGGGATCCATCCTGGACTACAGAGCTTCTCAGATCAGCAAACAACAATGATGCATTTGGATTCCAGTCTAGGGTGATCTTTCCATGTTTTGTTGCCTTTGTGGGCTTTCCATTAGAAATCTGTGAATATCTATGTGTTGTCTGCAATCCATGCTCTCAAGGCTGTAACACAGTCAAACAAGTGGTACCTTTCATAATATTGACACCTCATTCCTTTATAGGAATGTCGAGTTGAAGAGATGAAGGAACATAGTATCCATAATTTCTAAGATGAAAAAGTTATTACCCTATGGTCCCAGCTCCTTTATAAAATACACATAGTGGAGCTGCCCCCCAGAGATTCCTACATTTCATTCACAGCTTTTGATGGAACAAGATCATTTATTTTAGGCATCCAATCTTCTGAAAAGTGTAGGGGTAAGGGCTTATTATAGTTTTATAGCTGTAATTGTGAGACAGTATTATGTTACTTGACAAGTGTAGGTTAACCATAAATCCTAGTTTGTTTTCTGGAGTTAAAAACTATGATTGTATTTAATTCCATTATTGGTGCTGCAAAGATGTTCCACTAAACAATAAAGATCAGGATGCTCTTTTCCAAGTTTGCCTAAAAACTTAAGGATCAATTTATTTTAATAGGCATGGAGCATTCAGGATCCTTAGATGTCTTTGAAAACCCAGTTGCAAAAGAATAATTGCCCTCAAGTAAGCACAAATGTAACTTCATATTTACCTTTGTTATCTTTGTCTCACCTTTAATACACCTGGAATCTTTCCCTGTATATATAAGCTTTATAAAAACTGGCATTCCAAGCAAATTCCAACATGCTCGTTTTATGCTGACAGAAACATATGTGCTATGGGCCAGTACACATCTAGCTGTTGTTAAAACTTGTTCCACTTAATTTCCTATTCAAATTGGTTGAAGTATTTTCACCTTCCCTGGGTACCCATGCAAACAGGAGTCTTATCAAAGTCAAATGTTTCATGTGGTTTGAGGAAAAACAGACCAGATTATTTATTTGGGTTAGGTCACCTGAATTTCCTCATGAGCCAGAAAAACACATATACACATGCACAGTTACAAGTGAATGTGTATGGGTGAATGTATGGAAGTGTATTCTTGCAGAAGTTCTCAGAAGAATTTAAAGAGGTCCTTCATAACAAATTACTCTTAATTACAAGTGTTAATGACTCCTAATTATGAATGTCTGAAGAGGAAAATCCCAGTACATCCCAACCTATATTCATTAAATATGAACAGTCAGATGGCTTGTTTGGCATACAGGGCTTTGGCTGTGGTAACAGTGAAAAAAAATAATGAAAATGCATGACAATACCATGCTTACTCGGAAGATAAATTTTCACTGACCGGCTCTAATGAAAAGGAAGTAACCTTCAAAACCTACTGGAAACAGTGGAAATTAAAGGCACTTGATAGGCTCATAGTGTGAAGACTCATCCAAAAATCCTTTATGTGGCACAAATTATGAACTTGTGGAAAATAATTTAGAAAAAGCAAGAAAGCAAGCAAGCAAGCAAGCACGCAAGAAAGAAAGAAATAAATTCATATACATATTAGGTGTATTAGTTTAGTCCTAAATAAGCTGCATAGATTCTTCTGTAAACTTAGTTTTTCATGACTCAGATCCATTAATTTAGCTTTGCATTTGATAAAAATCAGCAAGGTTACACAGAATTCAATACAGATGAAGAAAGTTTATGCTGCCTTAGAGTAAACCTCCTGAATTTTACTCCTACTTACTTTTATATTTCTTTATCAGTGAGATCCGTGTAACCTAATTTGAGCTGTCTGAATATTAGGCATCTAGTTGAACTTCTTCATCTAGACCCCTCAACACAGTGAAGCACTCCCTTCTTCTTCTAAACTCCTCTCTTAGAATGGGTTCAGCTCTCTGGATGTGTTTATTGGCTGGAAGTTCCTGATGAGATTAGGCACTTGCTATGTGCATGGCTGAAATTATCTCCAGTGAGCTCACCGTGCAAGTGACTGAAGATGTGCCACAAAATAAAGAAATTTATCCTTCATCCCTAAAGAGGGAGCAATGATGCTTGGGCAATTCTAAGCAGACTTTGAGACCTAAATGACAAATCAGCAATAAAATTGTTCAGGATTATTATTAGTGTCACAGAAGGATATTGAGGAAAGTGTTAAATAGTTCCCACATCATTTTGGTACCAATTCTAAAGGCTGTAGTTAACAGCTGCTGTGGGGGAAAAAACACAGAAATGACACTTGTCTTTTGATCTGTGCCAGTAAATTTGAATTTTCAAATTTTCAAAATATCATCAGGAAGAGGTGAAGATGCCACAACCAGAATTCAGGAGATGTAGCTTAATGCTCAGCATTTCCACTAACCGTCTGTGTAATCATGATCACATAAAGTAGCTGGAAAGGGTCTTTGCAGAGAAGGACCTGGGGTCCTCCTAGGCAAGAAGTTGAATATGAGTCAGCAGTTGGCCCTTGCTACAAAGAAAGCCAACCATTTAGCAGCTGTATGAACTACAGCATAGCCAGCAGGTTGGTGGAAGTGAGTCTTCCCTTTGTTTGGCACTTTACAAGGCTGCATCTGGAGACCTGCGATTTTTGGCTCCTTAGGGCAAGAAAGGCATTTAAATACAAGAGCAAATCCATCAGAGGACCAACAAGATAATGAGAGGCTGAAAGAATTGGATTTGTTCAGCCTTGAGACAAGAAACTAAAGGAAAGACCTTACTGAAGTTTATAACTATCTAATGGGAGTTTATAAAGAAGGTGGAACCAGACTCCTCTTCAGGCAATGGGTACAAGTTGCAACCAAGAGGCAACAGACGTAATTGCAACAGGGGAAGCTGGAGTATTTTCGGCTAGATATTGGGAAGAAAATTTTCGTGGTGGAGGTCGTGAGACACTGGAATGGGACCCAGATAGATACCTTGTGAAACGTCCATCCTTGGTTTCAAGTATACACTGCACAGGATTCTGTGCAGCTTGTTGCCCTGCTCTGTACAGGTGGATTAAATCAAGTCTGCAGGTCCCTTCCAACCTCATCTGTCCTCTGATTTTGTGATTCAGTTCACCTAATAGTGATAGTGCGGTCCTTCACATCTGAGCTGGTTGCTCCAGGCTCCATCTGACATCAGTGTTGTGACTCATTTGATATTGACTGTAAGATGAGATGTACCAACCCATGCTCAGTATTGCTGCTCAGTTGCTGAGACAGAGGGGAGTCCCTTCTAAGCCACAATGACTTCTTCATACCAGGCCCACACGCTTTACCCTGCTTGGATATTTGTAAAGCAGAGATACTCCTACCTCAGTATTTTTTGGAGGAACATATTTGTTAATATTTGAGCCTCACTCAGAGACTGTGATGTTGGCTGCTATATATGGAAAGAGAAAAAAGAAATAGTCTTCCAGATGATGACAGCACTGTGGCTCCCTCCTCTCCTAGGCAATGCCAACAATAATTTTTAAAAAAGCCTTTTATCTTCAAGCGTATTTCAGAGCTGCTTCAGAGTGAGAAGGGCTTCTTAAATATGAACTTTCAGATGGCTGGATTGAAGAAAATATGAAGCTTTCCTTTAAACAATTAGAGCCCATTTTGCTAATCAATTTTTGTCAGGCGCCTAGAAACATTTTTCATTATCTGATTCCAAATTGTCTTGAACAGTATGAACTCATGACCTTTTATCTGTCCAGTTTGGGACACTGTGATACATCCTCGCTCAAATTAAATAAATCACAAACCTTAATTAACAAAGACTGGCATGACTGCAAAAGCGATGAATTAGTTTGTACGCTGAGAGATCACAAATGTACAGTAGTTACAATTAATGGATTTACTTCTAAATGCTAGGGCTTCTGCATGTAAGTGCCTGAGAAGTCCATCCTGGCATTCTTATTACTCTTTAATTATAATTGATGTACCTGGGAAAGATGTCAGCAGCATACTTTTTAATACAGGTGCTAGTATCCCATAGTCCTTGCTTGAAACAGTCAATGATATGCAACAAGGTTTTGATTAAATCCAAATTTATTAGGGTTATTAAAAGTCATTAATTATTTGGCACTGTGGAGATGTAATCTGGTACTATTTTTTTAATAGACAGCTTTATATATATAAGTTCAAGAACTAAGGTTTATTTTTAGTTTAAAATACTTCTGTCTCTCTTGGCCTCCTCCTGCCATTCCTGTTTCTTGCAGATTTTTCTGTTTTTTGCCTCTCCTTAGGCTGAGCTCTTATCACCCTAGCAGATATTTCCGGCTATTTTCCATGTTTTTTTCCAGGCTTGAGAGAGGTCTTCACTGCTCCGCTATCACTGTTCTTATGTGAAGCAGCTCCCAGAAGATTCAACCGTCAATGAACAATAAAGTCAGCTAAAATCAGCAAAAGTCTGTCTTCTGTAAAATGACATCAAGTTGACTGGCATTGTTTGAGGTGTCAAGCCTGATCTGAACATGAGGGACCTGAAAATTAGTTATTTTCCATGTGTTTTCTCTGCTTCCCTCTGTGTTCCTGGGCACAAATGAAGTCAATAGTTGCCTAGGGCAGCCAGCTGTCAAGGGCAGGATGACAGCTCTGATCTAGCTGCACACTTGCTTGTGCTATCTGGAGTCCAGCAACACCTCTGCAGGAGGAAATGTGCTGTAAAAAGTGGCAGCAACAAGGAATAGGGTGGACAGTCCCAAAAGTAGACAGAATTACCTAGCCTGTCTGTCCCATGAGGAGCAGTGGCAAGGTCAACTCAACTGGGATCTGTATCCCACTTTTCCTCCCAGCCTGGACTTTCTGCCTACTCAGACCTGGCTGGACCACACTCCCAGCTCTCCATCCCAAGAGCACTCAGGGTCAATTCATCAAATCTCCCAGTAAGACGCTCTACCTTTTTCCTGCAGAGTGAGTTTAGAAGAAATATTTGTTCGCCTATTAACCCTCACAATTACATTACAAACCTTATGATAACTTGTCCTCTTATTACCTCAATTTCTGGACTATAGGAAAAATCCAGCAGTCAGTTAAAGAAGAAAATTAATTTTCTTGTTACAGAGACTGGAAATAGCAAGTAGGAGAATCTTGGAATATCATAAAAAACAAAAGGCAATTAAAATAAGTCCCATATGGATTTCATCATTGACTTTACAAAAGGTTTGTCATTGACTTTAACATAGCCAGAATTTTCTTGATTCTTTTTAAAAAAGTGTATTTTTTAAGGGTGTATCATTATTATTGGGGTTGGATTAATCTTTTTTTTAATATTTGGGGTTGACATTAAAATATTTTATGGAACTGTGTAACACACTGATATGACCATTTGCTAAATTTTGCATATTATGCACCTCTGGAGCATGAACCTATAATTTAAAAATTAAATCAAGTAAATCAAATACTAGAAATAACATCTAAGCTGTGGCGTTTATTAATTATGTACTAACTTTCGTCAGTTCCACTTTCTGTACTTACCAATTAGACCCTACAGCAATTGAAGTCAGTATCAATGATTAATGGTAGAGAATCAAACAAAATATTTTTAACTGAAAAATGGAAACTTGCCTACAAGCTTTGCTTGCTTTGGACTCTCTGATACCCTAGTCTTAAGCAAGTAAATATTTTGGCCAGATAAGAACGCTGCTTTGGTCTTGTGGAACACAGGCCACACCATTTGATCCATTTGCCTCTGCAGTGTTCCATACACTTTGGATGTAGGACTTGAAGAGGCTTCCTGTATCATGCACTCTTGTCTCCTTCTACCACAGGCTTCATACATACAATCCTTTGCACAAATTTATGGAGCTCCATCCTAGGAACTGTTTGAAGTAGAAACTGATGGGTTTCCACTTCAGGGAAACTCTGTTTGAGACCATTTATCCTTTTGGCCTCCACAACATCCTCCAAGAGCAGGGTCTTGTTGCTGCATGCCTATAAATACTCTGTGTGTGAAAAATATGAGTGTTTATTGGTGGTCCATCAGTGTTTTCATGCCTTTCCTATTCTCCTGACTGACTCCATTAGAAGCTGTTTCAGAATCTGACTGATATGGAGCCTAAAACCCTTCTAATTTCTAACCTGAACTCTCTTTATGATCACTTTATATCCATTTGTTCTTGCAACAGCCTTGCCCTCTGTCTTATCTGGTTGAGTGTTGATAGACAAAATCTTTCTGCCCTGTCAAGTTTTGCTAGGCTGAGCAAGCCTTGCTCTGCTGAGTTAGGTGAGGTTGCCAGAAACGGGCTGAGTCAATCTGTCAGCCTCTTGACATTGAAAGGGATGATTCCTGACTTTCTTCTCCTCCTCCTCCTGTCTCCTGGCCATGTGTATGTTTCCTACGCAGCTAGTTCTGGCTCTTGTCTGACCTTTTAATTTAGCTGATTAAACCAGCACAAAAAAACCCCGAAGGCCAGTTTGGATGAGGCTTTGAGCAACATGATCTAGTGGTAGGTGTCCCTGCCCATGGCAGGCGGGTTGGAAATAGATGATCTTTCAGATCCCTTCCAATTCAAACCATTCTATGAAAACATGAAAAGTTTTTTGCTGGGTTATCATGGAATCATAGAAAGGATGAAGAGGTTTCTGCTGATTTAGTGAGCAGCATCGGTTTGGGAGGTGGTCAAAGCTAGGCTCTTTGAAGCCACCTCTAGGAACCACACTGACTGTCAGCTCCCCACTCCCTTCATCATCGTATTAGCCATTCTCCACAGTTTTTGTCAACCCAGCTGACCAGAGCTGGGCACTGTGTTGCAGAGCAGGTCTCCCTTGTCATAGTGACATTTGCAGTCTTTTGAGTACTTCTGTGGACACATTAGTTCCATTTACTTTTCTTGTCTCTGAATAATGTTTGTCTCCTAATAGTCCTGGTGTTCACCAGTACATCCTAATCTTCCTTTTCCTCAGAAATTTGTAGTTAATGAGTTCAACTCACAGCAGAAGTTCCTCTGATGGTTCACTTAAAGCAGGATACTTTTTTAAAATTAAATGTGCTCTCAGTTTTGGATTCCAGTACTTTCTGTTATTCAGTACTTCCTTTCTGATGGATATTCAGATTCACTTTAGTGCTGAAAGTGCCTCTCAACTTTTTACTGTTGGCAAATTCCTCATGTGTGTGTTACAATCACTAACAGAAATATTGTCCAAGACAGGCTTGAGGCTGCAGAGGCACTAGAGGACATCACTGGTGATCCTTCAGCTTAGACGATTTCTGCTTGACTGAGGTTTTTCTTCAATAGACTGGGATTACCATCTTTTTAAGGAAAAAATTATGTACAAAGCAGCCAGATTATACCAGACAACTTGACCTTGTTTTTCTTCCTTACCATTCAGAGTGCTGTAAAGCCTCAACAAGAGGAAAAGGAGAAAAGAGTAAAAGATATACAGGTTAAATATCAATTACTGTAGTCCTCTTCTAATTTTAATTGTTCATATAAAGCTTTCAAAATAGGATTTGTTTCTAGGTAGACTATCTTTGGAAGGCTTCCTGCAAATAGGATATTTTAGGGTTACTTTAATTGAATAGAAGGTCTTAAATTTGTTTCAGGAGACTGACTCGTGCATCTGATTTCCTTATTGCTTACAACTGGTGTTAATAATTTTCAAGTGACTACGCTAAAGGATTTTAGGAAGTTTATTGTTATTTATTTTGCAGCTAACTAAATTCCCCACCTCCACTTTAATTGTTTTTAAACTGCAATGATGTGGCATGTTTAACATGGTCGGGAGTCACCAAGTGTTATACCACAGATAATCTTCATATATTTATTTACTTGACTATAGAGATAGAACAACAAGGTCTTGACTATTAGCTTGTTGTTACTTGTAATGGAGTTATTTTTAGAAACTGTTGTAATAAATTCAGTCTTTCTTCCTGACTGCACCAAATTGACATATTTCTTAGTTAAAGCTTCCTGTCCTCAGGAGTCACACAAGCAAACAAAATACTCTGTGATGCGAAGAAGCATACAGCTTGTGATATGTATTTGTTGGCCCCATACTGCCTGCTATCTATCAAGTTCTCAAGACTGAAAAGGGAACCAAATTTTACAGATATGTTTAACTTTTGAACTCAAGAAAAACTGTTTACTTAGTTTCAGACTGTTGCTGCTAGAATGACAGTTTTGCAGAAAAGTTTCATGGTGTACTTAATATGCTGGCAATGTGTCACTGCTGATTGTTAATTTACTAAATAAAGTATCTCTGATAACAATTTCCCAAGACATGACATCTTTTGTAGAATGTGTTTTGGTTTTAAGAACATTAATCTCAAGAAGTGCAATAACAAAACCTGACGGAAAGTAACCTTTTCTGTAACAAAACCCTGGCATCTAGAAAAAAAAATATAGCTGAGTGAATACAGAGAAAGTATAATTATATTCAAAGAGCAGTTATTGCTGTACTTGCATTAACCTTGCAAGTCTCATGCCTAAAATGTCTATATAATGTATTTAACCTTGCATTTGATAATGAAATATGATGAACAGATCACTGTAGCAAAGTATGGAAGATAATTAGGAAACCTTCACCAACCAGCACTGCTAGAGCATGTGTGATCAAGTGCTGCCATATGAAAACAAGAGGTATGGCTGTAAAAACATACAGTGGGACAGATAAGGAAAACCAAAGCAAGAGAGAGAAATGTCAAGAATTCAAGTTGTTTTGATCGTGGTAGATCATCGAGAGACTTCCTGAAATAAGAGTTTTGCTGTTTTTGAGAAAGTAGTAAAAAGTAACCATTACTTTTGAGAGTTTGGGTATAATACACACAAGACTGAGGAAAGACTGAAATTACTTATTGCCCTGAAGAGATGAGGCAGAGACTGACTGCATGGGTTGCCCAAGATCAGGTAGGAAAGCACTGGTAGAGATCAGCAGAATTTGGTGTGAATTTCTTTTTATCCTCTTTCCTGTAAATGGACTGGGCTGTAGGAGTTTACTTTAGCATGGGAGTTTAACCTATAAAGCAGAAAATGCTATCAGTAGGTTTGCAGTGAGGTTATCTGTTGTCCATGTTCAAACATGTCAAAGTTATTGAATCCCACATTTATTCTCTGTGTCTACGTTTAAAATTTTTTTGTTAATCCATGCTCCTCCAAAATCTCACAGGTTGCTGATGTGCAGGCATATAGCTGCTTTACAGCAAAGTTAGCTGATGTCACCACTGAAATGTAGTTTCTAGTTATAGTCCAGTTCGCACACAAAGGCTTTTAACCTGAGTGAGATAATGCATTGAACCCAAGTTGGATAAGCCACTAGGGGTAAAGATGCTGAATGTCCTGGCCCATGCTTGGTATTTACGCAGCCACTGGGTAGTGTGAACCCAGACCAGCTCTGTTTATCCAGGGTCTTCTTATAATTTCTCTGTAAGCCCAAAAAGAAATGTTCTTCCATGTGCACTGGGAATAAAGTTGCTGAGCACCTCAGCTTTTGCCAGTGCCGTGAATTATAAAACTTGGCTTTGTCAAACAAATTAATAAATGCAGAACAATATGGGCACAATTTGAAAGTTAGTTTGCAGTGTAATTCAATTCAAGTGAGGCTAGCTTAGAAAAAGAAACACCTAAGGGAAAACAAATTGTGTTACCTCTGTAGTGATGATGCCATTAAGGCTAGATTAATTCATAGCAATTATGGACATTGACTCCTCCTAATATCAGACTATAGTTGGCAAATGGTGCAATTTTCCATCAATCAAAAAACTAGAACATTTGTGCTTAATTTTTGAGCATTAAAACTGCATGAGGTCATTTAGCTATACAAATTTTGCATCATTCCCTTAGAGTTATTGGTCAACTTGCACCTTAAAAAAAAATACAAGACTTGTCATGTGTGAAACACTGGCACAGGTTGCCCGAAGAACTGATAGATGCCCCATCCCTGGAAATATTCAAGGTCAGGTTGGACAGGATTCTAAGCAACCTGATCAAGTTGTCCCTACTTACTGCAGGGAGGGTGGACCAGATGACCTTTAAAGATCTCTTCCAACCCAAACCACTCTATGATTTGTCTTGTGCATTTAATTTTTATGACAAGAAGACTGATACCGTTTTGGAGGCACCATTTGATCTGAAACTACCAAAATGTCTCTCCATTGAAGGTTGCATGGAGAAACACTTTTAAAGTGGAAATTTATATAATTTTGTACTGCAAAAAGTTGTATTTGATTACAGTAAGTTTTCTGAGAATTTCCAAATGCATTTGTTGGACAGATTATACAATGTAAGAAACTAAATGTAGTTCTTTTGGGAGTTTTATTGGTTCTCTGTTTTTATTAGTAGCAATATAGGAGTTTGGTCCTGTTTACCCTGTACTGAGCCTTCATGTGAAAAGCAGTGTTAAAGGTAAAAAATTAAAACATTTCGAAGATTGACTGATGCGAAATCTACCTACTAGACTGTAGCAAAACAAAGACAGAAGGTACATTCCAGGTATATGAATCTACTAATGTAACAGCTCTGATTCCTTGTATTTTCTGTTCCTTTTTAGTTAAGTTCGTGGCAATAGCACTGTGCTATTCTTAAATTTTGGCAGTTTAAAAATCTTATAAATTTGGGGAAAGATGGAAAGTGGGTTCAGTAATATCTTGTTGTGCCCTGCCTCTGCCATCTGCAGATCAACATGTGAGTGTTGTCAGTTAATGTTCCACTGATGATTATTTTGAAAGAAAGAGTGTCTAATGTAACAAATGGATCTAATCACGAATGGACCTGAAATTTGGAAGATTAATGGATTTGATGACAAATACTGAAAAGGCAGCCCAGCACTTAGGGTTACACAGACTTTTGGATTTAAAATAGGAATTAAATTATTTTGTAATATATGAATAATAAGGTGTCTCTATCCTGAACTCTTACTCATAGGAAACCAAAGCCATTAGCTTAAAATGTTACATAAAGCCATTACATTATGTTCTAACCATTTTTAAAACAGTTCCTTTGGAAAATTTTATTGGCAAATAAAATTCTTCTTTGAATCTGTCTGACAATAGAGTTTCTCAAGTCTGTATGTTGAAAAATGACCCATTTGTAGATTATGCTAAAATCTAGGACATTGACTATTTTAAGGTTTACTAATGTGCAAAAGTTGGCTTTAATAGAATCACCACTGTTTTTAAATTCCAGAGCTTGCCACATAACACTCTTTCCAAAACGGATCCTTTCTAAAATATTTTTAAATCAGTTTGTCATAAAGTTTTTTATGGCAAATATTGTGTCATATAGTTGATTTCGTATTAATTATTTCTGATGAAGAATAAGCTATGCATTCTGTTTCTCCAGGACAAGTCACACAGAGAACAGCAGAGATGATAACATGTTTTATCAAGGGAGTAACTTCATCTTTGCCAGTTGAGTGATTCAGTGTTTCCCTGAGTTACAGACTCATCTCTTGCAGGGTAAGAGCCTCTTGGCCAAAGAAGCCCCTCGTTAAGGCCCCATTGCTACAGTCTGAGCCCCAGACTTGGTCTTTTTCTGTCTCCCTGCTGCTCCGCCAGCTCCTAGAGCAAGTGGCTCTTTGAGAGTCTCAGCTTTGAAAGTTACAGATCCCACTGCTCTAGCAAAAGCTTGAAATGTGAATCAACCAAGAGTGATTATAGGGTAGCAATCAATCAGAAGCATTCAACTATTTCATTATCATTTTTAAACCATACAAGGTCTTACAAGTGATCTTTCAGGGTGACTTGGTTTGGTGTCTGCTTCCGTTGCTAGGGGGGAGAATTCTCCCACCGCACTTAAACCCCATCGTTGCTGTTTCAATGCACCAGCGTGATCAGCAGCTCTGGGAATATGGTGGAGATGATCAGTCATGGATTCGAAGGTCAGAGCAGCACAAGAAATGGATCTGACACCATCTAACTAAAACCAAGGAAATCCACCAGCAATTCCACCCCTTCCCATGAAGGATCACTTACTGCACAGTACTGGGAGGCTGGTGCTAGAAGTTTACACGATCACACAGTGGCTTCTTCCAGTTAAGTTGTGCCAGATATTTTAGGTCTCTGACTACTGTACAAATCATTCTGTGGATGCAAGCACCACAATAACATGTATTGCCGTGCACACATAGACAGAAAAAGAGGACATGGAATGAGACGGCCTGAGTGTTGGCCAGGAATCGCACCTTTACAGGACAAAGATTATGTGAAAATTTTTCTTTTAAACTGGCCTTGTATTAATTTTTCATTCTTCGTGACATTCAAGGCAGGCCTGAAATCTTTTCCATTTATGCAGTCTGGGCTTCATGAGAAATTTTTTTTAGAGTATGGTTTTATTTCTTTTTTTAGACTTCCTCAGCCAGCTCCTGGCTGGACCAGAAATCCGTGGTACCTTGCAGCTGGCAAGTCAAGGCATCACAAAAGACAAGGGATTGGCAGTGGTGGAAATGGTCGGTCAGATGGCTGCCACAACACTTTTGGGTGGTTTGGGTTTTAACAGTTGCTTCTTTCTGACTGCTAACATTTGGGATATAAGAAATAAGTTCTCTCTTTTTGAGACAAATATTCCCACTCTGACAGCTGTCATCAGAGAAATCACAGCATGCACCTTCCAAGTTACCCAACTCCACCTGGGAAAACCAGAAATGACCAAGATACAAAACCTATGCTAATTTTAAGGCGATAATGAAGTAGAAAACTTTTATTTAAGAAATGAGACAAACTCTTCAAGTTTATGAAAGCCTATAGTGAAAGACACAAACTGTTTTTAAGAGTCATTTTCGTGTTGCTTTTTAAGTGCAAGATGGAGTAATTGGGTGTTCTGAAAGAAGGGAAAACCCTAAAGAAATTAAAGAGGTCAGTTTAGCAACCAAATAAGTTATGATTAATACTCCATACTTTAATACTTCCTAATATTCATAGAAGAAACTTCAAGTGACACAGATGTTTGATGAAAGATAGCCATCAGCTGGAATTTCCTCCTCCTAAACTACAAGATTTTACATGGAGAAGATTGAATTGGCTGGCTTTGCAGCCTTATTTCCTTTTAAGCTCATTGCTTCATTCATTCACTCAGTCACTGCCCACCGCTTGCAAACATTACAGCTAGGAAGTTCCTTGCAAAAGCAAACAAGGACATATGAGAAATCCCACAAAAGCCCTTCCTCCAAAAAAACCCCTTATTAAAATTCTTTTTGAAAACATTAAATATATTGCTCACTGATTGAAAAACATAGAAAACAAACAGTACAGTAGCAGTTTTCATCCCTAGCCCTCTGCTTGCCTTAGTGCCAACCCCCAGGAGCAGCTTTACACTGCACTAATGCACTTGCTTTCCAGTTGGTATCTGCACCCACAACATGTACACCATGAAGAAGCAAAATGCAGGGCTTTTCCCAGAATGGGGAGGATTTGTGCTGTCCTTCCATCCCCCTGAGTGTCCATGGGATGAGAAATCCTCTGTCCTTCAAGGAACATGACTGTCCCCATCACTCACACTCTCACTCTGCGAGATGGGAACATATATATTTAAAAACATGTATGGCTAATCTGCACCCACAGGTATTTGTCCTGTATTTACTGAGAGAAACCTGTGTCATTTGTCTCCTTATTTCCTTCTGCCTTGCCAGTGCCTCCCTCCAAAATCCTACAGAACTCAACTGTTCTCAGTGTTATCCTTAGGATCAACTGAAGTTGCAGGAAGGCAAAAGGAATGATGTTGCTTATTCTGGTTTCTGATCCTTGTGATGGTTTTCTAGATGGTTTGGATTCCCTTAATCATTGTTGTGCTAAAACACAGGTTTTTCAGCTTTGCAGACTCTTAAATTAAGGCAATGGAGCCACTTAAAATATAGTACTGTCAAATGCAATAATGGAGGATAAGGTTTACAATATCTAAAATCATGGTTACAATGTCATGGTGGTCTGGATTTTTTTTTCTCAGTTTCTTTCAGATCACATCTGGTACAGTTTCAACATTTTTTCATCTGCAAACTACATGTGGAATGAGAATGATAATAAAGTTGTAGCTACAGAACTTGGACTGATAATGAATAAACCAGCACAGAATCCAAGGATCCAGGATGGAAAGCATTGTGAGTTTGTTAAATGAGGTTTTACACTGACTTAGTTCCCAAAAGTTTAGAAGTTGGGCCTCAGCTTAATCCAGCAGGATTTGGATCTTTTATTATTTTTATTTCATTTTTTAGGTTTTTACAACATGAAGCTGCCACTCAAGTTTCTCAGCAGTTTGAATAACTCACACAGGAAGGGTGACCTGTTTTTTGTCTGCCAGAAGACATCCCCAATTCCCCCTACTTCAAAGAAGGCAGTGCTGAATCCTGATGGTCTGCTTTGCTTCTCTGTCAAAAATCTCTGTTTTTCACAAGGTTAAAGTACTGCTTAAGGGTTGGGTTTGCCAGTCAGGCTGTGCTGTGTTCAGCCTAAAGAAGACATGTGGACAAAGGAAACCTGGACACAGCCATCCTAACCCTGGGACCACTAGGCTCTTCTTCATTAATCCCAGCTGCCCATGGCCTCCAGAATTTATGGTTCTCTATAATGGGAGGATTTGGGCTCTATCCCTTTCTCAAGGAATGTATACAAGGGTCAGAATAAAGCTGACTTCCAGGGTCTTTGTGATATTGAATTGCTAGAAAATAATTACATAAAGTATAAAATAAAATTGTCTCCTCTCATTCCAACTCCCATTTGCTTTGATGCCTGATGAACACTTGTCAGTAGCTCTGATATTCTGGAACTGGTATCTTTTGAGGTGTTTCATCATTGTTTTGGGCTTTCCTACCTATCCCTATTCTTCTTCAACTCTCAGGCTTAGAACTGTTCTGTCTTGGGTTTGTAAAACACTCAGCACATTTGGACTCAACACAGACAATAAGTAGTATTGCAACAATAATTAAAATCAGAGGTCAGTGTCCATTATTGCCAGGGAAAAATTTCAGGTTCTCCCATTGAAGATATTCCTGGGAAAAATCAAAAGCAAGGTCCCTTTCCTTTCTTGGCACCAAGTCACTGATGCAACTGTCAATTAGACACTTTAGGAGCAACAAAGATTATGATATGAATGCAGTTTAATCAGTCATTTTACAGCAGCAACAGTGCCAATTAGAAGTGTTTTAGTACTTTTAGGTCAAGAATAAAAATGATAGAATTTATTGCTACTGATTTAGAGATTAACATTGTGCCAATTAATCAATTACTCCGTTTAAAGCATTGACAATTTATTGACATTCTTCTTCTAGACTGGCAAACTGCTATTTAATAGTTGAGGATTGAAATATATATATACATATGGAGCTAGAACAACAGCTATTTCAGAAGGAAGGCAGCTGGACAAGTATAGGCAAAATAAAAATAGCATCGAGAACCATGGCAGTTTTCATCAGCCTCTGTAGTCACGGGATTATTTCACAATGAAAAATCAGACACAGCATTTGATTTTTGTGCAATGCATAAAAATACTCAAAGCAAGCATCCTGGGCTGTGGTGCACAGGCAGACTAGGAATTACCTCCTCTCTGCCCTAGTTCCACTGCTGCCTTTCTTAATGATTTCTCTGAAGGTCTTTGGGGAGAGTGGAATGAATTCATAATGTAACAGGCAATTCCCCTTTAGCTTCCTCTTTGGGCTTGACCATACCTACGTTTCTTGTCTCAAAGTAATCCAACCTGCACGTTAAATCTAGGCTCCAAAAATAGCCATTCCCACCTGGTGCCCTGTTTTGATGTCAGCAATCATAATTGCCTGCAGAGCTATTTCTGATTTGTGCAAAAGCAGAGTTAAGCTTTGAATGGTGCCTCCAGACTAATGTCTGTGCTGGTGCTAGAACTAGCACTGAAGGAGTTACATGGCCATGAAATGTGTATGAGAGCGTAATGTGTCCTGAACTTTCAGTGTAACTCCCACCTAGCCCAGGAGGGAGAGAGAATATTGTTTCCGAGGTGCTGAGAAATCATTGTGCTGGGCTCAATCTTGATTTCTCTACTTGGAAGATAGTGTCTTAGTAGAAGAATCATCTGCACCAGAGTGATGTGGCTACTATGGCTACATAGAACCATGCTATTTAACCAGAAAAGTGTACACCAGTATCCATAAGGTATATTTGCATCTGTGCATATTTTCAGGAAGGAGGAATAAAAATAAGTCAAAGATCCAAATTCCTTTTTATATAAGCATTCGTACACACACAGTAATGGTATAAATGCAACATAACAAAAGGTTTTTGTTAGTTGCATCAAATCTACCAGTAGGAAATGGAAGAGCAAAAGAGGACTTTTGCACTTAAATAACTTGTTAATGTCTGGGAACCAAAACAGTCACAGAACAGCAATAAAGAAGCTCTTCAATTGTTTCTGGAGGATGTCCATAAAGAGGATATAATGAAAAGGACTGCCCAAATGTGCAAGGATAATATAGTTAATGTATTACTTCTTTTATTATTTTATCATCTTTCATTAATTGCTGGCATCTTTCCTGCAGAAGCTGGTTCCATGAAAAGGGCTTTTAGTCAAATGTCCTAAATGAAACTGCCACTTAGAACCCAAGAACAAAGTTGAAACAAGGTTCACATGACTTCTCTAAATCACACTGGAAGAAGGAGGGCAAAATACCACATTGGTTTCATTTTGTGGCATCCTAATATGAAGATTGAACCAGATTCCACAGAACGATGTCCGCAGGAGCACAGCTACATCTGTATTCTGGAGTAAAGACCAGGTCTGAGGCATTAAAACGTATTTCTATTCACCTTGCTGGCTGTCAGTTCACTTGGGCTTGGACTTCAACCATCTTTACTGAATTCAGAAAGAATGAAGCCTGGGACGTATGCTGGCCAAGCAGGCTACAACATTTTTCACTCTTCCTAGCCAAATGGCCAGGCCAATGCTTAAACACTGAGCAAGCTTGGACTGTCCCCTCCAGGGAGCTTTGGTCTTGATTTTGAACAAACAAAAGAATGAGGCTTGACCACTGCAAATATTTCCCCTCAATATTGTCTACTGGAGGTCAAAGAGATTTCCAGAGACTCTATGAGCACTTTACTAGGAAAGGAGAAGCATCACAGATGCAATGTCCTTGTGCACAAACAACTAAAACAACAGGTAAATGAATCTCCAGGTGAAACAACAGGGAGAAAATGCTAGTACCCACAATAGGGTATGTTTATCAGGGTCACACCTGTACATCTCCCACTCGCTGACCTAAGCCAGCACAAGTCTACTGTGTAGAAATGACCATAATGAACACAGGCCTGACTTCAGGGAGTAAGCAAGAGGGCCAGGCAACATTTAGATAGATCTATGTCAGTTGTGTGCCAGGAAGCTCCTGTGTACAGGCACTTCAGAAACATGGTCCAAGCAAGAGAACATATTCCCTGCTCTGAGCTCTGGGCCAAGTCTGGTGAAGTCCACAGAAACTCCATCTCACTGGGCTTTAAATCAAATCCTTCCTGTGGGAGGGCTTGTTTCTCTTAAGAAACAGCAGTGATCACAATTACATGCCATCCTACCACCTGCTTGAGAATATCCCTGCCTCTTCTGTAACTTTTAGGATCCATAAAGCGTCCAATGGTTGCTCCATCTTCTTTACTAGAGAAAGTTAATGGACTCAGCTGCATTAGAGATATAGAAGTCACCAATCACATGCAGATGTCACTGCTTTTGACTGACTGATTTTTATTAAAACTCAGTGTGAGTCAGATACGCTATTTCCCAGCATTCAACACGGATACTTCCTTAATCATGAGATATCATTTTTGTGTTCCCATTGCAATCGTTTGCCATTCTTCTGTAGCAGAAACTCGCACTTGTCTCTTTTCCAGCTACAAAATGTTCATCTCACGTTGAAAATATGAAACAGCAAGGATGTTCTGAAATTTATGGAGAAAATGTCTAGAGAGAAACCCATTCACTGATACTGGTGTAAGCACCGCAGAGACAACTCAGCAAATCAGAAGCAGCCACAAATGAAGGCAAAATTTCTTTGTCAGAAAAAAATTTACAAAAAAAATCCTGTGCTTTTGACCTTTAGACCATAACAACCGATTTCAGTGAAATTGCTCCCAGGTTGCTTGACAATAGTTGAGAGGAGAATGAATCCATATGTCTTTGCTTTATATTAATTTCTAACACTGTAAGTACACCTAAAGGGCTGCTTTGCTCTAGGCAGTGTGTGCAGAACAAAAGAGCAACCCTTGCCTCTTGCACAGGATATGTTTCTGCTTTTGCTTAATGCCTCCAATGAAGCTATACTTAGTTAACTGCATTTATCTGGATCTACTTAAGCTGATATAGCATATTAGGGAAACATACAGGAGCCTTGATTATATTGATTGGGACTGCACCAGTTTGTAACATTCTGGTTTGGGTCTATTTGCATCCCACCAAATTTGCTGGGAGTTTGGTGTCAGGATGCACCAGAGCTGAACAGAAACTTTTCAACAAGATCTTTTCCAATTAGCAAAGTGTTTGGCAGAAACATATTGGTTTAGAAGAAAACGTTTCCTCACTCCCTGTTGGAATTTCTGACCAAAGAGAGAAAGAAAAAATTGATTTCAGGACTCACCTGCCTCAAGGGGAAAGGGATCACCTCTCTTACCCAAGCAAGTGCTGACAGCTACCAGATTTGGTGTGTTAACAAGGTCTATGTGGAAGACTCACTGTTTTCCAGTCAGTACAGCCTGCTCTCATCCACTCACACCCATGTGAAGACTTTCGGACAGTGCATTAAACATCGCCCAGGCCTGGCACATCCATTCTCCATCTCGTTTTGGGAAGGCTCTTGTGACAAGAACCTGTGTTCCAGGGACCCGGAGTTATGGATGTGGGAACCATCACGGTATGCAGCCTCAGGCATCATTCTTTCCCACTCATCCTGCCTGGGCTCTCTGATACTTTATATCAGAAGAAAATGTTGCTCATAAATAACTGCTAAGGCAATTGTGATGCCACCTGAGGTAGCATTATGACCACCAGATATGTTAAATTCATATGATCTCATCCAAACCCATTGAAAATTAAGAAAGTTTTGTTAATGAGCTGACTTCAAAACATGAAGTTACTGTTGATCCATGGATAGGGAAAGGGAAGCACAGAGGAGCCTTCAGATTTGCCTGTTACAGACCCAGTCACAGGTAACATCCACCTCGCTTACAGAGAGTATTTCTGCAGAGGGGAAATTACAACTTGAAGGCGGTTCCTTGCTGAACAAATTTAACTTTTCTGTTATATTATTTTACAAGATCATTCAGAAATTACCTGGGAGATGTAAGCAGTCGTTAAGTAGCATGGGTTCCAGCACATGTTTACAAATTATGAAGTTATTTTGCATGGTGTATTTGCTGCCTCTGACATGAGCTGCATGGTGATCTTCCTGCTGATTGATTGACAGCGTGAAAACTTTGAGCATGAGATTTGTGATGATTCTCAGTAAAGGCCCTTCTCGGTAAAGAAAATTATGCTTCCCACTGGTAAAGGCTGATCATCATGTGGTGACCCAGAACAAGGGCAGACGACACACTCGCTCCACAGACACAAACCATACACTGTTCTTGGCCCTGAAGAGCAAATGAAAAGACACAAGGACACACCTGAATCAAACAGCTTCTGGGAATCTGCATGATGGTTCCCATACACTGGGCAAGTCCAAGCAGCTTCAGGGCTTCTGCAATGGTTTTTAGTTTTGCTTGTTAAGTGGAAACAATAGTGAAAGGAGCCTCTCTCTTTAACATAAGACTCAGGACTCTGTGAGCCCCTGCGAGATGGCCACCAACAGAGCACTCAAAAGCAGCCATCAGACCAGATTTTCTCCATGTAAAGAGAAGATCTTCAAACACTGGTTGTGTTAGGGCTCGCTGAGGGCATGAGGAATCCTTCACACCCAAGACTCGGTCATTTAGCATCTCGCAAAAGGAGCGCTCAGCCAGGCCAGGTAGGTTATCCACAGATGTCTTGCAGGTAGGCTGTGTGAGAGCCGTGTGGCTGGAAGATTCAAAGAAGGACAGAGTGGGAGATTATGGTTGGATTTGCAAGTCACATTGTGCTGGGAGAATCCATCAATCAGCTCCCCCAAACAAACTCCCCCTAAAGCCAAAAATGGTTAGTCTCCAGAAAAAACAGTAACATGGGTTGCAAGCAGATGATGGCTAGAGATGACACAAGGGAGGAGCCCCTGGCCAAGGACAAGGAAGGACCACTCCTTCAGCAGTAGCATAGCCTAACACTGCCTGAAGTCCACCATGAAGCCACAGTTTTTTTCACATTCAAAGAGGATTTGTAACTGTGGTTCCATTACAGCCAGGCTCAGGGTTTCTGAGAGGCTCTGATTCGGGCCCAGGACGGGATCAAACAAACCTAAGCTATCCCTGGATGCTGTGTTTCTAAATCCTGACTGGTTTTCAGACTTCCATTGCATTGATTTAACCAACATCCATGCTCCGAAAGTACTTTCCATTAAGAAAATCAGCAGATTTTTTTGTTTGCATCTCATTTGGTTGTTGTGGGGGATGAGTTAGGGAGGTGGCTATGAAAAGGTCTGTATTTGGGAAGCATTTTCTGAACATGTAAAAGAATAAAACGCCTCCAACCAGAAAAAAAAATCCTTTGGTTGTTGAGGTCAGGGATACAGAGAGATGCATTCTGGGTCCTCTTCCTCATCCACTGTTAATCAGAATGAACTGGAGCTTTTCCACTTTGTGCTTTAGACTTGGTAAGTAAGGGTGCGCAAACATCCTTCTCCAGGGACTTGATTTCAGAACTCTCTTCAATTTGTTCTTTTGTGCATACTTTCAGTCACTGCCAACCATTTCTTTTCACCCTTCCCCTTTCAAGGTCTGATGGGACATCTTCTTCAATTTCTGCCTTTCTAAGGAGTTGGCAGTCAGCATCTTGATCCCTGTGGTCCCAGAGTAAGTTCAGTGATCCTCCTTCTGCCCCAGCTTCTCCTCATTAAGAAACGCTCCTTTTCACTGCAGCTTTTTGCTGACTATTGCTTTGCAGGAGTTTAACAATTGTAGAGGTTGATGATTTTTTTCCCTGCTTGCCAAAACCCAAAACACTTAAATGTTTGCCTTGCCTCTCACAATGGAAAAAACCCAGCATGCTAAGACGTGGCTTTGGGAGTTCAAAACCCAGGCAAGAGGAGATTGCCAACATTTTAAAGTCACGCATTTCCAAAACAGAGTGAAAAGCAATTCTGTGATGATCTGTATTTTATTATCCTTCTTATGATTTGTGCACCAGGGGGGATAGAAGGGACATTTTCTCTCTCTTGGATTGGCCAGAATAATTCATAGCACTTTTTAAAATCAATCCTGCTTTTCAGCAGCTCAGCCTGGAAGTGCTGTCAGATCTTACAAAATAGAGTTGTCAGAGACCTTGAAAAGCCCTTTATCCAGCCCCAGGGTGTAATCAAAAATACCTACATAATCTCTGATTGATCTTTTGGTAGCCTAATCTACTAAAAATGATTACGCTGCATTAGACTTCAAGCCCCTCCTACTTCTGTATACCTGCCTTCATGCGTCACAGGCTGCTCGTGCTGGAGGACAGACCTCCTCGATATAACCCAGTCCATGATCAAGTTTTGATTCTGTCCACCACCTTCTTAAATTCCAGCTTCATTACGTACCTGGAGCAGGAGGTTTATTCTTAAGACTTGGGTTTCCTTTAGTGAAAGCAAAATACCAAAAGATATGCATGTTTGGTTCTCCGTAATTGCATTCCCCCTGTGGTTCTGCTTTGGTACTGGATGGTTCTGGAGGTGCAAAGACAGCTACTCTTAAACTTTTTTTAAACATTTTTTTTTAATCAGAACGGATGATTTTCTAGAATCTGAGAGGCTGTACAGGTGCCAAACTAATAAAGTTTTCAAAGACAATATTTCTGAACTCCTGGGTAAGGACTTTCTTTGCTCACGTTCTGAATGCCTGGATGCCACTTCCTAGAGGGCAGCCAAGCCACAAAAGGTCCAACTATGGGTTTAAGAAAAGGGAGTGACCTTAGTAATCCCCACCTTTCTTGCCCTCTTTTTTCCATATAGGTGAAATAGAAATAAATAACATACCAGAGACTGGAGATGCTCTGGCTGGACGGGCTGTCAGTCCCAATCAAGTGAGGAAATGTGTTCAGAGTGAACAACATAGGCCTAGAATCTGCTAATTAACACTTATTAATTAACACTTAAAACTTCACTGGAAGCTTAGAATTCAGGGTTTTTTCTGCTCCTTGTGCAAAGTTGCAAAGTCCTGTGTTTACTTAAACGGATTCATTTAATTCCAGTGCTGAATGATGGCAAAGGTGAAAATCTCGGCAGTGCCAATAACTGAAACTGTCCTGCTCCAGCAAAGTTCCCTCCCTTCAGCAGCCCACATCCCTCACTGTCCCACAGAGGTGACTGCTCACATCATGGTGGAGAATTTTGCAGTAGGTGACTCTTCAGCCATATCCACCTGCACAATGGAGAGTTTGCCCAAGAGTAGACTTGGTTAGCAAGCCTAAAATACCTCCAAGTAATCACCAGTGTCTATTTGTGTGTAAGATTGTCATTGCATTACAACCAGCAGTTCTGAGAAAGGTTAATTACTTAGATAAATTGAAAAATCTATGTTCATCTACAAATGGACATAAAATGAAGTCTCAATTATTATAATTTATTTACACTGTCAACTTAGATGAAAGCATGTTCAAAAATATTACTGAAAGCTGGGGCCCTGGGGCCTGATT
This sequence comes from Neomorphus geoffroyi, assembly GCA_033558235.1. NCBI lineage: Eukaryota > Metazoa > Chordata > Aves > Cuculiformes > Neomorphidae > Neomorphus > Neomorphus geoffroyi. Next base: position 37,172,139 of record JAUMJM010000004.1, read on the forward strand.
CTTCAAAGCCTTAATGTTCTTACCCTCCAAGTGGCAGCATTTGAGTTAAGTGGGTAAAGAGAGGATAGGACTTTTGTTCTGCTGAGAAATAAAATTGAGCTCATACAAGAACGAAATGCTTAAAGAATTCCTTCCTTGACCCAAATTCTTGCATATTTGATTTGGGTAGTCTAGAGCATTTTTGTGTTACAGTAAATTCATAGCAAATATAAATAGACACTTCCATATATTTATTACTCCAGAGAGACTTGTAGATGGATTTCACCTCACTTACCATACCACAAGCAAATTGTATTGAAATCCTTCCAAGATCTGAAATGATATGTTTATAAATTCTCCTTATTGAACTCTTGGCCTCAAGTAACTTTATTATAATAAAACATTTAGGTGTTTATTTTTTTTATTTATTTATTGAAATGCATTCTGTTTACTGCAAGAAAAGTGGCAGCAATTTGTAATTTCATATTCATTCCCTGATTTTTATGCTTCAAAACAATCATAAAGCATAAATGCACCAAATAATATAATTACACCCCATGGTATCAGATATGTAATGAATTTCTGCGTGTGCTGTTGTTTTCATTATGCTGATTTACAGCCACTTGAATGCACACAGTCTTCTTAAACAACTTAGAGCTGATTGTTCTGGAACTAGACCCAACTTGAGTTAATGTACTGGACCTTTCCCATCTTTCAGGGAAGTTTTCTAAACCCCTCTGGGGGCAAACAATCTTGAATTAAAGTGTTTAGGTTATTCAACATACAAATTATACTCTAGCTACTGAAACAAATGGCTCAAATGTGGTGAAAGTAAAATCAACACCACTGAAGCTGGAGACAAGCAAGCAGTGAGGGCCTCCAGCATCCATAGGCATATCAGTGTCTTGGAAAACATACATCAGTCTTGAATTCTTAAGAATTCCTGGTGCACTCAAGGTAACTTTGCTTGAGGATTTGCTTTTAATGATGATGCAATTCTAGTGATACTGTCCATTATTTACATTCATGTGCAATAGCCTGACAGAATCCTTTTTAACAGTGGCTCTCTGGTTGCTATGTGCAGGCAGAAATGGATGCAGCGTGAAAGCCTTGCCACAGGAGAAGAGAGCTTTCCAACAAGGTTAGGGTTTTGACCAGTGCCCTGGATCTCCAGAGGCTGGAGGAAGGAGATGCATTGGAACAGAGCCAATATCAATGTACCTGCTATGCTTCCAGGAGATAGTTGTGTCCTTTAAATAGCAGAAGAAAAAAAAGGCAAGTTTATATGTCCCAGAGAGAAATCAATGTCACTAGCAATCCCTGAGCCCTGTTAAAGAAAAGTGGTACCCCAAGCTTTCACTTTGTTTTCACTGCTAGAGGTGTAGCCCAAGGATGGACCACCACACCCCAGCACTCTGGGATGCTATTAAGTCCCCAGCATCCCTGCTGTGTGCAGAGCCCTTCCTCACCCCTCCGAGCTGCCCATGCTCATCAGCTCGGGATAACACGAAGCAACACTGGTTTCCAAGTTACAGGGATGCTTTTTTAAACGTTATTCAGAGATTCCTCACCCTGATCAGCATGACACTAAGCCAATGACTGTTCTAACAGTGATGAAAGCAAATTTGCTGGTTTAGTGGCAAGCTTGGGAAGCCAGGTATGAAACATAACTAGAAAACACCCCACAAAACCTTGTGGACCTCACGGCAACCATGGAACACGCCAGGAAGGAGCTCTGTCTTTTTCCCCTCGAGCATCACCTTGTTTCGCTGCCGCAGGCAGGTGCTGCCATTGAGTTCCTCTCCATCTCCCCCCATTTCATCATGACAGCTCTGAGCAGCAGCCACTAACATTGCACTGCATGCAACAGGGTGACAAAATCTCTCTGATTCATTCCCAAATCTACCTTTTCTCACTCAACACCCTCTGCTCCTCTTTACTGCCCAGCACTCAGCATCCTCAGAGGACCAACCCCCTGAAGCTACAAAGCAATAAATGTCAGCAGTGACTGTAGCAGGAGCTAAAACAAGTGCTGCATTAGGGTTTGCTGCCAGAAATGTGGCTGGAATTACTACAACTGTTATCTCTTTTAATCTTATCTCTTTTACAGGCTCTCTCACCAGCCTCCCAGTGAGCTGTAAGTATTGTAATGACATCAATTAGGTGTCCATTAGTATTGCAGATATCACTTTTCATGCAGCATTATGAAGATACGGAAGTATAAAATGTCAATATTTTCTTTCCCTGCATTATGTTAATCATGCTGTAAGTTGCCACACTAACGGCCTTCACAGAGGCTGTGATATTTATGCTGATTTAACATTTACAAGCCGCCAGTCTGCCTGGGCACTGCGCTTCACACAAACACATGTGAAAGGCTAATGGGCTGAACTGAAAAATGTGTCTGACTTAAGTAATTTTCTAAACACTTTAAACACATTAGGACACTTACACTGCTTTGTAGACACAAGGTCTGGTCCTATTTGCTGTCAAACTGGTGGCAAAATTCCCACTGACTTCTGTGAGATGCAGCTCACTCTGCCTTAACTAAATAAATGTGCAATAAGTGTGCAATAAATGTACAAGGTGCAGAACTCCTTCCAACCCACAGCAGAGAACTCACAAAGTACCAGATGCATGGGAGATAGGACCAGCTGGGCTGAGAGCCTGCAATGCTGAGGAGATGTTTGCAGAACAGCAGCATTTGGAGTAGGTTTTGTTTCTCCACTGTTCTTGGGGTAGGTCCCACAGTATCCATGTCATGTGCCAGCTGCGTCATAGATACTTAAAATTACATGAAGTGAGCCCTGCCATCCAGTTATTCATACTGTGATGCCCTTCTAGGCTTAAGGCTGGACTAAATGGACACCTGCCGTGCTACTCAGCTATGATACACATGCAGCGTTGGTTGAACAAGTGGATGGGGGCACAGGCAGGAACATTTTCATGAACTTCACACTGCAAGGAGATAAGAGAATGGGATGTATCAACTCACCCCCTTCAAACATTAATTTTCTGCTTAAACAAGGGGCTACTTAGAAAAGGCGTTGAGTGACTTCACCATCAGCTTTTCCTTCCCATCAACATCATCTTGCCAACTCTCATTCCAGTTCTCCAACCACCTTCCCCTCTGCTTTATGTCTCCGTAGAGTCCCCAGAGCATCACTCTCCTCATTCTTCACCTCTCTCCTCCGTCTACAGAAAATTGACCAAAGCAGAGGCAGCTGCCACCATGCTGACCATGCTGTCCTTTTGCCCCTTCAGACACTGTTGTGTTACCTTCATAGACATCTGCTGTTCCCCATCTTTGGCAGCTTTCTGGGCCAGGAGAAATTGTGTAGGCATGTGTTTGCTCAGCACCACATGCTGCAGGGCTTGCTCCACCTTGGGATCTTGGAGGCCGGATGGAGCACGGTAGCTGCTCCCGCTGCTGACAAGAGTGTGTAATCGAGAAGACTGTTTGTCTCTTTTAATAAAAGAGTAATTTCTTTTGGCATTGTTTGGTCTAAATGTCAGTATCATCCTCATTTTGCAGCAGTTCTTTCCTATAGTCCTGACATGATAACAATGTCGTCTTAATCTTGCATGGAAATTTCTTCTCAGTGTCCATTGGTCTCCACTGATTTATGTGGACAGTGCTTTCTTGTGTCACTGTGAACTGCTCTCCATAGATTTTCTGTGTCATTGATTTGCCATCATCTCCACAATCCAATACAATTTGCCTCCACTTGCATTTGATATTCTCATGTTGACACCAAAGACCTGCATCACTAATATTGTATTAACATCATTCCGACATGGCAACAAATCCTCACGCTAATAACATTTACTGATGATAACTCACCATAATGCAGTTACCAGTCATTTGCTTCCAGAGGATTAAGTATTTGGATTTGACATCCAGATATCCTCTCCAAAGTGTTTCTGTTGATCATACCCTGCAATACAACTTCCTCTCTAAAGGCGTAATAACAACTGCAATAACAATAATTTGATAGATTGGATTTTCAAAGACCTTTGCAAGAAAATATTTAATTCTCACAACAACCTAGGCAAAATATAAACTTCTCATTCCACATCAGAACAAGCTGTAGAGGTTTTTGAGTTTGCCATGTGAAAAACTGGGAGAGGATCCTTGTAGTAAGCAATAGCCCAAGGGCCATGCCAGTTATGTGGAAGAGTCACAGTCTATCCACTCCTCTACCTGACCCAGACAGGGTCCGGATGGCTGCCCTGACCTGTTGGCCATTACCCATCCAAGGCTCTCATTTTTTGCTACAGCCAGAACTCCTGGCTCAGGCACTAGCAATCTCTCTCAACAAAATTTAATCAGTACTGATATGTTCCCATGAAAAGTTTCAGTTTCAATAAATCAGCATTTTCCAAGAGAAAAAACATCTGGTTGGAAGACTCCCAGCCCACTCACATCTCTGCTATCAGCTACAGAAAGTCAATACTATTCTCCATCATCATGATCACCTCTACACTCCAATTTTTTAAGAAAGAGAAACTCAGTTCCTGATAAAGAATACGATTTTTTTCAGAAGTGCCCGAATGATTAAAGACCCCAGCAGTTTCACAGAACATCTGTTCCAAAGTCACTTGCAAGCTTTTGAAAATCCCAGCCCCACACAGCAAAATCCTACCGTCCACACTGTGGTCAGAAGAGAAACTTTAGAATGTTCTCCTGGCCAAGGTGTGGGTAGGACAGCAAATCCGAACTTTTTGCAAGCCACACTGGTGGACGTGGCTCTTCTTTCCCCTTAACAGCCATGTGTCACCCAACCTCAGTTCCATTCCATGATTTGAACTACTCAAAGCTCCTACAGGCCCCCGTTGCAAAAGGAGACGTTGGGGCCATTACCCACAGGTGCAATTAAGCAAACTGCATTGAGAAGGCTCTTCCAAGCTCAACCAGCAGAAGTTATGTGTGAAACTGCTCCTCTGTATACTGACCATTAACGGAAGACCCAAAGTAGCCAAGTATTTAACTCCAGTAGTAAACTTGACATACTCATAGCCAACTGAGGAATTCTGGGGGGAAAAAAAGGATTTTCTGAGTTGCCCACACCGCCTGTTGTCTTGCTGAACCAATCTATTCAAGCAGAGATCTTTAGGAAAGCTCAATATTAAATTGTCATTTTGTCAATAAAATGACATTTCATCAATAGTACATCGAGGTGGGCAAATGTTTCTGCATAATTAATTCAACTGATGCATTAAGAAATGTTATACATAATATTAATCAAAAAGCACTGTCAATATAAGGACCATATATAAACCCAGCTAAGAAAACTATAAACCTCTTTGAAAGCTAAGCTCTTTTTTCCAAGATGATCCTTCACCTACAGAGATATGGATTCTGCTATTGAAAATGCAATTAAGAAAATAGCATGGTGGTCTGTAGAAATATATTATTCAATTCCCTAAACCATTTCCTTATCCGCAGGGCTTTACTGGGACCTGAACTTAAGTTGTACCATTTGATACACAGAGATCACTGAGACCAGAACCTTAAAGGAAACCGGATTTGTGGTTCTTGGGAAATTCCACAATTTTTATATTTGGGGTTGCTATGAATAAAAAAAAATTGAAAAAAGTTGTAAAACTTTCTGAAAAGCTATGGCTTTGGAAATGCACTGTCTACTCAAGTGAAAGCATTTTCTTGCAGTTTGGATTGAAATGCTTTGCTGTGTAAAATTGTTACGAAGTCAATTCTGCAATGAAAATGAGAGTATTCAATCCTAGGACTGTCAGAAATTCCTCTCCAAGAAATTGCTAAGTGCAGCGGCAGCTGATCGCGTGGGATATTGACACCGCTGACCTCTCCCTCTCGATGCTGACATCCTTTTTGCATGGCGATCTCCAAATGTTGCCTCTCACTTCCCTGCTACGTCTCCCCATCTCCTCATCACAGATCTGCACCCTTTGCCCATCCTCATCCTCCCAATCCTTCCTCACCTCCCGCCACCCTCTCCCTCCTTCCAGTTCCTATGCCACTGCAGTTTTAGCATCTCTGTCTCTGCAGTCCCCTCACCTGCCTGCATCATGTCCTGCTCTGGATTTCCCTGCAAGCCCTCGTTGCAGGTGCGGTACCCACGATGCTTGGTGAGCATCACTCCCTTGGCTCCATGCCGCCACCAGCTCCTTAGTCAGCCCATTTCCCTTGCTATGATCAGGTCTGACACCTTGCTCCTCCAGTACCGGCTGCTGCAGCCCATGGGAGGCAGAAAAACCAATGACAGGGAGGGAAATCCTGCTCAGATCCTGACCAGGGTTATTTCTGGAGCAAAGGCAGTTCCTGGGAAATGCAGCTAAGGAGGCTGTGCAGCTCACAGAGGAGCCACTTTTGAAAGTTTTATGATTTGGCAAAGGTTGGGTTTGTGGGATTGATAACAAGAGGTGTGCCCCATGCCAGGGGAGCCTGATCCACACCAGCTGTGGCCGTAAATCATGGCTCAGTGGGTTTGCAGCCACCCTCACTAGGAAGACTTTAAACCAGGCGAAGCAATGACTTTATTTCCTAACCTCGGTCTTGGAAATGGCTAAGCCTTTTTTACTGACTTGAAAAAAGAAATCCATCCAGTATTTTAGCTCAGGAATTTCACCCTGAGTTCATCAAATGTGGTGAAATTTGAAGCAAGTAAAAACAGGTCTTAGAAGGAGTATTTGAGGCATATTTATTTACAGACAAAATCAGCAGCTCTGCCAGGAGCAGCAATAATTCAGGCAGGGTAAGTACAGTATCACTCTCAGTCCTTAGAAAGAAACCATAGTGTAAGGCTTAAGGGAACAAAGCAGCAGCATCAGTAGAAACGGTGCTGAATTTTATATTGACAATATATATGAAAATTTTCATAAAATTTCCAATCATTTTATTTGCGTGGTTCGTTCTACCACATAACACCTGCGCTGTAATCAGCAGAGCTGCATGAGCAAAACAAATCGGGTCTGCTCTTAAAATTAAGCATTTTATTCTGAAGTCAATAATATGAACTACTATTTTCTAGCCTTATATAAATAAGATCATGTTCTAGAAATTTTCATCAGAGATGTTATTAATTCCATTACCTTCTTGTAATTATTTCCTATCCTTAACAAGGAAAATTGATGCTACAAAGTGTTATGTGTCTGCAGAAAATTATAGGTGCCACAACAAGTTGCCGTGTTCTGCACAAATAAGCCAGGAAAGCAGAGAAACCACTTAGATTTATCTATTTTATTTGTGTTTGATATTTTCAGTGTGTCTGCATTTTAAATGTATTTTAATGTAAAGGTTAATGGAGTTTTAATAAAGGGCAGATGGCCACTCTAATTGCAGAACACCCAGCATACTCTTTTAAAAACCTCTTTAGCTGGCTAGACAGATATTAATAATTCTGAATGCCATTAGAAAAAGTAGAGGTTTGAATCAAATGATTCTTCAAAGTTAAATTTATTATTAAACCAAAACTGCAATCATTGCATACATTTTGTGAAGAAAAATTGTATTATCAATATATTTCCCATCAAGTGACCCTGTGAACTCTCTGTTATCTATTATCTATAGCTAAATTATATATACTAAAGCACCAGATTTTGAACTTCCTATTATATATATTGTCTTTTATGCAGATGTCAACTTTCAGTCCTTTTTTCTTTATAATTCTCTAAACATTTCGCTAGTTATGCAGTCTTCTCCCCGCTTGACTAATTTGATCTTTTTTTGCAAAAGCGTGATTCCTGGGTCACATAACATTATGCATGCACATCGCGATCCCTGGTATGTGTCTTAAAAAAAGAAGAAAAGAAGGAAATAAAAAGCATGAGCTATTTTGTACTGGGCTCCATGCCAAGCAGATCCTCCTGCCTCCAGAAAATACTCTGAAAGCAAACCGTATCTATGAATATCTGCAGAGCAGCCGGTTCACTAGGAGTGGAAGGTGGCCAAATGCTGCGCGGGAATGAAGAAGCCACAGGTACAGATCCTGTGAGTTTTTAGCACCAAAACAATTTAATTCTTTGAGCATTTAAAGTCAAGAACTTCAAAGTCCTGCTTAAAGCCCCAGGAGCTCTGGTGTGGATCTGAAGTCACAGCAGAGTAACCATGTAACATCTGAAATATTTTAAACTGGACAGCAGTTTTCTGCTTTGGAAATTATTTCTACAACCTCTTCCTGCCCCTGCTGCAGACCCCTCTGCATAAGCCCATGTAGACCATAACCATCACAATCACCCTTCGAAATTACCAGTTACATTAACAAGGTTTTGAAATATTGGCTGGAATGCGGTTTGGGGCTCTACAATGGAAAAGAAGTAAGTTTTATATCATTTATGAATGGACATTAATCAATGTTAAATCACAATGAGACTCTTATGGAACCACATATTACAATCTCCTAAATCGCAAGAGGAACTTGCCATGATTAATATTGCTAGGATGACATTTGATACAATTAATAGTGGGAGCGGTTCACATTTAGGTTTTACCACAATTAGGTGCTTTTTCAGAGCCCAGCATGGAGGATGAACCTTTGGATCCCAGGCCAGGAAACAATAGTATTTGTCACATTATTAATCTGCTCTTATGATTCATCTTTTATCCCTCCTGACATTTATGTTGTTCCTCTGACATGCACACTGGAGATCTAAATGGTCCCAGAGAAGAACAACATGAAGGTGGAGACAGTTTTCATGTGTCTCCTGAAGAGGCAGCAGATATCCCACTCCATTCACATGAATCTATTATTTCTCCAAATAATTCCTCTAAAATCAGTTGCAAGAAGCCTGGCCCAGTTAGAGACGGAGTCCCACGGAAGCAAGGCTGGAGACCGAGGCTGAGACCACCTGAATCTCAAAAGCTCGAGGTCTCCAAGATCTACAGCCCCGAGGACCTCCTGGGGCCCTCCAAATTGTTGGATCCACAAAGTGGATTGGGGGCAGCAAAGCACAACTCTGCCTGTCACAGGGGTGACTGAGCCCAGCTTTTCTCTGCCCAAGCCCACAGCTACCAGAGAGATGTTCGGCATCATCCCACATGTGGGTGGGAGGCAACTTCTCTGTCCCAGAGGTTTAAGCACAGGTAAGTGAGGGGCCACCCAAAAAGCCCATAGAGATGGAGGATATCCCAGGCACCTGCGTACAGACACGGGATCTGAGACACACCCAAGTCCCCCAAGCCCTCATGCACTGGAGGGTAGAATGGAGTAGGCTGGACCAGGGAGGAAGCACCAGCTGAGGGATGAAGAACCAGGACACCTGGGGTGTTTGCATCCATCTGCTTCAAGGAGGTGCCTCAGATGAAAGGGGCAGCAGGGAGCAGAGCATGTCCCCCTCAGCCCAGCCCCTCTCTGAAGCCAGCCTGCTCCTGGGGGGCTGCTCCCTCAGCTTTGTGTGTATTCAGATGTCCTCCTGTGGGCTTGTGGGGTCCCCCCTACACCTTGCAGCCTAGGAACAGAGCCAGCTCACGGAGCCTGAAGGTGGGACTGCAAAGAGTCTGCAGGTCCTCTGGCTGGGGTGGAAGGGCTGTGCTGGGGCAAGGTTGGCCCTAGCAGGAGGACTTCAGTGAGGTGACCCCCACGGGCCACCCTGTCTTTTAGGACAGTCTTTGGGGGTCTTTCCCACAGGGTAGAGGGGAGCAGAGAAGGTGAAAGAGCAATGGGCTCCCGATCTGCCTCTGATACAGGAGGGACATCCGTGACCCCCTCCATCCCCAGCACATGATTGGGGTGGTACTTGGGGTGGTCTGCAGACCACTCCATCCAGGAGGTGGCTGGTTATTTAATATCGTTATCTGTATTTAAAAAAAAAAAATAAAAACAATTATATATTTATATACATACATATATTTATTTTTATATATTATACATTTTATATACATTTACCTGTATTTTAATCTATTTAATATATATTTATATCTGTACCTATATTTAATACCTGTTATTGCCTCTCTAGGATCCTGCCTGGGACAGGCAGTGCGGGGTGTCCCCCAGCACAGCCTGTGCGAGGGGAGCCCCAAAAGGGTTTTGCAGCCCCCAAAGCGCCCCGGGGCGGTACTGGGGGGGAAAAAAACAAACTCGCAGCTTTTCCCCAAAGCTACATGTTTTGTCCTTAACCCTTCGTTTCTTTGCAGCGCCGGGGGAAGGCGCAGCGCAAGGGATTTTTAGGATCCCGCGCAGCCCCCGGTCCCGGTCTCAAGCGCGTAAAACACTCGCAGAGTTTCCAAATGATGCATTTAAGGCAGATGTTTAAGACGTATAAGAGAAGGAGTAGTTAAAACCCACATTATATAGTTCTGCCTAGACTAAAATTGCACGCGCTGACCCATATATTTTAAACTGTAAACGGACTCCAGTCATTTAAAATATTGCAACGTCGATAGGACTAATTAATTGGAAATAAGAAACGAAAGAATACAATTAAACGAGGAGAGAATCATTTTCTAATTTAATAGCGGGACATTTATAAAGATCACAAGCTAAAAGGCATCCAATGATCCTATCGACGGAGTGTTAAATCAGCGCAGCTGGAGGTGGGGGCACGGTCTCGGCTCCCATCCTCATCATCCTTCTCTTCCCCATCTTCATCCTTCTCCTCCCCCTCTAGGATGCCGTTTCCACCCCGAACCACACGGATGCCCCTGAGCAGCATCTCCCCGTCTGCGCGGTGCCCTCAGCTATTGTGATATTTTATTAGCCCCCATTTCCTAGGAATAATTTATTGCGATAAAACAGACACCCGAGGTCCTCTTAAATTGTCTTTTCATAATGAATAAATTTAAACTGGCTAATTAATATATAAACTAACCCAATTTGTCAGGTTGATTTGTATTTTAGTTAATTGTGAAAGTAATTACCACATGGGCAAATTAACAGCTTTCTGGAAATGACCAAGGCAGGGTTTTTATTTCCTTCCTGGGTGAAGAAAATTCATTTTTCCCAGCTCTTGATGTGATGAATAAAAGTCATAAATCTGGGTGATTGGTGCAGGCAGAGTCTAAATGGCTTCATATTTCATTTTAGGTTTAATAGAAATATTCATGCTCTGTTTTAATGAAATTAAATTGAAGGGGGGTGGACTGAGAGGCTGTCGGTCGGGGCTTAAAGGGGCAGCGCACATTTGGTGGGCTTTTTTGTTGTTTTCTTGCGGATGAGCAAAAAAAAGGCAAGCTTTCGTTATTCCAGACAAACCGCGTCTGAGGAGGGAATGGCAGCAATAGCGGAAATATGTTTAATTCTTTTTTTTTTTTTTCTTGAAGTTATCTTCAGAGAAAGTCCAAAGAGATCCAGGCAAAACTTTTGGAAGATGGTTTGTAGAGGGGGGAAAAATCACAAACAAAAAAAAGCCGAAGGGGAACAAAAACCCCAACCTAAAATCAAGTATCCCGCCTCTTAATGCAAGGACAGCTTTTTTCCCCCAAATGCGGGGGTTTGGAGTAAAGAAAGATTTTTGGCAGTCCGTTTACAGACCGGCCCTTCTCTTCAGGACTGATATCTCGGAGTGCACGAAATGCCCTTCTCCTGGGAGGGATGCGCAGAGGTGCCCCTCCGAGCACCCAGCTGATGGGGATGGGATGCAGTGTTTGGGACCTGCCCGATCCTTTCTCCTTTCCCGGACGAAAGAAAAAAGTTTGACAATGCGTGGGCATTTTCCAAGTGCCCGAAGCTGGTTCTGCCAGCCTGAATAGCCGGAGGGGCTTGTTTTCTCCCCAGAAGCGCCGGAAAAACCCCGACCCCCCCGCAGTCCCGGGACCCGCCCGCAGCCGCTCCGTAATGGATCTGATCTGTGACTTGTTGATTTCCCCTGAGCAAATAAGGCTTTGATGCAGTCCCGGCGAGAGTGGTTAGCTGATGAATTGACAAAAACTAATCAGCTTTATTGGGAAACAGGTTAAGGGCAGCAGAGTGTCAATAATTCTCCGCCTGACCCCCTCATCCATTAAGCGCGGCAGCCTGATTAGACCGAGAAGACCCTGTGCTTTTTGCACTGAAATTGCTTTCATAAACTCACCATTATTAGCAGTCAATGCAAGCGGCTAATTTAGAGGAGACATCCCGAGGATGTCACATTTATCAGGGAGGTTTATGTATCATTATCTCATTTACAGAATGTCGCAGTGTAATATGTGTTTTTGGCAATAACGCTGGCTCCGCGCCTGCGTTCTGTAGAGGTTTTGGAGGGACCGGCCAGTTTGGGGAGGAGGGCAATTTAGAGGACTGAGACTCCGCCACCGTGCAGTCCGTTCCCACCGTGCAGCCCCGCAGCTCCGCGGCCGCCCCGGATTTGCCCCACGCTGCCCCTCGCCCCGGCTTTTCAAAAGGCGAGATAGGGATCTGTTTGCCCACGGCTGGGGGAGCTGAGGGGCTCAGCTGAAAGGGGACCACCCGGAGGGGTCGGAGGAACGCGCTTCTTGCGCTATCTCCGCCGAGATAACCGCGCATTGTTGGCTCCCGGGCAATATACTGGATCAACACAGGTGCGGGAGCCGCGGGGAGTTCAGCCGGCCGGGGTGCCCTGCGGCACCTGGGCGGGGGGGAAACACACGGACCGGGGTGGGGGGAAGAAAGCAAATAAAAAGAAAAAAGGAGAAAAAACATAAAAAATTAAAAAAATAATTTAAAAAGAAAAAATAAGAGAGAAAGAAAGAGAGAGAGAAAGAGAGAGAGAAAGGGAAAGAAAGATAGAAAGAGAGGGAAAGAGAGAGAAAGAAAGATAGAAAGAAAGAGAGACAGAAAGGGAGAAAGAGAAAGAGACAGAAAGGGAGAAAGAGAGAGAGAGAGAAAGAAAGAGAAAGAGAGAAAGAAAGATTGGTTTTTTTAAAAAAAAAAAAAAAAAGAAAAAAACCCAACCAAACAAAAAAGATTTAAAAAGAAAAAGGAAGAGAAAGGAAAAAAATTGTACTCGATTGAAAAAGGAAACCCCCTGAACATCGAAATCCTTCTCTCATCACTAAATATTTCCCCCGCCGGAGGGCAGGCAGCCCAGGTGCGGTCAGGAGGGTCAGGCGGGCGGTGGCCGGGTTGGCCCCGCTGATGCTCCCGAAGGGCTACGTGGGGATGGAGGGGCCGGGCCGCGGCAGCGCCGCTCGGAGCCGCGGAACGGGTGCTCGCGGGCAGCCGTGGAAGCTTCTCCACGCATTCCTCTGTCACGCGATGTCTGCGTGCGGGACGAGCCGGAGGGTGCGGGGCGCTCCGGGAGCGTGTGATGGATGGGGACACGCGTCCCTACCCATGTCCTGGGCTCTCATTCCGCTGCAGCTCCGCTCCTTCCTCCCCCAGACTGCACCAGGAAGGGGCTACAAAGGGGTCTCCGTATGCACGAACAACCCAAACACCTGGATGTGGCACTGGCTCTGCCTAGGGTTGACAGCCGTGTTCCCAACGGGCTGGACATCCCCCTTGCCCGCGGCTCGTTCATGGAAGAGAGATGACCCTCAGCCCTCCCGGGTTGCAAGTGGGAGGGGGCAGGTGGGGTTGCGAAGTCGGTCATGGGGACAATTCCCAGTTCAGGACCCTCGCTGCCGCTGTTCGTAATCCCCATCCTGCTACTTGGTGTTCCCTCTCCTCCCGCGGAGTTTGGGGGGCACCGGTGCCGCCTGTAGGAACGCCCCGGGGTCCCCGCAGCATGGGGGCTGTGCCCGGTGCGTATCGGGGATCCCTGTGCGGATCTGAATGCATCGGCCCTGCTTGTGTGTGGGGCACATCTGTGCGGGGGGAGTCTGTGCCACGCTGTGCCACGAGTGTGAGTGTATGCGGTGGTGCCTAAGCTGTACAGGTGCATCTGTCCATCTGCTGTGTTTGTGTCTGTTGCAGTTGGATCTATCTGGTGCAGTCGTGTCTGTGTGTCTGCCCTGTTTGTGTCTACTCTGCTTCTGTCTGTGTGTCTGCTGCAGTAATGTCTGTCTGCCCTGCTTGTGTTTGCTATAGTTGCGTCTGTGTGCCTGGGCTCGTGTTTGTAGTTTGTGTCTGTGTCTGCTCTGCTTGTCTATGGTTGTGTCTGTGCGTCTGCTCTGTTTCTGTCCGTCTGTCTGCTGCGTGTGAGCGAGCGTGTCCAGAGACTCCAATCGGGAAGGTCAAGGATTAAAAGTCAGTGCATGAGGGAAGGAGAATATCAGGACAGAGTAAAGGGTGCAATCTGTGTGTGTGTATGCGCACGCCCCGCAGAGATGCTCTGGCCCCCTTCTCCACGGACCAAAGCTGTCGGATATTTTGTTGGTTATGTTGGCCTCCGCTTCTCTAGTCTTTCCCCTCTATCCTCTTATTTTCGCTTTTCTCTCTCTCTCTTTTCCATTCCTTTCAGTTTTTCCATTCCACCCCAGGGGCCGGGGGTGGGGGGCAGCGCATCCCTGTCGCGGTGGCACCGGCAGCACCGGGAGCGCCCAGTCCCGCGACACCGGCGCTTCCTGCAACGCTTCCTGCGTTCTCCCGAGGACTGGCAAAGGCTCTCTGGAGGCAGAGCATGTCTACCTTGGCAGCAGCCTTCGTGCCACAGCCTGACCTTCCCCTCACATCGCCTTTGCGGGGTACCCGCCTTCCCCCCGCCGGGGAGGCGTGGCGAGGGAGCGACCCCGGTCTTTCCCTTTGCTGTTCGGGCCTGTTTGCGTGAGATAAGCCAGTGTAATAACATTATTGACAAAGCCGGGGTTGGGGGGCAGGCTTGACTCCCTGACCCGCAGGTGTTTATTCGTTCCGACTCGTTAAAAGGCGGTCAGCAGCACGTTTATGGCAAATCATAGAATGCCAGATTGGAAGGGATCTGAAAGATCATCTGGTCTAACATTTTTAGGTGATGCATAGTTTAAATGAGGTGGCCCAGCACCCTGCCAAGCTGAGCCTTGAAAGTGTCCAGTGTAGGTGAATCTACCACTTCCATGGGGAGATTATTTCAATGTTTAACTGTTCCCAAGGTGAAAAATTTTCTTCTGGAATCCAATCGGAATCTCCCTAGAAGCAACTTGTATCTATTATCCCTTGTCTTTTCCATGTGACGCCTTGTAAAAAGGGGGGTATCCATCCTTTTGGTAGACACCCTTCACGTACTGGTTACCTGGTAATAAGGTCTCCCTAAGCCTTCTCCTCTCAAGGCTAAACAAACCCAGTTCTCTCAGCCTTATTTCTCATGGAAGGTTTCCTAGTTCTCCAGTCATCTTTGTGGACCTTCTCTGGACCTTCTTCAGCCTGACCGCATCTTGCTGCTACAGCGGGAATGAAAACTGAACGCAGTGCTCAAGGTACGCCTGACAAGTGCTGAGTAGAGTGTGATGACTTCTTTAACTCTGCTGTTGTCCTCCTTGATACACCCCAGCATCCTGTTGCCCTTCTTTGCTGCTGCAGCACACTGTTCACTCATGTTGAGCCTGTCGCCTGTCAAGACCCCCAGGTCCTTCTCCACAGAGCTGCTGTCCAGCCAGGTGGAACCCATGTTTTTGCCATGTGCGGGAATGGTGGAAAACCATCCTTGAATACACGTCGGGAGCCACGTCGGGGTTTGAACTGCATGATCTTTAAGGTCCCTGCTTCCTCACAAGGGAAGGAGGCGCTGATGTCTTCTCTCTGGTGAGCAATTAGAGGATTCGAGGCAATGGCAGGAAGATGTGCCAGGGGAGGTTTCGTTTGGATATTAGGAAAAGGCTCTTCACTCAGAGGGTGGTGGAGAACTGGAACAGCTCCCCAGGGAAGTGGTCAGGGCGTCAAGCCTAGCAATGTTCAAGAAGCATTTGGACAATACCCTCAGACACACGGCATGAATGTTGGGGTTCTCCTATGCAGGGACAAGAGTTGGACTCGATGAGGCTCTGATCGTTCTGTGATTCTGTGTGATTCTGTCCCTTGTAACCCAAACCACTGTCTGATTTTGAGATTGTCCCTTCTAACCCCAACCATTCTGTGCTGCGCCCGGTGGCTGGGAAGGCTCTCCCCTCCCTAGGCAGCCGGTTCCCCGCCTCCCTCTCCCCTCCCGTTGCTCCCAGCCCGCCGGGGTTGTGGGAGGGGGTGTGAGGGGCCGGGCCGCCCCCCGCCCAGCCGTGACAGGTGGGCGACGCGGCCAATGGCGGCCGAGCCCGCAGCGGCGCGGGCCCAATGGGAGCCGCCGGCGGCCCTTGAAGGGGGCGCGCGGCGCGGCGCGGCCGCACTGCCTCCCGCCGCCGCCGGGAGACGCGGCCGGCACGGCCCCCCGGCCCCGCACCGCCTTCACCCAGGAGCTCCCATGGAAAAATCCAAAAATTTCCGCATCGACGCGCTGCTGGCTGTCGACCCCCCCAGGGCGGCGGCGGCTGCGGGGCAGAGCGCGCCGCTGGCGCTCGTCACCTCGCTGGGAGGCAGCGGCGGCAGCAGCAGCAGCGGGAGCGGCAGCCCCCCGTCCTCCTCCTCCTCTTCATCTTCCTCCTCCTCCGAGCGCCCCGCCGACTGCCTGCGCACCGACAGCCCCTCTCCGCCTCGCCTGCTGGCCGCGCACTGCGCCCTGGTTCCCAAGCCCGGCTTCCTGCCCGCTGCCGGCGCCCACCCGCACCCCCACGCCGCGGCGGCCGGGATGGCCCTGGGACTGCACCCCGCGGCGCCCGGAGCGCCGGGAATGCCGGCGCAAGCGGCTCTCTACGGGCACCCGGTGTACGGGTACTCTGCCCTGGGCGGGCAGCACCCCGCGCTCTCCTACTCCTACTCCCAAGTGCAGGGAGCCCACCCGTCCCACCCCGCCGGGGATCCCATCAAGCTCAGCGCAGGCACCTTCCAGCTGGACCAGTGGCTGCGGGCCTCCACCGCCGGCATGATCCTGCCCAAGATGCCCGACTTCAACTGTGAGTACCTCCCGCAGCCGCCTTCCCTCCATCCTCTCGCCCTGAGCAGGCTCACCGGGAGCTGCCCCGTTTTTTCTCGGCCGGGAGACACCACCACCACCCCCCCTTTTTTTTTTCTCGGCAGGGAGACACACCTCTTTTTCCCGGAGGGAAGATCTTCCTTCCCGGCGGGAAGAACCCCCTCTTCCCTACATATCGTTTAGTAGAAACATACGGTTTCTACCGCGTATGGTTTAGGAGTGGACAGGTACGGTTTGACTCGATGATCTCAAAGGTCTTTTCCAACCAGACGATTCCATGATTCTATGATTCCCTGCCCCAGCGTAAAAGCGCCGCGGATTTAAACAGGTGGTGACTTTGGAAAAAAAAAAAAAAAAAACAAACAAAAAAACAAAATTAATTTTGTTGGAAGGAGGAAACGGCCACCTTCAATGGGAAGCAGGGATGTGTGGGTCGCCCCACCTTTCCCTCCCCCTTCGCAGCTCGGTTTTCCAAGGCAGGTTATAAATAGGAAGGTAGGAAATCGCCTTTTACTGTTGCAAACGCCTGTTCCCGGGGTGCAGAAGCCGCAGGAAATGGGAGACACAGAGTGGTGGGGGTAGGACAGGGGCAGGAGCTGCCATGGTCTTCTCCCCAAAGCCAGTCTCGATGTATCCCTCAAAAAATACAGGGAGTTAGATCCCACCACCCAGCCACCGTTCTTAATTTTATTTCTCTTATCAGACCTGGATTTATTATCCTTGCATCAGGCTTCTCTGGGTAAACGGGTGAAAGGAGGATCTGAGGTTAGCCAAAAATCTGGGATTTCGTGCTCCTTGAGGATAATGAATAGGCAGGAAATGGGTATAGCTGGAACAGTTTGGGACCAGGGAAGGCTGCAAATGCTACGTCGAACCAGACTATCCCGAAGTCCCAGCAAAGGCGCTGGAGAGCACTAGGCCTCACGGCTATAGGGATCTTGCATGCATCTGTTCCAGGGAAAGATCATTTTCAGAGGTGTGAGCTCTCTGTGGGAATGGCCAGTTTAACAATACTGGAGGTGTAGTTTTACAAAAATCATGCCAGGAAAAGAATTGCGATTTTTTTATTTTTTTTTTTTCCTCCTCCCCTTCTCATACCCTGCACTCTCAGACAAAAAAAATCTATTGTTTTCTCTCCGATTTGGGGTTGTTTAGACTGGAAAACTTAGGAAGAAAAAAAAATAATTAGGAGAGCTGTCAGAGCTCTGCCTCTCAAACAAGGTGCGGAGGGGAATAAATAACCGGAGAGGAACGAGAATGGAGCCTCGGAAAATCGCACCCCTGTGAGAAAATCTCCCCGGCACGGCTGCCCAGGAGGGGACTCTGTCTCTTGCTCCTGCCCGAGTTACGGAGCAGCATCCAACGCTGCCACCGAGCCAGAATATCCTCCTCCCTTCTCAGGTTTCCCTTTTTTTTTCTAAACCAAATAAGCCAAAGTAGCAAAACGCTCCCAGAAATCGCATTCCCGATGTGTCCAGGTCCTGCAAATGGGCTCAGCCCTCCCCATTTCCCTCCTCCTTATCCATCCCCGGGCTTCTTCCCTTTTTAAACACAATCCCTGATTTTAATTATTATTTCTGAAAACACGCCGAATTTCTCTTTTTTTTTTTTTCTTTTTTTCTTTTTTTTTTTTTTTTTTTTTTTTCGTTAGAAGAGAGTTTCCAGCCCTCGCTGACTATTTGTGCTCTCAGCCGGTGGGGCGGAGCGGGGAGCGGGTCCCCGTGCCGATCCCGGTCGCGGCCCCAGGGGTGCCCGCCTGCAATCCCGTTAATTAAAGCCGAAGGGCTGGGGGGGGCGGCAGGTTTAACTAAAGCATTAAATGGAGCCAATTGCTGCTCCCCGGAGAGCCCCGTACCCCTTCGCCGCGATCCTTGGCTCTGTTTTATTGTCTCGCCCTTGCTAGACTCCTGGGAAATCAAGAGACACATTTTTTTCTTCATTGAAAAGGTTTAATTTAAATTGTTTTGGGTCCCTCTGGGGGATCCCCTGACACCGTGCAGGCCTAGAAACCCCGGGACTGGAGGTTCTTGAGAATGGAGATCCCCCCGCCCTTCGCTCCATGTTCCTGTGGATAACTGTCCATCCTACCCCGACCTCCTCCCACCTTCCCGGGGGATGCCCAAAGGCTCGGTACTCACCTCCTCGCTCCCTTCCCTCCTCTTTTCTCCTAGCCCAGGCGCAGTCCAACCTGCTGGGGAAATGCCGCCGGCCCCGCACGGCCTTCACCAGCCAGCAGCTCCTAGAGCTGGAGCACCAGTTCAAGCTCAACAAGTACCTCTCCCGGCCCAAGCGCTTTGAGGTGGCCACGTCGCTGATGCTCACCGAGACGCAGGTGAGTCCCGAGACGAGAGGCGGAGAGGGGATGCTGACACCGGGGGGCAGTGGATGAGGAGATGTCTGTGTGTCCCACATCTCCAGGTGAAGATCTGGTTCCAGAACAGACGCATGAAGTGGAAGCGCAGCAAGAAGGCGAAGGAGCAGGCGGCGCAGGAGGCTGAGAAGCAGAAAGGGGGCAGCGGGGAGGAGAAAGGGGATGAGGACCTGCTGCTGCCCGGCCCGGAGAAGAGCGGCGGCAGGAGGATGCGGGAGCTGCCCGACAGCGAGCCCGAGGATGAAGAAGAGGAGGAGGAGGAAGAGGAGGCGGCGGCGGCCGCCGGGCGTTGCTGTCCGTATCACTCCTCTGACTGCTCCGAGGTGGATGAAGAGGACACGCAGCCCCGAGGTCGGCATGGAGCCCCAGCGCAGCCCCAGTGAAGCCCCCCGCACTCCCCATCCCGCTACTCCCGGCCGGCACCGACCCCCCTTCCCACCCCGTTCCGATTTCTGCCTGCTTGGAGAGGGATGGAGAAAAGGAATCCTCCATATGCCGGGCAGGGAAGAGGATTTACGGTGAATACAGTGTTATTACTGACTGAAAAAATCAGACCAAACTTGAGCTTTCCCTCCCATCCCTGCTCCCTGGAAGCGCGTTCCTTTCGCTGAATATTGAAAATGTTTTGTTCTTACTATATATCGGGAAAAATTGTTTGTCATGAACGTTAAAACTGCTGGAAATCTCAATACTGTCTTTATTTTTGTATATCGTATTTATAAAAAATAATAATAATAATTACTTCTACTTATGCATGCTAAATTATTCCCCAGGCCCTCCAACCCGCGCGATGGGGTGGAAAATAAACGGCGTTTTGTACGTGAGCTGTATGAGCGCTCTGTGTGTGGGATGCTCGGCTCTCCCAGGCCGGCGGGTCCCGTTGCTCTGAGCGCTGCTGGACTGCTTTCATTCCGGGCCGTGTGTGACATCGCAGTGGAGCAATGCGGGAGAGGAATCCAGACTGCTTCCTCCCCCCGGGTTTGTTTTTGCTGCTTTCCAACTCCCCTCCCCGGTAGCAGAGCTGCGTGTCCCACCTGGTAACGGGCTCCTCCGCCGTGTGATGCTCCCGGGAACCCGGGGCTGGGCGAGGCGGGGGGCAGGGTAACCCTAGACAGGGCTGCAAACCTGGAGCCAAGGAGTGGAAAAAGAGGGAGCAGGGCTGGTTTCCAGGGGCGGCTCGGCTCGCAAACGAGCAAGGAGCTCCAGTGGGTAGAAGAGGAGAACGGGACCCACCGCATCCTCCCCGATGCCGAGGAAGGGGACCCCCTCTTCCTTCTCCATACCGAGGAAGGGGACCCACTCATCCCGCCACCCCCCTGCACTTAAGTGCGGGCACTGCGCTAACTGCGGGATTTATCTCGCCAATAAATTTGCAGATCAATTCATCCTTGTCAGCGCAGCTCTTCCTTAAATCAATTATAGCGAATTTAAATATAATCACTGGCTCATCCCCACCAGCTCGGGGCCACGGCTGGCAATTCATCCCCGCTAATGAATCACAGGGCGGCGGGGCTCCCGCGCCCGCGTAGAGCTGCGGAGGGTGGCGGAGAGACCCGCTGGAGCCTGAGGGTCCCCAGACCCCCGCATCCTCCCTCATTGTTCCCTGCATCCCGGGAGCCGCTGCTCCGGAGGATGAAGGAACGTTGAAAACTTTGAAATGCAGAGTGTTCCCACTCTTGTGCGAGATTTTTGTTGTTTTTAAAAAAGCGATTTTTTTTTTTTTTTACAAACCCGCCTGGACTTTTCACAGGAGAAGAGCATGGCCCCTCCGAGTGGCTTCCATAACAACCCATTCCACGAAACAGCGCAGGAGATCATGGAATGAGACTACACGAAGGAAAAAGTGTCCATTACGGAGAGCTTCAAGTGGTGCCGGCTGGAGGTGGCACTGAGGGAACAATGCGTGTGGTTAGGAGTTTATTGCCCGACACACCCAGCCCGCAGAGGGATGCGCCCTAAATCCCGGGATAAATCATCAGCCTGGATGGATCTCGCACGCCAGAAAACTTCATCGGGGTAAACGTGATTTGGGCTCGATCGATACCTCCCCCTTTGCGTGGAAACAATCGCATCCGAGGCTCTAATTGAGATTCGTAAACTATTTCCTTTCTGCCACGGGTTGTAGACAATTTCAGGCAGTAGAAAAATAAATGTTAGGGGCTGCGCGGGGCTGAGGAGGCTCCTCCGTCCTAAACCCAATGGCGCAGTCGGGTTTCTTACTTCCAACAAGATCTATTCCTTGTTTACACCTTAAAATATCCGAAACGTATCAGCCTGGGGAACACATAGTTATCTCCAAAAATAAAAATTAACAATAAATAAAATAATAAAAAAAATCAAGAGATAGCTGAGTTCAGTTCCCACCTCCCTAAAAATTCGCCCTCAGCCATTAATTTCCAATTAAGTACCCGCTAATTAAACTGGCAGACGTGCACCATCGGGCCAGAAATTTAATGTATGTCCAAGAGGTGTGTGTCCAACAGTGTCTCAGCCCTATGGAAAATCGCCTTGCGGGGTGCAGGCAACCATTCCCGGACTCGGTATCAAAGTCCTACCGGTGTATTGTGTCTGTCTCAATAAAATTAATCTCTTTAAAGCCCAGCGTCTCACAAGAATACCTTCAGTGTTCCAGACTACAAGGGTAAATATGTTTTTCAGATTCTGTTTTTTATGGACGGATTAAAGTTTATTTTCCATAATAGGGCACCTAATAAAACTCATAAAGCTCTGTCAGTCTTACAGCTGGTGGCCTCATTTAACACTTTCACTTCGTAAATCATTTTACAACTTACCAGGTGTTTCCAAAACTGAAAGGAGAAGAGGGGGTGGAGAGAGCAAAAAGAGGGGGGAAACAGAAATTAAAGTCACTTAAAAATATAGATACGGTGCTTTGGCGGTGGGTGCGTTTGCACTGTCGCTTGGAAGGGCTTCAAAGAAGGTGTCGATCCCAATGGGGGAGAAAAAGCCTTTTAACCAGGCTTTCCCACGCTCTTTTGAAGTGAGGAGGCTCGTCCCCACGTGCAGCGCAATCAAAGGCTCGGTGTGATTAGCGGAGCGCGGTGACGTGCAGGAAGGTTGGACTCGATCACCTCAAAAGTCTTTTCCAACCAGGCGATTCTATGATTCTAAGGCTCCGCGCCCGCTCCCGTTCGTGGAGGTGGGGGCCCAGGGTTTGTCCAGCCGAGTAGCATCAAAGGGGTCCTAACATCTTCCTCATCCCCAGGCTGGGCTTAGGGCAGAGGAGATGGGCTCTCTGGCTCAGCTTCACCCTGGGGTCCCCCCTTCATCCAGCCCCGAGGCGCCCCCACACACAGCCTCCTCCATCTGTACCCGACCCTAGTACCCCTTACCCAGCTCCAGGGTCCTCATGCCCCCCACCCAGCTCCCAGGTGCCCCCACACACAGCCTCACTCCGCTGTACTCCTTACGCTGCCCCAAGGTCCTCATGATCCCAGCCTGACTCGCAACCCACCTCACTTTCCTGTGCCCATGCCCAGGATGCCTCCCACTCAACTCTGGGGTGCCCCCTCCCCCAGCCTCATCCCCTGCACCCAACCCCGGTATCCCTTACCCTCCCCCAGGGTCCTCATGCTCCCAGCCTCCCCGTCGCATCCCACTTCCCTGCTCACATCTCCAGGATGCCCCCCATCCAGCTCTGGGGTGCTCCATTGGTGTTAGGGTCACTTTGCCTTGGGACTCGGTGCAGGCAGAGCTTGCAAGGCTTTAATCTAACCCCTTGTTTGTAGTTGCATTATTTGATGGGTACCCTCCCCCAGACGCAGTAGGTAATAAGCCTCTTAAAACTTTCATTGCCATACTCGAGAAGTGGTAAGTATGAACATGGACCATTGGTGGACATTTTACAGCACAAAGCAACACGGTTTAGGCATGGATGTCATTAACTGGCAATTTCATAAGCATTAAGTGCTAAAACAAAAGAACCAAAATAAGATCCATATGTTCGGGGTAAACCTGCTAAAAGTCTTCCAAATGGGAAACCATAAATATATAATCCCCCTCAAACTCTCCCTGAAACTGCTGGGGATGAAGTACTTCACTAGCAGGAAGGGTATTGATTATTACCAAAGTCCAAATTCTTATGCTCATCCCAAACTAGGGGATTAATGTTAGTTTTTCTCTAGTTCTCTGTAGAACTCCATTCCATAGTGTCTCCTCTCACGCCCCTTTCCTTTACGCTCGCAAGGCCGTGGATGGGAGGGTTGCACACTTACCAATTGCAAGTGACTGCTTTGGTCCTATGAATCATTCCCAGCTGTGATTTCCCTGCCAGGGCCCATGCTAGGACTTGGTTCCCCAGGTGCCACTTCAGCCACCAGAGATCCTTCAGGGCAGTGAATCTCAGTGTAGACCTTTTATTTTTCCCCCAGCTTTCCTCTTGTGTGCTATGGGTGCTGGGATAACTGCACAGTGTTTCAACTATTAAAATAGAAGCATTATTTTTAAATTCCTGAGCCATGCATTGTTCCTGTGATGTGAAAAATGCTTCTTGTTCAGCAGTTTGAATCCCATGAGCAACAATGCAGGACAAACAGTGGAAGGGATGAAACTCCTGGGGACCTAAGCGCAATGTGTAGAGTTCATATCACAGATCTCCTGCCCTCAAAGTGCTGATTTGGTTCTGATCAGAGTTAAATACCAACTGCACGTTGCTCTGAGAGTTACTCAGTGACTGGGATACAGTGGTTTGGGTTTTTTTTATTTTTCACCAATGCTCATGCAATCAGAACTACATCTATGGTGGGCTGGGGTTGTCCCTGATTAATAAATTATTCTGGAGAAGAGAAGGCTGAGGGGAAACCTTATCACTCTTTACAACTCCCTAAAACAAGGTTGTAGCAAGGTGAGTGTTAGTCTCTTCTCCCATGTAACAAGTGATAGAACAAGAAGACATGGCCTCAAATTGCACCGGGGAAGGTTTAGACTGATATTAGGAAAAATTTCTTTACTGACAGAGTGGTCAGGCTGCCCAGGGAGCTGGTGGGGTCACCATCCCTGCAGATATTAAAAAAACCGTGCAGACTTGGCACTTTGGGACATGGTTTAGGAGGCATGGTGGTGTTGGGCTGATGGCTAGAGGACTTTTCCAATCATAATGATTATATGTTTCTGTGGTTCTGTGATCAAGTGGCTTGGTGTTTTCTGGGACATTTTGCTTTAGTTTTCTTGCCTTGAGGACTGAGTGGCTATATAATGTCTCCTCCGTGCTCTGCTAGGGCAGAGACCCAGGAAGGCATTGACTGTCTTGCTCCCTTACGCTGAGGGCTGAAGATCTTTAACTGAAGTACCTGAGGCTCTCGCTATGTGGAAATGGAAGTTCCTGCATGGAAATGGGATCACTCACACTGAGTAGGAGGTCAGAGTGGTCATCTAATGGTCCTTCTCTGATCACAAGCTACTATCAAAATTTGGCATTCAGTTTCTTTTTGGGAAAGAAACAGATTTTGATGAGTTAAATATAACTGAGACTGGTCTCTCAAATCAGTAGATGAGGAGAATGTTTTTCTTAATCTAAAATCCTGCAGAGCCAGTGACTTGCAATGAATTTGTAGCAGGAAGACTTAACTCCATTCTATTACTTGCAGGACATTTGCAAGCAGATCACAATTTCCTCTAATTAATCCATTATTTGAAATTATTATTCACAGGACTCCTGTTAATGTTCTTGGCTGATGACAGCTTTTGGCAGGTTGGACTTATGTCTGAAGACGGAGCACGGATGGACAATGCAGAAGGCTCTAATTCAGCTGCCTCCCCTCTTCCCGCACAGAAGAGACGGGCACGGAGAATTCCTGTCCTCATCCAGCCCTGCTGGGCTGTGGGTACCATTTCCATAAATACAAATGAAGGGCAGCCAGCGTGGAATTTAACCTGGGTGTGGAGCAGGGGATTGACCCTGGTTTAGAACATCTCAAGGGATGGGGCAGATTGTCCATCACTTGCTATCCCTGGATGCCCTTTCTGGAAAGTACGTGAAAGCCGAACACAAGCTGCCGAGCCACGTCCGGTGCTAATTTCTGCAGTGTAATAGCAGCTGGCGATGCGCAGAGGTCTGCATAGAGGATCTAATGATTCTTTCTGGACTTCAACATGATGAATCTATAAAGCATGTATTGCAGTAGCAGCTAGGTGCAATTTTAGAAATGTTAATGAGTAATTACATAAAGGTTGTCCACAGTCATTGATGTTAATCACTGTTCTTTTGCCAGGGATAATTAAGATGACACTTCAGCAGCGTCAGCCAGTGGTTCCTGCTGTCGCTGCTGTCTCCTTCTTCCCTCCCAGCTCCTGCCGCAGCTCTCACCCTCCTTCAGGGAACTTCTTGACTACCTTCACCCCTCCCATGCTCTTAGCCCCCTGATTTTTCTGAAGGGTCTGACTGATGGTGACCTGAGGCTTTTTAAGATGTATACAAGCATTTCACATGGCCTTGTGAGGGTGAGTTGAGGGTGTTGGGAGAAGCAGATTCAAGTGATGGAAGGCAGTGATCTGCTGTCTCTGTGGTCCTGCCCAGAGCATCAAGGCTCTCAGCTCCGTTCTGCAGGCAATTTGCTTAGACAATGTGAGAGTTACTTCATCTTTCTTTGGCCTGCACCTCATGAAACAGTTATTCTTCCCAGCTTTTTTGTCTTTTTGTCTGTCTTGGAAACCTCTGATGAAAGGATTGTGGCCAGTATTAATGACTATGGCAGAGGAAGAATAACAGTTGGATAAGTATATGGTTTGTTGTAATAAAACTTACAAATTTCATCCACATTTTTACTCTTCAGCCTGTGGTCAGCCATTGTTCCGTGTAATGCAGGTTTCAGGTGATGGAAAGGCCATGACAGAGGTTTTAGCGGAGGAGAGATACACCAGCTGCGCCACTGAAATGCATGGGTGCTCAGGTTAGGGTGTGAGTTCATCTCACGCCTCTTCTACATATCTCCCAGGTAAACAGGTCGAACCGCCTGCATGGTGATTCAACAGGGAGGAGACAAATGTGTGACCTGTTCACCTGCAGGGACCACGGAGTCATGTTGAGATGTGAAGGCCAGCCTAGGAGTCTGGAGCTGGATCACTCCTGGGGAGCAGGAGCTCCCAGCAGCTCACACTATGCTCTGTGAAAAAGATCTCCCGCTCTGTTGACCCTGAAGATGCACACAGGGGACATCTCTCTTGTTATTACACATCCTCATGGGTGTTGCTTGCTTTGGGGACAGGACGAAGAAAGCCCTTTAACAGCTAAGGATGGCAAGATACCTTAAACTCCCACTGCTTCTTCCACATCTTTAGGACTGATAAATACATCAAGAGGACACATTTGAGGGTGGATTTTAGCAGCAGAGGAATATGGGATAACACTGGAAACGCTTAATGTGCTTTTCTGCAAAACCTGTTAATCCTGTCCTTCTGACAGCTCCACGTCAGCCTTGGGTAGCCCTGGCTCCTCCCTGGAGGAGGCAGTTTCAGGGAAAGTGTTACTCAGCGTTTGTGAGGGTGTCAAAGACCTGGTCAGGAATAAACATTTGCTTCTCCAGTCTTCAGCAGCCTGAGGGCTCTTCTAAACTCATAAACCTGGTGTAACATTTCGCTAGAGAAAGGCAGCCCAAGAAATATCAATGGGTCTGGAGTCTCTCCAGATCTGACTCTCATGTTGCTTTCTGACTACAGATAAGAAAACTGAACAGATTCAAAACCCGCAGCAGATTTCAAACTTACCCATTGCCTGCTGCTCAAGTTCCGAAGAGCTCCCTGGAACCTCCCTGGACAGTTTTTACCATTGCAGGAAATGCTTAAGATTCACAATTGCTGTCCCTGCCTTGCTGCACAGCTTCCTAATCTCTGCCACATGGTACCTGCATAATACTTGGCATAACAAAAATCTTCAAGACACCAACAGACATGGTTTCAAATCATTCAGTTAGGGAAATCTTGAAAGCAAACACCATCTAGTCAATATTTTGAGGGTGAATTGAACTACAGAGTAAGCAAAACCAAATCCATTCAGAATCTAATTCTTTGGCTCAGGAGGAGAGGTGATTTTATGAATAAGATGCAAACCTAGAAAATGCGATCAAGATGACTTTTTTTTTTTTTTTCCCCAAGGTGACACTGAACATACCGTGGTTTATTGTCTCTATACTAGAAAAATGCGTTGCTCCATCCTCTGGCTGTGACTGAAGGCTGTTCCCACTGTAGGCTTCACTGCCTCCTGACAACATTCCACGTTATTTCACGTAGGAGCTGTGTAAGCCTGCACACCCAAGAGAGATCTGAGGGTACTCTCACCGTCTGAACGGTAAAAGGTCCATAATGTAGTTTTTAATGAAAAATGTGTCATGCTGGGAAATCTTTCACTTAGGAAAATGAAACAACCATTTCAATGTTTCTAACAAAAGACTTTAAAGGAACTATCTGGAAAAGGTCTGCATTTGTAATTGCACTTCGTACCTCTCATTTTAGCCACATCACTTTATTTTTTAATGTATCTACTTTGAAGCCCTCCATTCACACGAGGTGAGCTGGTTCTGGTGGGTGAACTGTTTTGTCCTAGGACACCAATTTTAAGGAATTTTTGGTGCCAGCTGTCTCTTCCTAAGTTTATTCTTGATAGATGCTTATTTCATTTCCTTTAAGTGTTATTAGGGAAACCACATGATATCCGATTCGGAATTGTGCATGCATCTAAATTAGCGGAAGGCTACTGTAATTAGTTTTAAAGCAGGGCTGCAGGTCACACCAGAATTTGAGGACAGCACAGCTGTTTTATACAGGCAGCTGTGACATCCATGCCTGCGGGCCTCACGGTAAACTAAGCTTTACTGGAGGGCAAAGGAAAGTTCCTCCAGATGAAATCACAAGAAGTGGCATCTGGTAAAAGAGTCATATCTCTACCTACAATTCCTGAAATTGGTCCAACTCAAAAAATATTGGGTAAAACTTACACTCCACATTTCGAAAAGCAACCCTACGGATCAAATTGTCTCCTGAAAACAATATTCCCTCACCTACCACAGGAAAAAATCACGTATTCTCACACACAGAGGACGTAATCAAACACTAAGCCGCTATTACACTCAATGCAACAAAAATTTGAGTATTAGCATTACCACTCATGCATTTATTAAGCTGCAAGCACTGTCGTGCACATTTGGCACCGCGCTGCTCCCAGGCTGTAACTTTTCACGTGCAAAGTTCACCCACAGAACAATGTGAATCAAACGATCCCAGATGTGCTTTAAGTACAGTATTGGGTTGCACACCTTCTCTAGCACGAGGCAGGGCAGAGCTGCTTGCGTCTGCGCTTTCAGAGCTTGACTGATATCAACCCGTCATCCTCAGCGCACAGGACAATGGAAAAACATCAAGTGAAAAAAAGGCCCTGCAGATACTTGGCCCATTCAGGTGCGGTGCTAAAACCCTGCCAAGAAGGACTTGTGTATGATTTATCAGCGTCACACTCTGGCCAAAGCTAAAAACCAGACTTTACTGCCCTGTTAATTTTGATACAGAAACCAGAGGAAGTTTAAAACATTGCTGTCCAGCTTAAAAGAAAACAAAAATTGGAACTGTGATAATAGCTATGGGTGGATGGTGCTCTTTAAAGAGGGAATTGAAATCTTGTGCTGTATAGCTAAAAATCCAAACATCCGGCTTTTAGTTAAACGCATCGAAAGCACATCGCTGTGTTTTGCACTGCCTTGTCAGGAGAAAGGATCAGCACCGCAACTGTAGCTGCTTGGTTTCTCAGAGTAGTGTATTTTTACCAATCCAAAGCCCTTTTCTGCTCAGGAAGGAGTAACTCCCCAAAACATCCTTTATGGAAGGATTTTGGACATTTTAAGTGGCATCTGTCTTATTGTAATGATCAGGGAATGCTTCTCATGGAGGAAGAAATCTCAACATAGTGTATGTTGTGTGTTACCAAACATTTATTCCACAGCAGACAAAGCAAAACATGTCTGAGCCTGCTGCAACTTTTCCAGCAGCCTCTGCTGGCAGTCACTGCCTCACGTGCAGTTCTGCAGAAAGCTGCTCCCCAGCATTGGGGCTTGATGCTATTACAGAGGGATTTAAGAACACTAACAACCCTGCTATGAGGAGGAGACACTTCGGCAGGGCTGGCCTTGTTGGTGACAAGCTTTTTCTCCAGGGTCAAAACCATTATACATATATTTTTATCCATAACAACATACACGCATACTTTTTAAATATATATAAATACAAAATCACATCATATCATAGAATGGTTTGGGTTGGAAGGGACCTTAAAGATCCTCCAGTTCCAACCCCCCTGCCATGGGATATCCCCAGGATGTGACTGAACAAGTGACATCTTGCAGATACGTATGTCCATCAATAGCACACTCTCAATGGGCCTTCTACCTCTGTCGAGCTGCGGCCATCTGGCCAGTAGGGCCACAGAAAAAAAGTCAAACATGGGAAGATCCAAGACTAAGGAACTCACATTTATTCTATAAATGTCGAATTTTCATTTGACAGTTTTTCTCTCACTGAATCACAGCGAGAGAATGGGACTCATGCAACTGTCCTTGTACCGTGGCTACGGCACTGCTGGCTGGCAGTGCATTTTGGCTGCTTTCCTTGAAAATTCAGTTTTTCAAAAAAATTTGGTTTTATAACATAAATGTGACAAATGTAAAAGCTGCAGGCAGGTAAAATCTGTTTTCTTCAGAAACAAAGCAATGGCTCAAATAGCTGTAAGCCTGAACAAAACATACTAGCTGTTTGGGATAAATAATAGCTAATGCAAGTCTCAGTCTGAAAAAAAAAATAGCAATTGTAATTTTAGACTGTAAGGTTAAAGCCATCTCCTCTAATTGCACAGCAACACCTGCATCACACCGCCTCAGGCAGCTGCAGCAAGTGAATAGGACCCATAAAACACAAGGCAATCTTTCCCTGAGAAGCAAAGGGTGGTCAATTCTGATCCCTGAGCAAAGCATTCCGACAAGGAACCGGCAGCCTGTCATGTTTAATTTAAGGAAGATGTTTCAAGATTTATCTCCAAGAGCAGAATTGCCTCAACCTCCCAGCTAGAGCAATGTGTTTCCATTTATGTGTTATTAAACCACAAACACATGGAAATGCTGGGTCCACCTAAAATTGTGAAAAAAGGGTAATTAATTAGGTGGCTGCTGCGGTCCAGGGGGAGCAGTTTCTACTCACCAAGGTCCCATGCATTCCACAGCAGCCAGTTTCTAGGGGCTCGCACAGAATTTCTCCCCAGTCCAGCCTCCAAAACTAAAATAGGAGGTTTAGCAGATTTTTTGCAAGGGAACTGTTAGTGATTTTTGTATCCTTCAAAATACAGTGCCAATTCTTCTGCTGCCTGTGCTTCTGTTCATTGGTATGAATGAAAATACTTCAGTATGAAGTACTTCACCTGAAATTTTTCTCTTCTGTCAATTGCATGTGAGAGGGGAAATAACCATTTTTTGTATTCTTAAAAGCTGCCAATGGTGTGAAACCAGCTGAAGAAATCAAGTCGCTTTGTTCTTTTGACAGTAATCTCTTCTGTGGTAGTTGTTGCTGTGCTAGCATTACCTGGGATTTTGAAACTGTGTCTCTCTGCTCCTGGGCCATCTTGTTCCCTACAATTTGCCCTCCTCAGCAGAGGAAAGGTGAGAAAACCAGCTCCCTGGCTGCTGGGGGAAGTACTCCTTTGCCTGAAAACATGAATCATACAACTGAGCTGAATATTCTATATTCAACTCTTTGACTAAATAAATAACGCAATGAATAAATAAATACATATTCTCATCCACCTCTCTTGCTGTAGAACTGGAAATTTTCTGGAGGATGCCTAATGGGAGCAAATTTTCTCAACAGGGACAAATCCAAACCAGAAGGATAGATCAATTGGTATCAAATACACCTAGGAGTCACCATAACTGACTGGACTCTTGAACACCAGAGGGCAAGTCTGGTTACAGGAACAGGGCTGGCAGCTCCAGCACAGGTAGATTATGCAGCTGCAGCACATGTTGCAGATGAGAAAGTGCTTCCCCATCTCCCTCAATTTAAAGTCACTCCCTTCCTGGCAAGTACTGCAACGCTAACACAGACAACAAAGCCATTAGAAAAACTGCAGTTTAATGTGTAGTGGTAAGGTGACAAAACAAACCAACCATTAACAGAGAGTGTTATAGAAAGAAATGTACAAGATTTTAAAAAAAATATCTGAATGGATACTGTAAGCAAATTCTTAAGGGAGGTATTTCTCATTAAAAGACTCACACTGATATTATTCTTTATGCCTAGAAAAATCTGATTAACACAAGTGATTGGGCAACTCTAATTTTAAAACAGCCTCAAAGAAAAATAAAACCATGCTGTGTTCGCTAACCCAATATAATTGGGCAAAGTCAGATCTTCATCATTTTACTAAAGCTTTGAATCCAACTGAACATCTTTTCCTGACCCACAGTCAGGTAAACAATTCACGGAATTAGCGGAGAACTTCAACACTTTAAGAAAAAAGCTGATTTCTTCCAAAACTGACTCGCCAGTACTTGTGCCATCTAGTGGCCTGCTTCTTCAGGCAAGTACAACAAATAGTTATTAAAAGCCTTTGGTTAAGGCAGCTGCTTTAAGACACAGCGGTCATTATTCCACAGTTATTTTAAATGAACAATTACAACATGCAGTGCTGAACGCTACTGCTGACCCAAAGCATCAGAGAAAAGAAATACTACATCTTCTGCAGGTCCCAACTATCAACACAAATCACCTATACTAAAAAAGACGTGACAAAAGTATTTCCTCTTTCTTCAGAAAGGCCTCACATCATCATCAATTAAACCTGCAACTGCGGTGTGGAGCAGAGTAACTGTTTACATCAAAAATGGATCCTTTTAACACAGATCTCATTCTCAATTATTTGGGTCTGAAAGATTAACAAATCTTTGCATCTTCATGCAGACCTAGTTCTTCCGTATGTTTTATTAGAAAAATTATAGTTTCAGTTTAGGTTCCTTTGCTTGCAAAGCCTTGGTTGCTAGCTCAACTCTTTCTTTTAATAAGCGGGCTTCTTCAGCAGTTTTTTGGGCTTGGGCATTTTTCAGTAAGAAGTGGTTAAGGAAGAGTTTCAAGCCTTCCCGTAGCAATCCCAGCTTCGGGTTGTCAGATACCCTGTAAAGATATAGGTCAAAAACAGTATTTAGTCTTCCAGTGTTTCAGAAGTTTCTTAACTTTTTTTCTTTGCCTTTTTCAAATAAGAGATGTACAGAAAAATGCAGACTACAAAAGGAGTCTTCCTGAAGAGGCTTTCAAATCACCAGCAAGTCTACGCTGGTTCGGAAAAAACCCAAACACACTCAACTTACAATTGATCCTCCACAATAAAATGGAATATTGGGAGACTTGCTTTATGTAAACAACTACATTAGAGCAACAAACGAGACAAACACCATGTTTGAGCTTCCTGGGGTTGTGACATACCAGTTGAAACATTATTATCCAATGTTTTCTAACTTTATCTGACACTGCAAGTTTAATACAACAAAATCATGGAATCAGGTAATAATTTCAGTTTTGTCTGACCTCCTGTTTAAAGCCAGACTAACATCCAGGTGTGGTCAGGTTGCTCAGAGTCTTATCCACACAAGTCCTAAGGATCTCCAAGAATGTAGATTTCCCAGCTCCTCTAGGCAACCCTGTCCCATATATAAACCCAAGATTTTCCAGACAACGTTGATTTAAAAAAAAAAAGAAATCCTCCAAGCC
Source organism: Neomorphus geoffroyi (assembly GCA_033558235.1). Classification (NCBI taxonomy): domain Eukaryota; kingdom Metazoa; phylum Chordata; class Aves; order Cuculiformes; family Neomorphidae; genus Neomorphus; species Neomorphus geoffroyi. The sequence goes on from JAUMJM010000004.1 coordinate 37,205,029, forward strand.
TTTCCGTCATTCATGTTTGTTTATTTCTCCTTCTTACACTACAGATACCTATGAGCAAAGACTCCTGGGAGAGTGGATCCTACTGCACACAGATGGTAAAGCAATAAGGAAAGCAGGTAATTACCAAGCTCTTCTCATGAAAATTCTATAACCAAAATGATACATTGAATACCTGAAAGCCTTATTTTGTATAACACTTCTCACAGTTCTACCTATATCAGAGTCTGTACTAACATACAAATGATTTGCCTCCCCACACACACCCAGGAGAGCTTACTTTTTAAGAGACAGATGGCTGATCTTTGGAAAAGGCACTGTATAATTCCAAACAAAATAAGCAAACTTTTAATCTTCTTAATTGCTGCTCACTAAGGGTTCCCTGGAGATCTCTGATCACTTACCTCACAAAAATGTCAGTAACTTCTTCAGCATCTGCTTTGATTAACAGCATGCTTAATACTTGTCGCAAGAAACGGACTTTAGGCTTATCTAGTTCGCTGAATTCAATTACCTAGTAGAGAGAGGGAGAATTAGATGAATTCAAGTATTTCAAACAGCTGAATTCTCTTCTGAATGAACAGCTTATAACACACCAACTGGCCTCCCATTTTTAACAAGTCTTAGATTTGACAGAGAAGAACTAGCTGAGAAAGCTGTCTCCAAAATATTGAAGGCAGAGAAGTTTCTAAGGAATAACCTATCTGCTAGTACCAGAATACCAGATAATTTCTCAATTAGATAAATACTTCAGAAGTACCTACGACAATCCATAGAATTGCCTGTTAAACACATTTCATTTATTCTTCTAATAAAATTCTATGGATGCCTCATTCTGAACCAGCTGCTCAGTAGATTTCTTTCTGGTTTAACAAAAAAATCAACATCAGCTATAAAGCACAGCCCAGAATGCACTGACAACGCCTGTTAAATAAGGGGCCTCAGTTACAACTCCAGATACTCTAAAGAAAATAATCTTACAACTGCTCTACATAATAGCATTGTAGACTTTCTGTATGCCTGGGTCATCATAGGTTCCCTTTTCATTACTGCAATCAACGGCATTAATTTTGTGATTTTAGAACAAGTCTTGTCTTAGCTTATGACCATAAATAACCAAAGCACTACCTAGATAACAGAGAAAATATATTTTCCATAGAACTAGTAAATGTAAAGAAAACACAGAAGTATTTTGTGAAGAAAACACCAACCTTGAGAACTGAAAGTGGTAATGATTTTGCCCTTAATAAGTGAGTCAACAGTGAAACCAAGTTGGAGACTGCAGTGGCTGACAGGTTTTCCAAGTCTCTTATTTTGTCCCAAATACTAAACTGGAATGTCACCTAGGTGTCAAATAAAAAAAAAAAATAATCCTACAAATCAAGTGACTTGTTTACATGAATAACAACATAATTAAACCTTTTGACCTTCTAGACTTTATGAGCCCTCTGTTAATTAACAGAGATACTTGATCAGACTATTCAATTCTTTTAAAATGCATAAAACGGAAGGAAGCAAACCTTCTGCATAGTTATTTTCTTTACTCTTCAGATCTGACCATAAGCACACCTTACTTAATGAGCAGCTATGCCAGCAGAATTTGTCCTTGGGATCAAGATCTTCATGGGAATGCATCCATGGTCAGGAATTCAATAACTGTTTCCTTAATTACAATAACGACACTAAAACAAAGTAAAAATAGATTTTTCTTCACTTTTCCTTGGGAACAATATCTTAATGGGAATGCATCCATGCTCAGGTATTTAATAACCATCTCATTGACCACAATAATGACACCAAAACAATGTAAACCTAGATTTTTCTTCACCTGAAATCGTCTCTCATATTGACAAAACTTGCTAGCCAAAAATGCATAGAAGGGGTTATAGGTCTTCTCCTGTAAGCAGCAGTAAAGGATTACATGAACAATTTCTCTCTCCTGTTGATCTTTCAGTCCAAGCCTAAAATTTAGCAAAAGAACAAGAACTGTTTAGAAAAAAAATAAAAAAAAAAGGAAAAAATTAAACAAAGTAAGAGCTACAGTCAACACTTAAAAAACCCCTCCAAACACCACCTTAGATTTTACTTCTTAGAAAGTTCTTACAAAGTCTTTAGAACAGTGAATGGACTCAAACCCTTATGACTGTGGGTTAAATCCATATCCTGGATTGACAACATGGAAATGCTACAGTTTTATCGGTGTTAAAGAAGTGGCTGCAAAAGGGAGACAACACCAGAAGGCAGTGGAATGATACAAGTATGATTGCACCTAGGAAAGGCAAGGTAGCCCACTCCATGTTTGTAGCTCTCCTTGAATAAAAAGAGGAGGTATAGTATCAATACGGAAGTTACACAATGAAACAAGAACTGCAAGACCTTGTTGTGGTTATTGTACCTATGGTTGTAGGAGGAAAACCAGCCTTTGGATCAGCACAAACCTATTTAGAGAAAAATGTCCAGGGCCCTTCGCTTCTGTGGTACCTACCAGGGATGAGAAAATACTGTAAAATGTTTTTCCTAATTGGTAATATGAAACTTTTCACCTTAGATCAACTCTGTGCTACGTTATAATTGAAACTCATCCCCGTTTGGCCGTAGCGTAAGAGGATGCAGTCAGTGATTTCAAACCACCTTAAAAAAAGCCAAAGCCTGAAGCGAAGAGTCAGGATCAAGGAATGTTGATGTTGGCTGCCCCAGCATAAAGGCTAGGGACTCAACAGTCTTCCCACTTGAAAAGCTGACTGGTCTAGGAGAGGGCTGAGACATTTCAGCAGGGAATGGTAACTAACTTGTCATGCACTGCTCTATGAATAATATAATTTCGCTTCCAGGGCTGCCAAGCGCTTGGCAGCATTAAAACCAATTAAAATGAAAAATGCTTCATATAATAATCTGAAAAATGTCAAACAAAATTCTTTCCATTGCTTTAGGCTGAAGTTTCATATGGCGTTAGTGTAACTCAAGTGTACCTTCCAACCAAGCTTGACTCCGCTGGAAGTTGCTCTACCATCTGCAGAATGGTTTGGCACATCTTGGTTCTAATATCCCTTGTTCGTATACACCTCCAGACGTCTACCATTGCATATGATCCCAGACATGCACCAGATGAACAGAGAAAACATTGTCTTTCAGCCAGCCCCCCCTAGAATTTAAGGTTTTACAACAGGAAAATCTGAGATAATTTCTAGGCCAATTGCTAATGAGTGGTGAAAACTTAGAAATCTGCTTCTCCAAAAAAGACAGGCACTGTGAGTGCTGTGTCTGTGATACAGTTCCGTCTGCTCTCCCATCAGCCAAGTTCTATCTCATTTTACTACAGAGCAACATGTTTTTTTTTCAATACAGAGGTTTTCAGACATGCATTTTGCAGACAACTTGTGAAGTCACACTGCACTCACTAATTCGGCCCATTCTTCTTTCCCTTGTTCATTCACTTCTATCATGACTTGCTTATTGAGAAAATATCCAAGTTGCCAGATGGCTGTAACCAAGTAAATCAGGACTTTGATGGGCAATTTTTCTATCACCTTCACTTCCTCATAGACTTGGCATTCCTAAACATCTCAAATTTAAGAGTCCGGACTGTCTTTCACAGCTGAGCTTCACCGAACACCGATACAGATTTCATAAGCCTGATAATCTTAGATAAAGAATATGCAACTGCCTCACCTATTAAATCACTTGTGAGTTACAGTATTCCCGTGGGCTTGTATGTTTTGTTCACTTTAAGAATTCCCCCCCGCCCCCAAAGGATAACTTTCCCTGAAGCAGATTAAGCAGTTGTTATCAGCTGAAGATCAAGAATATCAATGCTTTTGGGTCAAAAATAGCCATGCTCAAACCCACTGTTTTGAAAAAGTCAGTTCAAATTATTTTAGAAGATACAATGGTATCCTGAATTACCCACCACATGATATCTACACCTGGGTTAAGGTCCTATGCCTGGGTCGGCGCAACTCCTGGTATCGGGGACAACATGATTGAGAGCAGCCCTGCAGAAAAAGGACTTGTGGGTGCTGATTGATGAAAAGCTCAACGAGAGCTGGCAATGTGTGCTCACAGTCCAGAAAGCCAACCGTATCCTGAGCTGCATCAAAAGAAGTGTGACCAGCAGGTCAAGGGAGGGGATACTCCCCCTCTCCTCTGCTCTTGTGAGACCCCACATGGAGTACTTGTGTTCAGTTCTGGAATCTCCAACATAAGAATATGGAATTGTTGGAGTGGGTCCGGAGGAGGGCTACAAAGATGATCAAAGGGCTCTGCTATAAGGATGAGCTGAGGGAGTTGGGCTTGTTCAGGCTGGACAAGAGAAGGCTCTAGGGGGAACTCATAGCGGCCTTCCAGTACCTGAAGGGGGCCAGCAGGAAAGCTGGGGAATTTAGATTAGACATTAGGAAGAAATTTTTCACAATGAGGGCGGTGAGAAACTACAACAGGCTGCCCAGGGAACTTGTGGATGCCCCCTCCCTGTAAGTGCTCAAGGCCAGGCTGGATGAAGCTTTGAGCAACCTGATCCAGTGGGAGGTGTCCCTGCCCATGGCAGGGTGTATGGAACTGGATGATCTTTAAGGTCTCTTCCAACCCAAACCATTCTAAGAGTCTATGATCTAAGACTTTTCCAAGTTTCATTTTTTTGTGAGATGTAAGTTTCTCAAATTCTTCATCTCTATGAAAAACAAACTTCAGAAGCCTTTGTTCCTCCCCATGTGTGAATCTGTCGTTTGTGAAGGAGTTGCGGCCTTTCAGCTGATGAAATAGAAGAAATCTCATTCTCTTCTCTTTGTCTGCAATGATGTTTCCCAGTCCTCCCTTTGCAGTTGCACAAGTGTCAATGTAAGCTGAGCTGTTCTGGTTTAAAACTAATCACTTTCTTTTGATGGGAGGAGGTGAAAGACAAGCAGAACTATAGCAGCCTGAATTTAAAATGGTTTAAATTACCATTTAACCACACCCCAACTCTGCCAAAGATCTCCCAGCAGATGAATCAACAAGCTTAGTTGTATATCTTTATATACTTCTCATGCTTTTTGTCATGAGACTGACATCAAACACACAAATATAAATTCCCCATATGCTCTAGAACACATGTTCACATTAAAGTTAACTCCTTCACTGACAATTCTGTGTACTTTCCATTATACTCTGCCAGATGTGGACAGAGTTGAGAATTCCTCTAGAGAGGACTTTGCTGTATAAAAACCAGTAGCAACACACACCAGGCAATCTGCAGACAGAGCTTCTCTGCCCAGCCTGTATGTATACAGATTTGTATAGTCATTTAAATAGCATGGATGAGAGTCAAGGATCAATTTGCAAATTGAGCTACCAGGTCTTGGCAAGAACTGCAGCAGCAGCAGCAGCTAATTTCTTTTAATTGAACAGGCCATATTACGGTATTGGAATGACTCCATCACAGTCTTAAATCCAAGCTGTGTTTTGCAGAAGTGGCATTTAATCAAATATTAGTTGACTTTATTACAAAGTCTGTTTTGTTTGGTTAGCAAATTAAATAATTGCATGCATCCCGGTAAGACAATTCCCTTGAATTACAAGGCTGCAATAGAAAATTCAGACCTGATCTCTCCCCCCCCCATACTACAGACTTACAATTAATATTCTGACAAACGCAAAGAGCAGCTTAGTTTGAGCTTTTCCCTGATCACATCTTCTCCTAAGGAACTGTTTGCCAAGTGGTCAGGAAACTGATCTCAACATAAAATGTGACCCTGGAGCAAATCCAAAGCTAATAAATTCTGCAAGAGGGATGCAAAGGTGTTAGAACCCTACCAGGTCACTCAAGTGTGGACAGAGACCTACAAGGTGGCAAGAAGTAAAACAAGTGGCAGTAGTACAGAAATCCAGTGACAAAACCCAAGAGGTGTTCTGAAGGGGCTTCTGGTCTGCCTCTGTAAGGAACCAAGCCTGCAGCAGACTTCCACCATCCCCTTGACAAGGATGTGCATCTTCAAAGCAAAGATACACAGGCTCCTTAAGTCAAAAGATGCTGTAAATCACAGCTACCTACCTGTGTGATAACAGGGACTGCTCCCTTCCTCTGACTGCCAGTCAGTTCGGCCTGCCCACCTAGTTCTTACACCAGGGTTTAGCTTGCTCTCCTACCTTTTTACCCTACGTGGATCCCTAGCTCTGCACTTCTTTAATTGTGCTATCAATTACATGCTCTTAAGCCTAGACCAGCAATGTTATTTTTCCAGTCAATCTAATGCTATTTTTAGTTCCCGGCCGTTTTCTCTGCTACTCTGTACTTACCTGATAAGCTTTTCAAAGGCATCCAGGAAGTCTTCACAAGTCATCAAGACACAAAAAATACTTCTCCTGATATCAGTGTTCATTCTTTGCTTACGAGCAAGCTCCATTATCTTTGAACTCATCTGAAAGAAAAATAATTAAATGCTATTTTATTTATACTTGCTTTAAGAAAGCTATTTCTCTGCAGCCTCTAAGATGACCATTGATGAAGATCTCCAGTAAACTATGAAGCAGCAATCCAAAGGTCCCAAGTTTTTGTGCAGAGTCACAGGCATTATCAGGAGTTTTTTTTCAACTACGGAAATATATTTTAATGTATTTTAACTGTGACAATTATTTTTAAGATGTGCTTCTCTAACACAAGTCACCAGGATGATCTCACCACGGTACCCCTAGAATCAGCTTAGGTATGTGCCATGGACAGACACCACTACCTGTCAGAATTCATACCGGCAAATTCACTCTGGGTCAAGTTTCTTCCACTTACATAACAATTTACTTTTGCAATTCCACACGATAAGACAGAAACAATCTATATCACAGTATTTGTAAAAACAGCTCTTATGAAGCATATGAAAAACTTAAGAGCAGAATTCAGAGTTCAAAAGCTCAGTCTTACAAGGTGTCCATGAAGGTTTGTTTGGCGGACTCTGAAATGAACTTATCCACCTGTACGAAGAATATTCAAAAGATCACAAATGCTTAGACTTATAAGTAGTGCTGCCTGGATTTACCTTTCCTATATGCACTTTTTGCTGAGTCTTGCTGTTTGCATCATTGATCATCGGTGCTCCACTCCAGGATGACCCTACGATCCACCAGCGACCAACCTGATCAGCACTGAGGAGGGATTCCAGGGAGACACGGAGCTGAGTTTCTTTTCCAGAACTGCTGTGAACCTTGAACAACAAAATACAAAAAAAGTCCTAAAGCTTTTATTTGAAGCTTTCCTTTTTTTTTTTTTTTTTAAGAAGAAAACAACAAATACTTTAATTACTTATAATTACTTTAAAACAAATAATCTCCATAAAAGCCTTCATGTTTCCCCTTGCCAACCTTTAGTTTCAGTCAGCAACCTGAATTTACAAGTTTCCTATATGCTCAAATTTCTCACATACAAGAAGTTGCTTAAATCTACATTTAGAAGCTGATTTTTTTTTTTTAGTTTTAAAAAAAGATGTCATCAACTACAAAAAGTAGCCATCTTCCAATCATAAAACTTGACTAGAATTCAGACTTGATGCTGACATTGAAAACTATAATAGCTGCAGCATCTTACAATCTGGTCATGATTTTCCTTTTGAGCACCTGTGATCAAATAAAATTACACTATGAGCTGTCTTAAGTTCTCAAGAATTCAAACGATAAACAGTTTAAACTTTTTGAACAAAATAAGAAGTGTACTAAGAGGACTGAAAAAACTTGAGAGGAAATTCTACAGAATTAGGTTACCTAACATTTATTTTGCCTGGCCTCTTATCATTGAGGTGCATAGCCCGTACTTACAAATTTCTGTAAAAACAAGATGCTCTAGGTATTGTAGACATGTAGTGTGACTTTCAGGTTGGAAATAAAGGGACTCTAAAACCAGATTCAAATGTTGTGGAAATGAATTAGTTCTCAATCCAAAGAGATTTTTTTTTCAGGTACTTTGTACTGCACTGTTCTATACAAAACACTCTCTTGCCACAAAAAAAAGAAACATCAAGAAAGAAAAAATCATCCAGGTTTTCAGAAGTGTTAGGACTTCCAGAATAATTCTGGTGAAGTTAGGAGTGGGTGCCTGCATCCAACATCTAGAAAAAAAAAAAATCTGTCATGACCCACTTCTTTCTGCACAATCATTAAACACAATTTCTTTTTCTGGTATAGGTCTCTGAGGAAAAGTCCTTGCTAAGTATTATGTACTTTTTCAAACTGTTCTGCAGAAGGTTGGTTCACTGCTGACTAAACCTGGACTCAGGAAATAATACTCAATGATCTAAGAAGTGATTTTTATCCACAAGAGTTTCAGGCTGTTAAGTGAATAAAAAAATGCTATAGCCCATCAAGCTAATGTACAATACAAATAATTCTGGTTTAATAACAGTTATTGTACATACGTTAAGAAAGTTCTCACCAGTGTTCTCTGCAATTTGCGGAGTTTTTCAACTGGTTCAGGATCGTAGCCAGGAATCTTACGCATGTCATTATTCTTTAGTGCCAACATGGTCTCTAGCATGAAACGAACCTATGGGGAAAAGAAATATTTCTATGGATTATGTGCTGTGAGTTTCTCTGTTAAAGAAGAGAGTGTAATATGAAATTACTATTCTGTTAGAATAAGCTCATCTGGCAACATAAATCTAAATTCAGATTACATGAATATGAATATAAATAAGGACATTTACTTTAACTCCTATTAAATTTGTGTCCAAGCTTGAATTCAAAGTTTAATCTCCTGAACTCCAGGCCTTAGTGACCATTTTGTGAAGTGTACAAAGCATCACGAAACAGAAGCACTGCCCATGGCATAAGACACAGAACATTCCTAGTCTCAACCATTACAAGCATTTTGCTGTCTGTGTCCTAAGAAATAATTGAGAAAGACAGACAAAAAGAATGCAAATAACTGAATGCAACAACTGAACACCAGTGGTAACTTAAAATCTAAATACAGTGTAGCAGAACACATTTTGGTAAATTAACACATGTATCCAAGTGCTTATTAAAAGTCTATTCAGAACAGAAAACCTTTAAAACATACACACACATACCCTAGTCTGATCCTGGAGTTTCTTCTCTGCTGTGTTTGCTTTCCTCTGGGCTTCAGTGATCAGTTCCTTCAAAGCCAACGCATCATCTTTTCTTAAGGAAAAACCCACGTTTTTCAGAAGAAACAAAATCAACTCTATCTCTTTTCCAGTGAAAATGCTAACAAGCGTTTTCAGAATATCAAAGATCAGCAGGCAATGAACCACATGGAAGTTATACAGATGAGCAATCAAGGCAAGCAGATTTTCACATTCTTTCCCTTCAGCATCGCTTTTGCAGACTTCATCAAATTTCTTCACCACGGCTTCCAAAAAGTGAGCACCAACCTGGCAAAAGTTCCATTAAGGGAGGAAAAAAATTTTAAAAACTCAGTAGTTAACTGTAAGCAGATTTTACAGACATCTGTAAAACATTCATTTTTGGGGCCCTGCCACTATTAATTTTAAAGAACTATCATTGTTCCTCTCAACCAATATGGATGTTCTACATTTACAAATAAAAATACCTAGGTGATGTGATATTTTCTTGAAGTATTATGTTATTTACACCTCATATGCCATCCAGTCGCCTTTTAAAGTCTGTGCAAGAAAAGCAAATGTTACGAGCTTTCACTGTACATACATAAGGATTTATTTGTTTACACAGTTTTCATGGACACCTATTAGCATCTTCCCAGCTGTCAGGCTGTTGCTGCTAGTCATTCATTCAGTAAACGCTGCGTGTCAAAAATTAAATGCATCACCGAGTTCAGCATTCCAGAACAAAACACTTAATAGGAGGGTAAGAAGTAGTATTGTAAAACAACCACAAACATACCAAACATTCACAGTTGCTGAGCATGAGCTTAGGCTGATTTTGAAGTGGGGATAAGTCTTAACCATTTGTCAGCGGTAGAGCAGAGAACAAATTTTGGAGTATCTACATTTGTGAAGATAGAACTGATGCTAAAGATTAGAATTAGAAATCATACTAAAATATAGGTAGGTAATGAACACACTACTGCTAAACAAGACACTCCTCCATCATTGTTATGGTGCTAATATCTGCTGATTGTTCTTACGAAAACCAAAGTCCCAGCAGCAGTACTGACTTGGATTAGATGCCTTGACCAGCTTAGGTTTTAGCTGTCTGATGATCATATCGCAAAAATGTATCAACACAGCTACTGGAATCCCAGCTCCTGCATTGCTAAAATCTGAAATGCAGCTGTGCTATCACACTTCTGTGTGATACATATTCTACATTTATTTTACAGAAAAAGTAATGGGGCTTTACAATATTCTTAAATACAAGTTAGATCCAAAGATGCTGTTTAACCAAGCCAGTAGTACAGAAGATAGTCTGGATATCACCAGATATCTAATGACTATTATTACATCTATATCTAAAACCTACTACATAATATTTTGCAAAGTTACAACTTCTATAAAGACTGTGTTTCTCTTAAAACAGCATTGTAATATTATCACATATTTGCAGTCCGAACCGCCTTTCAAGCAGCAAAGAGGAACAGAAAAAAAGGTGTAATGGTAAGGCTGCATGGAGAAAACTGCTGTAATTGCATCCCTCTGATATCTAATATGTTCTCAGAGACATCATTCAGGTCACTACATTACAAACCCAAGAATTTGCATCAATACATCTTTTGCATTGAGAGGTAGAAAGAAAACTTGATGGTGCTGAAACACCTCGGTTTCCTCAGACAAATTTAACTGAGATCAGCTAAAAATCTTCCCATTGACATCAGCAGTTCCAGCTTCTTATTAACAGTAACCAGCAGATATTTATCTCATTTACCAGATTTAAAAACACAAAAAGAACGTTAAAAATCTGCCATGGTTTTGAAGTTTTTAATATTCTGGGGTCATTGATATACCTAGTTAATTCTACTGATGATTTGCATGACTTGGCTTAAAAAAGGACTTTTTCCGCTGATGTAAAAGGATTTCCTAACTACAGCTCTTTCTTTATCTGGATACACATCGTTTGAGAACAATACCCTCATAAGCCCAGGAGAACATTGATGGAATAGCGTAATTAAAGAGGAGAAAACTTGAAGCTTAAAAAATTCAGTTTCATCAATGCAGAAAGATTTTGATGAAAAACCTGATGTTTTTATAAGTGACCAGTGGTAACTCATGGAAGACAGACGTGGTCCCTTTTATTTGCAGACACCAAACTAATAAGCTACAAATACTGGTGAAATTCAACTAGAGATGTTTTTCAGTGATGCACAGGCAAAAATTAAAAGGCAATTCTAACAAAATATCAAGGAAAACACTCTACAATACGCATCATTACACAAATTAGTCCCAGACAGAAGAATTACCTCAATTCCTACATTATGATGAAGAATGCTGACTAGAAGGACATGCTCCATCAACAGCCTTGTGGGCATGGCAACTGCAGTGACACAAGCATTCATGAGGATATCTGTCAGAGTTTCATTCATGTCCTTTCTGCTGTTGGCCATGTAGAGCTCTTCCATCTGTCCACTGATGGAGGACAAATTTGGTTCACTCAACCTATTAAGAAACAAAATCCAATGTTCACTTTTTCTTCTCTTTACGCAGTTTCAGAATTTTCAATTTACCCAATGAGCAACCCATTCTTTTTAGAGAAACCAGCTTGGCTTAGGAAGAGAGACTGAAAAGACGATATGAAGGGACCTTTTGTATTTTTTTTGTATTTTGCTGTGTTCACTAAACTAAAAAAAAAAAAAAATGTTTTTAACTTTGTGGCGGGTTTTTTTTGGAAGATATTACATGTAAGAACAGGTTAGCAACAGTATTTACAGAGCACTGTAAACATGCTTACTGTTACTCTGAACAGACTTATTAAAAGAACAGATTTTGTTCTTAACAGTTGTGACTATGGCACATGACAGACTTTGGAGAAATTAAGTATGAAAACACCTCTTCCTCTCCTAATGTATAAAGTATATCAAATTCTAAATGACTGAACAACCTGCATACCATAGCCTGCGTTTTACTAATAACGTAGATAAAATAAAAGGCCAATAGATTGCTTCTTTTAATCTCTAAAATCAATATGCATGAATGCGTTAACTATTTTTCTGCTCATCAGTACTTTAAGCTATGAAGTGCTGCTCCTCCTCAGCTGCAGCGTTGGAGAATTTTATTTTATTAAAAAAGAAAATAATGCTTTTTTTGGGAGTATTATAACTCACACTATTAATTTTTTTCATAGGCATATTCCAACTGACACTCGGTGAATTATACCTAGCACTTGCAGGCAATGGCTGTGTGGAATTCGGCCCAACCTAAAATTTATTTTCTAGATTTTTCAGCTTCTATAATGACCAACTTTGAAGAATTGATATCAACAAAGATAATTATTATTAAGGATAGCAGACATGATCGCCAAATTAAAAATTAGTTTGTGAAAAGTCACATGCTTGCCACTTTTCTTTGAATGATGAGCACTGTCACATCAAACCAGAAAGATTAATGACTTTTGCCATTACATTACCTATTAATGAGACCATTCACCATTTTCTTCAGTCTTCCCAATTCTTCTCTTTTCTTGTCATCTAGTATCTCCTGCGCTTTCCTTACTTGAGGGGGAACATACTTTGCAGTGCTTTGATTATTACTCTTATCAGGAAAACAATAGAATAAGATAGCAAATGAGACTCGTATCTTAAGTATGTCAACACAAACACACATTTGTATTTAATATTAACACACCAAACTTTTAGTTAAGTATATATTCTACCATCTAATAACTAATGCCAAAGGAACAACTTCGTACAGAAAAGCAGTGTGCAACACACCACTGCTTGTGACCAACTTGAGAGCAGCAAAAAACCTCTTTCTCTTTATATGAAATTTGCTTTAAGTGATTGTTATTAAACCCTGACATCTTAAGTCTCGGTTTCATCAGCTGCAGACATACTAAAAGCTTAAGTTAGTGTCGTGTGGGCTAAATAACCCATTTGGCCTCCTCTCCTCCACCCCTGCTACAAGACCTACGCAGGCAGAACCTCTGGGATCATCCAGAAGAATCACAGAACAGCCTGGGTTGGAAGGGACCTCTGGAGATCACCCAGTCCAACCCCTGCTAAAGCAGGTTTCCTAGAGCAGGTTTCACAGGAACGCATCCAGGCGGGTTTTGAATATCTCCAGAGAAGGAGACTCCACAGCCGCTCTATGCAGCCCATTCAGTGCTCTGGCATCCTCACAGTAAATAAAGTTTTTTCTCATGTTGAGGTGGAACTTCCTGTGTTCCACGTTGTGCCCATTGCACCTTGTCCTGTCGCTGGGCACCGTTGAGAAGAGCCTGGCCCCATGCTCTTGACACCTGACCCTTAGACATTTATAAGCATTGATAAGATCCCCTCTCAGACTTCTTTTCTCCAGGCTAGACAGACCCAGGTCTCTCAGCCTTTCCTTGCAGAAGAGATGCTCCAGTCCCTGATCATCTCCACGGCCCTCCACTTTCTCCAGGAGTTCCTTGAAGAAGTAACACTTCAGTTTGCAACAGTTAATAATTTTAACAAAAGCTCTCCTTACCCTACCCAGAAGTGCTTAGTCATATTCTAAAACTCTAAAGCTGGGATAGTGCCACTGCTTTATCCCTCCTATTTGCTCATCCCATACAGAGACAAGGCTGGGGGTGTTGTGCTTTGGGGACTGCCTGCGGCATCCTGACCCGGGAATAATGCCCTCCTGCCCAACAGCCATCCCCAGGCCTCTGAGGGCAGCACTGCGCCATCACCTACCCGTGACAACACTCTGCCACCCCCAGGCTGACCCACTGTTTCTGTCACCCACCTGTAACACCACTCTTGCTGTCCCCGGCCCTCTAAAGGGCAGCACCTGCTGCTGTCATCCACACGGTGACACCAGTCTGTTGTCCCCAAGCTGTCCTACCGCCTCTGTCACCCACCCATGACACCACCCTGCAAACTCCCTGGCTTCACAGACGCGATGCCAACGCCGTGGTGGGCACGCTGAGAAGCAGGTTTGCGTTACCTGAGACGAACACTCTTCCTCCTCCTCCTCTTCATCTTCCTCCTCTTCCTCCTCAGGCTCGCTGGCCTCAGCCTCCCCGCTGTCCTCGCTCTCCCAGTGCCCCTCCACGTCATCTCCCTCGGAGGGGGCTGAGGTGGCTTCTTCCTCCTCCTCTTCCTCTTCCTCCTCCTCTCGCTCCCGTGGGGCCGCTCCCCGCTCTGGCGGGGCCGGTGCCTCCTCCTCGTCGCTGCTGTCGCAGAGGCGGCTCAGCCCGGCGCGGCTGCCCAGGGCGCCCAGCACGTAGCCCAGCCCGTCCCGCAGGAAGCTCTGCGGCAGCGTCTCCGCCGCCGCCGCGCTCCCCTCCCGCTTCTTGCGGCGCTTGGCCAGCCCCAGCCGCCGCTCCAGCCGCCGGATCTCCTTCTCCTCCTCCTCGTTCGCTTCCAGCAGGGCTCGCTTCCGTGACCAGGCGGTTTCGGCGGGGGGAGCCTTGCCGGTTGTCGGTGCCAGCCCCGGCCGCTGTTTTCCGACGGCGGCAGGAGCCGCCTTGGCCGCGGTCAGCTTGGCAGGAGCCGCCTTGGCCGGGGTCAGCTTGGCAGGAGCCGCCTTGGCAGCAAGCAGCGTAGCCGGAGCGACGGGGCCCTCCACCAGCTCCCCACGTTGGAGGCGGCGGCGGCGGCTTCGCTTAAGCCTGCGCTTCTCCTTCCTCGCTTCCCGGCGGCTCCTGCGGTTCTGCCTCTCCGAGTCTTTCAGCAGGGGTAGAGGCGGCCGGTCTCCAGCTGCCTGCACGAACTCCTGCACCGAGTGCTGTAGCCTGGCCAGCTTCCCGCCACGGCGAGCACGGGTGACCGCCGCGCGCTTCATCCTCCCACCTGCCACGCCGCTCTTGGGCGCCGCCATCTTGGGGCGGGGCCGGCTGCCCCTTCCGGTGCGCGGCCGCCATTTCGCGCCGGGGCGCCCCCTGCCAGGGGGGATGGCGCTGGTTCAGAGCCCGAGCCCGAGCCCGAGCCCGAGCCCGAGCCCGAGCCCGAGCCCGACTCCGACTCGTTCAGTCCTTAGGATCCCCTCGTTTTTATAAAAATAAGGCTCGTCTCTCTCATTACAGAAGGGACATTTTTTACTGTGTCCATTCTTCGTGATGCCGAAAACTCCCACAAATAAACTCTTTGAGATTCGTTTTGGACTTTTAGAAACCCAGGCATCCTTTATTTGAGCGCTGGGCATGTGAGGGAATGATTTTCATTAATTCACTCAGAGGATGGTGGGTTGGATATTAGGAAATGGTTCTTCACTCAGAAGGTGGTGGAGCACTGGGAAACAGTCACGGTGCCAAGCCTGGCAATATGCAAGAAGCATTTGGACAAAGCCCTAAAACACATGGTGTGAATGCTGGGGATGCCTCATGCAGGGACAGGAGTTGGACTTGATGGTCCTTGTGGGTCCCTTCCAACTCAGGTCATTCTTTGATGAGCTGGTTACAGAATATCTTTTCCACCTACATGCATATCTATAAATTTTACCAGAACTTTAATAATATTATGAACTTCACAACAACCAAATCTCTTGCTAGTTGGAGCTTTGGAGCCAGATCTCTGTCTCATCTTGCATTTTAGATTGGGAAAAATGGCAACCAGAGGTAATTATGAAAGAAGACACACGTTGTAGTTTCTCTCAGAACAGTGTCTGGAAAACACTATTTGAATAAACCCAAACCATCCTATAAAGAAAACATGCTATCAGAGGGACATTCTGGCTAACTTTCAAAAAATACAGTTACTTGGATGAAACTTAACTCTGCTTTAGCTTAAATAAAAATATTTCACTTTTTGTAATAGTAACTACTTCTTGACTCAGTCCTGGTCATGGACTCTTTGCCATAGGGCAATGTCTATCACATGCTTATCCTATAAAAATGTCAAATTACATATATATAATGATATATAATGGGTCATACCATTACTTAAAGGGGGCCTACAGGAAAGATGGGAAGGGACTCTTTATCAGGGATTGCAGGGATAAGATGAGAGGGAACAGTTTTAAGCAGAAAGAGAGGAGATTTAGATTAAATACTAGAAAGAAATGTTTTCCTATGTGGGTGCTGAGGCACTGGGACAGGCTTCCCAGAGAAGCTGTGGACGCCCCATCCCTGGAGGTGTTCGAGGCCAGGTTGGATGGGGCTTTAAGCAACCTGATCCAGTGGGAGGTGTCCCTGCAGAAGGGTTGGAACTGGTTGATATTTAGGGTCCCTTCCAACCCAAACCATTCTATGATTCTATTCTATGATTCTAGAATTGAGAATCATAGATTCGTCTGATTGGAAAAGACCATTGAGATCAAGTCCAACCATACCTGTCCACTACTAAACCAGATCTCTAGGCACTTCATCTACCCTTCTTTTAAACACTTCCAGGGATGGTGACTCAACCACATCCCTGGGCAACCTCTTCGAGTGCCTCATAACCCCTTCAGTGAAGAAAATTTTCCTGATGTCTAATCTGAACCTCCCCTGGCACAACTTTAGGCCATCCTCTCTTGTCCTGTCACTTGTTACTTGGGAGAAGAGACCAGCAGCCACCTTGCTAGAACCTCTTTTCAGGTAGTTGTCAACAGTGATAAGATCTCCCTTCAGCCTCTTTTTCTTTAGGCTAAACAACCCCATGTCCCTCAGGCACCTCTTGTACAGGCTGTTCTCCAGCCCCTTCCTCCAGCTTTGTTTTCCTTCTCTGAACACACTCCAGTGCCTCAACGTCCTTCTTGTAGTGAGAGGCCCATAGATTCTCTTTTGTGATTCTATTCTATTCTATGTATCTATGACTGGAACAATTTGTCCCTCGTAGCCCCGTCTGTGGTTGCAAGGCCCTCGTGGCCACTGGGGATGATGTTCTCGCTGATGTTCACTAGGCTGCAGGAGCTGAGAGACATTGGTGTTCCTGGCCTCTCCTCCACCTGCCCACTACCCTGTTTTAAGCTCCTTCCAACCCTGACAATCTCAGTTAACTTTTCCTCAGCATACCAGAAGCAACATCCATGTCTACAGCCTCTGTCCGATCCTATTTTCTCTTAGGGAGTTTCCGTTCACAGCAGCAAGTGGGACCAGTGGCCGTGCTACAGGGATGGGATCCGCCCCTCTCCGCCTGCCCCAGCACACAGAGCAGGTGATAACTTGTCTGTCATCGATGAGATCAGAGGGAATTAAGTGTCCCATGGCAGCTCACTGCTGTCAGCAGAAAATCCAATTTGTTGTCTTATTTTTAGCCTCTTTGCTATACTCTAGGCTTATGCAACCTGCTGTTTGTTTTGTGTCTGGCCCTGTGTCTATAGCTGCGTCCCCTCCTCCAACTAACTTTGAAATTTAGTGCCAGCTTCAGTCATGTCTGGCAAACAGCTGGAGCTCATGGAAACACTGAATTTCCTCAGATTTCATCAAAATAGGTGGCTGGGTAGAGGAAAGAATTTCTCAACTGAACAAAGTGCTACAAGGTGAGCTTTGACCTTAGCAGACACCAGAAAACACCAATGAAAGCCAGAGCACCTGACCTGGTTTCAGGAAAAGGGCTGGTCTTTAATTTCCTGTGGGACCAAATCCATAGGAAGTCAGGCTTCATTATTTTGTTCTTTGGCGTTGTTCTCCTGATGTCTCTTGAACAGTGAAGTATTGCACAGGGCTTATATTTTACCTGAAAATTTAATATGGCTTTTATTATTCAGATTGTTTTTGTCTTTTTATGCATGTTTCCATATTCTCTCATTACATCATTGTCCTAGATGACCCATGCTTCAGAAATCCAGCTTTCTCAAAGCTGATGCATAATGAATCTTTCACCCTCAGTGACAAAATGTGTTGCATTGATTTGTCAAAGCATTCCTTTTGCTGCATTTTAAACTATATATTATGCTATAATTTATTGCTGGGCTGCTCTTTATTCATGCACAGACAGCTCACATGCATTTTGCATCCTATTTATAGATTTATTGATAACAGTAATCCAGCAGCATGCCAGAATGCTAGAAAAATACAGCTGAATATAATTTGAGAAAATATTAGATGCTTTTAAAACTCCAAGATTTCAATCTTCCTTCTGTCTCGTTGTGTAATTTGTCAGCAACAGAGCTGAGGAAATTTCATGTGTCTTCAAAGAGAGAAAATGGCAATATTTGCTTTCCTCAGTACTTTGTCTTACAAAGAAAAATATGGGAAGCACGTATTTTGCTGAAATCCATGATCTCAAATTTGGGTGAAAATGAGCATGCTAATTTTGCAAAACACATACAGATAGAATTATTACCACCTGTTCGTGAAGTAAAAATACTTTCTAAGAATTAAAGCAATATTTCAGATAATATAATCCTAAAGAAAACGTAATATTGAAAGAAATATCAATCTGCTTAATAGAATAATTAAACATTCAAATCTGGTGATGTCATATCTGAAAAAATACATTGCAACAAGTAATTCAGGTACTATGCTAGAATATTATGGTTTATTATTTTACACCTACCAATTTGGCTTCACATTTCTGGTAAATACAATCTTCTTAAAACCCAAAATGTGAATTCTGTCAACTGCTCTTCCAACTTTCCTGATTCCAGAAAAGGGGAGAAATCCAGTTTCCATTTCACAAATTTCATATTTAGATCTCTATCACATGAGCATCACTTGCCAATTAGGAATTCTGAATTGAGGGAACATTTTGTAATTGTTCTTTGTTTTGACAGTGATCCCACAGCAGAGAACAAGCCACAAGGGCAGGTTTTGCATTTAGAATAAAATCGAACATAATGGCATGATTCACTGAAAATGAAAGTTCATATAGAATTGTTCCTTCAGTAAGTTTTTGCTTCCTGCTGAGATAGTATTTGTTAACAGATTTCCTTTCCTGTTAAATTATATTCATGAATTGTTTTTTTTCCCTTCAGCAGAATAAGCGGATACAATTCCTTTAGCTGTCTGTCTGCCATTGTCTCCTGGTCACCTCTCACATGCCATGAAAATGTGATTTAGTGACTATATAACACATATAGGTAGAATCTGACTTTTTTGTAATTTACAACTATTGAGACTATTGTGCTATTTATCACCACAGGAAATATCAAACCAGCACCAGAACGACTCTTAAATTGAGCTCAAGGGTTATGCTTTGTTCTTATCAATGGAGAAAAAAGCCTGATTCATGTAAGAATATTGCTTTACATCCAAAGCCTTTTTTGACTGCAGACTGAAAGCTTCATGCCAGAATGAATTTGTTCTAAGCAGTGAGAGCCTCAGAATAGCTCAAGTTACTGGAAGATTCTCCTGTGAGCCTCTAGCACAGCATCCATCTACTTGAGGTATTGTTTCTCCCCATGTCATACTGTCATCTCTGCGATCTGCAGAACTGAAATTTGGTCCTGTACAAAAGGGAAGGGCTACTGGGAGAGATTTCACTGGAAGGACACTTTTCATTTATAAAATGTTTTCCAAAGCCTCCAGGCAGTACAAAATTGTTGGCTCTTCAGATGTGCTTCAGTTCCACCTATTTCAGAAGGTATTATCATAGAATCATAGAATCATTAAGGTTGGAAAAGTTCTCTAAGATCATCAAGTCCAAACATCAGCCCAACACTACTGTGCCTACGAAAACTGTGTCCCAAAGTGCTGCACTTACACACTTTTTGACCACCCCCAGGGATGGAGACTCCACTGCTTCCCTGGGTAGCCTGTTGCAGTACATCACCACTCTTCCAGTAAAGAAATTTTTCCTAATATCCAATCAAAACCACCCCCGGTACAACTCTTGTCACCTCAGAGAAGAGAGCAACATCCACCTCACTACAGCCTCCTTTCAGGTAGTTGTAGAGAGTGATGAGGTCTCCCTTCAGCCTCCTCTTCTACAGCCTAAACAACCCCGATTCCCGCAGCCGTTCCTCATAAGGACTTGTGCTCCAGACCCTCCACCAGCTCCATTGCCCTTCTCTGGACACGCTCCAGCATCTCAGTGTTCCTGTAGTGAGGGGTCCAAAATAGAACACAGTAGAATAGAATACAAGGTAGAATAGAACACAATTTGCAGTCTTTATACCCAACCTTTGTGTTCTCCATGCTGCTTTTGCACAAAATTAGTTATCTTCCCTCATTCTGAGACTAAGGCCATGCCAATACATCCTGCTGTATTTCCAGGTTTACCTGCTGAAGAAGTTACCATCCCCAGTACCTTCCCTTCAGGGGGCCAATTGCTGCCTCTTTTCTGGGACTGCCCCAACAGATTGGTTGACAGAAAGCTGTTTGCTAAGTTTTCTGTGCAATCACTTTTAGTTGTTGAGGTCAATGTCCATTCAGCCAGCGTCGACTGGTGATACTCATTGAAAGAGATCTAGAGTTAGTTTAAGCTATCTTAGGCTGTTCTGATTGAGACAAATTTGGAAATAGCCCATATGAGTAGCTCTGCAAGAGGCTGTCTGTAGCTCCCTTCTCCCAAAATAAAGAAGCAGCTGGAAGTGGTAACCTCAGCTGGCAAAACCAGAGTAGGGAGAAGACCTGTATTCACTGACTTTAATTGTTAATGGGGTTTAGTTCATTGGAAGGAAGAAGCGGGTACTAAAGGTCATTATTTAGATAAATGATCCAAAAGACAAGCATTAAAAAGACAGATATGCTGGGTGAAAGCAGAAACCCATTTCCCCTGTCCATTAGCATTTTTAGTTTTAAACTATAAAGAGATTATCTAATACGTGACACAAAGATGACTGAAAAAATATAATCAGATTACTTTCTTGTTATTAAAAGGAAGAAGTGGGTTGCAACTAAAATGAGCTTTTAAATTAGAGTTTTGTGCACATCATAGTTAAAAAAATACCAATTATAAATCAGGATAGTATCATTGATCGAAGTCCCATATTATGGCACTTTGCATTTCCTATATGAAATTTATATAATCAAAGTTTCTGTGCCAAGAAATGTAAGTCTCAGAGTTAACTCTATGCTGAATACTGACCTTATCCTAGAAACACTTGTATTATATTGTTACTCATAACGCAGTTTTCATTGAAAACAAGAAAAAATATTTAATGAGGGACATTTCCTTTTTTATCTTTTTGTTTTTTCCTTTCTCCTCTGTTATTAATTGCTTAGCTTTAACATACCTATTATAATTGCAGACCAGTCTTTATTTTTATTAGCTATTTCTTTAATTCTGACAAGACAATTTTAAAAAAGAATACTTGAAGGTAAAAGTGACACCTACAAATGCTTGAATTCAACAAACAAATCCTCTAAAATTAACAGTGACTGTTACTTTGTTAAAATCACCTTTTAAATGTTTATTTATCTATAAAAAAGGAAAACGCTGGCAAGAGTAAGTATCATGTCACTCACATAGGAGCAATTGCACCAGTAGTGATGTGCAGCATTACTGTTCATCCCACTGGTAACACTGTCTTCTTTTATGCGTGGTGTAAGGTAATTATTTCCAGGGACAATTAATTTCCAGCAGCTTTTTCTAGCTCAGTGTGGTGCACGTAACTATTAACAAACATCTTACTGTGTTTTTCCTGAGGCTTTGTTAAACATGCAAAATATGAAATTTGTCTGAGTAAAATGAAGTACTTGGAGGTCTTTCCAGGACAACAGCAAACTTTGGATCTAGTAACTTGCACTGTAACAATGATATCAATTTATACATGTTGGTTGACTTTTCTCATCTTAATCTCAGTTCTTATGATGCATTATGTTATTGTTTGCAATATAGTAATAATTTAATATACAGTTCCTGTTCAGGTACTCTACCTGCCTGACCATAACTGGAGTGTAGTGGTGGAGTGTGTGTACCACATCTTTAAAGACCATTCTCTCGAAGTACTTGGAACACCAATTTAACGCTAGCAAACAAGACAGAATTCTTTGGCCTCAGATGAGACAGACATCTACAGCACAACAAGCTCCTCTTCTCTCTGTTTATAGCCAAAGGGGGAGAAATAGTTGCTTTTAGAGAAAAATCTCATCTAATCCATTTTAGACTTCTGCTTCATGACAAGATGGGAGAGTGCCTTAGACTCCATTAATCGGATGGTTAGACTTCCAATGATTTAAAATGGAGCTTTGCACAACTGGTTTAGATACACGAACCTGCTTTGTAGATACCTGGTTAGATGACTGAAAGGACTTGGCAGTGCAACAAAACCATACATGCATGAGATCAAATAACCTCATGTTTACACAGTTTGTGACTGGCACACCTCTGACACCAGAAACCAGCCCAACCTACACCTGCTAACATCTGTTGCAAGCAATCACTGTCTTTCAAGACAGCAGTTTTGCAGCTACTTTAGGACAAACTCTATGTACCATGCACTTGTCCAGGTATGCATCTCCTCATCCTTCTGCACTTTAACACCAGGACTTGTGGCATAAGTCACCAAATCCAAGATTTAATCTGCATAAAACTAATAAGATTTTCAGTTGGCATGGATTAATTTTCTGATTTAGCTACAAAAAGAGACAGCAAGCAACAGGAAAGTGAAGAAAACTGCTCCTTCCAATAACAGTTCAGACTAAGACCCACCCAAATCCATTATGAAACTACACCATTAGCAAGTTACAAAAACTACTGCATCATGATAGCCTACTAATGGGACAACTCTTTCCCATGCTGCTTTAAAGGATAATTCATTACTCTAACAACTACAGCTGGTCCTTCTGTTGCCCAGTGTGTAAACATTTGCACCTGTGCCCAATATGCAATAGGTTTTGCCATATTTTTATTGAGTGTTTAAATAAATTCTCGCAATCTGGGGCTCTGACCCCTGATGGGAAACTCCTGCAGCATTATAATGACAAAGAAATAACAATAAGAATAAATAACTGTGCCCTTGCTTATAAGTCATGCCAAGATGTGTGTTTGAATTCTTAGCTCTTTAATAAATCCTGAGTCCTACATGTGAATGGTTCTAGTTCTAAGATCTGCTACCTATGTGGTGATATTACTGTCTGGTTTTGAGGTTTTTTTTTGGTTTTTGAAAGAGTAAGCTTGAAAGGGAGAGAAGTATATTGGCAATTTGACCCTATTTATATATTTTTTTTTTCTCAGTAGAGAGTGTAATTAGATGTATATAAATACATGGCAACAATGATAATGTTACCTGTCTGCAGATGAGCTGCCTCTATGCAGGACTCGTTTCCTTCTTTGACATTCACTGAAGTAGAACAACATGGGCTATATGATCCTAATGCTGCTTTGTAAATTGATCATGGCGTCTTTCCATTTCAATTTCAGTATTGAAAGAAACTTGATCTAATGTGTTTAAACACAGGACCAAAGACCAGATGCAACTGACTTCCAGTCCTGATAAAGTAACATCCTCGTTGTAGCTTTGGGCAAGTCATTTAAGCTTTGAATTTTGAAGCTTGGACCTTTAAGTAAAATAATTAATAAGTTGTTATGAGCCACATTAGCGTTGGGAGAACTGCTCTTTGTAAAGGATGGTGAAGAGGAAGGATGATAGGCAAGAAGTGCTTTTAGAGATATGTCAAAGCAGCAAAATTCAGATCCTCACCTGAGTGTCCCTAAAGATGAAAGAGCACTGGGATTCAGGGGTTCAATGTGACCTCGATTTTTTTTTTTTTTTATTCACAGAAGTAAGCGGTCGACCTGTTTAGAGATTCGGAATTTCTTATTCTTCCATAACTTTCATATGCCCAAGTTCAATTGCTTTTTCCCATTAGCAGAAAAGGTCATTCTCATTAGGAGACAAATAAGGCAAATTGGATGCATCCAATTTGCATATTTGAATATGCAAATGAGCACACTACTCATTTTTCTTCCCAAGTACTGACCTCTGAGTCAGATGGAATTTATTCTGCTCTAAGCTCAAAGTGAAGTTCTGTACAATAAAGATGATTGGGTGTCACAGGGCATCTGACATACTTTATCTAATTCTAATTCCAGATATCTGATGGCAGACAGAAAGCCTGTGGCTGCATTTCACAAGAATGAAAAATTGTAAGTCAGCCTAGATTCCAGTTTTTGTGTAGAAACAGGAGTGATTAAGTGAAATTCTTAGACCTGTTCAAGGCCAACATCAAAAATTGTTCTAAAGACCACTGTTTAAGATTGATGTTACCAGCAGCCCCTTGATGCAGACTGGGAATGTAGCCATGGAACAATCCCAGCCTCCAGCAGTAAGGAAACAGAGACTCAAGGTCACTTGCAAGCTGAGATGCTTTATATAGCACATTTCACTGCTTGCTTACATTCTGGACTGACCGTAGGTCCTTACAGTACCAAGGACTGTCCTTTTATTAGGTAATCACTGTGAGTGATTATCAGATGAGAAAAATCTTGCCAGTTATCTGTGATGGGCAATGCCCTATTATTCTACAATAGAATTTAAAAATATTGTCACATTTTATTCTTTAGTAATTAGTTGAATAAGGGTGTGAGACCCAGTGTTACCCTCCGGTTCTTTAATAAATACATACTAAAAGATGTAATACATAAATAAATTAATTACATTATAAGTGCTTACTAATGTTTTGTTATTACTCTGTTTAATCTTGGCATCTGCATGCCATCCATTAATTTATTTCAGTAAAAACTGTAGGTCACATTGTGAAGTTCTTATTATATTTCTGTGTAGTCAAAACTCCCTTTTCCCAGTGTGCAGCTTCAGTGAAGATATTGATCTGGGGTGCATAGCTTTGTGTGTGCAATGATGCATCTAACAGAGGAAGATAACTCTAGTTTATCTATATTTCAGATTTGTACCTAAGCATGTTTTTTCAGTTTATGTTACTTAAACTTATAAGTTCTTATAATTAATTTAAGTAGATATGTAAATAGTTCCTCCATGTTAAAAGAAAGAGTTTATTTGGGGCACAGGCTTCAATGCTGCTTAAGCAAATAAGATATTAACCACATTAAAAACTGAAGAGACATTCCAACAGTAATTAAACTATATTTTTCTTTTATATAGGTAATCATACAAATTCATATGAAAAAATACTATAAGCTGGTGCTTCTTTATAAAGACAAAAATACTATATTCTGTAAAGTCAGTAGATAGTGATTTTGTCAAAAAATACCAATACCTTGATTCTAATCAACCTAGTATACAAATCAGTATATTTTGGCTCTTGTAAAGAATTTCTATAGAGGATGCTAGGTAATGATGTTTTCCACAGCAACTTATTTTAATACTTCTGCAGGGTAACAATATAATTTAGAGAACTTTAAATAAAAATAAGCTCCTAAACATAAAAATGTATATAAATACACATTATGCATAAGTATACATACAACATAATACATACATTTATTTAATGATTTTAAATGTACACTGTAAAATCTATTGCACGAGTGAGTCTTTAAACAACTTCCAAGAAATGTAATAAACTTGTCATGCTGACACTGTGTACAAGAATTTCTTCTTCCATAATATAGGGCAGGAAAAACTCTGAAAATTACAGCCTGCAGTTATTTCTTGAATCATGAATCCTTTATAAGGATTGTGTGTGTGGAGAGCAAAAGGACAATATAGTTTTTTACCTTTTCAGTTACTCTCGGTACCAAAAATGACATCGGCCAGACAGAAGAATGTGTTTGTGATTGCTTTGAGTCTACTGTGTAGCTCACAAGCATTTCTCTGTGTAACAGAGGTGGCTGGAGTAGCTCTCTCTGTTCAGTTATATCGTTCCTTCTGTTGTGTAAACAGAGGATGAGTGGGCTCAGGGAATTCTTTCTGATTACATTTTTTATTTTGGCTAGGTTATTTTTCCCGTGTCTGTCTGGCCATATATTGCTGTGGCAATAATGCTGAAGGGGTGGCAGGAACAAAATGAACAAGAACAAAGCTGGACAGCAGCAGCGCCACAGCTCAAGGGGTACTTCCTCGGATACTTTTACAAAGTGCTAAAATGAAATCCTCACTTGATTTTTTTGGGGAGCTCTATGGAGATCATTAACCTGTGGTAATATAAAAATCAATTTGATATGGGAAACTTGGAGCTGTACAGGGTCTGCTGCAGTTTTACTTCATAAACTCCAAAGTATGTGATAAATTTTATAACACAAACAGACAAGATAGTTTTTGATTCAGTTATTCTGTAAGGTTCTTCAGGCCAAGGAGAAGCAATTTGAGGCTTCCTTTAGAACTACTTGACAGGAATCATAGAATCATAGAATGGTTTGGTTTGGAAAGGACCTTAAAGATCATCCAGTTCCAACCCCCCTGTCATGGGCAGGGACATCTCCCACCAGACCAGGGCTGCTCAAGGCCCCATCCAACCTAGCCCTGAACACTTCCAGGGAGGGGACATCCACAGCCTCCCTGGGCAACCTGTACTAGTGTCTCACCACACTTTTTGTGAAGAATTTCTTCCAACTGTCTAATCTGAATCTTCGCCCTTCCAATTTATAGCCATTCCCCCTCATCCTATCACTTCAAGCCCTTGTAAATGTCCCTCTCCAGCTTTCTTGAAGCTCCCTTCAGTTACTGGAAGGCTGCTCTAAGGTCTTCTTGGAGCCTTATCTTCTCCAGGCTGAACAAGCCCAGCTCTCTCATCCTGTTGAGGAAAGCTGATATTCCCTCAAAACTATAATGATTCAAGGTATGAACAGAAGAAATAAAGGGTAGAAGGATGTGCCAGTAGATCCTGCTGTGTGTTGATAGTGAAGATGGGATTTAGTGGTGGGATGTAAGACAGAGGAAGGGAAGGAGTGTGCCTGGCATTTCAGTCATTGAAAATCGGTATCTCACTGAAGTGCTGTTAGTGATTTACGGTGGGACGTGAGGTGAAGAGAGCTTGGGAAGGTTATGAGCTTGCTGCTGTGTGAGGTGCTCGCTCTACCACTACAGCAGAAAATCCAAATATATGCTATAGCATACAGTGTTATTCAGGATAGCTGCAATGATCAGTAATGATTTCTTTCACAGATTTGCTGGCAGCCTGAATACATACCAGACTAAATTTCACTTTGGTAATAGAGTTGGAGTGTGGAGAAGACCCATCTGAGAGAGGTGGGTTCTTTTCTTACTTTGTTGGTGATATCCAGGTGTTAATATACAATAAGACAACAAATAGGTCTGAAATTATATTCTAATTATGCTGGTTTTGGGAGCATGCAACTCTAAATTGATAAAAGCATGCTGTGGGCTAGCGGGCTAGGGTTTAAAAAAGGTGATGATATCAAGTCAGCATACGCCTAGAGTAAAGGTACTTGGATACCTCCAGTGATTAAGAGGACAGAGTGTGGTATGGGGAGGTGACTGTCAGGCTACAGAAACAGTGTTCAGTGTGGACATGACTACATCAATAGTAAAACTCTCTCATATGCTATGTGACGTTACTGGTACTTCAAAGAAAACTACATCCTATGCAATACTTTACCAGTGAATACAAATTGCAGAGTTATTTTTTATGCTTTGTTGTTTTTACTTGTCAAGATGAAGTGGCGCCTTTGTATCCAGGTTTCCTGTTGTGCCTTATAGTGACTTTCAATGTATGTTTAGCTTTTGCAAATTAACCAACAATACAAAAAATAGTTTTGTGTAAAAGCAAATAAGTTTTGAGGTATCAACACACAAAATGCAAAACAACTTGAATGCATCCTATGAAATGTTAACTTTGTACTATTCCTACAGTTTAAATAAGTGATTACTCACAGAGTGGCATGATTTAGAAACAAAAGACCATCTGTCTCAAACAGATGACATCTTTGTAACCTTACCAGTACTGAAAATTGAGAATCTGGATTCTGTGAGTTTATCAGCAACCAGTTTGTAAGGAATATGCTTCAAAGAAGAATGAATAAATGGTGTACCTGCTTTTACCCTGAGGAAACTCCTTGTCTCACTGCCTCTGTAAAAGCTCTGCAGCCTTCTGTCCTCCCATACATGATACAGAACCAGCATATTGTGGTGGGCTAAGCTCAGCAGCAGCTCTGAACTTGTCACATGATGGGCCATATGGAGATCTATGCTTTTTTTCTCCTCTATCAGATGGGACTAGAATTTTGCGTAAGCCTGCCTACAACAGCCATATTAATGTGGGACATGTGGAAAACAGGGAATTGGCTAGAGGTGATAAAGCTGAAGGACAACTATAGGCCAAGGATATGGTTATCTATCTGCTTGGGCCAGGAACAAGATGCACTCCTGTGTCAGATTGTAGTTATTACAGATTGACCCATGTGTGACCACTTCTTTGATGAGAAATAGGGTCAATGACAATTATCATACACTGATGGAGATGAAAAGATGAATATTGACAATTTCCACCTTACGTAGATAAGCCTGGGAGTTGTCCCACTCCTCTCATGTCAGTCATTAGCAGCATGTAGGAGAGCAGGGTGCACTTAGTCGGGCAAAGAAGACATCTTAACACAGTTCAGCAAGTTCAAGGTGCAACTTGAAAACCAGTAATGTAGGCAGAGCTTCCCTCTGTTGAAAGACCAGGAGACTCATGCCTTTTCTATGTGTAGGATTTAGCTGACAGTGGGAGGGTTTGGAATGACTCCATCCAGGCCATGGATGAGATTTACTGAGTTAATGGCAAACAGATATGCCAGGGAGTAGTAGCATTGTCACGAACTTTTGACTCTGCCTGCACACTTTTATTCAGAGCACAGGAAAACTTGAGACAGAGTAAGATGGTGGGATCCCATGTCCATGGTGGCATACGCTAAACCTGCATCACGGGGGAGAACTGACAGAGTCTGATTTTATAGTCAACCTATCCTGGATTCAGGTGTCTCCATGAATCCTCCAATCTAGGGAGCAGCCTCAGATGCCAGGCTGTTAAGAGACTTTTGATTATCAATGCTATTTGACCAGACAATCCAGGCAGAAGATGGGGCAGAGAGAGCATCTGCAACATTTTTAACATAGTTGGTGACATCTCCAGCTTTATGAGATCAGTGTAAAGGGATATGCCAAGACACCACAGCAGCATGACTGATGCCCATACCCTATCGCTCTTGAACTGTGATATGGGACTTTTTTTAATGAGAATGCAGGCTGTCATGTCCCTCATTTAGAACCACTGTAACTATAGAGATGTATGCACAGGAACTTTGCCACAGGGTTGCCCACAGCTCCAGGTTAACCCCCAAATCCTGGTGGACACTAAGGCCAGTCACAGAGGCAGATCGCAGCCCTGACAGCTGCTGCAACATCCCCGTACCTGAAGTAATTCTCATTCCCCAGCACCTTCAGTGGGAACCAGGCAGGGCGAGGGGTTTTTCAATTGGATATGGCTAATTCCTGCCACCTACCCAGATGTCAGAGGGTGGATGTGGCACAAGTAGACGTTCGTAGTGGAGCTGTTCAGGGCCTGTTGGGACATTCAGGGTCCTGACAGCCCACCCCAGGGAAGAAGCTAAGCATGGTCTCTGCTTGTACTTAGTCTGAATGTACTTTGAGAGATTCCAGGTGTCCCATGGAACACAGGGAGACAGAACTGTCTTTTGGTGCCTGGTGTCTGCCTCATTTGGAGCTGGCTTCAGGAAGAAGGGCCAACCTGTTTTTTAAATCATCTTTCTAAGTGTGGCCAGGCATTTAAGGCACAGCCCTCTCTGTGTGAGTCAGGACAGGGGGAAGCGAAGAAAGCAGATGATGGATGAGAAGTGTGTGGGCAGTAGTCTCTAGACAAACCTTGGACTGGGAGTGTTTGTAGGGCAGTTTCATGCTTTACTGTATGTCATATAGATTCACCTTTCCTCTTGGCCAGGCCACGGGCTACGGCTCACTATAAAGCTGAAAAAACCCCCAAGCAGATGCAGTGTGGTAGTGACTTTCAAAGAGGTGCCTTATGGAATGGAATGAGGCTGCATCGGCGGAAGTTCAAATTGCACGTGAGGAAAAGGTTCATCACTGAGAGGATGGTCAGTCCACTGGAACAGCCTCCCTAGGAAAGTGGTCATGGCACCAAGCCTCTCAGAGTTCAGGGAGAGTCTGGATGATGCTCTTAGTCATATGGTTTAGTTTCAGGTGGTCCTGCAAGATGCAGGAAGTTGGAGTCGATCCTTATTGGATCCCTTCCAACTTGAGATATTCTATGACACTACGTGACACACCACACTTAAAATAGGGTCAAATATCACATACGTGCCCTGTAGCATAGCCACATATGGGACATTTAGCATGTCATTTACAACCACTGGCAGGCTGGGTATAATTTGAATGTATTGTACGGTTTACAGGACCCAAAATTAGGAAGATGAACTCTTGAAGGAGTTGGATGAATAACAACCTATTCCTTGTTCTATCCTCCCACCTTCAAGGCAGTATGAAATCTCTGGAGTCCTCCATTCAAATACTTATATATACCCAAATGTTTAAAGTCACTAGAGATAGCTTTTGCTTTTGTATGATGGCTGGAGGACTATATATCATACCAAAGGTTGAGGATCCTGCTGTGTTTTTGTTACTTGAAGGTGTAATTATTCTAATGTAATATCTGCTTGAGAAAGGAAGTTAAACTATCAAGAACAGATTAGCTAATTTCACGTTACTGGCATGATTTTTGTTAAAATGCCTGCTGAATCTGAGTGCAGTTTCTGAAAATAAGTACTAGTTTATGTTATAAAATTATCTATTCTCATGATGTCAGCATTTTCTGATAGACCACTGGTGCAAAGGATGAGCGCTGCATGTTCTGTGGATCAAATACTGATCATTTGAGCTCTACTTAGTGGGTAGTCTTTGATGGGATAACTGTGTAAAGTTCTGGTCTGGAGATCAGATTTGACAGTTGCAATGGCCCTTTTTGGCCTTCCAGCCTTTCACGTTAGCAATAAGCTTATACACCAAAGAGAAACTTTAGCATGGCAGCTGGCAGGTATTGTAGAAGTATGCTTTATATATGACTGTTGCATGAAAGACTACCTGCTGAAATTTATTTGCAGTGTCCTTGAACAACATTGAATTCCCCAGATTAGGTGGTGCCTGTGGAGCAAGCCTATTCATTTTGCTAATGAGACAGAGGAGGAAGATAAAAGATTTAAAAAATGCCTGGCATCATATTTTATTGGTCACCCAATATAATTATTGACAGGGATCGAGGATGTTAGGTTCTAGAAAAGGACTAGTTATTATCTTTACACTCCTGAGATGCATTAAACACATTTGAATTTAATTAGAAAGAAGTATCCTTGATTTAAGAATAAATCTTGCCCCTATTAATTTTAGAAATTAAGATGATTTATTTCCTTTAAAATTTCTAGCATTTTGGATAAAAGTCCTTCATAAAAGATGCATGGCTTACTTTCAAAGACTAGATTTATACAACGTGATTTTTGTGAACCAGATTGAAAAATGGTTGTAGTTTAATAGTGAATAGATTTTTGAAATGTCTTCCACGTGATATTTAACAGCACAGTCATCTTAGTCATGATGAGTCAGATACTGAATTTAAGAGAGAAAAAATAAAATGATTTAACTACTACCAAAAATGTTTTTTATTGTTTAAGGATTGGTCAGTGCAATCCATCTTCTATAAAAATGGTAAAATTTCATTTCTCAGAACTATGTAACTAACAAAAAATAACTTGAGGATAGTTTAGAATGAGCACAGATCATTCAGCAAGTTAATTATTTTAAAAAAGTTAATTTTTTTAAAAAAAATGAATACAGCCATGTTAAGTAGTCAGGAACTGATAATGTGGGTGGATATTTGCATTTATGTAATTTATAATACAGCTAATGCATGGTCATATGTTTTAGAATCAATAGTAAATTGGCAGACTAAGATATCTAATGAAAGATGTTGAATGGCCCACAAATCAAAGGAAAATATTCAAAGAGGACAGAGAAACAAGGAAAGGTAAGCAATCAGCAAAACTCACAGAGAAGGCACAATAATGGATGAAACTCTGTAGCCAGTGCAGCGTGTTGTGTAGCTGCAATGCTATAGGGCTATGTATGCAACAACCCAAAGTGGAGCAGGGGCTGGAGTCATTTTGAGTGGTACTATTTAAGCACTTCAAAAATGGGAACTAAATATAGACAGAAGAGAAAGCACAGGAGTGCACAAAGCATAGAATCATAGAATCATTGAGGTTGGAGAAGACCTCTAAGATCATTCAGTCCAGCTGTCAGAGTAACACCACTGTGCCTACTAAACCATGTTCTGAAGTGCTGTGTCTACACACTTTTTGGACACCTCCAGGGACGATGACTCCACCACTTCCCTGTCCAATGCTTCATCACTCTTTCAGTAAAGAAATTTATAAATCTCCCCTGGCACCTGTTCTGTAAGAACAAAAAAATTGTGACACTTTGGTTTCAGAGACATATGCTGGTGCTGTTATTCAGTCAGTGGTAAAACAACATTAACGCTTCTAATGATTATTTGCTAACACAAAAAATATTGGCTTCACTCTCAAATAACTTTTTTTGGATTCCATTATGATGTTGCCATGGAACCAACCCATGATACTGGCAAGCTCATATTCCATATGGGTGAACATAACATTGCAGCCAGTAAAATATGTATTGTATGTACTTGGGACATCAGGAAGTTCTCAAAGATGATAATTATAAGAAAAAATGATTTGGATAAAAAAATACGAGATGAAAATTAATCTTTTTTAAAGGATGTATTTATTCTTGCTGACAAATCACTGCCAATACACAGATGACACACACACACACAAAAGTTGGCAAATACTGGAAATAAAAGAATGCTAAATTACCAAGATGAGCTAATCATACGGAGCAACCTGCAGTGTTTGGGAAGCAGAAAACAATAGAGATTTGAATTCAGTCAGATGTCCATGAATGCACCAGGAACAAGGAATCAGGGTCCTATCTACAGAACTGGTGCTGTATCTGGACAACAATGATTCAGAACAGTAACTATGGATCGCTGCTTGTTGAGGTGAGCAAAGTGGAGAGGTAGCCACTGTTTTCTACCTCAAGGAAATGATTGATATAGCATTTGAATAAAAATGTACCTAAAACCGGCTCTACTCCACATAAGCAAATATGTGGGCATGGCTATCCAAAACAAAGATAATAAGTCATTAATCTTATTTCAGGTCTGCCACAAGGAAGCCTTTTACCTACAGCCA
The DNA here is from genome assembly GCA_033558235.1 of Neomorphus geoffroyi. Classification (NCBI taxonomy): domain Eukaryota; kingdom Metazoa; phylum Chordata; class Aves; order Cuculiformes; family Neomorphidae; genus Neomorphus; species Neomorphus geoffroyi. Next base: position 37,238,066 of record JAUMJM010000004.1, read on the forward strand.
GGCCTCTGATCGCAGGAATATCGGAGCAGACACACATTACTTCAATTGCACATCCCATTTGCCCTGGGAAGTAATCATGTTTCTCACCTCTGTAGCTGTGTGCTGTTCTCCTCTGTAATGACTAAAATGGTCTGTAATAAAAAGCATAACACAAGGAGGTGATTTTACTTCCATTCATAGAATTGCTGAAACCAAGCTGAGAACGTTCTTTCAGTTCTTTTTGCCTGTATTTTAATAAGTATGTTAAAAGTTTGGAGCGAATCCAGAGAAGAAAGGGAAAAAAACGAGTTCATGGTTGAGAAAAATCTTTATTGAGTAAATTTACTTAGAATAAATCTTTTTAACTGACTGAAAAGAAGTTTCAAGTTTAAGCTGAAATGTTGTTTGTTTGTTTGTTTGTTTGTTTTGAGGAGTGGGATTTTTTTTGTGTGTTTTGAATCCTCACAGTGGGCCACGAAAGACACAGCAAAGGTGAGGGGAAGCAAAATGGGCTTTCAATCACTTCAGGCTGCCTAGAGATGGAACTGATACTGTTCTAACATCGTGACATGATCTTTGCTTTTGTTACCTAACAACACTGTGCTCTTGCAGAGTTTGTATCTCTGACTATAAACCTGAAGAGGTCTTCTGACTCTAGGTTCCTATCAGTGAAACAAACCTAAGGACTAGATGGGTTTATATTCTTCATTAAAGCCGGCTCCTTGGTTATTAAAAGCAATCTCACTAAACTTTTTATAAATGGACTAAGCTTTAAGTTAAAATTAGTGGACATATTTTACTCAAATATGCATTTCAAAAGCTTATTCAGAACTGTATTACTTTGATGCTGCATTTTTTGTCTACTTTTGGGTGTACGGATTGATCAATATATTGATGTATATAAAATATAGTGCATACCTATGTGGGTCTATACTGAACTAGTTTATACCCATTTTTTTGTTGCAAACAAACATTCTAATTTTTAATTTAAATTTCTTTCCCTTGGCTGTTTTTTTTTATATATTATTTTTTATATATTATATATATATAAATATATATATAATGGCATAATATAGCATTTAGCTGGGGAGTTAATGTTACTGGGTTGACACAATAAAGATACAGGCTGAAAGTATAAACATAAAAATAATGCTTTTTAATTTTAAAAAGCAAACAAATAGCAAATAGAAAGAAAGTGTGAATAGAAACAAAATGCCAGTCAGCAATATTTCAAGTTGAATCCAGATCCAACACTGATGATCTGGCTTTCTCAAGTTATAATGCAATTTTTGCTATGCTTTAGCTTACAAAATGGAAATAATCACTCAACAAATAATGTACGTAATTATGATACTGTCGCGTTTCTTTTATATCATAACCAGTTTTTTCAACTTTTCTATTTTTCTTTTTGTTTTCCGTAGTTGTTTCTTGAGTGTGTAAAGTGCTGTATATCATCTGTGGTGTGTGTTTATCCTAAGTTCCCTTTAAAATCCATGGTCACTCTCAGCAACACCCTAAACTGAGCTTTAGTCTTCAGTCTGGCCAATTCTTAGGCAATATCTTAACTGTAATCATCTAAGTAGTCATATTAAATGAGCGAATAACCTCCTATTTTCTGTTTAGTCCAAGCTGTATTTGGCTGAATGATGACTGGAAAACAAGGCATCACCTATTCAAATTCTGCTAGATAGATGTAAAGGCGTGGTGCCAATTTCACATTTACAGTTAAAGAGAGTGATCTAAAATCCATTGAAATATTGTGTGGGAACCTTCCCAGTGAAACAGTTCCCACTTTAGCAACTTCAATTTTAGCCAGTTCAATTGATTTTATTAGCTTGAGTATCCATCCCAACATTTTTTTCTGGAGAGTCTCAGAGTTAACCTAGGGCACATAAAACCCTCCTTGGGGATCCAAGATACCAGACACTTACTGGGTTATCCTGAAGCTGACAAATTGTTGGCTTAAAACTAGACTGAAAAAGAATAAACTGAGCAAAATCTAGTAAATCAGCTCAACTTTTACACTGAGAGGTTAGGAACCACTAAATGTAAGTTTAATAGAAGTCTGGTTTTCATTACTCCCTTCGTGTATCTACATCTGTACATTACCAGCTTGAGAAAATCTTCTATTTGCACCTGGATCCCATATAGACTGCATTTCCTTGAATAGAAATAGATTTTGCTGTGGTGGCTACTATGACTTTCCTTTGTCATGCAGACACTTTGGAACTGAGCAATAGCTTCTGCCCAAGAATGGATCGAAGATACATTTCCTCCCCCTCCCAATCTTTTTAGCAAATATAAATGTATATCATGTTTCTGATGATTCATCTGTTAGAAATGGAAGAAAGCACTTGCCACTCCACAGTATGAGACAAATGATGTTCTGTATCTCCTCCTTGGATATATTTCAAATTCAATGTCATTAAAATGAAAACATAGAGCTTAAGTGGAAGTGGAAGGTTCAGTTCTACTAAATCTTAAACTATTTTATTTCTGTAACAGCTATGAAACTACAGTTCACTTTCCTTATGATCTTCTGTTTCAGAGCAGTGTTTATTACAACGCTGCACATAATGCTATAAATGTATGAAATCCTTGGCACCTAGATTCAACTCACAGACCTTGTCAATGAAATAAACTTAGTCTCAGATTCAATAAGCTGTTGCTTAGCAGTGAGTGAATCCTTTCCCAGCCTTCACCTCAGGCCTAGATCCCTAACTGACTGGTATTTACTGGCAGAGATTCCCTAAGAGCCTATAGATCGCCCTGCCTTAAGTTTAGTTCCTTCTTCTGACTCCTGACTAGGACTTTCATTGTCTCTTCTTCCCCAAACTGCTTCACTCTTCCAACTGATTCTTCTTGTGGATCATCCTTATTACCTGGATCAACTTGCTGCTTGACTGTGGCCTGAACTCCAACCATGCTACTCCTTTGCCTTGTTATTAGCATGTATATTTTAACATACTGATTGCTGGCATAATCTCCGATTGATCCCATTTTTCCCCTTTGACTGGACCTTCTGCTCTCCCCAGTTCTTAGACCTGCTTTGTTCTGCCTATGACACTTCTATCCTCATCGCAAACCTAGTGAAGGCCTAAATGCTAGGTTCTTCACCTTAACGCTTATAATACCATTGCAATTTATTGCACAGGTATTTTATATACGATTATGCAAGCTGAGAGCCTCTGTTCTATACAAACATTAAGCATGACACTTAGTAAGCGCAGGGTTTGTCTCTGAGTCCACTGACATAATTTCTGCAGGCAGCTCTGAGAGAATGTGATTTCTCTGTGGACAGGTTCTTGCAGACCAGACAGTTGTCTGCTTTTTCCAGTAGTGTTTGTGGTAATGAAAGGTATTGCTTCTACCTATAAGCCTCGTCTTCAGTTACACTGCTCTCTCTGGACCAGCTTCTGGGGAAGGAACAGCTCTAGTCACTCTCGCAAGCCAAAGCCTCGTGTAATGCTCCTCTCGGCAATTGCAGAAGCTTTCACCACTTTCAGGGTCCGGAGAAGAAAGGTAATTGAAGATAGTGGGCATAGTTGAAAAAAAAAAAACCCAAATGATTAATAATATAATCTGTCAGACACAATCCAGTGCTGTGCAGGGAAGAGCTGTAAAGTAAGACAGCTTTTCCCAAGAAGCACCTCAAAGACTCTGTGCTCGCTACTCCTTCAGGTCTGCTCTTAATGGTCCTCTCCTGTTCCGACAGTCTGAGTGAATATATTGAAAGTCTCCCTCTTTGCACAGTGGACTTCAGGAGGGGAGAGGGGACGTTTCTGACCTCTCACACCCATGATGTGGTTCTGCCTGCAAATATCTCATCTGATTCTTCACAAGTATCAGAAGAACATGGGTGAAACCATGGTCGTTCTGAACCTGAAGGGTATTCTGCATTTAGAACTACAAGAAATACATTGGACAGTCAAAGATTACTTTTGATTACCCTAAAATGTAATGAATGCTTCACCGTCTGCTTTTAACCAAGAAAATGAGTAGTAAATACAATCTGAATTATCATTGTCATAGATCTAATGTATAATGTATCAATACATGTAAACATGCAGAAAACGATGATCCTTGTTTTTTAAACTTCCTTGGAATAATGCTGCATATTTAGATAGAAATAAGTGTTTGATTTGCTGTATTACCATCTATAATTTATAGTGTGTCCTAGATTAATAGCTTTTTGTGTGTATTGAGGCAATTGATCTACTTGCAGACTCGGAAACAAAGCAAGTGGCCTGTGTTTATAGACGGAACAGGGAACAATGGGGAGCTGGTGCCTTCCTCCTGCAGCACTCGGTGGAAATCCAACAGAGCCGTTTGTCAAAAGCAATCACTCAATGACAAAAGCTGCTCCAGGCAGCTGGAACATAGGCTTTAACTTCAGCTTTGAACACACTCTTTCAGACTAGACATTCTGATGCTTTTACAGGGAACGCTGAGCTCCAGGAGGATCAGTTCTTAGAATGGTTTGGTTGGAGAAGACCATTGAGATCATAGAGTCCAACCATACCTGCCACTACTAAACTATATCCCTGAGCACCTCATCCACCCTCTTATAAACACGTCCAGGGACAGAGACTCCACCACTTTGCTGGGGAGCTGTCCCAGTGCCTGACAACCCTTGCAGTTAAGAATTTTTCCATGATAGTTAATTTGAACCTCCCCTGCCACAACCTGAAGACATTTCGCCCTGTCACTTGGTACTTGGGAGAACCGCACCGCAGCAGCCCCGGCCTCCCTCCCGTTGCCCGGTCAGTGACCCCTGCTCCCGCCCGTCTCCTGGGAGTGGGCGGAACCAGTCAAACCCTGCAGCTCTGCCCGCGCCCTAGGCTGAGAAGGACGCACCCACTCATACTCTGCTTCCTAAGCGCTGCCCCATTCCCGCCCCTTTCACCCCAAAGCCCGCGCCTCTGGCTCTGCCCCCTTCACGGTCACGCCTCCATTCGCCACACCCATGGCCATTGGTTCCCCTTCCCGTCGCTTAACCATAAGCCCCGCCTCCGCCCATTCCCCACCTAAGGACGCTGTGGCCTCGTCCCCACCCCTTAGCCCCGCCCCCTAGCGGCCGGGGGTGGGGGCGCCGCGCGGTGACGCAGCAGGAGGAGCCGAGGCGGTGCTGCCCGCCCTTCCTCCTCCTCCTCCTTTTCCTCCTCCTCCTGGGCGCCCCGCCGGCCGCTGGCAAAGCGGCGGAACCCCCTCAGCCGCACGCCCGGGCGCGGAGGGGAGCAGCCGGTGCTGTCGCTGGCCATGGTGGCCCGCCCGCCGCCGGCGGGGGGGCAGGAGCAGGGGCAGGCGCGGCGGCGGCGGCCGCCATTGCGTGCGGGGGCCGCGGGACTATGAAGGATGGAAGCGGACGAGGTGACGATCCGCGAACAGAACTTTCACAGCCAAGTGCGGGAGTACACGGTAGGCAGCACCGCCCGCGCAGCCCCCCCGGCCGGGCAGTCCTCCCTCCCGCCTTCCCCGAGCTGTCACGGGCCCCCCGTCGTTATTTTATATTTATATTTATATTTATATTTATATTTATATTTATATTTATATTTATCTATATCTATATCTATATCTATATCTATAAAGCGCTTCTTACCATATTGATAAACATTCCTTGAAACCACTCTGACGGCAGGGGTAAGGGGCAGGGTTCAGCTTGTGAGTACCCAGCCCCCTCGTCGCCAGCCGTGGTGTGACCCATCCTCTTCTTAATGGCTTTAAATTGCATGGGGGAAGATTTAGATTAGACATTTGGAGGAAATACCTCACCATGAGGGTGGTGAGACACTGACACAGGTTGCCCAGGGAAGCTGTGGATGCCCCATCTCTTGGAGGTGTTTAAGGTGAAGTTGGATGGGGTCTTGAGCAGCCTGGTCTGGTGGGAGGTGTCCCTGCCCATGGCAGGGGGGGTGGAAGTGGATGATCTTTAAGGTCCCTTCCAACCCAAACCATTCTATGATTCTACGCTCCTGTGTTTCCTGACTCCTTCCTTACTTTGCCCCTCACCCCAGATCTGTGCCAGTCCCGCTGGTCATGGCCGTGCCTCCCCTTTCCAGGCCAGGGTCCCCCTGTTTATGCCCCCCTCTCTGTGCCGGCAGGGACAGAGCCGTGTGTTAGTGCTGCCCCTCTGCGCTGCCCTCCAACACCTCAGCCCTCCTTGCTGTGAGGTCTGCGTGGGATTTTGTGTTATCACTTGGGATGCCGAGGTCCTCCTGCCTTTTGCTGTGCTTTTCGCAGTGGTTGTATGTAACGTTCCTGTTTTCCTTGACCCCTCTGTGCTCCTGCATGACCCGGCTCTCCCAGGGGAGGAGTGCTGCTTGTCCTGTCTCCCTCATCCCATTGGAGTCCAGTGCAACACCACACTGATGTGTGGGTGGAGGGAGCCACTACAGATCTCTCTCTGACTGCCTCAGAGCTGTTCTCAGGACTGTTCAAAGCCCATAGAGGTGTTTTGATGGGACTTGTGTCTCTTCTACTTCAGTTCCAGGCAAGAAATAGATGCCTCAGCTCAGCCTCCTTCATCTGAGGTCTTTGTGTTATCGCTCAGGATCATAAAATCATAGAATGGTTTGGGTTGGAAGGGATCATCTAATTCCAACCCACTTGCCATCGTCAGGGACACCTCCCACCAGACCAGGCTGCTCAAGACCCCATCTAACTTCACCTTGAACGCTTCCAGGGAGGTGGCATCCACAGCTTCCCTGGGCAACCTGTGCCAGTGTCTCACCACTCTCATCGTGAAGAATTTCTTCCAAATGTCTAATCTAAATCTTCCCCCTTCCAGTTTAAAGCCGTTCCCCGTCGTCCTATCACTACAAGCCCTTGTAAAAAGTCTCTTCCCACCTTTTCCTGTAGGCCCCCTTCAGGAACAGGGCTGCCGAGGTACTCCTGCCTTTCGCTGCGCTGTTCACAGTGGCTATGTCTGACTTTCCTGTTTTCCCTGCCCCCCCGTGCCACTGCGTGCCTCGGCTCTCACAGAGGAGCAGCGCTGCCTGTCCCATCTCGCTTATTCTGATGGAGTCCAGTGCAACACCTTACCTGATAGCGGGTGGAGGAAGGCTCTGCAGGTCCCTCTCTTCTCAGGACTCTTCAAAGCCCATAGAGGTGTTTTGATTGGGCTTATGTCACTTCTGTTTCAGTTCCAGGCAGGAAATAGATGCTGCATCTGGGGAGACATGCTGTGTTGTTTTCTATGCACGTGCCATCCAAACTCAGCTGGGTGACTGCATTTGCTTTCCAGTTACTGCTGTCTAAGAATGAATTGTTTAAGTAGAAATATGATTGTATCTCTTAGCTTTAAATATTTTTCAGCTGTATTGGGGAGACAAATATCACTGTTAACTTAGCCCTAGGCCTACATTATTCAGTTATTTGACTTGCTTGGTCCCTAGGGTGTTAATTTCTTTCTATTTCTTTTCTGTATTTTAAGAATACGTATGTTAAGACCTTCTTTCTTTCAGTGGAGTCTTCTATTTCTGGGATATTTTTTCCTGAAGACTTCAAAACAAGTCTGTATGAATACTACTGTTACTTTAGGACATATTCTGGACCCTTTTCTGTGAGTGGTAGTAGCATATGTTATGTGAGCTGTGACCAGTGGAAGGAAATAAAAAGAAAAATACTCTCTTCTAAAGAAGTCTTCAAGCATTGTCTTAATCTCCTTTCTTCTATGAATACACAAGGGTATACTGAAATCCTACATCTCTTCTGGATGCTAGCATCCATCTTTTCCCTCGTGTACATTTTTTGTATTTCTCTGTATGCTAATTATCTCCTACTTAAGCCTGCCAAAGTCTTGTTCTGATACATCGTATGATGCATATTCTGCTCTTGTACCTAGTAGGATGCACAAATTTTGAGCCTGAAGGAACTGCTGTGTGCAGCCTCTACAGGTACTGTTACAAATAGTGAAGGTCTATTAAATTCCTAAAGAACTAGCTCACCTATACTGCAACATCTTCTCTAAAGCTTTTTTAGCCTTTCTAGAGCAATTAGTAACTCTTCCTATTGGTGTAATCATGTGAAAAATCATGTGAGACATCAGCATCTCATACTTTAGAGGTACAGTCTTGTTTTATTTGAACAATGGGTAAGTTCTTGCTCTTGAAACTCTACTTACATCTTTAATGTTGATGACAAGCCACTTATGTTATTGGTTAATCAATGGGGATAATAATAACAACTATTTTGCCTTTTAAATCATACGTTGGTACAGTTGTGATTGTCTCTTTAATTTGTGTTGGAAGGCCACACGGTTTTATGAGTGCATAAACTGCTGACATCCACAGCTGAGTATACAACCTTCTTGTGGCTCTCGCATTGCTGCAAAAGTGTTTTGCAAGTACGATTACACTTGTGATTAGTTTAAGCATAACAAAGTAGACAGGAGTGTAGCTTACGTGTACCATTATGTTAATACCCCCCCGATTGTTCCTGCCCTTGTTGATCATGACATTATATGGTGAATATAATTTCTTAAAATATGGAAATAAACAGCTGTTGTGTGGGTAGTGGGTATAATCATTGGCCCCTGAGCTGCAGGAGGGAACATACTCCACTTCCTGACACATGCATGAGACTTTTCATTCCAGCTACAGGTGGGCTGGAACAGTGGAGCAGTTAATAGAAGGATTTGATGTTTTTATTGTGATGTTGCAGTGGAGAAAACTTCTGCATGCCTGTTCACAGTAAAATTTATGGAATCTGGTAGTTACTTTCCTGTCTTTGGAGATCTAGCTGTGCGGCACAAGCCTTACTGGAAGCTAAAATGATGCATTCATGAGAGAAGAGAAATGAAAGTAAGTTGATGTAGTTGAAAAGAAACTCCCCTTCATTTTTCTCTTACAGATTTTCTTCATCTTCTTGGAACAGAGACTGTGCTTTCTGATGGAGTCCTAAGGGCATGCTAAGCTTCGCTTCATTGTAATGCTTCATTTCTGTTTCATCTGTGCTCTGAACTGGCAAGCTACAAAGCTTTCCATAAAGTTGTGTTATGTGACAAAAATCAAATGCTTGTTATCCTTCTGCTGATAGTGACTGTCTCTTTCCTTAGGTACCACATTATTCTAATTACCCCTTGAAAAGAGAAATGTTTCTGACACATGTTTATAGATTGAACAAGGATAGTGAAAGATATCATTTTTTTTTTTTTTTAGATAAATCTTTTGTCTGCTTTTGAGGTGATTGTCTCTGTGATTTAATGCTTAATTTAACTCCAGCCCATTCACTCCTGACCTCGTTTGGGTGTCTGTGTGATACCTGTTATTTTCAGTGCCTGTTTGCAAGAAAATAATCTGCTGTGTGTTTCATTGTTTCATGAGGATGATGTTTTACTAATAGGAGGTTAACTCCCTGGTCTAGTTTCAGCATAGCTTTTTGAATGTGTCTGGTATGTTGAGGATCTGTTGTTTGGAATAGTTACTGAAAACAGCCAGACTGTTTCAGACTTGTACTAACTTTAAAATTCAGGTTCAGTAAAGTAAACATGGAGATTGAGGGCTGATGACCCAGTATAAGAGACATGGCACAGCTGTGAGTTTGCTCTGAGTTAATGGGAGCCTTGACTTCAATAAAGCCAGAGTCATACTCATTTCTAAATAAAACAGGCATCTTTCTGAAAAGCAGCTTTAGTGGGTTACAAAATATAGAAGCTGTCTGTGTTCTGTACTTGATCAGCATACGCGTGAAAGAGCTGTAAAGGCCAGACAGAGTTCTGTGCTGCTCTGGTATCTGCTATTTTTGTACACTTAATTAGTTTGCCTTTCTTGATCCTTTAGGTTCATTTGTAGTTTGCTGAGATCTTGCACATCCATGGAAGATATCTAATCTTTTAGAGAACTGCTTTTCCCTTGTTTCCTGTTACCGTGTCTGTTTATACAACATGACTATAAAGGGTTCGGTTTTCCGCTAGTGGTGTTGTGAACTGTTTATTTCAAACACATATTAAGTGAGTGCAGTGGTTCAGTCTCTTTGTGTTCCCCTGGGTTTACTTTTTAGAATATTCTTATGCACCTTTTTCCGTTTTGAGTCTTCTGTTCTGCAATATCATTTTTGATTTTTAAAATTTAGATCTATGTTTGGTGTTATTTTTCCATTTACAAAGAGAAGATTTTGAGTCTGTGAAAATACACACATACTCTTGGTTATGAGATTTCCTTGGCAAAATCAATACAGTGCTTGCATTTTCAGTGTGAGTAAAACTAGAAGAAAACAACTTAGTGACCACTGATTTATTAGTTAAGAAGCCTAAGAACAAACATAGTGTATTTGCAAACGACTTAATTGTATTAAATATGTCACAAAAAAATCAGTCCCGGTAGAATAAGTTCAAATATAAAAGTGCTGTTTAACTCTCATTGCTTAATGCAAACCCAGGCAGATGTTGAAAGCAGTGTAATGTGTAGTTGTATAATTAATGTGAGATGCCTGCATTTAAAGGACTAAATGCTTTTAGGGATGTAGGCTTCAGATCGTGGGTATTCGGTGAAACTTAGTTTCTCTTTCTTAATACAATTCCCTCTACCAGTATGGTTAAAAAAAAAAAAAGCCTTCCACTTTAAATACTAAAAATGGTGGGCTTTTTGTTACATGTGATATGATGGTTATTTTGTATTTTGTGTGTGTAAATCTGAATCTTAAAAACAATCTCCAGCAGTTTAGAGAGACCTTTTTAGATACTTCCAACTGTGTCATGTCTTGAATTTTTGTCTGAACTTCACACTAATATCATTGGCTTTATTTTCTTCTCTGGTTTCTTTTTGCACCTTTTGTCCTCTCCTCCTGTTTTGGGATAGAAAGGTGTTCAGGGTTCTTCTATATGAACTGGTGCAGTGTGGTTACTGCTGGCATTTGTCCCCTATAGGGCTGTAAAATGAGAGCTGATGTGAGCTCTGTGCTGCTGTTGGTAGTGTGCTCTTCCTGAACAGTTCTGCTTCCTTAAATTTATGCCCCAGACCAAAACTGTAATCTTCACTGACGATATTTTGATAGTGCGCCAGGAAGAAAATGCTGACCAGAAGCACAGATGATTTTTTTAAGGACAAACTTATTATAAATCCTGAAATGCTTTTGTTTGAATTTTTATGTAAGTTTATATTTTATTCAATAAAATTGATGTATTTAAATTTTTTTTATCCATGCTCTGAAAATCTGGGGACTGATTTAGATCTTAAATGGCTGCTTGTATCTCAATAACTTTTCCTAGAATTCTCGGTATTGCTTTTTTTTAAATGCTTTGAAAAAGAAATATAACTGAATGAAGGAGTATTTGTGATAGTGGCATGAGATACAATGCTGAAACATCAGTGCATGTTTAACATAATTACATATATAAAATGTTGACATCATTCTGTCATTTTAAAAACGCACCTTCACTTGTAAACATGAGTTTACTGAAATTTAAGAAGTGATGAGTCAACTTTTGGCTGCTGGTCCTGAGCATCAACACTGGTGGATTCCATCTGGAATCAATAGGCATCTCCAAATTCTTGGCATAGACAAGTGGATAGAGAGATGCTTATTCCCAAAACAAGAACAACTTTTGGAGAGCTCTACTTTTTCTGTTTATATAAAATAAACATGAAAGGCTGACATGTAAAATGTTGGTGTTAGTTACAGTTCAAAATTATTCTTTTTGAATACTGTGAGTTTCTTCATGGTAGCAATCAGCCAAAAGGGCAACACACTTCATGGACATTATGGACATTTGTTTAGAAGGTTTACATTAAAGTGTAAATTAGGTTTGAGGAAGTCTAATGAAAACTGAAAGAATGGACAGCAGAGAAAAACAAGTTCTTGATTGCAAGACCACTGGCGAACATATCCATCTTGGATTTTGTTTAGATAGCTGGTCGTGTAGTAGAGGCATTGAGTAAGATGGCAGGATGTAATTGGGAGTTTGTAGGGTTGTAATGAATGCCTCAATCTTGGCTGTGATGTAGGGATGCTGAGTGTGATTGAATTTATAAGCCCATGACCTTCTGGAAAGAAGTGTTGAGGAAGTTTGAATGGTTGGTGAAGCAGAGAGCAGAGCAGAAGAAGAGCTGGTGGTAGTATCAGAGCGGAGAGAGAATCCAAAGTGTGTTGTGAATAAATTTAGGATAAGAAAATTCAGTTCTGTTGACATAGATGGGAATTTGGGTTAAGGAAGACTGTCTAAAGAAAACATTTCATTAAATACAAGGTTACTGCTTTTATTTGAAGGTTGTGTAAGGAATTTCTTTTTTAAAAAAAAAAACCACAAACCTGCAGTGCTTTTTTCTTTTCTGTCTATCCCTCTCCCCTGTTTCCTTTGGTATTTATCCTCATTTAGGAGGGCAGTGATAATTCTGAGAAAGCCTGCACTTCTGTGATACTCCCTACTCTCTCCGTGTTCTCCTCCTTACCTTGAGAACCACTGAAGCTTTCCTGTAAACATGTACTCTCAAAGGCCTAAGGACACTTGGTGACATTCATGTGCAAGAACTCACATCGCTTATAACACATGAACAGAAGAGACTTTGAAGGTCATAATTGTAGTTTATGTTTTTCTGCATGTAATACTTAACAGCCTTGGTTGTTGCATCACTGTGAAAGGTAGAGCTGGCCTGGAACAAGTTACTGCTGTAACCCGCTGATGAGCTATTCATGTGACAAGTGGAATTGCATCACGCTTTCAGAAGCTTTGAGCTGTTGCTCTTTGGGGCCCAATTTACCCATGAAGATGGTGACAAAACTCATGTTGATATTTCATCAGCTTGATGTTGAGTATGTATTGTAGTGCTGCTGAGCTGCCTCCCAGCTCAGGTTTCTAAATTTCTTGATTAACTGATTTTATTAGAAGTTGTTTCTAACTGCCACCACCACGGTTCCAAGAAAGATCCCGGTGCTTTTGTACTGCTTTAATGTTTGAGCATGTTGATGATAATTTGGCTTTGAAAATTTTGATTAACTGGAAAATATTATTCTATACAACCTGTCTTGAGTTCCTCTATTTCCATATCACATGTGCTCTCTACAGCAAGTAGTATTTGCATAAATGGCATTTATGTCTGTGTATGACTGAATTTAATATATAGAAGATAAAAGCAGTACATGTGCATGACTTCCCCCCCTCCCCCCTTTTACCTTTGTAGTTTATAGTGGTGTGGTTTCCCGTGTTAGGCTTTTTGATTGTCATTGCAACATGGTGCTTCACAGTTTTACGGTAGATTTTAAGTGCCTATTTATGCCTTGAGTACCCCATTTTTTCCATTATGTAGTTATGCTTTCTATTTTTAACATATTTCGCTGATGGGAAGAACTGCTGCTGTTGAGTTTGTGTTGAATTTGATAATAGCACCATGTCTAAAATATTTGAGTTTAAGACTGTGATAACTTACGTCCAGTAGAGTCTGCATAGCTGTTAAGAATTATGAAAACATTTAAACTGCATTCATAGAATCATAAAATGGTTTGGGTCGGAAGGGACCTTGAAGATTGAGTTCCACCCTCCTCTGCTATGGGCAGGGACAAATAGGTCATGTTGCTCAAAGCCTCATCCAACCTGGCCTTGGACACCTCCAGGGTGCGTATGTGTTTATGTGTGTATGAACGTACTTGTATATGTATTTGTTTTGGGAGTGAGGATGCGGGAAAAAAAAAAAGTGCTACCTAAAAATTCTACAGTATGTATGTATGAGGAGACGAGGAAGAGGATTTTTGAGTTAGGAATAGAAAACTAATTAGCTCTTTCTTCTAAGATAGTTATGAATCTTACCCTGGCAATTAATATTAACCAAAGAAGCTGTCTTAACACAAATTGTTTATCATTTTGATTAATGAGGCTTTAGAGTTTGTTTTGTCAGAAAGGAATTCATAATGGAGTGACTCTCTATAAAGTTTTAATATAACCAATTATTATAGCCAAGCTGTAAAACATTGAATAAATCCTTCATTCAGTCGCAGACTGTTAGCATGATCTAGGCTCTTGTATTGATGTTAATTCTGGAGGGGGCTTTTAAATCTTGTACTAATGCTGAAAATTATTCTGGAATCCGGTTTTAATGACATTGCTATAGGCTATAGATGTCAAAGACAAATGCCTTCTAGTCAGATTTTGAGGGATTTTGAGTGTATTACTGGGTAGAGAATACAGTGCCCAGAACAGAGGTATCTTGGGCTTACTACTAAGGGTTGTGGAGGCGTCATAACATTTTTTTTCCCCTTTACCCAGCAACATAAATACTTTCCCATTAAGTATATAAAAGGAAATGTAAAAGCTTAACATGTTCATTTATTGATTGGAATTGTTTTGTTATTTGGAAGTGGAGGTCCGCTGCTGCTGCAGTCAACATGAAAATAGTTTTAAGTGAATAACATTTGGAAGCTCCCTTCTGAAGGGCTACTGAGGCTGTTTTTTACCTGCAGCTGAGCAGTATTTCTAGCACATGGGTTATGTTTTTGGATGTTTTGTACTTTGTGTTTTATCCTGGATTTTTTTTCCTAGATGAGGAAGTCTATGCAACCAAACTCTGAACCACTCATGATTTCTTCATGACTTAAGAACCAACAAAAAAAGTGGGTCAACATCTTGCATGTCTTAAGCCAGGGAGGAGGCCATATATGAGGAGTAAATCATAACTGTGGAGGGCTGTGTAAAATTAATCTGTAGTCATAAGATGCATTTGACATTTTCTCATAAGCTTGGATTTAGTGTGTCATGCTAAGTGTCGTGGGCTGGATGGATTAGAGTGAATTTCATCTAGTGCAGAGTTTTTAAGAATAAATAGTTAATATCTCATTTTGCGAAAAATGAGATGCCCAAAGTGGATGATATTATAAATGCCAAGGTCAAACTGACATAGCTAAAAATTTTAGTTTTCTTTTGTGTGCATAGTTTGTTGTAGGTAACTTACTGTTGGCACATGCAAAGAGATGGAGTATCGTGTTTGCTTTTATATGTCAATGAGATAATGGAGTTATTAGGAACAGAGCAGAACTGCTCGTCTCCACCTGTGTTTTGTTGCTGTTTATTCCTGCCACCCTTTCCACAAGTAAACAAATGTAGTTGCCAAGTGGGACAGTAGGAGAAACCATTTTAGTTGCCATGTGGCATTTTTATGCACATTAAAACCCAGAAGTAAACCACTACTGCTTTTCCATAGGTAGTAATCACAGTCAAGCAAAACACTGACACTTCCATTTTCAACTCTTAAACATATTCTCGGATGTGTTCTGCAGGTTCTGTCTCTTTTTCTCTATGCTGTTTTTTCTTTTTGGGGAAAAGGACATGTAACAGTGAGAAGTGGAGGTATTCTCTATTATATTCTTCATTATATCTGTAGCTGCTTTTCTATTTATCCTTTGTGTGGAAATGCTGGTGGATGTAATAGCAGTAACTTTGTTTTAATACTGGCACAGCCACTTTGTTTTAAAGTTATCTCCTTCCTTCTCTTATTCCATAGTTTTTTGGAGCTTCTTGATCTTTCATTTCATACATAGCATAATAAAATGCTGCTCACTTTTTGCTTCTTTTGCTCCTCCAAATTTCTTCTCCTGATTCTAAACACTAGTATGAACTCAAGTGGGAAGAAAGGATCACTTGTCCAATTTGGAGCGTTTCAAGTGGAAGTATTGAACCTGTGTTTAGTACTAGGAAGTGTGTTAAATCAAAGAACATTGTTAAGGCCTGTGTCTTCTTTCTGCAAAGAAGTTCTGTCGTGGTTCGTTACTGCGAAAAGAACTTTTTCTGCAAGATGCCCAGCTTTTTCATCATGGCAGGACATCCCTGCCACATTCCTACAGGGGCTTGTGCTTACACTAGCACTTTTAAGCACATTCAATAAATGACCTGGAGAAGGCTATAAATTGAGATGAAAAGTTTCTAATGCTGCTAATTTATTCAGGATAGTTGAAAAGAAGGGTGACTGGGCCCCAGCCCCCTGCTCAGAGGAGGGTCAGCTATGACACCAGACTGGGTTACTTAGGGCTTGAAAACCTCCAGGGGCGGAGACTGTACAATCTTGCTGGGTTCTGCTGCTTGGCTCCCCTCACAGAGGGGATTTTTCCTTGCCTCCAGTCTCATCTTCCCACTGTTAAGAGCCCAGCTCTGCCTCCTTGATGACCACCTCATTAGTATGGGAAGCTGCTGTTGGGTCCTTCTAAATCCTTATTATGCTCAGGTCACAGCCTGAGGTCCTTCAAACTGTCTGCATCTGCTTTCTGGCCATCTTGGTGATCTTCCTTGCTGCAATTACCAATGGCTTTACTATACTGGAGGCTCAAAACTGGACATAGCAAATACTCTCTCTCTAGTGATTGACTTTGCTGGGGCAATATAGCCCAGGATGTTCTTTAGAGTGTTTGCTGCTGGGGTACACTGGTTGTTGTGTGTTGAACAGTTGTTGGACATCACAGCTGTATGCTTTTTCACTGGTATAAGCTACAACTGTATTTCCTGCACAACAGTTGAAGAATATTGAGTTATATAAATAGAAGCTGTTGGCCTTTCTGTACGCAAAAATGCAGCTTTTTATGCACAAACACATGTGAATTACCAGTGTGAAAGATGGTTGTGTCTTATGCGTGATTAGGGGGAAAAAAAAGAATCTTGTGCATTTTGAGCATATTCATTCTTAGCAGGAAAGTGTAGCTCTAGTACTTGCAACAGAAGATGATGCTTTACCAATCTGAGGCATGAATTTCAGTGCCAAAGTTTTAAAGATTATCCACATGGGCAAATTAGAATCAGCTGATCTTTAGTAACTGTCAGTTACTAAAGTAAGTACAATGCCATTTGAGTTAGTTCAGCTCTTATTGCTTGTGTTTAATGCTAGAGCCTTCAGTGCCAGCCCCTTAGAAGCACATAGTTACGAAATGCATGTTTATCTCCAGCTCCATTCTCACAGGAGCTGAGAGCTGTCTCGTACTGATCCAAAAGTATGACTTCGATCATACTTGGATGAGTTTGCATGACAGATCTGAAAGTGTGACTGTTTGGAAGATCTGGATACAAGATAGCTAAGAATGTCCTCCAGAAGCAGCCTCTCTTGGCATGTCTAGTGTGTTAACTAAGGAGGAACATAAAGCGCTTTCTTTCTCAAATGAAGATGTCCAGAGGAAGGCAGGTTTCTTTTGCTTGTCCTACTAGAGGTTGCATTTATTCTATGCAAAGAGATGTGAATGGATGAAGTGCTTGATTTGGAAGACTTCATAATATGCCACCTGTTAAAAGGGGGCTCCTATGTGTGGCATAAAATCTGTATTTTGTTTTCAGTTACTGAGTGTGTAGTGTGTGTGGGAATGACAAAAGCCACATTAAAAATTATTAATAATTACTTTGCTGGACTGTTTGGCTGTAACCACGTACCATTCTCAGATTACTCATAATTTCTTTTATATTTTGATGCAGCTGATCAAATGTGGATTGAACGTATTTCCCTTATAATGTACCACATTTGGGTTTAAAGCAGCTTCTAGGAGCGGTCTGTCTATGGCAACAGATCCACAACTACTTTGACTTTCTGTAAAGCTGGAATAATTAGGGCCACAAAGTTGGTGAAAGGTTTAGTGTGGAAGCCGAATGATGAGTGGCTTAAGTCACTTGGTCTGTTCAGCTTGGACGGGAGGAGGCGGAGCAGGCACTGTTCTCTTCTTTCGGGTACCCAATGATAGGACCTGAGGGAATCGCAGGAAGATGTGCCAGAGGAGGGTTAGGTTGGATATTAGGAAAAGGCTCTTCACACAGAGGGTGGTGAAGCACTGGAACAGCTCCCCAGGGAAGCAGTCAAGGCACCAAGCCTGACAATATTTGAGAAGCATTTGGACAACGCCCTTAGACACAAGGTATGAATGTTGGGGTTGGCCTGTACAGGGACAGGAATTGGACTCAGTGATCGTTGTGGGTCCCTTCCAACTCAGGACATTCTGTGATTCTATGATTTTATGATTCTATGAAATTAAGGAAATTTTAAGATTGGAAGTTGTTATTTGTTGATTTTTGTTTGGTTTTTTTGTTTGTTTGTCTTAAGTTGACACTCTTGGGAAACATCAGAAATCTTTTTTCATCACAGTTGTGAACACTGCACAGTGTCTTCACTGACTCCTGAAGTTGAACCTGGAAGAGCTTCATTTGAGTTCCAGTGAACAACTCCTTGCAGAGAACTTGGGGTTATAAGGAATATAGCTTGTCCTAGATTGGCTGTATTTGCAGCATCCTTAACTTCTGTCGGCCGTTATTGTAGAGATGTGCAATGGCATAAAACACTGCTTCTTGGTTGGAAATGTGGTTTGTAGTATGATTTGGATTTAACATTGTATTCCATTATTGGTTCCAATGCTGTCACGTAGTTTTTTGAAGAAAGGAAGGAGTTGAAGGAATATAGGCTCTTCTTTCACTGTAGATACCAATGTAGCTTTATGTATGTTGTTCGTTTTTGATCACTGCCCTGTTTCAGTATGAGTACCTATGTCTTTGAATAAATGATTAGGAATGAAAGCTGACAGATGATTTAGGGTACTGTGAACATATGTATAGGTGAATTTGCCTTGTAAGGTTTTTTCTTTCTATTTTTTATTTTTTTTTTTTTAGAAATTCAAATTTGGAGTTGTTAAGAACTGTATTTTCTGAAGCCACATGAATATTGGTAGTGTTTCCTTTGCATGTGCTAAGGGCTTAGTAGAAGAGCTGTAAAGTGAGTAAGAAACTGGCTGTAGTGTAAATGTCACTAGGTCTTGGGTTTAGGGTAAAAAGAGCTACTATTCAGTTTCCACCAGGTATGGATACTGAGAGCAATCTCACTCAACTTAGATGAAAATGAAATAAACCCTGCTGTTTTGAGCACAAACCCAATTCTTTAGGAGATGTAGTGAATGCAGAGGAAGATTAGAACATGGTGCAGAAAGGACTCAATTACCCCAAAACAGCAGATGTGGTATGAACTAAAGGTTTGCTACAGTAATGAACTTGAACCCTAAAACCCAGTTTCTGCTGTAACTTGAGAGGTGCTCTGCTGGAAGCAATTGAGGAGGACAGTGTGGATGGATTCAGGGATCGAAGGATAGTGCTTAGTTACTGGTGTGATTCTCAGGTGAATGTGTTGAGGTATTTTCCGTATGAAAAGGAAGTGCTGTTATGTATATTCATAAGGCCTTACCTGGAGTACTGCCTACAACCCCAGTCATTCATGATTAAGAAACAGAAACCTAAGCTGGCACAAGTACAAACAAGGGCTGTATTTTTTTGCAGTACAAAAATCCTGAAAACAAAGAGCAGTATGAGGAATAAGAACCTAGGATTGCAGTGTGACAGGACAGTGGAGTCTATTTTTCAGCTCTCATGGGCACCACATTCCTTTTTGCCAACTTAACTGAGTGCCACTTTAAAAATAGTTAGGATGCTGGCTTTTGCCTGCTTTCTTTAGAAAGCCATTTGGAATAAGTGGTTAAAATCTTTTCAGGACCATAGGCTTCACTAAGTATAAATTGAGACTGAAGAACTATTTCTGAATTTGCTTATTGACTTGTTTTGGTCAGTATAAAGAACTTCTAATTTACGAATGCTCTTTTAAGATCCAAAAGCTTTTACTGATCATGATTTACCTAATTCTTGTTGATCACTTAAAAATTGTTTGTATTTTTCATAACTTTATCAAATATTTACAAAATTGTTCTGAGCTCTGACAGAAGTAGAGAGATAATTACACTAAGATATATAGTTACATGTTATTGCTGAGTTGCAAAGTAGCTGTCATATAAAACGAAATACAGCCTTTGACAGTTCATGTTACAGGACAGCTTTCTCCTGCAGTGCCATCAAAATACTGCAGTTCTCATTGGTACTTTAAGTCCAGATTCACATTTTCATTGTAACCGTGCTATCACAGATAGAATATAAGTCATCTATTTTATTTGAAGATGCTAGCAAGATTGATTTCATTGTTATTCTTGTTTTAAATAAAATTAAACAAACAGAAAAGAGCTTAACTGCGTATTTAAGTTTATCTTAAACAGCAGCAGCGTTATTTGGGTCTGACAGATTTTTAAAGAATTTTCCTGACCGTATATGTGTGATAATTAATTTTCAAAAGTGGATGCCTAAAATTAAATGTCTCTGTCTGTAGCTTTGGTCTAGTTTTCAGAGGAACTGGAAACCTGGATAAGGACTCCTCAGCACTGGCATTCCATTTCCTGATACTGACAAGACAAACTGTGTCAGAGTACTCTGAACATTCAAGGTTGTTCTCAGTTTTTGTTCTCCTGAATCAAAAATATGTCAGTATATTTTTATATTTTATTAAATCTTAATTTTTTATTAAATCTTAATAAATTCTTTATTAATAGAATTCCGTATTTAAAGAATTAAGGTTTTTTTATCAAAACCCTTTTTGAAGCATCCTCTGGAAAGCTGGAGTGCTGAACTCTATATAGATGAAATATTTGAATTTGGAGATATAGTTGTGAAGTCTAATTTGCAGCATTTGCATTTCGGGTATCGTCGCTGTGTGTTGCCTGCACAAAGAATAAGCTCTGTTGTTCCTTTTAGACCTATGGCACTGTGATACTTCTGGGGGACATCTGCAGGGCGGTTGCAGGCACTCAAATGTCATGCTCAGACACTTGGCTACACTTTGCTTTTTTGTCTAAAATGCCTGACTGCATCAAAGAAATAACTCTCCCCATTTGTTTTTTTAATATTTCTTAACAAGTTTCTCTTTCCTGATTGGGTGGTGCATTCTTTCCCCCTTGATGCTGCTGATTTGGATGTACAAGGTCAGACACAAAAAGGCCTGAGATGAGCACTATAGCTTGGGAACCAAAAGTGGGAGGGAAGAGGCTAAGAGGTGGTTATAGAACATGTTCTAACCTGTCACAGTGAGACAAGGCTCAACTTGATCTCTTCTTTCATGTTCAAGTACAGACGTTTTCTTACCCTTGGTTGGAAAATGTCAGTGTGCACCAGCCCACAGTGCTTTGTCTGTGGAGCAGTTTTTAGCTAACAACATCACTGCGCTTGAGCACCCACCCTGTTCACCAGACCTGGCTCCCTCTTCCCAAAGATCAAGTCGGAGCTCAGAGGAGCCCATATTTTGTTGGTAGAAGATGTGAAAGCAAAAAGTACAGAGATCCTCAACAGCCTTTCAGAAAATGATCTGTGGAATTGCTTTCACGTTGGCAGCATCGTGTGCAGCTATGTGTCAGCTCAGAAGGGAACTGTTTTGAGGATGATTGTAGTTAATTTTCTTAATTTCTTAAACAAAAGGAGTTATGTGCAGTCTCATTCCTTTGTGTTGGACCTCATAATCTACTTCTGTAGATGTAAATTTTTAAGGGCTATCATCACTATCTTCATTTTCACTTTTTCCTTCCATTTAGGGTAGCTTTTGTGCTATGATCAGAGGAAATTAAAGCTCAGACTGAAGTAGAATGCTTTTAGGTTCTAATAATATGAATTGCAGATCCAGGCAGGGCCAGTTAAAAAAACCCGTTGTACAGGTAATAGAGCAAACTTGCTCTAATAGTAAAACTTGCTGCAACCTGATTCAGTTGCTTAATGGATGTCTGTTAGGACTTATTAGGTGGCTACTAGTACTATGCACAAGCAAAAGATCTTAACAGTTTGGACTCCTTTAATAGCTTCTCAACTGTTCGTGGGTAGATAATCTGTTTCCTACAAGCTAATGGAAAGCAAAATCCACTGTTGGTGTATGGCACTCACTGTTCACTGCAAAGGCAGAGGGCCATGGCGTCATGGAATGGCATGCTTTGTTCTTGTTTCATTTCTGATTGACTCAGGTTTTTAATAGGTATCAACAAACAAGATTAAGGAAGCAATGTTGAGCTACTGATCCTTCATTCAAGAGCAAATAAAATGTGTTGGGTTTTTTTATTTTGGTTTCCAGCAAAGGCTTGGAGAACTTTTGTCTTGCTGTTAGATTCCTTGCCTCCCAAAATTTCTAATGTGTTTGTAGATGTTTTCGTCTTACCTTCATTGTGTCATAACTTAGAAGCAACTTGATAAAATTTGTGCTGGGCTCAAGGTACATCTGACCTAGATAAGCTGCCTGCCTTAAGAGAAGGAGGATCCTGTGCTTGGCTTCTGGTTGGAAAGGAAACATCATTGTTTGCCCAGCTCATGCTTGAACAGCCACTGTAGGCAGATAAGTCTCTCGTGTGTTATCACCTAGAATTTGTTTGATTCAAGACACGATGGGAATAGTAAACCTAACTGCTTTCTTCTTTCCACATATGTTGATAGCTTACTCTAAGATAAATCTTCAAGAACCTGTCATATAAAATACGATTACCCTTAGGTTGCATGTGAAGGGGTGCAAGCATGATAGCTTTTACAGCTTAAGTGTATTCAGACTTTAAAAACCAACCAACCTCTCCCCCAAACAAAAAAAATCACACTGTAAATAAAGCTTCTTTTTCTTGATGTTAGAAGAAAGTTTGCTGGCTATATAATTGATCCAATACCTGTTACTCTAATGAAACAGTTTTTATTGCTGTAACTTTGTATTAATAAGATATAAAACATAAAAAAAGTTGGTTGTTCACATGGAACACACTTTTGTTGATGAAAATTCAATTTTAAATTGTTGATACTGGATTTTCTGTTTATTCTTATTATAAACCAGGCATTTCTTCACAACTTAATGGATGCAATGTTTTTTTTTCCAGATCTGTTTTCTCCTATTTGCTGTTCTCTACATAGTTTCCTACTTCATAATCACAAGATACAAAAGGAAAGCAGGTAAGCATAGACTTTAATATATTGAAAAATATATTTTTTGAGTGAATAGGTGATTTTTTTTTTTTTTTTTTTTTTTTTTTTGTCTGCTTCCACAAGGAAAGCAGAACTGGATCTTGGACCAAAACCATTTCTCTGGCTGCAGCTCTGTGGCAGCCGGGATCTGGCTGGATTGTGTGTGCTGCTGTCTTTCCCTCTGTCTGCTCCTTTTGTCCCTCAGCTGTGAGTTTCTGTTGCTTCCCTTGTGCCAGCTGTGGCACTTCTCAGACTCTTCAACGTGCCTTCTAATCTCACTAACCAAGGGAAGGAGTACACTGGAGTGTCTCAGAAGAGGATCAGTGAGTGCTGTAGCTGGCACTCTGCTATTGAATGAGATGGGTGGCTGCAGTGGAGGTGGTGTGGTTGGCTACAGCCAGTTCATAGAATCATAGAATGGTTTGGGTTGGAAAGGACCTTAACGATTACCCAGTTCCAACACCCCCTGCCATGGGCAGGGACACCTCCTACCAGACCAGTTGTTCTCTTGTGATTTCATGGCAGGCTAAATTTTAACATTTTGAGAGGGAAGAAAGAGGAAAATTTCAAGAAGGTGCTTCTGCCTCCCTTGATCTTAGATCCTGTTGTTCTCCTTTCATGTCATCTTTTCCAGAGTAAGTATCTTCAGGCTTTATTCCAGCACTGAAATCAAGTTCAAAGCATTAACTGGTAAAGTGTAAAGGTTGCCAGTAACACAGGATGGAAGTAGTGGATTGCTTCTAAAAACACTGCTTTGCTCAGGTGCAGTTATTTTAGTGTTCTTAACCTGTTTGTTATGACCTTGCCACTGAAGTCTTATTCCTTGAGATAATTCTGTATTTTTTTTTTTTTTTCTATTAGAAACTTTGTCTGAAGCCGGTATGTAGGGACCCCTGTCATTTTCTTCTGTGTTTCTTCTAAAGACAAATAGCATAAGTCTGTATAAAATGTCACAGTCTTTGACTCTTGACAGCTTATCTGGGACCTTGATGCTCGGTGATCGTCATACTGGAGAAGCATTCTCATGCGTGATGATCCTGGCACTTTGAACTTTGGAAACTTTGTTGAGCTATAGTGACCAGTGTTATGATAGAGCTGCTTTCATAGATTCATGTTTACAAAAAGTAAAGTCTTCAAGAAATTAAAGACTTCAAAAAAAAAAAACCCCAAGCCTCTTTAAACATAGAGAATAGTTAAACAAGTGAGTAAGGTAGATACTGTCTTCTAATCCTGGTGTGTATTTTGGATACTACAAAGATGCTGACATTTTGAGATAGGGAAGAACAGAGGGAGACAGCAGAGGGAGCTGGTTTGGCAAATACTATTGGATATGAAGATGCTTCTATTACCTTTATGGAAGTTGATCACATCGACTTGTTAGAGGAACTGCTCTGCAGCTGTTCTGACTTTATGAAAGCTTTGTGAGCATTTAGTTTCGTGAACTTTGTAGCCTGGTAGATTTGAAGAGTTAGCACTTCTGGAATTCTTTCAGGACAAAATGTTTCTACAGGAAGCCAAAATGATTCATAAGAGGCCTTGGCTTAGTCTCTCAAAACACCATGAGATTCCCATAAAAAAACCAGAAACAAAACCCAGTGTACTTTCACAGAATAATTTCAAAATAGCGTGATGCTAGTGGCTGCATGTTTATTTGAAGTGTGTGCATGACTTAAAAACTTGAAACACCTGGCTTTAGTTGTTCTTAGATTTTAAAATAAATTTGATATACCTTTCATGGAAAACTTGGGAGACAGACTTTTAGCCAGCTTTCTTCTAAAAGAAGAAGTGCTGAAATGCATGCATTTGTGCACAGAGAAGGATATAACGAGTAAATGAAGAATATATTGGTGATTGACCTCTGAGACAAATGTTGATAATATTTCAAAAGGTTGCAATATTAATTGAGGAATAAATGAACAGAAAAGGGTGTAAAATGTGAAATACCAGAAAGTAAGCTGTGGTACTTTATTTCAAAACAAACAACAAGAACAAGAAAAACTCTTCTTCCCCATATCCCCAGGAGTGGGCGGGAGGAATGAGGAAGTAACTAAGTGGTCATCACTACTAGTCTGGGTATGCTTTCTTGTTTTAAAAATACATTAATGTTGAAAATGAAACATCTATTTAGGGATTTATAGTATTAGTTAATATGTACCCTAACACTTTCCAGGAGCTTGTCTGCTCTCTGTAGTTTCAGATGTACCTGAAAGGACAGTTACTTGCAGCAGCCATGGCAGTAGTAGTCTGAAAGCTTGTTTGCGGTAGAGCCCTCGAAGATGTTTCCGAGAATTTTTTTATCATGGAGTGATAAAACTTTGTACTTTTATTGATTTGAAAAGAGTTCTAGACTAGCAAAAAAAAAATTAAAATATTAATTTTTGGTAGGAACTAAAATATTTGGTAGGATCTTAAAATACTGATGCTAATAAGTTGTTTTAGTAATTCTAAATTTTAATTGTAAATTAGAATTATTACTATGTATGTACATTTTAGCTTGAGGAAAGATGACTAAGTATTGAATATAACCTGCTGTAATTTAATTTTCAGATGAGCAAGAGGATGAAGATGCCATTGTTAATAGAATATCGTACGTATGGTTCGTTTTTTGCAGAACCTTTTTCCTGAATATGTTGTTACGGTAGGAATCTTGAATGTTTCTAAATAAATAACAGTCCATTTTAGATGCGGCAGCAAATACATTGCTGGAGGGCAGAGGAAAAAGATTTGATCAAGAGGCACTTTGTATTATGAAAGGCATGACAAGAGGTCACTTTGGTCTAGGGCTTTTTTGACCTCTGGTTCTGGTAAGTGGGAAGTTGGCCAGTGCAGTGCATCCAAACATGATGAAGGAGGTGGAATTAGTGCAAGACCTGCACCTATGTTTAGGTCTCTAAAATGTAAGTGTTTATGTGGGAAGTGAATATTTCAGTTCCCACTGGAGATGATAGAATTCCAGTCAAGGGAAAGCCGTGGATCCTAGAAAGAAAGCTCTCTCTGAAGTAGATATCTATATTTGATCATCTTAAAAAAGCTTAAAGAATAACAAATGGAATATAAATACTTGCCAGAGCTGCTGGTCTGCCAGCAGCTCTCTCCTCTTCTTGTTCCTCTGTAAAACTAGATATTAATCTCTCCTATTTAAATATGTCTGAAGATTCACAGAACATCTGTGAGCTGTTGCTGCCCTCTCAGTTACGAGATCTGCTGAACTGTGTGGGCTTGCTACTTGCTTATTGCCATGTTCTTAGCTCTTCCATGGTGGTACTGTCACCCTCTTGGAAGGAGAGCTCTTCGAGTATTTTATTGATTGTCTTGTACCCTGGAAAAGTGCCAAGTACATTGTAAGTTGTTCACTTCTAGTCATGCATTTGTGGCAAGCTTGAAGGATGTACAAAGATGATGTAAATCTTAGGTGTGCTTCTCCCAGTGGTGTCTCATACCAGTATTGTTGTATGAATTTGAAATCCTTATTTGCCACAAGGTCTACTTCAGATCTATAGAGAGAAAAATACATACTTTTTAAGATGCTGTGAAGCTTGACATTCTCAAGTAAAGGAACATTTCTCCTCTGCTTTTAAAATACAGCAAAGGCCCTTCTAAACTGAATGATCTTCATGGCAGCTGTGGCTTTAGCCTAGTTCTGAATTTTTCAGCATTCAAAGAGTAAAATTTGTCTTGTTAGCTATTATCGCCCCTTCATCTGTTTTCTGGTTTAGCTCTAAAATACAACAAAGTTGTAAATACTGTGTTCTTCATGCAAAAACTGTGTAAGACAAGATTAGCACTTCCATCAGAGAAATAGCCTTTCATTAAGTGTTGTTATAAATGTAAAATACTTCTTGTTATTTCAGCCTAAGATTTCTTGTTCCTTATGTGTGCATGTTATTTTCCAAAACCAAGTAACTGTCAAACATTCACAGAGTGATATTTCTTCACATTGTGTAACTGTCAGGATTTATGAGTTGGGTGGGGGGAGAAAACAAAGCCAAAAGGCTGTAGTATGTTTTTTTTTTTACAATTTAGGCTTAGAATATTTAAACATCCTTAAATAAAAGAAGAAAATAGCCTAGAAAACAATGGCAAAACCACCAAGTAATATATTGTTAAAGTATTCACCTAGACTTTTTTCTGTAAGTTAAATATTGTGTGAATAGAGTAGGTTTGTAGACTGTTACGGAAAAATAAGAACTCTGTAAGCAACTTCTTGACGTTCCTGTTGTAGAAATGATCTATTGAAGTTTGTTTTTCGTCATTCGATTTTGAGAATTATTTCTAATTTTATTCTAGCATTGGATTAGTTCTGTAAGAATGTTTCTGTTTTAGTTTTTTTGAAGAACACAGTTCTTTTTAATGCCACAAGATGGCATTTCGTGTAAGTTGTATTTGGGATCTGAAAAAAGCTTCAGCATCTTCAATATTTCTGACAGTTTCTCTGTATTGACTTTACAGCTATGAGGAAACCCCAAGCTATGAGACAATATTTGAATGATTTTGAAAAAAAATTGCTTTTCTTTAACAGTTTGATAGACTATTAGCTTGTGTATTACTACATTCAGTTTTTAGAAATCAAAAAATGGCTGTGCTCTAAAAAATTGTAGTAAGAATATAGAAATGGAATTTTTTACTTTCTAAGTGTGTATGTGAGACACATACACAGGAGACTCTGGAGTTCATGGAATATCTTTTCCTATAATTTATCCTGTGTATGATATTGGAATTGAACGCGTGCAAGTCCCAAAATTGAGGTAGTTGGTTAAAACTTATTGTATTTACTGGACTCTGTAACCTACTTGGTATCTTAAATTTACTTTTTGGAAGTGAAATGTTGTGTAAATCAGTTTCTCCTGCCCCTTTACAATGTAAGAATGTTTTGTCTTCAAACACTGATTAATAGATAAGCTAACTACTTTTTTTCCCCCCTTCAAAGCATGCTGGTGCTAACAGTGGTACATTTCTTTGAATTTCAGGCTGTTCTTGAGCACCTTCACTCTAGCAGTTTCAGCTGGTGCAGTCCTGCTTTTGCCTTTCTCAATAATCAGCAATGAGATCCTGCTTTCTTTTCCACAAAACTACTATATTCAGTGGCTAAATGGCTCACTAATTCATGGTTAGTACTCAGCATAATGTAATTAAAATGAATGTCTTCATTATATCTGCACAAATATGTTATTTTCAAACTCATAACTCCATTTTAATTTAAGATGCTGATAGAATTGTTAATATATTAGTGACTAGTTGGTTTTGCTGCTATGTAATATATCACAAAAGTCTATCTTAACTGTTCTGTTGGGTTTTTTAAAGGAATTATGCAGACATGATGTATTTAAACCAAACTCACTGAATATTAATAAGAGCTACTAGAAGCTAACTCAAACGCACTGTTCGAACTTCTTCCTAATATGTTAATGCAAGATTCATAAAGCCTACCTGTTTATGATTAATACAAATTTATTGTCAAAATAAAAGATAAAATATTTGTTTTAAGAATTTCTAGTGATGAGCAGTTGTCAGCTGTTAGTGATTTATTTGTAAACAAGGAAAATTATATTTTCTAAGTATACTAAGTGTGGTAAAGAGACACAACAAAAATGAACTATCTCAAGGAAGACAAGATACAAGGAAAGAATGTTACTTTTACTTGCAACGAGGATGTCTTGATGTCTGGCAGAGTGAGTTTTGTATGCTTTCCAATAGTGGTTAACAAGCTTATGACTGTGACGTGTATAATTGATGCTAATATTTGAAGATAATTTGTACACTTCTATGAGTCTAAGGGAAAGAACTGGTGGAAAAATGATGTATTTTAATAGAATTGGCTGGAGAAAGGAGATAGAACCTTCGCTATGTGAAACAATTTATTTACTCTGGAACAAATAATTTGCAAGTTAATTATACTGTCCTTTTTCTGTTGTTGTGAAGAGGCAGCAATTGGGCTTTGGAGGTTTTTTCACTGAAAAATGTACTCTTTTTGCTAAATGTCTAGTAATACAGATGCAAATTCCTGAATTCCAGATCCAGATTTTTTTTACAACAAATTTAATATGTATATGTGAGGACAGGAAATAATGCATATTTTCTGTCATCTTTCTGAAACTAGTTGAGTATTCTTTGTG
The DNA here is from genome assembly GCA_033558235.1 of Neomorphus geoffroyi. Classification (NCBI taxonomy): domain Eukaryota; kingdom Metazoa; phylum Chordata; class Aves; order Cuculiformes; family Neomorphidae; genus Neomorphus; species Neomorphus geoffroyi. Next base: position 37,266,884 of record JAUMJM010000004.1, read on the forward strand.
TTATCTGGACAGTAAAAGCTTTTTTTCTCAGTCTCTTGAATAAGGAGGACCTGACTGTAGATGCGGTGATCAGTGATGCCACTGGCTGTGGTGATAAGAGTAATTTAACCTGAGAAAAGTGAGGAAGGAAAACAGTAGAATAAAGATATTAGATTTTAAGAGAGTAGACTTTGGCCTCTTCAGGAAATGTGTTTGTGGGATCTTATGGACTGGAGATGCCCTGAAGGCAGAGGAAGCTGGGAGAGACCCTTACTTTGAAGGACAACTTTCAAGTATTTGCAAGGCAATGAGCAGGTGTTGTAGGTGACCGACTTGGCTTGATGGGGCACTCCTGAGCTGAAAACCAGAAAGAAAGTCTACAGAGGGTAGAAGTAAGGATGAACTGCCTTGGAGAGGTGTAGAAATATCACCTGGGTTAATAGCCTGGTGTGGAGTTAGAAAAGGCAAGGCACAGCTGCTTTTGCAGCTGGTGAGGGATTTGTGTAGAGCCAGCTCCTTCTCTGGGGCAGTAAGAGGCAACAAGCAGTCTTTGCAGACCATAAAGCAACAAGTCTTCACAGTAGGGATGGCTGAACACTGGAAGAGGTTGTCCAGAGGGGTTGGGAAATAAAATTATTGAAAGTTTTTCAAAAGTCAGCTAGTTAAAGCCCTGAGCAACCTGATTGCAGCTGCAGTTTGTTTTAAGCAGCACATCAGACTGACTTTGTAGATTCTTTCTAATTGAGATGTTCTATGATCTGTTTTGTCACATATCATAGAGGATTGCTAATTTGGTGTGTCTCCTACTTGGAAGGAAATAATTACCCAGCTAATTCTAATTTTTCACACGGATTTAGCTGCTCAGCCAGACTTATATTCTTTACTCCTGAACATGAAAAGAAAAATATTTAATGGAAAATAATCCTTCTTTCTGTGTCCTAATTGACTTTGTTAAAGCTACTATAAAATATTTCAGAGAGTGAAAATTATGTAATAAGCAATTAGAAATTTTCACTCTGAGTTGCTGCAGTACTTGAGAAAACGTGGGTTAATTAGAAACATGCTTGAAATAGTAGTTGTCCCATAGGAAGATCTTTGCATTTTCCAATGGCCATATTCTTTTGATTTTAAAGTGATAATATTTTGAAAATACCACTTTATGCATGCACAGTATAATTTGTGTTTCACGAGTCCAATGTGTTTATTAGATAGCAAGGAAGTAAATTCGACATCTTAGTGTTTCCCAGTTTGTGTATTGCAAAGCTTATGCTGGGATAGACATGACCGAACCAAATCGAGATTTACCACGGTTGGAGTGAATAATTCGGAAATATCAGCAGATTTGGATCTGACCACGGGTTTCTGTGACTGCAACATAACAAGAAACAGCATACAGTTTTTCCACATGTTTTCCTTGGGGAAACGCTCCCTCCTGTGGTGTGTGCTCTGTGTGCACAACAGCACTGCACTGCTCTGCTCTGTAACATCCACTCCGTGTAGTGGCGTTCCTGGTTGGAGCTGGTTAGGAACCTGTGCACGTTGTGAGAGCTGATAGTGCTGTCACAAGTGCTCAAATTCAGAAAATGTTCATCACTCCATTACACTCTGTCTAGCATAGTCTGCCAGTCAGGTGTGCTTTGCAAATGTTATCAGATGGAAAACTCGTGTTGGCTTTAAACACTTCAGTTTTGCTAGGTTTATCCATCACAGATACAGTCTGAAGTACTTGAATGTAACATTGAAAGTTTTTATACAGCAGACTGTTGCGTTAGTTGTAGCATGCAGGAAAATAGGAAATGTGTCTCTAGTTTTTGAAACTAGGCAGAAAGCTCTTCTCTGGATCCAGTATAAACCCTCTTTGCCTAATGTATGTTGAACTAAACCCAGAAATTCTTCTGACAGCTGTGTGTTCACTTGTGCTGTTGTTGGATACAGCCACCAGGTGGGGGTAAATTGTAATGAAACCGTTTGAGTGAGAGAAGAAAAACTGCAGAGGATCTGATCTGTTTGCCAAAGAATAGATATTTAATTTTAATGTTTTATTAACTTGTTTTAGAAGGGATGTTCCTAGGTTGCTACAAATGGAAAAAAAAAATATTCTCCAGTAGACTTCTTAAAGCTTTTTTATATTTGATATCTGCAAGTCTCTCTCATGCAATTTTATGATGCAGTCTGTGTCATAGGCAATAGTTATTTCTCTGAGTTGATTTTAATTTGATTTCGGAACTATCAAATTACAATAATAAATACAGTAGGGGAAGAAGAGGGCCCTGGATGTTCCTTTGAGGAAAATGTATATGGGTATCAGCAGCAGTACAATGCCGTCCTTCTCTTGTAACTTTACATGGAAATTGTAGCTCTGTAATTTAATATTCTGCAAATGTGGTTCATATCAGCTGCTAATGTGTAAATGTTTGGATTTTAACCTCCTAAAAGTCACCCCAGATGTGCATCATTCTCCCCTCTCTTAATGCTCTGTACATACTGTACAGCTCCTAGGTGCTGTTTTACATTGTAGATAGAGATGTAATAGAGCTGCTCAAATTAGGACAACCAGGTATTGAGCTTTACATCAGGTAACATTCAGTTAGAGAAAAAACACTGAAATAAGACCCCTGCCCCGATGTAGAAGTATTTCTACTCTTAGCACTTGTGTCTTCATTTTCAGAAAAAGAGAGTAAAAAGAGTACACAAACTGCTTGAGTTAATGTACCTCTAGTAAGGGCAGTTAATGACATTCTTGCTGATGTTGCTATGTGTGAATCTTCCTTGAATGGTAATAGGAGCTTCCTGGCTGAGCAAATTCAAAAGGAAAAATCCTCCTCTTTTGTTAACTGGAGTTTAGGCACCTTTAAGCAGTCTGTTTTCTTTAGCAATTGAGTCTTATATTTCACGCATCTTCTGGAATTTTCTTGGTTTGTTTTCTGTAGCTTATTTGGCTCAGTTTGGTTCTTGGTGTTCTGTTGCTATCAATTGCTGAAGTAGATTTCTTGCCCCCTTCTTCCACCCTTTTTTTTTAATTTTTCTTTGAAATTGAATCTCATTTAAAGAAAAAGGAAGTATATGTGGTGAAAGCATTTTCTTAAAGGGATGCAGGTGAAGGTAGCTGCTGACTATTTTATGTTTGGAACTAAATACAGGAATTTCTCTTGATAATGAATTCCCCAGACATGCAGTAAATGTCTCTTTCCTTCCCTATTCTTTCCAATGTGGAAATTTCAAAGAAGAAAATGAACAAGCCTGTACATGAGAGGAGAGAAATAAACAAAGCTCTTAGTTCAAATTTTCTTGTCATGGGGGATGTTCTTTGTCTGGATTTCAGGTGATATAATGTAGTCCTTTAGAGTTGTGGAAATGTGTGTGTTTTAGCGAAGGCAGGGGACTAAGTCTGTTTTTCTCAGCTACAAAAGAAAAGCTGTGTTTTCAGCATGCCGAACATGTGACACTAGTTAAATCTGTTACCTGCAGGTTTTTACTACTGTAGCTAAGCTTTTGCTTTTATAAAGAAGAAACACCACATTCTGCTCAACGTTTTCTAGGATGGTGATGCGTTTGTGTTTATGCCCCAGAAGCTGGCAGTTCAGAAAGTGTTCAGCAGATACCCTTAAGGGAGATCAGTTATCACTTCAGGTTATTTTCTAAACCTTTTCCCTTCCTGCAGATGTCACATGTGTCTTACAGATGTCCCAGTGTTAGTCATTTGCTGATTTTTCACCTAGATCACAGAATGGTTGAGGTCTTGGAAGGGACCTCTGGAAATCGTCTAGTCTGCTCCTGCTGCGCAAAGCAGGGTCAATTTGAGAAGGCTGATCAAGCCAATGCCCAGTTAGGTTTTGAATATATCGAAGGGTTGAAGATTACAAAACCATTCTGGACATTTAAGCAGTTTTTTCTTTTTTTTTTGTTTTCAGTTTGTGCTCATTGCCTCTTCTCCTCTCACTGGATACCACTGTGAAGAGTCCAACTGTTTCCTGCTCCGTCATCAAATATTTGTATACATTGATAAAGTCCTCTTTGTTCAAAGCCAAACAATTCCAGCTTTCATAGCCTCTGCTTGTGCAGCAGATATTCAGCCAGTTAATAATCTTTGTGGTCCTTTGCTGGGCTCACTCCAATATGGCCAAGTCTGTCTTGTATGGAGGTGCCCACAAATGGATGCAGTGCTGAGTAGAGAGGAAGGATCACCTCGCTTGACGTGCTGGCAGCACTTCTAATGCAGCCCAGGATGCTGTTGACATTCTTCATTGCAAGGGCATATTACAAGTTTGTGTTCAACTTGGTGTCTAACACAACTCTTGTGTCTTTTCTATAAAGCCACTTTCGGAGCAGTTGGTCCCCGGTGTGCCCTCTGCCCATTTGTCTGGCATGTTGAGGTTGGTCTGAATCGTAGACCACTGCTCCTCCCCATTTTGTATCATTGGCAAACTTGCTGAGGATGCCTTCTGTCCCATCATCCAGGTCATTAATGAAGATGTAAAATCCAGTAGACCTGCTGGGGTACACCACTGGTGACTGGCGTCCAGCCTGACTTTGTGCTGCTGGTCACAACCCTTAGAGCCTGGAAGCTCAGCCAGTTTTCAGAGTCCACTTATCTAACCCATGCTTCATTAATTGGTCATGTGGGAAGTGATGTTGAAAGCCTTGATAAAGTTGAGATAAACAACATCTACTGCTCTTCTCTCTTGCCCACTGATACAGACATCTCATCCTGGAAGGCTGCTGTTACGGTCACTGTGATATGTTCTTTCGATTTGGAGGTGGTGATGGCATTTGTGTATTGTTGATGTTAAAATAATGATGTTTTCCTCTTAAGGAAAATTACAGGAGGAAATGAATACACAGAAGTGAGATTCTGATGGTAGTGAAATATTTTGTCCTGAAAATTTTTTGGAGTAGTTATCTAAAAAGCCTTGAGTGGGATGTTGTGGAAGTAGTCCACCTGAGTTGGCAGTCTGCATGCCAAGATTTCACACAGTCGCTGCTGTTTAAATTGGTATCTGATTTTTGTTTGAAGATCTGTATACAGAGAAATGGGTACTTTTCAGCTATGATCTGTAAATAAGTCTATATCCATAAAAACCCGGCTGTTAGCTCTTCTGTGTATATTACATAGTTGTATATAAGGGAAAAAAATGTAACATCTTTAATAATTAAAGATAAGAAACTTGTAATGTAACCTTCTTCTTATTTGTTGCAGGTTTGTGGAATCTTGCTTCTCTTTTTTCAAATTTATGTTTGTTTGTGTTGATGCCCTTTGCCTTTTTCTTCCTGGAATCAGAAGGATTTGCTGGCTTAAAAAAGGTAGGAAAATACTGTTAAAGATAGAGTAATTACAGTATATGTTCCATTTTCAGCCCTCATTTCTGATGAAACTGAAATTACCAATTTTGGAGGATTTGGTGCTGGGATGAGTGTGCTTATGTGAATGTTTATGTATGCACAAGCAGATGAAGCGAGTTTACTGTGTGTAGCTGCAAGTAAGCGTAAGGGGGGGGAAATGTCCTTGAAAAGCTTTGCATACTGAGATCAAGAAAATGACTTGTTGGGTTTTTTTTAATAACAAAATTTTTTAATAAAGATTTTATTTTTTTTGGAAAACGATTTTGTTGGGATGCCAAAAGAGAAGGTTCAGTAAATACACTAGAGATAAAGTAACAGGGAAAGTATCAGTTTCGTACTAATAGGAAGGGTGATTAAATAAGAAAACAAGCTTGATAAAGATTACAAACATCGGAAAAAAATGTTCAAGCGTGGTCAGTAGTAATGGTAATATGTTAAGAAAACTATCTTAAATGGGTAACTAAAAATATTTGACTTAGAAAGCCGAATATTTCAGCAAAGCACAGAATTTGGCAAAGCAATTTCTGAACAATAAGATAAATGTTATTAATATGTAAACTAAAGAAATATGGAAAATTACTATAATGGGAGGCAGAGCAAAGGGAATTTAAAATCGTAAATATCATAAATTAAACTGGAATGACTGTCTGCGGACCAATTGTAGCACATTTTCATTAATCTTTATCTTCCAAATGATTACACTTTTTGTTTTCAATGATACTACACTTCAGGGAATTCCATGCCCTTTGGATAATAGTTATTAGAAAGCAAAGGATCTTGAAAAGTTGTGCAGGATTGGGAAGGTGAAATGTATTAAAGATGGATGCTAAAGACTGTGAGTCATTGGTGGATTGCATGTAACATAAATCAACAAGGGGATGATTGTGGTGGGAAGGAAAACATAATTCCTGGTTGTATTGACAGGAATGTGGCATGGAAGTGGTTGTTGTCATGTTTGCTCTTGGTGGAACTGCAAGAAACTCAAGTGAAGTGCTGCATCCCATTTGGAATTTCAAGGTTCATGTAGATACTTGAGAGAAAACAGAGGACGGAAAAGAAAATAAGATACTTAGTACAGCATAACTTTTAAACTTATGATAGTGGCTATCGATAAATTCCATTTGGGATAAATAATATCACCATGTTTACACTTGGAAGCATTTGTAACTCCAGATGAGACAGAACCATAATCTGTCTACAAATATCAGGAAAAAGGTGATTGTTGATGCTTTAAGAGTATTTTTGCCTCTTCATGGGGATAGATGAGATCAGAGTTTAGTATTGAATCCCACCTAATAGGAGGAGGAGGAAACCCAGTTTTTGAGGATTTTTGTCACTTTACCATCTGCTGAATGTTTTTGGTACAGCTCAGAAGCCAAATGTTATTTCTAGTACAGGTACTCAAGGCCTTTGTCCAATGTCTGTTCTACCTGACTTCTTTATTTAAAAGAAAATTTATACTTAATTGAACTCAGGATTACATGTAAGCTTTTCAATTCTAGATTTTATGAAGAGTACTTCCCATTTCTTTTTAACTTCCCTTACATTTTGGCACATTGCTCTGTCTTTTTTAGAGAAGGTTTTGACGCTATGGTTACTGTGTAGAGTTCTGGTGCTTTAACAAATTATTCTTGTTTTGATTATACTTGTACAATTTTTTTTTTTTTTAAAAGTCATGTAGTGTTGTTTATCACATCAGACTAATGGGCCAGAGGGATAAAACATCATTCAACTGCTGTTACCGTTAACTGGCAAAATCAGATTTTACTGATCTCAATTTAAAAGAACATTTCATGCATTTGGCAAAACTTGCAGCATTTAAGAGAAGTGATCTACTGTGAATGTGAAGGCATTCGATAAGGAAGTTTGGCACATGCTATGTAGTCTTCCATTTGAGAGCTGGATACAAGCAGTAGGGAAAGCACTTGATTCCAGATACTCACCCAACTCAGCTCAAAACTTGGATAAAAGGATGGTTCCAGTAGAAGCTTTTGTGCAGGTAGTCTAGAATTACTTTCATTATGACGAATAAATAGATCACTTGAGATTTAGGTGTGCACAATGAAGATATCTTTTTGAAAGGTGTTCATGTAAGGCTTGCGTGTTGGATTTTAATAGAAGTTCTGAAAATTAATGACTAAAAGATGTTCAGTTCTGAAATTGATTTTTTTTTTTTTTTTCATTTTTTAGTGGATATCTTTGTTCAACTTAAATTGCAACAGTAATGTTAGCCAATATCACTTATGGGCATAACCCCCAAAGTTTTAGCCATCTGTTTGAGCGTTTATCATGGAGCATGCTATAAAAGTTGATTTTTATTTATTTTCTGTAGTGTAAACTTCTTGTAAGCTAGGATATTTCAGATAGCTCCTAGGTTTCTATTATGAACTTAGTATAACTTTTCTTTCCATGTTCTTGCCTCTATAACTTCTTGTTTCATGAATCTGAATGGGTTTGATTAACCATCTTCCAATTTACTATGGCTTTTTTTCTTGGTTGCTAATATACTTTCTAAATGGCACATGGCCCCTCTTATATGGAGTCTTTTTTCGACTCCCCAGGGCAACAGTTTAAAACAACCAAGGACTTGCATATTGTGCAGAGGAGAGAAATACGGAAATTAGGCACTCACCATGGACGGATGCAGTGTTGTACTGAAAATCAAACTGATTCCTTGCCTAGTTTTTAATTACAACCACTATGTTAATTCTAAAAGGGCATTTGGGGCCTAAGGGGGTTGACCATTCCATTTTAAAGGGCTTAAGTGTTCTTTCTTGCTGTGCTTTATTTCTATCTATTTCCATTTATCAGAAAAATAATTATAAAAGCAATATTACCATTGCATAATATTGTATCTACCTATCTATGTGTATGTATGTGTACATGCTGTGTATATTCATGCACACATGTTTTCATGCACATGTGTGAATTAGGTTTTTCAAGGCTACTGAAGTAGTTGGAGTTCATTGTAATATATTAATATTAGCTGAGCTATTAGCTAAATTAACTTTAATCTGCTGCATGAGTATTAAAAACTCTTTCATATCTTTCTCTGTTCTTGTCTTCCTTTGTAGAGTCTGTGCATGAAGTTGTCTTTCTTGTCTAGGGACTTGGTCAGTTCTTTATCACTGGCCTTTTTAAATTCTGTAGTACAGTTCTGAAACAAAGATGTCAATTGAGTTTATTAATATCAGGATTAACCTACCGTTCTCTATCATTCACTTCAAAAAGGAAAAAAGGGCTATTTGCAGTTGAGCATCTGTGGTTCACAGTGCTGATGTTTCCATGTGTGATAACAGACTGCACAGAAAATTGTGTGTGCTGCTGCGTGAGGGAGGCAAGCATTTTTGAGAAGATAATTGCTGTGCCTTTTCTTGACCTTAGAATATGCTTTCTCTTGATGTAACTTCAACTGAAATTTGTATTTGTTTGAAGTCGACAAAGATAAAGGTGTTTAGGAGTAATTTTCCTTGTAAGAAAATACAAATAGTGCAATTTACCACCATGAGAAACTGGAATAACTGGGTATTGCATAATTGCAAGTGTAGAGTTTTAAAAAGGCTTTATGAAATATTTTACCTTAATACTGATCTTTGAACTTGAAGTCACAGCGTAAAGTTTAACATGAGCGACAGCAACATCCTGACCAATTATCCAAATTATCCAGACATCCCCAAATGTTCAGAACACAACACACAGAGTCTGTGGATTAAGAGGTTAACTCCTGGAACATCAAAAGAAGTGCATGATAATAAAAACAAATAGTACAAAAATTTGAGGTAACTTCCTTGCTTAATTAATTAGGTAGGCCAGGTGGAAGCGAAGAGGCCAGAGCTGGTGCTCAGAATGTCTATAAAGCTGAGCAACATGACAGCACAATGGAGGAGGAACAAAGATTTTTTTTAATATAGTTCTATCCTGTGTCACAGTTTGAAATTGTCCTGGTTTATGTCCCTTTTGGCAAACTTACATAAAAGTGACCCTGTACTGTATTTTATGACCAGATGACTTTTTTCCCAGTGGCTAATTTGTATCAGACCCCCATCTTAAAGAAACACAGAAATGAGTAGGAAGTCCAAGCCGGTTTGTCTCAATGAGCTTTCATTGAATGGTTTCATTATTTTTGCTCGTTTTTGCCACTGATCATCCATAAATTGTTGGAAATGAGTGATTAAGGAAGTGCTGCTTAGTGTTAGTGGCACATGCACATTCTTGGTATGTTTTTTGTGGGTGAGAGGAAATCGCGTACTGCACAAACAAAAAGGAAGACTCCTGCTGGGAACCTTTCAAGGAAATTTAACTTGCATAATGTTTTGATCTTGGTGTTTATTACAGAAAATAAGAGCAATATTTCACTGGCTATTGTTATATGTCAGCTGCTCTCTCCATCTGCTTGCCTTTCCTTGATATCTCTTCCCAAATCCTCCTTGAGCTTATTTTAATAAAAACACCACTTAAAAATGTAGGAGTTTATTAATATGCTTAAGGCAGGTGAGATGGGTGTTCTGAACACTTTATTGCCTAGTGCTTGCTACTGTATAGGGATTTGGCTGTCACAATGGCAAAGTCCTGCCTGCCTTAGCAGTTGCAGCTTAGCCCGTGCAAATAAAATGTGGTGTGTAGTTTCTCTTCCAAATGGTGAAATACAGTGGTTTCTGCTGTTAAAGGCAGTTTTTCTCCCTTCTCCTCATTAATTTCTTTTAAAATTTGTAAATATAATTATTACTTTGGGGATGGAGTGAAATGGGTTTTTTTTCTTCTCTTCTGATAAAGGTAAGCTGTTTTTAACCTGCTGAGCAGCCACAGTGTGTCTTCAGTCTCCATTTGAGTTGTTTTGATACACTCTGTATTTATCAATAGCAATGACTCTCCTTAGTTATGTCACTAAGAAGACTGAACTAAGCTTAAGTTCCTAATGTGTTGTGTTTCAGTGCATTGTATTTGTAAGCTTTAAATAACTAAACATAGTAATAAATGTAAGTGCAAAGCAAACCTGCCACTTTTTCCTTTCTTGGTGGGTGTGGAAATTGTAATTTTGGTATTTTCCATGTAGAAAAGCTGTACTCCCAAGTTTTGATGAGTGTAGCTGCAGAACTCCAGTTTAACTATAGATGTAGAGCACTGTAAAATACATTTTCAGTGTGCGATGAAGCCAATGTAGGAATTATGTTCATACTGTTTGCTTTTAGAAACTCTTCTGTGAACCTCAGAGTATTCCCTGGAAGCGAGTTGTTCCTATAATGCAAAATACTGGGGAAGTTTGGCTTGGAAATCCTTTCCAATATGAGATTATCTCAAATTAAAACCAGTCAATTCTCTAAATTTGTCTTGATTTTTCTGGAAAAGTGATTTGGAGAGTGCAAGAGTCTTGAACTTTGTTTGGAAACGGCATTCAACTTAGTGTTTTATGCTTGCATGTACCTCTGATTGCATACCCATGGGCCACTGTGCGTAATAGTCTTGAGGTACCCTGTTAACAGTGTATGTTTATTTGGCATTTAAGCTCATATTTATTTGTCTATAAAATCATTCAGCATGAGTTGAGACTTTAGTGCTCTGATCTCCATGAAATGTTTACTAGTATGTAACTGAATTATTGTATGTTATATTACAACCCATTTACTCATTCTGTTAGTAATCCCAGAGACAAAAGTTGTTTAATCAAGTCACATCAAAGGCAGCTGTTTGGTTTTGTATTTTTGACATGAGCTAACATCTTAAGTTTGGATATGAAGTCCAGTTCTTTAAACTGGAGTAATTTAAAATGACACCACTTAAAATTTATTAGACTTTTTTTGTTGTTGTTTTGAAGCAGATCTTGATGATTCTGGGATTGTGATTTGGCAAGTAGCTTGATCAGGGTTTTCCCTCATTCCTTTTAAAATAAAAGCATACTTAGCTGACAGTTATACAAACCCACAATATAATCTGTAAGACGTAAGGTGGAGACTTAAGGATTATATTTAATAGTAAATCTTGCATTAAGAATAGTGTATATCTTGACTCTTCGTATGCTTCCTGCTTCTGTTGAAATCTCAGAAATAGTGTGTATACACCGAAATGTAGAGTGCATTTATAATTTGCAATGTAGAGGACAGGCACATCTAGTATTACATTTAAGAAGAACTTATAAAATGGTAGGAATTGGAAGATGAAAAGGTTTAGGGTACTTCTTAGCATGTTGCATTGACGAGTGTCTGCACAAAACTCTGAAAGCATGTCAGTTTTACACTACGAGGTCCTTCATTTGCAGTTCTGTGGAGGAAAAGAAAATTTCTTACTTTAAGGGTATATGTCAGCAAATTAGTCTGAAGAGAATTATATGACTATATGGCCTGCTTTGGAGCACCTGTGATTGGAATACGTAACTACTGGAGATCAGTATGAGATGAAAATGGCTTTGTGAAAGTATTGCAGGGATGACTGATTTTCTGTCCTTTCACAATCACTGTAACTAAGGCAAAGTTAATGACAGTGAGAAAGCAAAGGTTACTACAGGTAGGTAAAGAAGATCTTGGTAATGTTGGTTAGGGTAGTTTTTGTGTTGCAAAGCCTGGACTTCAGTGTGTATAATTTATTTGGTGTCTGTATTTAGACATTTGGGACCAAAGGCTATATGAGACTGTAACTTCTAGGTAAAATAACACGCCTGTATTCAACTTGGGGCCTTGTCATATTTCAGTAAGCCGGAGATAAAATAGAAATTCAATAATTGTTGGTTAGGACAGAGAAGCTCGCAGCTATTGAGGAAGAATGGCTTAATGTGCATTTGCTTTTGTAGCTTTATAAACATTGTATAAGGTTTTATAAGACATCTTGCTTAATGCAGTTGGGGACACTATATGCAAAAATTCGTCCTTTTTATTTTACTATAAGATCATCTATGGTTTGTTGACTATATGGAACAGGTCTGTAACTGGGACAGTCAAGGGGGAAATAAGTGGATGTTGTTTGTTGCACACATTGGATCAAGATGTGATGAGATGTGATCTGTGCTCCGTTTCATTCAAGTAGTTAAATGTCAGTTGGTTGCTTCCATAAATAAGAATGTACTTCTTTTAAAGAGGCCTCAGTAGAAGTTAAAAAGAATAGAGTAAAAGGAGATAAGCTAATGGTATAGCTTACTCAGCATAGCTCTTCTCCACTGCCTGCCTCACTGCGACTTCATTAGCCGAAGAATGGTTTAGCCTTTCTGCAGTAGTTTGGGGAGTTGAAATTATAATTACTGGAGTTGTTTTGACCAACTCTTTAATGTAGATATAAAAAAATATGTAAGGTTAGTCTGTGTTCTTGCAACATTTTCATGTATTTGTGCTATGGGAATTAGGCGAGTGCCAAGATGAAACTTTTAGTAATACTGGGGGAAAGAACACTGCAAAGAAAATGTCAAACACTCTTACTATTATTTCAAAATGTTCTTTTCTAGCTATTACCTCAAGCATGCTGTGATCAACTGTATTAGATGACTCTTACAAATGAGTAGGTAGAGTCATCTGTAAAACTAATTAGCTTGAGACATTAGTTATTCCAGCTCATCTGAGCCAGGAACGAAATGCATTGCTGAACTTTTGTGCTTTCTGCACTCGTATGTTGTTCCGAGCTTGTACCTCTCTGCTTATGTTTTGTGGAATTTCCATAGTTCTTTGCTAAAAGCTTTAACATATAGTTGGAACCCTGCAAATAGAATAAGATGCAAATATTTTTCTCTGCTGCTGTCTTAGTGAATAAATAGAGTGCGTTTTTGTTAGTTTTTATTGTTTTTTCTCAGATCACTTATGGAGTTCTGCATGAGTAAAAATAGCTATGCTAAATACTTCTGCTACTCGTAAAGTGGTATTACTACTGATACTAAGCTTGCATCTCTTAATTTTATCATTGATGTGAACTGAAGCACTGGGTTCTAAAATACTTCTTTTTCCCTAAGTTTTTGTTTTAGGCAGAAATGAGTAGTTTTCAAATTGGATGGAGCATTGCTAATGCCGTCTGTAGACCCTGCTGTTAGTGGTAGATGGTAGCTATATATCAAAAAACCCTGCGACGTATCTTTTTTTTTTGTCCATTCATAATAAACTTTGTGTAACTATTTCATTTAAACTAGAAAATTTTGCCATCTTTTGAGAGAAAGTAAGTATTCACGTATGCAGAATCCCTGAAACGGCTGTGATTCAGGGGATCTGCAAGCCCCCTCTCTTAGTTGATGGAAAAACGCTGGTACCTCTAAGAATGGGGCACATCCAAGATAGAGGCTTTAGAAAGGCAGTGTGAACATCTTTGTGTTGGTATTTGGGTTTCTTTTATTAAATGGTAAGAGACATTGACTTGGTCTGCTGCTGGTTTTATTTGAGCACGGTGATTTGTTTTATAAAAATAGCTGTTTTATGCATGAGGAATGTTTTATTAAGATATGAATATTTTCACATTGGTCTTTTCATTTGAGTCTTTGTTAACATCAAATAGTGATCTTTCAGAACAAGCAAAAGCATAGTATCTCTTTTAAGTCTCTATGCACTTTTGTTAATATGTATAAAAATAAAAAAAGACTACAGATTTAATAGAAGTGTCATTTTAATTCACAGAGAAGAAAATTGCCATATAATTTTATATTGGCAAATTTTAATATAAATCTCTTACTAGAAAGGCATGAAACAATTTTCTAATAGTCTTCTTGTATTAAGTGAGGCTTTACAAGGTAAACACCACTTCTGATTCCCTCTCTAAAACCAATGTTTTTTCATTAGTACTGGTAATGAACAATGTTATATTTAGACCTTTAGTCTATATGACTTATTTGATATTACTAGAAATACTCTATATTAAGAATTACCTATTGTGAATCGACAATGCAAGGAAGAACCTAATGCATTTCTAGTGAAGGTTTGTAAGGCAGCCAATAACTTTATTTACAAAGGAGGAGAGGAAGGAGGACCAATGGGTTTGTCTCCCATCCTTGATTATGATGATGATGATCATCATTATTTATTTATTTTTGGCATAGCTTTTTGAAGGCTTTCCCAACTTATTAAAAGGTGCTTCCAGCAGTCTGGGACTTTGGCCAATTCCTAGACAAGTGATTTCTTCTTGATCTTATTCACCCTTGCAGGGTGTTAGTCGTAGACATTGACACCAAAAACCTTTCAGGTTTCTCTTTATTTTACAACTTTAACAGTGACTTATGTGCTTATTTGCTTTTGGGAACGGTCTTCATTATTTCCTTCTGCCAGAAACACAATCACAAATTCCAATTCCTGTCTTTGTTTTTGCATCACTTATCTTAATCTTCTGCCAAGCTACGAAGAAGTTGGAAAATATCTATCTTCCTATCACTGCAGTCTAGCAGGAAAGATTCTTTGTGATCCAAAAGTATATGATTAGAAGGAGACTCATAGTCAGAAATCCCACAGCTCCTGTGTTGTTGCAGGTGGCTTTGGAAAGTCTGTGAAACTTGGTAGGTGGAGAGTGTGGAGCATCTAAGAGCTAATTAGTGAGGGCTGGGCTAACATATGGAACAACAGGAAACTTATGAGGGAAATGGGTAGTGTTGGGACATTGATCATTTTACTGTGTGTTTCCTTTCATTTCTTCCTTCCTTACTCCCTCAAAGGCTAGGGTTGTATGCTTTTACTATACTGTCAATACATCTACATCTGCCATTTTTAATAACAGCTTAGGTATAATCCTGGTTCTTTGCAATAGTTTCTTTCTGCAAAGGAGGGAAGGGCAGACTCCAGCAGGGTTGTTGCAAATAAGTGTTTGCATTTTCTATGGTACTCTGTCTAGCTGTTCCTCATTTTAAGAAACTGGTATGTCTTCTGTTACAAAATTTGGAGGGAATGTTTTTCTAATATACTATTTCTGTGTTAAATATGCAAGAATGATACCTGGATATGAAATTAACTTGATACCTGGTCTTAATTAACTTGAATCAGTGTATTTTAAACAATACCTTAATACCTTAACTCCTAGGCAATAAATGAATCTCACGTTATTGTTCTCACTGAAGTCTGTCTTATATTGGATAATTAAATAGGTCCTAGGAAAAAAAGCAAGAAAGAGTTTTTCTGTCTTTTTTAAAATCCTAATCCCAAAGTTGTGAGTCTGCATGGAGTTCCTCTCGGTTCATAGTTATTTCAGTGAGTTATTTGCATGCAGTGACATCAAGAGGAAAGTTTGATGGCTATGGACTCCAAATTATAACACTGTGGTTTGGATATTCTTCTAGAACACTGGAAAAGAAAGCCTAAGTTTTCTTTGGCAGAGGAGTCACTCCAGTGGGTGTGCTGCATCCTGGGTAGTTGTCCTCTTCACCAGTCTACTAAATAAAGAAATTCGGGTTTTTTTCTGACCTCTAGTTGAGTGACTTTTCTCCTTAATTTCCAACCTGGCAAGCATAGTTAGCCAATACCCAAAGAATTCATCGTAGTATTTTTTTTCTTTATTCAAGTGCTTTTACTTTTGTTTTGTTTTTATCTTTCCATTTCTTATTTATCTTTGACCTTTCAGGATTTTGTTACTTACACTGTTTAACAATTGATTTCTATGGAGTTAGATGATTTCAGCTGCCTCCTCTTGCTCCATTGACAGAATGATAACCACCATGGAATCTTTTGGGAAAAGATACTAACACACGAATCAGCTGCAAATTGCTGGGAATTTTTAAGATTTATATTGTGTGGAAAATAAATATAAATTTAAAATACACTCATTGTGTTGTGATGGGAAGTGTTCATTTTAATCTCTAAATCCCCACAGGCTGGAAAGATTCTGTGAGGGAAGAGGTGCTGTGGGAGAAGACACAGTCAGCACTGGCTACAGTCTGAAGTCCTTGGTTCTTGCATGGGCAAGAAAACTTTTCTTTCCCCCATTGCTTGAATATATTATTTCTTGATTAAATTTTTTTAGCTTGCTCTCTGGGGGCTCTGAGTCACTGGCTTCTACATTTTTTAAATGAACAGTGTTTTCCTAAAACTACAGCTTCTGTTTTTGACTCAGTAATTTGTGGTAGTCTCATAAGGTGATAACCCCTTGACTAAATATCAGTGTGCTGCATGTCGTGTTTCCATGTTACCTGATGGAAAATGGATCTTCCTGACTTTTTTTAAAAAAATTCTACACTGTCTTGCATAGGTAAGAACAAAGATTGCTCAAAGTATGGTTTCTAACCATCAAGATAGTTAGAATTCTTGAAGCTGGTCTATTCACTAATGCTCGCAAAGTGAGAAAGAGGGAGTATCACATGTTAAAAATGTAGTTTATATTAATATGCAACATCCCCAGCCTCATACCTGCTGTAATTCTCATTTATTTTTTTTTTTAGTGCCTCCATTTATTTTCTGCAGATATTGGCATGCATGTTTGTTGCAGTCAGCGTCTCACTGAAAAAAATCCTAAGGTTACCAAGACTCCTTTTTGTCAGATGAAAACAATGGGCTTCATGTGTACTTCAAATGTGTCATTGCAGAAGTGTTTCCCAGGCTTTCCCTGTGGGTCAGGGCATGGTGTAAAAAGTAATGTTTACCTACCTTGCAAGAGGTCAAGATGTCCCAGCAGAACTGTGTTCAGATAGATGTTCAGCACCATAGAAACTTGATTAAGACTCCCTGTTTTTGTGTAACACGTTATTTTTACTTCATTGATAATAGTGATTTTTTTTTCCTTGCAAAATTTGCAACCAAATTAAAATACAGAACAAACAAAACACATGCCTTGTTGCACATTTTGATGTAGTTGCAAAAATGTCTGTCTTAGAGGAGCTAATAATTGTTCACCAGAATCACTATAGCCAGGTAATGTTCCAGCAAAGAAATATTTTTTATTGAGTTAGGAGTTGGGCTACATCTCTTTGGTTTTACCAGGACTCCTTTCTCTTATGGAAAGAGAAAATGGCGTGTTGCAAGTTTTTCTACTCCTTCATCAATGCTAAAGCATAAGAACTCTTTCTAAATATTATCTGTACACATAGGATGAAATCCTTATAGCAATACAAAGCATTAAAAATCATGCTTAAACGACTGGAAAATACTTGTGTGCATAATCACAACTAGCAGAGCAAAAATTGGCAAAACCTGGTTGATTTGCTTTCATTTATGTGACTGTTCTTTCACAGAAAGTAAGAACTTGTGAGTTTCTGGCACAGGGTTGTGTCACTGCCTGGAGGATAGTCTTCCACAGTGTCTCCTGGCTATATGGTACATGTTTCACCTTAACTTTGCAAGAATGGCAGTTGTTGGAGATTTCCTTTCAAGCCAAGTTTGCTTGTGACTCTTAATGGATGGAGGAGCAGTCAGGAAGTTCCTGGCACTGTTCTTGTGAGTCTTTGGAGTCAGGAGAGATCTAACTGCTAGTCTTCACTTGTTACCTGTGCTGGCTTAATGGCAAAGTGTTTTGTATTGTTACGTCTCAGACCCAGGGTGTGAATGTTGGGGTTGTCCTATGCAGGAATAGGAGTTGGACTTGATGATCCTTGTGGTGGGTCCCTTCCAACATGGGTCATTTTGTGATTCTGTGATTTGTGGCATTCAAAGTAGTTATGGAGTATCAAATAGAGCCCACTCCTCTCATTTTTGGACCTACAGAGAAATTTGTGTATGAATTGAAGACCAAAGGTAGAGTTCTTCTACCCAATACTACCTTTCTTTTAGTTTGCATTGTTGCTGTCCCTTTGCTTTTGCTCTATTTCATATCCAGCCTGTATCTTTCTCTGTCATCTTAGTGTTTTACATGGTCCCTCTTCTGCCTATCTCTGGAGAGTAAGAGCAATACCCACGCCAACAAAAATGAGGATGCTTTTTGGACCCCTTCTCTGTAATAAAAAAATCTGTTCATATCATGCTTGTTTTTTTGGATCTTCAGGGACTGTCTGAAGATGTAATCATGGTCAACATTGCTTCATCTCTTTCCTCTGAGGACTGTGTCCTGGTTATGGATTCAGATTTTCTGGTCTTTTGAGTGGCAAATAAACTTTCTAATCCCAGGCTTTATTTTAGATTATTTCTCCTTTTAAAAGGAATGTATTTTTTTCTAGGGCCTACTACTTCCCTTATTTCTTTTCCCATTCCTCTTTCCTTGTGCACAGAAATGTAATCTGAAGTCACATCAGTATTCTTAGTGCGTAGCAGTGCAAGTATGAAAATCCATCACCTTAACATGTATTTTCATTCCTCATTTAATTTTATAACTTCAAGCTCAATTACTTTTTATGTGTTTTGTGTGTTTCTTTCAGATATCTGGTATTTGTAGCACTGTAAAAAGATTGAGACCTTGATGTAGTTTTTGTTACATCTCCAGCTTCACCAGCATCCCAGCAGTAATTGGCCAAGAAAAAGTGAGGAATTTGACCTCCTTAAAATTGACATGAAGTACTGCAGAGGTCAGCTTGTCTTACTGAAAATAAAGGAAGTGTATTGGCTGAGCTCATTCTTCTCTTTTAGAATTGACTTATCTCACTATATTTAAACCAAATATAATTTAGCCTGAGGTGAAGGGGAATGTTTTTAATTATTTTTAAAGGCTATGGTTGTGTTCATCTCATAAGTCTGCAGCATGGGAGCATTATTTAAGTCTATGTAGGTAATACCATACCAAAATCTGAGTTTGATATTTTAATTGATAGTGGTGTCAAGATTGCTGTCCTTACGGCCCCCCCCCCACCCCCCCGCATCAACTCCATAGACATTTATAACTTGTTTCAGTCTGCATCTTACTGCTGAATTTTTCTTGACATTGTTGAAATACAAGAATGTATGATAGATGCAAACCAATGGTCTTTCCTCATGGTGTTAATATCCTCGGGGTGCCCTTCTTATGCTTTACTGTGCTTAGTTTGGAGGTAAATAAATCTCTCCTCACTTAAAATAGGTTAAACCACAAGTTTAATTTCATTAAAATAATCCATAAACCACTGAATGAATGGTAGTAAGTGCATTCTGTTTGTAATGAAGAACATCTCAGGATTGAAGTATTTGTGTTATCAAATGCAGGGTTTCAATGCTGTGATCTAGAAAAACTTGAATCATTTTTTTCAGAAAGTCAGTTGGTTGTATGGTGCTCCCTTTCCTAGACCTTTCCTGTCTACCATTATGAAAGGGAAACTAGAGGAAGACTTGGAAAATTTCATTTTCCTTCTTGCATACAATACAGAAAACTAAAAATATGAAGTATTTTCCCAATGCTTTCCTTATAGTCACTTTAGTTTCCATAGGAATGTTAAGCAGTGATAGTAGGAGCTCATAAGAACGTCTCCTGATTAAATAATTGGGCTGGAAAACTGTGATGTAAAATATGATTGACCCTCTGCCTTCCCTTACCTGCCCCGTACATATACATAAACACATGCGTGCTCATACACTTAATCTGTTGTGTAGGTCACATCCTTTGTGTGGTCAAGGTTTCCTTTGTTTCCAGTTGTGCACTGATGATGAGAAATCAAAGAACTGATTCAAAGGCAGTCACTTTTTTGATGTTAAGGGGTAGTGCTGTAGACTCTTTTTCCTTGCTTAGAATGTGAATTTGAAGTAGTCTGTGTACCTACACTACATGTGTTGGTTTGTTTTTGTTTTTTTTTTTTTGTATTGTACTCATTTGTTCACTCCTTATTCAAGACAGCTGCAGTGGTTTAGACTGAACATGAACAACAAATGCACTCTACAAGCTGGTTTGAAATCTCCAGTTTTAGATTGTATTATTGCTGGTTTTGAAGATGTCAGACTGAAAGCTTAATGGTTGTTTGTTTTTTTTTTTTTCCATACAAAAAATCACAAGGAGTAAATGGATTCAAAAAGTGCAACAATTGTTATGTGAAATAGAAGTGGCAGTATCTTCCGTGCTATGAAGATATGGCGTGACATTTGGTTCATCTAAAATATCTAAGTAATATAATGGGTCTGTGGGAGAGAAGTGAAATGACTCAAAGCAGAAATCCTAAGCTGAACCCAAAATGTCAGTGAAGAGATTTTTGCTTGGGTGAAAAAAAATCAGCATTGAATTTCAAGGTTTGAGTAGTTCTGCTTTCATGGAAGTAAAATAAAAAGTTGCTTGTATTTACCTGGGTTTTTTCTTTGTTCTTGAAGTCAGAAATACAGATTTTTGTCCAGCTCTTAAATTAGTGATGTTACTAGTGATAATGTTCAAGTTTTAAATTTTTCACCTGAACAAATGAAACCACTTTCAGCAAAAATAAAAAGCAGTAAGCGTGTCTAAGAATCACTTCTCACTTTTTTACTGTACGGGTGGCAGAGTGCTGACACAGGTTGCCCAGGTAGTTTGTGAAATCTTCATCCTTAGACACAGTCCTGGGCAACCAGCTCTGGGTGGCCATGCTTGACCAGGGGAGTTGGATCAAGTGAGCTCCAGAGATCCCTGCCAACGTCAACCATTCTGTGATTCTCCAGAAATTTTCTCTATGTGTGTGTGCAGGGAACTTCTGTACCTTTCATTCCTTACAAATATCACCTATTTGGCACATAGGCTAAAGTATATAAGTATGGACTTATGTGCTTGGAACACTAATGTTTGAATAGGACACAGTTCTATGGGTGCCAAATTGAGATAATTTATTTACCTATATGCTTAAGCATCTTAATTTAAAACAAAACACACCAAAACCTCACCTTTTACCTAGAGTTTGAGAAAATGGTGCTTTGGCCAAAAGCAGTGGTTACCTCTGAGTACTTGTGGTGGTTGTCTCCTCCCTCCCCCCTCCTTTTTTGAGAGAGAAAGGCTGCCTGTCTTCAGAAAACACTTGCAGTAAATATGCAAAAAATATTATTTACAGTTGACTGTCTCCATCACAATGTAATTCTTGTTTCTCAGTTTTGGTAGTTGTGTGATTCTCATCTAAGGGAGGAGGATATGGTATTTGAGGCATTCAGGAAAATTAAATATTTTCCAGGTTTGTCCAGAAGATCTATTGCTGTGAAACTTAGAAAGCCTGAGATTTGTGCATGTGTTTCATAGTAGAGAAAATGAATCTGCTTTTTGTGCCTAAAGCTTTCAGAAACCCAGAAGGTAGCTTTGTTTTCCTCTGCCTAGGAGAGGAAGGGAGTTGTCAAGTTTTTTTGAAAGCTTGAAGGAGACTTCTTTGCATGCACCTTTCTTCGAATGTGTTGGAATTTCTTCTACTCCTGTGACTTCATCTGTTGTAAAGTACTGTGACTGTCATCTGTTACAAAAATAACATTATAATAGCTTTTAACAGCCTACAACTCACTTTTATTCTACACAAAATAGAGTATCGTAGAATATCCGGTTGGAAAAGACCTCTGAGATCGAGTTCAGCCTTACCTGTCCTCTTGCTAAACCATATCCCTAGGAAACTCATCCACCCATCTTTTAAACACCTCCAGGAATGGCGACTCCACCACCTCCCTGAGCAGCCTGCTCCAGTCCCTGACCACCTTATCTGTGAAGAAATTCTTCCTAATATCCAGTCTAAACCTCCCCTGGTGCAACTTGCAGCCATTTCCTCTTGTCTTATCGCTGTCACTTGAGAGAAGAGCCTGGCACCCACCCCGTCACAACCTCCTTTCAGGCAGTTGTAGACAGTGATGAGGTCTCCCCTCAGCCTCCTCTTCTCCAAGCTAAACCACCCCAGTTCCCTCAGTTGCTGCTCGTAGGGCTTATTCTCCAGCCCCCTCACCAGCCTCGTTGCCCTCCTCTGGATGCAATCCAGCCCCTCCCTGTAGTGAGGGGCCCAAAACTGAACCCAGCACTCGAGGTGCAGCCTCACCAGTGCTGAGCACAGAGGCACAGTCACTTCCTTAAAAATCCATAATCTCTCCATACTGCCTTTAATTTTAAAATTGGTGTTTGAGTTCTTTTGTGGACTTAATCTACCCCTTTAAGCTGTAAGGGGAATTTTGTGAAGGTCTCTCTTTTTATTTTTTTTTTGTTTTTTCTTCTTGCTGCCTTAGCTGTTTGGCAGAGCACTGGTGCAGAGGAACTGGTGTGCTAGAGGAGGATGCCTGAGGTCCTCATTCCTCGCTGTGGTTGTGTAGGGAGCATAATTTTCAGGGTAAATATGATGTAAAGATTGCCTTCTTATATGAAACAGTGAGGAAAGAAGGGATAAAAGACGACAACCAAAGTAAAACAATCTTTCTGCTTTTAACTATGAAGTACCCTGTTCAATGGAATGTGCCATGAGCAGGGACACCTTCCATGAAATCAGGTTGCTTAAAGTCCCATCCAGCCTGGCCTTGGACGCCTCCAGGGGTGGAGCATTCATGACTTCTCTGGGCAACCTGTTTCAGTACCTCACCACCCTCACAATAAAAAATTTCTTCCTAATATCTAATCTAACTCTCTTGCATCTTAACAGTGAACAGCAATCTGATAGTTCCTTAATAACAAGAACTACTGAAGAAAGTGTCCCACTAATTCTATTGCTTGAAATTAATAAAATTAGTATTAAAAAAGCCAGTAAAATTATGATTTTTTTGTATTATTTGGTATATTACATTTGCAAATGTAACACTCGGTTATTAGTGTTGTTAGCATTTGCTCTTGAGTTTAAAAATGTATCATGTGACCTATAGACCTGTGATTTGTGTGTGTTTTAAGCGAGATGTACATGTTTCAGCACAGACGATGCAAAGATGGGAGGTAATGGATTCGGCAGCTGCAACAGCAGCTTGTGGGCAGGCTGAGACTGAGCAGTACTCGAACTGCACACTTGAGGGCTCTGAAGACTGTGAGGAATGGTGTAGGAGCAATTGCAGTTGAAGAATGTATTTTAACTAAATTGGTGCATTGTACCTGCGCGAGGGTTTAATGCTTGCTGGACCATTTGGCTATTTGCCATAATTGGCTTTCCATTCCCTTGATTGGAATCATAGATAAAAATTTGCTAATCCACTTTCTTTGCTGAAAGTATTAGAAAAGTAATCCATCTTTTAAAAATGTTCAAGCAAAATCATATGGTATAAAAAAGAATACTTTATGGAATAATGAGATTAATGAGAACTGTAAGGCATATGCAATTTAAAACATTTTTCTGTGGTTTTAAGGGGAAAAAATGCAATCTGGGCACTATAAAGCTGTAAGTACTTCCTTTTTTATGCACTGCCTTTTAAATGTGCATTACATTTAATGCTTTTGTCTACATGACAAAATGTGAGTATATAATTAGGAAGAAGGAACTGCTGCTTATTTTTTTCATGTTTGAAATAATCTGATTCAAAGTTCTTGGCTGTGTTTTTCACTCTCTCTCCCCTTGTCTGCCCACAGGGCATCAGAGCACGCATTTTGGAAACCCTTGTAATGCTTATTCTTCTTGCACTGCTTATCCTTGGAATCGTATGGGTGGCTTCAGCACTCATTGACAATGATGCTGCCAGTATGGAGTCTTTGTACGGTATGGAATTTTAAGAAAATCCCACACACTAGTTTAATGTTGAAAATGGGTGTTTTCAATTAAATGTATTTCTGGTAAATGATATGTGGGTACTGCATAGGTTGTGAAGAATTGTATTAATTTAGTCAATACCACTTTTTCTGTTAACTCCACTTTTTCCATGCTGAAAAGTTCCATGTTCATGTGAATATGATGTGTGTTAAAAACAAGTGTCTTAAGTGGGATGGAAGTAAAAGCTGAAGATATTTTCCAGGCTAAAGGACTCGGGGATTTAGTTGCCTGCAGAATTATTAACGAAATAATTCTTGGTTTGTACTTGAAAATACTATTCAATCCTGAATGCTTAAGGAAGAAGTTAATTCTGTTGTGTTTGTGATATAAGTAGCTTATTTGTAATAAGCTAAGGCTGTGCTCAATATTTTCTTTACAGACCTCTGGGAATTCTACCTCCCGTATTTATATTCCTGTATATCACTGATGGGATGTTTATTACTTCTGTGTAAGTATTTTCCTAATTATTCCAAAAGATGAATGATTTTATTTATTTTTTGAAAGATTAAGGGAAAGCAGTTTTCATTGTGAAAGTTAAGTGTGAAAAGTGTGGGGTTTTGTGGTTTTATTTTCATTCTGAGGTTTAAATTTAGATGGAAATTTGTTAGGTTTGGGTTCTGAAGTTTGAAGAAGTTCTACCTTAGTTTTTCAGGTTTTGAGAAACTTTTGCACCTCATACAAAATTTCAATTCTTAAAATTTAAAGCAGGTATTTGAAAAATAAGGACTCCATTCTGCAAAGAAAAGCACAGTTTTAAATTGTCTACAGGAGGTCAGTAGTATGGAGAAGAAGTTATTTTGGAACACTTCTTCTGTCCTCTATTCAGTAAACTGTCCTCCTTTTAATTGAAAATGTTCCTATATGGACAGAAGTTGGAACACAGTGCAATTACCTTTTGTAATTACGAAACTGGTACCTGGCCAGTCTGGAGGCAAATTGTATGATTGCATATAAAACAAATGCAGTAAAAAACCCAACCTTATACCAGCTGGTCCTAGCTAGAGTTCAGTCATCCATGGTTAGGGGAAGGAAAAAGGTATTGGAGTACTCCAAATCCCATTTATAATTTTATCCCAACCTCCTTCCCCTCCCCCTCAATAATTTCTAGAAAATTACTGAGAGGGCAATAGAACATCTCCCTTTCTAGATGATTATGGCTTAACCTGTTCTTCAAGCTCTGTAGGTTTACAGCTAACACTTACAGGTCTGTCACTGCGGAGAGGGGGTGTAGAATGATAGTTTGAAAGTTCCTTAAAACTGAGCAGACCTGTCTCTGAAAGGTGTTGCTCACAGTGTCCATGGTGGGTCTTCATGGGTTCTCTGTATGTGGAGATTCTTAATGCTTCTGAATGTCTTAGAATGCTGTTCAAGAGCGATTCGCAAGAGTTGCTGAATGTTTTAATGGAGAATTTGTCTTACAAACTTCCTACATCTGTCCTGCAGTTTGTTTCAGGAGTCCTGAAAACACAGCATGTGTTCTGGGGCTACTGTAACCAGTTCAGCAAAATAATTGGGATTAAATGGCAATTTTATGAGCTATTTGTAATTTATACAAGCAAATCACTGAAGTTACTTGAAGCCTTCCAAGATGTTTTATCTATGTCGCTGAAAGGCAGCATACAGCAATGAGGAAGTATCACAGTATTACAAGGTTGTAAAGGACCTTTGAGATCGAGTCCAACCTATGACCCAACACCAACTCATCTTAAACACCTCCAGGGATGGTGACTCCATCACCTCCCAGGGCAGTGCATTCCAATGGCCAGTCACCCTTTCAGTGAAAAATTTTTTCTTAATATCAAGCCTAAGTACTAGGTGCTAATGTAAAACTTCATTAAATCTTCAGCTGGCTTAATTGCTGAAGTAGTATGTGAGTAAGTAAGTAGTGGTGATAAGGAACATTGCTTCCTTTCTCTTTTCTCCTTTTCCTGCAGATGACTTCTCTAGTAATGGAAGACTATACTTGGTTTTGAATTTTATATGTGGAATAGCATAGCACATTGAACATCAAAATAATTGGTCTTTGACTTACAAATCACCATTTTGCATAATCTTTCTTCCTCTGCAGTATGCACGCCAGTGGGTCTTTCACGGATGTTTACAGTAATGGGTCAGTTGCTGGTGAAGCCAACAGTAAGTGTTACACAAATCTGTCCTCATGGGCTATGTGTTAGAAGATAGCATGGCATTAGAGTACTTTGCTTTAGGATGCTTGTACTTCTACATAATTCTTCAGTTCATCAGTTTCTATAGTCCATGTGTATGTACTTGTTTAAAACTTTTTGTGTGCCACAAAAGCCTGTTTTCTTCCACAGAAAAAGTTTTTCATAGTAGTATAGACTTTTTCTGATTTTCCAATTTATAGAACTTATAGTATTAATATTTATTGCTGGTATTGCCTATTAGGTCTGTTTTACAAATGCCTGAAAAGTGTGGGCTTGTGCAAAGTACAGGAGCAAAGGATACAAGACCAAACTAAGGCTGGATGACAGGAAACAAATAGGTGAAATGTAGGTAGTTGGCATCTATAAGAACTTACACTTAGACACTTTACTGTTGTTGTCCTGAATGCAGTGAGGGAAGGGAGAGGTTTGTCACGTGTACATTTGCTGTTATGTTTTCTAGTTTGTATTTACTTAAATTTGGATGCACTTATTAGTCAGTTTAGCCCTGACAATACAAAGAAAAGATATAGTGTTTTGCTATCTGTAAGCTTTAAACTCAAAGCACTGCATAATACGGTAGACAGACTGCATTTATTTGGGTTTAGCTTCCAATAGCAATTTATATTTGCTTGAAATATTGGCTTATGTAACAAGTCACTTCTTAATATACTTTTTCAAAATATGCAGTTATTTTTGTTCAAACTGGACTGAGCGTGAAGGTTGATAGGTTGTTAATTCTTTCCCTAGAAATGATTTGAATATAGTCAGATTTACTGTCCCTTCCTCTGCTCTCTGAATCTCTTTAGATTGAAACTGAAATGAAAACTGAACCAAAGGTTTGCCTAAAGAAATAGATCTGTACCACAATGGAGTAATCTTTCATGGAGTTCTTACTTGTATCCGTATAATAAAGTTGTAGATGATATATTTGAAATATAGGTTACTAGAGCAAAACAAACGTGATGAGATTAGTGCAGTAAGAAAAAACAAGTGACTATGATACTTAGTTCATGTTTCTGTTTCCAAATACAGATTCTTGAAGACCTAGATGAGCAGATGTATATCATCACTTTAGAGGAAGAAGCAATTCAGAGGAGGCTCAATGGTATGCTTTTTATGATACTGCTTCAAATACAGTATCAGAGGAGATTGATTCTGGTTGGGAGTATTGATCTCACTGTTACATAGCCTGTCCTCTCAAAATAGAGAATTTCAACATCTTGGTATGTAAAAAGCATTATAGGCTTAGATGTCATTGCTCACTCTGGAGTTCAAGATTGATTCGTGGTGGGGGGGGCTTGTTTTTTTTGCTTTTTAACATGTTCATCATCTCTAATATGTGAATGTTCTGAGATGGAGAAAGCAAATTGAGTAGTTGACCAGACCAACCACCCTTACTACAAAATAGTTTGGATTCATTTAATGACTGTATTTTAGCCTTGTCTGAAGAGCAATGTATTATTAGCAAGAGGTTCAACTTCCTGCATTACGAGTTTTGTTTTTATTTATTATTTTATTTTTTAAATTTATTTTGGAGGATTTTTTCTGTTTCAGTTCATTATTAATTAGAATCTTAAGTAATAATTTGTTAAACATCAGAGCCGTCCATTATATTCTAGGAGCTATTTGGTGCAGTTCATAATTTTAGCAATTCTATTAATGAACAATTACAATGAATAATTATACAAATGTTTTAGACTTTTTGCTTTCAGAATTGTTTTGCACTTCTTGATAGGGTGTTTTTGTTCTTCAAAAGCTTTTGGCTTATAAGAATAAAGAATATTGCAGCATGGCAGACACCAATTATGGAAAATATCAGTACTGTAAACTGGGAAATGATATTTTCTGAATTGCTTTTAACTGCATGGGTAAACCATCCATCCACAATTTATAGAATTACTTCAGGTTGGAAAACCAAACAAAGTCCTTGACACATCCATTGTTGTGTTGTCTTATGACTTATTTTAGCTGTAATTTTCTTCATTTCCTGTCTTTCTCTCTTATTCTTCAGTCTTCTGTCACACATTTCCATCTTTTCTTCTTTCAAGTAAGTCTGCTTTTAAAGTTGCGTGATCAGTGAAGGTACCTTTGATAACAGTAGATCACGGTGGTCCTTTATTCCAGGATTTAAAATTTCTGGAGGAATATTGACTTCTTTGTGCTAAAATCAGCTGTGATTTTGGTTTAAAAGGAATGTTCACCTTTGCTGGTTTGGAAGCATAAGTTTTTATACTGACACGTGTGTATATATATGCATACAGACACGCAAAAAATTGCATGCAGTGAACATCTTTGAAGCTATGATGGGGTAATTAGGATTGTTCTGTGTTTGATGTTAGCTAGCAACTGTAAAGTATTTGTTACTGAATATTTTATGTTGTCATGGTGATTGTGCTTATGTACAAGAAAAGCAATACAGAAAAATGGCCTAATAGTTATTCAAGTATCTATAATATTAGAAGCAAGTCAGAGTTTCCACTATTCAGGTGGAAAATGTGATAATTTAGGTGGTGATTGTCTGCTGTCTTTCTGTGTACAAATCTATGCAGCAGCTGTTTATATTGCAATTTAATAATATCACTTGTGAGGTGGACATAGGCTGTTTGTGGGAATCTACTAATTGGGTCTGGATTTAGGGTGTGTGCAGGTGGCTCCAAAAAGCACAAGCCGAAAGACTGCATTCTCTTTCATCAAATTGGTTTGTGTTCATTGTAAAGTCGAAGTGCAACCCACCCATGTTCCACAGAGCTCTCACCAGCCTCCTCTTCAGAGGTGAAAGACATGGAGCTTAAATGTCCTTTGACAGGAGAGGGAACTGAATTCTTCTGTTTCACATGCTGAGGGAATGGTATTGACTTCACCATCTGAAGGAATGCTTGTAAACCCCTAGTTTGGTGTACAGAGAAAATGAATGGACTTGTGCTGGAAAGTCAATAAAATTCTAAATGTGGATATAGCAAGTAGGTGGGGGCGATATGTTTTATGCACAAGAAGATAATCTGCAAGATTTTTGTGAGTAATTGTTTAAGTAATTTTAAGTGTGGTTCTCATTTATGTGGCAAGCATGGAAAACTTCATCTTCTCTGCCAGAAGTCTTTATAATACATACAAATTATGTCAGAGAAATAGAATACCATTTTTGCCAGAGATATTGAAGACTCATGCTTATCGTATTCATTGCATTTTTGAAAAAATATGTACAGATGGAGGAGTGGTGCTAATTACATCAGTAGTAATGTACATCAGTAGTAAAATTACATCAATAAATGTAGTGCTGTGGTTTTAGAGGCCATAATCTGTGACTTCACACACAGATTGTGTAAGGATTTATGATGCTGTATCAGAGCAGATATATTGAGTTGCATGCTTCCTGTGCCATGGCTGTTGCAACTCTTCCACAGTGGTGGTAGTGGAAATATGTGTATTTGAATAACTCTGCTGGGCAGTTTTGCAGTAAAGTATTCTGAAGTATATAATCCATTTCCACATATAGACAAAGAATTGAATTTTTATTGAAACTGAGAAGGACCAGAGCAGAATGAAGCGGTATTTGATGATTGTCAATGCTTATAATAATTTCTTTTCTTGGTAGAATAATTGTTATCACACTTCTAGCACTGCTTTGTCCTGTCCTAATCAATATTTCCTTGGACAATACCTGGACATAGGAAGGATGTAGCGTGAGTTACTGTTTCCAGTGAACAGGCCGGGTAAAACCTCTGTTTTCAGACAAAAAATTCAGCTGTATGAGCTAGTGCTGTTGATTCATATAGATATGACTGTTGTGGTGGTGGTGCAGTTGATAGAATATTCAGTGAAGCTCTTCATATTTGAAAAATCTAGCTGTGAAACTGCATATCTTTGCGGAAACTGATTTTCATCCTTCTTGGATGTCTGCAGTGTGAAACTGAAAATTGGAGGAGGAGGGAAGGAAAAGTTTGATCGTGTTACCTACCCTAGTATTTTTATCTATTGAAGAGATACTGGGCTTTTGGAAAATGTTTGTTTCCAGTGTATTATATTTCAGTACCCACATCACTCCTACAGTCGAAGAATAAAGCTGGGACTTTTTTATATTAAAAGCAAGAAGTTGCCTTCAGCTATTAGTTTTCCTGAATCCAAAGAGACGGGTGGGGTAGGATCAAAAATACTTACTTGATCAAAGTTATTGGCTCTGAAGGTATCCTTACCTATGTAAGAAAGATGAAAGGTGTTGTTTTTATTGCATGCTAGTAACAGTGTAATTTTGAACTAATTGGTGTTGAACTGCCAATCACCTAGGGGGAATGCAAATAGATACTCTTACAATTTCCTTTGAGGTACTGAAATCTTATGTCGGGGCTGGAAGAAAAACAGAATAATACCGTTAAATTGACCTTAAATGAGCTACTTTGTGGCTTTCTTGGAGAATCCCTTCTAACTTTTCATTGCTAGTCCGAACAAGTCTCGTCTACCAATTTGATTTATTGGCTAGACAGCGCTGACATTGAACTTTGTGCGCGTTTGAAATAAAGCTAATGTTATAGAGCTTTTAAGAATTTAGTTGCATCCTTTTCAAATAGTCTTTTGACTGATGTGAAACTTCACCTTTCTCTCTTGTAAAATATCCTTTTGTATAGCAACCTGTTTGCTACTATTTTTAAGGAGGAACTACAACAGCAGTTAAATATGATTCAGAATTTCTACAAAAGTGCCTCTCAGAGGACCCTGGTGTGATCCTGCTGACTTTGTTGGAAATACTTCTATGAATATCAGTGTTTTAAGCTCTGTATTTTTATATTGGGAGGGAGAACAACATATATTTTGAATAGAGCTTTTCCTCAGAGACCCCTAAATCAGTTATGGAGAAGAAGAAAATGTCAGACGCTAACTTGAGCTTTTGTATTTGTTCAACTGCTTCCATTAGACTTCTGATTTTTTCCACTGAGCTTTACAGTTATTCTTTTTCTTAACTCTTAGTAGTTCGACATTCTGCAAAACAGATGTGGGAATGCATCAGCACGAAAGCTTATTTTTATAATGATGAGACTTGTTTTTTTAAAACAACTGTTTCTAAAAAAACCGTATTATGATTACTTAAACAGTGAGAAATTAAACTGAATTAATATTGCAGGTAATTCAAGTGAATAGAAGTTTTTACAAAGCTGCATATGTAGGTCTTACTGATTAATCCTGGAATTTGAGGTATTCGTATGTTTGAAGCCACTGTAAATATCACCACATACTTATTGTGTCACTGATTTAAAAGATAAATATTTAGGCACAGCATAGAGATTGTGTTATATGCAAAACTGTGTGTGAAAGAAGCAGGTAATTAAACATCTCAGACTTCATGTTTGAAACAGTTGGGTGTCTCATTGATAATAAGACTGCATTAAACAAATACTCTGTTAATACTCTGAAATAAAAAGAGTAAAAGTTTAAAACACGCCCAAGAAATACTCTTGGTATATCTTGGTTTTCAGGTAGGACTTTGCTGTGCTGGAGAATAGAGAATATGTAAACTGGATGGGATCGGGGATTTACCTTATCTTATAGTGATTGCTGGATGGATGAGAGACAACAAAAAGTAAAGAAATAATGAGACTGGACTATAAAGTAGTGTTAGTGTGCCAGCAACCCAAGTGCTATATAGTTTTGTAGGCATATGATCAAGATATTAGATAAAAGCATGGACAAGACTGTTAATCTCATAGTGGGGTTTTTTGTTTGTTTGTTTTTAGCATACTCTAATAAATTTCTATCTGGAACATGATCCTATTCCAGGTTATACCGCAATCAAAGGTGAGGCTGAGGGTAGGGAATGGCCAGCCAGTGAAAGTTCTTGATCTACATCAAGAAAGAAGCTAACAGAGAGGACTTAGGGTTTATTAAAACCTTGAAGACAGAGTGTTTTCTCGGAGTGAGACCGGTCTACTACAGAGAAGGAAAATATGAGTCCTCTCAACTTACTTTAGATGAGATTTTTCAGAAATAAAAGGGTTGCATGTGAGGCAAAGATGAGTGGACAGTGCTTCTAACTTATTCCAGGAAGGTTTTTCCAGATTGTGATTTTAAAGACTGAAAGCTAAAGTAGAAGTAATGAGATCAGAACTGAAATAGCAGATCTCTAGTCAGAATTTCAGATCTGTTTCATTAACTGATATGGTGTAGTGTTTGTAGAGCAAATGGAATCACGAGAAACCACAGTGTGCTTGCACTGGGGAAGGTGGGTGTTTGAAGAGAATTGGTGGTTGAAGAAAAAAAGATGGAGAGGAGAAAATGAGGTGAGTTCCCTAGAGTGTGTATAGGGAGAGGAGGAAGAGTCACTGATCATCTTTTAGGCAGAAAATTAGTACGGGAGAAAGGAATTAATATTACCATTGTCAGTTTTCAGCTGGTATAGGGGAGAGGGTTGGAGGCGTTGCACACGGTGACTTATGTATGTAGTAAACTGTAAAAGGGAAGTCAAGGAATATGGTCTTATGGGTGGTTATGAGGAAGATCTAATTGTGGTTGTCAAAGAGTGTGCTCTGTGGCACAGAGAAACTGAGCAAATCAGGCAAACTGATAGGAGCAGAAGATATGTCAACAGCCAGGTCAGCAGTATGGAAGCTGAGTTTGAGTGAAACGGGCTGGAGAAGGGCAGGGTGAGGCAGAAGCTGAAACTGGAGATCCAACCACCAGCTTACCTAGTTTGGAGGCAAGGGTCCACTTGGTCTTTAAATTGCTATATAATGATGTCCTTGAAGGGCATTCAGAGATTCTTCATGTCTTGATAAAGAAATCATACAGAGATAAATAATGAGGCATTTGAGACACCAGGCTGCCACACCATAACTAGTTTTAGACCTGTGCAATAGTTCAGTGTAGCTGGTTAACAGTTCAAGCAGAGATCACAGAAGGTAACACTGTGAAACCTCTGATGTGTTGAACTCCTCTGGTTAGGCAGAACTAGAGGGTTCTTGACTAAACCTCTGTTTTTTGGAAAGTAGCTGAAGAGCCTGAAAAAAACACCTGCAGTTTAAACCACAAGTGTTAATGTGATGCTTCCTAAGTCTGAGTTGTCACAGTATGTCTTACAGTACTATAGTTAGTCTCATCCAACAGAAAATACTGTTTTCTGTTTCAAAAGGTGTGTCTTCCATGGTGGAATATCAAACAGTAGAGCTGCAACGGGAGCTTGAAAAAGTGAAAAGCAAGAAAACAAATCTAGGTAATAAACTTTTTTTAGTGTTTCATGTGAATTACAGTTTAATAAATGACTTTAAGATGCTGTGTTTAGCTTGCAGCAGTCACTTGATTGATTCCAGTTTGTTGTCAATCAAATTTGTGTATTTGCAGTCCTTCCAAATTGTTGTAGTTTCAACAAATACATCACATGGAATTATTGCACCCCTCTAATACACATATTAGTAGGGAGTCTGATTTGGATCATGTTTCCAACAATTTTTTTGAGAAATTGTAACTCTCTTCCTTGCATGGAGCTCAATAGTGCAGTCTTTTCATATATAATGATATGCTTATGATTATTTGAAATAATCTAGGACATTACTTGCCGTTTTGGTTTTGAATTATTTCTATAAAAGTCAAATTGTGTTTAAGAACAGTAAAAATTCTTAGCAAGTTTGTCTCTGTTAAAACTGAAAAATGATACTTCTCATAATGACAGCTACTCAACAGGAATTTCCTTACCTATTCAAAGGTTTGCAGGATTTTGCATTTATTAGTGTATTATGTGCAAAACTAAGAAAAAGTTGTTGGGTTTTCTTTTTAGATATGCTAGTGATGTCCAGTAAGTTAGCCTTGCCTATTTTACCTTATATTATAAGAATAAGATACTGTTTAAATATTTGAAATTCCCTTCTGTCCCTTTAGGTCATACTGTAATATACACATAAATAGCATATTTTTAAATTCCATGTATTTTAAACTTTGCATTATTGCTGTATCCCAGGGAAAAAAATGTTATAGTGAAAAATACCTGTAAACAAGAAAGAAAAAGCTACTTCTGTATGTCTCCCAGCCTTTTGCTAGAGAGGCTTCATGTTTTTGTACAGCTCTTCAGGGTGGATGTTTTTAGGGGCTAATTGGTGTCGGTTCAAGAGAAGATTACTCTTGTTACCTGTAGTTATAACAAGAGCTTATAGATATCCGAATGCTTTTTACTTGTTTTATTCTAAAGTGTTCTGTTGTATTAAGCTCCTGTTTTTCTCTTCTGAACAGAACGTCGGAAAAAAGCTTCTGCTTGGGAAAGGAATTTAGTCTATCCAGCTGTTATGATATTGCTACTGATAGAGACAGTAAGATTTTTGCTCTTTTTTTCCGTTTCCCCAACCAAAACTGTGAAGAATTCTTTGATCATTTGGGGGAACAGTTTTAAAATTCTTGAGTGATGCATCTTTAAACAACGAACTTGATTTTCTTTTCTTGACCATTTAAAAGAACTTAACATTATGAAATTTGGTGAGGGTAAATGTATAAATTTAAAAAATGTAGAATACTTTTAATAACAAGACTGTTTCTACTTTTTTATAGTCCATCTCAGTCCTCTTAGTTGCTCTCAACATTCTTTACCTGTTGGTTGATGAGACTGCAATGCCTAAAGGATCAGGGGTAAAGTAAACTTCTCTTATGACTTTTTCGTAACTTCAGTAATGCCTTAGAGCCCTTACAAAAGTGCAAGGGCGAACTTCTGCTTTAATAACAATGAAACTAGTGATCCTCAGCCTTCTAGGTTTTGGTCTTGTGCACACATGAACATTCATTACATGTCATCATATAGCAAGTTCTTAATAAAAGTAGTCCAGAGCCTTTGTGAAGATAAAGCGATTTAGTAAAGTAAATCAGTAATCTGAAGTTTGCATTTTACTCCTATCTCCTACTTTTATATGGTCTAGACTTAATCAATTCAAGAAACTATGTTAAAAAACAATATGAAGAACATGTCTTGTATTTGAGTTCCGCTTACAAAACATGACATTTTTTCCTCCTTTGTAGTAGAAATATTTCAAGAAAATAGAATAGCACATGAGTAGTGGTGTCTTTAATCCTAATTAGGATTTTATTAACTTCATATTGCTTTCTGCAGTATATAGTTGTACCCTTTATAGCTTGCATAGCTATAAAAGGTATTCAGTCGTGATGGCTGCCAAGCCTGTGGTATTGTGAACAACTAAAAGTATCATCTTTTGAGACCTTCTAGTTTAGTTGCCAAAGTAATGAAGTATTTGTAAAATGCAGCATGGTGGATAGGTGAATGAAATGTGAATTATTATAACTTCTGTCTTAGTAATAATACATTTCGCTAAAGCTTGAAAGCTTGCTGTTGCAATTAGATAGAATGGGAGACTTGCAGGTTAGAACATCAGAATGTTCCTTACGTACTGAATTGAGAAAAGGCTGTATTTCATGCAAGATGTTAATTTTTTTAGGCCTGGTAGAAGTTAACTTTATGAACAGTTGTATGTATCTTATTAAATGATGCAAAGTATTTTTTTTGTCGTAGGGGCCAGGAATAGGAAATGCCTCTCTATCCACCTTTGGTTTTGTGGGAGCAGCACTTGAAATCATTTTGATTTTGTATCCTTTCCTTAAGAATTCTGTCTGTTAACAAGTATTCTGTGTAGTTTTCTGGGACGCTGGTAATTTACTAAGACTCTTGCCTGGAGAGAAGAAAGAGATAGATCAGTCCTTCTCAAGCACTCGAAGTGTTTTTGTTTTGTTTTGTTTTTTTCCCTTTGGTTCTTAAGACTTTTAGGAGACTGCTGAGAACTTGAGTGAAACTGGCATTCCTTGGAGGTTCCTTTTTCCTTGATTCTCACAGCTATCTTATGGTATCCTCTGTCGTCGGCTTCTACAGTCTTCGTTTTTTTGAGAATTTCACTCCCAGGAAGGATGACACGACTATGACAAAGGTAAGGTAAAGTCTGTGGTGGGGATAGTCACCTCCTCTCTTTCTTGCCACCCAGGACAAACTAATTCTTAGTTAGTAATTGCCCTGAATGGCTCGTTTGCAGTGATCAGTATTTGTTTGTAAGCTGTGTAAACACAAACTGGAAGATTTTCAAAGTGCTGAATGAGTGGGAAAAGGATGTGCTCTGTTTAGTTTGGATGGCATCCATTCACTTGTAAAAAGCTGGGAATAGCAGAGCTTGTTAACTAGCTATAGAAAAGCTAGTGAAAGAACTTTTTTTCAAAGGAAACGTATTGCTAATGAGTAACTTTGATTGTGCTAACTGTACTTCAGGGAGCTTGTTTGAAATCTTGAAGAACTTGGTTGCTAGAAGTAATACAGGCAAAGTAATTCAAATTTGAATAATTAAACTAAGACTGAGGATGTCTATTCAGCAACATTTTGCAGTCAGAGGCTAATTTGACTTTCTACGATTTAGCACTGGCTTCAGAATAACAAATACTGTTACCTAATGCTGAGGAACATGCTTAGGTTATTGGCAAAATATTCCCACAGCTGACAAGGGGAGGTGATCAGTAACCAAGAACAGATGTTGAATTTAATTATTTTTTTCAATGTATTTCATTGTGTGTTTTGTTTTGTTTTGTTTTTTTTAAACTAAGGGATAAAGACATTTTTACCATAAATTGTTAGAAGTGAGAAA
The DNA here is from genome assembly GCA_033558235.1 of Neomorphus geoffroyi. Lineage (NCBI taxonomy): Eukaryota > Metazoa > Chordata > Aves > Cuculiformes > Neomorphidae > Neomorphus > Neomorphus geoffroyi. The sequence continues at coordinate 37,303,366 of JAUMJM010000004.1, forward strand.
GCTGGTAAACACATAGAGTTGTAGTGGTTAGGTAACAGGGAGTTGCAATGTTCTTAATGTTTTCTATTGTTTGTTTACAGTACACCAGGAATAGCATAGTAATAAACAGTGAATGTGCTATCTATTTCTAAATTTTCTGTCTTTTTTCTTTTGAATTCTCTAATTCTATGAGCTGAAGAAAGTGATTGCTTGTGAGAGAGAATTTCAATTACTCTTTATAAAGGCTTCACAAAAACTAGAGTAAAATCTAACAGCTGTGATTTTTTTTTTTTTTCTTGCTGTTTAAAGTAGTCAACAGGCATTCAGTTGAAAGGAAGCTCTTTGTAATTTTTTAAATAATGCTAATCCTGGAAGCAGTTACATACAAAGCTTAAGCTGATGTATCGCTCATCTATTCTAAACCCATGGAATGGTTCTTTTCTAAAAAGTTTGCAGGAATTAAGTAAACAATCGATGTTTTGCAAGATGGTAGTTTTGGATTATTTTGAATCTAAGCATACGTAACACTCATTAAAAGCAAATGATTACATATTTGATTTTTTAAAAACTTTTCTATTGGATCATCATCTTGTGTCACACCATCTGGAGAAATGTGACAGAAGTAAGCAAGACTAGCAGTGTGTTTTTGTAAGTTGCTTTAGGTTCTGTTTGAGAAATGTAACTTTAAGGAATTCTTTTTTCATCTTGACAACTGTTCTGCCTTTTTTTTTTTTATCTTCATCCACAATCCTGTTTATAATTTTAATGATGCATGTCACTTTCAAACAGATCATTGGAAACTGTGTCTCAATCTTGGTGCTGAGCTCTGCTTTGCCAGTGATGTCAAGGACGCTGGGTAAGTAAAATGGACGTCCAGAACATCATAATAAAGGATGTTTAATTGAAGTTTTTTATTTAAAAAAAGAGCAGCCAGTAGCTGTACTTTTCATAGTATGTATTTAATTTGCCATCACTTTCAATAGAAATAGCATATGTGTGTGGCCACCTTTTCTACACCAACATGAGCTGTTGAACATAACATACATGAACTTCAGAACATAAGTTCTAAAAAAACCCAATAAACATCTTCTAGGGAGTATATTCTTTTTAAAAAGCCAGATCAGATTTTAAACATCTTAAAACAGGAGATGGTGTGAAGAATAGGTAGGGATACTGCTTGCTCAGGGCAATATAAAATTGTTTCATGTTCACTGTGAAATGACAGTGCTCAGTTTCTATGGAAAAAAATACATTTGAGGTTTTCGGCTACAAAATTTGAGAGAACACTGAATGTGAATGGCTGTTTGAAAAACAGTTACTGACTCTTCATTTGTTTTTTTTTTTATCTGCAATGATACCAGGCTACTTTCATTTTCCCTAAAATAATCTGCATGATTTCTTTGTTATTTCAGTTTTCAAATATAGAATTTAGTAGTCCAGCATAGTAGAACTGAAGAAGTTCTGATTTTATTGTTAAGAACTGGTAGTAGCATTTGAAGTGAAAAAACTGTTTTATCCAGTTGGAAACACAAGGTGTTTTGTTTGTTCACTTTGTTTAATTAGATAACATTCAGCTTGAATTCTGAAAGTGAGCTACATGTTTAAGTAGTGCAAAATACTTGCAGCTACTGTGAATTTCATTTGGAACATTAAACAGAACAACCCAAAATCTTCACCTCAGGCTGTACAAGTCTTGAGTACCAATTTAGATATTTAAGCTCTGGCCCACAGACTATGTAATGTGTCCACAATGAAGTGTAGCTGATTTTCTGCTGTCAAATCAAAAATAGTTATTAGTTTCCAGTAGACTATACTGTGTATTTTTGTGCTGTGTGTATCTAGAGGTGATGGGTTATATTAGATTTCCTAGGTAATTTCTACAAAAGCAGGAAAAACCTGTAACACATTTTGGAGTGTTGGCTCTTAATAGACATTCTAGAGCTTATGTTTTAAGAATCTGTAGGAAAACTTAACAAAAATGCGCAAGAATAATTCTAATACTTATGGTAGTGCAGATTTTAAAATGTAGCTGGTACGATAAAGATTGAAGAATTAAAACAGTTCTAGCATGTTGAGCAAGATGCTATGTTGAAAAATTAGTGTTTTAGAATAGAATTTTAACAATGACTTCATTTTTTAAAAATAAATGATGAATGCAGTAACTTAGTGGGCATAACACCAATGTTAATGATCTATGGGATTAACAGTTGATAAGAAACGGATTCTGTGGAAGTATATGTGCTGGGTGCATTGTTGTCTCATAGGAAACAGATTAATGGTAAAACTCACTTAAAAAAAAAAAGACTAACAAATGAAATTCCTGAATAGTTTGCCATAGAGATAAATAAAAGAAGAAAAAAGATGGAACAATTAACACTGAGTTAACAAATGCACAGTCACAGCTGTCCAAACAGGATTAATAGAGTGTATTAGAGTACAGTGAGTCATGTGGTGCTTTGCAAAAATATCAACATGTGTTGCACTACATGCTACCACCCTGTGGCACTGAATAGATGAAAAGAAATAAATGTGTTAAGCAGATCCATAGTCTTTTCACTTTGTTAAAAAAGCGAGTTTCTAGTCTGTATAGAAGAGAATAGACTTTAGACTTTATCATTATGGGAAAGTTAAAAAAGTTATCTAATACATGTACTGAACTCTTTCAAGTTTTGAAAATGGAAATACGAGGACTTTGTGTTTCTTAGCATTCTCATTAGATGTGTAGGTGGTGGATGCCTCTAATAGGTCACTCTTTTAGACCTCCAGGGAAGTTTTAGTAAAATAATTTATTTTGCTAAAATAAGTTAACTCATCTTTTCCAGACCTTTTCAGCCTTTTAGTAGTCATTGAAAAAAGTTTCCCACCAGCACCATATTGCTAACCAGTGTGAAACAAATTGGGAACAGAGCACTTAATAGCTGGGAATATGGAAACAAGGAATTAAAGACAGTTGAATTTTCTAATATGCAAAAGTATTCCTAGAATTCTTCTTTTAATTATTATGGTTAATAGTGGTTTAAAATACATACAGGCCAAAACCAATATTCCTTCTTTTTTACCTGAACAGTTCTGTAATACTGTTTTTGGATGTATTTTTGTGTCCACTAGAGGTGTGGCTTTCAGTCCAGTTACTGAGTAGTCTTTCAAATTGCAGTACTGGAAACTTTCTTCTGTGCGCTGAGTAGACACTTCTGCAAGAAAGTCAGCAGAAGCTTTTTAACCTTTTTTCCCCACAAATTTATAAAATGATACTGTTTCAGAATTTTTTCTCTGAGCAGTTACATCTCTTTATTCGTAGAAAGAAAACGAACATGATTTGTGGACAATATTTTTTCCCACCTTCTATAATAGAAGTGTCAGGCTTCATTTTTGTTTGTCCTCATAACGCCTACTCCGTTGTGAGCTATTCTTCTGGACCCCTTTGTGACAAGGATTGCTTTTGCTTTTGCAAAGAACTATTTGCCTAGTGCTCTACCTGTTTTGTTTCTTTTCCATTAAAGGACTGGAAGCCTATACATTCAAACTCTACTTTCAATTTCCTTGTAGCTCTGCAGTCTGACTAAAACACTCTGCTGCTTTGAAAAAATTCCTAAGGCCAGTGTCCATTTGGCTTCAAGTGTGAAAGTTTATTATCCTTCTTCTGTTCACCGATTGATTCAGTCAGCCAGCTTCTTGTGCAAAGATGTTCTGTGCTTTTGTGATACTTCACCCTGTCTCTCTTGCTGTTTTCATCAGCTTCAGTCCCTTTTTTTTTTTCCTTTGTCCTCTGAAATGTTTCCTTTTAATTTACTTCATTTTCATGTGTTTTTCTTAAATACTAAATTTGAGTCCCCTGTTTTTATTTAATTGACTGATGCCCAGTACCTTTTAATATAGTGGTAGCTGGTTGTAAGTTTTGAGTATCAAGGTATAAATGAGATAGATGAGTGCCAGGTTTACCCTTGGAAAGAAGGTAACTGACCCTTAATTCTGTCTGTCTTCATTTGTTATCACTGTTGAAGTCACAGTTCTTAAAAACCTCCAAACCCTTTTAAAATAAGATGATAAAAAACTCGCTTCCAGGAATCTCAGAGCCAGGGCTATTTTCTGGTTGTCTAGTTTTCTGCTGCCAGTTATGTTCGGGGGCAAGGTAAACTTCCTTCCTTCACACTGTGTCAGTCTCAACTGTGAGAGCAAACATCACTGTGACATTGTCTTTGCCAAAAGTTTTTTTGGGAATGTAATGGCTTGTCAGTCCTATGCAATTATTATTTGTGTTTCATCTCAGTATTCTCCCCTTTTATTCAGTGCAGTCCTTGATGTAGACCTGGCAAAAGACAATAGGTTTTTCCTCTTCTGCCTTCTGGGATGGACCCTATTGCTTGTAGACACTTCAACATTTTGGAAAGATTTTGTTCGCTCAGTTTTAGTGATTGAGTAGCCTTTGATCAGCACAACGCCCAAGTGTCGGGGTTATGAGGTCCACTGTGAAGACAATCTGTCAGCACCATCTTTCAGCCAAACTCTTTTCCTTCTGTGCAGCTGCTCTGTGGGTATAGTGGTGGGTACATCTAAGAGAATAACTGCAGCTGGAAGGACGTCTTTAAACATTGGTTTCAAAAGCAATGGCTCTGAAAAAACACCTACAAAGGCTTAGTGTTGGCTGTAAGATGTTGTGACTGTCATGGATTTTTTAATAAGAAAGACCACGGTGCATTTTATCCTTTTCTGGAATAGATAAGGATTTCTTAGAAACTGAGATTTTAAGCAGTTTTCATGCTGGTACTTTTTTTTTCCAGTTATATTTTTTGAAATTATAAAAGCAGAATGCTTACCAAGAATAGACAATTTACGTTATTCAAGCATTTCACCAGGAAACTTAAACATTTTGATTGATCAGTTTGTCTTACAGTTTTATAGTGGTCAGTGAAGGGGAAAATGACCTTGATAACACTGTCTGGCGTTTAACCATGTGTCTTACACTGTGTTGCCTGGAAGAATTTTACTTTGATATGTAAAAGTAATACAATTAAATTTTTGTGTTTTAAAAATGTGGTCAAGATTTTGATGTAAATCTTAGTTCAATTTTAACAGGAATCACCAGATTTGATCTGCTTGGAGACTTTGGAAGGTTTAACTGGCTGGGAAACTTCTATATTGTGTTATCTTACAACTTGCTCTTTGCTATCATGACAACGTTATGCCTGGTCAGAAAGTTCACTTCCGCTGTGCGAGAAGAGCTCCTCAAGGCATTAGGTAATATAGCACTGAAAATTTAGTTTCTACTTGAATGTTTTCTTTCTACTGTTACAACTCAGTAACTCACTGAAAACTTTTTTTTTTCTTGAGATTCTAAGTTAAAGTGGGAATGTTTAGCTTTGTGTTAATTTTTTGAGGAGTTGATAGATAAGGTACAATGCTGGTCTTAAAGATATGCCCATGTACGTGTTGATGTGCAATTAGATTTTTAAGCCTTTTGAGAGCACAGAAATGGTCATTGCTACTGAGCAATTATTCCAAAATAAAGTTTCAGCTTGTGTGTGGGTTGGCTTTTTTCCTTTTTGTTTAAAGCAACTTATTAATTCCTTAAAAATAGTTCAGTGGAAGTCTTAGCTGCTTTGTTTTGATTTTTTCTGAGTACTACATGTGCAGAAAGTCTTTGTACAGAACATACAGAATTGTAGTTACTGACTGAGTAAAACTTCTAGTTGAGATCATCAAAATTTTTTCTAATCATGCATTCATGTTTCTTGGCCATAGAAGAAAGACTTGAAAAACATATTTGATACTAAGAGGATAAAATGTATATATTTAGTAATTTTGCGGTTACTACATCTGATCTTTACTAATTAATGAAGCTCCTACCCCTTTAGAACCCTAGAGCAGTATTTGTTTAAATTGGGAGGGCAGATGGTGTAACTTTATAACGGTGGATTCAGCTTATAGAGTCCAAGAGGTACTTAAGTTAGTTTTCACTGGTTACTGCTTTCCAGAGCTGGGACTTGGGTAAAGAAAATCAAAGCACTTCCTAGAGTGCTCCTCTACAGGTGCAAACCAAGTTAAAATTGGGCCCACTACATAGGGAAGTACGAAAGGGCTGATAGTGTAGGATTAAAACAGGCCATTCTGTGATTTTATTTTTTTTTTTTTTTTTGTGTGGCGTTTTGAAGCTCCAGGGGAACAGATTAGTGGGACAGAGATGTGTTTTATGCTGCAAATGTTTTCAGAGAAGTTCCATTGTTGATTGAGACAGATACATGATACGAGTATGATGTATTTGACATTATCCCCCAGCTTTTAGTTAAGGTCATTTTATGAAAAGACCTTGATTCATCCCTTTCAGTTGACTTGCATAATCCTGGTTTTTTGTGCAACTGTTTTGGCTGTGAAGAGATTACTTTGTATAATGTAATGGCTGCTGCAGAGCTCTGGAGGTAATAAATTAATATCAGTCAGTGTGGGTTTATAGCAACAGGTCTGGTAAGACTTGAAAGTTTCTGTCTTAAAGCAAATGATGTAAAACATTTATCTTGATAATTAATGGCTCTTCATTAAACATAGTGTTTAATAAAAATGATATGTATTGAAAGTGGATTACCAAATTTCAAAATGCGGGCATAGTAGTATAATGGTCACTGGATGGCATTATTCTAGTGGATTTTTTAGAGATTTCTTTTTCCTTTTGTTATCACGTATTGTGTGATTTTTATTTATTTATTTATTTATTTATTGTAAATAATGTGATCAAAATGGAGAAGCAAAGTAATTGGTAAAAGTTTTGCATTTGGCATGAGCAGGGAGCTGTAAATCCTGAAGAGCACAGATTCCTGGCACCATCCTGGGTTTGCTTTCAACATTATGCATAACAAACAGTGTCTGTTAAAAACTGTCATATTGAATTCAAAGAATGAGCACCAAAATTTGTGTGCTTGTTTCTCCCCAATGCTGAAAAATGTGACACCGAGGACTAGAGGTTGGTGGAGCATCAGAGTTGATTAGTGGAAGGTAAATTCCTGCTGCAGGCCTGTGACTGAAGGAGTTTGTCATATATTGGAGGGACTGACATTTTGCCCCTTGTGAATAAAATATGTTTTAATTTATCATCTTTCCCCATCTACCCCCCAAAAAGAGTAGTTTAACTACTTGCTTGAGGGAGGATAGTAGACTTAAATTAGGACTCATAGTAGAGACCTGTGCAATAAGAACAAATGGGTGGAAATAGAGATAAACTAGTAATGACATAGGTCTAAAAATATTATTAGACATATAAACATTTTGGAGAGGTGATGACCACATGAACAGCAATGGATGTTTTTCAGAAAGATGCTGTAGTTTAAAAGAAATATTTTAGGTAATTATTTTGGTCTTTGTAGGTTGACAGAGTGAGGGATTGCAAGTCTATTGGTTCTTAACATCTAAGTCTGTGATATAAGCCATGTGGAGTTACGCTTCCATGCTTATCTATTGTAATGGGCTTTTTTCACTTAAAACACATCTGAGGGGATATGCCAGAATTTTTACCTGAGCTGGAATGTAAATTCTGGGCTTCTGCAAATGCAAAGTCCTTAATCATGAAATAGAATTTGATTTGTACGTATTCTTCTAAATACCTGTATACATGAAACATAGGAGAATCTGTTTTTCCTTACTGTGTAATGTTTTGCAGGATTAGATAAACTTCATCTGTCAAACAACCCGAGAGAGTCAGAGACAAAGCTGTCTGCAAATGGCCATCAGAAAACACTGTGATTAACAATCACCTGCAATCAACACAGCTGAAAACATCAACCTCATGGCATTCCTGTCATCTCATCGGCGTTTTTATATTGATTGTATTTGTTCATAATTTGGGTCCAACCTTGTCTCATTTTTTGATGCTGTGTACTTCTGAGGAAGTTAGGTATATCAGAGTCTTCTCTTTCCAGTGAACTTTTGGTCTGCTTGTGTATTTCCCAGGAAGTTAATGCAGGAGGTGCCTTTAAGACTGGAAGCTGAAGAGAATAATGCATTCCTTTTTTATTTGTAACAGTCTCACATCTTTAGATACAACTTGCTACCATTTGAATGCACGGTACCTCCTGTGTTATACAGACACAGCTATAAAGAATAACTTTGGGACTTGGTTATAAAAAAGGTATGCTTGAAGCTCAACATGACCCTTGCTGGAAATGTAAACTAAATGGAGTAGGTATCCTTGACATTAGATAAACAGTTCCTCTAAGAATGTGTTAAAACCGAAAGTGACTAGTAGAGATCACAGTTCCTTTCATGCTGGATGCAATAGTCTGTAGTCTAATGTCACAAAGCTTTCTTGGAAGGCCAGCGTTTTCAGCTTTCTGTTCTTAGCTGTAAATGTCAGGTTGCTTTACTGGTAGTCAGACAATGTCTTATCAAATAGAATGAAGTACAAGATGAAGATTAACTTCAGCGTTAAATCTGAGCCTAGTATGCTTTGTAAAAAGCTGTGTAGACCCCTGTCACAGCTCTTACAGATCTGTAAGCTATTGTGCCATGGAGGTCACTTACCCTACCAAGTACATCCCTGTAAAATTCTTTATGAACTACTGTGTATAAGCAGTATTTGTAATCAATGCAAGTAGCACAGGCCTAGGAGGCTGCAATTGCAGTTTTTTTACAATCTTCTTTAATTTGAAGTAAATTATTTCTCTGAATTTATACTATAGTTACCAGGACTTCTGTTCAGTGGCATAATCCAGTATCTTTCACGAGCCTGTTTTTTAATGTACACATGAACATGTATATAGGCCTATATGTGTAGATATCGTAAAATAAATTCTAAGCTTATAGAGATGACATAAGTGGCTTCGTAAGTAAAACCTGTGTGTTCAGTCTTGGCAGTATGAATTTCTGCAGTGTTACTTCTCAGAGGCCTTAGATTCAGGATGGCGTCAGTGGGTGGTAATGTTGTTTTTCTGAGGAATCCTTTAAGCAGTTTATAGTAAAGAAAAGAACCCCACCAACCCAAGCCCAAGTAAGTATTCAATATCTGATTGCCCTTTTGTCCTGCTCTGCCACAAGCAATCTTCAAGCAGATTGGAATGGGGACACCTTCAGCATGTGCCCATTATGTAGCAAGTCAGATAACGTCCCTGTTTATTTCCTATTTCTTTAAAAGAAGCGTATCTGTCTGTAGTTTGAGGTCTTACACATGATCAGGCGGTGATAACTACCTCTCCAGTGGAGCTGCGAATCAGATAAATCTTGTGTCAGAAACTCTTTGGCTGTTCCCCTGGAATGACTGCTCTGGACTGTAGCGTAGACCTTACCGCTGTGTGTGTGAATGCAAACTTTCTTTTGTTTCAAAAATCAAGCTCCGATATTCACAAGGATTTCTTAAAGTTTTTTTTTTTGCAGGCTGCCTTTTCTGACTTGAACTGGGGCATAATGTAAATACTGCTGTAGCAAATACCATGCTAGAGAGTTGCTTTTTTGTGATTAGTATAAATTCAAGGCTTCTGAAACTGACTATTGATGTGCTGTACTGAGTCTTGAAAGACAAAGTAAAATTGCTTGATTTCACTAAGATTTACAAGCATCTTTTCTGTTGTTTGAGTTTAATGCTGACATTTTAGTGAGAAATCTTTATCCGAGTCAAAGTTCTGCAACCAAGAGCAGGGAGCTCTAATTAAAAGTTGTTTTAAAATGTGTTTACATTTAAAATTGGGGAGATTTATTATTAGGGACATCATTCAGGTATTCTCAGAGCTTGTAGCTTTATGTATCAGTGTTATAGTTAAAAGTAACTGCAACATATCCACTTGTTCATGCAAGTGATTGTGTGGCCAAAATTGTCCTCGTCTCGTAATGGGGCTGGTGAATTGTGGTATGTGAGGCTGGTTGGCATTCTTAAAATGTTTCTAGTACAACTGTAAGAAAGATATTTAAATACACTCTGTGGAACTGAAGAAGAGAATTTAAGGAATAAATCCAGAGAGTGTCAACCAGCATAGGTCTTGCTCTTCATGCTTTTGGAGAGGTGTTTGTCCTGACGTCAGTGACTCTAGAACATCAAAAAAGACAGTATTATAATGCGTATTTGGTTTCTGAAAGTGAGTTGGGCAGTTATATAGACTGAACAGAGACAGTTTCTGCTGGTAAGCACACAAGTTTCAGGCAAGATTTTAAAACTCTTTCAAAGCAAATGTCACAGCCTGGCCTGTTCCCACCCCTTCTGCTGGATTTTGCAGTATGCGTTAAGGCTGTGTCAGTGGAGCGAGTTACACTGGAGTATGAACGATGGTTAAGAGTCTGTGTGGTTTTGAAGGTGGATGAGAAATTCAGATCTACCCTGTGCAACTACTGACAGTGTTTTGTTTTAAAACCAGCTGTTTATATGGTGACACTCTTCACATTAAAATATGCCTTTGGCCTTGAAAATGACATGCTTGTGCAAAACTTCTTTACAGACCCAGTGCTACTGTCAAATATACTATGTGTAAGATACAGGTCACTAAGTACTTTTCACAGAAGCATATAGTCACTTAAATACAAGCAACTGGTAATTCATTAATGGATATTGACGATACATTCCTAGTATTTTGACTCATGTAGAGTCAGGAGGTCTATACCTTCAAGGTATATACAGCTGATCTTAGTAACATTAACATCTGCCTCGCTTCTTAGGAGGCAAAAAGCACATAAACATTTCCATCTTCAACTAGATGCCACACAAGACCAAAAAATAGATGTAAGCTATGTGTTTTAAGTTAGCCATTTCTTGGCTTTATTCTGTGTTGGTAGCACAATATTTAATGCAGTAGCAGGCCTGTAATATTGTGGGATTTCTAAGTGTAAAGCACACATACTTATCTCTTTAAGCTAAAAAGTAGTAGTATTGGTTACTGTACAAGTAACAGTTTTTGCATTCATAGGAGGCTTTGTTTACTGTCTAATGTGATGTTTATCTTTGGTCCCTTTCCTCCCATACCTTTTACCCTGTTGACTGGTTAAGTGTCATAGAAATTAAAGAATTTGGCAAGTTGTTTTCCTTGTCTGCTTCCGAAGTACCACCTCAAGTACCACAGAGGCACGACTGTCACTGCAGTCAAGCCTGTGCAGACAGGAGCTTGTGCAGTGTGGCCTTAATGGGGTGAACATGTGAGTGAGTGGCTGCTGCAGTGACACTTTCTCCAGTATGGCAGCCAGTGAAAGAGCCAACAGGAGTGATGAGTGCCGGGGAGGTCACAGCCCTCCTCTGCCCCACCATGTCTCTCCTGCTTGTCTGTGTGCCCACTGCTGTGTGGTAAAGACTAGATGGCCCTTTTCTTAAAGAATTTATGATCTAAAGTAGAAAGGAGTAAGCTAGAAACAAGGAGCAGTTGGCTTCTTCAACCATGTGACTTTCCTTGAATTTTGTGTGTTCTAGATTATTTTCCTTTCTCTTTCTTTTCCTCCTCTTCTGGAAGTGTGGTGGGTCACAGTGGTGTACGTACAGTTGATGAGCCTGTACACTTAGTGGATTTAAGTAGCATTTACAGTTGTGAAATACCAAATGCAGGAAGATAACTGAATCCTGTTTGTTTACATGTACTCTGATTTTCAAAATAGCAGGTTTCCAAATCTGTGTGAGGTCATTTAAACAGGGATGCTTAGTACACTAAGGTCATTTTAATAACCTCTTTAAAAAGAAACGTGCTTATTATTTGTTTAAGAAAAGTGTTGATGTGAACTGTGAACTTTCAAATACTTTATGGAAATTACATCCCTTACCCCCTAGTGTTAGTGGTTTTGTTATTTTAGTGCTGACTTGAATCAATATCGCAGACAGTAGTTCCCCCCCACTACTGCCTTTCAGTAGCTGAAGTCTTGAGCTCCTGAATATTGAATTTACTGTTGGTAAACTGGCAGGTTATTTCAGGCACATTAATATAATTTGAACTTTACAAAAATGCTCCTTTGAATTTATCCTGTTCAGGGAGAGCAAGGGATGGCCAAAAGCTATCACCCAGTGGATCCCGACATGGGTCCCAAAGTACTCTTGTGTCCAAGGGAATTCTGCAGATGGTGATACCTCTGCCATCTTGTTCTACCTTGCTCAGTGCCCTTACTTCAGGGATACTATCTTGGGAAGTCATGATGTTCCATTTCTGTTTGAGATGTAAGGAGATCAGCCCATGGTGTGTCCGTCTGCCCAGTCCTAGGTGCTGAATTGGGTTGCTTTTAATTGGGATTGCAGACTCTCAGGGTTCCCAGGTGATAGCTGTGCGTGTTCTTGAACTGCAGCTTTTCACTTTCAGCTCTGTTTTGTTGGGACTAAGATGATGTTCAGGATTTCCTGGTTGTGCATTTCTGCACAGGCAGCTCTGTGTTTGGATCGCTTCTTGCTGTCTTGAGAATGCTGCGTGGTTCTGAATCGAACCATGTCCCCAGAACACATCCAGAGAGGATCTCCTGCAAGTTTTGTTTGAACAATTAAAGTCTGACAATGTTGGTCAGAATCTTAGGAAGGAGAACACAATCTGGTAGGGAATTAACACTAAATGTGACTTCCAGAATCCCCACTGAGCCCAATATTTCTGGGGCAGAGGGGTGGGAAATGACATAGACCTCACCTGTGCAGACAGCATGTGTTCGATTCTTTTTATAGTCAATCATTAAAATTCTATATTACCAAAAATAAATTTTAAATCCTTAATGAAATTCAGGGGCTGAAGAAACTTTTTTTCAAAAATCTATCTTTCTAATTTTTGAAGACATCTGACATCTTGTCTTGCTTTCCTTTTTCGTGTTTTCAAGTCATGCTGGTATTTTTTTTATTTAGTGGTATCGATGTTAATGACAGGTCCTCTTCTTGAGGGAGACAATACACGAAAGAACAAAACAATCTTTGATCTGTCAGAATATATATCAGCAGGGAACTTTAATGGGAAGCACCTCAAACTCTTCTTTCAAAGAGAAAGAAGAAAGTAGGTATCATTGGGTATACAAACATTAGCTGTATGTTCTCCAAATAGCCAGTAATTCACTAGTCCTGAAAAGAATTTAAGTTCTTCTAAAAACCAGTATTATGTTTCACAGTGCAAGAGTATCCTTGACTTAAAATTTATAGAAACCTGTGAACTTGTGAAGGTGGCTCTTCTTGGTAACAGAAAACCCAAAGATGTTTGCTTGTTCTACATTAATTACTATATTTTTGCATTAACTTTTTCAGTTTCATTAATTGCTCATAGATTATTGGTTTTATATACAGTGTTGAATGTTTTAAGAAGTAACAGAAGGTGACTTTAAACAAAGGGACAGTGTCAGAAATATCCCATGATTGTAGTTAATTCTAACATATCAAAATCCAAGTTGTTTAAAAGCTGAATCTGTGTGACAGCCTCAAAAAATTAGGAAAATCCAGTACTTAAATGCTTTAGGTATCCAACTATTCATTTTTAACTACATGTGCAGTTTGGGATACTGCTTATAAACTGCCCCTAAACGTTTGCTGTATATTAGCCTCAAGTGTGGCTGTTACTTCCCCACCCCAACCCCCCTTTACATAAATTTTGTAGTCTGCATCACTGGATGAAGCTCCTTTTGTGAAGAGTGCTTTGTTTTGCATTCTTGTATTCATTGCTTGCGTAGCTATATGTAGCAGGGCACTTGCGTTGATTTTAATATATCTTTCCCCACATAGTCTGTACAGAGACATTCCCTACTTAGAAATGTTCTTCCATTATGAAACTATTATTCATTCATTTGCACTTGATCTGGTTTTTACCACTAGATTCCATTAAAACAATCCTCTAACAAATTACCAAGAACTCATGAAAGCTGGAATTAGGAGAGACATGAAAATGGTTTAGTCATTGCAGATGTACATGCTTTTAACATTCAGTAGTGTGATGCAAACGGTCAACTTAGTGAGAGAACAATGTGCTTGTACAGCTGATTTGAGCCCATGCCGATGGCAGTTAATGCTGTAGTAACTGGTATGCTGTAGAGCTGTTCTTCAGTTCTCTTCCTTGTGGTATGTAGAGTAAAACTGCAGCTCTTGATGTGCTTCCCAGACTTACTCCGTTGGAGATGGGGACTGATCATTCCGGTGTGTCGGCAGTGTGTGGCAGACTCATGTTTTGATCAAAGTCAGACTGTACATGGTGATAAGGACTCCTCGTGTGTGTTTTCTCTGCCTTTTGTGTTTCATGTGTATAAGCATGTTTTGGACAACCTCTCTCCATGTAAAATTCAGAAAAGTAGCATGATGGTGGTGCTTCTATGGTGAATGTGGTGGAACTGTTTAAATGCCTAAGGAGAAAATGAACTGGTACATGACTTCTTTTTTCACCCAACCATAAGTTTTTCCAGTTTGCGCCAAAATTAGATTTACATCATCTATGCGGCTAATTTTCTCCTTGTTAAAGCACTTTGGATTTTTCAAGTTTCTAAGTGTTTTTGTCTTATTTGTCCTGACTCCTGTTATTTTAATACAAATTGTTAGAAAATGAAGATACATTTGGGTCATGGATTTGAAACCTTAATGTGTATGAAACACACAAACAAAAAATATGGCTAGACTACTTTCTTGTGGGGTTTGTAACCCAGCCCTGTGTTACCTAAATGTAAAGCATGCATTGCTCTTGTCTTCATGAAGCTTTGTCTAGAAAACTCATATTGAGGGAACTGAGAATATTCTCAGAGTGCTGCTGGCCGTCTTGTCACATGCAATCAGCTTGAAGTGACAATTGGTCATGCGGCCGTAAAAATTAAATTCTGAACTAGCGTTTCTATGGATTTTGCTACTGATGGCACTGGAACAATGGCAGTGGATCTCTTCTGCCATGCACTTTCATATCTTCCACTGTAGTGTTACTGGTTAATATTTCAGTTGACAAACCCCATTATGAACAGTCTTGACTGTGTGTGATATGTTCAATGGAATCAGCAGTCGCTTCTTGATCCAATTTGTGTTTGAGGTTTTGTAAAATTTACAGGCTTGAGCAACTTGGTTGTTCCTTTCACGTGGATTTATCTTGGACCAAGGTGAAATATGAGAAAATTATGTTGTTAGTGTTACTGCAATTGGAACAAATTTCTCTGTACACACCTTCTCCCCACCAAACCCTTCCTGATTTATTTTAAGTCATTCAGAAGTGTTTTGTGGTGTTCTCAGTTGTGGATACTTTGCTGTGTTACAAAACTAAATGCAAAAACATGACGCCTTAGCCACGTTCAGGTTTTTTTGTGAAAAGTAGTGGTCGTGAGTTTTTTTCCTTTGTTTGAAATGTTACACTGAATGTTTTGTAGGACGATTTTTTTTTTTTTTTACTATGTTTTCAATAAAGTGTGATTTGTAGTGGGGTTTTGCTTCTTTTTTTGTTTAAGCAATAAAAAAAATAATTCTTCAGTTATCCTGTCAGTAGTTGCTGTGAATAGTTGCATTCATCTCTCTTCTTTCCTCCTTCCCCTCAATTTAATGCACTTTTGAGATTTTCAGATGGTCAGGTTTTTAAAAGACGTGATGTATGGTATGTAATGGAGAGTCCTGTATATTTAGAGGCGTTACAGCCATGTGTTTAAGGCAGGTACACAATGAATTTGATCCGTGTATTTTAGGCAAGTGGGATTTGTTCATACAAGAGCATGCTGCTTATATGATGTGTAGGTCATTTTAAATAGCTTAATAGTTTGACTGAAGGACTATTTTTATCTATTAAGAACCTGACCACCATGTTGCTGAAACGATTTGAAACTTAAACAGCTTCAGACTTTCTATTCCATTTCATGGGAGATTTTAGGCCTTTTTTAAAGTTCAAGAAATCGAGTGGCTGGCAGGGACCTGGAGACATCTGATCCATTCCCCAGCAGAGGATCAAACATTCCTGGTATTTAACCAACCCAGCGGGCCCTATCTACGATGTGCTTTCTGTGCTGTCTCTAGGCACTATATTCTGGTGTTTAGTTGTCCAAGGTTTCCTGAATGTCAAATGTGAACAGCCCTTGCCACACTTTAATTTTAATTTGTTTCTCAAGTGTCCACAGTAACACAAGTCTTTTGCTTGCATCGGCTTTTTCCGTGCCCGGAAAGTTACATTTCCCTTTATCTTCTCTATAAGAAGTGATCCCCAGTTCTCTTGACTGTTTTATGTAGGTTTCTCATCATCCTTTTTGCTGCCTGTGGAAACCCTTGGGTTTCTTGAAATCAAGAGCTCAAAACTGGACACAGAAACCTATAAACTTGCTGATCTTTTGAACCTTCAAAGAAAGTCAACTGCTGTTAGATTTGGAGTCCATGGGTGAATGAATTGTGAGTGACTCGACAAATGGGCCTGATTAGTTGCATGATCTGTAGAATCTTGTTGCCATTTGCAGCTGGTGTCCAGTGCTGATTTAGAGGTTAAAAGCATCAGGTCCACAGACTCCAGTAATGGACTGTTATCCTTCAGAGAAAATAGGTCCTAATCACTAAAATTTCCCAAGACAGATGCACTATTCTTAACCTGTACGAGTGCAGCACAGAGGGTACAGCTGTGCTAGTGAAAGGAAGTGGAGAACTGGGCATTGGTTATTTGATGGGAAGCCAGCACATCTGCTGTGAGATAGTAAAAGGCATGACAACCAAAGAGAAGAGGCATCTTGGGTCTTGTCATTGGCTTTTATGACCTCCTGCCTTAAATATCTTTCTGCATAAGGTAGCCTAAGCAATCTCATTGTTGTAGCTGAAGATGCTCCCAGCAGCGCTCAGCAAAATAAATACCTAAAAGCAACAAATGCTTTTCTTAAACTCGGTCATCTCCTTGAATGCCACTCAATGTGGCCACTTTCTCTTGTTACTACCCCAAGATCTGAAAGTTCTGTGGGAAGTCACACAAGTCTTAGACTTCTGTTTCGTGACTCTGCTTGTAAAACTGCTGAAAGCATTTAAGAAACATTTTGGAACCTGTCCTATGCCTGTGCAATGGTCAGTCTCTCTCCGTGCATTTCCTGTGAGTGAAAACTTGGCAAGAATAGACAGAACCATCTTTTCAGGGAGGATGGGATGAGAAGTGGGAGGTGAGATGATAGAAGGGTTGTTGTCAAGGTCAGATAGCCTGATGGGAAGTGAACACTTGCCTATTGTTTCATTTCACCTTTTTTTTTTTTTTGGCAGCTTTTCTCTGCCAGGGTATGTGCTCCCTTAAAACAGCAAAAGTGACCCTTCGCTGTGTACGTCGGCATATTCAAAGTGAACTTTTCTAGACCCAAAGGAATCAAGAGCTGAAATCCCACAAAACCCCACAAAAATTATCTGAAAAAGCTCATGTAACATTCTAAGTTTTCATTTAAACTTTGAATTTCCTGAATTTCATTCTAAACCTATGAAAAAATTCATATGTTAATGGTTGGGGATTTTTAAAATTATGTTCATATAATATGCAAATAGAAGGTGTGTTCCACTGGAAAACAATGTTTCTCAATGTAGGCTTTAGTGACAAACATTAGAAGCGTCCAGGTAAAGGAAATGGTGAAAACCATAAAGTAAGGCAAATTGTCTGCTTCTTGATGTTAGATTTGATCCTGTGTGGTTTTTCATTTTATGATCTGATTCACTGTTAACTGACAGCAATTATGACTTACTGTTGTTAGGGATCATTTGGAAATACAGTGTATTTAAAGGCTGCATCCGTTTGTCAGTACAAATTGAATTTAGTTACCATGTTAGCCCCTTCTGTACTCTGTGAGGGAATTCAAGATATAGCAAAGAGCAGATGGGTAATCTTGTGCTCCCCTCATGAGTGTTCACTGATAAAAGTCAGATTCTATCCCACACAATCATGTGCGCTGGCCTTCAGAGGTATGTGTAAAACAAAAAATAAACAAAAATCCCACCACGGGCCTCCTTCAATATTTACACTTTCTGGGCTCCAAACAATCCCAGATGATGACACTTTGGCCTTTCTGAAGGAGGCATGAAATACTAATGCATTACACTTTAATCAGGTCATTGCCTTAATATTTTAATGTGATCATGTATTTAATTAAGCAATAGCAGGCCTAGTAAGTTTTATCTGAAGTGGTGTTACCTAAGTTCTAGAACTGAACTACTCCACATTGCAGTTTTAACTGCTCTTACTGATTTAATTTTAAAATTTGACTTCAGGGAAAGCGGGGTAAAATGACACCTACACCATATATAATTCATGGTTTGTATTCAATATCAAGTAAAGGTTTAGCCATTTGAAAACACTTTTGGTCTTGATTTATGCTTGGTCTTCATTTGTATGGGTAACAGTTTGAACAGACCTGAACTGTTTTCAAAAGCAAGCTAGGGTGATGTAATGGAAAGGTAGTGCAGCGTGATGGTGCTTGCTGACTGCCTCTTGGGACTCAAAACTTGAGGAAAAGCAACCACATTTTAACTGCCCATATCCAGTGTCTATTTCTGTGAGCGTTAGAGCAGCACAGACATTGTGAGGTTGGTTGCAGGACTTGACCTCTCTGTGAGCTGTACTGCTGAGGAGAATTAACCACCAAGGAGAGCTGAGTGCAGGGCCAGAGAGGGGCTGGGGTTGTGTTCAACAAGCAGTGTCCCCTCTCTATCTCTGCCTGTGCTCTTTGGTCCATTTTCCCTCAGCAGGGAGCAGCCCTCTGTTCCTTCCCTGAGCTTGCGCTTGTGTATCTCTTGCTCATTTCACTGAGTGATCCTGAAAGTCCTCTCATGAGCCTCCTTGAAGACAAAAAACAAAAATAAAGAGAGGAAAACTCTTCTGCCTGAGACAGCGAACTATGAAGTTCCCCTGGTGCTAAGATAGTATCTGCTTCGAGCTACTCCTGTATTTTCTGCAGTATGACCTAACCCAACCCATATCCATCAATCAGCAAATAAAGCCTAAGGTTAGGAAGGAAAAAAAAAGTGTAACTGAAATTTAACCCAGAATTTATGCTAAATGGCAAATTGGTGTGAACAGAGAGGAAATAAGCGTTCCATCTAAATTTTTACTGTTAATGTGTTCTAGGATTCAAATACTAAATCCTGCTGTGTTTTAATGCGTAATACTGAATAACTCTTTTCCCCTAGAACAACTGCAACTGATTATTTGAATTTATTTCTGAAAACACCATACCTCTATATTTGGTCTGTGACTTATTAAAACTTGAGTAGAGTGGCATAAACTGAGTATCTGAAATACTTATCAGAGTGCAAAACTACATCAGTCATCTGTACAGCAGCACAAGACTATGATAAAATAAAACGATGAAACAAAGCACTGAGGTGAACTTTGTCCACAGGGAAGCCTTTTTAAGTGATCCAATGTCAGCAAATTGCTTACTAATGTGTTGACTTATGGCAACCCTCAAAAGTAAAATAAAAAGGCTGGAATTTACAGCATATCAATGAATCAGTTGATAAGCTTTTACTGGTTTAATATCCTCCTAATTTTGCTGCTTGGAGCCACTTCAAGTTAGCAACCGAATGTTTACCATCTCCATGTGATAAAGGAAGTCAAATGACTAAACAAATTCCAGGACCATTATACTGTTTGGTGAGATTTAAATTAAAATCGTTGCAAGAAATCAAGTGGAGGGGGGAGGAAGAAACTAAAGTCAACTGCATCATTTGGCAGTGACTTACCTCGCTTCCTAAACAATGGCAAGATTTTGAGCAAAGCTCGAGATAATGTAATGCATTTGAGGAGATTTAATTGCACCAATAAAGACTATACCACAATTAAATGGCATACAGAAGTGACATTTATAGGTAGGATCAAAGAAATTCACTACCTAACATGCTGAAGCAACACCCTGCTTTCTGTGTGTCATAGTGCTAAAAAGTAGCCTACTTTGGTTTCAGTGACCTTTCTTATCTCCTTTGATCTAGATTATTAAAAATTTTAATGATAGATGTAATAAGGGCTACGGTAGCACCCTGAAACAAGTAATACGTGGCCTTCCTAGTGCTAATATTTCAGACCTTGTTTTTTATTTTCTGATATTTATTTAAGAGTATGAAACTTGACATTTAACCTTTGCGATCCTTCCAGAGGAGGCAGAATTATTAAAAATTTGATTTTCCTTTTCAGTTGTGCCATTTGATTATGCTAATGTTTAACAAGTGACATTTTAAAAGCACAGCCCAAGTTTGAGAGGCAAAATTTATTTTAGAAAAGCTTTTTAGCATCTGGAAATGGATAACTCTTTGCCAAAAAATTTCTTTAGTGTTTTCATTAACCAATGCTTAGGAAGGTAAGAGCTAGCAGCAGGAAAACTCATCTACAATTGCCACTTGAAAGCTGCTAAGAAAAATAAATATGTATCCTTTAATCATAACTGGTACTGAATTCGTTTAAACGTGGCTAATCCATATGATAAGGGTTTATAAATTTATTCTTAATAGAAGGTGAAAACACGGTGCCCATTTTGTTCCCTGCAAAATCCTGAGGTGTTACATATAAGAATGGTTTCCTAATGCTGTAGATTATGTATGGAAACTGTGTTAAATGAAGACCTTCTCATGGTTTACAATAGTGATGAAGTGTCAGCAGTCTACCAAGCTGTTCTCCCCAAAATGAGTATCTAAGGTAGGGACCCTAAAAGCCAGCCCAGGGTGGGCAGCTTGGTAGGCGGCTGCTGTAAACATGGGAAGTTTGGTGAGAGAAATTTTAATAAACGACACTCAGCTGCAATTTGCACTGTATTTAGAAGCCTTCTTCAATGTCTTTCTTCTGAGACCTTATTTATAGCTAAGCAGGGTATCTTGAGCCTGCAAAAAATTGGCAGCCTTAAAGGGGAAAGAAGAACATGACCGTTTGTCCAGTTTCCCATGAAGAAACACCTAAGTATTCTGCTGTTGGTTCTCACCATGCTACTTGAGGACAGTCATGATCCATCAAAGGGTTCACTTCTTCCAAACTTAAATGGTTGATCACTTTCGAGTGTAACATTAGCTTTCGTCAGGTACTTCCATATCCATTTTCTCTGTTACAGGGATGGGCTTTGCCTCGATTACAGAGGAAGCGTGGTAACCAGGGAGCTGTATCAGTGTTAAGGCTGAGAACACTCTGTCCGCCCTCTCCTCCGCCACTCTCACACAATAGAATAGTGCGGTTGGTTTTGTTGCAACAGGCTGCGAGATCACCTCTAGGGAACCAGCCTCACTGCCGTTCGTGAAGGCGTAACACAGCAAGAGATGGTCTTTGCCTCCAGAGCTCTCCTCTAACAGGACACAACCAAATAAAGCACAAGAAATGATGACAGTAACAAGGCTTTTTCTGCAAGCACTCATCCGTTTGACTGAAGCTGTGATTTAAACAAGCCCAAATAACCCATTTAAGGATTGGTTTAAACCTACTGCTGATTTGGTGGCAACTTGGCTAAGAGTATTTTCCTAGTTGCACGCACTGGCTACATTTTAAAAGCACTCTTGTGGGGCTTTGTTGATCTCTACTAACCAGTCTGCTTGGTAGCCTGGGCTGGATGATGGCTTCTCGCGCTGGCAGGTTTTGTTACTGGAAAGCTGAGCTGGGCTGGCCGTTACTAAACTGGGGGAAGGCTGCAAGCTGGCAAAGGAGGACTTGAGGATGGCACAGGGACTCTGCAGCAGCTTAAAGGCAAGCAGGGTCATTGCAAAATGCTTGCGCTTGATTTGGCCTCATTTGTATGGGGTCAGGGCTCTGATTTATTACAGTCTGACTTGCATTTCAGCAGAAGTTAGAGAAAGGCAAAGCTATGGAATGGAACTGTCCAGTTCAGTGTCCAGTGAGGAAACAGCGACAGTGAAGTTAGGATTATTTATGGATTTATTTGTTTCTCCCCTTACTTTACTCCCAGCATATAGTTATAGAGATTGGTGTGATTTATCAAAAAGTGAAGGGAAATACAGAGTGTCATGAAAAGCCCCATTATTGTTGGCCTAGGCAAAAGGCAAGCATTAAAATTAAGTATTTAAATTATTTCCCTTCTACACTGTAAAGAGAATGGAACAAACAGATTAATAAAATAACTGAGTGCTTCTAGTGCTGCCTGTTAGATATGTAAAAGGAAAACAGAAGAGGTAGAAAGCTGATATTCAGGAATTTTGATCAGACCAAAGAAACAAATGTAACATATCTTTTTCTCAAAGAATTGCTCTTTTAATTTGGTATCTTTAGGAGGCACTGTATTTCTCAAGATTTTATTCTATTTTCTAACAATATATCCCTTCCAGAAAGTCTGAACACTGTGAAATGCAATAAAAACAATTTTGATCAAGAAGAAACCAAATTTTTGTAATCTTACTATTTATATGAAAAAAATTATGCATTTTTTATAGTTTTAACTTGTGTAGTGCATTGATTCTGACTACCTTCTTATCACATTAAAGTTTTAACACATTTGGGACATTATTTAGAAATAAATATTGCCCAGTAACAGAACACCTGTAGCAGAAGTAAGGCTTACCTAGTAGCACACTTGGTTTTAAACAAGCGTGCCCCATCATGTATTACACTGGTCTGACACTGCTCTTTACTACACATAGGACAAGACTCTTTAACTGTAAATTTTTCAGACTTTGAGGCGTGCCTGGAAAAATAATTACTTAGAGTGTATTTCATATCTTTGAAACAGATGAAACAGATTATAGAATGTAAAAACAGTTTATTCCTCAATTCATTAACACTCTATAATATGTATATTTTCATAATTAAAATGTTAAGAGAATTATGTACATTTCCATATATTCTGTGTTAAATTTCATGACTTAAAGTATTCCTTCTCAGTATACAAATGTATAGCTCAGTTACAAACTATGTTTTCCCATATGTTTTTAAAAAAGGTGATAAAATGGAATAGAATTCTTCATCATAAAATAGCCTTAAATAGTATTTCTTACCATAAAATCTGGAATAAAAATTACTTTTCAAGATGATTACATTTTATTTATTAAGATATTCACTTAAGTAGTTTAATTAAAATGCTCATGTATTATGTGCTTGAGTAGTTACACAAAAATGCACTCCATGGAATACATGGGAACATAAAAGCAGCACCTGTTTTTTAAAGGGAAAAACCCAAACTAACCAAACTTGACTTTAAACCATTCTAAAAGCTGAAAAGTAAAAAATGCTGGCAAGAAAAATTCTGACTGCCTGAAAGGTCATCCGTTTCTTTCTGTTACTACTGCAGTCCTTCTGGTGAAAATAAATTTATTCTTCTATAGAAATTACTTAACATATTACTTCTTAAACCAATATGTGAATTTTATGTTATCAACACATGGAGGGGCAGAAAGCAAGAAACGCCGACTGCTACCGACTGGAGGAAAAGATGATAAAACAAGTGCTTAAAAGCTGATTAATTTTTTTCCCTTTTCCCCACAGCGGCGTTTAATTTCAAGAAGTGATATACATCAAATGCAGCATTTCACACGTACAAAAAAACAAAAGAGAAAGCATGTTCACAGGCTACAAGAAAACTTCACCTTTATCTGACCTAAATTCCCACCAAGCGCTGATGATCTCTGTCCTGACAAAGGACATAGAGTTGGACAAAAAGGGCTGTTGGCTCTTAGAGGAAGGAAAAACTGGGAAAGGAGTGAAAACCAGAACAAGTAGCGTGCACTATTGAGCTGGCAAACACAAAAGGATTAATGGCTAGCAGCCAGCTGAAGGGAAGGCTTTCAGATACAGTGGCTTTTTTCCCTTGAGGGAGGAAAGCTAACAAACACTGAGGACAAAAAGAATTCCAGAGGCATTTCCCTTTTTGTGCCAAATCTAAAGTAACCTTTTTAATGAGTGCTGTTGCTCTGTCTTGCCGAGCTTTAGACTTGCAGGCTAGCCAGAAATTGGCAGAATGGTCTTTTGCCAGATCCATCCCACCTGTCTGTGGACAATTGTACACCTTCAGTTAACACTGATAAAAAAGGAAGCAAAAGCCCTGTATCTAAGGTTATCAAAAGACATTGATTCATATCACAGACTTGTCTGTAAAAAAATCCTTAAGAAAAATTAAGAGGGAGAACAGGCAGAAAAAACCACCCTAAAGTGTGCGGTGGAAAGAAACTTGCCAGCAGTTGGGATAATTCTTCTAATTACCGTCATCACCTCTCTGAAGCAGCGCTCCTCTTCAATCACTCACTTGTCCCTGTTGCTTAATATTTTCAAGATGATAGATGAGAGAACCTAATAAAGCATGATATATTTATGCTTATGCTACATACATGCATTGAGTGAATCTATCAAGGTAAAATCCAAGCATTTTTTCAGATAACCTAAGGAAGTGACTGACTGGTACTAAGATAACACCTACCAACAGAAATAACTATTGAGCTAATCTGCAATTAACAAAACCTGTGAGAAAATAAAATATGCCTTCAATTGTGTAATTAGTGAATATTTACCGTTGTGATGAATGAAGGCTAGGATCATATCTAACAGGAGTTTAAATGAGGCAGAAATTAGGCTATAGTTGCTTTGCAAGAACAGGTAAAAAGGCTGATGGCCGCCTCTTCTACTGTCATGACTTCAGAAGTGAATGGACAGTACAGATCTTCCTCTACCATGTCATGGCCAAAATATTTTCCAAGTTGACCACTGATAGCTGGGACCAACTATCAAGTGCTAAATGGTGTCTTAAAGTAGAATCTTTTATTTCTTTCCTTTAGCTAAAGATTTTTAGCAGTAATTCTGGAATTTTTTTTTAATTGTAAAACTGAGTAGTCCACACAATGAAACAGGTGCCTGAGGTTGAAGTACAAATTCTTCCTTGCCTTTGCACAAGGCTGCATGAAGTCTCCATGCTGTATTGATCTCTGCTTTATTTTCACCCATTCTTTAGCAGTTAGTGGCAAGGAAGGAGGCTCAACTAGGCCTACTTTCTGAGCAGTAGACAATAACACAAACAAATCACTGGCAGATGCAGACAATGGATTTTCTTAATGTGAAATTCATCAATGATGAACTCATTTAAAAATACTTTATATGGATACTTCATATAAATCTATCATCAGACAAACCGCTGGCAAGCAAAATAATTCTTACTATTAATTAGCTATTCATTAATTGTCAAGACCTCTTCTACAGGAAGTTTTTTAAAATGTAAACTTTTATTTACCAAGTAATTTGAATTTATTTTGAAATGTTTTCATAGCTACTGAGATGGGAATTATTAACTAGACAATGTGACAATGCACAATAACATAATTTCAAAACATCAGTATAAATGAAAATCTGTTAGAATTCATTTGTGAAGGTTCCTCCAACATTGTATTTTTGTACTCTTAATGTAGAACCACAAATTAATAAACCGGTACAATAAAAAACTGTTGCTGGTGCAAAATACTGAAGTGTAATGAGACTTTGCCAGACGCAAGAGAAATAATGAAACCTAAAGAAACAAAGTGATGGTCACAAGACTGCAGTGTTAGTGTCACTATGATATCAAATGCTAACTGCAAGGTGCCTTGCTGCATGTTCATGTGGAATTTTGCTTTCTCCAAGAAGAATCGGTGAAAATACTTACATTATTCTCCCCTGCTCTCCCAAACGGCACATAAATTCCGCTATCAGTATCTTAGTAGCAGAAAAAGATGCTAGTAGGTACAGCAAAGAATAGGTCTTTGAAGACCAGAGGAAGCACCTTGTGTGGACTGACCCAAGTCAATAGAGTAATGTCCAGGGAATGTATAATGAGCCAATGAGTCCATGATGAGGCCTCAATAGTCCTTGCTAAAACCAGAAAGGACGTGGAATAGTTAGGGTGCAAGCTGACGATATCTAGATGACAGTTTAAGTTCTACATGGGAAGGAAAGGGTAAATTTTTTCATTATTAACAATATCTTTAATAAGTAGCAAATATTTGTTCTAGATAAGCTTTTTAAACCCCATCAGACAATTTGTGCATCTAAACCCATTAAACGAGTCACGAAGAGAAAAGGAATCGTAACACACCAAGGAATGGGGTTTTGATGATCCACTTGCTCAAGTATCTCATTATTCTAGGATAGGATTTGTTATTTTTTGAGACAAAAATTCTGATCCTGAGCTCATCCATCTGCAGATGGATATCGTCATTCATTTAAAATTTGCACAAACCTGTCTTTGATCTTTTTAAAGAACTTTTGTGAGGTACTAAAGGAATTATAAGGAATAATTTTTTTCCTTTAGTTGAACTACCCGCCTAACCTATTTCCTTTTGAGCTCATGATGTCCTTCAAACATAAATCAATTTGATTCTGTATCTTAGAGCTGGGTCAGTTTATGCTTCTGGAGCAAAGTGGAGGGTGCTTTCTCTACATATGGTTTGGTTCACATATAGACCCCACCTTGATACTTTTGTTACCCTTATGAAGGCATCAAGTCAAAGGTAAGCAATACATATCAACCTAAGTATAAATAGAAAATTTGAATCAATGGATACCGTAGATTACATTGGTGGTTATATATGAAATGTCTTAGAGGCACGCTGTTTGAGTTCCTGGACAACTCGATACCCAGGCACAAATACAGCACCTCCACACGTGTGGGAGATCACAGCTCTGCCTGCAGGCGATGGGGTAGAATTCAAGCTGCTCTGTGTCAAGTAGCAAAGCATGTACATATGTATTTACAGCATCGTAATTTCAGAATGCAAAATATACACTGAATTAACATAAAATGTTGTCTATCAATTTTGGTGCAGTAAAATGCTTTCATCTGGTGCTCTTGATGGTGAAAAATAATATGAGCTTTAAGAGATATATGAAGGATCCGGCAAACTTTTTAGGGTCTAAAATCTAGTTCAGAATGTGTATTTTGCTTAAAGCTTACACATGAATTCCTGAAATTGGTGGCTGAGTGACAGGAAAGGTTTCCTAAGCACGAGTGGGCCCCTCACTACAGGAAGGACATTGAGGGGCTGGAGTGTGTCCAGAGAAGGGCAGTGAAGCTGGTGAGGGGGCTGGAGAACAAGTCCTATGAGGAGCGGCTGAGGGAGCTGGGGTTGTTTAGCCTGGAGAAGAGGAGGCTGAAGGGAGACCTCATCACTGCCTACAACTGCCTGAAAGGAGGTTGTGACAGGGTGGGTGCTGGGCTCTTCTCACAAGTGACAAGTGAAAGGACGAGAGGAAATGGCTGCAAGTTGCGCCAGGGAGGTTTAGACTGGACATTAGGAAGAATTTCTTCACCGAAAGGGTGGTCAGGCATTGGAGCAGCTGCCCAGGGAGGTGGTAGGGTCACCATCCCTGGAAGTGTTTAAAAGATGGGTGGATGAGTTCCTCAGGGACATGGTTTAGTGGGGAGACAGGGATTGGTTGGACTTGGTGATCTCAGAGGTCTCTTCCAACCTTATGATTCTATGATTTTATGAGTGCTTTCCCTCTTAACCATTCAACTCTTGAAGAGCATATATTGCATGGATCAGCATTTCTGCTACAAAAGAAGAATCAAATTATAACACACATGATAATAGTTTTGGTAAAAACATACGCAAAGTTTCAGCTGACCCTAATACCTAAGAGGACCAGGGAACGAGTAAGGAAAAAAGATCCCATTTTGGTAGTTCAATATACGCAGGCGATGGTCTTCATGATGAGCAAATCTGGATCCACAGGAAGCGAACAAGATTGCAAACCAGTCACAGCATGAAAGACAGTATCACAACTTAAAAAATGCCTATCCTTCATTTTCTTCCAAGTGCTGTGGTCAGGGATTGCTTTAAAGAAGACAATGAGATGGCTTTGTGGAAAGTCTTTCACATACCCCCAGGGTAACAAAAAATGCTTATTTAAAACTTTCACAAATGGATGACTAAGGCTGCCAAATAGGAAGAGATTGGAGGCAAAACCTAACTTCTAAATAGTATAAACCACATGGGATATTTGTGAGGGATAGGTTATACAGGTGTTTAGAAAGAAAGCTTTTATGCAAAATAGTTGATGAAGGAAAACTGGTAGCAGGACACACAAGAAGGGCTGTGTGGGTGAAGCAAATTGCTCTATGAAGATATTCTCAAAGTAGCACTTTGAATAAACGCAAGCAATGAAAACCTGTACTTATCACAGCTCAAGACATGTAAGAATTTTCATCCTTGTGCATTAAGTTTAAAAGCCCAACCTATTTACTGACATGTCCACTTACAATCAAATGAGTTATTTATCCTAAAATGAACATTATTGGAATGATGTAAACATGAATGTTTAAACTATTACTATTTGATTCTAGGACTCAAAGCCCTATTGAGAAAAATTTAATGATAGAGGCCTGTAAGATTTTGTTTGTAGCTAAGAACTGTTATCTTTTCTATGCAATCTGTTTTTTTTTCTTATCTGATTAAAATAACTTAATTTCCGATAACATATCATGGTTTTCATCTAAACTAAGACAACCCACAAATTCAAGAAGAAAGTGTTGCATTAAATTATATTTTCAAATTTATTTTGCAGCTGTAAATTTTGAACTATACATTTCTTAATAAGAAGAGAAAGCTTGACATAAACATTTGAAACTAATGTGAGACTATAGGTGAAAATACTAATAAGCAAAACTCAGAAGCAATTGCAATTTAAAAAAATCTTTCAGCACTTTCTTTCAAATCACTTGCACAGACATTCATATGGGACATTGCAGTCAATGTTGTGATTTAAAGAGAAAATACTTGGTCTTTCTTATAATTGCAAAGAACATGCTCACACTTGGGCTGCATTTTTTCACCGCAACCTTTAGCTTCTATAATCACTCATTATTTATATTTGCATTAACCCCACTACCTCTCTGCTGTTTGCCCCCACACTATCCTCTTTTCTTTCAAATTCCTCTTCAAAAGTAACCAAAGGAAAACCCCTCCCATCATTAGAACTATAACCACCTAAACATAGTAATAATCACCATGTCTTATTACCTTTGTCCCGTCAGTTGTTACACTCACTTGTTGTGTATTATCTTTTTACCCTCTTAACCTTCAGGTGATTCCAGGAGGCAGATGCCTGTGCTTGTATGAAGCCTCACTGATTTACACGGTTTACAGCTGGAATACTGTGACAGTTACTGTAGCAAAGGCAACGTGATCTTCGGAGATGCCTAAGGGCGTTTTAATGAAAAAGAATAAACAAAAACATTATTAATGATGATTAAAGTTTATTATGCTTAAAACTGTAAATTGTGAAGCTGGAAGTTCCTTTAAGAAATGTTTAATGATGACAACCAAAAGGATGAAGACAAGAAGATGTTCATAGCAAGAATACTGGATAAACTTTTAGCAAAGGGAAATACAAGACTGAAACTGATAGACAGGAAGCACATTTAGACTCCTGGTCTGTTAAGATGCTCCCTGGCTTTGTTTCTTTAAGCAATATTGTCTGTTGCTGCAGTACAACTGTATTATTACAATACTATTTAAAGGTGAGTTTTCTCACCAGGCATCATTCCAAGCCCTCACATCTGTGACTTTTATCTTGTTGCATGTTTGCTTCTAAATTTGAAAAAAGTATTTAACTACAGGTGTTAATTCTTCCTGGGTTTAGCCCCAGGACCATTTTAAAAACAAACCTTTTTAACTTTGAGTAAAGGTGGGTATATATTAACAAATAATACATTTAATGCAGCACTAGTAAATGTCTTTTTTACTGAATAAGGAATAAACCAAACCATTTCAAGCAGACTTTAAAAAGTCTTAATACTAAAATATTCCTCCAAATAAATACAATGTCAAAATCATGGATGTTTGCTTGAGAATGTAAGGTAAAAAAAGTTATGACAATCAATGCACAAAACTTATTAAAAAAAGTGTAAAAGAATTTCTGCCTCTTAATGAAGACTTCTTCATCAAGATGCACTGGTTTCTTCAGTGTCACAAGAATCATATTTTTTAATACATTTCAGGTATGAAAAGACACGTTCAAGCCATTGTTCACCTGGTGGCCTAAACTACTAAATTCTGACAAATTTTAAACAAGATATTGGGCTATTTAGCATTAAATTATCTTATTGAACAGAAAGAGTAGCTTCCTCATTGTAGTTTATTTTAAATAAAAACAAAAATTCATGACTCAGAAGATAATGGTTTACCGAACGTTAGCTGTGGAGGATTGGCATCAAGAACATACTCCTTTTCTGTATCTTCCTTATTTTTGTGGTGAGTGTTCCTTTTTCTCAGTCCACTATCTACTACTGCTCTGATGATTTCTTTGTTCATGGGTTTGTAAATGTTCTTGCTATTCCTTGTCCTTGACTTAAAAGGATCTGCGAATGACAGATCCTAGAGCCAATCACTGAGTATTATATGATTCTGTAAAGCAACTGACAGAAACTGCAAATCTCTCCCCTTTGGAAGAGCAGTCCTAAAAGGAAAAAAAACCCAACAAACCTTGAATAATTGTTGTTATAAACAATTTAAAAACTTACATAATATACTACATTTATAAAAATTCTGCTCTTAGCCAAGGCATTTGACTTGACAAAGCTTTTATACACATGCAGCTCCTGTACTTGGAGCCTAATATGCAATTACCATAGCATGAAACTTAAGATTGATGTTTCTAACACATTCCAGTTTTAACATAAAAAGTCAAATAAAATCTTTAATTTATCATTAATATTAAATAAAATAGCAGTAATTTAAAAGTTTTAATTACTAAGCCTATAATTATTATATGCAATAAACTCATTGTGAACTATAAAATTTTGGCGCGCCCAAACGCATTATTGCTTCAATATAATTAAAAACAATCCCAAAGGCTAACCTTGCCTTCCAGAATGATACATATAAACAATAATATATTATTTTTATACAAGGAATGGGCTTACCTATCTATTCCTCCACTTCTCCACACCCTTCTGCCTTATTTTAAAAGATGTGAAATCACACCTTGTGAAAATCGTGGTGCTCCATTGATAACCTTTAGCTGGCTTTGCAAGAGACGTGTGGCTCTGCAAACAAACATGGACAAGGACTTGAATAATCCTCAGCAGAAACAGCCTCATCCATAGCAGAAGGCAAACTTACCGTTTCCCTTCTTTTCACACATGTTCCCTGGTGTGGAGATGCCTTTCCTCTCCTCAGCGGGCTGTCCTCCCTCGTAGTCCGGCCCCAACAGCTGCTCTCAGGGATATCCCTTGGTGATGCTCCCCCAGCAGCAAGGCTGCACACTTTACCTCATACTCACTAACAAGCGCTTTCCCTGTGAGCTCCTACATCTTTGTTGTATCATGGGGGTTGGTAATGTACGTTAATGGTAGCCCTCCATGTGCGTTTTGACTTGAAATCTATTTTTCACTCTATATTTCAATTTTTAATGTGTGTGTGTAGCTTCAGAGCTGTTTTTAACCTGACAGGTGGTAAGATGAGAGGCAGGCCCTGCAATTATCATGCATCGACAGACTTCCTTCAGCAGCAGCCTCTTAGCAGTGCTCTCCAGCTTCTCAGAACCTCCAGCAATGGTGGCAGAGATGTGCAGGCTTCAGCTCCTTGGTTAGTGACAAACACTGAGTCACCGTGCTGCATTAGCACTAACTGGCTGTTGATCTGTGATTTGCTGGGGATCAGTTCAGTCATGGGAAGCTCTAACATAAGCAACAAGACATGTATTTTGTACCAGAAATGGTGTGGCCAGCTGGAGTGGGGAAGTGATCGTGCACCTCTACTCAGCACTGGTGAGGCCTCATCTTGAATCTTGTGTTCAGTTTTGGGCCATTCTTTACAAGAAGGACATTGAGGGGCGGGAGTGTGTCCAAAGGAGGGCAATGAAGCTGGTGAAGGGTCTGGAGGACAAGTGTTATGAGGAGTGGCTGAGGGAACTGGGGTGATTGGGGTTCAGGGAAGACCTTATTGCTCTCCACAACTACCTGAAGGGATGTTGTGCTTAGGTGGGTATTGATTTCTTCTCCCAAGTAACAAACAATAGGACAGGAGGAAATGGCCCCAAGTTGAGCCAGGGGAGGTGTAGGTTGCATATTAGGAAAAAATATTTCACTGAAATTGTTGTTACGTGGTTGAGTCACCATTCATGAAGGTACCTAAAGGACATGCAGATGTGTTGTTAAGGATGAGGTGTTAGGTTTAACTTCGGACCTAAAGATCTTAAAGGACTTTTCCAACATAAACAATTCAGTGATTCTAACACCTTTAAGGTGATTATTTTGGTAATGACTGCACCTCTTTGTAAGAAAGACTGGGTGGGGTGAGAGTTTACATTTCCCCCTCTATTTAGCAGAGTCCAGTGGCACATTTGAAGTTACTGAAGTTACTGTTTGAAGCACTGATGGCTTTGAATTTTAAGGGAAGTCACTTAGTGCCCACCTTTGGCCATGGCAAAGAGTGGGTAGCTTGGCGGGTGGGGAGATGGTAAGTAACTGGGGTTACTCCACAGCGGCAG
Source organism: Neomorphus geoffroyi (assembly GCA_033558235.1). NCBI lineage: Eukaryota > Metazoa > Chordata > Aves > Cuculiformes > Neomorphidae > Neomorphus > Neomorphus geoffroyi. Next base: position 37,335,573 of record JAUMJM010000004.1, read on the forward strand.
TTCCTTCAGGGACTTTGCAGGCTTCAGATCATGCCTTCTTGAGCCAAAAGCAGCATGCTGTTATTTTTATTAGCCACTGACGTTTTCTTCAAGATCCAGAACTATGTGAAGGTATTTCTAGACCGTCGTAGGAGTGTAAGCTTCCTCTGCCCATTTTTCTGGTTATTTGCACTTGGTGGACCCGCACCTCCAAAGTGGATCACAAGTACAGATGCTGCCTCAAGTCCAGGTGTGCCATTTGTGTGATCTCTGAGGTTTAAAGAGTTGTCACAGTCCTTCTCAGGTCCTAATGATTTGAGAGATTAATTTTCTTGTGGAAATGACATTTTTCCAAGGAAAAGCAATGAGGCTGTCCTGAGAGCAATCCTTCGAGCAGCATATAAATGGCGTGATTAAGCCACTGGATGCACGTCTTCTCTGTAATTATAAGTAATTACTTTAAAGCCAAATCTGCAATTGAGAATACCTTTGTGTACTGTAGAGGAAGATGTAAAAAGCAGCTGAAGTGGCTATCTTTAAAATGACTTTAAATCACTGATTGTTTCTAAAAACAGGCATAAAAAGATAAAATAATTGTTTTTAAAGCGAAATTGCAAGTTAGCTTGACACCAAACCTGACTCAGTAAAACCAAAAGGTTTAAAACCATTTAAACTTTCCAAGATTTTTAGTAATACATTTTAATTAGCAAATACAGTAGAAAACTTTACTTTTCTGTTGGCTAAAATGTAAATGATGGTCTAAATGCCATAATACTGTCAGAAAAAAAATCCATCCATGTGTAGAAAAAACATTAGTATGTATCAATTTGAATACAAAGATATTGAAAAATACCTCTCTTGTACCTATTTTGATCTCACTTTTTTATGCTTGAACTTGGTGCAGCACTCTGTCTTTTCAGTATTGCATTACTTCTGGGTTTTTATTTTTATTTTTTTAGTTTTATGGAGGAATACTTAACAGAGTTTCTTAAAGTTGCTAATAAGCTTCTTTTAAAATAATGTTTGCCCTCTCTTCTATTTCTGTCATACCTCATTAAGGTGATCCTATACACATGCATGCTTAATTAAGGTTTTTCATTAAAATAAGCCTTTAATCCAAAGGTGCTGGGCCTTAATTGAAACTCAGAGAAGACTAGTGTTGTCTCTTATTTTGACTTTCATTTTTACTGTACTTCCTACTGCTTTGGAACTAAAATGTCTGTATTATCCTTAGCTGAAACACAGTCAGGACAAAATTAAAATTCATACTGCAGTCTTCTGGAGAGTAACATGGCACAGTAATTGCTATTTGTTATTGAGTACCACCTTTTACCAAGAGCCTCCACTTCAAATGCAAAAGGTTGCTTTAAACACTCCAAGGACATTAACATAATGAATACACTGCCTCTTTTGAAGGTGACTAATAAGTGACTAATGATATACCTTTTTTTATCCATGTGTATAATTTTAAAATGTTAATTGTAAGTTTAAATAGTGCTGAAATCATGGATCTGTCTAGAATGCTTGAGTTTTACAAATTCTTTTTAGGAAGATTTAAGAGAAATGAGAATTTTAGCTGCAGGTTAGCAGCACTCATCTGAGGTATCCCATACTGTACAAGGTTTTAAAGCCTTTTTAAAGGAATAAGAAGCAGATTCAACAGCTTCTGATCTTCTAGAACAAAATGCATTAGCAGAAGAGCAAATCCATTTTCTTCTTGTAGAGCAGCAACTGGGGATGGTACGGTTAATCAGCAGAGGCAGGTGGCCATCAGTGGCAGGAGATCAGCTTTTCAGGAAGAGATGATACATTATGTGAGTTGAATAAATACGATACAGAAACAGCAATGTTAGGGAAGGGGTTGAAGTAAATTTTTTAGTGTAGCAACTGTAATGAGCTTCACTGGAACTGTGTCTTCATACCATGATACTATCTGTGATATGTTTTTACACTTCGCTATGTTAGAGAAGTGTAAGAAAAATATTAATATATTTGAAAGGAATGTAGTACTTTTGTGGAGGTTACTTCAAATTGATCAACATTTGAATGGTGGATAAAATGTATATTTATGAAATTGTCTATTAACAAGATAAGTAGGGCTTGTGTTGTAAACAGTAAAAATGGTGAGTGCTACACCTTTTGTAAGCTAAACTTTTTGCAAGGTTATCCTTGGGGGGGTTGTTCTTTAGTATTGCTCTAGTGATTTTGGGCTGTGTTATTGCCTCCAAACCTAGCTCCTGGTCGTGAATGGTGAATAGGATGGATAATAACCTTTGCATGTGTAAAGATGCAGATTTATTTTCTACTGGAAATACAGACATTTGTGCTGTTGTGAAAGCATACAAGCCAATAACTCTTGATAAGAATTGATAGAGAGAGTAGCAGTCATAAATGATGAGAGCTGAGTCTGTGCTAGTGAGGAATTCCAATTTGAGATACTTCTGCTGGCAGAAGAAAGCAGGTTTTGGCAAATCTGTACTGTGAGCCATGCCTTGGACTCAGCAATGAATACTGTGTCACAGAGCTTTGTAGTCACCCAGTTAAAAGTTTCTTTTAAGACTCCGATCAGATGTCCTTAATTATAAAAACACAGTATCTGCTCTTTCCTCTCAAAATTTTGAAAATGTTTTTCCCTGTTTACTATTTGTTCAAAAGTGTATTAAGTACATTTATGTATTTATTTATTCACACACACTATGTTTTTCCTTGTGGTACTCTTTGTTTACTGTTTCCATTTTCTGTGAGTTTCTGCTAACTTTCAGGCATGTGCTTCCAACTCAGTAGGAAAGCTGCGTAGTTTTAGTTTGCGAGGGTAGTAGAGATGTTATTACATCCCTTCAAAGCCCTTTCAAGTCAATGAAAAGGCTGTCACTGGTTTATAGTTGAATTCAAAATCTGTTCTGTTAATTAAATATTATTTCCTTTATAGGGAAGAAAAGCTTAATTTAAGGGAAAATATGTGTATGTACATTTTTGTAACAAATTAGATTCCAAGATAAATGTGATTTTGTGCATGACTCCATTTTTATTGAGCATATGTCAAGGTAATTTTTTTATTGCTATTTAACATATTAGTAGGGATTTACAGATCTGAATTGCTTTACATGTGTAAAAACCTTCAAATATTTTATAAGAATGCATTGGAAATTACTGTTACTGTTACAGTAGAAAGAACAAAACCAGAACATCTGGTTTGCAATATTTCTGATGCCTGTGTGTTAACTGTGTATGGTACTGGGCTGTGTAAGGCTATAGGTGTATGGATGTTTACTTTTGCATGTATCTGTGAAGTGCTGCTTATGTTCTGATCTGTGATTTCCAGTTAGATGAATATTTGCTTAATGGAGATGTTTTCCACTTTGTGGGAAATCCGTTCAATTATGTAAGGAGTATCTTTTCTACAAATGTGTACTGTAGATCACAGTCCTTGAATTCATGCTATTGTCAGCATTTAATGCACTGATATTGTTCCTACCTCTCTGTTTGTCTTTGGAGAGGTCCTCATTCCTTGAGGATGAAGTAAAGCTCTGGTCCCATCGCTGCGGTCTTCAGAATTAGCACTGAAAACACAGGATTCTTTTACTGGGTTGATGAAAGTAATTTCTTGTTTGCTGTGTCAAACAAAGCATGCTATTTGTCACATTGTGGTTTGTGTATCTTTTAAGAAGCTTTCAGCTTTGATCTGAGTCAAGGTACACTCAGTAGCACAGATGACAGAAGTAACAAACCAGTGATGTGCATTGTCATTCATACAAACTCTTTAAGTCAACAAATACTGAGACTTAGATGGAGAAAACCATATTGCTTTTGAGGGGGCTTGTGCATTCTTGTGAGAAAACGCAGACCTTTGCTTTTCTTGTTTCGGACAAAGGTGTGGAACAATTTATTAGTTAAGGATTCAGTTCAGTGTCTGCAATCAAAAGGTGCCTCTTCTAGTCCAGATTCTGGCCCTTGCTTATATTTTCTAGGTAAACAGTTGCATTTAAAAGACATTGTAGAGGCGGGCTCAGGAGCACATAAAAGCTGCTTTCTTCAAACTGTCATCACAGAGGTTTTCAGAGCCTGCTTTCAATACTTCCAGGGCTGGCATTTGTGTCTCTTTCTCTCTCTCTTTTTATGTTAAATGCAATTTGAAACAGGGGTATTTTTTTAAATGCAACTTTCACCGGCTTTTTAGCTAGTCTGTCTGTAGGGAAATTAACCTTTTGTGTAACAAGACAGAGGGTTAGAAGACTATTTCACAAAATTACTATTTTAACAAAGTGCAAAAAAGACATTTATAACAAACAAGCAATTATTCTGAGCAGTTGTGTGATTGTGAAGGTTGTATCTTGCCATGTGTTAAAACTTTCAGGTTTGAGGCACAATTTAATCATCCAGTCTGACTTTCTGAGATGATGGAAAGGATTTCATGCAGTTAGCAAAGTTTAGAACTTAAAGCTTTTGTTTAAATCATATCTTTCAGAAAGCAATTCAGTTTTCACCCAAAAAATTCATAACTTGGGGGAGGTTGTTTGTTCAAGTGGTTAATCATCATGACTGATAGTCTATTATATCTCATTTGAATTTGTCTGGCATCAGCTTCTAGCCATTTGCTCTTTTTACGCTTTTCTCATCTAGGCTGAAGAGCTCTTTATTAACTGGTATTTTCTGCTTGAAGAGATACATTAACAATGTCATCAAGTTATCCCTCAATTTTTGTTGACAATCTGAGTAGATCGGGTTTGTCAGACCACTCTTGAGATATTTGCCTAGGCCTGGAATATCTTCCTGTTTGTTTTCTACCTTGTGTGTTACATAAATTTTCAATGTTAAAGAGTTAAGATACCTGGATAATACAGTGTTCTGTTCTTTCTTTCATCAACAACTTATGCAAAGCAAAAATATTTCTTACTCTTGTTAATAGCATACATTTCCTGATAGAACAGAAGTGTATGCAGCAAAAAAAATTGGGGTTTTGTATTGTTTTTCCATAATTTTGCATTTCTCCTTTTGATAATTTCAGATTAAAATGTCCCATTTCTTATGTGCTATTCAGACCCCTCATCTTTGTAAAATATACCTGAGATTAGGAGATACAGTAAGTAACTGCGGTGCAGCAAAGGCGAAAGGACATGTTTAAAGAGGAACATTTCCATAAAATAATAAAACTTACAAATACTGATATAAGGAGCTTAAAGGAAACTCTGGGTAGGGTTTAATGTCTGGCATCATGATAATACAGGTATAATTTATCACTTGTGAAATATGGTGCTCATGGAAAAAATCAATGAGGTACAATAATTAATTTCTGTATACTGCATAGGAAAGACAGATTGGGATGTAGAAGTGAGAGATTGATTCTATAATTCCTTTTTTTTTTTTTTTCAAGCAAGAAAAGTGAAGAGTAAATGGGACCATGTGAGATTATCTGGGCTAAATACTGACTTGCATAGGATAAGTATTACCGTAAAGAGTACAAATCAAAGAGTTTTCTTCTCCAATGGGATTTTAAGGAGAGTGTGAGAAGTAGTACATGACACCACATCATTCAATCGCACGTCAAAATGTGATCCACAACACAACATCATCTAAACACCTTATAAACCCAAAGTCTGTAACACATCTGAAACTTGGAATGCGATTCTTACTATGTATTTTAATTAATAGGTTTTCGTTATTATTTCAAGGTCACATCACTATAATAGAGGTGTAATTAATCTCAAGTAAGTTAGAGATCTGAATGTTTAGAGTCATAGTAAAAATGTGCTGGAAACGCACAAGGAGCCACTGGGGCAAAAAGGGAACAAACTGAAAGGAGGAAGAACTTTGTAAGCACAAAGTGTTTTGGTTACCTCCAATTTCAGCAGAGCAGATCATAAGGAAATACCTGCCCTATCGCTGGCTATTTACAAACAGCAAGTGCTGCCAAGAGTAGTGATGTATGTACAAGGTTTGCAGCATCCCCTGGAATTAAATGACAGTGAAAGTCAGAACACGTGGCATTCATCCAAGGAATCTGAATGAGCTACAGAATTGCTAACGGAATTCCTATTAAAACTTAGGTAATTAATCAGCAAAATGTAATGCAATAGAGGAAAACTGAAGGTAACCATCTTCACACAAAACTATTTTGGGGGAAATGGTTCTGAGAGTGATTTCAGGAGCTAGAATGGTGAACTTTTTTTTGGTGTCAAAAAACTTAATTGATAAAATCTTCAGAGATAAAAAAACCAATAAAGAACCTGGTTGGAGTACAATTCTAAAGAGAAATGACAGAGACTATTGTGACAGTATATCTTGCTGCTCTAGGCTTATCATATATTTGAAAGATTGACAGTTTAATAGAGAAGGTTGGCAAAAAAAGTATGTGTATATTTTTATCCAAAAGATGTGAATTCCACAAAAAATACTAGATGAGGTTTTAGACTGTAACTAGTAACAGAGCTAACCATAAAAAAGGAACTCAATAATTAAGATGACACAAATACAAAAATATGGGGAAAAACTAGGTTGGTGACAGAAAACAAAAGATTTCATCAGAAAAATAAATCGGTCAGTGGAATGTCCAAGCGTCGCTGTGGTTGTGTTTAAGTTGCCATTGAGACAAAGCGCGTGCCACCTCTTGTTCCGATGCAGCACAGTAAGCAGGTCTCATTACCTGAGACACTGGGCCACCTGCACTATGTTTTTGCCCTCCTGCACTCGGCCAAACCACAGAGATAAACTAGCCTGGGACAGCACTGGTGGAGAGCGTTTTGTGCTGCACCCCGCTGTGAGTCTGTCCGGAGGAGAGGTTGGAAGAGGTGACTAACGATGTCCCAATTTGCTGATGAAACAAAATAAAGCATTTTGTCACTACATCTCTAAGACAGAAAGCCATCCTCAAACACAGAAAGGGTCAAGGGGGAAAATAGAAATAATTAGAGGCATGTGGGGAGCTTCTTTACAAGTAAATTAACAAGAATGGTCCAGATTTGCAGCTGATGAAAATTGGCATGATTCCACTAGAATCAATGGCACTGTGCCAATTTACACCAGCAGAGAATCTACCCCAATGCTTTTTTTAGTACAGAAACCCAGAGTGATTACAGCAGAGACCTACAGTAAAAGACCAAGGTAATTACAAAAGCAAGGCTGCAAAGCTTAGGATGTGCCAGAATTGAGACTACCCGTGTCTTTAGAGATACGCTTTGTTCTGAGGATTGGTTAGGGTCAGTTTTACAGTCAATGCAAGTTCTTTCTTATTTTTTGCTATAGAATGCACATTTCTCCTGTCTTATCCCAGTCTGCTCCAGCGTAGCCACTTCTTCTTGTTGTTATTCTATACTCCATTGGCATCAAGGAGGATTTTTTTAAGTATTTGGCCTAGGTACCTCAGAGCAAAAGGGGAGCTTTCAGAACACTGGAGGAGGCATCTAAAATGCCCGTACTGCTGTCAAGATGTGCCAGTTTGTCTGCCATCATGCCCAAATCCGCTTTAAGGTCCTGCCTCTAAGTCTCTGCAACACACAGCTTAGTGGGAGCTGTGAAATCATTCTGAAGAACTGAGGGGTTCACCCTTAAGGGGTTGGGTCACACTGATCTTAAGGCAGACTTGGCCATTCTGTTAAAACTGTCTGAGTTGTATTGCCCAGATGTGTAGCCACAGATCGTAGGCTGCAGTGTAAGACTCAAAACCATAGCTTTTATTTTGGTCCCTGTGCGTCTTACACTGGTAGCCCCTGGCTGCAGAAAAAGTCCTGTGAAGACTTTTCTAAAAGGATAGAAGACAGTCAGCTGCTGGGGTTAAAGCATGGTCAATGTGGTTTTATTTTCACAGCGTTGGGAGGGTGGAACAGTAGACAGAGGCTTTGATTCTGCCAAATCTGACAAGACTCCCTTAACCATATGTAGAAAGACATGTCCAAAGTTCATCTCTTTTCTGCAATTGTCACATCAACAATATCAGTGAAAGGCACAAGTTTTTGACAAAAGAGTTTTTACAAAAACTTTGCAGAATATTTTATTTCTGGGAGAGAGACCTGGCATGGAAAACAATTGAAGTTTGGCAAGGTTGTAAACAACAGAAAGATGTAATGGAGTGGTTTTAAACCACGTAATTATATAATAGTTACCAGCTAAATAATTAGAATAGAAAAGATGTGCTTGATGCAGCTAATTGCACTTCCTGATACTACCTGAAATGAAAGGTGAATTAATGAGAGGGAAACACAAAGTTAATGAGAATTAATAAGATAGAAGAATACAAGAAAACATGCATGAGGGAGAGAGAAGCCACATTGCTTCTGGAGGGCAAGAGTAGTAAATTCCTTCTAGAATTCATTTTTTCCTTGTAAGTTTTCAACCTGTTTTACTGATCACCGTTGCTTTATAAACTCTCATCACAATCTTTCTTGCTTATCTTCTCATTTTCCTTTGCCTCTTTGCCTTACTATTATTTTTTTTTGTTTTGCCCTGAGTGGAAAATCATTCAAGGAGTCAATGTGCTCGTCTCAGAGAGCAGAGGGGGAGAGGGATTCCTCAGGCCCTGGCTTGGCACTGACTTGGCATCATTTGTGACTATTGTTTCCTTGTGTGTGTATCCAGCGTGACAGGGTATAAGCCATTATGGAGGGATAGGTGTTACAGAAGAACAATTTCAGATGAGATCATTAGTATCCAAAATGATTTGTTTCTGGCAATAGTGGCTACAGCTGCTATACAAGTTCAGATGAAACCAAGTTGTTTTTTTGGAAGTCTATTGCACAATATCAGAACTTTTTAAGGGATTGTTTAGTCTTCTTAAATCAGAATTCACTTAATATTTTAGAGACTGGTCACTGGGCTATTGGTATGTTCTTCTGCCCTAGTATTTCTACTTTTTAAAGTATTTTTTCTCCTTATTAATTTTTAATTGAAATGTTAAATACCTATTTTAAATACCTATTAATTGCCTATTTAAATGTCTATTCAATTTTTATTTCAATTTCTTCTTAAAAAAGAATTAAAAGATAGTAAAATGCATCTTCATCCTCCCTTTAAAATTTCCTAATGACCCTGATATTTCTAATTAGAGTTTATCTCAAAGGTGGAAGAACCAGTAAAAGATACGTTGTATGTGAGACACAAAAGCTGTTGTGGTAGTGTTGTTGCTATTGTGACTGTGAGAGGCTTTTTTGTTTGAAAGAAAATAAAAATTTATTCCAGGTATATCTGTTAACCTAACAAATGTTATTAAGTCTTTTTGCATACCTGGCATCTCCTAAGTAGAGTTTCGCATATTTTTTTGGTAAAAAAATATTGGAAGAATATTTGGAAGAATGAGTAAAATCAAATATTCTGTCAAAGAAAATTTGCTAACATTTATGATCATCCCTACAATTAGAAAAAGTAAATCACAATTTAGGTTTAGACTTTATGCTGTCAATGCTGGTAGAAAGGTAGCTGAGTAGTTCTGGTTGAATGAGATTTTCTCAAACGTTTAAGACACCAATAAAAACCCCAGTTAAGCCCTTCATAGGAAACTTAAGAATTGACTGATGGGAGTCACATGGTTAAATCAGTGCTTGTTATTCATAATTTGTTCAATGGTTGATGGAAAAAAATTGTCCAATTATTTGACAAATACTGCTTGGCAAGATGATTTACAGAGAATAATGCAAGTATTTGTTGAAGAATTTAAAGTGACAAAAAATGCCAAAATTACGGCCTTTATTCTCAATGCAGTGATTAGAGCTGATTGAATGATATTCAGACAGTTTGACTAATTTTGAATAGTCTTTACAGAGGCAATATTCCCATTGACTTCAGCTGGAATTTTGCCAGATTAAGGACTGCAGGATTGGGCCTTTGAGTATAAATGTCTTGAAAGGGTCCCTTTATAAAGCAGCAGCTTAAATTCTGAGCTGCAATGAAAACCCATTTTCACTTTTCTCTGTTACTTTGCCTGTTCTGTGGAATTGCTCTGTATGAATGTTAATCCCATTCCCTCTTTATCAGTAGAGGGTGCTATGGGAGTTTTGTGCTCTCCAGTAGCCTTTTGTTTATGCATAGTTCAATCTAATTTAAGTTGAACTGACCGTTTCAATGGGAGTCAAGTGTGTATTTGAATGGTGTGTGTGGGAGCCATAATTTAATGGCAAACCATTTCCTTAGTTGATTCAAGTTGAAGAAGGGAGACATTTTAAAGTGGATAATTTCAGATTCCTGGCCTCTACCCACATATCCTACTAAATGGGTCACTGAACATGGTCTTATACCTTTACGTGATAAATGATCACATGTTTTCATATTTTTTAAAGGCAAGTTCCATATATTGTGTTACTAGAAATGTATAATGAATTAATATTTTTAAATATAAAATTCAGCGACTTTTTATAGTTCCCAATTTTTTTACTACTAGTAGGACTTCTAATACAAAAAGGTGTTTACAAATCCCTGACATGGAAATACTCAATAGTGGAAAAAATGCTTTTTGGTAAGCTAGTTTATCATATGCTTTGTTACAAGAGTGTTAAGGTTGTAAAGTCAAGTGTAGTGAAACCAGAAAATACATAGGCAATCTTAATTCTGGTGATTTTTCTGATTGTTCACCCATGTCCTGACAGGGATATTAAATTACATGATTGCATAGATACTTTTTTTCTCTGAGATGTCTGCACCTTTAACATATACAATAGACAGCGCTGAATAGGAGCTTTATGAAATGTTTCTTTTTATCTGAATTGCTCAGTGTTTGAGCACTGAGTTATTTGCTGCACACAATTCTGTCCAGCACTGAATGCGTGATTATTGACTTCCTCAAGTACCTTTCTATAGTGCTACCATAAGAGGTATTTTAATAGTCCTTTGATTAATCACTGTTTAATGTATTTTTGCTGTTTAACACAGACAGAAAAAATGGTGAAATGCAAGGTAAGAGGGATCACTAATTTTACCAATGCAATTTGAGATGCCTTAAACCTGATACATTGCTGAATACTTTGCACTTGTAGTGAAAGCAGATGTGTAGCTGACTCCTCTTACACTTCTGAATTCTCAGCCCTTTCATAAATTAGATTCTGTGATCTCAGAAAATCTGGATTTTCAGAAAGTGCGTGCCAGGGTTCAGCAGTGAAAAGTTCAGAGTGATCTTCTCAACATCATGTAGGCTGTGGTCAAAACTGAGCAGGCTCCAGTACTTGAGGATGACGATTTTTAACCTTAAGACCCTTTTTTCCCCTTTTCCTTGTGCACTGCCTATTTTTCAACTCCTGCTGTAAAGGGGAGAGTATCTTAAAGATGGCAGTGTCATTTCCTGCATAGCGGTGGTGTGTTCCCAGACCGTTGGCCTCTCGGTACTCTACATGAAATGGCTTCGCGTGGATGAACATCTAGTAGTAAAAAACTAGTGAGGCACTGAAGTTATGGAGGGATTCCAGAGTGTTGGGTTGTCTCCCCCCCGCCCCAATTTGATATTTACACTGTTATCCTGTGGAGGTAAATACATTTCAGAAGTGTTGGAAAGGTGGTTTTAAAGCTGCACTTACAAGCCTATTGATTGCCTGAGACACTGGCAAGGCCGAAATCCCTGACTGCAGCGGACAGTCTGCTGTCATTAGCTGGTTGTTACGTGGCCCCGCTTCTGCTGCGCACTTTATAATTGAGCCGCGTTATCCGATCATCCCCAAACTTTTCTGCCTGATCCTGGTTCTGCTGTGATAATTTGCAATATTCCTTTCTAAGAGGAAGGATAACAGATGGAGCCAATAAAAAGCACAGGAGGGAGAAAGTTTACTGCTTCCATGTGGGCCTGGTGGCTGCACACAGGCAGAAAGGCTTGCAAAGCTCTGCCAGGGGATGGACCTGCAATTCAGGAGGACAAGGGGCACACGCTCCAGCTGGCCCAATAGGTTTAAGTGAGTGGAGCATGATTCTTATTATCTGCTATACAACAAAAATTTCCTCTTGATCTGTGTGGGCAGATTTGTAGAAGCTCTTAACTTGGCTGAATTTGTGGATGTTTTCACAAGAACAACAGATATGGACACTATGGCAACTGCCATGCCATGTTTCCAAATCCTGATATGAGTCATGGAAAGAGCTGTAGCTTCTCCACCAAACAGCTGTAAAAGGTGGGTTTTGTTTCAAAAAACAAGGGAGAGGAGGGAATAGGGTAAACAATATATTCATCCTCTTATCCCTGAGAAAGAACAGAATTGATTTAGGTCAACACTTGCCAAAACAATTCAGCCTTAGTTGGAGCTATTTTCAAAAATTTCAGCCCATACCATTACAGTTTGAGGAAGCTATGAACTCCTGGAAAGATGGTCTTTTAATAGAAAGTCTGAGACAGCCTCCTTTGGGAGCATTGTCCTCTGCAGACAGTGCATTCTCTACTGTAAATGATAATCTGGCAGTGAGAATGTTCTGGTCATTACTTTCGTAGTGCCTCCTAATCCCCTTAGAAACACATATTTTGATTTGTTCTAGTTTTTGTTGGTTTTGCTCCACATGCAAATTTGATTTTCTCTGGCATCATCAAAGCCTTTTTTATATTTTTTAATTTTTCTTTTTAAATACTGCTTGAAATCCAAAGATGACTGCTATATTGTGTGAGGCTACTGCTAGAACAGCTGTAAGGTGATGAGTTCCCCCAAAATACTTGTAATGATATAAAAAATGTTGGTTTTCTAAATTAAAGACTATTCACCTTTTTCATTTGACACTGTAACCTATCAGTGTGCTTCACTTCCAAAAGTATTTAACTGGAAGTTTTGCTTACTGTTCGTTTTCATAACTGTATTCTTCGTGCTTCCAGTAATAGAATTTTGTGGTAGATCGAGTTAATATCATTCTTGCTTACTGGTCTCTAGAAGGTGATCTTTCTGGTTACTAAGGAATAAGGACATTATTGATAAGGATATTATTACTTTTAAGTACAGAAATGAAGAATTTCTGCATTTAGGTAGGTATTTAGGATAAGTGATGTAATAATCTTCTTAAACCTAGTGCTAGAGAAATAGATTTGATTTGTTGTTTATTTCCTTATATTAAGAGAATTGAAAGAGGATTTAAAGTCATGATCCGTACTAGAACAAAACAGATACAGGGAAAATCTAAGTGAAAGAATTGAACGTTAGAAGTTTTCCTAGCAAATCTCTTACGTTTACCCCATTAGATTGTTCATCCTGAAGGGACGAGTAAAACGCAGTCAGTGACCAAGCCCATCATCATTTGAGTAGAAAACAAAGCTGTTCAAATCATGTCCGTATCCATACATCAATTGGGGAAGACAGTGTGGTCTGATACGGTTATGCTAAAACTCTTCTTTTCTTAGGGCATGACCCGTGCTTTTAGTTTGCTTAAAACTGACATTTCCTACGTAACGAGTACATTGTCACTCGGGATTCTATCTGAAAAAAATCTTGAGCAATTCTTAACTTCCTGCCTGTGATTCAACCTGTTCATTTACCATAAACATCTGAGTGTAAGATTCACTTCCAGGTTTGACCCTATGGCAACATGCAATGAGAATTAGGGAGGACAGTGTCTGAGGTACAGTGCTTTCATAGTCACTGCTAGGAGCTTTCAATGGTGGGCTGTGGCACTTTACTCAGGGGTATATCTTTAGAAATGACCCAACCAAATTTTGTAGGCATCTCAAATAATTTTATTATTCAAATATTGTGTATGTTTTTCTGTACCCAGAGTCTCTGAATAAAAACTAAGCTACTCAAACCATTTTTAATCAGTAATTCTAAGAGGAAGTGTTATCTATAGCCATATATTTTCAGATATGTGATAATTTTTGTTGATAAGGCCCATAAAAATTTTTATGAATAAAGGACTAGACGCTGCACCAGTGAAGGCAATCTTATCTTGAAATTTGCTTTTGTATATCAAAGCCATTTTGTAGACTGTTTTTCTTATACTCATCGAGAAGTTTAAGTGAAGATGGAGATGTATGTAAATATTAGGATGTGCATATGGTTTTATTACTGTTTTAATTCCCTTTAAGAATTGCTAAGCATTGAAACGTTTGCAGTCAGGAGAGAATAAATGGTTAAAGCTACACTTGCTCATCACGAAGAGCTTTCTTGAAAAATTCTGTAGTATAGAAATTTTTTTATTAATTTTTACTATTGTGAAAGTCCTTTTAACCTGCATTTCTGCAGCTTGCAAAAAGGAAGCTAACAATTTTCCCATATGCTTTTGGAGTTTGTTTAGAACACTTGCAAAATTATTGACACCAAACTTAATACTACTCCATCCTTTTCTTTGAGTATTGCTAAACTTTTTTGCCATGCTGCGTGTCCAGTGTGAGTAGAAACTGTCCTTACAGTCATTCCTGTGGTCCCCTTTGCCCTACACTTTGCCATTCACAAGGATCTTCTTTCTTTGATAATCTTTCAGTCCAATAAACAGCTCTTTCCTGGTTCTGGGGATGTTTAACTTTTAGATTAGGGTATCAAAAGACCTCCTGAAATCTCAGGCAAATTATACCCAAATCTGTTTAATATCAACGTTTGTCAGATGCACATTGACTATAGTTATCTCTTTTTGCTATTCTGTGTCTCAGTGACTTCTGATTGTATCCCATTGGTTTTGTTTCTTTTTTTTAGGCTACCAGTAAATAAGATCACTTATTTTCCAGGATTTTGATATATTTTTACCATATATTCTTGTGTTGAAAACATTTGGGCATTCTTTTCAAGAAAGATGGGGAAAAAAAGGCACTACAGAAAGAAAAACTTACATGGATGAAGGAACTGGAATAATGAAACAAGAGAAAGCAGAGAAGTCTAGTTATTGATCTCCCATATAACTATGGTTTATAATTAGAAGTCAGAGTTCCATGTGGAAGGAATCTGTTGGTTCCTTCATTACACTATAAATGCATTGTAATATCCTTTTGTCAGGGCAGTATGCAATACGTAAAGTATACTTGTAAATTACATATTAAGTATCAGTGCAATTGGATTTTTACTTGAATGCCAAAATGACCTAGAATATATTGGTTATGATGATCCAAAACTTGCAGGGGTGCAGATCTTTCTGATCTGAGTCTCGGATAACAAGACAAAATCAAAAGGCTTGGATGTTCAGAGGGCAGAGCATTTACATTGTGAACTGGGAAAAATGCAAAAGTGGGGTGCTCACGTTTCCATAAATGTTTATGAATAAACACTTTGCAAACAAAATTAAACAAATGGGAAAAAGAGTTTGGAAAACAAATTGGAAAAAAGTGGTTTAAGGTTTTTCTTCGTATAGTTCAGTGTGTTCACTAGTTACCTTGCCAGCCTCTGGCAGGAGATCAAGTCTCCTTGCATATATATGCTAGAGCTATGCTAGAGTGATTGTTCCTGATTTTGCAATAAGCCTTTTAAAAAAATGGGACTTAAAATTCCGGATCCCACTGATGTGCTGTTTCCTTAATGCTAAATGTAGACTGATTGGGAGCTACCAAAATACATTTCTATTGAATAAACAGTGTAGGAAATTCCAGTTTTTCCAGCTTATGGAAGCTTGGGCTTAGTCTAAAGGCCACCTGAGTTCATTATGTATTGTATTATCTCCCTGTGCCTTTATCCTGGGAATTCCAGGAAGTAATTTATCTCATGGTACAATAGCCTTTGTCAACAGCTTGTATCCTTTGTATGAGAAGCAGATAATGGCCAGTGCTAACCATATTTTCCTAGGAGTATGGGTTGTAAATCCCTCCCAGGAAGTCTGGCAAATACTCGGGTATTTAGCATGAATATTTGAGCTAATTTCATTGAGGGCAGCTCATGTATGGCTTTGTGCGTGGCAGTGACAGTGGTGCAGATGCTGTGCCAGTGCACATAAAGTTTGTGTAGATGTTTGCCAGCATAAATTCTACTCATTTCATTACTGACCACATTTTTCTAATGTGGAAGAATGTGGTGGAGAAAACTGTCCACAGTACACTAGCAATTCCATTACTGTTCTTGAATATTAATCAAGGACCGCTGACACTTTGTAATTGTAAATAGTATTTCATAATGCTGATGTTATCAAGTTGCTGCTTAATTCCTTATTTATTGCCTTAGACCTTATCCAAGTGATGGCTGAATAAATGTATGCCCTTACTTTGAAAGCATTTTTAGAACAGTCAAAGAATATTCTTATATTTCAGTTTTTCTGTCTGTAGTTACCAAGTACCATTCTTTAAAGAATTTGTTGATGACACATTTGCACTATCCACAGAAGTGAAAAAACATAGCTGAGATTTGAAGTTTAGAAGCATGGAGTGTTATGATATTCAATTTTACTTGTTCTAATACATTTAAAAAAACCAAACAATTTAGCTTCTGTTACCTTTTTGTTTAGTGATTGGAGAATCCCTTGAGAATTACTTTCCTGGAGGCTGATGTCTGTTGTTGAATCTCATCTAGGTAAGTAATACTGGCACAAATAGGGGAAGAAAATGCTGTGTTACACTGTACTATCACTTCCCTCTTCCTCCAAGTCTGTGCGTTAAAACCAGCAGCCCTGGAGAGATATGGTATGGATCTGGGCATGGCGATTCATGATTCACACAGCTTAATCTCCACTTATTTGACACTTTCTAATGCCTGAGAATTCTTGAAAGCCTAAAAGCAACAAGAGTTTGGATTTGGATGGAGTGTGGGCTGTAAGAATCTAGACCATGAGATACTAGGAGGTGAAGTATGACCACCAATGTGTTTCCTAGATATATTGATTTGAATAAACAGAAGGAAAAGGAGATGTTTATTTGTTGATGACTTTAGAGACATAAAGTACTCAATTAATAAGATAATATTAGCACCTTGCAGCATCTTGTGAATTCAAATTGGAATGGCTAGTTTAGATGTGACAAGGTCTGTGTTCCTTCAGATTTGATGATGCCAAGAGGTGTGCGTTATTAACACAATCTGTTCCTTTTCAGATCTTTGCCACTATGTTCTTAATGAAATTCTTAAATGAATTAAATTAATTGGATTCCACCTCTGAAAAACATATTAAATTTTCTTTAGTATCCAACTCTAAGACTTCAAGAGTAGGAAAACGTTTTGTTACGGTTTTATTGGGAAGTGGGAAAAGAATTCTGTGTTTTACACTGAAACTCTATTTTAATGCTCTACAGCACAAGTGAGCTAAGGAATGGTGTTTCTACGTAGTAGCATTCTTAAATAAAACACAGCAATATTTTATGATATCTTTGTAATGTGTCCAGCACCTTCAGATGGATTTGGCTTGGGTAACGAATAGCATCCTATATCCAAATCTGAAGCAACGACACGATGTTACATAATGTTATATTTTGTTGGCAGACCTAAAACATTTCTCTTCTGGCAAGAAATTTCCCAGATTACATTCCCACAAGAAGTATGTTTTAATATGAATCTCCCTGCTCCTTTTATTCTTCTGTTCAAAGAAAATGTCAGTTCTCTCTGCAATTGCCCAGGAAGCATTTGTAAAAGGTTAAGTGATACTACAAATATTCCTTAATTGAGTTTAGATGGATTCCATGCATTTTTACGCTGGCATCAAAGAAAACATCTTTCCAAAGATAAGCAGCTTCTTCTCATATTTCAAAAAAATCATCACGTATTTTCCTCAAGCTTTCAGGAATGAGTGCTACTGGACTGCAGTGTTTTCATAATAAAAAAGAAAGGTTCACACAGAAGTACTGTGATCCAAAGGTGACAAGTTGTGAACAAATAACACGTGACGACACCTTCCTCGTTGACAGCGTCCGTCTCCATCAGTTATTGCCCTTGTAGTCGGTCAGATATATTTGATCACCTCCCATATGTTTATCCTGGCAGGAGCAGGTGAAAGCAATCATGACACGAAGTCAGAATAAAGCACAAGGTAGGCTGAAGGAACCTTTCATTAGCTGTTGATACTCAGTTGACAGTGAGACTCATGTGAGGAAGTCGGGATCTAAACAGTTTTCCATTTACCCCCTTTATAAGAAAGGCTTGGTCAGGGTAGTGTGAGTGTAGTGCACTTACAATTAGTGACTCACGTATTAGCACATGTGGTATTCAGATTTACCACTGCAAGATACGAATTAGTATAGCGGGAGGCCTTCTTTTTGTATCATTTGTTTGTTTGCATCTAATATTTTCAATTAAATGAAATGGTTATTCTTTCACTTGGATTTAATTTTATAAACAACTTTGGAATACAACTATTCTGTACAAAACCACAGCAATTTTCTGTGTGCACTTTTAAATCATTCCAGTTTCAAGAGCTCAGTCTAAACCCCAAAGTAAACTTTTCCAATGAGAAATTGATTATATTAAATCAATCTCTTTTCTTCACTGTGTAAATAATTTGGTAGATTGATTCCAATTTCTGTTAACGTATTTCTTTTTCATAAATATTCATCAAATCATTCATGGTGATTTAATTTCATTTTATGGCTTCTTCTGGGCTATTTCCCTGCTGACCCGTGTTTTTTCAGTGTACGCTTTGGGATTGGTTACCTAGCACACGATAGTGGTTTTGCTTTCTGAATAGAGTACACAGAGCTGTTGATGCACGTGCCAAGGTGTGCACATGAAATTCAGGCAAATGAAAATGAGTTCAGATGAACATGCATGAATGGTGACTAAAGTGATTGAAAACCTGAATAGTTTTTGAAACATGATTTTTTTCTTCTGTATTTAACCAGATCTAGTGTTAAATAATTTAATTTTATTGAAGAATAGGATTAAAGTCCTTCTTGATGCTGGAGCAGATGAGGTCATGCCAGTAATTCCACTGGGGTTATGGTTTCACTGTATGTTTCATTTAAGTCTCTTGTGACCTGTTGTGGGTTTGTTTTTTTTTTTTTTCTTGTTCAAAGGTCCTTTAAACAGAGAAGAGTAAGGGCTCCCTAATGCAAAATGAGGATCAGACCAGTGGTGTGCTATGTTTTCATATCTCTAATATCTATGTCCCTTTACAGTGTCCCCTTTTCTTTGTCTCATAATTTTGTGCATATTCCATTTCTTGTACCTAACATCCTAGTGTTCATGTCTTCTAATCTGTGTCCATCTCTTCATCACCTCTGATACTTTACCGTATTATTTGACCCTAAGCTTTGAGTGACATAACCCAGATTAATCAGATGATTGGGTTTAGCTGGATACTAATGTTACCTGATGACAGTTATCCTATACACTTTTTAGAAAGAAATGCCTTCTGTATACCACTCTACATTTTATATTCATATTTTATCAATCATTACTATTTTGTCACTCATAACCTATTAAAATTCTCTCCTCTCCCACAGGAAATATGATTTTTAAACATAATAGATACTTGTACAGGCTTAATTGTAATTTTTGCACTTTCCCCTCCCACTTGAGTCAATGAAATCTTCAGTGGTTCTGTATCTTCCCTGAGCCATGAATTGTCAAGAGTGAGGTAAGATTGAACCCTTTTAGTGAATTGTGAGATGTGAAGGCTGATTGGAGAAGTTGAGCTGTGAATGAGAGTAGATAGGGTAGAAATGGCAATGAAAATCATAATTTGAATTTTTTGTTGTGCCACATTTACACAGTTGTGTCAAAATTGCATTAGCTCCTCACCTGAATAGAAGATCATGAGATACTAAAGTAAAAATCTGCATAGCTAGATTCTACAGGACCTCTTCTCCTTTTTATATTAAAACTGGGAACTCATATAAATAATTTACATTTTCTGCAATACCTTCTCAGTTTTTCCTGCAATTTAACAAAACCTACTATGAACCAATTACTTCTAAAAGTAATTTATGTTTTAAATTTAAAATTTATTATTTTTATATTTAAATTTATTAAAAGCTTAATTTTTTATAACATTGTAAAAGGATTGCATACTTTATTCTGGATACCTTGGAGTAATATTTTTCAATAAACACGTGAATGTAGAGGTCACTTCCAATATCAATAAGTAATTATAGTGAGCACAATTAACTAAAATGTGCTCCTACAAGAAACACCCTCAACAAAGTATACCTTTAGAGACAAAATCATCAGGAGATGAAAGGCTTCAGCACCTTAGTTGCTGTGTTCTTGCTTTGTAGACGGTGGGTCACAGTGAATGTCTGATTAAGAGCCCTGATATCTCAAAGTTTATTATCTTTGTCATCCATTTTTACCGTCTTTGTTCATTGCACTTGCAAGTATCCCTCCTAAGTCCTGATAAACTGCTTTAGTGAAAAGAAGTGTGCTAGGAGGAGCCTCAAGTAGTTTGTTTTTTATTTGCTGTAGTAATGAGCTGCATTGTTGACTTCTTCATTTGTAGTGAGGAAAAAACGTTCTAATATTTCTTACATTTTTCGATTGTAGTGTGGTGCTCAGGTCAGCTGTTCTAAATTATAAATAGAGCATTTGCCTTGTAAGTGATAGCTGGTTCTGATGTAACAAGTATGAATAAATGATTAATCTTCCCCCTTACTGCTATCAGCTTCTTAACATAGGAATAATTTGTGAGATGAATTTTGTGAGGATATTTTGAGTATGAAATGAATTTTGACACAAGAAGGTGCACACTGAAAGTGGAAACTTTGAAATTCCGACCCATACTATCCCGCCAAATGCTTAAATCTCTATTATATATCACAAGGTTTGAGAATTTTGTTTTTGACAGGGGCATATTAGAGAGCAACTTAGAATCTTAGATCCTTGAAATGTCCATATTCACTCCCAGTGTTAAATAAAGAAAGGATATAAAGCCAAAAGGTAACCAAAAATACATCAGTAAAACTTACATGCACTGTAACAATTGAAGAAGTGGTGATCTTTTCAGAGAAGCATCTTTTTTTCATTCCCACAACAGATTTACCCATAATCTTGAGATGGTACCACTTCATATGAAATTGAAGCAGCGCACAGCAAAACGTATCACAAATTTGAGGCATCTTGGCTCTAAGAGGAATTTTCCTTGTGGTAACGTTCCCTGCTGTGCAGAGGCCTGTCCAGCTTCAGCCGTCTTTAAGAAATGGTGAGACTTTGCAGTGACAGCATAGACACAGAAGGACCTTGAACTAGAAAATTTGTTAGTAAAAAGGTGTTTTCTTTCACCTGTGTTTAGTGCTATGGTTTATCCTTTCGTCTGCACTGCAGAAGTGATCATTAGCAATTATAAACCCATAAAATATGTACCTCTTCTTCAGGTGGTTGCATTTCTCAGTGTGACATCCAGCACTTCACTGCCACCAGGAGAGGAAATGTTTGGTTATTCCCATGCCCTTGGGATGCCTACGTACTGTAGAATTCTTAAAGTTTAACCTATTTTTTTCTCTATTTTGTCATGTTTATTTTCTTTTAGGGAAGTTGACACCAAAGAATTTTTTTTGAAAGGGTACCCAAGGCTTTTCTTACATTTTATATACATAAAAACGTGAAGAGAGATCAGGCAGAAGATTTAAACGCCACTGCTTGCATAGTCTAAAATTGGAAATCCCTACAAAGTAAGGCTAATTAAAGACTGTCTTCCCTAACTGACTATTCATACTCTGTCTTACTCCAAGAACACCAAATATGTGGGGGATTAGTGAGTGCCTGCATTATCAGATCTCTGGCATCAAGTAACCGAGCAAGATGTCCAAAGTTCTGTGATTCAGTGGAGTTGTTTATGTTTTTCCAGCTGGAGTAGGCATTCCTCAGCTCTAGAAAAGCAGGGAGGGAAGTACACCACGCCTCCAAATCCCATTTACTTTCTCCTTCCCCACAGGAGAGAATCACTTTGTTGAGAGACAAGGTGGTTAGAAGTTAATTGCAATTTAATTATACCCCCATGTCCACCTTTCCAAGTGAAAGAAAAGGTAGTTTTTCAGTTACTATCTTCATGCTTTCAAATATAGCCCAATGAGGCTTTCAAAAGAGGTCTGTAAAATTGGGCTGTGCTTTTTGCACACACAGACAAGTGGGTCCCTCAGTCTTGTTCTCGCAAATGTCACGGGGCAGCATGGTTTGTTTTGTGAAAAGATGTTGTGTCTCTGATGAAAACCGTAAGATTTCTGAGACTGCTGGGATGGATATTTTCATCGAGTAATTAATACAGTAATAATGAAAACATAGCTAGATTTATTTATTATTCCTAAGATGTTGAAATGTAGGATGAGATCTTCTTTCCTTCAGGTGTTATACAAACATGAAATAAATAGAAAGCCTCCCTCCAAAAGAACTTAACAACTTAAATAGTCTCTTAGGAAGCAAATTTTCAGATCAACCTCTGAAAACATAGCCTGTTCTGTGGCCATGGTCTGCACTAAAAATAGTATAGTTATCAGGCTGATAAAGACTGCCTTTTAGCAGATTTTTATTGTGCCATTAACTTGAAAATATCATTATTGTAATACGATTTTTATTATTACAATTAAAGATTGGCTTGATTTTACAGGGTTGGAAGTAACTGCTTTTTACAGAAATCTCTGTAGGGAAGGTCCAATATTTATCTGAATTCAAAAGCACATGTGTCTGTATAAGATTGCAGTTTACTCAACGTGCGTAGTACAGAGGTGGGGTGAAAATATGTGGAATAAAGCAAATATTAGAATCAACAATTTCTGGGCAAGATTGATGTGTAGCAGAAGACTGTGTTTCAGGAATCAAGTGCTGCTTTTTTGTTGTTTTCACTGTAGAATATTTTAAATTCTTGTGTGAAAGGCCTATGTAAATGCTTAGTATTGACTTGTTCCCATTTCTTCCACTAGCTCCTTGTTTAACCAGGGACTAATAATCACTTAACTTTTGTATGGCTGAGTTTACCCGTGATTGTATTCACTACAAGTATTTTGTCAGAGGTGTCTTTAAGTTCCATTTCTTTTTGTATCTGAAGATAAATGGGTTTATTTTAAAGACTGTCTAATCCTGAAGCAACACTAACATATGAAGTAAAAGACTACACAGTTTTTATAGAGTCTTCTATTAAAAATAATAAGCCTTGAATGTATTTTGCAGTCATATATTTTCTCCTTCTTATTTAAAGAAGGGGAAAGCTGTATGGTACTAGAATTTTAAAAAGACAAGAAGAGCTGATGGTAACAGAGTGATGCACGTATGACCAGTGCAAGGCTCTCAAGCTTGTGGACTACTCATTTTAACCTGCAAAACATAAAATTTAACCATGGACACCCTACAGGATAGTTTGGCACCACCTGAACAAAGTCCTGAGGAAATGTGACAAGAATAATACTTTGTACTTACACTCCATTCTCACTCGGATAGCTCCTAAAACTGCATTTTACACGTGGGGAAATCGAAATGCAGAAGAAAGTTGAGGTTCCAATGCAATGATGCTCTAAAGCACATCTTTATTATAAACGATCATATTATAAACAACTATCTTTAACTTCGGATTAAACGCATGTTATGCTGGTCTAGGGCTGAATTTCTTGTTTAAGCCATGCAGTGGGCAGTTCCAGCATCAAGACTACTGGAATCTGTTGATACTCTGCTCTTTTTCTAGATCATGGAGAACATCAACAGCAGAGATGAGAAAATGCTATCATTACTAAAGAACAAACCTCACTAGCAGACAGTTAGCACTTTTATAGAATATGGTGTTTTCTGTCCTTATTAGCATTAACCCCCCCTCAAGAGATACCGATAGCCATGGAAGAGAATGTATGATGAGAAAAATGTACTGAAGGGCATTCCAGGTGCAATTCAAGGCTTAATTTCTGCTATTATAAAGAAGATGTAAAATGTTTAGTGCAGTGTGCTTGTACAGCTAAGATATTTTATTGATATCAGGTTGCCTCAAAGTCCGGCTTTGGTCTTTGGAAGGGATCAAATGGTTTCTCTGGAGGTTTGGTTGTTTTTTAGTTGGTTTTTTTTTTTTTTTGACAGGATTAAAGAATGTAAAAGACTATTTGTGTTAAACAGATTAAGCTGTTAGTAAACATGTCCCCTTTAAATTAAGTGGTGGTGAAGACAAAGAAAGTGCTTTGTTGTTGTCAGATGGATTTGTCTTAAGTCAAATGGGCAAACAAGTTAAACATCAGTCCTCTTTAAATCCCTAATGGCTGTGCAGATTAAATCTCAAAAGGTCTGTAAAATGAGTAAAAAAAAATTAAATTGCTTTACTTCTTCCCTTCGTTTACTTTGGCTAAAGCATTTTTCTTCTTCCTTTTCTTTTTTTCTTCTCTTTTTTTCTTCTCATCCAGCTTTAGAGTACTTTGTTTTCAAACTGCATTAACATAGAGACAAATATTAACCAAGAATTTCACTTCTCTGCAGTCTTGTCACTTGTGATGAATACATCCTTGCTCGGTAAGTGCTGGTGACACATCATTGTGGCAGCTTCTGCCTCTCAACAGGAGGATAATTAATCTTGCCATCAACACTCCTAAACAGGGCTATCTAGTTCAAAGTTTTATTCCATGTAGCTTCTTTGTGTGGGGTGGGATTCCTTCATTCGAAATGGCTGCCTGTGGATCAGGGCCTCACTGTGATTCACTTTTCTTTAATGCTAGGGTTGTTGATCTGAACGGGAGAAACAAAATGAGCAGATGTTGTGCTGATCTGACCTGGCAATTTTATGCCTTAATAAAGTGGGTGGGTGCAATTCAGAAAAGATAAGGTGGCTTTGTAGGAGTATGGAAGTGAATTCAAGGTGTTGTGCTTTGGATTCTTCTTCCATCTGACTGACTACAGTGGGAATTTTTGAGGTTTCATTTCTGTCAGGAAGAGATCTGGGATGAACACATTGCTTATACATCTCAGCTATGAGTGTGAAAACATTGTCTATGGGCATCCAACAGCTGTCAGCATCAGTACTATCGGAAGGGGGACAGACTGCTAGCTAGCAAAGGTTTTAAGACTGAGTATTCACAACTTGCCCCCCTGTGAATATCATCATTCAAACAGCTCTGTGAAAATCAACGAACAGAGTATTTGCTCCATTTGGATTTTCGTTTCATTTATTAATGATAAAGAAACCCAACTTCATGCATATTAAAGGAGTGTTGATTGAAGGTCACAGAGGTGTTAACTGTGGTGTCCTGGCTAAGTTCCAGTTGGCTAATTACAATCTGCCTTCCTAAAACTCCCTTGTAGTTTCATTATTTAGATCATTAGCTCTTCATATTTTGTTCCAAACTCTTAGTAGTATGGTTTTATTTTTGTTGAAGAGCTTTCACTGTAGAGCATGCTGGTTCATTAGAAGGCAAATGGTAAAGCCAACTTTCTGTCTCTTTGAGTGCAATATCAATGACATAGATGTGGGATTTAAGTGCCAATGCATCTAGCTCCAGTAAAAAGGAACTGAGGCATGTTGTATAATGTCATGTCACACACTGTGACCATTATTTGGTGTACTAGAATCAGATGGCACACATATGGAAAGGTGTATCTTTTTGCTGTTTTCTTCCAGTTACCTAAACTCATCGTTTGACATGATGTTTCCTTTCACTCTTTCATTTCGGAATTCCATTCTGCTTACTCCTTCGTGCCTGATACTTTCTACCCTTCTGGCATGCATCTTTTTTTAATAAAGATTTGTTCACCCAAGTAGGTCAGGTGGGCAATCTCTTTTTGTTGCTTGTCTCATACCAGTTGCATTTTCCAAAGGCAAGTGTGCTGTCTGTGGCCTTTCTAAAGGGATTATGCTGGGAAACACACAGGAATATATTTTTTGTTTGGTGATGCAGAACAAGATTGCCCTTAACTCCAAACCTTTGTTTGTTCCGGCCTCCCAAAGCTCTCTGTAGGAGAAAGATGGGTTCTGTACTCAGTTCTGAACTCAATCAATCGTGTTGCAGCTTGCAGATCTGGTCTATAAAGTTGGATGGCAGTCGGTACCTGCAGTATTGTTTACACACTTAACAGGAGTCACATATCATTGGTGTTGCCTAGTAGTAGCAGAATGAGATTAAATTTGGCTGAAGTTTGTACTGACTTTATCTTATACTCCACTCATGATCATTAGTTGCTGAAGGTCCACTGTGGACACTGATGGAGGAGAAACTTTGAAGCAGCTATCTAGAAGCGGGTTCAAATGCAGTTGAAACAATCAGCTCTAGAGACTAGGTCAATGCTTTTAACTGGAAAAAGAAAGGAAAATAAATTATTCAAGATGTTTTCTTTGTACAAAACACTGATTTTTTTTGTAAGTATATGTTTTTCAATATACTGTTTTTATTGAACGATTGAATGTAATTAGAAACCAAAGGTAAATGCTGTCTCAGTGAGTCAAGAAAGCCACGGAGGGGCTGAGTGGTGTCTGTAGCTTTCTGAGCACTGTCAGTTCCCCATGAAGCCTGTCTAAGGATGATTAGCTCTTTACTCACGCTTACTTCAGATTGTTTCTAACTAATGATGATTTACCATTTTGCTAATGCTAAGCAGCGTTTGTTTGACAGAGTGCAACGTGTGGGCTTAGAGAAAAGCAGGTAAAGATTCACCACAAAGGGCCTGTCAAAATACTTCTAAAATATACTGTCATAGTGTTAAACAATTTATTAATAAGTCTATCAATACCCAAGGATTTTTTTTTGTGCATTGGTCTTGAAGTTCTTTTAAAAACATCAATGTTTAAGATGCTATCCACACAGGCTTAATGCCAGGGAAAGCAATCCCATTAAATTGGACCTCATAAATATTTCATGAGGTCCAATTTAAAATTAATCTTGGCATGAAATCAAACCAGGCAGTATATTTGCTACTGTATTAAAAAGAAGCAGCAGATGAGGTATTTTTTCACAATAGTAATCTGACTGGATTTTTGCACAATCCTGACAATATTTTTAATAATACAGCTGTTAGTTTTGGCAGGAAGAAATGCATTTCTTTCATCAACCGTTCATGCAAGAATCATACTGTAAGTAGCATATTTTAAATGTCATCATTCTAGAAGATTTTTTTTTTCTTCCTGGTGATGAAATCTCTGTTTTCTGAAAGAAAATTCACCTTGTTACTTGAAAGGAAATAAATAGATCTGTAACTTAACAGTAAGAGTATAGGTTTCTTTGAGAAAGGACTATGAAGCAGCTAATTTTCAAAAGGGATTTGGACAGGTAGGAGGTTTTAAATGTGATTTGAGTTCGAAGTACCTAGGTCAATCAGTATATAAAGTTTAGATTTTTAAGTAATTCAGATAAGGTTGTGAGCTTTAGCTCTGGTCACAACATTAGTAGACAATTGGAGAAGCTGTGCTTTGACAGCAGTTGAGACTCAGTAAAAATATATTGCTAGGCATCATTGAAATCTTCTAGAAAAGCCTTTATATTTTTCAGAGACAATCTGTCCTGATTTAATGCCTCTTTGAGTCAATCAGGGTTTTAATCGCTGGATACAGAGTCAGAATGCAAAGACATAGGCAGAGAAAGGGCATCTCATTTGCTTTGCTCATTTAGGAGATCAGATGGTTCTGGGGACTGCCTGATGGGAAAAGAACTCAGGCTAGAGAAAAGTCACTACAAAAAAGAAAGTTTTCTGCTTTTGGCAATAAACATCAGATAAGGTCTCCAAATAATTGCTCAAGTTTGACAAGAATATTAGGAGACTCTATTCTGTCTTTCCTATATTGCTTGCTTTCCTAAACTGTGACCAAATTCCAGTCTCAAGAATTTCCCTTATGTATTTAGAAAACACTTCAAACTGTGTGTGTGAGCAGGGAATAAATAATAAATACAAGGATAATGTAAGATCTTGAGTAACAATTTGTGTTGTATGGCTTTAAAACTGGTTTGAGGATGAAGAGGAAAGCCTTTTATGTTGGAATAATTTCTGGGAGACATTGGTAAGGAACAAGATTACAGGGTGTTTAGAGATGTGCGTTTCAATAAGGAGCAATCACCATTCATATGCATACGTTTCATTTAAATGCATTATATACACTAGCAGATTGGGAGGCAATCCTGAGACACTGAACATAATTTATTTGGATTTGAGGAAAGCCTTCGCTTTTGTGCCTTACAATGGGTTTGATTTACTAAGTCAGGAAGCAAATTCAAATGGACTTGCATTTAGCTGAGGAAAGGGGAAGAGCAATAATATGAACGTGGAAATGGACAAAGGTGACATTTAGGAAATGGCACAGGATTCAGCTCATCTGACTTGCTGCCTAAGATTCTTGTTTAATTGTAACAGAGTGAAATGGGAGGCTATTTCAGACTTTTGCCTCCTGTCTTAGAGAAGAATTGCATCTTCTTGTGAAGGTGCTTCTCTACCCCATTTACTATAGTTTGAGCCTAGAAACCTAGCTTGGATTAAATGTCTTGACTGAAATTAGAAGAGGTGAATCCCAAATTTGTTATTTCCTACGTATGTTAATTATCTCTGTTCTTGATTGCAACCGGTGACAGACCTAAGGGTTCATTTAATTTGTCTGGACTCTTCTCTAGTGGGTTTTGGACTGGGCCTTCTAGCCTTATTGATGAAAGGGAGGAAATTAAATGTTTCCTGTCAAGGAAAGGTGACCTTGATCAAACACTGCATACTCTGGCAATACTCGATGGGTTATGCAAGGGAAGGAGCAAACAGTTTTGGTGGCCAGCAGGAATTCATTGAGGATGAATCACTTCCAAGCTGATAGTGAGAGCTAATCACGGCTCAGCAGTGAGGTATGTCAAATGTTTTAGTTACAAGTAATAGTCTTCAAGATCTGCTTTTAGAAGAGTCTGTGAGACATGAATAAAAGAAACCAGCAGGGCTTGATGCTTCCAAAGAGGGGCTTTTCAGCTTGGGAGAACTCCCATCTTTCAGTGCAGACTTTTGAGAAGTAGGAGGTTCATCAGTTCAAGGAATCCTAGCCATAAAATTTTTATTATTTAGCAAAATTTGGACAAAAATTATGTCTTGTTTAGCTTTCAATTTACTTTTAGGAGTTGCAGAATCACAGAATGATTGAGGTTGGACGGCACCTCCGGAGTTTGTCTAGTCCAACCCCTCCTGCTTAAAGCAGGGTCCGCTAGACCTAGAAGTTGGGATAGTCTCCTTATAATCTCAATAATAGAGTTAAACATTGGAATAATCTCCACAGGGAAGTGGTAGATTCCTCTACACTGGACACTGTTAAGGATCAGCTTGACAGGGTGCTGGCCTGTCTCTTTTAGACTAAATATCACCTAAAACAGTTGGACTAGATGATCCTTGAGGTCCCTTCCATCCTGGCATTCCATGTTTCTATGATTATAGAGCAAGTTAGTCTGTGCTAAGTCCAGTCAGGTTTTGAATATATTGAAGGATGGAGACTCCACAGGCTCTCTGGGCAGCTTGTTCCAGTGTTCAGTCATCCTTACAATATAAAATTTTTTTCTTATGTTTAAATGGAATTCCTCGTATTTCAGTTTGTGTCTCTTGTCCTTTCCCTGGATACTGCTGAGAAGAGACTGGCTCTGCCTTGAGAATACCATCTCGTCAAATACTTACACATATAAGGTCCCCCCGAGCCACCTCTTCTTCAGGCTTAACAATCTCAGTTCTCCCTGGCGTATGCCACTCATGATTAGCCTCCAGCTGAACGTCATGCCAGTGGTCAGAACTGTTTGAGCCCAGCAGTTCAGCAAGTTTTCAGCTCATCTCGCAGTTCACTTACCTAGCCCGTACTTCAGCAGTTTCTCTATGAGGTTACAGTGGGAGACACCACTGAAAGCCATACTGGAATCAGCGTGAACATCATTCACTGCTTTCCTTTGCTATTGTCCTTTCATCCACCAAGCCAGTCATCTCATGTTCGAAAGCTATCAGGTTGGCCAGGCATTTCTTCTTCGTAAATGCATGTTGGCTAATCCTAATCACTTTCTTGACCTTGTGGAAATTATTTCCAGGATTATTTGCTCTAAAGCATTCCCTGGAGTTGAGGTAAGGCTTCAAATGATTCAAAAAAACCCCCAACCAATAATTATTCTGAATAATTAGATTTTGACTTAAAATTCAACTTCCATAGGTTAATATTGCTAAATCCAAATAAAAGATGAAATGAAATGAAATGAAATGAAATGAAATGAAATGAAATGAAATGAAATGAAATGAAATAGTTTGGAAGGAATATTAAAGGGCAAGGGAGGAAATATGAAAGCTGAAATGCCAGTAAGAGAGGTCAAAAACTCAGGTTTTGAGATGCTTCTGACAAGATCTTTGGTTTCCTTGGACTTCAGGTTGTCTAGGACTTAAACAGCAGGCAACTACAAATGCCATCTGCAGGAAAAGGGAACTTGTGATACTGGATCTGCTTCCTCACAATATTGTTAATCCATTAATCTTGATGAAGACAGTTGTTTTGGAAATAGTCTCATTCTGAGGGAAAAGCCATTATTATACGTCAATTCCTTAGAAAAAATGACACAAATGGAAGTTTCTTGGAACGGAAGGTCATTTTATCATATATACATCTGTATATGCTGGAATACATGCAAGGCAACGGTATTCCTATTGTTGTGAAACTTGTCATTGCTTTTTGCATTATTCCCTGCCCAGTCTAGGTGCTGATCACAATACCTTTCTCTAGATACCAGATTTAAATACCCAGATACAGATCGTTTGTCTGCAGATAATCGGTTGTTTTCATATTTTTTTTTCTGCTCCTTTCTTGCTTACAACCTCTCAACAGAAAATGGCCTTGTTTTCTTCTTGGCGTAGGATGTAAATTTTGGACTAAAGGAGTTATACTAAAAAATGGAGAGCTTGCAATGATTAAGAGTGCAAGCACATGTTTTATCATAGAAAGGATATATTGTATGGTGGTAAGAATATAACCTAGCTGAATATATAAGAAGGAAGAGAAAGAAACGAAATAAAACATCATAGTATAAATTAGAGTTAAGAGACAAATCTACTGCAATTAGGAAGCTTACCCACTCAAAATGGCAAAGTGGGTGGAAAGGCTGGAGTCTGCTAGTTAACAGGATGACTGTGATTAACCAAAGTGACTACAGAAAAGGCAAACATAAAGTTTCAGGCACAGTGTTTCCAGTGGTGTTAGAGTATTAATGTCATCATAAAAAAGCATTGTTAAAGCCTAGCATTGTTTGTCCTAGCGAACACCGTGCTGTAGGTGTACATGGCTTCTCTCTGCAAACCTATCAAGGGAGGAAAAACTTTAGTACTATTGAAGATAGGAGATAATATTGGCATTAAAACAAATGGGTTTAATCATCCATGAGTAACGCTGGCAATATGAACAACATTTGTAAGTATCAGAAAGAGCAGTTACAGTTCTAGAGCCACCTCCCATTACAAACTACAGGGAGATAAAAATTTAAATAGCTTAAAGATGGAGTGTTCATAAAAAATGTACCGCAGTAGCATATGACAGTTCACACTATGTCCCAAGATCTTTCTTCTAGTAAACATATTGCTAAATCACAGGAGATGGGATTCATTTGTCCAGCCTTAGTATCTACTGCCTCTTGTGATACCTTAGGATATCATGGCTGGCCTTCAGCTGCCACTCCTGAAAGGTGTAGGTCTCTCAAATCCTGCGTCACAGCTGATGGGTATTAGGTGGATGTTTCAGAGTCTCTGTGGTATCTCAAATGGCATTAGATGCTTTTGTCTGGGCTGCTGAATCAAGTCCTGAAAGTCAATAGAGGATAAGATAGGAAAGTTAAACTCAGTTTTGCTTATCTCTGGTTTGTAATGGTAGTGAGGTGTCAGCACATTATGCTGATAATAGTGTACTCTTGCATCAGCTTTGATATGTGTTCAAGGGGTTTTTTATGAACTCATTAGAAGAGCAGGAATTAAAACTATATGAAGCATAGTTTGTGAGTTATGTAAAGAAATATTTATTGCTGCTGAATACTAAACTATGTTATAAAGGACAATACAGGAGCAGCCAACAGAAAATTATATACAACACAAACATTTTTCACTCTCAGGAGTCCATGCTGTGCCTTTGCCTTCTGCAGCTCTTTCTTCGGTAACCAATGTTCTGTTAACATTTTAAATTTATGGGTAAACAGTGATGTCTCCAGTCTTACTTAAATGTATCAGCTTCCTGATACGCCATTATATGTCTTTTGTAATAGCCTTACAGTATAAGCCCATTTTAGATCTTCAGTAACAACGAATGTTTCTCTTTAATTAATAAAATACAGGATTACTCCAAAGCCTACTGGAATGAATGAAATGAGTTGAATGTCATATTGACTCAGTAAGATTTAGAACAAACTATGCTTATGGAAGTAAAAGTAATTAATTTTTATTGACTGCAATATAAATGGAGAAAATTGTCCTAGAAGTCATAGAGGTGCTCTTAGAAGTAGGACTGGCTGATATTTAGTGAAATTCTGGAGTTGATATTAGATAAATTTGGCACTCTATGAAAGAAGATGAGCATTCCATTCAAGTTGTCATGCTGCCTTTTCAAAAGCAGACTTTTATCTTTTGCCTTCAGAAGGAAAGCATGTGATATTTTCAACCAGGTGTTTTGGACCATATGCCAATATTATTAATATCAACAGGTTAATGGAATTATTAGAAGATTATCCACAGTGCATAAGGACCTACACAACATTTGCAATCTCATATGTTAATGAGCTTTGGTTTGCTACTGTTTCTTCATTGTATGGGGTAAGATTTATACTGGACTACCTGCACACAAAGTTGAAAGCATTATCTTTGGCTATATATTTTATAGGGGAATTTTTTGGATAGGAGGAACTTGCTTGATACTAGATAAGATTTTCCATGGAAATTATGGAGCTGCTACTCAGGTATCCCAGTTGTAAGCTCCCCCTGGAAAAGGGAAAAACATTTGACTAAGTGAAGTGGTGATGTTTACTTATGATATTTCAAGAATGTGTATGAGATACAGGTGATACACATTCTTGATTTAAATAAATTAATAAATAAAAGGTTTCTTCTGCAAAATACACAATTCAATTCAGGTTGAGTAAATACAAAATGCTAAAGCATAACAGTGAGAAAAGCCAATTTGGTCCCATATTTTACAGATAAACGAAATCTATAATGTGATTACATTTAGACTTAGTAGAAGACAAACCATTACCTGCATAGGCAGGCTTATGTTACAGCAGAGTAGCTATTTCTTACCCTAATTTTATGGGTTTTATGTAGTAGAGATTAATGAGTATTCCCAAGTGGAGTGAAATGTCTTTTGAACTCTCCCTGGAATCTCAAAATTGAAATTACATTGTTCTTCTTGTGTAAATGGGTATAGACAGGTAATACAAGGCAAGGTGAATTGTATCAAGGAGGCATTTTTATTAATTTGGCATGCTTACAAAATGCTTTTAGTCTGGATGGCAATCAAAGCTCTGAGATTTGAACTAACGTCAAACCCTTAGGACAACTTCTTGGTATACCACATAGCATGATGTTTGCAGAAAGCCAAAGAAATCTAGCAAGTATCATGTGTTCAATGAATTTGGCACACCTAAAGTATTCTTTTTGTTCCCCAAGAGTAAATTGTGGGGAAAAATTAGGCATTCATTTTTATGAAGATGAGTTGGTGAAATTCTCAGTTCTGATAAATATTATATATGGAAGTAAATTTTAAATGTATGTTTTCTTTTTTTTTAAATCTTGCAGAGAATGTGAGGGACTTTGTACCTGTACTTAGAAGTAGGATTGGTTCTTAGATATGTTTTTATTCCAAAGATGAAGATTTCTTGAAATAGGAGTTTGTGATTTACCCTGTTTAATACTACACCAGTCATAGATACTTTCTCAAAGATCGATAGTATGTTATGGGTAAGAAAAGAGATACCTGTGACTTTACACACTCATGCTAACCCTAATGGTTTGTATTTCTAGTAATGGTGAGGAAGCAGAGGGGGAGAATTTGGTAAATAATTGAGTTTGTTCCAAACAAATTGGGTGGCACAAAGTAAGGAATATACATGAAAGATGGTGAAGTGGATGGATTTGCCAGAGCTGAAGAGTGTAGGAGGAGATGAAAGAAAGCTTTGAAAGAAAGAAGAAACATGGAGCGGGGAAATTTGAGTAGACACACTGAGAGGAGCTGTAGGGAGCTGAGTTTTAAGTGCAACTAAGGTGGAAAGGTTGAGAATGAGAATGTGTTATGGAAAATGGGAAATTAAGTTGTGTCTTACCAGTGAAGATGACAACACAGGACACAGCTCGAAATGAAGAAAGTGGAAAAGCTTTAGGGTCTGCATATGAGGGCTCCACAAAGGAAAATGTTGGTGATTTCAGCAGTAAAAAAAGGACGGTGTTATAAAACAAGTAATAAGGAAAAGAAATACAATATTATTCATATTGGATCACATTCTCTTTGAGTTAAATGGGCTTTACTAAACAGAGTTTACCTACTAAGGTGTGCTGCAAAGTGGATTAAATGATAATGTAAAAATATAGATATCTGAGGTATAACAGGATCTGTAGGAGGTGGAGCGACACACCTTTAGGGTATGGGAGAAGAGGTCACCTAACAGGCTGAAAGAGGTAATTAGCCTGGAGGATATTTGCTGAGAGAAAATCAAATGAAGAATTTCAGAATGCAAACTGAGGAACATCACTGTTTTTTATGTCATTTATAATAGACATTAATTGTACCAAGCATTTCTTATTATGCCGGTAGACTACAGATACAAGGGCAGAAAGACTGGTGTTTAGAACAGCTGAAATTGCCTCTCAAGAAAAATGAGTGACAATCTGCACTTTGAATTTTATTTTTAAAAATTGATTAAATCAATTAAATCAGAAACAAGTTGAACCCTGATCTCAATTTATCAACACTCTAGAATTTTAGAAAAAATCTTTGATTTTGCCTCACCTCTACTTTGATGAATCAACTTGCATTTTGAGAAGCCTCATACCTAGACATACAGGGCTAAATTTTTGTTTTGTTTTACAAAGTGTGTTTGTTTGTGGTATATATGTTCAAATAGACTTTATATTTAATCTAAACCACAACATTTCAGGAAAATATCTAGCACAAAGTCCATAGGTTTTTTTCTTCTCTGCATTTTAAAAACAGGAAATCACTGACTATGATTTCTTGTGGAAAGAACGTATACATTTCTTAAAAGTAGCTAGAGAATAAAGATACTTAAAAGAAGTGTGGATATTCAGTATCTTTGGGGTCTTCAATAAGTTTGTAGCCTCTTGCACAGGTTTCATTCACAGGGAGAAATCTGGTGACTTTGAGGACTTCACCATGTTACCTTGCTTGTATAATTACATTGACTTAAATCAACTGATTTACTCCACTCTGAAACTAAATAAGCCTTAGTCAGCCTTATCGCACATACTTATCAGCACAATTTTGTTTTAAAATGTTATTGGCTGTAGCAATTACCGTCTTAATAATTTATGATATTATAACATAAACTCTTTTTTTTTGCCTGGAGCTCTATAATTTATTTATATGCGTTTTTATTTACATAACATTTATTGCTTATGAAAGGCAGTCCAGTGGTAATGCTGAGGAGCAACAACACAGAATGTATGCAGAGAAGAGTGGTTTGAAGTTATGTACCATCTTCTTTGAGATCTTGCAAAGCTGGTAGTTCAAGTAGTATCCAGAAACTATTCATTCCTTTCTTCTAACTTATTCTATTCCCATTTCAACAAAGTCCTACCTAAATGGCATGTTTTCAGCATGCTTTCTGTGTGCATATTTGGCATTTGGATTTCTGTTGATACCACTGGGACTATATGGCTCAATTTCTGTCCATTCATTCAGAAATAGATATTCAAGAAAATGGGGCCATGTAGGAATATGTTTGGTATTGGTGAACAGATCCGCTTTCTAAAAGTTCTGTTTTCTGCTTTATAAAAATTCCAGGGCTGAGTAATATGGAGCAGAAAATCTTGACAATAGTACCAATCAGTAATCATTGTTTAACGTCTCCGCTCCCGATTTGTTTGTTTATTTATGAGGAAAAGTGCACCTTCTTGCTTAATTTTCTAAGATCCTCAGGATACTGTCTAGGTTCCATAAGCTATCAGTGCTTCATGAAATTTACCTTCTATTAGCCAACTAGACCAACACAAAATACTAAAGAAGCAAAACAAAGATGCCGATCTTGCTTTGAAGTTAACTGCTATAAATGTGAAAGTTAGTAATGGAATTTATTAAAATCATAGAATCAAAGAATAGTTTGGGTTGGAAGGGACCCTAAAGACCAACCAGTTCCAACCCCCCTGCCACGGGCAGGGACACCTCCCACTGGATCAGGTTGCTCAAAACCCCATCCAACCTGGCCTTGAACACCTCCAGGGTTGGGGCATCCATGACTTCTCTGGGCAACCTGTGCCATTGTCTTTTCTTCCTAATATCTAATCTAGATCTCTTCTCTTTCAGCTTAAAAAATCGCTCCCAGAAACCTGATTTCTGCAAACTTGCATTAAAAGGCTAGCTACATGCAATGTAAAATTCATACGAGTCTGGTCCCAGTTTCCAATGCGTATGTGCAGCCCCAGGGAAATCAGCAGAAACACTAAAATGGGCAGTAGTTCTTAGGTTGAGCCTCTGTTTGTAATGAGAGTAGTAGGTGGATCTCACTACAAACAAATCATGTCGGTGCACAGGATTGTGGCTTCTATGGACACATCATCATCATGAAAATCTTACGGTCACACTGTATCTTAAATTCCAATGGAATATCAAGAGTTCTCAAAATGTGATCAATAAGAGAGACTTAAAATATGACATATTGAAATACAACATAGTGTCTTGCTTTTAAAAATGAATGGGATCAATACATTTTGTTTAGATGCCCACAATCATGGAACTGATTAATCTTTAATTCTGAAAGGTCAGTGAAAGTGCCTGAACCATTTAATATAGTAATACATTAAGACAATCACTATAAACGCGGTGAACCCTATGCCCTGGAGATGCCAGGAAGGAACGTGTTTTTCATTGGTAATTCCTGTTGTTCTGGATGCAGTGCTTCTTCTGCAGGTTATACATCCAGCATGAGATATTAATGTCACTGGATTTTTTTTTTTGGTATTGCTGATTACATGGTATTCAAGTGTAATTTTGCTTTGGTTCAGCAAAGTGTCGTGCTCATGGTCTCATACGTGACTTGCAAATGAAGAACTAAACAATAATTGAAGATCAGAGTGAAAGTGTTGGCATCATGTTTTGGCATTATATCTTTAGGTGGTTCCTTGCTTAGACCGTGGCGTTTGCGTAGGAGGGTTCTGCTTAAAAGTTGATATTGCAAAATACATTATGCTTGACAAGCAGACTGCTTCAGAGGCAGTTTAACCTCCTCCCTACCAATCAATGGAAGAGTTGTTCATTATTTAGCACTAAACTGGTGTGGGGGTTTTTGTTTTTTTCTTTTTTTTTTTTTTTCCCAGTCAGTGTGATCACAGCTGTTGGGAGACCCTAGGCAAACTCTCTCAGCATCTACTGAAAAGTTATAACTATTTGAGATGGACTTCTATGTCAGGCAGAGTGGTGCATTATAGAATATTTTACTCATGCTACTCAGAGAAGGAGATAGTTCCACTTCACAAACAAACTCACCTCAGCTGTAAATGTTTATGGAACACTTCCTTTCTGAAGTATTATTACCTTATCACTCTCTATAACTACCTGAAAGAAGGTTGTAGTGGGATGTTGGTGTCTTGTCCAAAGTGACAAGTGATAGGACAAGAGGAAATGGCCTCAAGTTTCATCAGGGGAACTTTAGATTGGATATTAGGAAAAATTTCTTTACTGAAAGTGCGGTGAAGCATTGGAATGGGCTGCCCAGAGAAATGGTTGTGTCTCCATCCCTGGGAGTGTTCAAAAGACATGTAAATATGGCACTTTAGGACATGGTTCAGTAGCATGGTGATGTTGGGCTGATAGTTGGGTGTGAAAATCTTAAAGGTCTTTTACAACCTTAATGGCTGTGATTTTATGATTCTGTGATTACATATTCAATTATAGGTGGTACAAGATGATTTCTACCACTCTGAAGCAAAGCTGATTAAAACCAGCCATCTAATGTTGGTAATAAAAACTAAATAAAAAGTGATGTCCCTGCAAAGTATGTCTCTAATGTAACCTTAATAATCCTTCTGCTGCCTTCTGAATAGTATACCTATTTTGAAAAATGCTATTTTGGGTGAGTCAGAGCAATTTGTTTTCCTAGAGAAACTATAAAAAAAAGAATCATGATTCATTGTAATTACACAGCCATATCTTATACACTTTACCTTACCCATGCCAAGATTTGAGAGCTTATTTGCTAATTGCAGACGAATATGCCATTTAATTAATTAGGTGCTACACGCCCTCAATTGTATGTATCTATCACAATGATTTAATTTATAATGATACATTTGTCTGGATAATTTATTGTCCATGGAGGGAGGTAAATCATGCTGTTTATTTAAGGCACCTAATTTACGTGTGATTTAGGACACCAGAAGTTAGGAACTTCAGTTTCCCATGTTAGGAGAGAGTAGCTCCAGAGGGTGATTCAAATATTTACAGCTTATGAGGAGTGGTTCTTGCTTTCTGAAATTTGATTGCCATTTTGTACACTCTTTGGAAAATG
Source organism: Neomorphus geoffroyi (assembly GCA_033558235.1). Classification (NCBI taxonomy): domain Eukaryota; kingdom Metazoa; phylum Chordata; class Aves; order Cuculiformes; family Neomorphidae; genus Neomorphus; species Neomorphus geoffroyi. The sequence goes on from JAUMJM010000004.1 coordinate 37,373,899, forward strand.
TATAGTTAGTTTGTTTTCTCTCCTCTACCATTATCTGCACATCATAGAAAACCATGAACCATGTGTGCTTTACAAAAGACCATAACAGGAGCATGTGTGTCTATGGCTAGGTGTAAGCTGAAATGTGTGATAGAAGACATTGCAAAGGTAAAGTGATGCACCTAGTGTTACCATTCTTATTACAAGCCTTTTAAAAGTTAGCAATTTATCAAGAAAGCAGACAAGTTCTTAACTCTTTTTTTTGGATGAAATATCTATGATAGTATAGATTTTTAAATTATTTTTTTGCTGAGGTTAGGAGGGGAATCTCACAAAATATTCCCCCAAATAAAACTAAAACCAGACAAACAGTAGCTACACATAAAGGAAAAGTATTGGAATACATTCTGTCACTAATGATTTAAAGTTTACTAAGAATACTTACAGTGTAGTTGTCAGAATATATTTGCTGTCCAGTGACATAAAAATAAGTAAAAAATCATGTTAATACATTTGAGAGATCTTAGTATTGTTAAAGAATTGATTTACTAAATACATAATTTGATCGTTTTAATTAATAATATGCTGTAGTGTGGAGTTCTGTCACTGTGACCCTAAGGTCAAGACCTGTAGTTTATGGACTATTAATTAGCCATTAAGTCATTTGCTCATCTGACCTGCAAATGTATCAGATTGATGGATAGCAGAGACCTTTATGCTCCTAACAGGCATTCTATTTAACTTTCAAAATTTTCAAGTAAAGTTTGATCACTGAGTAAAATGAAGTGAGAAGAGAGCTTAACATTTTTTTAAGGCTATTTCATCACCTTTCCCTTGAAAGCAGATATTAACTTGAAGAATACCATTGCTGTCTTCACTGTTCTCCCAGGACTACTACTGAACAGTGCAGCAAGTACCTTAATTTCTTTTCTTTTAAAAAAGGAAATCAAAGTGATTTTTACAGATCTTTTGAATGTGTAATATCAAGCATAAATTTTAATTGCACTTCATTTACTAAGTGGTGCATTACCTCATCCTTTGGTTTTAACAATGGATTTTCTATAAATCTTCATATGGTTAAACATGATAAACTGCTCAACATATCATGGAACATGGCAGTGCTTATTAGCACTTGAGAAGTTATTGATTGCTTATCTTGATTAATCTTTTATGGGTCTCTGTAGTATTAATTCCACAGAAAAGACTTTGGAAGTTCTGTAGCATTAGTCTCCTCATTCATACATTCACCTTCAATTACATGGATTTCTCTGACTGCTCTTGCTAGATTAATTATAACCTTTTTGTCATCAGATCTTGCTTTCAGTTTATCAAGAATTAGAATTTTAATGAAAAATACATATTTAAAAGAATCTAAGAAAGAGTGGCATTAATGAGACGAGATGTTTCCTGCAATTTGGTAGAAGGAAGGAATTCTTCGGTTTCTGGCATAAGTATGAGAAGTGAGTATCAATTTTAGGGGCACAGTTAATGATGTATGGATTTTGCCAGACATTCAGCTACTTCATTTCAGATACAACCTGGGAAGTTTCCTCTCATATTTTAAGTTAATGACAAAGCTTTTCTATAATAGGCAGTATCTGCTTTATCATAAAGAAGAGTAAGACTGCAGCTTGCTCATCAGGTTTGCCTGAGTGAAGGCAGGCAAATACACAAGACTTGCTTGATAAATGCTGAGCGTGTCCTTGAGGATAGATTTCTCATGTGCCAGAGAAATACCTGTTCTACTCAGCTATAAGCTGTTTTGGAATCTCTTGCCTTTTATTTTTTAAATGGAAATCTTAATACGTTTGTATCTTCTTTCTGTTGCAGAGTGGAAATAAATTTCATGATTCAAAATTTCATCATGTCTTTGTTTTCAGAGGGTCCTAAAGTCAAAGAGCACAACATACACAGAAGTCGCTTGGGGGCATAAGGGCTTGCTAAGCAGAGGTCACTAACAAAAATATTCTGACCACAGATTTAAGATATTGATTCAAGCCACAAGATCTGAGAAATTAATACCATTTGCTACCTTTTGTACAAAGGCATTAAAGAAATCTACATCTAGGCTATGTGCATATTGAACCCTTTAGTGGATTGTACAGTTATGGAGTCCTCATCTGATGCAATGAAACACCAACAGTAGGATGTGGAAGTTTCAAGTGAATTACAGTGGGGTTGATCTTGCTCCAGCTGGGAAGAATGGAAAAACTGTCACTGTCTGGAATGGACAGGGGTCAAACTGGTGTGGCTGCTGCAGCACTTTTGATGATCTCACTTTCTTACTGATCTAAACCATTGGCAAGAAGAGCAGAGCTCTGAAGTAAATAAACAAAATCCCCATAGCAATAAAAGACTAGCTTTCTTCTGATATTAACATCACAGTGGAGGAGTAATGAGTATGCATGGACATCTGTAAAGGAATTTCTCATGTCTGCATTGTATTCCTAGGAATACTTTCTATTATGTGTCAGTTCTGAAACCTGTTGAAAGTTAACTACTGAATATTAACAAAATTATTACATAGACAGACCAAGTCATTCCTTCCACATACACTGAACAAAAAAAAAGGGCCTACCATGGCTTCTTGGCCATGGAATTTTTATCAATCACATAGTGAGGATAATGATTTCACCACACAAATCCCTCAGATTTCATGTAGTGTCAGAAAGGGCTTAAATGCAGATATTTTATGGTATGGGGATGTATAAGCTGCACAGATAGATAGCAACCTGCTATGAAATTCTCTGTAAGTTGACATAAAATAGGATTTATACTTGGGCTGTAAACTAAATGGATACATCAACCAAAAGGTCCCTATAGGGAAAAAGAATTGGGCCATGACTTTAGTGTAGCCTGAGGGTCACGACAACAGCTGCAGAGCAATTGTTCTTTGCGTCATGGAAAATGTTCATCTTCTCTTGTTTCCACGTGGGTCTCTACAGAGGGAGAAATATTTTATTCTCTAGTAGTATTTGGGAGGTTATTCCAGTTGTTTTCAAAAGGTAAGCACACGATGTTTGTTATTAAGCTATAGTGTCAATTAAAAAGAAATCAATCTGAAATAATCACCAAGTTTGTTTAACCTATTTTGAAAAAGTAGATCAGAGAAATATCTTTCAGATGCAAGATGGTCCTGTTACGTGTCTAAATTCATCTCAGCATCAAGGTTACGTGAGAAGGATTGCATTTTTCAAGTTGCCTTTTGAACTTTCTAAACAAGCTTAATAAATAGACGACTAAAATGAAGAGCTGCAAATATGAGCAACTGTGGGATTTGCACAGGGAAAAGTTTAATTTAATATTTGGTGAGTTGGTTTAGACTGTAAACTAAGCTAGACTTTATTTCTATAATGTCTGCAGGTAACAGCCTTCAGCTCCTACTTTGACTGATATGAAATAGTTCAGATGTAGCACCGGTGTGCTTCTTGAAGATGCTACCCTTGTGCTGAACAAGACTTGTACGCTCTCACAGCCCTTTAACAATTGCATACTCAGAACATCTGCACCATGCAAGAGCTATTCTCTACCTTATGGTGCAGAGTGCCTTTAAAATCAGTTGGGGAAGTTACTTGAAACACTTGCAATTTTTGCTGTTTGAGGGCCTTTGCAGGTAAATGGTTTTACTATGCTGCATTGTGCTTGTTACTTTAATGAAAGACTCTTACTTGAACAACAATTTTTGTAGGAAAGATTTTTTTTCTCAAAATCATGCTACACAACATCAGAAATGAAATTGTTAAAAATTAATTTTCACTTACAATCTCTTCACTTAAAAGGTAACCCATAATTCTCATAATACTCACTTGAACTTAATGTTTTCCTGTCTTCTAATGGACAGTAATTGAGAGGGATCCATCATCTAAATTATACTCTAGTGCAGAGAATCACTTTAGAAAAATGGTGCTATAAACTGGAATCTTTATGGTAAAAATCAATCCCTGGAAGCTGGCTAATTTTAAGGAAAGATATTGTCTATCTGCTACACATATATGTGGCTTTATTAGGTTTGTACATATGAAGTTTAAGTCCATCATTTTTCTAGTATAAGGTAAAATGATAGCCCACATACTACATTTTTTTTTGTTTCCATGTATTTCCATGGAATACTGTGTCTTCTTCACTGATGTATCTAGGTACAGTTTGCAAGATATTAAGTACATCACAGAATCACAGATTTCCAGAATCTTTTAGGTTGGAAAAGATCTTCAAGATCATCAAGGACAACCCTTCACCTAGCACTGCTAACTCCAACACTGAACCAGGTCCCTAAGAACCACATCCACATGGGTTTTAAATACCTCCAGGGATGATGACTGAGCTACTTCCCTGGGCAGCCTGTGCCAATGCTTGACAATGCTTTCAGTAAATTGTTTTTCCTCGTAACTAGCCTAAACCTCCTCTGATGTAACTTGAGGCCATTTCCTCTTGTCTTATCATTTGTTACTTTAGAGAAGAGGCCAACGCCCACTTCGCTACAACCTCCTTTCAGCTGTCTTCCCTCAGCCTCCTGTTCTCCAAACTAAACAGCCCCAGTTCCCTCAGCTGCTCCTCATAAGCCTTGTTCTCCAGACCCTCCACCCGCCTCGTTGAACTTCTTTGGACACACTCCAGCAGCACAATGTCCTTCTTGTAGTGAGGGGCCCAAAACTGAACCCAGTAGAATATTAATTAGCAAACGGTTTTTTTCTGTTGAGCATTTCAAGAAATGTCCAAAAAGTCCTTTCTTATTCATATTGGGTTCACAACTTATTCTAGGGGACTGCCTTTTACTAAGCTCCAGGAAAATCCTAAGAAGTAAAGCCTGAGGTAAGAAGACTCTCATTCTTCCCTGTTGTACAAGGGGATCTTCTCTGGCCTCTCTGGTGAGAGGTCACCAAACTGACTGTGGGAAAAGCCTGCAGAGTACCTGGAGGAAGCCTGTAAGTCAGATGTTTGAAAGTGTACTTTTGGAGAGGGATCATTTTGCACTAGCGTAATCCTTAGCCATCTCCTCCTGACTGTTACCCAGGGCCTAACACCAGGCATGTGTGTCCAGTAACTTCACGTCCCAAGCACCTGAAGCAGAGGTAGCAGCAGTCAGTGGGAGCTAGGGATTTGCCTACTGAGGGAATGTTCTCCACATACTTTTTACATGTCTTTGCTTGCCACCTACAAAAACCAGGAAGTAGGACTGACCGGGAGCTCATGAATGTTGCACTATTATTGAGAAAGTGTAATACAAGAACACTAATGAGGATCTTGAGACTGTTATATAAACATGATCAAATATCTGTGATCCTTATCTGTGTGTTTTAATGAATGTAGTGCAAAACACTTCTATTTTACCTTCCATGTTTTACATCTGGAAATTTGAGATGTAAAAAATTTCTCTGAAGTAATTAAGAAAATCTGTATATGACCAGGAATAAATGCAGTCCTGAATCTCAGTCCAATAATTGAACTGGAAAATACTTTTCTCTTCAAAGTCTCTTGCAAACTCCAAGGGCTAGTAAGGCTAGGTGACAATTTTAGCGGTAGGTGCTGGATATCATGTCTGAAAATGATTAAGAAATTCATCATAAAAGACAGAAATTAGTTTCCTCTGACCAGCTCTGACCTTGAAATATCCTTCTCCCCTGACACATCAGTTTTCATTTCCAGTAGCTGTGAGAAGCATCTTTCTCTGAGAAATCGTGGATATTCCTTTTGCCAGTTTGTAAGCAAAACACAAAGCAATTTTAAAAGCTGTCAGCTACAATGACTTCTTCAGGTTAAAAAATACCCTTTGTTTTTCCAGTAACTACTAAAGGTTTAAGGCACTCCCATAAATATCTTCTATACTTCGGGGAAAGAGCTAGTTTTATTGGAAAAAAAACCCTCAAAAAATCCAACAGCCTTGATATATGAAGAATTTTCTTCTTCCTTTATAGAAAAATTTACTTTTTTTTTTTTATATTATTCCTCAGATTTAGACAGAGACAGCCTGACAGTGTCTGGTGCTATTCTTCTCCTTGCCACTTATGTATGCCTCCTCACAGTCTATGATATCACAACTCATTAATCAGGCAGCAGGCTGGCTCGAGTGAGATCAGAGCGTGGGCCAATGCCAGTGCTCCTTTCCTCTGATTCATCAGGTGATCTTTTTTTTCCCTCTTAGTGTGGTCACAGAAATATATAAACAGGAACAGTATTCAATATTTTATCCTCCAGTTAAATTTAAAGGTTTCACTGAGATCAGGTGTATAAGATGGACTGAGCATCTAAAGTAAGATTTGTCAAGCAGACAATTTAGATGGCAATTGCTGAAATACCATTTATCTAGAGAGATTTTGTTTAAGAGCATGATAAGAGAGTCTATGCCAGCTTTTATAAAGAAATGCAAAAAGCAATCAGGAGTCTTTACTTGTTTTACATTCTCATGTATATTAGAAACACAAAATCATAAAATCATAGCATAGTTTGGGTTGGAAGGGACCTTTACAGGCCATCTAGTCCAAACCCCCCCAAGGGGCAGGGGCTGACCTATTTGCTCTGGCTTTTGTTAGTGAACTAGAGAAGGCAGATCACTACCCAATGACCAGACCTGCCAGCAGAGTTACCTGGCTGCAGAGAAGAAAGCCAAATAGTTCCAACGTCAGACAAGATATTCCCCTGAATAGATTAATTAGGACACTCTGGGTTTTGTCCCTAACACTACTGACGTTACTGTTTCCAAAGTATTGGGGAACATAATCCCAAGGATAAATGCTAGCACTTGAAGAAAATAGCTTGTCACTAGAGGAAAGCAAACAAGTTTTGGCACAGAAACTCTGCTGGTTTAACTTGCAGCTTTGTGACCCCCTGCAAGTGTGGAAAAGAAGCCAGGGAAGTCACTGAATTCAGGGCCCTCCTGCAAGAGGTTGCTCATCCTATTGGAGTGCATTGCTTTTTCTCTCTGAATGGAGCATCTTGGCTGAATGAGCATTCCAGCCTCTTCCAGGGATGACTGCTCTGTTCTATCATGACAGCAATGCTAGGACATTCCTTCTGTTTTTCAGATATTCACTTAGATTTTACCTTCCTCTGCGCAGGTTCTGAAGAACTGCAAGGGAGGACAGCCAGTGGTTAAGGACTGAACTCTAGCTGCCTCATTGCAGAGCTAAAGCTTTCAAAGCAGATAGGGAACACAGCAACAGGAACAAGGAGAAAGCTTTTCACAGATCACAATCTGCAACTGAAAATATCTGGGGTAACACAGAGAAGTACATTGCAGTTGTTCACTTTTCCAATGTCAGCATGATATGCACTGGGGAGGCTGTGTCATTGCCAGCAAGAGTCAAGATGAGGCTCTGCAAAGTGTGTAAAAATACTCATTTTGAATTAGTAGACATGTTTCCATTTTAGTGAATGCAAAAATCTTTGCTTTCCAGGAATGTCTGACTGGTCCAGGGTAGAGAGTCTGTGTATTCACAGAGCAAACCAGTATTGATTAACAGTGAGTTTTCAGGCATTGATTCTGACTCCCAAATGAGCTTTTTGTTTTCACTTTGATGGAAATTGCATGGCAGTACCTTAGATGCAGCCAAGTTTGTAATAGGGAACCTAAGTGTTATCCTGTGTCACAATGGGTTCATGAATTGTGGATTTGAGGATGAATTGTTGTCAGATCTAGTTCTTACAAGAAACCCTCTTTCTTCCTGCATCTTGATTACTGTGATCTTGCTTTTTCACCTTCTTTCCTGTGTATCTCACTTCTTTGTTGCAGTCCCTGCAAAAACATTCCCTGGCGATCTTTCCAGCTTTATTTTTTTTATTCTTCAGAGACCTCAATCTTTCCTGCTTCAAAAAATTCATACTTTGCATTCAACCTTTTTCACACCTCTGTTGGTATCATTCTATGTGCTCTTGCCTATGATTTCTCCAGCTTCCTTTGAAGCCAACGAAATCCATTTCCCAGCGTGTCCATGTTCTTATTTTCTTTTCTTTTGCTACAGACTTCTGGTCTATCTGTCTCTATTTCTTGTGACTTAATCTCTTATTTAATATCTATTTCTGATGTGCACCTTTCAGGATATTAGCTCACAAGCTTTAAGTAGAGCTTATATTAGCATAAAAAAATGATTGGGTAGACTGGGGAAAAAGTAGTTCTTAGCTGGTTCAAGCCTTTGCTTGTGCATTATGTAATTTCTTTGTTTCGGTCCTTACTTGATTTTTATGCAGTCTCAGATACAAAGCTCTTTAGTCAATCTAATGAAAGATATTTTTACAGCACTTTATACCAAATACAGCACAGGGTCTCTGGTCAGTCTTGCTGATCAGCAGTAGCTGTCTGCGTGCCTCCAGCATTTGGAGGTTCTATTCCTTTCCCTACTGTGTCAAATCGAGCTGGTCTGTGTTTACAGTGGTTTAAATCAAAGTTGAATTTGGCCCAAATTTTAGAAAACATTCACAGTGAAGTCAATACTCTTATTGTTTCCTGCTGTGTCTTTATTTGCATGTTAATGGCAGATTATTGTTGTCTTTTCCAGTGTACTTCCCAAGAGACCCTATGCATGTTGTTATTGATTAGTTCCTCTTCATTTAACATTTAAATGGATATTTTCAAATTGGTGCAGAATTATAATAGTGTGTTTGCTCAAGGCATTTAACTGTGGCATTAGCAGAATTGTCCAAGTCTGCTGATTACCCACACTTTGTACAAAAGAGTTTAAGGACTTCAGTACAGACCTTCAATTAGGTCTGAGTTACACAAGCAAAGGAATCCTGGGCTGAAAGCACACATCATCATTTATCTTTCTCAAATATTAGTGCAGTTGAAGTATGAAAACAGAGAGTACACATTAACATAAGAAGAAAACAAATCTGAATTTTTAGTCTTAAGAAAAGTTCTTAAACTTTTTTGCAGTTTATATAATGTTATATGCCAATCTTATACATTGTCTAAGTTATCTTTTTCTGTTGTTATAGAAAATTCAGAGTGGAAACTCTTGAAAAATGAGATATTTTTGAGTGAGCATGTTTACACTTACTGCATGCAGTAGTGAAAATTTTGGCTATGTGAGCATGCACTGTAATGACTGGTTTGTGGCTTGAAGACTATGGGCTGCAATTTCACCAAATTACATAAAACTCATCTGGCCTCCTCAATATCTCAGTAGAAGAAGTTTAAAAGCAGAGATTTCATGGAATCATAGAATTGTTTAGGTCGGAAAAGACCTTTAAGATCATCGAGCCCAATTGTATACCTCATCTACATCTAGGGATGGTGACTCCAACACTTCTCTGGGCAGCCTCTTCCAACGCTTGTCAATCATTTCAGTGAAATAATTTTTTCTAATATTCAGTCGAAACTTCCTCTGGTGCAACTTGAGGCTGTTTCGTCTTGTCTTATCACTAGTTACTTGGGAGAAGAGACCAACACCTACCTCACTACAACCTCATTTCAGGTAGTTTTAAAGAGCAATAATGTTTCCCCTCAGCCTCTTCTTCTTCAAACTAAACAGCTTCAGTTACCTCATCTGCTCTTCGTAATACTTGAGCTCTAGACCCTTCACCAGCTTCACTGTCCTTCTTTGGAAGGCTCGTATCCAGCTGGCTATCAACCAATACTCCCAAATCCTTTTCCACTGGGCAGCTTTCCACCCATTCATCCCCAAGCCTGTAGAGCTGCATAGGGTAGTTGCGACTGAAGTGCACAACTCAGCACTTGTCCTTGTTGAACCTCATGCAGTTGACCTCATCCTATTGATCCAGCCTGTCCAAATCCCTTTGTAGTACCTTCTTTCCCTTAAGAACATCAATACTCCCTAACTTGTTGCAAAACTATTGAGGGTACACCCAATCCCCTCCAGAGATTAATATCTTGGCAAAGATATTAAACAGAACTGGCCATTGCATCAAGTAACACTTCATTTATCTGATTTAGCTATATATATATATCTATCTATTCTAATGTTCTTTAAGACCACCATTTTAATGCACTATGGTTCTTTCACAGGGTGCATTTGCATCTGTTAGGACATATAAATTACTGGATCTCAGTCCTTCTTTGGTGGCTGTAAGGAAAAATATCCAGAGCCCTTCCTAGGTTGGGCTGTCCAGGAACCCCCAGTAGAGGGAAGGCAAACGGTCTCAGCTGCTGCTCTGCAAAGCCTTGTGTCAGGGAAGAAGGCACACACAGAGCTGGAGTCCTTCCTGCGGCAAGTGTCTGCCATTCAAGAGGACTTTATGCATCTCTATCCTTTATGTATTATATTAAAGTTCGTTTAAAATATTTGGACTGGGTATGCAACATTGGTAAAGCATAGAAAACTTAGGTGCTGAAGTTGTGCTCTAGCTCGTTGCGGTGGCTGAAAATCACACGTGGCTTCCAGAATCTGAGATTACATAAGGCTTGGTTAAAGGCAAAGGTTTTGCCTTTAACTCTGCATTTCCTGGCAATTATCAGCTTAAAGCATGCCCTAATGTTATTTTAATGTAGTTTGGTGTGTGGATTGCATCAAAGTAGTTTATATATTGATTGCTCAAACCTCAAAGCTCTGGAGGTAAATCTCTACTGAGAAGTGTCAGAACTTCAGTTAGTACACGTATTGATAGGCACAAGATGTCACTATTGTGCTTACTGCGGAGATAACATTTGTGTTGAAATGTTAATGTCCATAATATTTAGCCTTTCTAGACTATGGCAAGCTAATCAAAGAACGTTCTCTGGTATATAAATTACTGCACACTACTGAAAATTGTAGACAAGACAAATCAAGATTTTTTTTGATCACTTCAGTTTTCAGTCATTCTTTCCAGCAGCACAGAAAATATAGCCCATGTTGTACTTACAGTTTGATAGCAAGGAGATGTTTAACATCAGGTCTGGAGATTAATGGTGACAAGCTATGTTGTGGAGAATGTAAAAGGGTGTTCAGACTGAAATATTAATTTCTAGATTGATGTAGAACGCCATAATTGAGGCCATAAATTAGTGTTAAAATCAACAGGTTTATGCATCATCTAAGCTAATACTCTAGGTCAACATGTTCAAAAACTAGCCTACAGTTTCAAAATCTGGAAGTTAATGTAGGAAGGCAAATCTGGTTTTGCACAATGTGATATATTCTCAAACTTTGGTACTGTTCACAATAAAAGTTTTATTTCCTCTTCATTTTCACAGATTGTTTCTCTTTTGTTGAAAACTTGTGAGATATATTATTAAAAGATCTGTATCTAATCAATAAAGGAGGTGGCTTATTTGTAATGAACAGCTTATTGCATGGTTCAGTCTCTTGTGAGACTGATAACTTGTGAGTTATCATCATATATTTTTTGACCTTCAACATTTGTTTATTATATGGAAACATTTGTTTGAATGAACTCCAGCCTAGGCTGCATTTACCTTGAAATCAATGTTTATCAGCATCTGCTGTTTATCCTGCATGATTGATCAGCAAGGGCATGTGATATTTTATTTTTTTTCCTGTTTCTGTGCTGAAAACCACAGAAAGCTTTTAAGTTGGAGCTACTTCTGCCTAGGAATTTAGGTCCACAATGGATAATCAAGTGCAGAATAACCATTATATAATAGTTGAAGTCTTCTCCACTATCAGTAATGGAGGTCTGTCCAGGGTAGAAATTTTCAGTTACACCTGGAAAAGTGGGGTTTTTTTTTAAATTGTATTCAGAAAGGAATTTCTTACTCATTTGCCAGTGGAAGACTGCCTTGAGAAACTGTCCTACATTTGGGATCTATTTTGTCTCCCAACTGTATTTTTCTCTTAAAGTAGATGTGTTGTGTAGCTCATGGGAACTACATTTCCCAAAATACATCTCCTAAAAAAAAAATAGAAAACTACTGTTGGCCTGAGCTGCAAAACAGAATGTTGGGAGTTGTAGTGTTGGCGGACAAAACAGCTGCATGAAAACCTGAATAGCTATACAGTGTTTTATCAAATGTAATTGCTTTGGGTTACCCTGTGAAAGACATTTGGCCAAGTAACCTCTATTATCATTATTTTTGTCAATGGCACAAAAATAACACATTCATAGATTTTCAGTACTTGATTTCCCTTCAGGTTACTGGTGGCTCTCCAAAACTGATGGAGTGAAATGGTTCACTGCCTGGGCTGGACAAGAGGCAAAATGCGTCATGGCTTTGTCATGGTACATTTTTGACAGAGTAGTAAATACTTTGCTAATTAGGGGAATTCCAGGCATGTACAGGAAGCATATTTCAATAACCCACGATTGTGCTGGGTTTCATGTAAAGCTATTTGTTTGGCTGCCAAAGTGTTTTATGGTGTGATGCCAACTGTAATATATTCAGAACACAAGTTTAAAAAACCCCTTCAAACTTTGATGCTTGATGAGTTCATAGGATGGGAACACAAAGAACCTTGAAAACCTCAACATGAATAATTAAGGTAAACAGACAGACTGTTCTGTATTGTGATTAGAACATAAGGAATTTTGGGATATTACATAGCTATCTAGAAATTCAACACATCTTAAAACAAAAGCATGTAATCTAATATCTGTATTATCTAACTATTACGATACACAATTTTTTATGGGCTGACTTACTAGCCTCTTCTTTGTGGAAAGAACACAGTGCCATTTAGGTATTATTTCCAGCATCAGATTACTACTGCATCCTTGAAAATATATTGAAATAAAAGTCACTGGTATGTTAAAGTTTTCAAGAGAATCTTGGCTATTTCATAGAGGCGGGGCAGAATAAATCATATTTTTGAGCATGTTATATGCATCTAGGAGTGTATAGCAGAGTTTTGAAACTACCATACCCAGTAAGTCCATACCGGAAGTTGTATCAGATTCTATGCCAGGGCATCCAAAGCTCTTACAGAGAAGTGAAATTTTGAGAAATGGTTGTAGGAAAAAAGAAAAAGAAAGGTGAAAAAATGAGAAGAGTAACACAATAAGTTGCATTGTTGCTGGATGCTGAAAGAACAACACATAAAGTAAGCAATGTGCCTGTGACTCCCAGCTACAGAGCTGGCATTTCTTAAAATCGCAGGTTATGGTTAAGGACTGGCTGGAGCCCAGGTTCAGGCAATGGTATTTCAAGTCCTACTTTTAAAACACTTGGAAACGACTTGAGGCAAAAGACCAGGCCTGGCTTTGATTCCTATCACTGCCTGCTGAGAACTTTCCAGGTTGAGTGCACCTGGGTGAATGTAGCTTTTCCGAGTCATGTTCCAGGTTCTTCTCCCACCCTGCTCTGATGGGTGGGTGGGGATCCACAGTCGGGAGAGCCCAAGATTGATAGAGAGATGAAAACCAGGGAATTCCCCTGTATTTTGGGTTTGGACGTTGGGATGGAGGTGACTGCCAGATCTGCATGTGTCAGGGCTTCTCCTGACCTTTCCCAGGGCTGGCTGAAATAACCTTGGCCCCGGGATGAGAGCAATCCCCCGCATGAGTCAGCCAGCGCAGCACTCCAAGCGTATGCCAGAAAAAGAAGACTGCAACAGCATCTGCACCCCCGCTCTCCCCTTGGGTCTGGCATAATGAGTGTGGCCGGGGAAGGAGGGTGTGGTGTCAGCCAGCTGCCAAATTAATTAATTGGGAGCTGGAAATACATGGAGTGACTTAAGGACTGCTTTGGGGTGCACACTAGGGGATGGATTTGACGCTGACCAGAGCCAAGAAGCCACAGGCTGGGCTGATAGCAGCTGGTATGCCCTTCTGAGGTGACCTTCTGAGATACCGCTGAGGGCCTGGCTCCCAAAATAGTTTTAATAGGCTGCAAATTTTGGTCATTGTTAATTGCTTTGTTTATAATTTAAATCTGTGGGACTGTTCTGTTTTAATGAATCTGTTGTCAAACTGCAGCTAAGAAGTCTCATGTCTGTTTTCGTTGCTTCTGCCCAGGATATGGTGTAAAAATGTAGATAGCAGTTTCCTTTCTTCAGGAGAGCAGGACTGTGCTGTAAAAGCAGTAAGACAGATGAGTAGTCTGCAGTGCCACATCTCCCTCCTGCCCCTATCATAACTTTTTCTTTAGTCTTAGTGAAATTCTTTGAGATTTGTATAGCTCCTTTTCCCAATGTGTGTAAAAGCTGATCTCTGGAATTACAAACCACAGAGGTATAATATGGCGTATTCTTCTTGTGTCAGACTCTCCAAGAGTAGTCGCTTTGTGAAATGAAAGATCAGTTTTATTTTATTGTGTCATTCAGCACCTAACATCAGAAAAATTCTGCTGCTGAAGTTTTGCTCTCTGCAGAAGTTGAATCTCTGGCACGGGGACGAAAGAAATTCCTAGATAGATGCATAATCATGCTGAGATAGGGTTTGCCTTAGCTAGAAAGCACATTTGTTGTTTTAACCTGGAGGGCTGTGCTGGTTCACCCACACAGCCAAGGACTGGTGTGGGCTCTTGTGTTGCCTGAGCAGGGTCGTTTGCACTGCAATATCTTCAAAGATGGACAAGAGGAGGATGGATAGGGAGAAGATTTGATCTCTTCTTCTCTTTCTGAATACTGCTTTCTACTGGGATATTGTGTTTGTTCTCCTTTTTAAATGTAGAGTTTCTGATCTGGTGCAGGTTGGAGGCAATGCGTTAGGACTCCCACAGATGGGAGCATTGACAGCCCACTGCCCTGGGCTGGAAGGACAAATAGCACCCTCCATCTACTGGCTCTTCTTCTCCCTGAGGGAATAACAGAAGGGTGCAAGGAGAGACGCAGGCCCTTTTCTCTCTGCTCGAAAGACAGGTGTTTTACATCAGAAAGCTCCAAGAAATACTCAAAAACTAGAAGTGACCAGTTCCTGGTGCCCACATTTTTCCTCTTGTGGAGGTCACTCTCCTTACATGAGAATGAACGATGTCCATGTACAAGCTTCTCAGCAGACGTTGCATGCCATTGCTTTCAGTTGAACAGGCTGTGAACAGTGGTACTCATTTGTCTATAGCCACTATGATATCTCCCTGGCAGAGGTGCTCAGTGGGCAGCTTGGTCTGCACCAGTGCCAGTGTCTGATATTCATAGTCCGTGTAGAAATCCCAAGTATAAAAAAAAAAAATCTCCCTTATCCAGGATAAATGAGGGGGGAGAGGGAAGAAGAGAGAGTTGATGTAATAACCCAGATAGAGCCAGAAGATAGACAACTTGAAGCCTTTGTAAATTAGGGCATGAGAACAAATTTAGTACGCTGCTTAGGAAAAAAAAAAACCCACTTCTTTTTAGAGAACAAGAACAGCACTTATCGGAATAGTGCAAATTGTGCCAAAGTTGACAAACATGGAAAATTACTCGATCCTTTTATTTGTTCCTGAACCTTGAGAATATTCCAGTTTCTATGGAAATGCTCTCTTAGGGATGAAACCCTTCTCATCGCAGAGGGTCATCCAAAGCAGACTTGGGAGGAGAAGAGGAGAGGTAACTGATGGAGTTCCCGAGGACAAATTCTTTCAGGAGACACAGCAAGGCTGTCAGTTGGCCTAAAGGTGGAGATGACATGGCAGTCAGATCTGTGATCTGCCTGATGATGGAGCCTGTCCTTGGATGGGTGGAGGTGGGTGAGGGGTACAGGCAGCTGTTGCCACAGTTCCAGCCACTGACTCTGAATATCTGGGGAGCTGCCAGGAGCACGCTCTGCTGGGGCTCTTGAGTCTGAAGTTGTAGCACTTAACTTCCTAGAACATCGTGCATGTTTGTGTACCTACAATAGCCATTTATAAATCATTTATAATCCTGGCATGCTCCTCAGCCTGCAGATGAAAAGAAAATTTCAATCCAAGATGGGGTTTGCCACGATGTTGCAATAATTGTTCTTTTCTGTGCATCATTTCTATAAGGCTCTGTCAATCAAAAAGTTCAATGTCTTCATTATTCTGTAGGTGCATGTCATGCTTGAGGGGAACACTAGCAGGCACACTGTTGGAACTTGCCCTGAAAGAGCAGTAGAAGTAGCTTCACCAGGAATCAACAGCAGCTTATCTGTACTACAGGTCTTTTCTGGAACGTCAAAGTAACATCTTAATTTCAGAAGCCCTTAATGAACACACCAGACCAAATTCTGCTTTGGAATATGCATGTGCGGCTCCTATTGAAGTAAATGGGCACTCTGCCTGCATCTAAGATAAGGATCTGGCTTGTAGCAAAGCTTAAAGAGGTATACACTGGGTTTTAATGTACAAAGAATTTATTTTTAAGCCATTTTCAGTTATTTCTAGTGCTGCAATCAGTAAACTTCCCTTGCTTTGCTGCTACATCTTCTGCATACTGGTTTAATAAGGTATAGAAATGGAAATAAAGCAATCCAACTGGATAGTTTATTGTGGTTTCTTTAAGGCAATGTCAAGATATTTTACAAGCTTGCAAAATTACATTTATTACACTCCAATCATCCGGCAGACCATAAACACTCCTGAATATTTCTGTTCGTGGAATGGCATTTTTTTTTAAAACCTAGATAGGGAATATGAGTTTGTTTGAAGAATGAGTGAATTTGCCTCAACATCTTTTCATTTTCCTTTAATTTGGCCTGTTTGGCCTTTAAGAGCTGTGCCTCGGACATCTGTTTTTTCTTTCTGACACCATTCAGGCAAGTAATCAAGGAAAAGTCTGCCATTGCCTTGCATTGCGCTAACTGTGCTTGTGTGTTTGTGCGTGTTTGGAAATCACAAACCTTTTCTGAGGAGGAAAATGGTGAGATGTAAGAAAGAAATCATGAAACAGGAATAACAAGGTAAGAAATAAAATATATTCCAAAGGTAAAAAGTCAAAATAACTGAAGTTAAAGAAAAAAAAAGCCATCGCAAATACAAATATTATAATAAGGAAACAGACATAAAAAAGCAAGATTAAACTTAATGGTATGATTATATTTCTCCTCACAAAACCTAAACACAGGACTATTCATGACACCATACCTGTGTTGGAATTGTGAGGTAGGAGACTAAGAAAGAAAGTGGAGCACAACCACTGGTCTCTATGACTCTGCATCGTGTCTGTGGGCCTTCCTGGAAGGCTTTTAATTCAGAGGATGCTAACCCTTCTCCTACAGCAGAAGACTGGTAATTCTGACCCATGATCAATGTCCAGGATTCCTGGGAACACTGGAACACTGAAATGTTCCTCTTATTTACTGTATATGGAATTCACAGACGAATTTACTATACAAATATGCCAAATACGAACCTATACACGAAATCCATGGAGAAAGCTGATGCTACAACTTCATATACTTACATTTGGGAACAGTCTGTAACATTACTAAATAACAAATGAGCTCTTTGATAAATGGGAACTCCTAGTGGGATTGCCAAGACTTTTAAAAGTTTTCCTTAAATTCAGAGGTTAAGATGTTAGTATAACTGTGACTGAGTTTAATGCCACTGTCAGTCTGTGAGCATGCCAAGTATGGACTGGGTACATCTTCAAGACTGACAGAGTAAGTTATGGGTTTGTGCATATAGAATGTACCAGTTCTATAAGACTTTTCTCCAAGACTTATAATATTTAGATTTTTTTTCTTTTAAAATATTATCAACATGAGATAAAGAAAAAAAGGGGAAAAATGATAGACAAATTTCAGCTCAAAAAGATGCACATATTTATTATTTTTGAGCTCTTATAATTTATAGGAAGTGCATCATGCCTATTACGTTATCTTGTTGGAAACACTGCTTCTCAGTAAGGTTACAAATCCTGCTGTACAGTAACAAGACACTCCTCTGGGGTGGACTAAGACAGAGGCATTTCAGTTCTCATTGTCTGGTTACGGTTGGGGACAACATTCCAGAAAAGGCTGTGTCACTCACATGTAATGGGCTTAATGAAGAGTCAGTGATGAGAAAGTAGTTCTAGCGAGAGCAGAATTCCTAATTTCTTTTAAATTTGTATCTCATTCAATGAAGAGTCCCATCCCCCACATTGGTGAAGCAAACTGGAGCATTTTCTTCACTGGGACATTTCAAACGTCTCCCTAGGATGCCTTAGAATAACAGGTGAACGTCATACTTGTTGCAGCCTGCATATCACATCATTTTTTAAAGAGTCTGAGCTTGTGCACCCGAATGAAAGGCATCCCAAACCATGTACTATTTTGGTACACCTTGCCAGGCAGCATCCATAGTATTTTTCATGGTGAAAACGTGGTCTAGCAAACACACCGTTACATTGAGAAAAACCCTATGTCTATTTTGTGATCAGACAGAAAGATAAGTAAGCTGTGATTTCAGCAGCTATGAGAGATGGTAGATCTGTGTTTTTCACTACAAAGGAGAGAAATCTGTTTCCAAGCTTTTCTAATATTAATATTGACAGACAGAAACACACTCAGAAATGTAATTATAGCAAGTGAAATTATGTTTCAAAATATTAATTGCAGAATTTAAATACACTGAAAATCAGGTAAGAGAAACACAGTACAAAAAAAGTAAAGAATAAGCAGAAAAGCTTTTTCTCATAATGATAAAATAGGGATAATTTAGAAATGTGTGTATTATTAATACAATTCTGGGAAACCGAATTATACAGTGAACCAGACACACAACCAAGGCTTAAAATGTGCCCAGACTATTAAGCAGATGAGAAAATATGAGCAAAGAAAGATTTTTGCAAGGTGCTGGCATATTGCTATAAAAGACACAGAAAGGAAGAGAGGACAAACATCAGAAAAAAATCCCTTGTCATCCAATCTCACTGACTTGTCCTTGGCTTTGATGGATTTTTGAGACCGATAAGGGGTTTCAGTTACGGTAACTTTTGTCCCACTGATTTTTCTGTTAATGTTTCGAATACAACCAGTGCAAGTTCTTGCAAGGACCTGGAGTCCTAAGCCAAGTACTGTTACCTGCTTGACGGCTTCATATTCCCGGGCCTGGGACTTCTGCCAGGAGAACATATGAGTGAAGTGGGGACGAGGATGTTTGTTATTCATCCATGTAGAAAGTATTTCCATCAGAAGTTCACAAACTGAAAGCAAAATTGAAAGAAAGGGAGATATTAGGGAGATCGAAAGGGTAGATGAACTAGTCAAGACGGTTTTAAGAACTGAGTACAGCATTTCCTTTCCACTATTTCAAGGGCTGTGAGACCCGAAGAGAGTGAGAAAAGTGCATGGTTTTTTGCCTTTGTAACAAGCACTCCCTAAAGGTGGGATTCACCTTGGCCTATCCGCTTCCAATCTTAGCTGTCTAAATTGCAGATCCAGGGAGCACCATTCAGTAGCCAACAGAGTTGTTGCCCACCACCCTCTGCAGATGTTTAACCACTTCTGTGCTTCATAAGCTTTCCTTTCAGGTTATCCTTGTCTCAGTGCTGCTCTTGGGAAACTCACCCAGGGAGACCCTGAAAGTTTTGGCAAATATATAAAGTAGCTGTGCAGCAAGGCAGGGTGATTATTGAAAATAAGGTCAAGGAATTATCAAAGAAACATGGTTTTGGCTCCAGGAATACATACCAACCCTAGTTTCCTCAGTTTGGAAGTTAAAAACAGCAGGGCAAAATAGGAGTATTCACCCAGGCTTTTTTAATAGATCTGGAGTGGGGAACAAGTCTGTTTTCCTATCTACTGTGTTTTTTCCTGCTGTCTCATTCTGGTTAATTGGATAACTCTTGTTTCTTTGAAAGCACTTTGGTTCACCATATGAACACTGGAAGTATAATAAAATCAGGCTGTTTAAGAGTGTGTCTGGAAATGGTGATAAACAGTCCGTTCTCTACTCTGCAGTTTGTTACATCTATGGATCACAGTGACTTTCGAATGACTACTGAAAGCCAGCTGAATACAGTGGTTTTATGGAGATCTCGATTATCAATTTTTTTCTTGGGACATTTGCAAAGTTTATTAAACTAAAGGTATTGTGCAATGTGTAATCATTAAGTAGAGAAATACACCAGAAAGGACTGGTCTTTCTCCTTGCATCAGCTTCAGGTGCCCTCACCAGCACAGGCAGCCTGAAGTGGGAAAGTAGAGAGAGTGTCTCTGTGATCAGAAGGGTTTTGCTGCGCTCAGGGTGTCAAAAAAAGCAACATTTACTGATAAATTTATAAGAAAAAGGTGGAGGCCTATGTCTGGAAATTCACGTAAGTAGAATTGTTATCTTGTGTAAGTTGTGGAAGGAGGGAGGGAGCGATGCACGAAAAGGCTGATGAGATCTGTTTGGATCACCACTGCATTTGGAAAGGGCAATGTGTACTAGGATCTACCCTTGATACTAAATAGCTTGGGGATGCAGAGCCAGTGAAACCAGAAATAATAGCTGTTACCGGAACTAAAAGTGTGAAAAAAAGATACAGAAAGACATTTTGGTGCAGCATGTCTTGTCAATTCTGCTTCTGATTTCCCCATCCTAGGCTCAACCCTTTAGAAACAGAACCTTGGTAGAACATGCGTATTGTACTTTAACCTAATCTTAGCAGATTAAAAACACTGGGGAGGGGGGAGGAAGGAAGGGACAAACCGTAAGGCACTGTACAAGAAATACCGCTAAAGTGGCTGGCCTGTGACTAGTGTCCATCACACCCGGAGCTGAGGGGCTGTTGAAGGCTGGGCCATATACTTGTAACTAGGCTGCAAGGAATAGCACTGGGGTGTGGGGAGGAGAGTCTCCCTGGGCAGAAAAGGTGTAATGCCTCTGGCATTAAAAATAGTGTAAATCTATGAGGATTCACATTGGTAACAGGTGGCCAAATCTCAGGGAAAGTTGTTGGGTGCTGCATGACTAACACTGCCAGGGCCCTTTAAAAAACCCTGGTCTTCATGACTAAATAACAAACACTTCATTCACATTTTGCTATATAGAGGAAAACTGCAGAGTGGACTTGGTTATTTGATACTAATTATTTAGCAGGTATAAAAGCATATTCAAGTCCCTAATCTCCTTTCTGAGCAGGCAGGCATGCTCATGTTCAAATAGTTGCATAACTTGCCCATCTCCAGTTGACAAACCCTTGTAACTTTGTTTTCAGATCCAACGCAACCCCAACCCCGGACAAGCTGTGTGTATAGCTGGTCCGTAGTCAATCTTATTGTTAACCTCACCATCCTCTTCTTTGCTCTTCCAGCAATTTGTTACCTACTTTCTGCATATGTTTAAAATACCAGCTGTTGAAGAAAGGGCTGCTCCAGCAGTTTTGTAGTGCCTGGCACTTTGGTGGCCAGGCTGACATTTTCCTAAAACGAATGAAAAAATTCAGCCGTAAGTTTTGTACTGATTTGAGATGCAAAAGAATGTCACTGCTACATCTCTCTCTGCCTCTATCGGTTTGTCTCTCTCCATATATCTATTTATGTATACATCCATATCTGTAGATGTATACATGTATAGACAGCCAAGTGCAAGGTCCTACGCCTAGGCTGGGGCAATCCTTGGTTTTAGTACTGGCTGGGGGGCGATGTATTTGAGAGAAGCCCTGTGGAGAAGGACATGGGGGTACTGATGGATGAAAAGCTGGACATAAATCAACAATGTGCGCTTGCATCCCAGAAGGCCAACTGTATCCTGGGCTGCATCCAAGAAAGTGTGACCAACAGGTCAAGGGATTCTGCCACTCTCCTTAGCTCTGGTGAGACCTCACCTGGAGTATTGCATCCAGCTCCATAGTCCTCAGCACAAGAAGGATATGGAGCTGTTGGAGTGGGTCCAGGAAAGGGCCATGAAAATGATCTGAGGGCAGAAGCACCTCTACTATGAGAACAGGCTGAGAGAGCTGGGATTATTCAGCCTGGAGAAGAGAAGGCTACAGATACACTTTATAGCAGCCTTCCAGTACTTAAAGGGGACCTATAGGAAAGATGAGGACAGATTTTTTAGCAAGGCCTGTTATGACAAGACAAGGGGTAATGGTTTTAAACTAAGGGAGCATAGACGTAGACTGACAATAAGGAAGACATTTTTTTATAATGAAGGTGGTGAAACAGTGGAACAGGTTGGCCAGAGAGGTGGTGATGCCCCATTCCTGGAAACATTCAAGGTCAGATTGGATGGGGCTCTCAACAACCTGGTTGAGTTAAAGATGTACCTGTTCATTGCAGGGGGGGTTGGACAAGATGACCTGTAAATGTCCCTTCCAAAGTAAAGCATTTTATGATTCTATGTCTATCTACATCTGTTGGTGTTTGTGTGTACATGTCTGAATAGCCAGCATACGGTACCAGAACGATACGGCAGAGATCCTGGATGCAGTGAGATGAACACAGGTTGCTGTTGATATGAATTGTGAAAGGTTTTGCACCGACAGGTGTTTTCCTTGTCTCTTTGTATCTTTCATTTAATGAAAACTTACCAAAATCAGTGGGATCACAGAAGATTCAAATCAAAATAAAACCTGAGCTGAGCCTGATAGCAGGACTTTTTTCTGAATTAGGCATTATTTAGATGTTATTTAGATGTTATTTAGATGGTGATACTGAAAGCAGATACTCAAACTATTAAATGGTAGGAGAATGTCTAGTCTTCTCTCATACAGTTTGAAAACCAACCCAAGAACAGGGCTGTAGATGGAACAGACATTGTATTTTACGGATGCTGAGGAGGTCAAAGAAATAAAGCAATCTTCTTTCATCTCCCTGCATTATTATCACAAACGATATCTTGCTGGCACAAAACAAGTTTTAATTGATTGTTGTTATTGATTTTACAGGAAGCAAAGCAGAAGAAATACAACTTAATTTTTGCAAGCCAGAGTGACCTGAAAAATAAAAAGGAGAAAAAGAGAACATAATGCCCTCTCATATTTTGTCTAGTTCTGTGAGTTTGCAGCTGAACATTCCATAAAAGTCCTCTCCATTAATTCTATGTTTATATATTTTGACCATACCTATTTTCTCTTTATATAATCTCCATCTGAAAGTTTAATTGAGATTGTTCATATCGTGCTATCACGGTGTAGATGTCTGTTCCTTATGGCAGGTAATTTAAACCTATCTCTCCCTCCTCTCCCTTTCTACTCACCTCAAACCCATGTGGGCAGGCAAAACATCAAAGTTTTAGGCCAGTTTGTACTGTGACTACCTTCTTCCTCCTGATCGTCACTTTCTGGAGCATTTTTTGTTCAGGTTGAACCCTGGGTATGGGATTTATTTCTGCTTACATTATTCTACCAGTGCCTGGCTGGGAGCAGAGGTCCTTGGCTGTGAATAACCACAGGCAGCACGAATAATCATAGCAACTCAGTTAATTAACCCAGGTGGGCTGGCTGGCATTCAGCAGGGGGATGTTAGCTGTAGTTAGCCTTTCTGCTGGTCAGAAAGGGAGGCGATGGTGAACTTCATGGGATGATGCTCAGATTCACTCTGTTCCTGAGCTCCTCTTGGGTACAGAGGAGGAGGTAAAGTGGGTTAAGAGGGAGGATTTTATTGGTGGTGAATAACAAAGTTCTGCAAATGTTGAATTGAAAAGGAAGAATTTTCTCACTGTTCGGTCTTACATGTTAATTTTATGAATTTTGGTATAGGTGCGTGGCAGGAGGAAGACGTTGATGGGAATGGCAGTGCTTCGCACTTCTACAAGAGGAGCCAGTGAATCCTTGAATTTTGGGTAGACTGTAAAAGTATATATGGAATTAAATCACATAGTGTCATTCCACAAAGCTTTAAAACGTTTAACAACACTGAAAATGTTATAATGGATTTTACTATGATCATTATTAACCTAATTAATATTAATGGTATTAGTGGTATAATCAGCTTATCCAGTATCTCTCCTCAGAGACTGTGCAACGTGTCTTCTGAATGCGAAGCACAAAGATGGTTACAGCCACAAAGATCTGAACAGTAGAGTGTAAGTCAGTCACTTTCTTTCCATTCTTACTCCTACATATAACTCCTATTTTATTATGACTTAGATATTTGTGCAAAAGTAGTAAAAACCCTACAATCTTGTTTAAATTTGAATTCTGGTATTTATCCCTTTACTTACATTTGCAAAATTTTCTTTTTGGCAGCAATGACTGAAAGCTTCCTCTCTTTTGAAAATAATGATTGAAATAATATGACTATAGAAGCTGGGCTTCATAGGGAACCATTTTTACTAACCTCATTTAAATTACATGCTTAGTTATTTAAAAATTATTGATTTTAAGGCAATGAAGAATGATAAATTATTATTCATATCCCAAAATGAAGTCTCCTGTGGCACTGCTTCACTCAGACGGAGCTCTGGTATTTCTGCTCATAGCAACTTGCCAACAATAATCTTCCTAGAACGATACACAAGGAAAAAGAAAAAAAGATTTCTTTCTGCTTTTGCAGCACTCATCCAACTTTCCCACCAAGTGATCTGTTGTTAATGTGCAGGAAATCCCAATGAATGCACATCATTTGGTGAAAGA
This sequence comes from Neomorphus geoffroyi, assembly GCA_033558235.1. Classification (NCBI taxonomy): domain Eukaryota; kingdom Metazoa; phylum Chordata; class Aves; order Cuculiformes; family Neomorphidae; genus Neomorphus; species Neomorphus geoffroyi. The sequence goes on from JAUMJM010000004.1 coordinate 37,398,135, forward strand.
ATGACAGCAGACACCACAGCTATCCTTAGCAAGCATCCACCTGCTCCTGTGGTGTCTTTTTAAAGCAAGTTCAGCTTACCTCTTCTCCTCTTAGTTTTCCTTTGCTTAATTGCAGGTGATGATTCCAAAGAAGCCTTCACCTGTTTGAGTGTGCTTTCATCTTTCTAGACAAAGCAGGCTTGGGCTTGGTGCTTGATCTGTGGCATAGTTAGGGCCTTTGGTATTAAAGGCGTTGGGATCACCCTCAGGCTTTTAAGGTTTTAGGGTTAAATTGATGAGCGTATATAAAATGTAAGCTTTGTTGTTTGGCAGAGTTTTTCAGTATTTGTTATTCTTTTTTTTTTTTTTTTTTTTGCATTAAGAAACCATGGGTCTATACTGCATTCCTCAACTGCCTCTTGCTTATTCAACAACGCTGTCTAATTGAGACCTCTTTGTCTTGCATAAAACTTGTGATTCACTATATTGCCTTTCATCCTCAGTAGCTATCTGACTTAGCAGAGATGTCTCGGTAGGCCTCCATACCAGCATATCTGTTTCTCTATCCATTTTGTTCGTGCTGTGCCTCCTGGACAATAAGCGTTTGGTACACTGTACAGCTGGGAGATACATCTGCTTCTGACCATAGGACCTCCACTCCGACTCCTAGTCTGTCTTCTCAGTTATGGCTACCAGCAATAAGGAATTCAAAGCTATTCCATGAAAAATCCATGTACAAAGCCAAACAGTTCCCAAATACCCTTTATTGTGTTTCTTCCCCTGTTTTTTTTAAAGTAGGGAATAAATTGATCAAAAGCCTGGTGGAAGGCAATGTCCTGACCTTGACTATTGGTGATGAGGTTTAAGGAGTGCTGCCCATTGGTGCTAAAATGTAAGTTGTTGCTTCTAGAAAAATGACATGCCTGTGTTTCTGGCTGAGATCCCAACACCTTGGCTCCATCTGCTCTGAAATTTTTCCTCCCACCCTAGCAAGTTCTGGTGCAGGACTGTCCCTATTAAGGAAATTGCTGTCCTCTGGGATAAGAAACAGGCAGAGGCATTACTGAAAATTATTTCAGCACAATTTGCAAAGTCATAACCGAGAATAAAAGCTGAGCAAAATGGCGTTTTCTCACTTTTTTTCCTCCTTTCTCGAACATTCATACATGTTGCATGGGCGAATTCATTTATTTTCTTAGATGAGGTATGAGGTAAAGTTTATTCTGGCAATTCCTAGAGATTTGCGTAGTATAACGTGGATGACAAGCCCATCTCAAACATTCTTCCGTGTCTTCACATGCAATTCCTTCACAGCAAGGCTCAGGAAAGCTTCTGTGAAATGTGATTGGACAGCCAAGTTACTTCAGCTTAACACATGCCTGTTCCGCACCAACGGCAAATATCAAGTGAATTGTGAGATTAAACTACCATGTATGTTTGGTTTCACAGTGTTGTTTTATACTACTAATACAACATTTTTACAGTTAAAAACAGGTGCTTATACATATATGTATAGATACATGTATAAAACATGCCTATAACATACAGTTATCATGTCTTGGCTGATTGGTGACAATTTGTAAAAACTTCATTAATCTGGTTTCAACTTTCTGTTCATTCCAGCAGTAAGGGCAGGACTGTGAGTCTCCTTAAAAGGGAGAACATTTTTTTTTCAACAGGGAATAAATGAAAATCAGTGAAGATCCAAGTGCAAGAAAGGACAATGTATTAGTTCTGTTGGTGATGATGCTAGAGGTGTTTTATGGCTTTGTCATTTGTCCCTTCTGTCTTACAGGCAGTAAGCAGCTGTCAGTTTGGTGGTAGATTCAACATCTCAGGAGGAAGGTGCAAATCCCCCTTCTCTAAACAATCCCAAAGTTTCTAGTCACCAGGTTGCTACTCCGTCACACAGATTGCTTCTAGACATGGTCACTAGGGTAGAGCTCCTCTCCATGCTAACTTCAAAACTGTTTCTTAACAACTTAAGACCTAGAGAGTAAGACCAGACTTGGAATCACTTTGCTTTTGTATTAGACATTGACACACATTCATGTTATGCTGTTGTCTCCTGAAACAGTCTTCTCCTCCTAAAAGATATAGGTTCATAGACCCTGATTCGTCTCTTAACTTCTGCTTTGCCAAATGAAACCCTTTGGGCTTCCCAAGTCTTTTTGTGTAAGTCAGATTTCTGATCCCTTTAATTATTTTTATAGGTCTGCTCTAAACCTTCTCCAAATGTCCAAGTGTGGACTATGGAATTGGATACAGCATTTCAGAGTGCTCTTTCTCAATGTCATGATCAAAGACATACGTGTATTTTCCAGTTTCCAAGTCCTCTTACCTAAAGGTTGAAAAATGAAGATCAAGACATGATGTGACTGTATCTTTTTTATGAGTTAATGTTTTCCATGATATGGTCCTTCATCCTTCATATACACATGGACAATCAGATGGAGGTAGGTGTCAATGCCTGAATTTGACTGACCAATTTTAGCAGCCGGAAGTGCAGAGTTAGTAGGGTCTGTAGGCTTCATTGACTGCACTGATCAAATCTCTGTTGATTAGTCTGAGACATAAGAGCTGAGACATAAAGGTTACAGGTAGGCACCAACATACACGTGCCTGAATTTGGAGCTGGTTGATATATAAAGGTATGCTTGACAAAACTGTTAAATATACATATAAATATACACAACATTAGTAAATTATTTATGACATAAAAATATTTTTTAAGTAATTATAAATTCCTTAGTTAAGACTACTGGCTGCAAATCTTTGCCGTGCCTGTAAACAACCTGGAAAGTTCCATGTTTTCCTGATCTTCTTTGACAAAATGATATGGAGTCAAGTTCTCGTCACCCAAACTTATACGCTTCAACTGACTTCAAAGGAGGTGAATGAATTGCTGAGTGGGGCAGAATACAGTCTTGTTTTTCCTGTAATGCATTCTGTATGTCATTAATACCCTTTTTCTTATCTGACTCTTCTAATAGCCAACTAAATTTTAAGTGTTTTTTACAGTTGGTTCATTATTATTCTTTTGCATTTAAAACTTGGGAAGGGTATTTTTCCCTTCCCTTCTGTTTATATTTACATTTTCAGATAGTACCTATACAGTCTAATCATATAACTTTGAAAGTGATATAGAAAGTTGTGCTCTCTTACTCAATCAGATTTAATCAGTTTGGATAGATTCCAAGTACTAAGCATTAATCTCACTTAAACCAAACTCCTGATAGTTCATCTAGCCTGAGTATTTATGTCAAAGACATAAAACAATCTCCTTTAATGCCCACAGTACTTTTAAAATTGAGCTTTCACCGTCTGTTAATAAAACCTGCTTTGTACTGTTGGTTGTGTTCTGTGGAATGTGTCAGGGGTGAATTTCTCTTTCCCTTCAATTCTTACAGGCCTTCTTTTTTCCAAAAGTATATGAAAATTATGCAATATAGTAACAAGGAATTAGTCACACCTTGGCAAAATCTCCATTACCTTGACTCACATCAAAGGGAAGGAGAGAAGCGTGGTCCTTACAAGCTTACAGCATTCCTTTGTCTTGGAGTCCCACTCTGTGATGACAACTAAATTGGACACTGATGCTTACTTATTTTTCAACATGTGTGTGTAAAGCGCATTGACCTTGCAGTTGACTCTTTTAGAGCACCTTTCATCATGGGCCCAAGCCCATAGCGTGATGCAGAGCTGTCTGTTGACTTTCAGAAGTACCAGGGGAAGATTATTTGGAGGCAGAGCTGCGGAGCTGAAATCCCCCTTCAATGCCCTCTGTATTTCAGCATCTCACGTTATGAATCCCGGGAACAGTGCTGTGGTGCTTCCTTGTCAAACCAAGACTATGCTCAAAATAAATGATGCCTTCAGATAACATTTTGCAAGATTCAGCCCTTTAAGGTCATTATTTGCAACAACAGGGGAGCGAACTACAAATTAGAACAGGCTAGAGTAAGAATCTGTGTTTCTCTGGGGTGGGCATGCTTTTCAGAGCACAGCACTGGCTTTATTGGCTGCTGCTGCTGTTGTCAGGAGCAAACCAGGTTGTATTTGATTCCAGCTTTGCCTGGAAAAGCAGAGGAGGTGCATGCATTAGGTATTTTTAAATCATGGCTAGGCTTGGTTTCTATGATTCTTCATAAATGTAAATGAAAAAGAGAAATGTTTGTGTTGATTTGAGAAAAAGAAAGGATGAGTTTGAAGGATGGATCAGGTTTCATTCTTGATGAGGAAGAGACTTGATTGTCAGCATGCTCGAGCTATGACACTGGGGTCTAAGCAATGAACTCAGGAGAACTCTTGTAGCTAGGGAAATAGTTCCCTAATTTTCTGACTACTCCAAGTCAAAAAGTATTTCAGAGCAGTGTCAGAAATTTTGATGGTTACAAGACAAGCACAGGAAAAGTGCGAACTGTCAAAAGACTACCTCACTCAACTCTTCCCTTGTGTCAAGCCTTCTTTTCCCAGAAACCTGCTTCTCTGAGCCATGGAGAAGTGGTCCTCTAGTATCAGAATGCCATTCTGAAGATAGTCATCACCAACCAAGGTTTGGGCAGTAGACATCTCTTTGTTAGTGCAGTACTTAATTTATTGTTTGCTTTAAGACTAAGATTGAAAAACCTCCAAGAAAGCATCATGGACTGCAGACCTACAGGTTCGGCAAATCTTCACTGTCTCCACTTTCATCCCTGACACTTGCTTTCAAGACAGACTAATTTATACTTGAAAAGTGAGCAGAACCACGTGCACTCTCATCTTGCAAGTTGCTTCTATCCTCACAGGACAAGGAAGAAGCCCCCCGTGGGAAAGCTGAAGATGTTGTGGATCTGAGGTCTTCAGACTTGCTCTTGAGATGAGGCGTGTGCTTAGCTGGGTTATAAAAGCTGTCATCTAACTCAGCTCCAATCTTCCTCTATATCTTCTGGTACACAGGAAGTTAAAAGAAGGGTCAATTATGGTCTCTTTACGCTGGCTAATGCACTGAAGGCTGGCAAGTTGTTTTACAGTAACTACGTCAGAATTCAGCTGTGATAATGGTTATGATGGTGATTTTATAAATTTTAAAATGTAGCTTGAACATTGAATTCACTTAGCAGATGTGTTAAATAAAAAAATACACCCTGGAATATTTTATTGCACAATAGCTAATTTCTTCATCTACTTTTTCAGCTTCCTCTTATGTTTTTGCTTGTAAGTTTTTTGTTTGGATATAATGAGGCTTTGTGTCTCTTGATCCCTTATCTTATGTGGGTGGTAGAAAAATTGCTCTACTGCTCCAACGTTTGTGGTTGTGTGGGGCAGGTGGTTTCACGCAGAGCTGTGCAAATTGTCTACAGTAAATAAAAAAAAGAAGGGCAAATGTCTTACTCTGAGATTTCTTTTTACACCTGGAACCTCTGCTGCAAACCCCAGGGACCCAGCAAAAGAGCTAGTTTCAGAGATGAAGACATCCTTTTCCAATCTTTGCAGCTTCCAGCGACCTGGAGCTGGTTTGAGTTTTTATTGTGCATCACAGGCCAGCACATCCTGGAATTTCTACTACCTCCTACGTTGCCTGAGGGTCCAACTCCTCTCTCCTTTTGGGCTTCAGGCATCATTTTTTTCCACCCCTCCCCAGACCCATGCATTGAACAGATCAAAACTAACTCTTTGTGACTTGTGTTCAAACATGAGCTGCAGTATAAGTCTATGTAACCTGGTGTACTCTCCAGAACAGACAATCATATGGCACAACAAGCATGCTGGGCTCTTCCAGGCACAGATGTGGATCTTGGACATGTGTCATCCGGAAAAAAAGAAATTCTGTCTAGATCAGGGGTGTCAAACTCACGGCCCATGGGCTTAATCTGGTCCTCCAGCTTGTTTTATCCAGCCTGGCACCTTGTTTCCACCCGGGGGCAGTGCCAAGCTCCTTGACCCTATGCTCCTGCCAGCGTGCCAGTCACGTGTGCTGTGTGTGATACACGTTACACTGCAGGAGCAGGAGCAGGAGAGTGGCAGGAGCCGTGAGTTCGATACCCCTGGTCTAGATACTCCACCAGGTTCTGCTCACAGCTAGCTAGGGAATGGACCAAGTATAAAACCTTCAAATTAGATATGCTCAGGATTTGATGTTGCCACCTAAGGACACTAGGAATTTAATGAAAATTTATTTTAGTAATTTTCTCAGGAAAGATTTCGTCCACCTGTTGTTAACAGTAAAGTTCAGGACTCAAGCATTTGGGTGTTCTGTTCATATGAAAGAATTTGTGGGGTTTCAAATGTACCATTAACGGACTTATAGTCAGGAACTTAATGCTCACACCTTCTGGGACTGATATGACGTTCAACATCCTGCCTGAATACCTGCTGCTGTGCCATCTGTACATATTACAGCAAGGATTTCTGCACAGCTGAAATCATGGATCCTGTGAGTTTAAGACATGTATCAATGGTGAACTTAATGTGGATCTCTGCCTTGAGCCAGAGGCCCATGCACAGCTAACCTGCCTTCCTTGGCCAAACATACTGAAGAGAAGGCAATGCAACTCTGAAAATCCTGCTTGGTTCAGGGACAGCTGATTAATTCCTGTAACAGCACAGTGCCTTCCTCAGCCACCAGCATCCACTGGCACTGAATCCAGCAGGTAGATCTGGCAACATTGCTTCTGCATTACTGTGTGCGTGCCATGTCCAGTTGGGACTAGGAGGTTATCCTTGAATCATATGACAATTTATCAGTTTGTGTGATGGGACAGCAGACACACCGGTCAATACAGCACAGTGCCCTCCAGCCAACTCTGCCCTACTCTCCATGGGGGCTGGATATCGCCACCACTTTGCTCCCCAAATCTTTGGGTACTGGACCACAAATCAAGACGTCTGATGTGCAAGGTCAAAGAGCAGGAGGAAAGACTAAAGCATAGGGCGGTATGAAATCCAAGCCTAGCTGTAGCAGTGCTCCAGGAAGGAGCCCATCTGGTGAGCTGGATGCTCAGTGCCTCACATTTGACAAGTCTAAGAGCGCTTTCCTTGTTACTGGGTCTTGGATCTGGAATAAGGTGACAATTTATGTCAAGACCCTTCTGTATCAACTCATATATGCATTAAAGCATGCAACGTTTGCTAAAACTACTTAAGTCCTTACTTTTATGAATGTATATATGAACCTTTATAGGATTTTTTCAGTTATATACTTGATGTATACAGAGTTTATTTTCTCAGATGGTGATACTTTTAAACACGATGGCTGATACTTCTCATACAGCAAGGCAGGAGTAGGACTGTGCAGCAGTAAGCTGTACTATTACGCTTGGATGTTGCAATATCAAGCTGACAGAGAGGTGATATTTTTGCTTCCTGACTTCAGAAGGTCAAAATCAGTGTGGGAACTTTTCCCAGTGGTGGCAGCTGCAAATGTCAGGGAGAATTGCATTTCCAGCGGCTTCCCAGGACAGATTTTCACAGTGAGAACCATTTATTTCTTGTGTACTGTTGGAGAAACATAACAGAAGAAAGCTGGATATCAGTTTGAGGTGATTTTGAGGATGAAGATAGAGTGTATAAGCAAGGGACTGAAAAGAAAATTTTCATTTCAGATATATTTGGTGTGTGAATAAAAAGAACACCCAAAGCAGGCACTAATCAAATACATACTTATTAAAAGCAGGATACTGGAAATCTGAAGTATCTGTGTGGCGTTTGTGATATTGCTATGGTTCTAAATATGACTACGAATAACATCAATGTCTACAACAAAATCAAATTTAATTTGCTATAAATCATATAACCCAGGCATATAACAACACGGCACATGTATTCCCCAGCACACCACACACCAGCTTGCACCAATTTGATAAGCTGTTTTAACAGCTAATGCAACTGCATTTATTATGTATCTTTGAGAAGTTAATGGACAGTTTATCCCAGATATTTGACTGGATACTTCTGAATTGTTTCAGATACTTTTAAATGAAAAAACAGTGATCATTGCCACCAAATGTGGGTGATAACTTAAAAGCTCAAAATAGTCCCAACAGAATTATAAATGAGACCCATAGTGAGATGTTTCAGTACCAGCAAGTCTCTGCTCCTGTGATCTGTCTGGGTACACCTTCTCCCCATCATGACCCGTCCCACCCAATGGAGATTTGCAACATTGGCCTCCAGAGAGTAGCTGGTGGCGTGATTCAAAATGCAAGGCTTAAGGTAGCATTGGGGATAGGGGTTTTTCTTTTTTCATATTTTGTTTTAGAGTCACCTTAATCAGTATTTTCCCTGCTGACCTGTCGGAGAACTTCAGAAGTGCAGATGTGTGCTTATCTGAGCAATAATACAGCCAGCTGCCTTCAAAGGGAAGGGTGGGTAAGCGCCTATCTCAGCAAGAAGTAATGGGTGGGGAAAAAGCACGTTCGCAAATAAGGCCCATTTTTTAATGACTAGCACTCATTGTTTCCTGTTTAAAAGGACAAAAGTGGCTCTCTTAGTAATTCATGGGGGAATTAAAATGTTGATAGAAGGAGGTGGTAAAAGCCAGCATAGGTCATGCAACCACCTCCTCTCTCATGAGTAGTTTCCTTCACAGGTGTTTTTTACTTACATTGGAATACCCAGGACAGGTTGAATTGCCACAAATCTTCTTCAGGCCTTGACAGACTAGTGGAAGGAGCTGGTGGATTTTGTTTGTAAGCTCTCAGGCTCCTTTGAAGTAGGAGCTTTCCATGACCCCTATAGAAGATCCAGCAGGTGAGTTTGTGATAGCTCATGCAAATACCTGACGAATCACACAAATCACTCTCCAGCTGCTGGAAGAGATGTGTCACAGGCTGATGAAGCTCTGTATCCCAGGGAGGGTAATAATCTCCTTCTGAAGTCCATCAACTACAAAATCTGCACAGGTACTAAAGCTTCCCCTGATATTTTAACAGTACATGATTGATACAAATATAGATGATGCCTGGAGGTTAAAACCTCCATAATAGCTATTAGAATAGACTAGTCCCAAATTTACAAAGAGCCTTTTTGAGAACTTAAACTTACATAAACTTTGTTATTGTAACAGAATTTTCAGTGAAGCAAAGTGTTCTATTTTGTGTCAAATGCAATTAACTCACTGATACTTCAGTATCCTTTATTTCATAGAATCATAGAATAGAAAGGGACTTTAAAGATCATCTAGTTCCAACCGCCCTGCTGTGGGCAGGGACACCTCCCACCAGACCAGGCTGCTCAAGGCCCCATCCAGCCTCACCTTGAACACTTCCAGAGAGGAGGGATCCACAAGTTTCCTGGGCAACCTGTGCCAGTGTCTCACCACTCTCATCGTGAAGAATTTCTTCCTAATATATAATCTGAATCTTCCCTCTCCCAATTTAAAGCCATTCCCCCTTGTCCTATCACTACATGCCCACCCCACCTTTCTCGTAGGTCCCCCTCAGGTACTGGAAGGCTGCTACAAGGCCTCCCCAGAGCCTTCTCTTCTCCAGGCTGAACAACCAGAACTCTCTCAGTCTGTGCTTATAGCAGAGGTTCTGCAGCCCTTTGATCATCTTTGTAGCCCACTTTTGGCCCTGTTCCAACAGTTCCAGATCCTTCTTATGTTGGGGATTGCAAAACTGGACACAGGACTCCAGGTGGGGTCACATGAGAGCAGAGCAGAGGGAAAGAATCACCTCCCTTGACCTGCTGACCACACTTCTTTTGATGCAGCCTGTTACACTGTTGGCCTTCTGGGCTGCTAGCCACATGGCTGGCTCATGCTGAGCTTGTCATCAATTAGCACCCTCAAGCCCTTCTCTGCAGGGCTGCTCTCAATCACACCATCCCCCACCTTGTATTGAAACTGCAGATTGCCCCAACCCAGGTGTAAGACCTTGCACTTGGCATTGTTGAACCTCATGAGGTTTGCTCAAGCCCACTTCTCCAGCTTGTCCAGGTCCCACTGGATGACATCCCATCCTTCTGGCATGACAACTGCACCACTCAGCTTGATGTCATCTGCAAACTCGCTGAGAGTGCACTGAATCTCGCTGTATATGTCATTGAAGGAAATATTTAACGGCACCAGTCCTGGTACTGTTTCATTCAGATTTACACCAAGATTTGCACTTAAAAAGACTCTACAGTCCATCTCAGGGTCTGGTCAAAGGCTGCTCTGAAAATGTGGTTGTAAGATCAGCTTAAGAACCCAAAGTAGTACTGAACAGTACATTTTGATTGAAGTTTCATCATGGAAATTTTAGAATAAATAAAAGATCTCTGGAGCTTCTGAGGTGCATTGTCTGCTTGGTAAGTAGGTGGCATTTTGGTATCATAAAAAAGAATTACTCCTAGGATACAAAAGGAATCATAACATACTGGCAAATAACATAAAACAAACATGACAGATTTTTCTAAGGCAAAAATAACTGTTAGATGAACTCCTATTAACTTTGAAAATTTCTTTAGATTTATTACTAATGTTAGGTTATATCTAGTGGCAATGATGTTTTGGTAACTTCATGTTATGCCTGCTTAAGCCTCCCATTCCTTGCAGCTATGTGATCTGTATGAAATCCACATAGGCTTGATTTTCTTGGCTTGATTATACAGCTGTTTTCCCATGTATACAGTGAGTTTGAAAAGTTGTTCTGAACAGGCACCCATAAATGCCACTTTTCACTTTTCTTACTCAGATGTCACTTCCCACAGAAAGTCAGAGGCAGCAGAGAAGCAGATCTCTTGTCTCTGATTTTCTTTTCCTACAATATAAAATATGGATACGACAGGCTGTCCACCTGGGGATGCCGGGAGCATTAAACACCAGCTGGGAGCATGCCCTAACATGCTACAGCTTGTACAAAGGTTGCTAAGTGACTTAAATCCACTGCACAGAATAGAACCATATAGCCTCAAAATAGCAGAACCTGACTTAGTTTCTAGTAACTCATTAAAATGACTCTACAATTCTTTTGATGTTCTGTACTAGTCTGGTCACATTCCTTTCTGTTTTATAGCACAGTAATAACAACATTCTTGTAAACAGTCATATAAACTCTAACCTTCATATTGCTCTCTTCAGATTATCTGAAAGCATTTTCACATTGGGATTTAGCTTTCTTACCCCCATAAAGCATATCCCACCCTAATAACTTATGGCATCAAAGGAGCAGAGGGAGAAAATAGGGATGCAAAAGTTGATTACTGCTGGGTCACTTGCTTAGGGCAGCCATCCCATCCTGCAGAGGCAGAAATATTTTGCAATCATAAATTCATTGTTCAGAGCTATTGGGGTTTCCATTGTGAGAGGAAACTCTTCTGTGGACAGATAGACTCTAGCCCAGATACTTGTCAGTTAGGGCCTACCCTTCAGTGATTAGTAGCCTGTACTCTTTCTGTTGTCATTAGTACATCATCAGCCCCTGCTTGCATAGATCTACAAGCAAGGCTAATATTTCCCAGGAGCTCATGTTCCATATGATGCATCTCTCAATGGAGAACTACAGAAACAAAGAAGCCCTAGGAGGCAAAAAAGGAAGCCACTCTGTTTTAGCCATGCTGCTCTTGTCCAGTGACAACATCAGATAAAAGAAAGAAGACTGACTTCAGCTATAGAAGTGTGTGTTGTATGTGCTGTAAGAAGGATAGGCAGCAGTTTCCAGATGTCTGTGGCCAAAGGCTTGGCACTTAAGCATTTGCTCAAACAAAAGGGCCAAGGATAAGGGACTGCACCCTTTGCAAACAACACGGCGCATGGACATGCACTCACATGCAAAGAATTTACATTGGCTGAACAGTTTTCCAGGCAGTCAGTAAATATGACTTATGCCTTCTCTTCCTCCATCAGTGGTTTAAACAACCTGGGAGCAAAACCAGATACAATCATCTTCCTGACACTGTTAAAGACAAGGAAAATTTCCTTGCATTTTAACATTCCCTCAGCTCGCTAGTTTTCCTTTTTTTTTTTATTTTTTTTTTTTTTTTTAAGTTTTTCTTTATCCAAGACAACTCTGGGTTTTGTTTTGGGCTGTCCGGGTTGGAGCCGAGAAAAAATGTAGTATGCTGGGAACCTATCAGAACATAAAAAGGAAACTGAAAGTGCTCAACTGAATGGACTGCAAAAAATCTCCAAATAAACAATGTGTTACATATCATATCACTTGTGGTGATATGGTGGATACATTTCATAGAATGATAGAATAATGGAATGCCAGGTTGTAAGGGACCTCAAAGATCATCTGGTTCAGCCTTTCTTCGCAAAAGCGCAGTCTAGGCAAGATGTCCCATCAACCTGTCCGGTTGAGTCTTTTAAGTGTCTGATATAGGAGAATCCACCACTTTCATGGGAACACTATTCCAATTGCTGAGCACATTGTGAAAAATTTTCCTCTTTTGTCCAGTTGAAATCTCCCCAGGGGTCACTCGTACCCTTTGCCCCTTCTCTTTTCCTTACGACTCCTTGGAACAAAGGAGTCTTCATCTTCTTTGTAGCCACCCCTTAAATACTACGGCATGGTAATAAGGTTTCCTCTAAGTCTTCTTCTCTCAAGGCTGAACAAGCCCAGTTCTCCCAGCCTTTCTCCCAGCCTTTCCTCATAGAGCAAGCTTCCCAGTTCATTGATGATCTTTGTGGTACTTCCCTGGACCCTCTCCAGCCTGTCCGTATCTTTTTTTGTACAGCAAGGATCAAAACTGAAAACAGCATTCCGAGTGTGGCCTGACAAGCACTGAGTAGAGTGGGATAATGACTACTTTACTTCTGCTGGTGATGCCCTTGTTGCTGCAGCCCAGCATCCTGTTGGCTTTCTTCGCTGCAGCAGCACACTGCTAGCTTGTATAGAGCTGCTTGTCCACCAGGAACCACAGGTCCCTTTCCACAGAACTGCTTCCCAGCTGGGTACATCCCAACCTGTGAGGCACTCCTGGATTATAATTTCTTAAGTGTCAGACTTTACACTTGTCCTTGTTAAACTTCACAAGTTTCTTGTTAGGCCACTCTTCGAGCCTATCCAGGTCTTCCTGCAGGGTGGCTTCCCCTTCTGAAGTGTCGACTTCCCTACTCAGTTTGTTATTATCAGCAAACTTTGTCAGGGTACACTTGATCCTGACATTCAGATCACTTATGAAGATATTAAACAGTGCTGGGCCCAATATTGATCCTTGGGGGACCTCATCTGTGGCAGGTTGCCAGTTGAGAAGGAACTATTTACCACCACCATCTAGGTAAAGCCTGTCAGCCAGTTCTCCACTCACCACAGAATCACTTGTCTAGACCATAACAAATCTATTTCTCTAGTAGTCTGTGGGAAACGGCATTAAAAGCCTTGGAGAAATCCAGATAGGTGATGTCCACTGCTCACCTCACATCAGCCAAGCAGGTTACACTTTCATAGGAGGCGATCAGGTTTGTCAAGCACGATTTGCCCGTGGTGAATCCATGCTGGATTTCTCAATCGTGTACTTCATTTGACTTGTGATATCCCCCAGAGGATTTGTTTCGAGACTCTCCTAGGGACTGAAGTAAGACTAACTGGCCCGTAATTTCCTGGATCCTCCTTTAAGACCTTCTTGTAGATGGGGGTGACATTAACCTTCTTCCAGTCTTCTGGGACATCTCCTACTCTCCATGATATCTCAAAGATTATGGAGAGTGGCCTTGCAATGATGTCAGCCAGTTCTCTTAACATCCCTGGGTGGATATTTTTGGAGCTCATTGATTTGTAGGGATCAAGCTCCTGTTCACATACTAACTCTTCTTTCACTGATGCTGGATCTGTGTTTGCATCAACCTAGGTTTTTGTTCCCAAGGCCTGGGGCCCAGTTGTGCTGGTAAAACAGAGGTTGTAGTCTGTTGGAAAATTATTTGCAAGTAGAAAAAAATAGAATCTAGATTTGACAGATAAATTTTTCACAGTGTTACCCTTTGTTTATAGACCTCCTCTCCTTTTAGAGTACCCTAGAGCAAATCTCTGCTTTTTCAAAGGACCACATCATTGTTCAACTGAAATGTTATTATTTCTTCTCTCAAGTTTGATTAAATTACTTGGCACTCGGGCAGAAGATGATAATAATACAAACACAGTGATCAAGGTGGCAGATGTGCCAGTATTCTCTTAATGGCAAATAACTAATTCTTCAGACTGTGACTACAGTGCTTTAAAGTGATGCAGGGGCTAAGTGGGTAACGTTATAGCCAATTTTACATTTGTTAATTGAAATGGGATTGAGAATTTAATGAGAGATGTTTAAATAATTACTTTTCTTAGAATATATAGTCTGGCTGTTGGCTTGTGGATTATGTGTATGTAGAGATTGCAGAGATTAGGGCTGGAGAGGCAAGTGGAGGTTTAAGGCAGCAGGCTGACAGTGCATGTGCAGCTACAGGGGCTCAGCTGCCTTTGCAGGAACTTGCTCCTGCATCTCAGCCCTAGGATAAAAGGTGTATTTTTAAAATGTGATAACTACAATGTTTTAATTAACACCTGTTAAAGCCCTGGAATAAGCAGGACAAAGTATTTGCTAATGTGTCAACTTATAGAAAAGTGGCCAAACTAGATGAAAGAGTCAAGTGAAACACTGGGACACTCTGGTACTCTGAAAGGACCTAGCGGTGAAAGAAACAACTCCTGTACCCTGCCTGGGGAGATTAAAGTAGCCACAGTTTGAGTAAGGATCAGAAACCAGGGATTTTAAATATATAAGCTCAAATGCTTGAGCTAATAAGTTTTAAAATAAATCTTTTCTAGACTACACAAGCCCTGAGGGAAGAGCAAAGAGATTAAGGTAAAAATAGAAAACATGAAGTGTCTAATAATGAGCCACACCTGTTTAGTGAAGTTTCCCTATCTCTGCTCTGGTCTACACCCCGTTTTTGTATCAGTATGATATGCTCGGCCAGAGAAGTGTTTTTCTATAGGACTGGGAGGATAAGCAGGTTACCATGAGGGAACCACGTGACAGTAGTGAAGGTCCTGAGGGCAGCCACTGAGTTGTCTGAAGAGGATGTTTCCCTCTTATTTACCCCAATACTAGAGGTTGTTTCATGTGTAGATAAAAATAAGGACTTTTTAAGAAGATCTAAAAATGTTTTAATAATTTAATTATTTAATTACATGGAGACAAGTGGTTTTCATTTACTACAATGGATCCCAATCTTGTTGGCCTCCAGGCTTTATTGTACTGTAAATATTATTACTCATAATAAAAACCAACTTAAAGTTTTTCCCCAAAACTCTAAGCTTTGGTCTTCAGCTGCTGGTACTGGTTCAAACTGAAAGAGGAAGTAGATAAAAAACACCAAAGAAGTCTTCTTTTGAGATTTCTGATGTTATTTCACTTAACACAAAATATACATAACCTCCAGAAAAGTACAGGTGAGCACCCTGCAACCTACCAGTCTTCTCCAAACAGTCCTTTTTGTCCACCATGAGAACTGTCACAGTCTGTGATGATGTCCAGCTTTGCCCATGACTGTACTTTACATTGCTATGGGGTATGTATACGACATACTGGTTACAACAGCAGGTAGATCATGATGGTATACCCATGCCTTTATTTTGGAGCTGTAGGTTTTTTAATTATAGACAGGAGCCTGCCTTTCATTCCTGAAATATATTGAGATCCTTTAAAATAAATAAATAATAAAGATCAGGACAGACTAGAGGAAGCTCACTTTTGAGACCTGAGAATTCATGTTATGTAAAACCAGATGACCTTCCCTCCCTGTTTATGGCCAATTATTTACCTAGTAGAAACCTATGTGTCTCCCTTACCCCAGAGGAGCTACAGGCGCTCGGGCATCCGAGTGCCCTGGGTTGACATCCTGATTTTACTGAAGTCATTAGGAGTTTTGCCACTGTCTTCTACTCCTTAGAGTTTACCCCACACCCTTGTCAGAAAATAGTCTTGGTGAAACTGTAGGACAAATACAGTCATAGTATAAATAAAGATGTATATTATCCTTGGGGTTAAGAGGCAACGATGAATATATATTAAGTAGCTTACCTAATACAGGGAAGTTGCCACAGAGAGACTTTTTTTCTTTACACCTTCTTTTACCCTTGTCTCTGTCTCTTTCTTTTTCAAAGTAGCTATTCAATTCTACTCATGTGAAGAGTGAGGAAACATTTATTCACTTATGTTGATTTTTAACAGTTTATTACAATACACTTCATAGTCTCTTCTCAACTATCTGTCTGTCTGATCAAGATGGAGATGTAGGTTCCATGAACAGATTATGAGAATAGTCCTGAATTACATGTCATTACACTTACAAGGCATAGTCCTTCATTTGTAAGTGAATTTACCTACATTTACTTTCTTAATCCTCCTAAGAGCCCTATTGAGAGAAAAATATTGTATGCTCCAGAATACTTTTCTGATATGTGTAATCTTACATAGTCAATTAGAAAGCAAATGAGACAAGTCAAAAGTAGAGAAGAGAAGGAATTAGGAAGCCTATGTAAGTGATTTTTATGCTTCTGTTTTTGTAGTATATGGCCATGTGAGATGACAGCTTGGGCTTGGTTTCAACACAGCTGAGCTGATCACTGAAAAAGAGAAGTGATTTCCCACCACCTTCCTCACTCACTCCCTCTTTCCCTTCCACCCTTTTCCTCTGTTTTTCCCTTTCCCAGCTGCAAAGTCACACTTCTCTGACACCAGTGTTGGAATGGTTGGATTCTGCTATATAGTAGTTAAAACTCTCTAACCAGGCAGAAGCCTTTTTGATTTTCATCTGGAGTTTATTTTCTACTGTGTCAGTGAGTTGAACTGGCTCAAACAGGTCAGTGACACCAGAAGTGGAGGCAAATGAATAACAGCAGCGAAGGAGGACAAGGAATTGACCAAGGACGAGAAGAAGGAACTTCCCTCTTTCGGTAGCAGTGAGCTGTCAGAGTGGCTCATCCTGTATCATTAAATTGTAGCTTGAACATACAAGTTCATCTCTGCTGAAAAGGTCACTTCTGGTTCTTTCTCCCCTCTGGACTTCTGGCAGATTTCTGCCAGTTTTGTGAGATGAAATGGCTTCTAGGCGAGAAGAGCTCCTGACATCATGTACTGAAGAGAAAGGAGGAATAAGTCCCCTTTGGTGGCAACATGTTACACCAGATGAGCAAGCGCATTAAATCGCACCCTAAGTGCCTTGCCCAAGGCCACATGGGAAATCCATGGCAGAACAGAAAGCTTGTAAGAACAAGAAAATTGTTGTACCCTTAGAATCTCATGATCTTGCTTGTACTGGTCCAACCAAGATTAGGTTGTTTAAATGACAGCGATGTTTTCCCACAGATATAAGACTATTTGCTTTATCCAGCATCTCAGTTCACCCTACCTTCTATGAATCAAAGAATGTTTTAAACTTGCAAGTATGTGATTCTTAGTCCTTTCCTAATCTGTCAGTAAAAACAGTTGCTCTGAAAAATTCTGACCCCAGAAATGTCTAAAAATTTGATGTATTTTACGAAGTTCTCAGCCTTGGGGATATCCTTTGGCAGCGAGTTCCACAGGTAGAACAGGTGAAAAAGTCTTTCCCTTTTATCAGTTTTGAATTTGCCATTTCTTAATTTCACTGAACGGTCCGTATTCCTTTTGTGGCAGTGAGAACAAGTTTTCCCAACTCGTGCATTATCACTGAACCATGAGACCCGCACTCCTGCCTGCGCTCCCTCTTGCTGCCTGGCTGCTGGGCAGCGTTATAAATCAAGGATCCTGAATCTCATCCTGACTTCCACAATGATTCCCTCTGTCATCTTGGTAACTCGGATTACCTGTTTGCCTCTGTACAGCTATTTGCAAAAGAAGACAATGACATTTGTCTAACTGACAAGGGTACCGTGGGATTATTTACCTCATTGAAGGTAGTGAAGGTGCCTGGTGCAATTGCTACTTCGTAGAAACTAAACAAACTTTTACAACTTGAACGCCCTTCCCTGTGGTAGCCTATTCTCTGCGAGTGCACCAGATGGCACTGTGTTGCAGATACAATTATAGCACAGACGGCAATAGCCTTTTAATTTGTATAATAGACACAATTGATAACCATTCTTTTCTATTCTGACAAGAAGCATGGAAAAAAAATCTGGAAAAATCTAGAACTGTGTTATATTATATTTTACAAAATTTGCTTTGATTTATTTTAAAAGAAAGACAATGCATCTCTTCCCTCAAATGAGAGAAGATCTTCAAAACCCACAAAGACACCATCAGCCACCATTTGTGACTGTGGAGACTAAGAAGTAACATACCATAAATTGTAATTTGACTTTATTTTTTTCCTTGACCATAACTACACAATAGACATAATACATCAATTTAATAATAAACCCCAGGACTTACATAGTACATTTGGGATAATCAAAGTTCATTTTCACAGAGGTATTAATAAGATTTATAATTATTTACATACGTCTCCAGGGAAGAATGGGAGCTGTTAAACAATTTGCTCAAATACAAGCAGTACAGTTACAACATGAGAAAAAAGAACCGCACTTTCTTTATCTTCAGTTTCTTACAGGCCTGCATTGCTTCCAGTATTCCAATTTCTAGTTTATAAGATAAGAAGAAATGGAATGCTTCAAGAGGAAGGAGCTGTTGTTTCAACATTTTAATTTTCATAGTCCTGCCTTAAAACACTGTTTATCTTTATTGCTCACATAGAGGTGTTATATCACCTTGCACAGTAAATAGGCAAGGTGGACTTTGTGGTAAAAATTCAACTTTCCTTAACATTTTCTTGGGTTATAAAAATATTCCTGCCTATGGCACCTTATTTAGAGATTAGCATATATCCTTTCCACACAGTATTTCTGATGCCGCAGTTCACGAACACCTGCTTTTTATGTCTCTCCTTTTAGTGTTGGAGTGGAGGAACTGTCAAAGGAATGAAGCATATATATTGTATTTTTTCAATGCATGGTTTTACAAATCGTGTTGTCTTATTTGAGACATTACAGAGAGTATATAAAAAGATGCAGAATATTGGTATGAACAAACCATGGGGCTGTGTCATTGCACTCAACCTCACAGTGGCCTGTGAAGCTGTATGGGAAGAGTGAAGCGTATCTCTGCGGACAAGGGCTTGCTCCTGGGATTGTCATATATCCTCTCCGCTGGTCTGGCAGGATGAGGATCTGGGAAGAGGGTGTGAGAAGTTAGATAACAAGTGACCTCTGTGCCATAGGAAGGGAAAAATATCTCAGCTTTCTGCATTCATCTTAATGTCATGACTTGGCCTCTCTCCTGTCAGTCTGGCAACTTGCAAAGCTGGCTCTGAAGGTTACAGGTGAGAACACGGTTGTGTCTGGCCTCCCCTCTGTTCAGGGATGACACGGAATGAGCAACAGCCTGTCCGGAAACACAGCTGCCAGAGGGAACAGGTGGGAGTTTGGACTTTCACTACTGTTTTCTGAGGATTTGCCAAGTGTCACCAGGTTTGCTGCTGGAACTGAAGATCCACTGAAACTGGATGTTCCAGGAGCCAGTCCTGGGCTTTGCAGCCTACAAATGCTCCTCTGGAAAGCAAAGGGTTTAGGACAAAGGTCTGGGACTTATTTAGGGTGGAAGCTGAAGCTCAGGGGCGTAAATGTCTTCATGCAAGTCTCTTCAGATGAGAAGGTGAGTCGAAGCCAAGGCACCCTCATTCCCTTCACACAAATTATCCCAGCTCTAGGTCTAGTTTAGCATCACTTATTCCTTCCCACACGGGTGAAGTGATGAGTGAATTCCAGGAAGAGCTGAGCTCCCTAGACTCATTAGTAAGTGTTTTGACCCTGAGAGAGGGTTTAGAGAAGTTGTCCTCTGCTGCTGGTGTGGGCTGCTATGCTGCTCAGCCCTTCAGGCATCGAGTGACAGGGAAATGGGAAACACTGACTCAGAAAGAATTTTGCAGTCTTGAAGGTTGATTGTCAGTGCTAAAGAACAAGTTGCCTTGTACTTTCTCTGCATCTGTTCCTCCTTTTTTTCAAGGTGAGTTTTTATGCCCCAGTTCATTTTACAGGTGTGTCCTTATTCCTAAGGAACCTAGAGGTAAAACTCCCACTAAGAGAAGCCTGTCCTGCATTTAGAAGCAGCTGGGAACTGAAGGAAACTTTAATTACAACCATGATATTATTTTCTATAAAAGAGAAAAATAATTAAAAGAGAGGAGATAAACTCTCTAGCTAAGGTAACTGTCCTTTGAAATTTGTTCTTGAATCAATAAAAAAAAAAATAATTGAAAGTTTGTTCCTGTTTCTAAATACACATCTCACATAACAATAAACCCCACAAACATTCATAAGTGTGGCATTTCAAGCACTGCTTTTGCAGAGTTTATTTAAGAAGCTCCAAAATAAACCTGAAGATATTCACACTCAGACAAAAGATCTACTTGGGATAAAATAAAAACACAGCCACAGTAGTTATGGTCCAGAAATGGCTGGTGTACAATAAAGTATAGTCAAAACTAAATTATGTCTTGGACCGAAGTAGACACATACTATTAATTGGATGTAGGCCCTTTAACCTTTTTACAGGAAGCAAACTTGAGATCTAATAATTTTTTTAAAGATGAGCTTTCTGTGCTTCCAGTAATATTTCTGGGCTTTGAAAGGATCCTGACTCTCAGTTCAGAGTGTTTTGATGAGATTGGATTTAATATTTCAACCACATCAACTGAGCAGAAGCCAGAAAGGATAAAGAAGTTTGATTGCCTTATTCAGAGGCTACAAATACCAGTTTGGTAGTATCAGTGCTCCCCACTGGTGATCCTTTAAAGGTACGTTGTTGCTAGACTTTTCATGAATGTGAGAAATAGTAGCAGAAGAGTTTCTCTACTTAAAAAAGAAGTAACCTGTTGGGTTGGGAAGAATATGTGAAGGTAACAGTGTTTATATCATACATAAAACTAATTACAATTTCATTTCTCTGTTGAATTCACCACCTTTTATTACTGTTAGCTGCATCCAGAATAAGGTCCTAAATTAAGCTTTGTGCTTTTCAAATATGCAGGATGATACAATCCCACTCTCTAACATATTCGTTTTTTAGCAAGGTGTTTTCATTTTAAGTCCAAGCTAGTGCTGACTTCACGAAGAAAAGTTGAAACTCTAATTCAGGGTGACAAACCCACATCTGCAGCTTAGAAAGCAATAGGCAGTTTTGTGTGCCTTGCTTGTTTTGTGACAGATTCATCTCAAAGGATCTAGGACTTCAAAGTGAGGCTCCTCCAAGGCTGGAACAAGATATAAGGAACGGACTTCATCAACCCTAACTCTTGCTCTGGAGAGCTTTGGAGGAACCTAAAATGCTCCTTATGTGTGGTTTTCAATAGTCTAAAGTTCTGGAAGATACACACTCCACACTCTACCCCTCATCCATTTCAAGCTAATCATACAATCTGTCTTGCAAGAGTTATTTGGGAGGTGGTCATGATAAACAAAGTAGGAATAAGCCGCTGAAGAGCTAGTAATAGCTTAAGCTGCCACCATTTCTTCAGTGAAGGTCTGGCCATGGTCGAAGAGCTTTAAGCTACAGCTTGTAACCAAATAAGTGAAGTGGGGCTCAGGGATTATAAATGCTTTATATATATATATATTATTTGTAGAATCAAGATTTAACAGCCACAGGCCATAAAAAATGAAACCCTTCCAGGACTGGCTGCAGGTAAGGAAACCACCACACACACACAAGCGGCCTGGATGAACATTTGCTATTAATTTCCTCTTATTGCAGATGCTGTTTCATCCTAACAGCTGAAGTTTTATGAAGGATTAAATTTTGTTTTCTTGTGAAGAGAATCAGAGAAATGCTTAAAAGCCAAAACAAATCTGAGTACTGAAGGGTGATGACATCTAACAGGTCTGCAAATAACCACTACTGCTAGACTTGGGCACTAATACTCTGCATATAGGAAAAGAGTTAAAATTGATAGCACATGAAATATAACTAAATATTCTTGAAGTTTAGGGCAGGTGCTCTGCAATCATTCAATCTTTTACTAGCTGTCAATGGTTGTTTGTAAGTGAGGTCAACAAGATGTTTACGGTATGGTTGAATGCTTTATTTGAAACAAAGACGTATGATCTTTGAATGAAGATATTAATGATGTGACAAAAAATCCTGAAAAAAATACTGCTTTCAATGGGAGCTACAGTTAGAGTCATGTACTAACAGGCTAGATGCCAAAAGTAGCTGCAAGGAACGTAATAGTATGGATATTTGCTGCAAAAATAGAAAACAGGAAAAGCAATAAATCTGTTAATCTACTCAACTTTTTAAACCTCGATTTGGGTGTGAAGTTGTGATTCTCTCTCATTATTACATCTACTCATTTTCTTAATCAAATCAAAACTTCTTTTGGAATTATACAAATTCTTCCTAAGTACAGATAATGTTAACTTATCCAAACCTAATTTTGATTTGACTGAAATCCCATTCCTCAAGTGTCCCATGTGACAATGCAAGCTCTGCTATTAGGAAGAATAATAAGGGAAAAGTTTTAAATACAATTGCCAATTGAGGACTAGATTCAAAGAATTCCTATTTTTTTATCGTAATTCATGCTGATGTATCTAATCATAATTTCAGTGAATTTTAAATGTTAAATTCCTTAGATTATGTTTGTAGAAAATACACACAGACAAATGAAAACCCAAGCACCAGCCTCCATCAAAAATGTAGTAGCTAATCTGTGGAGTCAAGCCACAAAAGTCAAGGAATAGTACAATTAAGGGGACCTTTGTAATCTTCATTTGGTTATTTTGATTGTGATGACTGGGCTGTAATTCTTAATCTACACATTGGTCCCCCTGCTCCATGGCTTCCTCTTTCAGTTCACAGACTGGCCCATGTTCCCTTCATGAGTAATATTTAATTTTCTTCTTACTGTTAACTGTGTGATGTTGAGTCTTCTCCTGTTTTCCCCTTCCAGTTCCTGTTCTGAATTAGCATTATTACTTTTCTCTAGGCATTTCTACAGCTTCCAGCTCTCTCCTGTTTCACAAAAATTAAAGGATTTACAGGAGCCCAACGGATGAGATATAGCACGAACTTGACTCCACAGGCGGGCCATGGTGGCAGAGTAGAAATGTTTGTTGAATTTGAATGCCCAGTTTTTGCTAGTTAAGAGTCTGACTTTTCTCAGCATGGAGCCATATTTTAAATGATAGTTGACTGTGAGTGCTCAGCATTTCTGCAGCTCGGAGATGGCAGAGTATCTAGCCAGAGATCCAGAAAATGTAGCTGTATGATTTATAACTGTGAGAAAAAGGGCTAATTTAAATTGCTTGCCTAGCTTTGCATAGGAGCTGAACAGCAGAAATACAACCAGCTTTCAAGGACGATGGTGAAAACATCCTGCCTCTTCTGGTAAGTCCTGGGAGGAGATTTAGTGAGAGAAGCTGTGGGCTGTAACCACTTTCTATTACCTTCCCCAATGTGATACCTGTAGTCCAGGTCATACCTGAGGAATGGCCATGCCGCAGTGCATCTCTTATTACTGCACTTGAATCCTCTTTTTTTTTTTTTTTTTTTTTTTTTTATGCTACTAATAAGACATCTAGCTTTTGAAGTCCATATCCTACGGGCAGAAGTCTCCCTTTGTTATATCCTCCTATCTATCATTGGTGCTGTCCATTTTGTGCCCAGCAGGAGGGAGAAGTAT
Source organism: Neomorphus geoffroyi (assembly GCA_033558235.1). Taxonomy (NCBI): domain Eukaryota; kingdom Metazoa; phylum Chordata; class Aves; order Cuculiformes; family Neomorphidae; genus Neomorphus; species Neomorphus geoffroyi. Next base: position 37,421,722 of record JAUMJM010000004.1, read on the forward strand.
ATGATCATGTTATTAAAGATAATGTGTATGCAAAAAGAGATTGAATGAAGGCTGGAGAGGCAATTTGATTCTGGCACTTCCTCACATCTGATTGCAACTACAAGTGTTTTTTAACACCGTTTGAAGCATGTAATTTCCCATATTTTTTTTTTTTTTAAAAAAGTAGACTGGCGAAATAGGCATTTCATTATGCAGGATCACACTGACTCCCAGGAGAGCCAGCAGGGCTGGAGTCTGTGTTGGCCACTCAAAACTCTGTTACTTCAGTTAATAGAGTAGCAGCCTTAATAATCACTAGTTACCAGTGTCCTGCTGAAAATGCTGAGAGGCTTGTTTCCCATGAGGCAGGCTGGACAAGTTGGTAGTGGATCTTGCAGCTATTTCAGGGCAGCTGGGGGCAGCCAAAGCCCCAGAACTGTGATTTCCACTCTAAGCTCAGGAGTAGAGTTTGATATCATCCTATTTTTCTAGATGCAACCACTTTTACTGTGCCTATCTGGAACAAGAACACTTAATTACTCCTAAACTCTTTGCCCAGCTACACCCGAATTCCTTCAAATTTCTCTGTTGATGTGGAAGTCCCAGCCTCATTGCTCTGTCATCTTTAGTTCTCTCTCAGACTTTTATGGTTTTAATAATCTCTTCCTGCCATAATTCAAGGTCTGCTTTCTCATTGGCTCCCCACACTGTGCTTCTTCCCACACAACTGGTGTTAAGCTTTAGCCTCCTCACGCTCTCCATCTCCTCGGTCAAATGTTGGGCTGCCCTTAGACTTCCAGTTTGTTCCTCAGTTTAGTTTTTTTCACTGGCCCCTATCTTATCCTGGTTCCTCCCCCACATCAAACTCAGAACCTATTCCCATTATCTCTACCAAGGAGGTGGAAAGCATAGGTAACTCTTACCTCTTGAGTACCCCAGAACCACGAAATAGCTTGTAGTTACTCAGAGCAGCAACACAGAGTCAGATCTCTTTGGCTCCAACCCAAAATATTGGTGTGGTCAATGTGCTTTCAGGAAATGACTGAGGTCTCAGAAGTGTCCACTATTCATGTGTGACCTGTGGTTTTTTAATGGTTGCAGATTTGTACCGAAGTTATAAAGGCTGTGTTTCAGACATAAGCCATGCCAGAATTCAAGTATCTTTTCAAAAGAATACAGGCATTAATGTTCTGAAAAAAGGGAGTTACCAGAGGCTTTTAACATGGACAGGGCAGGTATTTTTCCATGGTTTTGTTCTTGGAAATAGCTGAACTCTTTTGACTGAAGTTTTCTAAAGAAGATTTTTCAAGTTTAGACAGGTGTCTGACATGTCAGAGTTCAGCCTAATCATCTGAAGTTTTGTAACACTGGGAGCCTAAAATGGGAAGAATCATCAATCTCCATAATTGTTGGTGCTACCAACAATGCCTATGATACTCATACATTGTGCCTAATTCAGCTTCACATTTATCTCATCTGCAGGATGATATGAACTGTGGAATATCCATGACATCTGATAGGTAGGGATGTCACACAACGATGACAGATGATATTTACACAAAAATGTTCATGTATAAGAATTGTATGTCTGCTTAAAAAAATCCTACAGTTATTTGTTTGAATGCCATAAACATTTTTAAGAGGGTTTTCAAACCTGAACTTATCTTTATGGTGGTAAACTTCAACAGCCATTCCATAGTTAAGAAAATCTATTGCAAGTAAACAGTATACTGAAGCTGTTTGCTTCCTGAAAAAGTAGTTTGCTAAGAAAGAAAACTGTAAAGCTAGTAATGGATTTTTCTCCATTTTAGTCTTGATCACACTGTAGGCAATACTACTTAAAATTGAGATAAAAACAGGTTGGAAGAGCTAAATTTTTTATAAACTGTGGATACAAAAGTCTTTTAAATGGCTCAAAATTATTAAGATCATGAAACACAGCATATCAGCATTTCTCATCTTCACTCATTAAAACCGTGTCTTTCAGGTCAGCTTTTTCTGAGGTATTTTCAGAACTTCACATTACAGTATCACACAGTATCACAGTATCACAGTATCATAAGGTTGGAAAAGACCTCTGAGATCATCGAGTCCAACCTATGACCCAACCTACACCTACTCCTACTTGTCAACTACACCATGGCACTAAGTGCCTCATCCAATCTTTCCTTACACACCTCCAGGGATGGTGACTCCACCACATTCGCCAGGCAGCGCATTCCAATGGCCAATCACCCTCTCAGTAAAGAACTTCTTCCTAATGTCCAGCCTAAACCTCGCCTGGCGAAGCTTGAGCCCGTGTCCTCTTGTTCTGTCGCCGGTCACCTGAGAGAAGAGACCAACCCCTGCCTGACTACAACCTCCCTTTAGGTAGTTGTAGAGAGCTATAAGGTCTCCCCTGAGCCTCCTCTTCTTCAGGCTAAACAACCCCAGCTCCCTCAGTCGCTAACATTAACTCACCTGTTGATTTCCTCTGTATGCCGGAAGCATTTTGTATTACCATTCATCTAAAAATCTAATTGCCTTAAGACTTTGAGTCACAATCAACTCATGGTTATCTAACAAACCACTGTGCAGCAGCAATAATGGGTCCTTGCAGTTTTTGGCAATAAATATGTTTCTTACCCCCAAATTGAATTTTGAAGTAATTTATTGGGTTTGAGTGGCAAGGTCTTGGTGGGGGCAGGGCTGGGGGGGGAGGGGAGCGGGCTACAGAGGTGGTTTCTCTCCAACAGAGCTAATGTCAACTGTCTCCAAGATGGATCCACTGGTGGCCAAGGCCAAGCCCATCAGTGACAACAGTAGTGCCTCTGTGATAATGTATTTAAGAAGGGGACAAAGGTTACTGCTTAGCAGCAATTGAAGCTGAAGAGAAGAACGAGAATATATGAGAGGAACAACCCTGCAAACACCAAGGTCAATAAAGAAGAAGAGGGAGGAGGTGCTCCTGCTGCCAGATCAGAGATGCCCCTGCTTTCCCGTGATGAAGACCGTGGTGAGGCAGACTGGACCTGTGCAGCCCACAGAGATTAATGATGGAGCAGATAACCACCTGCAGCCCATGTAGGACTCTGCGCCAGTGCAGGAGGGTGCCTGAAGGAGGCAGTAGCCCCATGAGAAGCCCATGCTGGAGCAGGCTCCTAGCAGGACCAGTGGATCTGTGGAGAGAGGAGCCCATGCTAGAGCAGAGGAAGAGTGTGAGGGATGCTCCCCCTGAGGAGGAAGGAGCAGCAGAGACGTGTGATGAACTGATGGCAACCGCCATTCCCTGTCCCCCCGTGCCACTAGGGAATAAGGAGATAGAGGAAATTGAGAGTAAAGGGGAAGAAGAAAGAGGTGAGGAAAGGTGTTTTTAAGATTTCATTTTTATTTCTCATTATTTTACTTTGATTTGATTGGTAATCCATTAAACTAATTTCCCCAAGTAAAGTCTGGTTTTGCCTGTGACAGTAATTAGTGGATGATATCTCCTTGTCCTTATCTCAACCCACAAATGTTTTTGTTATATTTTCTCTGCCCTGTCCAGCTGAGGAGAGGAATGATAGAATGGCTTTGGTGGGCACCTGGCATACGCCCACAGTCAACCTACCACAAGTAAATGACTAAAAATCACGGAATCATAGAGTCATAAAATGTTTCGGTTTGGAAAAGACCTTAAAGAGCATCCAGTTCCAACACCCTTGTCATGGGCAGGGACACCTCCCACTAGACCAGACTGTTCACGGCCCCATCCAACCTGGCCTTGAACACTTCCAGGGAGGGAGCACCACAACTTCCCTGGGCAGCTTCTTCCGTGTCTCACCATACACATCCTGAAGAATTCCTTCCTATGTCTAGTCTAAATCTTCCCACTCCCAATTTAAAGCCATTCCCCCTTGTCCTATCACTATATGCCCCTGGTAAAAAGCCCCTCCCCACCTTTCTTGTAGGCCCCTTTCAGGTACTGGAAGGTCACTATGAGGTCTCCCTGGAGCCTTCTTTTCTCCAGGCTGAACAAGTCCAACTCTCTCAGCCTGTCTTCCAGTAACCTCAAGTCCTTCTCTGCAGGGATGCTCTCAATCATTTTGTCCCCAGTCCTGTACTGAAATGGCAGATTACCCCAACTCAGGTATAGAACCTTGCATTTGGCCTTGTTGAGTCTCATGGTGTTTGCACAGGCCCACTTCTCCAGCTTGTTGAGATCTCTCTGGACAGCATCCTGTCCTTCTGGCATGACAACTGCCCCACTCAGCTTGGTGTCATCTGCAGATTTGCTGAGGCTACACTCTATCTTGCTGTCTGTATCATTGTTGAAAATATTAAACAGCACCGGTCCTAATAGACACCCGAGGGACACCACTTGTCACAAATCTCCATCTGGACATTGAGCCATTGTCCACTACTCTCTGAATGCAACCATCTAATCAATGTTTTCTCCTGAAATCCTTCATAAACAAGGCACATATTTTTTGTAATAAAATTTAATATTTTCTGTCTCCATTAGTAGTGGGTGACAAGGAAAGACTTGACTGTAAATGAAAGGCTGCTGTCACAGTTATTGCATCTATTTAGCTTGCATATTGTTCAAGTCACCTGTCTCACCTCTTATGTGTAAAGAATCCTGATGATACTGGGACTTCTGTCTGCTATGGAGATACATAAACTATTAATACTAATGCTTACCGTTAGCTTCCAGCCAGAGCTCTATATTTTCACTCTACCAACAGAGATGCCATCAGCGCTTGGCAGTTTAAATTACATTCAGGGTAACACAGTCAACGCTTTGCCCAATTAATAAAATTACCCTATTGACAAATGGCCAAAGAAGCTGTAATGTTTAATGTCTAATTATTATCCAAACCACTGTAAATGAGAAATTATAGTAAATCCTCTATTAAAATATAAAACTGTGCACACACAAGGACACACCACTGAAAGCAGTTGGTCTTAGGATGGTTGAAGGCATGACTGATCTTCTCCTGAATTGATTTGTCAGTGCAGGTGCAAAATGAATGTTACAGATGAGTTTGAGACCATCTGTGATCAAGTGTGCATGTTCCTCAGCTAGACAAGGGACATGTCAACAGCCAGTCCAGCATTTGCACACAGTGACAGTCACATCTAATGCATGAGCTAGGTTTGTCTTTACTCTGTGAAATCATCTGGTAGCCAAGAAGAAGAGTTATCTCAGCAAATACTTGATATATGTTCCTTCATATCAGCCTTGTCCTTGTCATACCATATTCTCTGGCTTTGTGTATGTCTCTTCAGGTTAGATGGTCTCCATGCCCAAGACTGCCAACTGAAGGCTTGTCTGGTGTCTAACATAAATTGTCATTCTCTCCCTTCATCCCTAGGCAGTTGCACATTGAACAAGGCTACTCCTAATTTTTGATCCTAGTGGAACAAGGCTCAAGTCTGCTGGCATCCGGCTACTTCATGTTATCTGGTAGACAGGGGAAAACCTTCACCAAGAAACTAAAATCCCTCCCTTTCCCAAGATTTCTCACCCCATGATATCTCCCTGCCTTCTTGAAATCTGTGAGAAAACAATTTGCTGGAAGGTGAGTGTCTGTGGAGATACGGGGTTGTTTAGTGCTGGTTACCACCTCAGGCATTCTGGAAAGGCTCTGCTACATGAGGTGCATTTTAGAAATCTGAATATGTGCTAAACGAGTCCTGCATCTCTGCCTCGTAGCTCTGGGAATGCTAGGCAGGTAATTAAGAAATCACACGGCACAGGTGTGCCAGGTGAAGTTTGGTAGTTTGCTTTTGATCTAAATTGAGATGCTCTGGGGATTTAACTTGTTAAACAAAAAGGGCATAAATAAATAGTCAGGATATTTTTTTAAAGGTTGGAACATGCAGGCTATTAAATTTTGTCTTGGATGTATACAAGTAGGCAACACTAGAAGACTGTTTAAGGCTAGGGCTTTGTTTTAAACGGAGGTGTTGTTTTCATTAACTTGGGTCTGATTATTTTTTTCACTGGGAATTTCCCCACTGATATAAACAGGAACAGTGTTTGGTTTTGGGGAACTAACTCAGGAATCAGTTATGAAAGTGTCTTTAAAAATAGACCTCAAACCCCCAGTAAATTAAACCAAGACCTGGAGTATTAATTATAACATGGGAGTCACTCAGAGCATTTATTTTTAATATTCATAATTGAAAATGAGATGACTTTAAAGTCTGTAATGAGTCCATCAGTGCACCACACTCCAGTCAGAGCATTACTTCATAGCTGGAAGCCAAGAAACAGGCTGACAATCAATTCTTAAATTATTCTAAGCCCACACAATAGCCGCTTGCCACAAAGTTTTGGCATGGTGCCTATTTTGCTACCATGTGGGTGGGGTGAGATTGGGATAAAAGGGAGCACAACTGCCCACTTTTGATTTTTCATCACCACTTAAGTTCAGTCTTGCGTATATGGTTTCTTTAAGCTCAAAAAGTTTTAATGCTTCTCTTCTCTTACACAATACCCTGATAAACCTGAGACCAAAAGTCATGTGAAAAAGGGTCTTCTTGTCGTTTAGAGTTTGAATAAGAAAAGGAAGTGCTAGAAAATAAGACTATCACTCTGAAAGGTTCAGCCTGGTTCTTTGGTCTTCTGAAGCAGGAAAGCTTTCATACACCTTCTCCAAACAAATGGGGTGGCTATCTCTGATCTATCAGAGTGTCCTTAAATTACTTTTTTTGTGACCTTGGGGAAGAAAGATAGCGCAGGTGATGTCATAGGGCTCCTTCCAGCCGTGCTGTACGATGCTGGCTCACCTCCTTCAGAAGGCTAGATGCAAAGGGAGTGATGCACAGTGCGGGTCTGTGGAAGGGTCTGATACAAAGCAACAGCAAAAGCATGAGTCTCACTTGCAACACTACAAATATTCCACAGACAGTTTTCAAATGTTAATTTTATGCTTGTTTTAAACAAAAGCAACAGACCAATTCAAATTATGAGTTGAAATGTTTCCTCAGTGAGAATTTGATCGTTGGTGCAATTTACAGCCTGAGGTACAGTACTGTGGGAAAGCTGAGATTGCAGGGTACCTGTGTAGTACATGGTTTTAGAGAAATTCCTAATTCTGATAGAAATAGGAATGGACAGAGGAGTTGATCTGGAATTCTGAAATCCAGAGCTCAGTATAGATAATAACATTTTGAAGCCTGGATTATGGTTTGGGTCACATAAAAAAAATACAGAAGTAGCAGAGATTTGTTTCAAAACTATTCTTCCTTTTTTTTTTGTAAGGTTTGGACAGCTGGTTTAACACATCTCCAGCAAGAATAAAACAAGATGTTGAGTTCTTCACTGTGCAGCATCCTGAGGGCAGAATCTGTCTTCATACAATATCATCTTACTATTGGTTGATTTGTTTTCTGCTGAACTGTCCTATACTATCACTTGTTAGGTTTAGGTTTATCATAAGAACAAGGTTATTCTCTCATTTTTACTCTTATGATGTCTGGAGCATTAACAGGGGTTTGTTCCATCTCAATCATTCCATCACTTAGTCCTCTTCTCAGTTTTTGTCTAAAATACGGAGAACCAAAACTAAAATATTTCTGTTTCAAACCACTCTAAAACATTAGCACCTTCTGAAAGTTAAAAAAAGGATTTTCCCCCTAAATATTCTGTAAAGAGGAATTATTTTTTGCATACCAGCTGTAACACAGGGAAATTCTGCCCTCTCATATTATCTTTTCCTTCAGTCAGAAGAGAACAGAATTTGCCTTTTTTCCTTTTTGACTACTCACCAATATTTCCCACATCCCTTTCTCCTCAATTACATGATGGATAAATTAAAATGAAAGGGAAGTTTCTTTTCAGTGAAACACCTTGAATTTGGAATTCTCCACAGCTGGTGTTTTCCCCACCCCCGAGCTGCTGGATTTCTCACGAGAACACAGATGTTCTGATGTCTTGACTTTGAGTAGATGTGGAATATTAATGATAGCGCAGGAGTGATAGGGAAATGTGGGCTCTGAGTAAACTCAGTCTGTACTTCACTGCTGTTCCAGGCAGGAGTCCTTCCTGTGATGTTGCAAGGGATGGAGCTTTTACCACACTTCGGTTTTCCTAGGAGAATAGGTAGACAGCATCAAAGCAGTTCCCTGCTAGAAGACAACACTCTTGTCCTCCCAGAGCTGAAAGACTGCTTTCTTTTAAACAGACTTCGATAAAAAATTCTTCTCCTGTCTCAGTAACAATAAGAGAATCTGTTGAAAGCACTTAGAGGACCTCAGTATCTGAAAGTGTTACAGACAAATTAGACAGATGTTGCTGACCACTGCTCCGTGGCTTTTCCTGTTATCCAGATTAGTGGGGTGCAAGGTAGATTGGGACTGAAGCTGCAGGGAGAAACTGCACTGCGATTAATAAAGGCCCTCATCAAATCATTTTAGTGCAGACCCAGTGACGAGCTACAAATCTCCTAGGTACACCGAAGCCTGGGCATACACACATGAAAGACAGCTCCCACCAGAAGACCAATAAGCTTTCTTATTGCCTCATTCTCATGCTAAGGCTGGTTCAGTGTCTTCACAGAAAAGGTTAAAGGTGCCACTCAAATGTGCTTGAATGTCATGTGTTGCAATTGGCCCATTCTTAAAAATGGATGACTAGAAAGTTTAGTCTTCTAAAGTTTAGCATGCACAGCATTCCAAGAATCAGTTAATTAGGCTCATGGATGATAGGTTCCCAGAAACGATGTAATTAAAGAGAAGAAATGGCCACAAGTTGCACCAGGGGAGGTTTAGTCTGAAAGTGTGGTCAGGGATTGGAACAGTTGCCCAGGGAGGTGGTGGAGTTGCCATCCCTGGAGGTGTTTAAAAGATGGGTGGATGAATTCTTTAGGGGCGTGATTTAGTGGGGAGACAGGCACAGTTGGACTCGATGATCTCGGAGATCTCTTCCAACCTTATCATTCTATGATTCTAACGTCAATATCTGCTTTCACTACAGAGCCCAGAGTGTGGAGCCAGATATCATCTTTGAATCAGACTCGTATCAAGATCCTTCACCATGTCATGTCAGTCTATTGCTGCAGTGGTAACATATTAATCGCCAGGGAAATTAAATTTTTTGTCCTGCTTAAACAATGAGGGCCTAAGCCCTGCCAAACACAGTGGGAACACTCCTTGGTTTCTATGGACTTGTGATCTCTTACATTAGTAATATGCTCAGCAGCTGGAGTTAATTAATCTCATGTTTTACTGATATCAAATTGAACTGCAAAGAGCTTATGCGACTTCCTGCCTCCATTGCAGCACTAATCCAAGGCATTATTTCCCCAAATCAAAATGTTGTTTCAAGGATTGCATAGGGTAGATTTGACTTTAGAACTCATTTAGGTGTTATAAGTATATGAAATTAAGGAGCTGACTTTAAGATCTATGGCTCCTTAACGTTTGCATGCATATATGCTTGTTGCTGGGTTAGCAAGCATGTTTATAACAATATTTGTGCAATATGAAACATTAAAGAAAACCATATAATTGTTTTTAAAAATGCAAACAATTCATCTTTTGATGTTTTCATGCCTAGCTGAGTTTTTACTTTTAAGTAGGTACTATCACTAGTGTGCTTCTTTTGTTTATAGCCTGGGCAAATTTGCCATTTGATAAAACAAAATACAAATAAACAAAAATACCGAACAGAAAACACAAATATGTTTCTGACATATAGCCAGATCTCCCCCTAGGTAAAAGCCTTATTTTCTTCTGTTTTCAAAATGAAGCTTAATCTAATTAGATCTTGGAGGAAAATAGTTGTGTTATATTTTCTGTAGGTAAAAGGACTTGCTTCATATGCTTTGTCTATGTTACTGATTTTACGGTGAGTAATAAAATTTATTAGGGGTATTATCTATTTATGGAATCTATTTGACAATGGCTTTTTAATGAAGTATAAGCTTCTCTGGATATAGGTTAATAAAACACAGTATTACTATAACACAGGCTTTGTCAATAGGTCTCCGAAACATGGGAACGTAGATTGATCTCAGTCCAGCTATATACGGCTATTGATTTCGGTTGCAGACCAAGAGTTGTGTCTTGTATTTATTTGTTTATAAACTGTAATTTTGCTGCTTTATCCATCAAAACACTTATCTTGTCCCACCACTTTCTGGGATAGATGGGCATGCTTGAATTTCTACCCAAGAGCACTGTCTTCCTGTGGTCTTCTTCTTCTAGTGTCCAAAGCTCAACAGCCTGGCAGTTCAACAGCCTGGCAGCTCAGCACTGTGAAAGATCTAATACACAGAACAGTAAAGGAGTTTGGAGATAAAAGCTTATATTTGGAGTTGAACCCAGAAAGACTTTGAAGGCAGGTGCAGATTCCTAAGGGCCAAAGTAGAATAGACCTTGGTAATCCAGGTGAAAGGACCCAGGTGTGTGAAGGGTAGCAGTAAGTATCTGCAACTAATGTGAGAGGTCATAGTTTCTTGGCCGTTAGTGTATTGGATGGAAAATGATCACAAGGCTCAACGCGCTTGTTTGGACATCCAGGCATTGCTGAGATTTCCATATGATTCCAGCTTTGAAAACTTGGACTGACAAAACTGTCAGCTGTTTGGGAACGACCAGTTGGTATGTGCTGTTTGATTTGATTATTTTCCTGCCCATCAAACAAATCTTTATACCGGCACTGAAGAGGGGAGCATTGGTGATGCATGGTTCTATAGTCTCTTTAGATACTGAACCAGATGCTGAAGAGAGAAATAGCTCCTCTATAGCCTCCTATAGAGCCTGTCTCCCAAGAACTGCTGTCTTTATGGTTTGTTTGCAGAGCAGAGTCTCATAGACCATAAACGTCACTACATATCATCCCCTTGAACCAGACAGCTGTTTTAGATGACCTCTAGACATATTTACAAGTACTCTCGAACATTTTGGAGTATATTCTATTAGGGTATTTTTTAGTGGTTACATTTGTAGTTCTTAAATAACCTGTAATAAACTGGTGGTCTAGATTGTCTACTGTAACAATAGAAAGTGACAATTAACAACATCATATCCTGCAGTAGAATGTTCCTACCTAGCATGGCAAGTTGGAAAAGTATTATTCAGCCCTTTCCACAGAGAGACTGGAATATGGGAAGGAGTTTTCTGCAGCTGTTAGGTGGAGTGATGTATCTTATAGAGAACTATTAGATATATATAAAAAAAATGTCAGCCGCTGGGCGTTTGTTAGATTAATGTCCTCTCCTTAACATGAACACATAGAAGGTAGACCATGTGATTATGCAGGTATGGTAATTATCCTTCAAAGAGTTGGAAGGCTTTGACGTAACCTCTGTGTCCCAAATGTGCTGGTTCCAACACTCGCTAGAGGGAAGAATAAGGGCTTGAATCTGCAAGCCTTTCCCATGTGACAATCTGGTATTGTGCCTTATAAAATCTGGCAAAATTGTAAATGACATTAACCTTTATAGGAACTAAAATGACTTAGAAGAGTTTGGGTTTTTTTCTGATAAATTCTCTGATGTGCTGTTCTAACATGCAGAAACATGCATGAACTATTGTAAGTAATTCAGTTTAGAAATGCTTTGCAACAGGCCACAACAAGCTAGCATCATCTTTTAAGTATTTTAAAATTATTTTTACATGTCTTTACAAGATGTTATAATGCTTCTTATAATAATAAAATTTTTCAGCTGCTTATTAATGATTATTCTCCATCAATGTGTCTGCAGTGATGGGATATGTGACGGCCGAGTTGACCTCACACCAGTTCACCAGTGGAGAGCCCATTTTGATGCATCTCCATTCCAAAGCTTTCAAGGGCTGCACACATCCAGCATCCAAGAATCCTGCAGTTCTTTCAGTTATTTTGGTTTGACCAGACATCCAGTCTGCTTTTATGACCCATCAGTATTTTAACTTGTATAATTTTTGCATTATTTTAAGTTGAAGTATATGTTCTTGACGAGAAAGGAGTAACCTGAATTGCTAGAGATCATGAAAGACACTTTTTTTTTTGTCTAAGTCCTCACATCCATCATGGAAGATAAGTTAATGGATGATTAGTTCATGCCTGGATCTTTAGGGGGGAGAATTCTCACATGTATCAGGCCAAAAAGGATTTCAAATGTTTTCCTATAAAGAAAGATTTTAGTACCCTAAGGGCACTTACTGACCCTGCCCAACCTCCACCCACCCCTGCTCATGGCCCAGGAGCCCCATTTCTGCCCAGCCTGGGGCTGTCACACCCTGTGCCAGCAAGCCATAGGAGTGCAGGTCTCCAGTTGTTTCCCTGGATCCGCCTCCTTCTGCTTCTGGCTGGACTCTTTGGATGAGCCCTGGACCTGGGCCATGGTTTGGTGTGTTGAAGGCTGCCAGTGGGACCACATTACCACGCCTTGGCTCTGGTCGCTGCATCAGCCCTTATGGCACTGGCACCATTGAGGAGGACTGGGATTGTGCTGGGTCCTGCTAAACTCCACAGCCTCAACAGTGCAGAAGCATCCAGTTTTATGGCATTTTCTATGAACTGTAGCAAGCAAAATGTTGAAGTGCAGTCAGTAATATTAGACTTGTTTTTGAGGCTTTTTAGGGACACAAAGTCTTTTTTCCAAATGCAGACAGCTACCTAAAAGGTTGTCCAGAGAAGAAGAGGAAGCCCCATCCCTGGAGGTGTTCAAAAGTAGGTTGGATGAGGTTTTGAGCAACTTGACCTAGTGGAAGGCATCCCTACCTATGGCAGAGGGGTCGGAATGGGTTTTGAGGTCACTTCCAACCCAAACAATTCAGTGATTTTATGATTCTGTGATCTTTCCCCTAACCCTTCCCAAGCCTGTGCCTCCTTTGTGTATTTTTACGTCTAGCTTGTATTGCTAGTCACTCTGAGGCTCATCAGATCTTTTCGTGTGTTTCAAATGGAATTTTTCCAAGAAGAAATGTTAATTTCAGTTTTGATTCATGAGTAAGAATAGGAGTGGCAGGACATCTATGAATCAGTTGATCTGAGTTCTTATCCAATAAGGATATACTTTTTGATATGAGGTCATACCAAACCGAGACATCTTTTTTTTTTTTCTCCATTCAGAAATCTTTCCAAGCTGCCAGAAAACAAAGTCCAACTCCTCTGTAAAGCAGAGGTACTGTGAACTAATGTGAGCATAAACCCTCATTGTATACATCCATGAAAAAAAAAAGTTAGATTTTCAAGATCAATGAAGATCATCTGCTTTTATGATGCATTGTTCTCACTAACAGTGATGTACGGGAAGCACCTGAGAGTCAATCTGGAAACTTCGTTGGCCAGGACGCAACAATATCTTTTGGTTGCTGTTGCGTGGTCTGGCAGCTGTTGCTGTTAATCTGGTTATCAGGGCCTGCAGGTGTATCTATATTTACACAACTGGCTTCTAAGGACCTGCATTTATCAAGACATGATTTATACTCTACAGATTGCTTGAGTTTTTTTTATTTTTTTTTTTTTATTGAACACTGAGGATAACACAGAATAAGGGAAGCTTGGTCTTATTTTCATGTAAGTTCAAGATTTATTAAACTCCTCTACATCAATTTACTTTCCTAGATACTTCCCTGTCTTTTCTGAGATGTCATCCCAGGGACTTGATGGCAGCAAGATTTAGGTACCACACACACCTGAGCGATCCTTTGGAGCGTAGTGCTACATCGTGCCCGTGCCATGTATTACTGCTGCATGCAGAGAGAGAGGATTTGTTATTTGGGTGCAATAACCTATGAATATGGATCTCCTGCCTTCATGACTTGATGCGGTATCTCCTCCTGGCATCACACTGAGCCTGGAGCTCATGTGGGGATTGCTGCTACCAGAATAGGCATGCCCACTGCAGTGCCATCAGGTTGCATCCAGATAGGTGAATTATTTGGCTTTCATTTCATGCTTTTCTCCCCTAGATCACAGGGAAGGCAAGGGTGGGTCTGGCAGACAGTGCCCTGAGCGATGGTTTATTTGAGGAGTGTGCAGGGTGTACAAATGAATGCTCACCTCTTGGTGATAAAGAATAGTTACTTCAAGCCATTTCAAAAGCCCCTAAGTCTTCAGTAGGAAAGTGACTCTCAAGATTTTATTTTTGGTTTACCAGGTGTAATTCTGTATCTGTTAATCCCATTAATAATGAATTCTATCTTATCCTGCCTTTGAAGGGGTCTTGTTTCAGCTGTAAATTCAGAGGTGAGGTTCTGGTTCTGGCAAAAATTCCTCCCACTTTGTTAGGTACCTGCTTGTTCCATAAATCACTTGAGCTAGTGGCTGGATTTCCAGGAGAAATGGTGCTTCTTGGAATGACAGAGCCATTCTATGAGGTAGTTACATGTGTACTGTGAAATTATTGTCTGAAGATACTGTATTTTTTTATTGGTGATTTTTCTTAAGATTATTTTCTTTCTTGATTATAACACCAATTACCCTATGGTGTGACCAAAGTTTCTTGGCAGCTAGTCATCTTTCATGTAAATAAAGCAATATTTTCATTCATGTTATTTTAAGTGACCTAGAGACATTTGGATGGGAGTGTGTATTCACAACCATTGTATGCAGAGAAATAAGACTGAATTTTTTGTTCTTGCTAGATCTCTGAAGGTTCCTCTTTTTTTTTTTTCCTTTCTTGAATTTGTCACTGAAGACCCTTTCACTCTGGCAATCAAGCAGACTATTAATGGTGACTCTTCCAAAAATAAATGTTCATAAAAATGAACTAACAGTAGCCAAGAACCATCAGGCAGAAATATTGCACTGGGTGTTAGAATCCATTCAAATTCATGACTCTGCTCTCCTTGATGTTCCATTTAAATCAGAAATTCTGTCAGTAATTATTCACTTGCATAATCTTCGAACTTTTACAGTGCTGCACTTTCTAGATGTAAAGAGAACTATTGATTATTTCAGTGATGGAATAAAACATTTACTGTTATCTTGCTTGTGGTTTGTAGTGAAGTTCCCACATCAAGCTCACTGGAGATCTCAGAACAACTTTGTGGCTACTTAGTGAGATAAGCAAATATGCCCTTCTCAATCTCTTTGTCAAAAAGGCAGCTGCTTGGAGCTTGGTGCTCCTGGAGCACAATCCTCTGCACCAAATGGGACTGCTCTTGCTGCTGCTTAGTCTTCCTCTTGATTGTGGCCCCTATTAACCAGTTCCTGAAGTCTGGAGATCAGTAACAAGGAAAAAAGTAGAGGATTATTTAGTAAAGGCATTGTTCTCAGAATGTCCTGCATTTTGAGGACAGTTGTGAATTTTGCAAGGTAGATGGTGTCCCAGTAGCTTTCATTTTACAGTGCTGGAATGCACGTGCAGAGGTCAGATGGCTACGTGTTTTGGAGGTCATTTGAAGGACATAACAGTATAAGAGCCCTTCAACATGGCATTTCAGCAGGGTCAATACTCTGAGAGGTATTTCTAGGCAAGGAACAAGAACAATTTGATGACTATGAGTTTGGGATATTATTTTGCCTAAGTCATTCCCCAGACTCCCTGAGCCATGGCTTTGTTACAGAACAATAATAGCAGGACAATGACTGTCACTCTGCAGAAAATTACTGTGAGTTAGTAGAGGAATAGAAAACATGCTGGGCTGTATGGGGACAGCCTTAATTCCCCTTGGATCCCTGGGCCTAGGGAATAACTACAGCTAGGCACCTCTGAAGGTCTGTGAAATGTTGACCTTGAAGACCTACTGGGAACTGAAGAAGCTTCCCTTGGGAAGCATTACAGAATCATAGAACCATAGAATTACCTGAGTTCGAAGGGACCCAAAAGGATCGAGTCCGACTCCTATCCCTACATAGGAAACTCCCAACATTCACACCGTGTGACTGAGTGCATTGTCCAAATGCTTCCTGAATACTGGCAGACTTGGAGCCATGACTGCTTCCCTGGGGAGCTGTTCCAGTGCTCCACTACCTGCTGGGTGAAGAACCTCTTCCTAATATCCAGTCTAAACTTCCTCTGGCACATCTTTCTGCCATTACCTCTAGTCCTATCGTAGGTCATAAGAGAGAAGAGATAAGCTCCTGTTTCACCTCTCTCCCTTGTGAGAAGGCAGCAAACAGCTATGAGATCCCCTCTGAGTCTCCTCTTCTCTAGGCTGAACAGACCAAGTGACTTCAGTGGCTCCTCATACGACTTCCCTTCTAGACCCTTCACCAGCCTTGTGGCCTCCTCTGGACACTCTCCAGTAGTTTCATGTCCTTTTTATACTGTGTCACCCCAAACTGCACATAACAGGGCAGGTGGGGATGCACCAGCACAGAGTAGAGTGGGACAATCACCTCCCTTAACCATCTGGCAATGCCATGCTTGATGCATCCCAGGACACTGTTGGTCCTCTTGGCTGCCCGGGCACACTGTTGGCTCATGTTCAAATTGCCGTCAACCAGAACTCCCAGGTGCCTCTCCGCAGGGCTGCTCTCCAGCAGCTCAGACCCCAGTCTGTACGTGTATCCAGGGTTGTCGTGTCCCAGATGCAGAACCCGGCACTTGCTCTTGTTAAATTTCATGCAATCGGTGATTGTCCAGCTCTCCCGTCTGTCCAAATCCCTCTGCAGGGCTTCTTTACCCCCAAAAGTGTTGATGGCTCCCCCTAGATCTGTGTCAATAAACTTTGTTAATAAACCTTCAAGTCCTTCATCCAGTAGGTGCAATATTTATTAGCATGAGGCTGTCCTAACGGGAGCCTACGTAGACACTGAGTTTTACAAACCCCTACTGATTCCTGCCCATGTGTGCACAGCACACACTCCAATTTGTTACAAAGCACTTTTTGCACTGACTCATAACCCGCATTGGAAAGACAAATGGGTATAGAGCATTGCTTTCACTTATGTATGTGGATAGACTGCTACTCCCTTGAACCACTGAAATGCATGTAAAAAATATAAATCATATACTGACAAATGTACACATAAGTGGAGAAAACCCCAGGTAACTTTTATTGTAGTGTTGAGCCCCATTTCTGCAGTAAAGTTCCCTCTTTCAGTTGAAATGGGCCTTTTGTATATTACACAGCAAACTATAAAATTTCAAGGGAAAATAAAGGTACATTGTCATCATATTGTCCTTCACTGACAAAATTTACGTCCACTATTTAAATAATATCCTTGGTCTGTGGCTCCATGCATTATTTAATAATCTTGGAAGAAACTTCTGTGACCTTTAAGGAGTAGTAAACTGTGATTGCTTGACAAATAGGTCCATGTTTGTATAATAGTTGTGTCTTTGGAAATACAAAAATAGTCATCATAATGCTTTAACTGACTTCCCCCATCCTTCATTTCTTTTGGCAGTTTTCCCGCAGCATTGCCCTCTATTAAACGTTATTCCACTTCAAGGGTATTTGCAAGACTAGGAAGCAGGAAATATATTATGGTCCTTTAAAATAAAGGGTGGGGGAGGTTGTATGTCTCTGAGACACCCACTCACACATGCACACACATACATGCCATGAGTAGCTGTTACTGTTAGTAGAAAGTATGTGTGAAAGAAAGGAGTAAGATGATTTGGTATCTCGTGTGCTAAGCACCTTGGTGTAGATATGTTGGATTTATTCCTGATTAACGTGCACCCTGTTTTAGCAGGATGATAAGCTGGTATTTGCTGTTTGAAGGGCATACTTGAAAGAGAGGAACTGAGTTTGAACTTCTGGTTTTATTGTTAACAGTGTTGGTTGCAGGGCCAGTTAAGCAAACACGTGGGCTCCTGCATGCTCCTTAGCAATACTTAAAGGGAAAGTTGTATTGACATCATTCTCTATTACTAAGGTTTGAATTTGAGGGATCATAGAAGTCAGAAGTTGTATCAAGCAAGAATATTGAAGAATGCAATAACTTTGTTCCATGACGTTTTAGATGAAAGTGTCTTCTGTAGTTTCCCCGTCGACTGCTTAATGTTAAATGTCTTGGTGATATCTATTTCACACTTAAAATTGTGCCCCGGCATAGCTGCATAAGAATAATAACATATCTGTTTCACTTAAAAAATTCAGATTTTTTTCCACCGTAGTGCGATACCCACACACAAATATAAATACAAACACATAAATATGTATATCATTATAGATGCTGTTTTGAGAGGTGCAAAACATGGAAAACAGCTCCAAGTGTTTTAACACTGTCATTGTAGATATTCTGTCTGGTTTTCCCTCTCTTACAGTGCATAGTTCATTTGTTGACAAACAGTTTTTGCATTCAAAAATTTTACCATACCACCTGCCACCAAAATTCAAATCCTGCTTCTTACAGAGAAATCATACACAAAGCATTTGCTATTTTCAAATGTCTGTAGGTGCAGCTGATATTGTGCTTCATATACTAGCTGCTTCTTGAGCACCAAATGAACAGAAAAGATAAGAAGGTCATTTTGATAAATGTTTTCAAGAAAACAATAAAAATTCTGATATGAAATTAAGTTCTGGAGCCCTCCATAAGCACTATGTTGACCAAAATTTTACGTGTAATTGCCTAGCAGACTTCTCTCATTTAAGATCTTGAAACCCGTTTTGTTCCTGACTGGTGTGTATTACAGTATATCCCAGATCAAGGTTTGGTTTAACAATGAGGAAATCTTTCTAGCTTGGGGAGGGTTGCATATTTGAACTAAAGCATCTTTATCTGTTGGCTTTTTTTTCAAAGGTGGAATTTCCAACTTTTCAACTTGAAGCATGGTAGAAGGAACATTTTGGTGCCATCTTTGAGCTGGATCCCAACGATAAATTCCTGCCCTCTACTTGGCTCGCATCATGCTCTAACTGGGACACAATCTGAAGTAGTTCTGACTCAGTAGTTGTGCATGAATTAATTAGTAATCCTCTACTGAGAATACGGCCAAGTTAACAGACACTGATAACTCCTAAGTATTTATCGCATTCAATAGATAGATGCTTCAAAGAAACTACCTGGTAATAGGGTGTAGGCTTTTTAATTATTTCCAACATTAAAGCTGTGAAAGGAAACTGTAGGGATTTTCTTATTTTTTTCCCTCTTGGAAAATGATCAGCTTTAAAAGATTTATCCTTATTTGATCTTTAATTTTTGGAAAAAGGTTTTCTCATATATTCTCCTGAGTTTATGCTTTGGCTGATAGCAGCCAAGCATTTTATCCAGCAGCAAAGCAGAGCCACCTCTTAGCTAGGGGAGTATCTGCAGAGGATAAACAAAAAGTTACTTTTGAGATAAAAGGACTTCCAAAGAATGCCATAAATAAATATTAGAACCCCAATGTTACATTGTACTTCAGTGGCTTCAAGGGTCCCTTGATTAAACCGTTTAGCACTGTTTTGGAAACCAAGGTCTTCGGGAAAATAGTCCTAGTTCAGAAAAAGGGTCTAAGTGCTGTAGTGTCCAGTGGAAAATTAACTACACATGGACACATACTTAATTATCCTGGAGTAAATTGTATTGTTATTTAGATAATTGTTAGGCAATAATGATCTAAACTAAGATCTGACATAGTGAAAAATGAAAAAGTAACGGAGGCAGCTGCTCTGTTAGAGTTAAGGTTTGTATGTATTAGTGCAGGAATATTAATTCAGGTATTTACTCATTAACAGTGACTTCAAGCTGCAAATTATATATGTTTGCAAAATATTTACACTATTCTAAATATTTATTGAAGAATCAGTAGACTTGGAGGAAGGATCTAAATGTGTTTTGTTTTCTTCATCCTTGTATATAAAGAAAACAAAATTTTCAGGAGAGAATTCCTGAATATACAGATGATCTTCTGAACCACAGACTTTACAGTAAAAAATATCTGAGAGTGTACGAAGTGGGGAAAAGAGTTGGAAATGTCTTCTTGAGTGTCACTTTTTATGATAATCCACAGTCACTGAGGATGTATACATTGAAAAGAAATAAGGAAAATAAGATAAAATAAATAATAAAGTTAAAAAATCCACTTAATAATTAATGGTCTGCTCTTTGGAATAAAAATGAAACTTCACACTAGGGCATTTGCTGTCTTCCTCTCCTCAGTGCTGCCCCCATATAGCTTCATTTACTATCTTTCTTTGTTTTCCATACTTTCATTCCTCTGCAGTCTCCACTAACTCTTGTCATTCTTTTTCCCTCATCTCCATCCAAATCTTCACTCTCCTCACAAATCCAAGCAGTCTTGTGCCTGTTTCTCCCTAGGCATGGATTGTCTTTTTCCCGTGGCCACCTAGCTTAACTTTGGAGCAATATTCCTGGCGTGAAAATGGTAACACTGTATGGAATTTGTTCATACTCTCTCCTTCCAGCTCCTTTATATCCCAAATGTTTGAATTTTTTTACCTAGATTTGCTTCCACGACTTCTCTTTCTCTTGTCTCAAGTTCTCTGGCCATGCAGGGCCTGACTGGGCATTTGTTTTTCCTGTTACTTCCTCTGCTTTCCTCCTATCTCTTTCCACTTAGTCACTGTGGTCATCCACACCCGTTTAATTCCAACGAATTTCTATTTAATTTCTCCCATAGGCACAATGCTTCGATTCTTTAACTTTCTATTCAGCCCCACCACATCTTTCTCATTTGTTGTCTACCTTCATCTCTGATCTGATTCTCTCATGACAGCATTTTACTGTACCTCAATCTGAACTATATCTTCCTTTGATAAATTGTGTCCGACCAGTATTTCTTTTTCTGTTTCCAGAAATGCAAACTCTTCTTTCTTATATCCATCAGAAGTATTGTGGCAAAATTTTCCGAAACACAACTTGCAACCATTTTTTTAAAACTTCTCCTTTGTGTCCTCCTGCTTCCTGCCTCTCCTGAATTATTTCAAATGCAATCTATGTTCACTCCAGGAGTCATTCATAACCAGTAACTGCCTACCCCTTATCCTTATGAGTATACACCTTCAGGTGATCTGAGCCATCAGTCTTGAACATCCTTCTTGAAATTCACGAGCGTAAAATCAGATTTCCTATCATAATCTTGATTCTTGTGAGAAATTCCCTATCACCTCCTGCAGAAAAAGATACTATTTTAGCATCTCTACTTTTAAGATCTGTTTTTCTATGGCACTTGCAAAATAGAAGTTAGGACATTGGTATACATTCTGATTGAGATTTTCATTTTCTCTGTGTAATTTCACCCTTATTTCTATGGAAAAGGTAAATTCTTTGTAAAGAAGGTATAACAATCTTTTAGTTCAGTAAATGCAGCACTTAAATGCAGTAGGATCCTGTTTAATGTATCTTCACTGTTACATTATTATTTTCTTAATGAAATTTAACTTGATCAAACTCCTAGTGAAGCAAAGTAAAATTTTCTGAGCTCACAAAATTAATACGGCACCTAAAACAACTATAAAAAAAGATTTCCCTTTTTTCTGCATCCCACAGTTATAAGAGCATCTAGTGAGCACTGTATCATCCCCAGACTCCTATGTTGTTAGTGGAAAAGTGTATTTCATAAAATGCCAGAAGACTTTAACTAGCATTTTTGTACAATTACCTTTGAAACCATGGGAGGATAGCTGGGAGAGTGTTTAAGGGGAGAGAATATGATGTCTTCCCTTTCAAGCAACTCAAGTTACTCAAGCTACAGCATGTCCTGAAATCTGCAAACCAGTTCTGCTCTGATGACACACAGTGACCTTGGTGGAGAAAGAGTGGTTTGTCTAAAGGTACTGTTGATTCATCATGTTTGCATCCAGCCTTCAGGATTCCAGGAATTTGGATGCTAGGTGAAATATCAATTATAGCTTTTATGAGTAACGTCTTTAATGTGAAAGCTATTGTTTTTTAAATTCACCATGATTCATTCTAATAAATTAATATACCTTAAGCAATTACTTAGCATACAGGAACACAGAGAACAGCTCAAAAGCTACAGGAGTTTTCTCTTAAGCTTTCTCTTAGTTGAAAGGCAAGTAGATGAATTACACTATATGCTCTGCACTGATGGGAGCTGAAAACACAAGTAAGCATCTCACAGATCACGGTTTTGTCACCAGCTGTTTTTTAGTCCCTTTCACTTTATGCAAACTAAGTACTTATAGGACCATCCTTAAACCCATATGTGATAAGACTTAGCTCTGCATCCCATTTGAATATTCCTAAATGTCTTATACACAAAGTCCCTTACAAGTGAAAAACAGAGTACAGCAGGATGCCTTTGTGTTGAAGGTGAAATAGCATGCTGGCTGTACTTATTTCTTGCATGGCTCACAGACATGAGTATTTGTGATACATATCTTTGGCAGTGGAGGAGACTATCCCAGTGTGCCTAGATGTGTACTCTCCGTAGAGGACTGGAAGGGGCAGAGTTGTCATCCTGGTTCCTCTTTGCCCTTCTCTGCAAGGGCAGCCAGCACTGCATATTAGTTACATATGTCTCATGAACCTGTTCTGGATTTTAATTATTGTAAATGAAGAAGTGAGAGTCCAATGACTTCTTCATGTACTAGAAAAAGATACAAAATATAGGCATCTCAATTGTTTTTAAGCAACCAAAGAACTAACTGAAAAATCATTACACAGCAATAGATGTTTTATATGTGAGGTATATGTATCAAGACAATGAAACACTGGAAGTAGAGAGTGACATTTTCATGATGTATCTGATATAAGATAATCACAAGAAACTAATTTGAGACATTTATTTTTTTTTCTCATATCTGTATTACTGTAAATTTCTCTTCTCTACTATGAAGGAAAATCAATTGCTATTACAGCTATTCAGTTCTTTTTAATAATGTTCTTATACATGGCTTTTTGGTAAACATTATACTAAATTCAAATATCTTCATAAATATCTTTTATGGACTATCTTATAACTTAGATACAATTCAAGTTATGCTTGTAAAATCTCCACTTAAAATGAATCTCCATGTGACAGCTAATTGGCTGCGGGCCTGGTTTTCGTTATTGATTTAACTTAATGCCAATGTGCACAGGTGTGTTGGCGGGTTGTTCAAGCTTCCAAGGCACCTATATTTGGCAGGACAATAAATTGTTGCATAATAAGATTATTTTCCCCCTTCAATCTTGGATCTTTTCAAATGTTGTATTTTAAACATTTGTAGGTATGTACGTGGGTGACAGAAAAATGCCCAACAATGTTACCATAAGGCATATTTCAATTTATTGTTTGAGGCACTCAAGGAAACAGCAACATGTAGATAAGATATCTGCAAATATACAGCTATATGCCAGATGAACAGAAAAAACAAAATCTTTATATAAATTAGGTTAGTTTGGTTTTCATGCTGTATAAAATTCTATGTTGTTGTCAGACAAAATTGGTAATTTTAGAAAGAAATTCAGCACTGAAAATATCAGCTGTTCAATGTGCTTTAAATGCAGACAGCAGATGCGATTTGCCCTTGCACATAGAACTATCTGCATCACAGACATCCAACTGAGGCCTCATTTGAATGCTTTGAGCAAAATCCTGGCTCTGTTGAAGCTGATGGGAATTTTGCTGTTAACTTCAGTTGGGCTTTGGTTTACTTCTCTGGTAATGAAATATGTGGCAAGGTAGGTATCCTTGAGGGACACATGGGCTGACACAGGGAAAACAAAGAACATCATAGCAGGCAGCATGTAATGCAAATTCTCAGGAGAGCAATGACCTCAGAGCAAAAGAAGGGAAAGCATAGCTATGGGAGTCCTGTGCAGAGAGGTGGGAGTCCTTTTCATGAAAGGACATGGAACACTGTTCCAGGTACAGTAGGCAGCATGACTGAACACGTAAACTCGAGAGGAGGAGAAAACACTTTTACTTTCAAAAGTCTGAAGAAAAGAATGAAGTGTTGTATCCGAACTTTGGAAGAGTCTGAATTAGGAGGAAAGCTTTATGATGGCTCTTCTTTCACCCAGATGTTTCTCAGGCTTAGTTGAAAATTAAGAAGGATAAGAAGGGCTTATTTTTCCTCCCAAATTTTTCCACTAATCTTTCTCACAGTTAGCTGTCCTCTCACAAGAAAAAGGCCTCAGCTGAGGAAATCAACTCAGGACAGGAGTGAAATGCTTTGCCTGGATGATTCAAAGCGGCTGTGTTGCACTTGAGTAGGCAATTCCTGTCCTGCGCCAAGGGGTGGTTTTTTCATCCTGGCACTTTGTTTCATAAGAATTAAAATAATGTTGGTGAGATAATATAATGGCAAAGTCCAAGTAGTGGCTTTGGAAATATAGTGTTTTGTTAGTGTTTCTCCACAGTGATCTCAAGGAGCCATCCTTCTCCATAGCCTGCACTAGTTTAGTAGAAGTTTATTAGATACTTCTGGTAAATATATACTTGGTACCTCTCATATGTGAATTATTTCATATCTATTACATTTTATAATGTTAAATCTATCCCAGTAACATTTTGAGTGGGAAGATTCTTCACATAAACTGCATTTACACCAAAGGAGCAGTTGGAGGTTTTGCACCATGTTGTGCTCTGAGATGCCTTAGGTAAAAAGTCACAGACACCATGGACAAGAAGTTGTTTCGGTCTGTGCTGTAAAACAGATGATAAACATTCACTAAAAATCCTTATGAAATATTTATCAAAAGTTCATTCTCTGGATGCCCACCAGACACTATTTGAAAACTAAATAACTGTTGGGGTTTTATTTTATTTTAGATACCTGAAGCTTTTATTCTGAAGTATATGATGATGGATTAAAACATACCAAATTAAAACCTCATCAACATAGAGCTTTGTTTAAATTTAAAGGACTATACAAACTGCTCAGAAACACCTTCCCTTTTTCTTTGCAAATTTTTACATCTGAAAGATGCTGAGCTGGAAAACAGGATGCTGTGCATGTGTACATGTGAAAGATGAGGGTGGTGGAAGTTTGCACTCCTCCAAAGGGCTGTAGAGCAAAATCAAAGCCAGGTCACTGTTTTCAAATGGTTTATTAACCCTGGAAAACAAGGCTGGAAGAAGCAGTATCACATGAGGAAAATGCCCCCAGATGCAGTGATCACGATGCGAGGTGGGTACTATTGAAGACAGTGGGAAGCCTCTTCCCTTCCCCTATGCTTTAAAAAACAAAGCAAAACAAAACTAATTTTCTTCACTGCACACAAGAGAACGTTTGGCATCTGCTACTGAGCAACATTCTAGCCGTGTTTCACTATCTATCAAACGGCATGCTTGTCCTGTGCCAAGAAAAATACTTGTTCCCAATACTAATCATGCTCCCTGACTACCCTCTAGTGTATATTCTTCCAGGACTGTTATCCATCCATGCAGCCATTTTAAAGATATTAAAATTATTATGATGAAATCTCTCACTTACTGTGCTGGCTAGAGCTGGGATACACTCCAGAGTCGATGCATACATTTCCCAGGAGAAGGGAGTGCCTTATGTCTCTCCTTATCAATTGTCCCCATCTAAATGAAAAGACTTCATTGCGCGGGCTCTGTGGGGGGTCACAGGCAGGGCTCTGGTTTGGGGAGAAGGTCATCAAGGTGCAAACTGTTGGAGAAATTAAAAATAAAGAATGAAAAATAGCAGTTGGTAGATAGATCCCAGAGCCTCTCATGGCTGTAGGCTTAAAAGGAAAAATGAAAAAGTCGTTGTAAAATACCTAATGATGCTGGAAAGGCAGTAGCTGGGAACTTGGTGAGAAGGGTTTTTTTTTCTGCTGTTTATTTGGTGGGACTGACTCACTGTATCCACACACGGGCCCCAGCTTCTCAGAGAGGGAACAAACACAGGATGCATCCCTGGTCAGATCTCCTGGGTATCACAGTATCACACAGTATCACAGTATCATAAGATTGGAAAAGACCTCTGAGATCATCGAGTCCAACCTATGACCCAACCTACACCTACTCCTACTTGTCAACTACACCATGGCACTAAGTGCCTCATCCAATCTTTCCTTAAACACCTCCAGGGACGGTGACTCCACAACCTCCCCAGGCAACGCATTCCAGTGGCCAATCACCCTCTCAGTAAAGAACTTCTTCCTAATGTCGAGCCTAAATCTCCCCGGAGAAGCTTGAGACCGTGTCCTCTTGTTCTGTCTCCAGTCGCCTGAGAGAAGAGTCCCCTAAGACTAAAATTGAGAAAATACCAGTAATTTGTTCCTCCATCTAAGAAATTTTCTTGGATTTCTCAAGAAGAAAAAACCTTGTTCTCTGATCAACATATTGACATCTCTACTTGGAAATGAAATGTCCTAGTTTGGTCTGTAGTCCAAGAACCAAAGCCCTTTCAGGAACCTCTCAACCTTTCGACATTTGTGACTCTTCCTCCTAGCAGACCGTTCATAATAGCAGCAACAGGTGCCCTGAGACACCTCTGCAAAATGTTGATGCTGAGCAGTGATCAGAGAGTAGCTAGAAACACTGCTGTCATGTGCTTTGCAGGCCACAGCTACACCACCATCATTACGACAAATTCTTCAGATGTTTGTACAGACGTGAGGGTGGGATTCACGTAATTTATCTTTCAATGTCTACAAAGTGGATGCGTACAGCTGTGCTAATCACTCTAGGCTCCCTTTAGGAGTCAAGAAAGAGAAATAAGTGCTTTTAGGGTGCAATTTGCCTGACCTATTATAGACATTTACTTTAGGATGACATGAATCATACTCAGGGTTCCTATGCATAGCCTGTCCAGGTTCTCACTGACTACACTGACAGCCTGGGGTGACTAGCTTAATGCACACCATATGAACATTTATGTCCCTCAATTTAATTAGATGAGAGCCACCCACTGCCTGCTGCAGGACTAGCTTTGAGTATAGGTGACGTAGGCAATCTCTGTAAAAGTATAGCAGACTGAAGCAAGCTGTGGAGCATCCTTTTTCCATGAGGTGCAAGAAGCATTTTTGTTCACAGAAGCCTTTGCACAGAAATATACAAGGTCCACTTACAGCAACCACATCTTCTTGGTCCCCATCCCTCTCCTTCTCCATGGAGGAGGAGCAGCAGCCGTCCTACAGCCCACAAATACTCCTCACAAAAACAATAGGGCCTAACTCACTGGTCCCTGTACTCTTTTCCTTCTCCTTTTTCTTTCCATCCCTTATGGGAGACGTAAATGTGAAAACAGGAGCCGCTGAGGTAGAAAGCAGAGTGTGTACAGTGGGAGAAGGAGTTAACTGAGCCCAGAAGTAGTTTAGGGACACAGTAGCATGCCCTGACTCCCAAAGAACAGAAGGAAGCGGGTAACCCCATTGGGGATGCACCCAAGGACCAGATGGAGATCCCCACCCATGCCTGCTTCAGAGGTGCAAAACATCATTGCCTGTTCCTAGACCTTCTTTCCTTCACAGAGGCTCCTAAAACCTTTCTTGCAACCCCCACTCTTACCTTCCCCTGGTTTCACCTCTGAGACTGCTCTCCCCACCCTTCAGATCACCGTCAGGTGCTTAGGTGGTCCCTTATAGCATCCTTTCCCCACAACCCCTCTTCATTTCCTTCAGAGTGTGAGGGTCATGGAGTATCAGATGGTGCATGGTGGCATGTAGTTGGTTTTGGTTTTTATTTCCTGTATCCCACATTTGCATTCTTCTCAATATATTCTTTCCCAAGTATAAAACAGATTCTGAAAGTTTGGAGATTGTCTTTCAGGGGAACACTTTATATTTACGTGCACATTAGACATCCTAATGAATAAGAAATAGCTCTTAAAATAACTAAAGTACTTCAAGGGAAAACTTAGGTATTTTCTCAGGAGACCCAAATGATGCCTAGTAAAAAATTTCCAATGAATTATTGCTATTAATTTCAATTTAAATGGCACCATGAAGGTTCATAATTTTTAATATAGTGGTATTAATGAAGTCATGATGATTTAAAGATATGAGTAGGGCAAGATATATATATATGGGAGGAAGAAATAGATTTTATTAGCCTGATTGATGTATTGGGAAAGTAGACAAGCTTTAGGCCCAAGGTCTTTAGGTAAACAGTAACAGAGAGGCTGTGAACCCAAAAGTAAGTTAATGGATAGTATAAACTCCAAGGGGCTTGGAGTCAGAGTACGCATTTCTAGGAGATGGCAGGATGGGTGTTTGTCACAGGAAGTTTTTAATAGGGACAATACATTGTCTTTGGTGCACCTCTAGCTGTAAGATTAAATAATTTTCTGTATCTGGAGAATAGTTTGCATTTTGAAAATGTTCCTGTCTCAACTAAAATGAAACTCCAAATTGTAATGAGTGTATGAGTCAATAATGAATAAATATGTTTTGATTTGACAACTATGGCATATTTCAGTGCTGCTTTTATTATTAATATTTTTCTTGTGGATGTACTAACTTGCATTCAAAAATCAAGCTGTTTTGAAAGCAAAACTAAAAATCATGTTAATAAAATATCAAAGCAAAGAAATATTTTTTTGACAAAATCTTCTGAAAAAAAGAATCAATTTTAAGATTTTTTTCCAAACAGAAAAGCGTAATAAAGTAATTTGTAATCAGTGCTCATATCCACCTGCAGACTCCGCACAGGTGAGCCACACACAGGACATATGGCTGCCAGATTCAGCCACTCTGGCTTATAGTCAAATTCAGAATTTTAATTATGGGACAGTCTCCATGTCAGAGTTGCTGCTGCAAATCCCTCATCCTCTCCTGACCGTGTGATCTTGCAGTGCCATCTCGTATGCAACTGGACATTTTAGTTTCATAATTTTTTTTATACTACATAAGAAACACTACTGAACCAGGAGACCTCACTCTTTCCCCCTGTTACTACGCACATCTGTTTTTCTAAGGTCTAAACATTTTTTGCAGATACTTAGGCCGTTGAAAATCAATGACTGCAATTATTAGTCCTTACACATGTTGAAAGTATCAATAATATTTTGTTAGGCTTGAAAATAAACATGCACTTTTTGCACATATTGCTCATCATGAGAATTGGTTACAGAGAAAGGAAGTAGCTGATCTTGCCATCCCTTGAATCAGGCTGCTCTGCCACAAGACCCCGAAGCACTATAGACAAATCAAAATAAAACTAATTGACTAAAGATCTTTCAAGTAAATGTGAGCCTGATCCTGAATCCAGAATGAATCACATATTCCAAAAAAGGACTTTCTGTAAGATTCATGGCATTTGTTTGATCTTTTCCTAGTCCCTCTCCTCCTCTCACACAAATGGCATTGATACGAGTTCTTCCATTGGCAGGAAGCAGCCACTGCTCAAACAGGAATTTTAGATGAGAAAAGAGACTGGGACCTCATAGTTCCTCCTCCCTCTGTCTCAGAGACACTGGGCATCAATTCCTGACACTGCCTGAGTAGGCTTGTAGATACTGTCAATGCTGCCCAGGGCTTTGCTGGGAGAAGAGGTTAAACAGCACTGAGGCTTCGGGGACTTTTCCCTCAGTAAGAGTATAGAGGAAAAAAAAACAAAACAGAAAAAGCATTTATTAAAGTAATTTTAGAGAGGTTTAAAATTTGAGCTGCACTTTCTGATCTAGAATTTGAGCTGCACTCCCTCATCCATATGTATTTGGACAAGTTATTAAGATGAGGAAGAGCATAGTTGAAAATAACTATCACAATAACTATTTTAAAAATGGGGTAAAAAGTTCTGGAGCAGATAAAATAGATACATACAACATCAGACAAAAAAGAATAATATTCAAACTATTCATAACCATATAAAATCCCTGCCATGTTCTCCTAGACCCTATTACCAGTAAGATATATATTTTCAGATTAATCTGGGAAAAATATGTTTTGAAGGATCTGTTAAAAGGGAAACTATTGTACAACTTTGGCTGTTGGTGTAGTAATAAAATATATATTTATACACAGTTTTATATATACAAAATGAGACTTGCAGCATATAGTATCTTACTGGAGCTCAGATGCAGTGCATGACATATTTGTGGAAATGGGATCTATAATCTAATGTATTCTTGCATCAAAGAATAATGTCTCATAAATAAATCATTACAGCCTGTCACATCTATGGTTTCACACCATAGTGTATAAAAGTATGTGTTTTGAGATATGGAAGAAGGTGATTATCTAATGTTTCAACAAAAAAAATTATCCTGTGCTAATGCATGTACTGTCTTGGAGGTGTTATTGTCTTACCACCGTTCATTGCAGATTAATCCATAATATCAAATGAATGACAGCTTTTCTGTTTTCAAAAACTGGTGCAATTTGTGTGCAGCTTTTCTCTTTCAGTAATTAAGAAATCAAATAAGCCTGAGTGAAACTATTTAAGAGGTTCTAGATATAATTAGAACACCTCATTCTCTCATAACTAATTCCTAATTAAAGTAATTGGTCTTTTTGCCCTTCTTTTCAAGGGTGAAGTGCAAGTGGTGATGAATGCTCAAAATCAGGAAAAGTGAAAATTGCACTGTGTTGATTTGTGGTGATTGAGCGTGTTCCGGTTTTTAACAGCCACCTTCGACTTAAATGCTAAATGAATCTCCAGCCGTTGTTTACGTTGCATATATGTTTTCTGGAGCTTGACAAAGGGTAGAATTTGACACAAAGTAGCTACCCAGAAAGTCTGAATATATAAAAGCTGCTTTTTTCGAAAGATAACACATTTCAAGGAGTAGGGAAAAGAAGAAATAAGGAAGGCACAGGAGAGAGAAGTCTGAAATGTGTTCTATAGGGTGAAAATTGTCCTTTTAAAATTTTATTTGCAGCTGTGCCCAGATGATGATAGATTTATCATATGAACCAGAGATTAGTAAACAATGTGTACCCTATAAAGAGCAAAACAAGTCCTTGCTCATCACTGCACTTAATTGCAGTGGTTATATCAAAGCCATATAAAATTTAATCATCAACCACAAGTAAGACTTTGCTTTACATGTGTGCTTGCTTCCCTGTTTTTCCACCTGTTTAAATGAAAGATTCTTGGAATATCACAATATGTAAATATTGTTTATGATGCAAAAATATGCTCTTTCATCTCCTTGTTGCTTTGATGTCGTGATACATAAAGCTTTTAGTGCCACCTGACACACAAAGGTCTTATCTGATTCATAAACATGTGTGCCCAGTGCAAACAGGCTGAATCCAATAGACGATTTTTCTTTTCCTTGTAATGTTTTTTTAACAGAGAGAAAGAGAAAGAAAGTGTAAATGACAGAATCACTCAGGTGAAAAGAATATTTTAAGCATCAGGTAAAGATAAGCCTATTATGATAGAATAAAAAGATGTAGGTCAAAACTGATCCTGAGAGGTTAGTTATATATATAGGCATCTCATAAAATGTGCTTTAAAAGCTGAAACTTTTTTTAAGAGTTTTGATTCGAGTGGGAAATAAGCAGCAAGATCAGAAAGACAAAGCAAGAAAGACAAATGCAGGAAGCTGGAAAGGACAGGTGAAGGTAGGAAGGGAATAAGATGTAGGCAATATAAAATTCATCATTCATTGGTAACAATTTTAAGGGGAAAGGTGTTGTTTATTATATAGCATATAGTTCAATATATCCTATAAATAGCTATTTTTACATGAATCCATTTCTGTCAAACCACTGAGCTGGAGCCTCAGTCTTACAGAGCTTGAATTCTGCAAAGGTGTTGTCTGCATCTGAAAATGTGACACACACTTTGGGAGAGGCTATTCTGCTTGCTGGCAAAGGCCCTCAGGGCTTTATAGGGCAAATTCAGCTTCCACAACCTCAGGGAACCCAGAGGCTGTCCTTGCTGTGTTTGTGGAATGATCAGGACTCACGGCTCATGCACTGATGTCTATGGTGGACTGGCATGGCTCAGGCTGGTGGAAACTACCAGAGAGCAGAATTGGGCCTTTCAGTGTCAGACGAACTGCCGTTACCGCCAGGACTTCAAGGTGTAATGCTGCTGCTTTTTCTTTCTTCTTTTCCTCATTTTTTTTTCAAGTTTCTAAGAGCACCCTGGGAAATCCTTTCGTGTTCTTTATTTCCATCTAAGCCCTGGGTAGCTTTGAACAGCAGTGGTAATTGTATGGGTGAACTTCAGAGATTTGAAGGGATCAAACTTGAAAGCCTTTGCCTGAAAGTGCAAGCTCCAACTGGAATCTGTCAGGTGCTGCTAGACGGGATGTGGTGGAGTGCTGCAGCAGGAGGAATCCTTGCAGTGGGGGCAACCTGAACGCACCACTCCCTAGTACAGTCTCAGAGTCCAGCAAGAGCATAACGCCGCACTTGCAGCCTCATAGTAGCAGTATAAACCTTTCCAATTTATAAACGGATTATGTGACTTGACTAAGGGCATGTACGGCAGCTTACGGCAAAGGACGAAGAAACCATTCCTAAGTCTCTTTTTCAGCACGTTCTGATAGGCCTCCTCTGAGCATCAGAGCGAAGCAGCCAAAGGGAAATGAGCTGCAGGTCCACATACCTTTTGATATCTATATATTCCTTGGAGTAGAAAATACTAGGGATTCATTAAAAAAAGAAGGAACATATACATATACATACAACTATACATATACATGTAATAGAAGCCTGTAGACACTTCATTTCAGAAACCAGTAAAATTTAAGAAAGGAAATCTTTACCATGCACAAGTTTTGTAACAAGATTATGCAGTTTTCAGATTTTACATGACAGCCAAAACACTCCAGATGTGTTCCCTTCCTCTGCCAGGCTTCCTAGATCTTCCCTTTAAGGGCAGGTGAAGTTCCTTCTGTTTGAAGACAGGGCTGGGTATGTTCTGTTTCCATTTTCCACACCCTTCTCATGCTGCATCTGACTGTCATCACCACTGCAACCCAAGAATACAGGAAACATGAAGAAACATTAGAGCTGGTTTAATTTTCCAGAATTTAAATGTATTTTTGTCACTGTTCCTTTGGAAAAGAAACATGAAATGCGATAATTGTTTTTCCCCATTGGATTTTAAACAACTACAGAGCTAAAAAGCAATGACAAATATATTTATTTTCTCTTCAATTAAAATATTTGTCTTGGCCAAGAAAATCTATCTCAGAAATCACATACTATGTCAACACCATCTGTCTTCTTGTGACAATAGATATCACAATGGATAGTCAAAGTTTATTTCCAGTAGTAAAAAGTCTGACTTAAGTATTTTTTATTGTGTTTTATTCTGCTTTGTCCTATCATAAAGCTACTTATTTACAGAATTATGTTTCATTTCAAGATTCTTAGTTAACATTCCCTCTCCTCACATTGGAGACTTTTCTGACTTCTGAATTAAGGTCTACCAATGCCTGGCAACCTCTCTGATGAGAATACAGCATGATAGAGATGCTGGTGACCTTCGGTCTGCATTTTTCTGCTTCTTAACTGCTGGGCGAAAATCACTTCCCTGCTCAATTTACAGAACCTCTTCATGGTTCTTGGTGATCCTGGTCTTTCAATTTATGCCTAAGAGGCAGAGGCATGAATGTAAATGTCCCTATCTTATTCAGACCAAATCCATGGCCGTTTTTCCAGCCCTCTCACATAGGCAGACTTTTTGGTCCTTTCTCTCTTAATATTAATACAAAGTATATGGCTTTTGGGAGGCAGCAGATGATCAGTGTTCCTCACTAACACTTTTTGCCATCCACCTCTCTTCCAACTTATACTTTTAAGCCACTGTGTATGATGAAGAGGTGTAAAATCACAATTGGATGCTTGTACTATGGTAGGAAACATCAAAACGAACTCTCCTCTAACCATTCTGAGTGCTGGTGACATGGGTGGAGCTGCAGCCTTGGAAACAAAAAGTTCAAGGACTTCAACCTTTTCTATGTCAGCCTCTTGGTGGCCAAATAGCTGGTGACAATTGAGTCTATGTGAACCTGGTTGGAAAAGGGAAACAACTACAAGTGCATTTTTATGCTCTATAACTGGGCTACCTAATTTCCAGGTATGAGACAAAGCCCAAGCATCTGGCCCATAGTGCATTTTCCAGGGGCATAGGCTGGCTGGATTGCTATGATAATGATAATAACATCCTCTTACTTGCTGTTTACCTTAGGGACTATTTGCTCCCCTTTGTCTGTATCCTAGGGTCTGTGCCATGTCTTACTTCAAGTTTTGGATTACGAATGGTTTCTACCTGAGCACTGCCTGTGCCAGAAAAGGCAAGCTCTACTGTCTCAGAAATAGTTCTCTAGCCAGGACACAATGAGACCTATGCAGACTACTCACTTTCCTGATATAATTAAACATATAATTATGGAATTAAGACTTTTTGCAAAGCACTTATTATTAGTAATGATAATTTGTACTACAGCAGTGCCTAGAGGAAGGGATGCCTTGTATAAGTTATGTAGAATAAATACAGTTATCTGAAATCCAGTTTCAGATTCAGCTGCTCAGGCAGACATGCAAATACTAGAAGAAAGGAACAGAAAACACTCACACAATGATTTGAAGTCTGGCTTTGAAAAGAGAAAGCAATTGCTCAGGATCACAGAAGCCAATCTACAGTAGAACCGGGAGCTGTATGTGCATCTTCTGAATTACACTGTGGTGTACTAACCACAATATTCCCTTTCCTCCACTGCTGTCATTTTGCTGTGTAAAATAATGCTCAATTGCTGACTGCATAGGGAGTCATGTTCTGGGGAACACAGAAAAGAAAGGTTCTGACATCTAAAGAACAGTAAAAACAAAGCCCTTATGCATTTTCATTCTACCAAGATTAAAACAGCAATGTATTTTCTGCATTTTTGGAATTCTAGTGACATTAGCTAATGTCACTGCTAATGTCAACACACTAAGATACCTCGGTGCCAACTGCACAGCCAGGACGGGTATTGCAAAGAAACTAATGATGTGCTGCAGTCTCAAAGGAATCAATACTGTCAGGCACTTGTGAAGGACAAGGAATAATTTGTACTCTGCATTTGAGCCTTTCATTCCCTTGCAAAAGGCTGCCTAACTGGAATGAGATGCACACCATGAGCTCAACAGTTCTTTCAAATTCCAAACATACTTCACTAACTCCACTTATTATGAAAATCATGATTTTTATCACTCAAGAGCACTAACAAATCAGCAGAGAAGAATGTAAAAGAATTCTACTGCTGAAATCCTAGTGCTGTTGTTCATAGGAAGTTAAAATGAAACTATTCTAAGCAGAGCAGAGATGCCTAACAGTCCTTGTATGCTCATAAAGAAAATATATTTTGTTTGTCATTTAGATCAGAAGAGCAGGCTGATTTTGATTGATTTTTGAGATATGACACTAATCTCTGCCTTTGCACCTAATTGTTGTGACTGTTGGTTGCTACCTTACTAGTGGGAAATAGCAGGAATTTTACACTATTAAATCTTTACCTTGACTCTGAAGTATATCCAGGTGTAATAAAACACACTGTGCTGCAGTGTGGAAAATGAATTACAGGCACACAAACAACACAGGAAAGAGAAATCAGACCCTTCTCCACAAGATGTGAGGAAAGGACTCCTGATCTGCAAAGATAGTCCTGAAATGGTTAGTCCATGGTCTTTGCTAAATTGATTGTTGTGGTGGTTGAGTGGCACTGAGCTTAGCACAGCACCAAATCTCAAACAAAGAATGTACTGTACAACACAGATTAGCTCTTCTCCAGGGCTAGGAACCCAGTTCTTGAGGATTCAGTGGTGAAAAGGATTGTGGCTTTTACGCTATGTGCACAGCTGATGGTGTGAATAAAGTTTTTGGATCTTCGCTAATTTCAGGGGAACCAAAATCTACTGGTTGTGAATAGTTGGTCTTGCAATCTACTCCTCGACAATTTAGGCTGAAATGCCACAAGGATTTGTAATTCCATTTCATATGGTCTAAAATCTGACCACAGCCTGCTTTTATTTTCTGCATACTTTTATTTCATAGGCTGCAGTAGACTTTGAAGATTTAGTAAAGGCTTGACCAACTCTCAAGCTCCTTCTCCCAAACTATGATCCAGGCCATAATCCATTCACCCTGCAAATGTGCCGAGGAAAGCAAGAATGGAGTTGCCAGGCGCAGTAGAAATCTTGCTCTGAGAGAGCTGCTCTCTTTCATAGCCTTGTGCTCTGCCCAACTGAGTCGGGTAAATGTTGTGCAGCTGGTAGACAAAGACTTCAAAACTTTCTTCTGGATTTTCTTCAAATGCAGTAATTTTTCCTTCTTTGGTTGTTTGCAATCTGGAGGGATGAACAATAGTGGCTGTGGAAAACATTGCATAAGGTGAAGGTAACAAAAGAAAATCAGACAAAATGAAAAGCAGCCAAGCTTTAGAAAGATCAATTTCTGTTAAACAATTAAATGGAAAGGGGACAAACACCAAAATAATTTTGACTGTTGCACCATACCTCCCGTTTTCTTCCTGGATTGAGTCATTACCTTCAAATCTTGAACGTTGAACAGAGTCACAAATCACTCACACTCCTCACCACAAAGGAGCCTGTAGGAAGAAATAAAATAACTTCTCATCTAACTAAAGGGAGCGAACAAAACCAGTTCTATATTCTGTGCTTTCATTTCACCAGATAAGTAAATCTGATTTGTTCAATATTCATGCTTTTCAGGTATGAATCTTTTCAGTGATTTGGGGTTTTATGCCTGTAATTCTTATATCCCGGCAGTGCTCAGTGTTTCTTTAGTACACTTGATAAGTTGGCACTTTTTTACCTATAATTGGATTCTATTTTAAATTCCATTTTCCATTGAAACAGTGTCATGGGCTTGAACCTTTGTAGGTGGTGGAGTAACCAAATATTTTTCTGTTAGATTAATGACCTAAAGTTTCCCTGCCATGGGAAGGTTTGAGGGCTTTCAGAGACAAGAACCAACTTAGCCTTATGAAAATCACACCATTTGCTGTTTAGCTTACTGGGACAGCAATGGGAGATGTGTTTTCAGAACACTTATTTGTATGCCTATATTTCATTCTCATTTTCATCACTACGGACAAGCTTATGATAGCTATCCTTGTGCACCACCAGTGAAAGAGATCATCAGTTGCTTCACTCACCATGAGTGAGTCCTAGCCAATGTCGACGTGGAGGAGCGTATACTTTGCCACACATAATTTTAAGGAGGGTGATTTAACTGGGCCTATAAAAAGAATAAAACTCTTAATCCTCTTTGTTGACTTTCTCTGCCCAACAGTGGCAGAGCAAAAATGGATGTTAGTTTAATTGCTAGAACAGCATTGACTCTTCGGAAAATTTTTCCCTGTGTTATCACTTTGGTTCCTTTTAACACTCTATTTGTTTTGTGAGGTATTGAGAAAGCTTTTGCAGGTAGGCTGCATGTAAATAAAACATGTTCTTATGTTAAAACTATTTGGAATAGTAGAGATTAATTGGTGTCCGAGTATTTTAGGGAATGAATTTATCTCTCTGAAACTCTTCATTTATGTTACTGCACTTCACCTGCAGCTCTGCCAACTTCATGGCAACACAGGAGCTGCCTAGGGTGTTTTATCAAAGCAGTGTAGGGGACGCACCGGATAACACCACAGGTGCACGTGCTGCTTGTGGCAGCCACTCCCCTGGAGCGGCAGCACTCCAGCCAGAAGCACTTATACAGAGATTGATAAATCATGTCAGCCTCCTAAGAGCAGTTTTTCAAAAGGATGAAATCAAGATTTGCATTCTGGACGTTTATCTTGCACTTCCTGGTGCTTTCCCAAAACCTCTCCTTGAAGGGGAGTAGAAGGTGGCAACTGATTTTTGCCATAATTTAGAACTAATTGAATCCGAAATGGGCCTTGGACTTGTGTCAGGTCTAATTCTGCACTGCTTAGAACTGAGACTAAGCCTGATCTCAGCAACGCCAACATAAATCAGAATGACTGTGCTGGTTTTGAGAGCTGACTCTGACCTTGTGATTAGCTGGGAACAGAGATAAGTCACAGAGAGCTGATACTTCAAGGAGTTAAATACCTACAGCTCCTAATGACTGCAGCAGAGTGTGAGCTCTCAGCACCTCCTGAGGATCAGGCCCTGAGGCATGCTGGCGATTTCCTCTACTGAACCCCGAGTTTGTAGAAGTAAAGCAAAGTGATAGAGATGGGAAGAGCATGCTGACCTGCAGACTGTTTGGCCTCTGTGCATGGCCCTATGTCCCGGAGGTGATGAAGGCTCCATTCAAGCCAACTGTACCCAGGACTTCTTGACAAGCAGGGCAGTCTGGTCTTTGTGCTCCTCTATGGCTGAACAGCCCATGCGAGCTTTGAACTCAGCCTCTGTGCTCTGCAAAGTGAAAACGTGGCCTCTGCCGTCCCCCAGGCTGGGCTGAAAGCTCTGTGGTTTGCAGAGAAACATGCTGCGTCAGGCACAACCAGGCTGGCCCCACATAAAGTCAATACTTGTATGAAAACAAATAAAATCTTAGAGTACGAGGCAGAGGCTAAAGAATGCCTTCACCTCCTTCCTTCAAGCAACTATTTTGTTAACTTAAAAGACTGCATGGGTGATCTTACTCCATTCTTTCTCTACAGGTCAAATACTTGTCATAGGAGACACCCTAGTTAATATTAAACTAAAAATTAATAGATTAGATAACTATTACATGCTTTTAGTGCCAATTAATTTAATAGCTGGGGTTTTTTTTCTTCTTTTCTTAACAAGGTAAGTGAATATAGAAGCAGTTTGCTGTGCCTGTGTGAGCTCTCAGATAGGTCTTTTGTGTTACAACTACCAATTGACTGCGCTGACACATGTAATCCCCTTTGGATTGCCCAGCGATATGATGTCAGAAAGAAGTCCTTCAAACAGGGCTATTAAAAAGCACATTAAACATGTCCTTGTTCTAAGCTTTAGGCTAGCTTATACTAGAATAACAGCGATACAGTGGTATTTGTTTGAAAATGGAAGGATTATATGGTCTTTGTAAAATGAGGAATTTAGTATTGGGGAGGGGCAGTGGGATAGTGATTTATTTTTTGTTTATGTTTCTCTGAACCCTTTGATTTGTCAGCTTCTGTCACTAACCACTAGACCACTTGTAATTTCTTGTATTGACAAAGATGAAATACATATGGCCTCGAATAATTTATGTCAAATATTGAAGGGCATAGATGGCAGTGCTTACTGTGAGACTATAATGAGAATTGAATTGGGGTCTTCAGAAATCCATAGGTAATTTATTGTTAAAGAGCATGCATGAAGCATTCTAGCCTTTAACTGTCATGTGGAAGCACTTTGCTTTCATCTTCTGCTGGAAACAAATTGCAGAAAAAGAGTGATACCTCAGAAGAGAGGTTTCACCATGACCCTTAGTGCTTATTAATATTGCTTCAAGAGTGCCATACCTTCTCTTGGGTCAGATTCTTGCGTGGAAGTGAGAGATGCTTTAACATTTGTATTACTTTTCATGAAAACGTAATAGCTTATATATATATATATACACCTTACAAGTACGGGATAAGAGTCAATAACATTTGTGATATTTAGAAAACTGCACAATAAAGGACACCAGAAGATTTTGTATCATGATTTAACACTGTCAACTCTGTAATGAAATTAAGCCATTCTGGAGGTTTTTTTGAAATATACCAACATCCTTTCCTCTCTGCTTTCTTTTATCTAACAATGCCAAGGTAACATTCTGAAATGGTTATGTAACTGCTGTGCATGTGTTATATACATGTGCTTTGTTAGGTCATGTTGCTTCTTACAGAGAGAGAAATGTCGTTGGTAGCTTGAATCTAGTTGTGGAATATGTTCTTCAGAAAATCAAAGCCATCAGAAAATTGATACAAATTATTTGCAATACGAATATCATGCAATCAAAGGACAGATTTCTCAAAATTACTCATCTTGAGCCCTTCAGCATAGTCATCTCAGCACTCCTCTGTGACTACTTCACAGTTTCTCATAATGTGAGAATTAGGGAGAAAGCAGTGAACCCATAAAGAATTGGTTGGTGGTTTGGGGTTTTTTGGGCAGGATGCATGACTAAATTTTTGTACCCCCTGTCACAGAAAATTTTGGAAGCCCAAAGTATAAATTATCAATGAAAGGAAATTTAATAAATTAATGATGCATAGATTCTCTTGTGACTATTAAGCATGATGGCCTTGGTATGATCACCATTTCAAGGAAACCATAAACCAGAATGACTAGGAGGATGCATTAAGTTGGGAAGGAACTCTGTATTGGACTTACCCCTACAGTCTTTCCCCACTGGCCACCACCAGAGACGGCATACTGGTCTAAACTGGTTTGCTTCTGCATGGCTGCTTTTACATTCCCTTTGATACCACAGAAAATTCAAAGATTTGTCATTATGAATAATGAATTGTGTCTTTCTGTGCTTACCAGTAATAACAAAATACTATATCATCATATAATGTTTAGTGTGTTGTATAATGCTATGTACTACTTAAATGCTGTACTTACTTGAGGTGCACTCAGCATTTATGCTCTTACATAGAAAATGGGGACTATTTGGAGGTTGGTTTTGGAAGGGAAATCTTCTGTGGATTTGAAATAAATGCTGGTTGCTGCTGCATACTCATGTCTGCTGGAGCTGACAGAGAGGTTTTGTTTGTGCTACCTAGACTCCTGTTAAAGAGAAGGGGAGCTTCAACATGCACTAACCCCCATTGGGCTGTAAAGGTCTAAACCAATGATTGATCTTTCAGACAGCTTCAAACCACCTGTGTGGTGGAGTTCACGTCAGAGGCTCAGACTACATCTTCAAGGCAAAATTCCCAGACAACACGTATGGCATAGACAGAAGGACCCAGCCCTAACGACTACCCTATATTAAGTCATTGCTTACAGTTCATATTAAACTATTTTTTAAATCACACATAGCTGAAAAAAAACTCATCAGTTGCCTAAATCCAAAAACTGGACCCCAAGAATGTTGTACTGCTAAAGATGCAAGTGTCTGAAAGCAGCAAGCACCTAAAGTTTGCTTCTGGACATATGAGAAGCATCCTGGTCCTAATAATAACAATCAGCAAGACAACTTATTTACAAATAAACACAAGCATACCCTGAAAGTACAGCTCACCCCTCTCAAACCTCTTCTGAATATGTGCACTTCATGGAGATTCATGCAAGGCACGCTGTACCTTACTCTATGTCTCAAGGGTTAAGGGGCTCAGAGTGTGAAAAAATGAGGTGTAAATCACTCTTGTGAGGCATAAGTCGCAGCAGAGTTGTAAAGGTGAAGACTTGAAACAGAAAACAAACTGTGGTTGGGAGGAAACCCTAAAGATCACCCAGTTCCAACCCCGTGCCATGACCAGGCTGCTCAGGACCCCATCCAACCTGGCCTTGAACACTTCCAGGGAGGGAGCACCACAACTTCCCTGGGCATTCTATCCCAGTGTCTCTCTATCCTCA
This sequence comes from Neomorphus geoffroyi, assembly GCA_033558235.1. NCBI lineage: Eukaryota > Metazoa > Chordata > Aves > Cuculiformes > Neomorphidae > Neomorphus > Neomorphus geoffroyi. The sequence goes on from JAUMJM010000004.1 coordinate 37,462,808, forward strand.
TCATGAAGCACTCCTTGTTAATCTCTAATATAAATCTTCCTCCTTCCAATTGAAAGCAATTCCCCAGCTTTCTTGTAGGCCCCCTTCAGGTACTGAAAGGTCAAGGTGACGTCTCCCTGAAGCCTTCTTTTCTCCAGGCTGAACAAGTCCATTTCTTTCAGCCTGTCCCCATAGAGGAGGTGCACCAGGCCTCTGATCATCTTTGTAGTCCTGTGATGATCTTTATGGCCCTTCTCTGGACTCGTTCCAACAGTTCCTTATCCTTCTTATGTTCAGGATTCCAGAACTGGACACAGGACTCCAGGTGGGGTCACGTAAGAACAGAGCAGAGGGGGAGATTCACCTCGCTCGACCTGTTGACCATGCTTCTTTTGATGCAGCCCAGGATACAGTTGGCCTTCTGGGTTTTGAGTGCACATTGCCGGCTCATGTCCAGCTTCTCACCTATCAGCACCCCCAAGTCCTTCTCCGCAGGGCTGCTCTCAATCACACCTTCCCCCATACTGTACTGAAACTGCAGATTGCCCCAATCCAGGTGTAAGATCTTGCATTTGGCGTTGTTGAACCTCTTGATGTTCACACAGGCCCACTTCTCCAGATTGTCCAGATCCCTCTGAATGACATTCTGTCCTTCTGGTGTGACAATTGCCCCACTCAGCCTGATGTCATCTGCAAACTTGCTGAGGGTGCACTTGATCTCATTGTCTGTGTCACTGATGAAAATATTAAACAGCACTGGTCCCAGTATGGACACCTGAGGGACACCACTTGTCATGGATCTCCATCTGGACATGAAGCGTTTGACCACTACTCTCTGGATGTGACTATCCTCCAGTCCAACCTACTACATGAAATGGGGTTGTTGTCAGCTGAGGATGATTTCAATCATGACTTTAATAGAGACTTAAAACCCCCCAAGGACCGAGTTTCTACATCCTCTCTGGGCACCTGTTCCAGTGCTGCACCCCCCTTCAACTTTTTTCCTAATGTCTGACCTGAACATGCCAAACTGCAGTCTGTGGCATTGCTCCTTGTTACATTGCCTAGCACCGCTGAGAGGAGTTTGCCTCTGTCACTTTTGTAGCTCTCTCAAGTAGATGTCAACTGGTGTTATACTGCCCTTTATCCTCTTCGCCAGACTAAACAAACCCAAGTCCTTTAGCCTTTCCCTCTGAGTTATGTGCTCTTGGCCCTTGGCCATGTTGTAAGCTCTCTGCTTGGGCTTCTCCAGGCCACTCACCTCTGTTCTGAATTGTCCCTGATCTCATGCTTCTATACCAGCAGGCTCACTGTGCTGCCCAGAGCACAGTTGTGGAGTGTCACGTTTTTCGCACAGGTCTGTGACACGTGACAGCAATTCGTAACCATTAATTTGGAACCTTGTGTTTTCTAGAGATTAAAAGTGCAAAAATTAGAGCTTGGAAACCTATCTGTCTAAATCCAAAAGGAAAATACACAGGATGCAATATTGAAAACTGATTACAGTGGTGCAAATAAAGCTGACTTTTCCTGCCCTTGGTAAAATGTGTTGCTGTGGTGCATAATGCTAAGGAGTCACCTTTACCATCACAGGCTTTATGTCCATAGTACTTTATGATTTTACTCTTTAAAACACTTACCTTTTGGCAGTGTACCTAACCTACATAAGTAGCTGTTATTCCAAGAGCTGACACATTTGCTGACTGAGCCAACAGTTGCATGACACTGATGAACTACAAAAAAGGCAAAATAAGCACCTGTGGTCACTGCTGTTTCAGTCTTGGCAAATCAATGCATTGGGATCCTTCGCTGGCACTTGCGGGTGGTGTTACGAAGCTGTCCTTGCACCATTATATTGAAGCAGCTTACAGAGGTTTACTCACTGATGTGTTAGGGTTTGCTCTTGAACATGTGCTACTTGTAGCAGAACCTGGTGTGATTTTTTTGTGGTTAACTAACAGACAAGACATGGCATTTGTTGTCCTGTAGTAATTTATAGTGGAAATATTCTATGAAAAGCTATTCTGGGTCAGTAAGTTTCTTCACTATTTTTATGTCTGCCTCACAGACATGATAACTAACCTTTTTCTAAAATAATAAAGGAAAATAATTCCCTCTACATAAATACATTTAGTGAAGTGGTGAGATCTTTGCTATACCACCCCTTTATTGTCCTGCATATCAACAACATACCTAAATTATCTGTAGCCAAAGGCGTAACTTACTTTTCTGGGATCAGTAGGGAAATTCCTGTGCCCATGCTGCAATAGCAGCCGATGTCACCAGAGTGTGCATCTGTAACTAAAAGTAAGATTTTCGGGAGAATGAGATGATGGCTCAGATGCCTAACAGAGGGTTAGTCGTCCTCACCCTTCTTTCAAAAAGGTGAAGGTCTCATAAAGGAACATCTTTTACAGGAAGAAATTCAGACCTGTTACCAGTAGACGCCCAAACTGCGGTTAGCACAGACAGAAATAAAATTTTGTCCTTTGAAAAGGCCAATGGCATTGAAAGCTGTGTTGTCCTCTACTGTGTGTGTGATTCATGCAGGGATTACTCCTCCACGTCTGTCGAGGGACAGGCAGACAGCTTCAGTGATGCACTGGGCTGCCTCAGCTCCCACAGCCTGCTGGAGCACTGAGTGTTTGGTTCTTCTCAGGCTCAGGCATGTAGGAAGGAGCGAAGCATTGCTCTTTCTACCTCCTTGCACCGTGGCAGCCTGTGCAAGGAAAAGGGTGCTCTAAGGGAGCCAATTAATCTCCATGATTTAATAAAGACAGGAAAACAACAACAACAACAACAACAACAAGGAAAGGATACATCCTTAACAAAGAAAACTGAAAATTACTTATAGACAGTAAGGGAGCGATTCAGGTGCCAAAATACAAGCATTTAATGTCATTTTTGATGCCTGAGGCCACCTGAAACATCCACACAGGACTGGCAGATATGACACATGATCTATGAAAGATCTACTCCCTTTTGGAGCAGCAGCTGGGGGCCAGATGCAATACCCTAAGGCATCAAAAATGGCACTAGACACATATGTTTAGGCAGCTGAATCCCACCCTGTGCTTCCAGTCTTGTGATGAATAAACTTCTTTTTAATTGTCTCAGACTCAAATCCTAGGTTCTTGAGGTTCTTTCCCTAGGGCTCAGCAGTGTGCGGTAGCAGCAGATTTCATTGGTTTAACTTGGATAGAGTTGTTACAACCCTTTGTTATATATTTTTAAAGTTGGTTTTAGGCTATAAAATCATGAAGCAGTTTCTGCTTTCATAGGCTGCGCGCATAATCCAGGTGAGACCAAAGGTTTTCCTTTACCACAAGATGTTGATGTGATTACTCCAAATCCTGTCTCCTTTGAATACCTATTCTGTCACTGCTCCCCATCGGGGGCCTGTTGTCAAACAGCCAGTTTTGCTCTGAATGATACTGGAGAACACACCCCTGCTGCAGTTGTTCTCTCAGATAGTTAAAGAGAAGATAAGAGCTTGTAGGAATTTACTCATTTTTTTGTTGAAACACACAGCTCTTTATATCCCTAATCACTCTGTTTGGTGAGGAAGAAGTTTGGCTACTGCTTACATCGTGCAGGGGGAAAGAGTAGTGAGGAATTGAACTAATTACTCGTATGTGTTTGCCTGATGCTGTGAGGTGGGAATTATTACTTCCATTTGGATTTTGTGATACATTCTCACGGAAAGGTTATAAAGAATCCACCAGAAAATTAAAGTATTCCAGGAAGGGCATGTTTTCACCCCATACCTCCAAAGGTGGAGGCTCTGGCTCTCTTCCAACATGATTGCACACTGCTGACAGCTCCTGAAAATAATACATGTTTTGGGGATGAGACAGGCACTAAAATATATACCTGTTTTCTAAGCCTGATACATTACTAGGTATGTAACACATAATATTACGAATATTTTTAACTTTTGCTGGGGTGTCTTCTGTAACGATGACTTAAACAAAAGCTGAATGGGCAATAAGTTGTGACATGATTTTGGCTGTTACACGACACTTGGTCCTTGGTTCAGCACTGAGAAGGAAGCTCTGAAAGATGAACTGGGACTGGACAAGTAAGAAGGAAACAGGATGGAAGAAGGATTAGAAAAAAACAGTTAAGGTTCAATGGACAGGTCTAAGCTGCCCACTAGTGAGAGATGTGGAGAGATGGATACTTTTGCCATATACTGTGCTGCAGGAATAAACTAATGAGCATACATGAGTTTTGGAATTTAATTTTTAGTAAACATAAGAAACAGTTAAGGCGTATCAGAGAGCTGAAATACGTACAATTCTTTCACTGTTGACTTTTCCCTGCACCTCGATTTGCCTTTCTGATGAGCACAGTCTGAACTGTGGGTCATGCATGGGATTAAATCTGAAGGTTGTTGCAAGTGAAATCCCTATCACGGCTGTTAATATCTGCAGTTGGGAGGCTTTAGAAAAAGCAGCAGACAAGCACTAGTGAGCAAGCACTTAATGTCCTCAAATATATTTGCAAGCAGTTTTAGTAATGCTTTCGATTAACTTATTTAACATTTGAATATAGAAAGCGGTAAATGTATTGATATCCTTTCAGAAAGTTTATATGTTACTGTAGTCCTTAACATGCATTCCCCTCTGATGTTATTATAGAGGTTGTTCACACATCTCACTAGGTTTCTGCAGAGCCTAAGGAAAATGAAATCCAGATGTCTCCAAGCTTCCTTAAGGAAGCAGTAGTTCCAGGACCCCTTGTAGACAGGCACAGTTGTAGTTGCTGAGGCCACAACTAGTGATCCCTTTGGTTTTGTGTGAAACCGGGAAAGTGAGATTTAACATGGCATTGGCACTCAGACACTGTCTTCACAGCAGAGGTATGTCTAACTGCTTTGTTACTTAGGCACTGAAGTGAAAGACTGTCTCCAACTCCTATTTATAACTGTTTCACTGAGTGCTTTGATGGGCTCAGCTCTCAAGGCAAGCAATGTATGGTGATGCAAGATTGCTTGTCCTCATTGAGCAATGATGGTAAAACCCCAGAAAGGATTACAGTGCACGTTCTGTTCACACCATACTCCTGCCTCGAGGGATATGTAGGTCTAATGAAGAACAAGCTGTGATTTCATCACTGCTTTAAACAAAACTCTGTGCAGGTTATTGCTGAAAGGTGCAGTTTTGCCTTTTGCTTCATTCAAACACAAGTTCCTTCTTCCTCCATTGTGCCTGTACTCATGCAAACCCCAGTGAGAGTGGAAGAATTACCATGCTCCCTAAATTGATTTTAGGGGACTCATCTGTCTCATTGCTTGCTTGCCTGGACACTGGTGCTGGCAGGGTGGGAGCACTCAGCAGGGAGAAAGGGAGAGACGAAGGAAGGAAACCTCTTGTGACAACAGCCTCCAATTATATCTGCTCGAAACCTCAACTCTCCAGCCACAGCTACTTTGTCCTGTTTGCTCCCAAGTGTAATGCACCCTAAAGAAAATCTATCTTTCTCCTCTGGTTCTTCTAATTTTCTTTGGACTTTCTTTTGTTTTATAACAATAAAATGTGGCAATAAAAGCCTAAGGGCTACACATGTGGATACAAATGTGCTCTGACTTTGTGTATGTGCTTTTTGATGTTCCACTTCTCAGTTTGCTGTTACATGCAGTGTTAAGAAGCTGCAAGGAATTCCTATGGGCCGCATGGCTTGAATAAGACATTCTGTTGCCCTCCATCAGCTTGGCATCCAGTCCTACGTGACTACCAGATCCCATTTACTTGTTGATTCTGTGACTGGTGCTGCATATATGTGTTACACTTACAATAGGGAGAATGAAAATAATCAGACCATTTATTTCCACAGCCTGTTCAGCCTCACATCTTCATTTTATCTTTCATGATTCCATTCCAGCCTTGATTGGTGGCTCCAGAACACAAGTGATCTGGATGAAATTATCTATTCAGGACTGGCACTGGAAACTGGGAGGCTAAACTGAGAAGAGTTGCCTCTTATCCTGTAAGGTCTCACAGTTATCTACCATCTGTAATGCTCTTTGGGGCTTGTTGAAAACTTGGTCTACCCAGCAGAGCAACCATGATTTTTTACTTTTACAGCTTCTCACTTACTTGAACTTTTCTTTTACCAGACCTATTTGTAGACTGGAGCTTCAGTGGTTTTAATTGCTTGACCTTTTGGCACGTTATCTGCAGAGCTGATCTTTATGATTGCACAGGAAGGGAATGCCAGCTTTATGAATATTCTGAAACTACTCTGCTTTATTCTCTCTTCATTAAGATTCTGCCTACTCCTGATTAACCCTCGTCTAACCAAAAGAACACTGACACATTATAACTGAAAAATTTTGAACGTGGTCTAGCCAAACAAATTCTTTTTTTGTTGTTGTTTCTTTAGAGATATTCTGTTTTTTCCTCCTAAAAATGAGCACCTGTAGAGTAATAGAGACTGCTAAATTTCACGCTTAAGCTCTGAAATCTGATGACAGCAATGCTCTGACTGTTCTGCCTATCTAAGAGGATGTTTTGCCTGCAAATTATCTTATTGACAGCAGATCTATTAATACTTCCAAGCACACAGAGAGGGCTGGTTAAGAGCATGTGTAACTTTGAGATCTGCCATTGAGGAGAATGGTGTAATCTGGCTTTTCTTCCTATGATGATAAGTGTCTTAACAGCAGCCAGGAGTGTCGTTGTCACACCATCCATCAACTGCCTTCCGTCCCTCTTAGCTGAACCCATGAATTAAGCAACTGTGGTTAAAAAGCAATAAAATTAAAAGTTGTAATGGGGAGTCATTGACAAAAGGGTTACAATGCACTGGCCATATATCTTTTAACTAGCTAAATATAACCATAGGTTTCCATAAGTTCAAAGAGTGGTGGCGTAGAGATGAATACAACTGTTCCAACTGAGTTCTGGGCTAGGAGCCAGAAGATTGTTAAAACACCTTAGAACATGCTTATTGCCTCTTAGAACATTTTTTGGTACTTGCTCTATTAGTATGGATTTTATTTTCCCACCAAACGAGTTCTCTGCCTTTGAACCATAAACAATAATGGCACATCTGTCTCTAGGCTGTTGTACTTTGAAAACCAATGCTAAGGACACAGAGGGGTAGATTTTCAAAGCATTGCGTAGGAGTTTGTACCAGGAGCCTAGCCAAATATTTTTCACTCATACTCATCCCTGAGCCTAAGCCTTCCTCGCCCATTAGAATGGCTCTGTTTGCTCTGCCCACATGGGGACATTTCAGAGAGATTTTACCTCCAGGGATAGAGTTTCAGCTGGTCAGAAAAGCCTATAAATAGAGTTTTGCTGATGACCATTTAAATGTAGTGATGGATCTTCTCTCTGAACTTTTTTTTTCATTCTAAGTTTCTAGCTTTGTCTGTGTTTGTACGCAATTCTCAGATTTTGCTGAATTATTTATCATTAGATTATGATGCAACTAAAATCACTGATAACAGGTGATGTGAAGCTGTTGCTGTCTAAAATGCTGATCAGAACTGCATCAATGCTAGTTGTATCCACCTGTTTTCTATGCTGGGGAGTTAGATGGCAGCCTTGTGGCAACCAGGCCATTTTGTGCTGTGCTCCCACAGCCACCGTGGTAAAGCAGCAGATAAAGTAATTAATTAAAAAGGCCTCCTTGCATATTGTATATCAGTGGTAGTGAGCTCTCTGGTTCTATAAATCAGCACCACTCCATTGTGGCTTCCTGAGGGTAAGTGATCTAGCTCTGAGGATGCCTCCTTGCCCACTGGCTGAGAAGGTAAAAAGATAATGTTTCAATAGTATGACTAGTCACTAAATAGAGAGACATGGGCAGCTTTCAGTTGTAAAGCTTGGTTGTGCTACTGGGAATGACTTTGGTTTTAGGTTTTTTCTTTCTTCTTCAGTAATTACTGCTAATAGAGAAATACATTTTTTAACAGGTTTTGTCCTTATTCCAAGTGGTTTGACTTACCATTCAGTAAACAGATCTTTGTCCTTAACTCTATTTTTTTGTAAGGACTTTAGTCTGCTTTGGAAATTTCCCCTTTCAAAGACTGTCTCACATTGTTTCTTTGCAGATGCAACCCATCGATATTTTCTGTATCACAACAAACTCTTCTTCCAGTTACTACTATTCCAAGGCTTATTTGATTTTGAGGCTCTTCTTGCCATGGGGGTGTTATCATTTTTCACAGTTGAGAATCTCCTTTGATGAAGTCGGCTCAAAGTTCTGTCTTTGGGTGGTTTCCCAGAAAAAACCTTTTGGCTACTAGCAATTTTCCATTTAAAAATGTTTGCTGGTTGAATTCAATTAGTGTCCTTGGAAACTTCTCAGCTTTATAGATACCATCGTTCTAGGATTTTCACTGCTGGATCTCAGGCATCTTTTTGTGTTATCAAAGGTCAAGGCCAACAGAATTCCTGTACCTAAATCCTGTTCCGCTTTCACAGAGACATCATGATGCAAGGAAAGAAAAACTTGTGGATCAACAAGCTAACTGGGGTGAGAATGATTGAATCTTTGCAAGGAGTTTTCATGGCAGTGGAAATCTCTGGGTTTATCAATTGTCTGGCATACCAGAGGTGTGACTTGGTAAAGCTGGATCATGCATCTTTAAACTTTCTACTGAGGAAAGAAACACTTTGCGAATAGTCTTTGGTGTGAATAGTAAAAAAAAAAAAAAAATCAGAATTCAAACACTTGCGAAGTTCACTCATAAACTACCAGTTCTTGGACTGGATTGCATCCCTATGTGCTCAGAGGTTTTCAAGTAATAGCGTAAGTGTTCCATATGCATGGTACCTGATGTAAGATGATTTAAGTATTGTTCCAGTCATTTGTTCTCACAACATTCTGAAATAGATCCTGTACTTTTTTTTTTTTTTTTCAGTAATAGACGCATCTGTCATTAATATGTAAGAATGGATAATGAACAGACCTTCAAATGGCATGAAACCTTCCATTTTCTGACATGAGAACTCATTACATCGGCCTGTTATTTAATAAGTCTCGTAACAATATTTTAATATGATTAAAGATGCTGTGCCTCATTTGTTAAGAACTTGGGAAATTAATCTGAGTAGGGCATTAATGTACTGGGGAAGGAAGGCATGTGAATCTTTTCTTTATTATTATTAGTTTCATTGTTTACTACTGGTTGTATCAGTGCCTTATCAGTTAAGTGTAGGAGCTTAACAATGGGTTCTCTCAGCAAAGCCCTCTCTTTTTGCTGGGTGAGGTTAAAGAACAAACACATTGCCGTGAGCTTTAAAAGCTTGATTTCAATTACATGGTAGTAGGGCAAAGCTCTCAAACACACAAAACTTTGACTTTGTAAAGATTGTGACCTCCCAGGTACACGTGCTTTAAGGAGAAAAGAATGTACTTGACATGTCCCACTGCTGTTTCCACGCACCAGGAGCTGTGTGTACTGGGAACACGGGAGGGTGGGAAGGAGGCAGTGGATGGAGGAAAAGAGTTCCTCTGGGAAAGCAAAGCTCTTCTATTTGACTGGTAAGAATTTGAAAGATAAATATATCCCTTATCATGGAATGATAAACAGCGAGGTCCAGGAAAGACTCTTTGAATAAATGAGGTTGATCTCTTGCATTTTGCAAGACTATTTGCATTTGCATTCCTATTAATGTTGTACAGGACCTTGTCTTTACTAATGTTTGTTTGTGGTAGTGCCCACGATGTTAGAGATACTTTCTAGGCTTTCAGGCAGAGCTGGTGCTTTCAGTCTCTGGGTGGACAGACAGACAAACAGACAGAGGTCACGACAGAGGAGTAAAAGACTTTTCTGTGCAAACTGAAATCCACAGTAGCTGGTATAGATTTCATACAGCGCGGTTAAGGAGGTTGTTTATTCCCTATCCAGCTTTACTTTTCACTTGCCTGGAACCGGAGCAACCACTGCCACTGTGCGCTTTCACATGGGGCTCCCTCTGCCCCCAGAGAAGCAGGAATCAGCTAAATACTGGGCAAAAAACTGAGTGCAGGAGGATGTAGAATAGGCATGGGTCTCCAACGGGTTTTCCATCTCTATGAAGATACTTTATAAGGCTATTTAGAGAAGTAAGACACCCACTGAAAACGAACATTAGCTGGATTCCTACCCATCCTTTGAAAATCCACCCTGTATTTTAACAGATAGAAACCGATAAGGCTACACCACTGATATTGCCCATGGCGCAGCTTGAAAAGAAAAAACCCAAAGTGATGCAAGACACAGAGATGAACTAGTCTAGTCCATGCTGAAGTTCAGTTTTCATTCTAAAGCCTTCTATAGGACTTTGCCTCTGATTCTAGTGGAGGGAAATTAAATAACATTCCTAAACATAAAGGGAGGTGCCAGATGCCTGGTCTTTTATCGCTTGCCCTGTTGCTCAATACATCAGTCTCTCTGGAAGTTGTATCGATTAAATGCAGCCTATACAGTTTTGGAAGTAAAGGTAATCTGAAAGACACACACAAAACTAAATCAAACCACCTGAAAAGGTGTTTTAACTTCTAGAAAACACAGCAGGTGTCAAATCAGCAGCACTAATAAAGAAGCCCAGAAAATATCCTGGTAATTATACAGTTTAATCCCTTTTCAATTTGTAGTTCTTGTCTCGTGTCCATGAGCTGGTGGTGCAAAAGGGCAGAACCATGCCCTGCCTCCCAGCTGTTCATCTCCCTCATTGGGGTAGCACAACAGCCCTAGAGTGGGCCACCCAACATAAGTTTCTTGGAGTCAGTGGATGCTTGTCACCATGTCAGAAGTCTCTCTTTATGGTTTTCCACCTGCCTTTTTAAAATGTAGTGGCCCTGAAGTAAGAACTTGGTGTGGTGTGGAACAGGGGAGGGAGAGGACTTAAAAATCTTTCTCTTTTTGATGCTGAGTCCACTATTTGTGTGAGCAGGATCTGTCTATCAGGGCTAGGCTTTGTAATGTATTCCATCTATTTATAAGGAAGCGAAATAACATTTTTAAATTGTTCAGGGTGTTTGCGGAATGCCAAGGCACTCCAGTGCCCTTCTATACAGAGCAGTGCTGATGGTATATTATAAGAGATATTCTAGAAGTGCCTATTTGCTTGTGGAAATATCTGAAATACTGGAAAGCTCACAGATTTCCCAAGGTAGATGAAGAGGCCGTTCAGCAAATTTTCCCTCTTCTTTAAAGGCCGTTTTCAAATAATTTAAAATCTAAGTACCTAATGAAAATACGACATCATCCCCGTGCCTTCCCACACTGCCGTATGATCCAGTCTCGGGCTCAGGCAGTATAGCAAATAGCCTTCATAGATTATTTTGCACTAGGTGGTTTCAGTCTGTTTACTCCTATAAATGCCTTCAAAGGAGGACAGGAGCCTGCCCACTGAGGAATAAATGCAGGAACAGAACCTCCTGTGCAAATATTGGTGTTCAGCATCTACTGTAGCCCCAGTTCATAACACATGTGCAATTCAAACGAAAAGGTTATGTGCAGTACATGGACGTGTACTGACATGGCCCATGTGTTTCATGTGGAAGCACATTCACTGTCCTAAAGTAAATGTTGCTATCAAAAAAACACCTCCTTTTTCTGGTATTATTGGTGCGGAGGACTGACAGAAAAAATTAATTGAGTTTATCTGGAAAGCAGAGAAAGTTTCACCTAATTCTTGTGGGGCTTATTCCAAAATGTTTTCCTAAGTTTCTATGCTAGGAGGCAGCTATGTAAATAAATTACTTGGAAGCACGACACTCACTGCAAAGAGTCAGCATTGTGGTTTGTACATTCCTGTGCAAGAGGAAGGTGCAAATACTGCAAAAAATACCCGTAAAATAACCTTTAAATAAGGAAAGCTTTCCCTAAGTTCAACTGCAGGCTTGCTTATGCCCTAAAGATTAAAGGTTTATATCCATTCTAAAATGCTTAGAGTAAAATCTAGCTTCCAGTGACATTAATAGCAAATTGGCTGTTATTTCTAATGACCCTAGGAAGTCTTTGTTACCATTTTCTTCCTTTTTCTTTGCACTATCCTTCTGTTCGGTATTCAAATGTTGAGACGTTTTTAATAATACCTACCTAACTGAATGAATTTAATGTATCACTGACAGCAGCCACCACTATGTGCAGTATTGGGATGCTAAATAAAAGGCAGCAGTGATCTTGTGAGACTGTAGTGTGCTGTATGTTTACATATGAAAGCAGGTTCGATATGCACTACGTTGTGGCGGCCCTGTGACGCCTCTCTTCATTGTTTGTTAGTCCAAGAGCCTTCTTACTTTCTCAGAGCAGCTCCTTATGCATATGCATAACTCCTCATAATAATGCCACGAGGCTGCTAATCTATTCTCCTTCAAACCGCTCCTTAAAACTCACTTTTTCTGTGGTGGCTGGAAAACATCTGACAATAGTCGAGCAGCTGGTGTGCTGCTAGTTATTCTACTGAAGATGATAAATATGCTGTTATCCTGACTACTTTATTTCCCTCTACATTGTATCCACCTGTTGTTTTCATCCCATGTTAAAATGGTGAGATGCTTAGAGAAGAAACTGTTGGGATTTTTAAAAACACGTGTCACCTAACATGGCATGGTTTTCTAAGTAGGGTCTCTCCATACTACCACAATAATTACAGATGTATTTTCCTATCAATTTTGTATTCTTTCACAAATGAAGCATCCTGTGTTCCTTCCGAATACACTGCTGTGTTTGCATCAGTACCTGCTCTGCTCACTGCAAAGTAACAAAGAAGGCAGAAAACACTTTTCTTTAGGGGGGAAGAAGGGTGGAGAGGAGCAGGATGTTCTCTCCATTTAGGTGAGCTGCAGTGATAACTGCCATAAATCTTTGATCTGTGGCACTTTCTCAATTTCTTCTCCATTCTCCTTTCCTTGCAACCAGCTTGAGCCTCTCTCGCTCTGCCTCCAGGTCTCCAGTTATTTCCTCCCTGCCTGGAAGACAGGGGACTTGGCAGCCCCCAAGTACTCACCACAGCAAGCCCTTCCCTTCCCCAGCGTATGGACGAGAAGCACAGAAGCAGCTTCTCCAACACAAAACCTGGTATCCTTGCCAAAAGGCCTGCAGCAAATTCAGTTTCAAGCAGCATCAAGGCACAAGTTGTGTACATTGTTTTATTTGCATTTGGCACTTCATGCCCTGGAGTAGATGTGGTTAGGTAGTCCTCCTTCTATGAAGGTCCAGCCTGCATGCAGGCCTGATTCCTCTTCAAATCTGTTCAACCTATGCTAGATAATAATTCCTCCCTTTCTGTGGAGTTGATATTTACTTTATAGTTGTTACCATTTCAATGTGGACTTCTTTTCTTGAAATTTCGAAATCATGGAGCTATATTGCTACATGAGGCTCTCAGCTTTCAGTTTTTCACAAAAGAAGCTTGTAGTCCACCTCTTTGCAGAGGAGAGATTGAAACTACCATTTCTAAGGTGAGCCAGCAACTGCAAGAAGCAGCACGCTATTATGATGTTGGTTAAAACTGGGTTATCTTCAGCCAGCTTCATATTTAATATGGCAATCTAAGTGTGCTATTGTGTTTGAAAATACTAAAAGAGTGAAATATCTTTTTTTTTCCTTACTTTAATATTTCCTTTGTAAAATCTAAAATATTCATTAGGATATTAAACCACAAAACATGATATGTCTCTGAGACCATGGGTAACAGCTGTTATGGCAATGAGTTATAATCAAACAATTTGGGAAGGAAATTAATTTTTAGTTTAAAGTGAACAATTTTCTTGCAGAAATGTTTGTGAAAAGCCAGCTATTAAATCTGTTTCAAAATCAAAGATGTGGGTGATTTTGCACTTATCCAATCTGGAATTTGAAAATACACAGATCGCGTGACTTTCATGACTAGTCACAAAGGAACAAAATAACCCAAATTTCATATCAGTGAGCCATCAGAACAATCAAAGAATAAACAGCTACTTTTTAAAGTGAAGGATGAACAATCTTGAGAAAACTGCAAAATTTTAGTATGCAGGCTAAAATAATTAACTGCATAAGCTATAAATGACTTACATTGGGATTGCATCTGGGAGATTGATGATGCATTCACAAAGTATCCAAAGGGAAAAATGAAACCTCATCTTTTGCGGTCTTTTAGGCTGCTCATTGTGAATTGGCAAAGTCTTTGGAGTGTTCATTAAGATCTGCTCCAATAACACGCTGCAGTGAAAATAAATCCTTCCATTCAATCCAATAGGTATAGAATCAAGGCTATTACGAAGTGCAATAGAGACAATTTTTATGGATCGTACTTTGTGCCTACTGATGATTCTGTGAAACAGGGCCACCTTCTCTAGATGTCATTTCCATGGCTGATCTGCCAAGGTGTTGGTGTTGCTGCTGAAATACATGATATCCCTTAAGGCCTTCAATACGACACCTTTGGAGTGTTTTGTGCTGAAGGCCTCAAGTTCCATGGACAAAACTCAGAGTAAAACAAGTCCTTCTTAGCCGTGGAAATTGTTCCTTCAGACTTTCACTCTATTAAAGGGTTTGGAATGGTCATTGAGCTCACCCATAGCTTGTTCTGAAGTTTTTCCTGTGTGGTGTGATGCCTATTTCTGTATCCGGTCAAGTCAGTCATAGAAGGAAGAGCTCTATATCAGAGCTTTGCAGCGCTATTTGGATGGACATTATCACCTTCTTCTCTCTCTTTTCCCATTTCTGTTTCTCCCATTTTTAACCTTGGCTTGCCCTCTGCCATCTCTTACACTCCTGTGTCCTTCCTAAGCCACATCCTGCTGTTCCAACTTGACTTGCCCTCTCTCCATCTTCATTTCTGTCACCTCAAAATAAGACCAGGTCCCGATAGCAGTGGCATCTGGCAGGGCTCACCGAGGTTTGTTTCCTCTCTTGTCTTTCCGGCTGGTGGGAACTGTGGCTTAGGATGCACATGGGTGAGAAAGCTGACCATTCACATTTCAGTAAATGGAAATGAACTCAATATGACCTGAGATATGCGTGGTTGTAGCGTAATTTGCACTATACTCATGCTTAATAGCCTGCAAAATGGGCAGAGTAACTGGAAGACTGAAGAGGAGACTTGGGTAATTATTATGGAGTAACTGAAACCATCACATTCAAATGCAATGCGTTAATAATCTTATCAAAAAACTTTGTAATAGATTTGTAAGCCAGCAAGAAAGAGCAAGCAGAAATTGGATGTGAGCTTTGTTACAAATAATTCTCATTGCTGTCAGGGGTACATATTTTACACCAATATGCAGCAAGAAAACCATTAGCATTGATGGGAAAATCTGTGTAAGCACGAAGGCATGAAATAGTTAGTGATCCGTGTGAAAGAAACAACACTTAGCAAAGCAGAAAAGACTATTATCTGTTATATCATAATGACCTCTGGGTTCTTGGAGCTTTACACAAAGTCAAAAAGGGGGTGGCATGCTGAGTGGAGCTCACAAAGCCAAGACCAGAAGCCTGGTGAGAGGTGAAGGTAGTAAAAAGCAATTTCTATGGTGGTCAGCTCACTTGCTTAGTGTGCAAAATATATCAGTAACGAATGGGTAGTTACTTGGAAGCATGCCTCCACGTTGAGAGGTTGTGCCATGCAGATGGAATAATATGCTTTGCAAAGCAGTGTGTGAAAGACTTACCAAAACAGTATCAGTAGGACTGTTATGCTATGGCAAGGTGATATGAAGGTTCAGGTCTGCTAGCAGTAGTGTTAACAGTTACTACTGCTTGAAGGAAAAATGGGGGATGGTAAGATATCTATATTTCAAAGAATTTATAATACCGTGTCCTTTATTGAGCTTTGCCAGAAACACGACCAGGACACCCACTTCAGAAGGCTATTTTCTCTACTTTTAAATTATAGTTGAGGCCAGTTCCACAGCTATGCAGTGATATTAAGTAGCATAATGTCATATTTTATGCAAATGCTTGTGTCTTTAGAAATACAAAGGAAATTCTACGGATTATACCCCAGCAAAACAAAAAAATATTAAATTAATCAGCTGTACTTCTTTTAGAAAGCCGAAACCAGAGGCATGAAAAGCCTACCTTATATTTAGATGCTGTTCAAATCATTTACCTTGTCTTTTTTTTTTTTTTTTTTTTTTTGAAAGAACAGAGGGCGAAAATGCAAACCAAAATGATCTTGTGCCAGTAGGAAAAAAAAAAGGTTTTCTGTCAGCTGTGGCACGTTTAAACACCCTAAATATTTCATCAGACACTGCACTTACTTCAGTGTTTTAAATAAGATTTAATAAATAGATGCATGTTCAGACTTGTACAGCCCTACTTTTGTCTGTAGTTGGCAATGTGCTGCTGTATGTGTTTGACTGTGCAGTTAAGAATTTTAATTACTTACCTGTTCTATACAGACACTCATTCTCTTTTAACTGTTTATTAAAAAATAATACCATAACCATTGTGTAAGAAATCTTCCACATGCTGCCGAGCTGCAATATTTTCTATAGGAGGCCCCTATTTTCTGAAGGTATGCCCTTGTTCCCCTTGTCCCCTTCTCCCATCCTCATATCTCTGGAACTCCCACAGACCTGAGACATTCATGCAGCTTTGTGGATTTTCTGTGGACCTCGGATTTTGTATCATCTGCTTTGTGTTGAATGTCTTTGCTATTAATTATAAAGAAATATCTGAGATTTTGCTATCTTCATACCCAAATGAATGACAAGTAATACCTGTCTTATTCTCAAGAAAACACAGTCAAGGCTGGTGGTCTTTTTAGTTCCTGACTTTTTTCCCAATTTCTAGACTTATTTGGTAAAAAAAAAAAAAAAAAAAGAAAACGAAGAGTAAAATTGAATTAACACCCCAGCATTTGAGTTAAGAGCCAATGATAACAAGGTGATTGTACCATCATCTTTTCCTGATGGGGTCCCTGATGATGACATCCATTATTTATAATTTTGCAGTACCTAGAGACTAAATGGGCCCAGACCACTGTTTTACATAACAAATTCATGATCGTTCAGGAAAAATAGTTACAACGCTATATATATTCCTTAATTTTAACTTGATGGTCAGTGATTGAGTCCAAGTCAGAACTTGGAACCTCAAGATGTTTGTTTGTTAGTGGCAGCTGTGTTTCTATCTTTGCTGCTAGAGAAGCAGCCTAGCTTGAATTAGACGCTTAATTTTTAGATACCTCATGTGAGATGAATACCATCATAAGGGTACATTGACAAAGGTGGCTCTAGACGCATACAAATTCATATGTCTCCACTCCAGGCTGACCAGTCCTAAGGCATCTCTGCAATCTGCCCCACACATGGCACTTCCTGAGTTAATGAATTTTGCAATTTAGCAACAGAAGAATGAAGTGGAAGAGTAGGAAAGTTTCTGATCTAGTTCATGAAGATGCTATGTCAGACAGCCAGAAACTATGGTTGTCCTAAAACACTGGATGTTTGCAAACAGCAGTGTTTATGTAGATGTACAGATAGGCATTTATTTTACAAATTGCTTCCTATTTGTGGTTTCTTAGTCCAGAATGAGTCCTGAACACACCAGGGGAAAAACAACATAGAAGGTGATGGATGACATAATTTTAAGTTTCCAAAACTTGGGTGCAAGTAGAGTA
Source organism: Neomorphus geoffroyi (assembly GCA_033558235.1). Lineage (NCBI taxonomy): Eukaryota > Metazoa > Chordata > Aves > Cuculiformes > Neomorphidae > Neomorphus > Neomorphus geoffroyi. Next base: position 37,480,345 of record JAUMJM010000004.1, read on the forward strand.
GAAGTGAGGATTTAAGACAAAAATATTATAGACCATCCTTTAAATGTGGCCTTTGATAGTAGTGTCCTTACTAGTGGATTTCTCTGTACATCAAAGGCATTGGATTGAATCTTTAAGGAGTGAAGTACAGCAGGGTGGACAGCTGGCTGAACATGAGCAAACAATGTGTTGTGGTGGCCAAAAAGGCCTCTTTACTGAAAGAGTTGTGAAGCATTGGAACAGGCTGCCCAGGGAAGTTGTGGAGTCTCCTTCCCTAGTGGTGTTCAAAAAATGTGTAAACATGGCGATTCATGACATGGTTTAATAGGCGTGGTGGATTGTGCTGAAGGTTGGATTTGATGATGTTAAAGGTCTTTTCCAACCTTATTGATTCTATGATTCTGTAACAGATCCAGACATGTTCATCTGCTAATTTTCTGCTGAAATGTCCTTTGGTCAGATGGGGCAAGTCGACCAGACCTTGTCCTGTTACTTACCTGAGGATGTTTAGGTCATGTTAAGAGGCTGATGAGTGGTACCCAGACTGAAGCCATACATCATGCATAGAGTTTACGAGGAACATTCAACACAGACCCTGAGACTAGCATCATACAGGCTGTGATATGGCACTTTGCACTTCTGTCTAGAGATACTTGCTCACTATCCAGGTGCATCAAAACTGTATGAGCTCAATATTACGCTCAGGTAGACAATGTCTCTTTGCAAAGGAGCGCAGGAGTTGTGCAATATCAGTGCAACTTGGCCAGTGTCATCTCGGGAGACTCCATCATTATAAGCAGAAAGGGCACATGCTTAGATGGCAACACAGAGTTAGTATGTGAGTGGATCCCACCCTGTCTAGCTATTTTATTTTACTTTGCAGATTGTGTGAAATACCAGTTTTGTAATTAGCCAATTTTATGTGGTCTTTGAATATGTCCAGGGACCCCGCCCGCAGGATTAATATTAGCAGGACTGAATTCACTGTCTTTTTGCATATGTGTTCATTTAAAAGCTCTAGCTGACTGTCTATAAATGTCAATACTCAACATTTTGTGGTGCTTCAACCTTTATCAGTTTAGATACGCCAAGGGCAGTAGATCAGCACAAGAACATCCTATTTAATTTTCAAAGGACGGCTTCTAATTTTTGTAAGCTCCTAGTGAAAAATGAGAGGCTGCTTCTCTGGAAAGGAGAGTGGGAGGGAGGAAATGTCCTTATTTGGATCCTTTGCTATTTTTCTGATTTGAGTGTTTTTTTCCTCCTTCTAGCTTTTCTCACATTTACTGCCTACCTTTACACTTGTTCATTTGTAAGAGAAAGTTGTTGTTATCCTGTTGGCCTGTTTGCTATGTCTTTGCTTGATTTGCCAGACGACTTCAATATGCTTTAGCACATTTGCCAAAGATAGCCTTTTTGAATTTTTTAAAATGTTTCTAGCATTTTTCATAACAAAGCTTTTACAGTAGAAATAGTATAAGTAATTCAAATGTTACCTTTGCTCTGAAACCTCAGGAATCGGGTGACCATTTCTGCTCTGCCTTCTGTTTTACCTCCTTTTCTTGTACAAGAAGAACAGAGAGAACAGAACAAACTCCTTGGGGAGAAATGAGACATCTCTTATTCATCATTCTTCTGGAGTGAGGACAGGCACTGGGAGCATTACTGCCCCTTTCTTTGTCCTCCCTTAATCTGAATGCAACAGATGGTCAGATCAAGCCATGTTGTGACAGCGCTATGAGCTGGTTTAAAACAGAAGTACCAGGAAAACTGTGCAACAACTTAGTTACTGATAAAAATAGTCTGATAAAGACAAGTTTTGATCATGAATGAGCTGGATAGAGCAAAATAAAGAAAACAAGATATATCCTCAATTTTAATAATTTTTCAACAGAACTATGAGAGCTTATAATTAAATTCTTTTCCTTAATGGGAGATGAGAGATTAAAAAAAAGAAAAAAACTCTGTATTTTTTGTGATCATTTTTGTAAAGTCTCCTTGCAGTCTAAAGACAGTCTGTTAGTATTCCTCAGAAACAAATAAAACTCAATGTTAACCAAAGTGTTTAGATTTGGCTTTATCTGTCCATGAATTAGGCTCCTCAGCTAGGTTATCTGGCTCCCGCACTGGCTAGCTGGAAGGGACAGGTAATTCCAGTGGCGTTCACTTCCAGGATTCTCAGCTACCTCAAGTAAATGGGATTAATTGGCCTTTGAGAATGTTTTGTTTTCTTGGCTGTACAAGACATCTAAAGAACTTTTCTATGCAATATACATAGTTGTCATATGTGTGTATTAGGCTTTGAGCCGTTCATCTTGGTTCCCTCAACAGCAGAGAGGAAAAGTTCCCTGTGTCTTACTCACCCTTGTCACAATGGGCCATCACCTATGCCTGTTTTTCTCCATCCACCAGAGAAGATACTGGACACCTGCTGAAGGGATCACAGTCATCTCAGGTGAAGCTGAAGAGGCAGCATAGCCCAGTCTATCCTAGAGCCAAATGAGGTTATATTGTGTTTTGCCCATGTCTGAAGACAGCCTGGAGGGTTTCCAGCAAACTGCAGTCTTGGGGGAAATTCCTGTGGGCAGTCTTTGCCCACTTGTTTATCCACCAGCTCAGGTATTTGAAGTGAGCATACACAGAATTACCACTGAGTGTCCACACTAAACGTGCTAAATACATGTGACACACTCTGCATGTTACTACTCTGGCCACTGTGGCTTCATACCTATAAGTTGCTACTTATAAGGAAGGAAAGATATTTCCTTCCTTTGCTGATAGCTTGATTGATACGACTGAAAACTATCTGCAAGAAAAACACAAGAGGCAAAGATCAGAAAATTGAAAATGAAACAAGATATTTTGCCAGATATTCTATTTGATAGTTTTGCTATAGAAAGTCTTTGATTTTGAAGAGTGCTTTCTGGAACAAAGAGATCCTTCAAAATGTTTTGCCTCTTTCACCTAATATCGGTGAACTATTCCTACAAGTGCTTTGCTAACTTAAAGTGCTATCTAAATGCTAGTTATTGTTCCTCTGTGACTTGGGAAAGCAACCTTTCCTCAAACAGTGCATCAGGGGTTGTTTATTGTCCATAAATGTACCTTGCTTATAATCCTGGACTACTCAGAGTATAAAAATGAAATAATGTCTATTTCCAATTCATTCCCCTCCATCTCTCTTTTCTATGAAGTAACTGAAGAACAAATATCATTGCTGTGCCATCGGTGTTCTCTGGTCTCTGTCAATTCCTTCTGCAGTCAGGTTAATTTAAAACTAGAACGAGGTGCAGTGAATTTCACCCTGATTTTTTTCTGTGGTTTTCACAGCTCCTTTGTTTTAGGGCTTAGATCAGTGTATGACATCATACAGCACACAGCGATCAGTGGTTCTGAGGAGTTGGCCTCACAGTTTGTCCTCTATGGGGCACATTCTGTCCAGGAGGTGGATCCACAGCCAGAATGTGCCCCATGAAGGGACCGTTCTTCTGGTTAACACTGCTCTATTTAGTCTTCGTAAATGACTGAATATCAAAATCAGAAAATATTTCAAGGTGCATAAGTAAAATGGTTTATTTTAGAATGTTGGGATGTGGTGTTCTGACTGACTTATTGAATGAATAATCTGGGTTTAGTTGTCAGATTCAATATGAGTTTACCATTAGTTTCAAATTGTTTTAAATTGCTCGCGTGTTCATTATGGTATTCCCCTATAAAGTGTGTTTCAGTTTGCTCCTCCCTTCCTAGTGTCATCACCCTGTGAAGGACACAGGCACCTCAGACACCTAACCAATTCATTGCTATTCAGCACTGACATCTGCAGCTCTGCAGACTCTCTCCCTGTTCATTATATCTCAGTGAAAATGTTTTTCTGTGGGCTTGCCATCTTATTAGGAAAAGGTGATTTTACTGAAGCCCTTGGCAACTGTTTTGGAGCGAACTTTTAAATAAAAATTGCTTTATATCATACAAAGTTGTGATTTGAGTTGTCGATGGCCAAGATTTATTTTCAACTTCAGTTGTTATACCATTTGCTTTAAGAGGCCTAGCATTTGGGTGTCAGAGATATTTCTTCACTTTGCTTTTCTCTTCCGTGACATTAAAGGGCACTTTCAAGTCAAACTTATCACAAGACTATGTGAAAACGAGAGTGTCTGATGTCTGGTGTAGGTGAGTTGACCAAAGAGATTGTGAGGCTTCAAATTTATCTTTTTTTTCTGAAAGAGTAGAAGTCAGATCTAGCAATTAAAGTGAATTATGGTTCCGCTCCCAAACCATCTTTTCACCAGATACACAAACCCCCTCTATGTTTATGTTTGCCACTGGTGTTTGGTGGAGACGAATGTTTCTTTAGTCTTTGTTTGCTTATGGGAAGCTTAAGGCTTATGCAAAGATTGGCACCTAAGTATAAAATAGTTTCCTGCACAGCAATAGCTCAAGGTTTTGAAGAGAGGTCAGCTTTTAGGCTTTACTTTAATTGTTGCTGTTGTAATCCTGAGATGCTGAATGTTTTTTTTTTTTTCAATGCAGACATGGGCTGAGTAGACAAAACTTAAAAAAACCCCAGCTAAGTACGATGCTAAGCTTCTGAATGTTTTCACAAGACACCTCAGGGAATGTGGAGCTACAGTAGCTTTTAGCCACTTTGGTTTTCTGAAAATTCAGTGTTGTAAAACCTTTCTCCTGTTATTGAGGCTGAGGATCTCATTGTTGGGGATTAGTGTGACAATGGAGCAGGGTTACTATTGGGATCTTAAAAAGCAATGTCTCTTCTGAGGGAAACTTACAGCAGAGTTCCTTGAACTATAGAGAGGAGAGCGGGTTTTAAATGTAAGCTCTGAAGGCAGCAAAAACAATTAGATGAAAGTTATATTTAATGTTAGTTCTTAACTAATTGATTTCTTGTTTTCCAACCTGCTTTTCCTTGTGAAAAAATGTCAGAGGTGCAAAGTCTTTCCTGTGCTTCTTTTGTATTTTGTCTGTTAAAAATATATGACTTTATTCTACACTTCATTGTAGTTCTAACAACCATTTAGCATTAAATCTACCAAAGTTATAACAAGTTAATTTAAATGAAATTGTCACTGTACAGTTGGCTTGTTAAAAAGGGATCTTTAATAGCCAGCTCCACAAGCTACTGACTCACTGCTGATGTTTTCCAACACCCACCTTTTCTCTTTCTCTCTGAAGCCAAATTGCTTCAGTAGTGGCTATATTCAGCAGAAAACGTGGATACCAGGTTGGTTGCATTTCCTGCTAACATCTCTCTAATTCACTGGCAGATCTCAGCACAGGAACATTCTGCACACTTCGCTGCTCCGTTATGGCAGTGAACATCATCAGTCTGTTTATTTTTTTTTCTAATAAATATTCTTCCTGGTTGATAATGTTGCCTGTGTTCTGTAACTTTGCCCATCATTCTTGGCTTGAGCTGCACTTCAATCAATGTCATTTACTTGTTCATTTTTTATCATGTCTTCTCAAGGAGTATCGATATCGACATTTTTAACAGCAACTTTACGTATGAGGTTCTTATTGAGTGTTTGACTATGGGGAAGACCCAGGAAAGCTAGCCAATATATTTGTCTTTTATTTTTAACTCCTCTGCATTTTGGGAATTACGTTGTGCTGGTCTGAGGTTTGGGTTTGGTTCCTGATCTCAGCTACTAAAATCAAGGATCAAATAGCTCAGGAGAAGGCCTCTGCCTTTATTCTCTGGCCAAAGCGGCTGTCAAGAGATGTAAAAATTAAGCTGAGTTCATTCTTCAAGGGAGACAGTAACTTCCATCTTCAAATGAACATTAAGATATGATATGTTGTGGAGCTACAGGTTATTGCTGAGCCCCTAGGGTCTAACCCTGAAGTGGCTACAGAATTTGTCTCTTTTAACTTCTGATATTTTACTCTGCTTGTAAGGGTGAACAAATTGAAGAAAGGTGGTAGTGGGGGTCTGAAAACGAACAGGATCCAAGTGAATAAACCCCCCGTGCTGTGCTGCAGTATTTGTGTTGTGAGCCATTGCACCATTTTTTATGGGTGAGTTATCAGAAAAAATAATGTACTAAATACGATATTATTGCCTCAAAATGGGCAATTGTGAAGCTGAACTGCCCTGGGTGTTTGGGTACCTGACTTCAGGCACCTAACAAAGGCTCATCTTTTAGAAAACTGGATTCACTTGGACAGACATTTACACCTTGGATTATTCACTAACCTTCTAATGTTTAAGGCTATGTGCTTTTAAGGTATTGTATGACTTTTGTTACAAGCCAGGCAGGTATTTTCCCACCTGTATTGTCTCGCTGCTCCCAGGAAATGAACACATGTAGTGCCTGGCTATGACACAGTCTTTGTGAGGACTTCACATGAGCTCAGAGATCTTTGCAAATGTACAGATTCTCTGCACATCTCACTACAACCTCAGGAAAAGAGTCAGCATTTCAGGGTACAATCATATTTGCTATCCTACTATGCAAACTGCCAGCAAATTAACAGATATAAAAGTAGAGACGGGTGTCTGTATCAGGTTTATTCTAGAAATTACATTTCTGAGGCTGCCTAGAAGTAGTTCATCAGAAGTTTATGAATAATGTATCATGCTTTTTGCCATTGGTGAGGCAATATTAGCTGAATTAATCCACTCGTATTTCTTTATATATATATAAAGAGTCTTAGCTTCTTTTCAGCCTTTATTCTTGCTGTAGTGTAGTAGGTATTTGAGTAAAGTCAGTGATTTTTCTTCCTGTCTACTTTAGAAAACAATACTTGTAGGCTCTTTCTTTGACTTAAACGCATTCATTCTTCCTAAAGCTTTTAAAAGAAGCAAAGCTTTCAAGATCAAAGATATTCATACAACACCTGTACTAACACTATTTTCAGTCGTTATTGACCATTCTTTGTGATATTGTTTTATGCAGGTGCCTTTACAGTGAGCTCTTTAGAATGTGAGGGAATACAAAAAATAAGCATACAGAGCATCTGTGTATCTTTTTATCACACTTTAAAAAGCAGACCTTGTTGACAAATGAAGAAAAAAAGCACATAAATATAATCACTTGACTCCTCTGCTCCTTGCGATCCAGGGTATTAGAGAATCTTCAGATGGGTGCTCACATGATCATGAAATCACTGTGTATTCTGTAGGATTCATGGATACAAGCCAGGAATGAATATTTACAAGTGGTAGGCAAAGTGTGTCACTTCATAATCATCTTTTATCACCTCTTTTTAAATAATGGAAATTGTCTTGTGAGGGAGCAGAAATAATTCCACGTCTTAGATTACCCATCCAATTCAGCCTGGAGAGCGCCTGGTGAATACTTACAGGGGGCAAGTGAGAGAGAACTTGCTGGCTTTAAATTGTTCTCAAAAAGTGCTTTGCAAACACTTACAAATATCAAACCAGAAATGGATGTGAGTTCTCCAGCAACCAAGACAAAAAAAAAAAAAGGGAAATATAGAGGGGAAAAACATGCAATAGCTGTTCCCCACAGACAGCAATTGAACTATTGTTATTGGCAGATATGTTACATTTAGAGTCTGTTCTCTTGTCCTGTTAAATTTCTGGGTTTAGCATTTTCTGATCATGAACTGGACTTATTTCAAGACTCAAGTATAGAAATAAATACACATATATAAAAAATATATATAGTTTGCAGCAAAGTATAGTTGAACTCAATGACAACTATATACTTAATCAGGAGTTGGATCAAGGCTTAAAGAACAGAATAAAACTACTTTCTTGTGCAAATGAATCTGCATTTATTTGTTTCTTAAAAAGAAGACATATATTTCCCTTCAGGACAGGATGCAAACATGGGCTTTTATGACTTTAATCTAAAGCAGTTGATTGTAGTGCAATGTTTGTGTAAGTCTGAATGGTAAATTTCTTTAATTCTTTTTCTTTTTTTCCTGCTAGGACAGTAGTTATTTGAAAGGAAAGGGGAGTTGACAGAATAATCCAATCTCAGAATGATTTCCCAGATACCGGGTGCTATATGTGAGAACCGAACATTCATGATCATGTACTTGAAGGTGAACAGACTGTGGACCACTTAGAGAGAAAACGTTTGTCAGAAAATAGTATAATGCAGGTTCCTTCTTGCTGATAGGACCGTAAACAGATACTTCACAAACTGAAAGAAACAGGCTGTATTTTAGCTCTTGTATGAAACATTTTCTTTTTCTTTTGTTTTTTCTTTTCCCTGCTCACAGCATGGCCCTGCGTGCAGTTGTGATGTGGGAATTCTGTAGAAGCCGTAGCTCAACTCAGTAAGATAATCAGTATAAGTAACACCTACTGCAGTCCCTGAAGTCAGTGATAGCAGTGCTGGGGACTGTAAAGAGAAGGCAGAGACGTGTTCCAGCAGTTCAGACCTGGGGTTCTGCTCCCACAGCTGAGCACCTAAAGCACTCCAGACATTAGAGATGTATGAATTCTTCCAAAAGAGGGCAGAAGCAGCATTTACAGAGTCCCCTTGACAAGTATGTTGCCTTCACCCAACTGCAGTCTTCTGTCTCCCAGTATTTTAGAATACAAACCTCTGGCTTTGCAAAACAAACTGTGAGAACAAGCAGGAAATTTCACAAACACTAGAATACCAACATGACACTGCAGACTGCAAAATGTGTCAAAATCCTGAATGCAAATAGTCTCCCTGACAGCAAACTGCAATAGACAAAATACAGACTGCAAAATGGGTGGAATGCTAAAGGCTATTTTCAGCCCCTAATATTCATATTGTTTCATTATGGTTTCAACTTGAATGGTTTAATAATAGTTTAATAAAAGGTGTGAGGAAGAGTGTGAGCTTGTATATAGCCCCTAGATAGACAGAGAAATAAAGAAGTGGTGGCCAGAAAAGTGTGATGTTATGTAGCCACATGTAACTGATGTAAAATTTTTTGGACATTCCAAGCAAAAACATCAGACCCGATGTGTCACCTTACCCCAAGGCAGTGAAACCATTAAATAAAAGGCTGAAAGGGACCACAGGAGGTAATTTAGTCCAGCTCCCTGCCCTAGGGCAGGACCGTGTCTACCTGCGTCATTCCTGACAGATGTTTGTCCAACCTGCTCTGAAATACCTACCCGTGATCATGTCTGCCAGGTACCTAGCCAGACTGTCTTGCATGTTTGGCAATGCTTGGGTAGCCTATCAAACCAACAAAGACTCATTGAATTGACAGCTGAAGAAAATAAGAGAGAAAAAGAAATACATATATGTGTCCGGGCGGTACAAGATTTTTACCTTACTGTCTCACTGGGAAATAATTCATTCCAGTACTTTGAATTTTTTTCATGAACTGTATAGGTATAACAGACCTTCTGCAGACCTTCAAAACTGGGCTATAGCAAATGAATGCAGAAGTTGAAGTACATATGTATGGAAGAAATTTGTGGGCAGTGTTAAAAGTTTTGAACCCAGTTTGGAAGACGGCCAATATCTACATCCATATTTGTCTTTATACAGTTGAGGTATTGAGAGAACAACACACCATGTTTCACCAAATTGTCTGTTACAGAAACACCCTTCCAAGATACAGATCAGTAAAACTTACCAAAGTGTTTCCCCAAAAATGTATCAGAAAAGTTAGCAGACAGCTTTCAGTTCTGAAGGAGAATGAATTTTCAATTGTTTTTAAAAATTCAATGTAAATATTTTATCTTCTATGTTTTGATCTTGATTAATGTCTACAAATGGAGCTAAAGCAAATTAATAATTAAAAGTGATTTCATTTTGAGGTGCCTGGTACAATACTGTAGGATATTTTTCAGGATTGCTAGCCTTAGCATTCACAGGGATTCCATCTGCAGAATATGAAGTGTTTTCAATGTCATCAGGATCCAACGTTGTTCTTTTCCACTTCTTTTGCTGAAGCATTGGCAAGACATAAACTTACCAGTAATTTGTTTTAAAACCCCTCTTACCTACTGACAGAAGAGTCAGGCAATCATTTTCCTGTTCTTAGCAGCTACTGCCAAAAAGGCTATGTAGAAATTAATGATCTGTTTTAAGAGGGTTTTGCTAACTTGCTTTTCTGCTGGCAAGTAAGCCAGGTTTTATCTCCAACCTAGGTAACAGGTTGAACATGTAAGAGAGGATGCAGCAGTCTCTGGATGTGGTGGGACAGGTCTGGAATCTCTGTTTTCACATACAGGACTGAACAGCCCTGTGAACATTTTCATTCTCACTAAAAAGCGTTCATTGTCCAGGCAATTCTATTTTGTGTTCTAATAGATTATGCTTAACAAGGCAGAGGATGTAATTTATTCAATCTAGTGAGTTACTTTATTCTGATATGAGACAGAGAAGCAGAGAAAACATTGTCTGTTACCACATGCAAGAGTACGGGAAATAAAAGAAAAATGGCAGCAACGAAAGCCACTCATGTCTTTTTCCAGCAATCCTTAGTATTTTACAAATACACTGGGGCATGTCCTCAGACCTCCTAAGCGATTTGTGAGACAAAGATGTAACTAGAGTTTTCTATTGTAAGTAGTGATTTTTTGATACTTCTTACGAGAGGCACCTCACTGAAGAGTCTTGACTTTTCAGAAATGTGGAAAACACACATCTTCAACTGCATTTCCCAAAGTCAGCAGTTTAACAGACCTTGAGAACTGGCATGAACATAGGCACCCAGAAAATGAAGTTCTGAATGCAAGTGTACGTAAAACCCAGAAAAGTTGGTCTATACAGTAACGGCAAGGTTGTGCTGAATATTTGAAAAGAGCTAAGGATATGATCTAAATATCGTTCTCCGGGTTTTATTACAAGAACCTATACAGGAATTCCAGCAGAAATAGCATGAAATAATCTAGGCTGAAAGGGACTCTGAAGGTCATCTTGTCTAACATCCTTCCCACAGCAATACTATAACCAGAGTAACTTACTCAGAAACATCTCTGAACAAGTATAATATTAAAAAATGGAAAGCCAAAAACTCTGTAGTGTCTCTGAGTAGCCTATTCCCCATATTTGTCAAACGTTTCTCTGGCTGCACCTTAGAGTTATTGCACATTCTTATTTTGCTGTGTATATCTGAAAAAAAGTTTGGCTCTGTCTTCTCCATGCCCCTCATTAGGTAATTGAAGCTAACAATTAGTCTCCCTCTAAGCTATTTCTTTTCCAGGCTTAAGAGGCTTTAGTCTCCCTTGTCCAAAAATTGTCTCAGACTCCCATCCATTTGGTGATCCTTGCTCCAGTTTGCCAACATCCTGTTTACACTGAGGAGTCTCACACTGAGTATGGTTTTCCAGGCGCAGCCTCACCAGTACAGAACTGAAAGGAATAACCACCTTTTGCTTATGCAGGCATCACAGATCAAAATTAGACCTTGGTTTTTAAAGCTAACCTGCACAGGACATCAGATAATTTCTAAGAAGGACTGAATGAATCACATCAGAGGTGATCATGAGGATGGCAAGAGATAAGACAAACCCTCTATTTTTAAAGCATTCCTCAGGGAAAGGTTTTTCTCATATTTTCTGAATTTAGCCCACATCATTACTCAGATCTCCTCTGCAAACTCAGATAGCTGAAAGCTGCATGGTCCTTCCGTCATGATGCCACACACCTGTGCAGGTGTTATGTTAACTTGTAAGCTCCATGAATTATTATAAATGAGGGCTGATCCCTGCCAGAAATCCAGGCCTGCACTCTGACCTCAACTTTATGTCTCATTCTGATAGAAAAAGGTCACGCTTTCTGTCCATGCAGTAATTACCTGGTGTTTGAGAGTGGATGTGAACAAGCAAAGGATAAAACAATGGACAAAAGAAAAAATATTTACAGTTAGATTCAGTTGTGTCGTTCTTTCATTTTGGCAAAATACTGTGGTTATGTACCCTTGTTCAGAGTAAGAGCCTTTCTGAAAGAGATATGACATGTTTCTCCATGAATCCATTAAAAACCCGAAGATAAAGTTATGGCTTGTGATCAGAAAGAGAGAGATGGCAGCAAATAGAAGAGAACAGAAAAGATGAGAATGGTGAAAAGAAGAATATGGAGTATGGAAATAGAAATATGTATTGCTAAGAAAAATACCAGTGTCCAGGCTCATGTTAAAATTGCATCTTATGAGTAGTTCTTGAACATTTAGAAGGTTACTATTCTGAAACAACCAGCTGCTATGTTTTGTTCTGAAGTCCGAATTTTCATGCCATATCCTTGCGTGGTTCCTACTGTATATTTAATCTTAAATATATGTGTGACAGGTTTGAAAGAAAATAGGTCAACAGTGCTTAAGATAAGTAATACTTTAATCAATTTTAACGTAACTTCTGATGGATAATGACTAAGGATAACATACTGCCTTCACTAATTCCATTTAAAGTAGCAGGGACATAAAAAACTCGTATTGTATAAATTGCTTGCGGGAGACAAATTATCTGTTTTATATTCCCATAGAAGCTATAATATCCAGCAGGATACTGTTAAGGGCATGCAATAATTTTAGAATCTACTATGATTATTATTGATATACAATCTACATGTAATTCAGCCTTCTTTAGTTCTGTCTGAAGGTATCATTAATGTGTAATGGATCTGATGACAGAGAAAACCTTAATGATGAGTTGTAACCGGACTTTTACTCATTTTATGCCTAATAGATTCTTACCTAAAAGACACATCTGCTCATCCACCACCTTCAAAAGGTGTTCATACATGTTTGAGGGCAATGCTATGCAAAGCAGAGTTGTTGATAAGTGTATTTAAAAAAATTAAAATTAGAATCATTACAGTGTTTCAAAAATAGAAAATGCACATTGCTTTTTAATACAGATCATCCCATGCAAAACACAAGCAGTAAAAATTACCTGGATTTCTTTTTTTGTAGAAATATCAGTACTCCTAGCAAGAATATTAGAATCAAATCTCTATCAAGTACCTCTCTATCAAGTACTGATGTCTGTAGCACTATGTCACTTTATACAGATTTGACATAAAGAAAACGATGGTTTGACTGCATACTTGAGCTTAGGACTTTTCTTGGAAAAGTGAAATTCTAAGGGAGAAAAAATAAGTCATGTTTTCAAGGTGAAAGAAGAATATGAGTGTTACTAGACAGTGAATAGTTGAAAGTCAACACAAAATGCTGGACACATGCTGGAAGAAGAGTACAAGTGCAATTCTGAAACAGAAGCAGGAGAAGCTCAAGCCAGAGAACAGTGGAATATTTATTGCTCTCTATGGTGTAACATAACACAAAATCTTGTAATCAAGTAATACATTCTTGTAATGTTTAGATGGCTTTAGAGGGTGACAAAATATGAGTTCCTACCTGTTGGTCAAAAGGTCATCCACCAGCAATTTCTCACATGAGATGATAAATAGTCATCAAATGTGATACAAGCAGTGATCTTCACAGAGAAAAAAAACCAAAATGACCTCTGGGAAAGGGAGCTATACAGAGTTTCTATGAGACACACCAGGCAGGAAGGTCTCCTTTCCCTAGAAGGTTTCCCTAAGAGACCTTATTGATCTCTACAACAATCTAAAAGGAGGTTATAGTCAGGCAGGGGTTGGTCTCTTCTCTCAGGCAACCGGTGACAGAACAAGAGGACATGATCTCAAGCTTCGTCAAGGGAAGTTTAGGCTTGATATTAGGAAAAAATTTTTCTCTGAAAGGGTGATTGGCCATTGGAATGTGCTGCCCGGGGAATGTGGTGGAGTCACCGTCCCTGGAGGTGTTTAAAGAGAGATTGGATGAGGCACTTAGTGCCATGGTTTAGATGATGAATAGGTGTTGGTGTTGGGTCATGGGCTGGACTCGATGATCTCAAAGGTAAAGAGTGAAAAAAAAACATAGAAGAGCCCTGTTGTATTTATTGCCTTGTGTTTCTGTTAATAGATAGCTCTACATAACAACTTTCCTTTAGCAAGGTCCTTTTCTGCACTTGACTAACTTTAACTTGCTCAGTGCAATGGCTCATGTGCTTATAGTCACTCAGGTGCTTAAGCACTTCACTTAATCATTGCCTCAGGCAAAGAGGATGAAGAGAAATTTACTGCCCCAATGGGACCAGTCTCTTTTCTGTGACAAAGGCAGAAAAATTCTCTAAGACTGCTGAGAATAAATTCCAAATATGTAAGGATCACTGTAATCTGTAAATCTTTTTCTCTTTTGTCCTAGAAATGGCAGTAAAAGGGTCATGGATGTGTGCTGGCATTGGGGTTGTATAACTAATCCATCCAAGAACAGCATATGGATAGGATGTCTCTGGTGGCAGTACAGCAGCCTCATGAAATATCCAGGAGAACGTGTATCTCCCTCCGTCCTTCCCTTCAGTTGGACTTTGGGATTTTAAACTGTTAATCAGCTTTATAAAATGTGGAACTCATCATTTGCCTTCTCATCCTTTACTTCCTTTTGTCAGGAGGGGAGTGGTTTTCCTCTTTACCTATCTTCTAACCTCATCTGCAGGAGTCGAAGTGGATTTAGATGCAAACCATCAATGGTTTACTGTGGTGTAGTCCAGAGACAGCTCTGGGCAGAGCCTGTACACAGCTGGGAGCAAATGATGTCCCATTCCAGCAGTGATGCTTCATTTTGGAGCACCACTTGTATCTTCTGTCCTAGAGAGTCCCCAATAACCTGAAAACTGGAGAATGTTTTCACAGGAGGTAGGATTTGTCACTTAATTCAGCCAAACAAAACCACACACATGACTGATTGATTGTGTATTGCTAGTTGGTTCAAGGTTGTGTGGGGTATTTTGTAACTAATCTGTACAACCAGGGAGGTGAGGCACTGGCACAGCTTGCCCAAAGAACTCGTGGATGCCCCATCCCTGAAGGTGTTCAAAGCTGGTTGGATGAGGCTCTGAGCAACCTGATCAGTGAAAGGTGTCCCTGCCCATGGCAGGACGTGGAACTAGATGATCTTTTAGGTCCCTTCCAAACCATTCTATGATTCTACGTTTTCAATTTAAGGGTAATGATGAGTGTGCATGATGGATGGCCTGAAAGAAATTGTAAAGCCCTGTGAAACATAGGCATTACTGATGTACAGGTAAAATGTATGAGTAGGTAAAAGCTACTTTGTTATCAAGATGTTCCTTTTAAAATGATTTGCCAGATTTACTTTAGTCCCATCTAGAACAGGTTTTCTTCCTGCCAGTGAATCTGCTGTTAAAAATAGCATTGCAAAAAGTAATGAATGTTTATGGTAATGACTGGCAGTGGCAGCTCTTTAAGAGCACAAGTGTATAATTAATAAGAAAGTGATGAATTAGCCCCCTTTTAGTTCAGTGGATTTATCTCAGAGATAACTTTTACTCCAGTACCTTTTGTTCCTTTGACCCATTAGAATTTTAATTGTCAGAGGACCATGTCTTTACAGGAAAAGTTTTTTGAAAATCAAATTAGGGAAAACTTTGATCTAAGGTTTTTATACATAACCATTTCTTTCTTAGACACGAAGTAACCCCATTCAAAGTATCAGTTGGAAATTTATGAACTTATTTTTATGTATTTTACTGACTTATGAAATTATTTTTTTGGTGTAAATGATAGTGTCAGCATAGTGCAGTGATACTGTATGGATCGTACTACCCATCACCCCATCTGCATCCCCATACCGGTCTGCAGGCTTTGAGGCTACTGTTTTAGTTTAAGGTAAGCTAAGAACCTTTTTCCATTGATCTTTTTATTCCACATCCACAAAAGAAAATGCTAGGACATTGCTACTGATTTTTTCCCCCCAATATGTGGTCATTATACGCAGAAAAGAAGCTCACACTTCTACCTTTTAATTGGGCATTTAGCAGGACAATGTTTGAAAGCAATTAATGGGAAAAACATTTTTGTCCTGTTTTATCAATTGGTCTCCAAGAAAAATGCTCTCCAAAGTAACTATTATGTGCAAGCCAGGAAACTGTTGTCCTTTTCAGTTTTTCCCATGTCACAATTTATTCATTTAATTCAGTTCTCCAAAATTACTGCAATGCCAATTATCTCTCTCTGTGTAGAAAATGAGTTTGGCCTACTTCAGCTTTTCCTTCATTTTATGCCTGTTCTCTGCTATTCTTCAACGACTGAGTAATGCGGGATGTGAAAAAAGGGAGGATCTTCAAAAATATGTGAAGTGTCTAGAGTGGCTTTTTGGTACCTGTGAAGAGGCCCCTTGAAGAAGCTTAAAGGACAATAGAATATTGCGTCTAGCAGTGGTTTATTTTGTCCACATGACTCATTTCACACGCACCCAGGCAACTGATGAATAGAGGATTAACACAAGTTTTCACCTTATTGAAATGAGTGATTCAAAGCAAACAAATAGGACTAACTAGTTTGGAATATGAAATTAAAGTTTCTCCGAGTCCTTTTGTTATGCATCACTTTCAAACTTAATTAGAAATATGATGGTTTTGGAATTACTTTTAACCAGCTTTGTTAAATAACAGTAGTTTAATGTTTGTTATTGTCACACAATCCACTTGTCTCAAATCTAAAGACTCCCAGGGATTGTTCAAATGCATTAACAAAAAGTTGTTTTATAGCAAAATGAAAAAATACCACACATATACATGTATTCACTTTTGCTTTGTGCTTGTTGATATACACTTAAAAAAAGAAAACAGATGTGTTTTTTTATTTTTAATTGCATTATTTATATCAATAAATGTTTGTATATGGGCAGGTAGCTCTGTAGGAAAAGTGGTTTAGATGCTATCATTATGTTAACTTATGATACTCATTCAACTCCTTAAGATTTATACTTCTATTCTAAACTGGTTGGGGTTAGCCATGAATGGCATTTAACTCTAAGTGACTTTATATGGTGCTAAATTGTAACACCCTGCGGTCACAGTAGTCATAAGCTCTCACTTTACAATTTTAACACCTTCCCTTGAAGCAGGACAGTTTAAGATCTTTGTATGGTGTAGTCAATGTTAGGGCACACAGTGCTTTCAAACCAAGACATCTTCCTTCGCTTCCATTTAAGCACGCAACACATTGATATTAACACCCTTTCTGTGGAGCAGACAGGCAAACACACACAGCTGGCTGTACAATTAACGGTTCATATGCCCTTTCCCCCCTTATTTTTTGGGATAAGGCTCTCCAGTACCTCTCTAATGTACTGGAAGCTCCCTGTAGCTAAGTAGTTCAATTGGTTTCTTCCTGTCATTAAACTTTAAGATTATGAGCGTGACACTCCATAAGGAACTTTTGCAGAACTGTACTGAATTAAGAGCAAGAGTTTTGGTGCAGTGAATGGCGGTATACGGGAGAAAAAAGTAGTCCAATTTATGACCTAAGCTATGGTTAATGCTTTCTGAAGAAACTATAGATGTGTGGGGGAGAGGGGCATCAAAGACTGAATTTTATTTCTGTTTCCCGTATAATCAGGAAGATTATGAGATAGTTCTAGAGAGATTAATTTTTTCTGTGCTATTGCTACTCTTGGCTTCGGAGTGATGGCAGGAGTATGATGCAGCACAGAGGGTACTGTGGTCATGGAGTGACCAAGATAAGCTGGATTATATGGTGACCTGTTAGCATTTCTAATCAAAATAGTGAACATTGGCCATATTCTGACCTGCATCCAAAACTTTATTGCTTTTTTGTGAAAGAGGTTTTGATTTGGGTTGATGTCTGCTCACTGTTCGGTAAGGCAGGCAGGAGTTTTGACAAATTCAGCTGCCAGAGTTTAACAAGTGTCCATTGAACACATTCAGTCTTTTATATTTCCTTATCTGGTCTTTCACCTTCATTGATTGGAGCATTTTCACAAACATACAGGATAGAATCAGAAGCCAGCCTTTAACAACATGGGAAGTAAATCCTCTACTGCAGATGACAAGGAAGTGACATATAATATAGCAAAGCATAATCACTGGACTTTTGGATACATCCATGATGGAACTGCAGGTATTCTATTCTTGAGTGGTGCCATATCGAATTCCTAAATGGGTGGTTGTAAATCCCATTGAACCCGTAATACTAAGTGAACATTTCATGTTTTCTGAAATTTTGGATATAGAAAATCCCATTCTAGAGTACTTTCTGCCTTTTATGATAGAGCTTTCAGATGGAAGTAAAGGTAGAAATAACCTAATATAGAGAAAGACATTGGACCATGGCCTACATTGAAACCAAGACTGCTAACGTCAGGGTGAAGCAAATACTGCTATTCTTTGTTGACTCAAATCACAACAGAATACTAAATGTTTCTGTGCTGTAACAATATCTCATCCAGCCAATATTTTGATATGCAAAGTGTGTGGTTTTGTTTTCAATCAAACCTTAGACTGGAAAATTTCTATGAAACATTGGTCTTGCATTTAGCATCGTGTTGGATGTGATAAAGCCAATACTACCTGCTAACAGTATACCTGCACCAGGGAAATCTCTGTGTAAGAAATACCTAATGTAAGCTATCTTGTATTTTAACTCTGACAACAAATATATTTACACTTCTCCCCACATATCAGACTAGGAATTTCTTTCTTATCAATTCCATGCAATTCTGAGACCTAAGATAACTTTTTTCTACATTCTCTAGAGAAGAAGGCATCTTCTCTGTTACCTGATGATTTTGCTGAGATGCAGAAATCGGTACCATCACCAGAAACCCTGAGCTCCCTCCCCTTTGCTGGGGACAGTTACATTGAGGCAGCCCAGCTGTGTTCTGGCACAGCAGTTGTCTTCAGGCACAGCTTCTACACCCCATGTTGAGACCACATTTATGTGACAAACCACAGCCAGTTTTTCGGACAATATTGCCCTTTGGTGTTCGACTGGGAATGACTCTGGTGTGTTTTGTAGGAGAATAAAAATACACGAGCACAGCAGCTTTCAGACCTCATGAAATTATGACAGGTACTCTGACCTGAAAGTCTATCACGTATTTCTTCTAGAACTGCAATAGATGGGACTTTCATACAGCTCTTTTTGGAGTCCACTTCACAAACCAGTAGTATGAGTTTTCCGGCTTGTCTCCCTTCACCTTGCAGACTTGCCTTTCTTTTTGTTTTTCCTCTGTCCTTTAGTTTTTAATTTTTCAGCTTTCACAAGGAAAGAGCAAGTCTCAGTTATGGTGTTAAGCTTAAGGAGCACCACTGAAAGAAAGAGGTGGTCTGGAAGCACACTATAAAATCAGTAGCCATTTATGCCCAAAATTGTAAACGAACATAAAAAAAATAAATTAACAGTTCCCCTCCTACCACCTTAAGGGTTTTATATCATTAATTCCAGCAGTAAGAGCAGCATGAGCTATGCTTTCTACTGGTTAGCAGAGAAAAGATAATAAAAAAATTAAAATGCAAAACTATATTATTTTCCATTCAGCACACTGATGTGGCAGTGTTGTTAGCTAACTCATCTTTATTCATTCCTCTCTCTCATTCTATTCACTTACAAATCCCAACGAAGTCACCAC
This sequence comes from Neomorphus geoffroyi, assembly GCA_033558235.1. NCBI lineage: Eukaryota > Metazoa > Chordata > Aves > Cuculiformes > Neomorphidae > Neomorphus > Neomorphus geoffroyi. The sequence continues at coordinate 37,499,713 of JAUMJM010000004.1, forward strand.
CCCATCACACTCAACCTCCTTAGAAACCTTCCGCAAATGCATACATAAAAAGCACAATCCTATCCAAGAAGTCACCCTATGTCTGGTTTTTTTTCTCCTGCCGTGCCACGCGACGCTGTGCCGAGTCCCATTGCCTGTCCAGAATGGCTGTAGGAGTGCTGCTGTGAGCTGTGAAACAGTTGCTGCATTGCAGACCAGGCATGACAGCTTATCAGGAGGGAGTTAACGTTTTTTTCTCTCTCTGTAATTTGTAAAGTGCTTTGGGGTTCTACTCAGTGAAGTCTGCTGTGTATATGTGTTACTGCTGCATCTTAAAGGTCATACAGTGGAGCAATGTGAGTCCCAGCGTTTCCCATTTTCCTAATGCTTTTTGGGAGAGGACATCTGTGAATGCCTGGCTATGTCTGAAGGCTGAAAATGGGGGGAACAAGTCATTTGGCTGATATGAGACATGCCATGTGCCCCACTGACAGTAGCATGGAGAAGGTCCACACAGGCTACAGGATTACCTTAGAGATAAAATTAAAGAGAGTTGGGTTTGCTCGGGGGGAGAATGCAGACAGCTCTGTTTTGTCAAAGGCTGGAGCCACGATTCACCTAAATCCTAGATCTTTATGGATGCTGTCTCCGGCTCTGCTGGGCATCTTCCTCTGCTGCAGGCCCTCCCCCCACCCAAGTCCAAATTGGGAAGGGGCTGAGAATTTGTCTAGTTGGAGCCCTAGGCAGGGCCACGAGTGTCAGCTGCTCTGTCTGATGACTAGCGTGCTGATTATGCACCTATCCAGACACATGGAAACTCCACAGGGAAAAGGTCCCCAATACACACACATTTGTAATCTCTTGTGAATAGAGTTCTAAGTGCCCATTAACTATTGCTCAATTACACGGGAACTCTGCAGAAGTAAATATGGCATGCACATGAATATCAATTAAAGCCATTATGATCAGCGTGGTCGTGAGTCAGGAGGGAAATGTGCATAATCTTGACAGAATAACAAGACACGAAGACACTCTTCATTTTACTCGTGTGGATTAGAATAGTATGTTAAGCTAATAAAAGCTTTTGCATTTTTAAAAATAGTTTAACGAGCCCAGAATAGTTTTGAATCATATCCGCCTGTGATTTCAGTTATTAAAGTTAGCTTTGAAGCTCTTTTTTAACAGACAGAAGGAAAAACCTCTACCACCGAGCCTGTTAATTCTCCATTTCCCTTTCCTCCTTCAGTTGTTCAGTGTTCTTAATAGCCCTTTCCTAACACCTCACAGGTACAACCTGCGATCAGACACTTGCACAAAAAAGGGTTGATAGGTGAAAGACCGGACACAAATGAAGAGCACTGAACTGGGAAAGTGTTCAGCTGAAAGCAAGGAAGCTCTTACACTCTGCCAGCTGAACATCTGTGCTGGGAGATGTTATCCTGGATCCTCCTATCCACCTACTGTCTGACAGGGGCTAAATCCCAGGTTGACACTATTAGCTCTAGCCTAAGTGCAAGGTGTAACAGACTGACACCGCATGGCAATGAAGACTTTATAATAACGATGTCTTTAATGTCATAGACTTTTGCCTTGGGAAGAGAAGAACATAGGATGTACAAATTCACTCAGGGCAGACTGATTTCAGCAGCCTTTATGGGACTACATCAATGGCACTTTACTTATCAGTTGTTGCAGTCTCATTTTCATCCTGACTGCAGTGCAGTGTTGCAAACATTCCATACAATTTTCTTTTGCTGAGCCAAAGTATCCAAGCATCATCTCCCAGGCACCATTGAATTTGGAAACATATTGTCTTGCAGAGGATGATATGGACTCCTCAATCCGAATATAGGGTCCTGTGTGTAATCTGTCTTAGACTATTGTCCAAGAGGCCTAATATGACTGATGACACACATGCTTACTGCTTGAAAGGCATTCGTTCTGGCTTAAACTCATGATAAAATTTTCATTATTTTGAAATCAGACACATTGCATTGTGAGCAGGAAAGACACATAGGCTGAATCTGTGGGGGTAAACTGGACATGGCCCATGAACGTCAGACACTGACCATCCACACCGTTAGTTGATATCTGGGCATGACAGGATTAGCACAGGTTAGGAAACCTTCCTGGTGGACCTGAAGGGTTTTGCTGTGGGGATGAGAACCACTCTCTCAGCCTTAATTTACTAAGATGTAGTCATAGCCCACGTCTGTACTAATACACTAAGCAGGAGGGACTTTAGCCTTTTTCTGCTGTGATCCATACCATATTAGCAACTTTCCTGGTTCATTTTTTTCCCACAAAATTATGCTTCCACATGATGTTCCGACTCAATACAGGCAGCAGCACCAGCAAGGAGCTGTTCCCAGGAGGCAGGACAGAAAAAGGAGGATGTAGCCGTGTGGTTACAAGTTGTGCCTTGCCACTTGCTATCAGAGAGAAGAACGGGCCCTGGCCCATTTTATGTACTAGGGTAGAGGTAGCTATAGAGACTGGAATGTTTGTATTGCCTTTAATTAAATGGAAATTGTGTTTCATGGCAGTTCTCACAACAGTCTAAATCTCAGGGATCAGGGTGATGTCTGACCACTAGAGTAAGAGACTGGGATCAGGGTGATGTCTGACCACTAGAGTAAGAGACTGGTATGTAAACTGAAAATATACATTGGTGCATCTGTGTCAGGAGGACAGGTAATTACACTGGATGCAAGTGGGCTGATGGACAACATTGTATTAAATAAAGCAAACAGTCCAGTTTCTGCATGTAATTCAAACTTGAGATTGCAATTGTTTTAGAAACCAAATTGGGACAGTCCTGGGAACTTCTTTAGAATTGTTGTGCTGGAAAAATACTTCAACAATTTAATATAATTATTTTAATTTTGATGTAGTTGAGGTAACAGCTGGAAGATTTTAGTGTAGTGTCTACATTTAGATTAAATACTAATTTGCAACAATGCATACAGTTAAATCTACAGATAAAAAGAAACTTGTACAGTTCAGCAAATACAGCTAAAAAAAAGGAAACACGAGTAAGCAAATATTATGAAATCTGAACAAATGTCACCTGGCCAAAAGAATGAAAGTATGATTGTATATGATGGCATACTGAGGAACAATTATCTCAGCTTAAACCTCAGTCTGTGTATAGAGAAATATGTTTTTATGTAAAATGACAATTGTAGGACTCATCTGTTGATATTCATTGCTAAGCAATATGCTTTCTGTCCTATGTTAGGGTTAAGCCACAGACAGTGCTATGCAAGGGCTAAGTCTTCAGCACGGGCTTTTCAGGATAAATATTAACCAAATATGGCACTGAGATTTCTTTGCTGGATTGGGACCTCATTGCCTGCAAGACAAAAACCTCTCAGGTTTGGGAAGGGATGAACTTGTGATACTGAGAACATCTTGCAAGTCAGTGCAGAGTCTTGACTGCCACTGATTTTACCTGACTTTAGGGGTTAAACTATTCAAACCTTTACCCTCATTTACCTGATCAATAAAACATTCATAATATTCCCCTTCCAGTAATGGGTTAAATTTAATTAGTTAATATTGTAAAGCACTCTGGAGATGAAAAGTGCTCTGCTATGTCAGTTCTGACCATTAGCCATTATTAGATCCTCTCTTGTTTTTCATAGGTTAGCCCAACTAAAAGGTAAATATAAAACTTTTTCATTATAGACAGGGGTTTGGCAATTTAAACCAGCTGATTTAAAGTACATTTAATAAGTCAGAATGGTGTATTTTTAACAGCCTGTAGCAGGTTTGTGGCAGAAGGAGCAAAATTTGATTTTTGTCTCTGCTTCTTTAAATTAATAGGATGTAATTTGTAGTGAGGGACAAAGTTTCCTAAGGAAATCATTGTGCTGGCAAGGCTGACTAAATAAAGCGTTCTACAGGAGCTAGGTAATAAATAAAAACCCTGCCTTCACAAGGCTTTTTCATTGTCTGAAAAGCAGAGGGAGAGAGAGAGAGACTAAAATAATTAAAGGTGCTTATCCTAGTCTAGTAGTTCAGCAAATGAAGTATGCTTGGATTTTCCCTTCGCAGGAGCTAAATCTGTGACCTTCTGTACCAGAGGAAAGAGTCCTTTGTGTTCTGAGCTCTAATAGCCTTACCATGGTTTCATTTCTAACAGGGTCCATGAAACACTTGTTATATTTATTTTCATTTCTTCCATTCTTTCTCTTTTGCAACGAGGTGTTAGTTCAACCTTTAAGGAGAGAGTAGATCGCTTTTGTTTTTTTAGCCTGATGGGTTGTGTGCCTTTATGTCTTTGGTTTATCTCCTGTGTTTCAGAGTCTTTCTTTTACCTTGTGGAATACTGTTAGAAGTCTCTGTACAAAAGCAAAAGCTGTGGTTGCTATAGCAATAACCAATCTGATGAAGCTGTGACCTAAATCATGACTGAGAAAAATAGTACCTTTTCTATATCACTGCAGTTAGTGCTTCCTTGGATTACGCTACCGTTATGCAGGATTTATTACCTAAAATGAACTCTTTGGCTCCGAGACACAAGAAAAACTAAAGTGATACTTCTATAACTATAGATTTAGGCAGGAACTTGAACAACTTAAATCTACTGAAATTTATAGGTGAAAAGGAGTTCTGCTCTTGGTAGCACATGTGTAGCTAGAACTTAATGCAGCACAATCTATTTCTTGAAAATCCAGGGAGCTTTGACTGTTGGAAGATACTTAAATCAACATAATGTAAAGCTCAAATTTATTGAGCATTGCAGAACCAGCAACTTGCCTGACTTCCTGAAGTCTCTGCTTCTGCCATGACATACAGTCAGCGAGTAGGAAAGAAAAGAAATATTTTTTAGGAGCAGTTGCTTCCTTGCTTGCTGAAAATCTGGTCAGGAAATTGGTGCCGGCAGCCAAAGACCATTAACTAAAATACAAAATTGGTGGTTCTTAATTGTCTCTGACCATCAATGAACACCTCACCAGTAGGATCTATGTATGAAATAGTTTCCACACATGCTTTACTTTCACAACTAACAAGGGAGTGTAAAATGGTAACTAATATCATTAATGGTAGGATGAAACAGGATTTATCCCATTGTCCTTCTGAAACCTAGACTTTCAATGTACACTTATCCTCTAGGCTCCCTCTATAGTCAATGAGGGGTTGCAGGGGAGAGATCTGTATTTTTCCTCTTCTAAAAAAGGCTTCTGGGGTAAATGGAATGAAAATTTAGAAGAGCATCTCTGTCTCTCTGTGTACTACAGAAAGAGCTTTGACAGCTTGCTTAGAGCAAACACCTGTTTTTAAGATGGCTGCAGTTATATGAGCCAAACTCCATTCATACTTAAGGTTTCACGCAGCAAATCTATAGGTAACCACTGCAGTTATATCAACATAGTGGCAGCAAAATGGTCGGATCTGCAAATTTAACAGTAGTAGCTTGCTCTGAGCTCTACCAGAATTGAGAATAAGAAATGATTGAGCTGCAGGAAGGTGGGAGTAGAAGCAATATTGAAATTACTTGTATTGGAGAGGATGGGGAGTGGGAAGCTGGCAGAGTTAACTAAATCTGCTTCGCTGGAGCAACAGGCTCAGGTTGGCAATTGTGGCTGCATTTAGCCCAACAAGTAGCTAGCTAAGAGGTATCTGTGTTGTTATTACCCTCCTTGCTAGTCCTTTACCCATCCTAAGGACCAAGAGACAACGAAATATGTTTGATGATGCTCATTGGAATATCAAAGTTGCTGTCTTTAGTGTCAGATTTGAAGTGGAGATGCACAAGCAGTGAAGAAGTCTTGCTGCCGAACTACTTGGAGAGATCTAAAATTATGCGTTACTTATGGCCACCTGGTCTCTTCAACATCTGCTGCGTGCTTGGCTCACAGACTGCTTGCTCTCTGAAATCACACCACACATGACATAACGTGTCAGAAGCAGTGTGACATAGGAGTGACATTTAAAGGGACACGAGCTGGGCCATTAGCACTTCTAAAACACATGCTCTAGAGCTTTTCTGGTTTCAGATGGTTGCAACATAAAAATGAGACCATTTGTGACCATTTGCAATTGTCTTGGGGTTAGATGACCACAGAGAATCCTTAGTTTCATAAGAGGTCAGGTAGAAACAGGAGTCACTTGTAGTGCAAGGATGTAGGAATTCCTTTAATTTTGCAAAAGCTCTTTCACCTCTTCAGCACTCATGCCTGATTGATGGTGGTGCATTTATGAACTGGAAATTATGTGGCTATAGGCCAATGTGAAATATGATAAAATATTATAGCGAGGAGACTTAATATTTCACAGCTAAAGAAGCTGAGAACTGGCTCTTGCTAGAAATAGCTCCCACATACAGCCCTGACTGAGAAAAGTAATCCAAGTGACAAAATAAGAAAGATGAGGGGTGGAAACCCGTTGAGGTTGGACTGCAGAACCAATACCAACACCAAAATACTCAGCTACTCCAGGACCCCCATTGGGGTCTTTTGGTGCCTTTTGACTGCTTCTTCAGGAGTTGTTTTCAAGCAGGTGCTCCCCACACTCCTTTACTTAGCTTTTATTATTTTACTTTGTATGTCTTCCACATCTCCTCTCTTACCTCGCAATAAGCCAAGCATTTTTGGGTCTTTGAAAATCTCCTGTTTAACCTATGGCAAATCACAAAAATTGTGCATATCTATGCTACAGGAAAAAGTCTGGAGACATCAGGGACATCAGCAGTATCTTAGGTCCCTGGAAAAATATGGGATTTGTTAGGAGGATTGTCGGTTTGGTCCTTGGGAGCATGTTTTTGTTAAAGCTGGATCTGTCTGACAAACTCGTGTGTCCCTGAGGAGAGAGTTTTTCTGGTTATAAAACCTGCCTAATAGCCTTTTTAAAAACAGCATCAACTGCTAGCTGGGACCCCTGTTCAGCTTAAATCAGCTAACTCGTAGCCATTTCAAATCACTGACTGGGCTTCCCTTTGCTTTCTTCCATTGCTTCTTTCTGCTCCCTTGAGAAGACATTCTGTTAAGTGTTTTGTAGTATTTTAAAGTATTAAATACTCTAAAAGTATTTAAAAATATTCTTTAGCCCAAAGTCCATTCTGATGGCATTTGGAGAGAGCCTGATTTGCTTCTATTGCACTAATATTCTCCCTTCCTAGAACAGAGGAAATAGGAGCAGAGGGTCCCCTGATCTTTTGTTCCCTGTCCCCTTTGGGGATCCTTAATAGTCAAACGTTCATATGCATGAATATAGAATGAGATGCCTTCTTCCAAGAAGTCGAACTCTCCATTTTTATCTGCAGTCTGTTAGAAATAGAATTTTCTTCATTGCTCAACCTCTTTCTTTATATTGTGGCTGCAATACGCCATTTCAGAAGTGTCATCACCTTTATCTTTTTACATTCTGATGTAGTCTGTAATCAACACTAGCTTCAGCGACTCTCATTACTAGCTCTTGAAGTGATTCTTCAGACTCAGCAAGAACAACATCATCATCAGATTACAGCATCTGCTTCCTCCAATTTCAGTCTTGCCACTGTAGCCAACAACAACGACGCATATTTGCATTTCAGTGCACAGACAGAGCTGATGCTGTGCCACCGTGCAGCCCTGCTGGACTTTATTACTGCCCATCAAACACTGAGCAATGTCCTTTGTTAAGTCTTTCTTTTCACCTGTGTCTGGTCATGTAGAGCTCAATAAATTACATAAACGTATAAGAAAGTCCCCACAGATATTAAGAGAGCTGTGAGTAGCATTCAGCTGCTTCTTTCTGTTCTAAAGCACAGATTCTTTTGCACTATAATTTTTTGTGATTTTTTTTCCACCGGCATTATTCTAAAAGCTGATTTACATCATTGTCATGAGTAAACTAGCCTGTGTTTTGTTCTTTCTGTCCTCAATTTTGCTTTCATATTTTTCAACCCCTTTCTCCAAACACTAAGCCCATTTTTTTTTCTTCGTGTGTTTGAATAGCAAGTGGAATTATTTGGCAATGTGCACATCTCTCAGAGTCCCCTTCTCTGAGCACAGAATGACTTTAGTGTCTCTCATTAAGTCCCATAGCCACTGCCCTGTTTTTCCACAGAAGTTTGCAGATCTTACGGGAAATCTTGGTACCAATCTAGCATTAGAGCATTCTCTACAGGTACACAAAGCAGGCAGGCACGAGAATATTTGAAGCACATAATGATGACTATTTGAGTTAATGACTCTTCTGACTTCCTGAAAAAATAATTCAAATAAAGGATAAGTTAAGATGTTCTGATGCTGAAATCATATTCTAATACATGAAGAGACTCAATCTGTCCTCTTTGTTTGTTTGTTCGATAATAACATATGTGCTGACTTAATTTCCTTTGTCTCTGCAATACTAAACAAGAAGGAATCTGTACAAGCCTTCAACGCAGGGTCCAGTGCAGATCCTGAGATGTTTTTCAGTGGCAGCTATTCCTCTTGCATGTAAAAGGGCTCACCTGAGACTCACAGGTGCTTAGTCTTAAGCAAATGAGCTGTAATTCTCCTTTGTATTTGTATGAGGAGCCTAGAAATATAATGTGTTAGCACCATTTCTCGGATCTGGGAGGAAAACAAAGACTCAAAACATTTACAGGCCAAAATTGAGAGCCTTGGTGCTTACCCAGATTTAGATACATTCTCTGTGTGACTTCTGTGAGAGAGATGAAGAGCTCCAAAGTGGCTTCAATAAATTAAAAAACTCAGGACAACATGGAACTGGTTACATTGGTTCCTAATTCTGAGATTCATGACCAAGCAAGATGGAACTGTTATTATTCTTTGCAAAGCTTTAGACCTTCTCCAGGGCTGACAAAGGAATCATTAGAAGCAGTTTCAGATCTAGCTAATCAGTCACTGAAGATCTCTTGTAGAAGTTAAATGTTTAAATCCTTTGACTTCTCAGGAGGGGAACCCACTATGAGCATCTAGTCTTACTTCTTATGCAACGCAGGCTGATGACTTTTGACAGGGTTTAATTTTCAAATTTGTTTTATTCTTTTTAAATCACTTCATTTTCTATTAAGACAGAGAGAAATTAAAATCTCACCGAATATTTCTATTAATTTGCAAGTGTTTTGACATTTTTGTTTTGTTCCCAGAGGTTACAACATTTACAGCTTCCATTATAGTGAAGTTCTGTCATATCAGTTGAGCTCTTGTAGAACCAAAATACTAAATTGAAGGGTTTTTTTTCTGATTAGGCAATGCTTGCTTTTGCTTTATGCATCTTCACATGCCCAGCCAAATTATGAACAAAATTAAGCCATCCTGCAGCGTAACTCCAAGAAAAAAAATGAGACAAACTCAGAAGACAGGTAACTAAGCTCTAGGATTTTACCTTTCTTATCAAGTTTGTATCCAAAATTATTAAAGGTTAACAGTGCTTCAAAGTGCAGCCCTGGTTTGTTCCCAGCAGTAACCTATACTAGAATCACATGGGCACAATTGTTAATAAAGTATTAATAAATCCTCACTACGTGGGAGTAATATTGCAGGGTAGGCATTGATAGAGAGTGTAAGGTCACTCACAAGGGCTGTCTGGGATCCACGTGCTCACCTGTCATCTCTGGATGACAGCTAAGAAATAGGTATCAAACTTTAACATAGGGGGCTTTAATCTTTCTTAACATAAACCTTAACATGAGCACTAATTCTATATACATTATTTCCAATATCATCACGTGTCGCTTGATAATTTATTTTACAGCATTTGTAAGAAGAACATTTATCTGTCAGAAAAGAGGAGTCTAAATAAATAAGTAAATAAATACCCTCCCCCGCAACAACAAAAGCAGAAAGAAGAAATAAGACAGGGAGAAATACTTATGTGCAGCAATATATAGAAAAATCTGTTGCTACAAATTGAGGACAGCTGAGGATTTTGGCCTCCAGTCTATCTGCTCCTGATATTTTGTTACTCTAAGACCCATGGCTGAATGGCATATCCAAAAAACCTCACACTTTCATTGGCTGTATTTGCCATCAAAGAAATGTTAGAGAGATTTTTTGCAAGATCTCTGGCCTGACGCAGTTAGTGCCATGATGAAGTTTTGATAAGCAACCTGAAAGAACTATAAATATCTGTTTTTTACCCATCTAAAAATATCTGGCTTATTAGAAAATGACCTTGGGATTTGTTGGAAACCATTTCTGTTTTTTAGTCAGTCTTCTGGGGTACAGGGCTAGAATTGCTGTTACTGGAGGCTAAATTCCTGAAAAAGCAATGCAGCTACATTGAGAATAGAACATAATATGAGTAAACTCATAAAAATAATTGGTCTACAACGACTTAACAGAGACTGACAAGAAGTGGGTTGTGGTATCCACATGTGGAGGTAGGTGACGCTACAAGAGGACAAAGAAAAGTGGTTTATTTGTGTTGGGTTAATATATAGCAGCAAATCTTCAGTGATCTCTTAGTCATGCTCAGAACCATAGAATTTCTCTCTGAAATATACTGCACTTTTTGACGCTCTGACTCTAGGTTCATCCCACTGCAATTAATTGGGTTATACTGGCACAGGAATAGAGGTATGAACCAGATAAACAACTAGCTTTTATATACAGTCACAAGTGAAGAACTGAGTGTCCCAAAGGGAAAGAACATTCATAAACTTAAAGTCTAATATAAATTGTAAATCTGATTAAATTCTTTTGATTTAGAACACAACAAGAAATGTACAGCCGTAAAGTCTTTGTCAGCTCATATCAATATTTCATTTTGCCAGCTGAGGATTATTTAATTTCTATTTATTGCTGGAAATAAATGTAATGATATAGAGTTGGGAAGAAAGTGTAAAAATTTAAATGTTGGATACCACTATGCTAGACAGAGTTGTAGTTAAGGGCAATGTACATGGAAGTGTGCAAAAGCAATTAAACACGATGTTGTCAGTAGGCAGATAATTAGAGGATTCTTAGCGTGACAGGGACAAGAAGAGGAGGTCATTAAAGCACATGCTATTTATTTTAATATTGTTCATGATCTATATTGTACTAAAATTATAAATAGGCTAAGTGTGAGTGACCCAGAACAGTTTGGCTTCTGTCCTAGCTGGATTTAATCGCAGTTCACGTTGTCCTCCTTCCTACTCGTTTTCTGCCTTCAGCAGTGGCACTGCCAACATCTGAGATTTCTCTCCTGAGGCTTGCATCTAACCTTTTGCTTCAACATTTAGCATTCAGCTCCTGCAGTCATGTGTTTTTCACGACATGTGGGGTTCTGGAGTAATGTTTAAGTAGCACCTTCTTTTACCAAAAGATCCTCACAGATGAGTTTCTTGCCAGTAGGCATATACAAAATTGTACTGATATAACTATCCTGGGATAGCGACTCCATTATAAGCCAGTGTTTGGGCTCCCTTTTGGAGGTGGGCTAAATTATAACTTTGCCTAAGCTACATCAGCTATGTCCCAATGTGAGTGGCCAACAGGCAGAAAGGGTTATACTGATCTAACAGTAATTTTTTAAATTCACATTTTAGATTATGCCAGAAAAAATATCCCGTGTAGGCAAGACCTACATTTTAAGTCCTTAGGACTGTGGAGAAAATGACTCGAGTGTATTGAAAAGGATGAGATACCAGAAGGCAAATAAAAATAACTCCAGTTGCAATATTATTATTTTTTTCAATTTCATTATTTTTGTGCCAGTCTCAAGGTTTTAGGGGCCTGAACTGTGGAATCACAGACCCTCAGGGACAGCAGAAATATCGACGATAATTAGATGGTATAATCCTTGGGATGGGTAGTCGTCTACTTGTGTGATCATACAGAAGTCAGCACCAAGGGCTGCTACCCAAATACAGGATTTAATATCAATACAAAGATTTAATATCAATACAACACACCCGTCGCTCTTCCAGGTGCACATCTGTTACATATATACAACCCCTTCCCCTGTCCACTTATCAAACTAAAGTCACATCCTCCTACAGTTTGTCTCCGTTTTGACAGAAGTCTTTATCTTGTCACTTTTATGACTATGTCATCCTTAAATCTTTGGGCAACAAAGTGTGTGTAATTTTCTGTGAGCCTGAGCAATGTACAGACCCTTCAATGGATGTTTTTGTACACACAACCCACTCTGGGCTTACTTAGGAAACTACAAGAGATGAATCGTGCTAAATCTTCAGCAAGGAAAAGGGTAAAACCCCTGCCTCTTGCTACGTCCTTGAATTCCTCTTTTGTTGTTTGCTACAGGATGTATGTTACCCCAGTGCAGATGGTTCACCTAAGACCCTGTTCATCACTGCAACCATAATAACTGATCAACTTGTGTCTTTGGAGCTGTGTAGGTTCCGGTTCATGTTCCCTGTTTCCACAGTAATGAATTGTTGTATCACTTAAATATAAGGAGATAACGCCTTTTGCCCAGGACTTTACACCAGAAGATACAAGTCCAGAGTTTGATGGAACTGCTATGATGCAGCTCACTCTTTTATGACAGTGCTAGTGAAACAGTAGCTCCTACTAAAATTTCCAATCCTGTTAGATGCCCCATTTCTCGCTCTTCCTGTAAGAAATGCATATGGACATTCCAAGCACTACATCTTTCTTTCAGCACCATTTATTTAGAGAATATAGAGGATGAAGTACAAAACCACCCTTATGAGCCTGGAGAAAAACCTAGCAGATTACTGAGCTGGGATAAATTTCATCGCAAACAGCTCTGCCCTTCTATATAAGAGAGAGTCTCCTGAAAGTAAGTGACAAAGCTGTACTCAAAAATTACTCCCTCTCTAAACAGAGATGCTTCACAGAGAGAAATGGAGAAAGTACTTTTTTGAAGCTATACCAGTATGCGTTTAGTAGACAGTTGAGCAAAATATTATCGCTTTTCATGAGTTAACAAAAACAAAAATACAAGTTAAAACTTCTATTACAGTACCTCTGTGAACATATAATCTGGTTGCAATTCAATCTAATAGCAGTCTTCCAACCTCTTATTTTTATGACATACACTTTGCAAACATTAAAGGGTGCAAAACTATCAATGCAGTTGTTTGTTTTAGTATTACAAATCTATAGCTCTGATCCCAGTAATTCAAGTGTGTTTAGAAAACTTCAAAACCATACATTTTGTTCCAGACTGAGTGGGCAAAAAAGATTACAAACTGAATTAAAGCTTTGATGAACCCAGCACCTTTATCTCTTTCTGAACTCCCTTGTTCTTCATCTATACTGGCACCTTTTTTCAAACACCCTACTTTTAAAATGGCCCCTCAATAAAATTTAATGGAAAAGGATGAAAACACAGTCCATTAGAGAGCAAAGCAGGCAAGGCCATGTGTAAAATTTTAACACCATTGTGTTATCAATAATGGTGCATTTTTTTCCCTAGCAGCACCTAAGAAAAATCTGAAGTGTAACACTTTATAACTGCTATCTTTATAGTGGTGACAGGTGGGAGATTGTCGTGTTTTGGTGTAAATGATTTCTTCAGCAATAATAAAAGGTGATATTAAAATGTCGCTGCAGTCATTTAAATTGTTGTTTTCTAGGCAATGAATGGTTTTTGGAGCTCATAGTCCTCAGCTGTTAATAATAACTGAGCTTGTCCTGCAGATGGACAAGATAAAATGGCATTTTGACAATAACTCTCTTATCAATCAACATTTGCCTTCTGTTCATGTGATTACCTCAGTCTTTGTATTTTTTTAGTCTGTTCTGGGGATTCTGCAATGATCATAGCATAAGGCCAAGCTTCTCGAAGACTGAAAAGTAGTACGGCTTCTTCAGAAGCAGCAGCTCTTGTGTTTCAGCTAGCTCTGGCAGTACACTTTCCTTGGGAGTATTTTAATTCTCACACCTCAGGTGCCCCACCCCAGGCACCAGGGGCCAGATCCTGTACTAGTGAGGGCACAAGCTGAGCAATGGAAGAGATTAAATATTGTACTCAGTCTGAGCCTTGTATAGGGCAACCTGTGAGCCACGATAGTCAGTAAAGTGATGTGCCTGCTATTTTAGAAGTTGGAGAGTTTGTGAGTATATGCATGTGGAACACCACCTATATTACGGTAACAACAGATCTCTTTCACTAAAGCCAGGAAAGTAGGACGTGCTCCCACTTCTGTGAGATGCCAATAGCTCCATGGAAGAGGACCTGAAAGAAATATTCTGACCCATAAACCAGATACTCAAGAACAAGTTAAAAGAAGGATGGGAGAGGTTTGGAAGGATCAGAGACCCCAGAAAACGGTATGGGCTTGAAGAAAAGTCGTAACTCCTCATGGACATGTTTGGTCTAGCAGGAGGAGCCGTGAGAAGCACTTGCTGATGATTATCCTGACCCACTGAAGACCTGGAGAGGTCACTCTACAACTGCTGCACTGCCTCCCCATGGGGAGAAAATGGCACATTTGTCTGGTGAGCTTAGGCTTTAGAGACTACCAGGACATCCATGAATGTTTTGATATCTCTGCTTATGAACAGATGATGATCATCATACTCTTACTGCCAGCACATGCCCTGGGGCAATGGTCCAAGTGCTGGGGTTTGTGTGCCAAAATGAGGAAAGTTAATTCAACACCCTTGATAACGACAATAGTACTTTGTGCTTTTGATCTTCAAAGCACTTTACAAACATTAGCTAATTAATTAATCCTTACAATACTCCTCTGCTATTATCCCCATTTAGCAGATGGGGAAATTGAGTCAGAGAAGTTAAACGACTTGCCTAGGGCTATGCAGGAGTTGGCATGAGGGCTGTGATGGGGAATTCCTGGCTCCTTCTTTCAAATCTCCAAAACAGCTGTGGCTGCTGCTGCAGACCTGAGGCTGCCTTAACTACAGACACTGGACTGATCAGCCGAGCAGGAGCACTGACTCTGGGGTGAATCTTGCCCACCAGACATGGACAGGTCAAAGTACCACATATAGACTTACATTGTGGTGCCAACCTTGGAGATCGTTGGGCGTTGTGAACTTAAACAATTTCTTGTGCTCCCATACCTACTGAGCTTCTGGAAAGGAGAAGACCTACATCTGGCCAGCCTGAGATTATCTGTTTGCTGCAAATCCCCATACTCACCCCCTGCATGTGAATCTCCCAAAGATGCCACCTCTACATTAGATAATGAAAGTGTAATCCTGCTTCATAGTCAAAAGATGGAGAGATGAAGACGGAGATGGGGAGAACTGAATATAGCCCTTTTAATCTTTGATTGACATATGAGTCTCCATATGAGGAATGAATGAAAGGTGACAAACAAACTAGTAGGTGTTTAGATAGCATGCTGAGGAAAACACTAAAGCTCATACTTTTCACTTGCCCATATGGTTCTGTATCTGATGGAGTAACGAGATGGTAATTTCCTCTACTGTTTAGGGAGAGAGTTGCTCAAGATCTATTACGAAACCAGGATAATAACAACTTAATATCAAAGGAACCATCTTCCTATTTGGCTCCGACTAATCTAGCAAACAAATCAATACTATCACACAACAGCAATACTCTAGTCAAATGAAGCTTATTGAAAGTAACTGTAGTTTTAAAAGTATATTCTTGTTTGCAATGCACATTTTGATTTTCACCATGTAGCTGTACAAAAGTATACTGTAGAATAAAATAAAGTGAAAAGGTGAATAAGGAGAATCTTTCACTTTTACAGGATAGTGAGAAATTTTTTGAGCAGAGATACGCTAAGGTACTGTGTTAGAAAGGTATTAACTCTCCAAAATATGGAAAGAACATCTAAGTTAAAGAAGGTAGTAAACCCATGTATTCTCCCAAAGCTGAGCAAAATTAGCAGACAATCACAGAATGGCTGAGGATGGAATGCATCAAAGGAGCTCATCTGGTTCAATTTCCCCGGTCAGAGCAGGGTCATCTAGTACAGATTACTCAGAGTCATGTCCAGTCATGTTTTCAGTAGCTCCACAGCTTCTCTGGGCAGCCCATTCCAGTGTCTGACCACCCTCACAGTAGAAATAAAAAATTCGTATGATAAATGAAATTTCTAGTATTTCAGTTTGCACTTCATGTCTTTTCTCCTGTCCCTGAGCAGCACTAAGAAAAGCCTGACTCCACCTTCCTTACTCCCCCTGTAAGGGGGGAGTACACATTGATAAGATCCTGTTGATCCGTCTCTTCCACAGGCTAAACAATCCTAGTTCTCACCGTGTCTCATTGCATGACAGTTACAGAAAAACCTTCATCATCTTTGTGGTCGTAAACTGGACGCACTCTGATACATGCAAGTCTCTGTTGCATTGGGAAGTCCACATTTGGACCCAGCACTACTGAGAAGAAGTGCTCTGGCTGGCGATGCTTTTTTTAGTGCAGTCCAGGGTGTTGCTGCATTCTTTGAGACAAGGACACATTCCTGGCTCATCTTCAACTTGTCCAACAATACCCTCCAGTCATTTTCTGCAAAGCTGCTTTCCAGCTGACAGGCCCCTAGTCTGTGCTGGTGCATGGGGTTGTTCCTCCCCAGGAGCAGGACTTGGCACTTGCCTTCATTAATCTTCATGGGGTTCCTGTCAACCCATTTCTTCATCCCACCCAGGTCCCTCTGAATGGCAGCAAAACTGGTGCCTCAGCCACTCCTCCAGTTTTGTGTTACCTGAAAACCTGGTGAGTGTGTACTCTGGCTCATTGTCCAGGTCATTAATGGAAATGTGAAACCATATTGGCCCCAGAACCAACTCCTGGGACACACAACCAGCAGCTGACTTCCAGCTGAACTTCATAACACTGATCACAGAATACCAGGTTGGAGGGGACCTGAAGAATCATCTGGTCCAACCTTTCTTGGCAAGAGCACAGTCTAAACAAGATGGCCCAGCACCCTTTGAGCCCAGCAGGTTGGCCAGTCAGTTTTCAGCCCACTGCTTTTTGGCATAGGGGCTATCAGGTTGGTCAGGTATGATTTCCTCTTCACAAACACATGCTGACTACTTTATGGTTTCCAGAATTAGTATCCAGGAGCAATTTTTTTTTTTTTTTGAGTTGGATTTTCCATTGTCCACCAGCCATGAGTTCAAAATGTGTCAACCATGGAAAAACAGAATACAGTTGCTTACATGACAGTAAGTAGGCATATTTCTTGGGACTGAACTCTTTGAGGCCATATATGTTTAAAACTTCATAGTCTTCACGCAGTCTATAACCTGACCTGACTGCTGAGAATGTCTGCTGAGAACGTTTCTTCTGTGGAGAGACAGAGTTTTCCTAAACCATGCAGTCCCAGCACATATACCAGCGCACCGTACGAGATGTTTTGTGCAGGCTGAATCTTAACTGAGCGCTTTGCCTTTTGATGGGAGCTATCATCAGTTGGCACAGGATGGAAATGCCTCCAGGCTATCCTCACTTATGTGAACACACAGAATATATAACCAAGATGTCACAATCATCTCCTCACTTGCAGGTTTGATCACTGATTATTAGCCGTGAATAAACCCAGACATTTCTGTATGGCTATAAAGACACATTTTCCAGAATTTAAAAAGGGAGAGTGGGGGTGCACAGCAAGAGGACAGAAGAAGGAATACACACTGCAACAGAGGAAATTCTGACTAGATAGTAGGAAAAATATATTCATGGAAAAGGGTCAAAGGAAGTGGTGGGATGTCCAGCTTTGGAGATATTCATGACTCGACCAGACAAGGTCCTGAGCAACCTGTTCTAATTGGATCTAACTGTAAGAAGCAGATTGGAACAGATAACTTACAAAGATCCCTTCAAACCTCAACAGTTCTGTGAGTCTGTTTGCATCAGGACTCCACCCAACACTGGGGTAGGAATGTACTACAATCAGGAATGTCGACTACAGTGCTAATCTGCTCATATTTCCCAGGCTGAAGGAAAGAGAAATGATACGCTATCTTTTCACAAAAGATGGTCAGACCAAATCCAGAATAAATGCATAGAAGTTTGGGGTATTCCTTATATTACCCTAAGAATTGTTTGACTGGTTTAGTAATTAAACAACTTCCACCAAATAGTTGCTTCTAGCAACACAGAAATGGAAGACTTTTACCTGATATTAAGTAGTCACGACAAATGCAAATACAGTGGGAGGCATATAGTACAAAGGAAACTAGGAGCTTTACAGAAGATATGAAGTGTGCCCATTATGAAGAATTTTTTATATAAAATTTGTAAGGGTATATTCATGATAAAAGGAGTTCCATATGTTTTTAGTGGAAAAAATAGCTCTTGGTACAGATAAAAATAAATTGGCTTGGGATTTTCCTTTGTTAGAGATTAAAGTGTCACAAAATTATTAATAGCTGTCTGTGTCTTCATGGTGCTAGTACATTTTTCTATGGAGATTTGATGTGGTAGAGGGTTCTTATTTTTATTCTTCACCATTCTGACAAGAAAGCAATGACTTCTTTACTATTTATCATTTTAGGAAGAAAGAGCAATGCTCAGCTGTTTAACCTTAGAGGTGTCTAATGGCACTTTCCACAATCAGCACTGACAGTTCAAGGATGAAAGCTACGGTGTGTATTCTAGTTATTCAAGGGTTAAAGAAGGTCCCATAAATAAATTATGGATGCATTTTTGGAGCACTTTGCTAAGAACAAGTATGGCAGAAAATATCACAAGGCTGTCAAATCAGATTAAAGCCCATGTGCTCTGAATAATCTGTGGGGAAAACTAACAAACTGTATGTTTGTCACGTATTAAAGGTATTTTCTTAAAAAGCTGATTGGCTGAATGAACATGGAAGTCCGTCCTTGATTTTTCCCCATCTCTTAGTTTCTCTCTTATGCTTAGTTTTAAGCATAACTTACAAATTTGCAGTTCACATCGTATCCCAGGTGAGAGAAGATATCATGAAGAATAAAACTGTGGTATCAAGTGTACATATTAAAGCATACTTGTGGGTAAAGATTCACAGTATATATATAAATTTTCTTAGCAAGGTATTCTAAATCCAGTCTCTTGGGTGTCTTGAAAAATTAACTTTACAGCTTCCGCTGTTTCATAACCCATAAGCAGAAAGCTTATTCTTAGTGTTCTCATATCAGAATTGAATGAATTTACATACAGAAGGACAGAACTACTGCCACAGCTGTTTGCAAACCCTTAATCTACTGTCCTAAGGAACTGGAATTCAAACCATGTAACCTACAAGAAAGATAAAGATGTACTTACACATCATGATTCTATCAAGTAAATGTGCCAAGAAGGATGCATGAGGCCTGGATAAACACTAGCTCTGAGTTTCTAGAACTGTCCCAACTGGATTTTAGCCTGGATGCATGTTCTGGCTGCTACTATACTGCCTGATGCACTTATACCCTGGCACAGCTTTCCGCATCTGCTCTGCCCAAAGAAAGTCAGTGCATGGACTAAAAGGATCAATAGTATGGCTTGACTGGGCTTTTGTTTGGGAAATAAAGTGTGTAGGTGTGATTCAGGCTGCCTAAGCTGAGTATAAGCAGACTGTAGGCATAGCAACCCTCATCTGTCTTCAACCACCCAAAACAACAATTATTTTTTTTCCTGCAGCAGTTTTAGGGATAAGAGAACAACCCTGGCCCATAAATCCACTTTCATTCTCATATAGTATTGGACTCAGCAGGACGCAGGGGCAACTCAAAGTAAAAGACTTCAATTTGATAGATGAAAAAGCTCAGCAGGAAAAGGACCATAGGAATCACTGAAAAACTCTCATTGAATGACACCTTATGATATGGCCTCTTGTAAGATGTGCAATTTGTTAAACACTTGAGGCAGAATCTAAAGAGACAGTTAAATGTCTTGTAATTACAGTAAGATGCCTATGATGCTCTTATACTGAGAGTAAGAAAAGGATGTTCAAGTCAGGGTGGAATTATCCCCCTATTGGACTACATTGAAAAAGTATGTGAGATTTGGACCAGATCCCAAAGCTTTTTCACACTCTTATCTTCCTAAGCAAGTCTGGATAGGCACGTCTCTCCAGCTGACTGACAGAAGCCCAGAACACTGGTTATCATGAGGGAAAGTCCTAGCAGAAGTATACCAGCAAATACAGTGAAGCCCAGGAAATTTTATAGCCAAGCTGGTATGACACTGTGTTTGTATCTGCAGGAGGAGATTCGAGTCCCAGTGCTGTCTCACAGGACTGTTTTTTTTGTGTTGTTTTTATTGCATATATGTTTGTTTGTAGGTATTTTTAATATAAATTGACCATTCAATCATGTATTTCACTGTTCACTGCGGGGTGGCCCAGCTACAAAACTCAGTATCTCCTAGTGTAAGTATAGTTTGTATTTCAGAAAACAAGTAGTATCTAAAAATTCAGGCATTCTCTATGGCTGTACATGTGCTGTATAAATGTTTTATGTGCTCTATATAATCTCTAAATTCTATGCTGTGACTTAGTACAATAACTATTTATTTTGTAAAACACTGTCAATGTGAGTCTATATCTCTCTTTAGCATATTAGTCTGTTTGTTCAAAAGCCCCCAAAAGGATCAATGAACATTTTGCTCTGAATTCCCATTCACTTCAGTGGGATAAGGATTTCTCCCGGTACTGCTTATGCGTATAAACATTTGTCGGATAGAGCTGTGTTTATGCCCCAAAGTCATCCTTTGTGGAAATTACCTTTCAGTACCCATAGGAATCCTGTTTCACTGCAGTGGAATTCAAAGATCAGTGAAACTTGTGGAACAAAATTATTTTCTAAAACAATGATTACAAATGTTTCTACTACGTATGTAACCAGATGCTTAAAATACCAAAAAAAGAGAATTAATGCACACGGGAAAGAATTTAAAAGTTTTAAATAAATGAGAACAGTGATTAGCAAATGACAACCTGAGAACACTCAGCACTACAAAAGACAAACATTAACAAACTTTTTTTAACAGAAGGAAAAACCCACTGTCAGTAAAAGATTTGATCACTTCAGTTGAGTTTCCAGGTTATTTAAGACAAATTCATATCACAGAAATGGATTCTTGAGGTAATCTCAAAGACAAGTTTTTTAGAAATCAGTAGTCATTGTCAGTCTCATAATAACTGATTGACTCCAGGGAAATAAAACACACTGACGTATTCAAACATGCACTACTTTTAATTATAAGAGATGGGATATATTTGTTATGTGCAGTATTTTAAACGCTTTGTTGAAGGGAATACTGTGAATATTGTAAGGGCAAAAGTTGCAGGTATGAAAGAGTTGTCATTTACAAAAAAAAAGTGTATATTTTCAGAAAAAGAAATTGCCTAGGAGGGGAACAGAGGTGCTCATGCTGATGAAAAGGATATGAATCCCAAGGACATCCAGTTTGAAGCCACCAGGCTTTTCAAATTGGCCTCACCATTCACATTTAAGATTGAAACCCCATTAAACCAGGCTTCCCTGTGAGATAAATGCAGCATTGCTTCAACTGCCATCCTGCATGTGGTTGAATGGATAACACACTTTGCTTAATGTTGTTCCAAGAGCGCGGGTTATACACAAGAAAGAGCATCTGTATATTTTGGGAGAAATGGCACCACGGGAGTTGTCTGCATTCCCAGTTTAGTTGCATAACTCTGCTGGTATTGCTGTACCACCCTAACTAGGCCACTAAAACTCCTAGGGTATGTTTGTGCAACGTATTATGCAATTTCATGCAGTGATACCCAAATTCAGACTAAATGATTCTCTTTATTCAAGGCAGTCAAGCCGTGTCTGCACATCATTCTGCCTTGTCTGTTTTACTCTTTTACAAGCTTATTGAAAACCAGCTAGGCATGTCTACATGGCACTACACTGAGCAATATTGTAATTAAACTACCATTATCCTGGTGTAATTTTCTACTTAGAACTGTTTCTAGAAATTATCATGATAAACAATACAGAAAAATGCTAATACACCCACTTTTCATAGTGGCAGCAGTTAATACAGCAACATCAAAAAAGCATCACTCCTGGGAGAAATGTATCAGAGTGTGCTGCAGGAAATGGATCGATGTATTTCTTTATTTTCCAGAGTCTGGACTTGTTCAGATCTTGAATTTTGGCACAGCAGATTGAGGAGTTGCAACTTTCTTCTAAAATGTCACTCTTCATTCCTGTTCTCAATTGTGCCTAATTTCTTTATTGATTACAGGTATTCAAACTTTTTCAAGTTGAAAATACTCTGTCACTCATGCCATTTCCTCCCTAAAAATATTCTCAAGGAAAAATACATTAACAGAAAACCTGCCTCTACTGGAAAAGAAAGATTTTCCCTGGAAAAAAATAAAGGAAAAACATGTTCAAAAAGTTACTACAAGAAATTGTGTGTATATTTTCAACAAGTGAAAATTAGGCTTTTTGCTATTAAAAAATCATACAGAGAGTGATATATAAGTACAGAGCTTCTGAAAGTAAGAAAAATGTAGTGACTGCCCTTAAGATTTTATATTTTAGTTTCTGCTTGTAATGATAGAGAGTTAGGGTGTCTGGGGAACAGAAAAAGAGGAACATACAGAGCAGGAATTATACAGGCAAGCAACCTCCACATTGAATCCAGGCCATGATGTGGTTTGTCTTTCAGCTTTGCTTGCCTAGATACAATCACTTCTTAACCACCTAAAGCTAGTTTAAAGATTATCCGTGCCATAAAGATTGATGCTGTTAAGATGGATCAGAAATAAACTACCTCAAGGTTTGAATCATCCTGGTGACCTGGATGACCACAGCCTACACTGGAGAGGACACCATGAAAACTCTGTTGGTCTTGCCAGCTTAATTGGGGGAGCAGAGAAATTCCCTCCCCACCCCAAATCTGACAATTGGTTTAACACAAGCACAGGAGCAAGAGGCACTGACGTGGTTCTGAGATGCAATTCAGTCGACTTTCTTTTCTGTGAGGAAGACAATGTATTGGATATCTTAAATCAGTATCAGTTCTGTTTTACTTGGGGAGGATCCCAATGTCTCATTGAATTTCCTTGAGCAAATTCCTTCTTCAAACAACATGGAAGATGGAAGGAGATGACTGGTCTTGTAGTACCGGAAAGTCTGCCCAAACATTAAGCAATATATTATATTTTTGTAGATGGCAAATAGTCAGCATCAACAGAATTAACAGAGGTTACTTTCATACTATTGGATTAAATGTGCCTGACACACCGTCCCACCCTCAGCACAGAGCTCTGCTGCTATGGAAGAGCCCATATTCACACTGGTCATTTCCCTCTGACTCCAGAGCGGTATGACTGCATGCAAACCCTGTATTGGAAGCAGTTTCTGGCCCACAAACCGTACCCAGAAACTGTCTGGAAAACTGTTCAGCAGCTTAGGATGAAACAATGCTGGAGACTGGGCAAGGTGACCACAGCGGTTTCTCCTGACTTCAGTTTGTCTGTGATTTGACAAGTATTTCACAGTATGGATTATCAAATTTTGGTGATGGAATGTAGCACTGCTGGATGCAGTAGTGTAGATATGTCCACAGAGTGTCTCCTGAGGAAATTCAGAGACAGGTGACTCTACAAGGTGTGCTGCCTTGGAGAGCACCAGGCCCAGCCCAGCCTGGAGTCACAACACCATGCAAAGGAGCTCGGCATTCGACTTTCGTTCATTTTCTGTTTCAGTGGTCTGGAAAAATGAAAGGCGAGTATGGTAGGAGAATTCCTGACAACACACAATCCAAGAACAAGAAAACAAAATGGTTTGGAGTGACTAAAAGAGCAAAGCCAGAAAGATACAACTGCAGAGATTTGAGAGACAAAAATTGGTAGATGAAGTTATGGAGATGAAGGCATGAATGAGGTCTGGAGCAGAAAAACTCAATTAAGGTCTTTTGATACTGTAAGTGTAAACTGTTACGTACTGGTTGTAAGTACAAATTCAAACAATTCTTGAACTTCTTAGGAATTCAGAAAATGGCTTTGCCCTAAACAATTTTTGAGTTGTTTTCCTGTACAGAAGATTTCTTTTCTCAAATTTCAATGCAAAATTAAAAAGGAGTGGTCCAAAAATAATACACATTATAATTCTTTCTAAACATTTAAACATCTAATACTTATTTTCCCAAGTTCTAGGAATAACTAATATATAATATGTCTGACATAACTTTTAAATCTGCTGTTTTCAAACAGTAGTTCTTTTAAAAACATACATGTCTATAGCTTGCCACACATCTCCCTTCTCTCTGTTTCTCTGTCAGTGTGAGTGAACGCCTCAACAGGGCAGTGAGGTAACTGCAAGGTTGAGTCAGACACTCAATTTTCATTTGTTCAATACTGGAGAATTTTAAAGAAGGCGACAGTGGAGCAAATATGCTTTGTACTGAATTGATGCCTAGTGGCTCAAGAGTAAAATTTCAACAAAATGTTCTAACAATAAGATATTAATAGTTTAAATGATATTTTTCCTCTTCTATCCTCACCATCCAGGCCCCACTGTCAGGTGTTTGACACTCCGAGTTATTGTAGAAGAAGGCACAAAGCCGGCCAAACTACAGCCCGGTGACTATTTTGTCCATATCCCAGCTCTATTACTCCCATTGGTCTTCCTGACATGAAAGAGTTTTACATGTCGTTTTGTAGAGTGTCCTTTTCTTGTGAAGTCTGCTTGGCTTTCATCAATTTCTGACTTTTAGATCTATTTTAAGATTTTGTTTTACTTAATTTTATTTTATTTTTTTTCAGATGCTGTCATATTCTTTCATATGACTGAAAAAAACTGGACTGTCAAGTCCCTTTTTCCTATTGAGTCACTGAGAGATTTTTAACCACTATGAACAGCTGCTAAGAAATGAGATGATGTAAAGATCATCAGAAAAGATAATTTCTTTGAATTGTTTAAATACTTTCTTTTGACAGAAAAAAACTTAAAAAAATGTGAATAAAGCCAAGTACCCTTTAGTTGCATTTACAAGAAATAAAAAGAAATGTTAAACTGTGCTTTGGTTTGAATAATATCAAGATGAATATTCAAGCTGACGTGATGTAGACAAATTTTAAACCACTATCCATCCAGTCCTCTTTCTATATATAACATCCAGAGACACTTTTTTTAGGAAAGGGTCGATGCTTCTGCTTTTGACACAGGTCTTTATTCCTGTGTTTCTACTGAGAAAAAAAAAAAAGAAATAAAAAATCTTCTAGATGGTGTCAGAGATTTTGGTAGCTGCATCGAAGGTCAAATAACTTCACTGATTCACTGAAAATGAAATCATGCCTTTCCACTTGCCCTCTCTGAAATTCACCCCATTAAGTATGAGTACAAATAGTTTATTATCCTGTAATCTAAATGATGAGGTTGGGCAGAGAGGTGTATTTGCAGTAAACAACAGGAAGAAGTAATAAATAGTACATTAAAACAGGTCACCCTTGAATGGAAAGGCTACAACTGACTCCAGGCTGGCAGCTCTTTATGTTACAGCGAAGACCGTACAGTGAACTTGTCCGAGATCGCTGTAAAAATGGAATAGGTAACTGGAACGTGGCTTTGGAAAAAAAAATAATAAAAATTCAGACATACACATATTTAGGCAGATTTCAGTAGCCATACAGAAGTTTCCAAAGACTTCAGAACTTTCGGGTATTAATGATATAATCTCAAGGAACATTTTAAAACTTTATGTAGAATTTATGTAATTGCTGGTGTTCCCATCCGAGTGAACACAAGTGTCTGAATTTCTAACTGTTCAAACAACAGATGCGATATTAGTTGCAGTGCAAATCTTCTCCCACATGGGATCAGAAGAGTTCTAGAGGGATCAGGTGGGATGAAAAGGTAATTGTTGCCACATTTGCAGAGGTAAAAAGCACATGCTCCAGATAATATTGTGTCTAAAAATTGTATCACGGACACTCACTATAAAATAGATTAAACCTACTCATTCTTCCTAGCTACCAGCTAAGAAAGCTACCATTTTGAATTGATTACAAAGCTCTTCCTTGGAGTTGGCAGACTCTGTAACCAAGCTAGTCTTCTGTAAAACTGGAGGAAAAATAACTGAAAAATCCAGTTAATTACACGTTTGCTCAGTTTGCTTTGCTTATGTCTTAGTAGATTACCAGCATAAAGTAAATATCAGACATAACAAAATGGGACTAATCATTGCCACATGCTTAATGGCTGCCTGCAAGTGCTTCAGAGTGCAAAGAAAGCATAATAAAACCCCAAGCATGTTGTGTTATCAACAAATAATCTCAATAAATGATATGGATTATAGTAAAAATTGCTGACTGAATTCCAGGGTTATGATCCAATAACAACAATTTACAGGGAAGAGTTAAAGAGTTATGGTGCCCATATTCTAGTACAGGAACATCATTTACATTCATTCAAAGATATTCCAATTAGGGAAAGTAGTAAATCTACAGAATGCTTTTACTACTTCTAGTGGAGGAATAAAAAAAAATCATGATGGACAATTTACACTGGAAAAAAATTCCTCTGCATAGATGTTTAAACCTTAGGTTCTATCTAGAGAATCTCTTGGTGTAATTTTTAAACTGTCCTTCCTTCTCATAAAATTAGAGTTCATGGAAATCATGTAATTTTTTCTCTGTCATGCTACTGCAGTTCTTGGTTGCACTGGAGACTGTGGACTGCCAAAGGTGTGATTGTACAACTGTGATTCTTAGACGCCCAATCAGATATTGATGTAAGGCATTGGTACTGCCACTTCAGGCCTCTCAGTGACCTGATGCCAGGATTACTGGTACCTTCATCTTCTGTAGCCCCATCTGTTCTTTCACTCCTGTGCTTGTGTTGTCTAGATTTTCCTTATATGTAATATACTTTTTGTTCTTAAAGAGAGGAAAGCCTCCTAAGGACAACTCTAAGCTCATTACACAGACAATGAAAGGGAGTGAGGCACTTCCAAATGATGATTTACATATCCTGGAAACATTTCTGAGTGGAACAAGCTATCTATGTCTCTTTGTTGACTGGAGGACATGACTATTTTAGACCTGATCACCTAACTCACAGGCAGAAAACTTGACATTACTACCAGTTTTTGAATGTGTCCTTAGAGAACCCTATTAGTATAACCTTGGTTCCTGGAAAAATTATGGAGGAGATTATAATGTTGAAAGCCATTTGAAGAATAATGCAATTGTCAGACAGAGTTAACACGAGTTTCACAAAAGGAAAGTCCTGTTTAATTAGTTTGATATCATAGAATCATAGAATTCTATGGTTGGAAGAGACCTCCGAAATCATTGAGTCCAACTGTACCTGTCTCCCAGGTATCCCATGTGTCCCATATATTTCTATGATAAAGTTACCTGCCTAGTGGATGAAGGAAAGGCAGTGAATGTAGGTTTTCTGGATTTCAGTAAGGCTTTTAATACTGCCCCTCACAGCATCCATTTGTACAAGTTGTCCAACTGTGGGATGAATATGTTCATGGTGCCTTGTGTGAGGAACTGGCTGAAAATCACGCCTCAAAGGGTTGTAGCGAATAGGGATACATCTGGCTGATAACCAGTCATAACTGAAGTTCCTCAGGGTTGAACTCTGGAGCAATTCTGTTCAATATATTTATCAATGGTCTGCATGCAGGAGTTGAATGAACATTTGCTGATGATACCAAAGTGGGAGGTGCTGCTGACTCTCTTGTGGGGCAGGAGGCCTTGCAGAGGAATCCGTAATAGGTAGATTGGAGCACTGGGTTATGATTAACAGGATGAAATTTAACAAGTTGAAATGCTGGATTCTGCATCTCAGGTGAAGTAATGCTGGACAGAAGTATAAATTGAGAGGACAGACTGGAGAGCGACCCTGCAGAAAGGGATCTGGGGATGCTGGTTAACAACAGGCTCAACATGAATTGGCAGGGTGCCCTGTAAGCCAAGAGGGCAAATTGCTTCCTGGCGTACATTAAACACAACATAACCAGCTAGTCAAAAGAGGTGATTCTCTACCTGTATTCAGTGTTGGTGGGCCTCACTTTGAATACTGTTCTGTGCTGTTCTGGCCCCCATAAGTTAAGAAGGATGTGAAGGTCCTTGAATATGCCCAGAGGAGGGCAACAAAACTGGTGAAAGGGCTGGAAGGAATATCATGTGAAGAGCAGCTGAGGGTTTGAGCTTGTCTAGTTTGGAGAAAAGGAGGCTGAGGCGTGACCTTATTGCTCTCTACAGTTTCCTGAGAAGGAGAAATAGAGAGGGAGACACTGGTCGCTTCTCTCTGGCATGTAGTGATAGGACATATGGGAATGATTAAAATCTGCACCATGGGAGGATTAGACTAGACATTAGGAAGTATTTCTTTAGAAAGAGGGCAGTCAAATACTTTAACAGACTGAGAACTGTTTGATGCCCCAAGCCTGTTGGTGTTTAAAAAGCATTTGGACAATGCCCTTAACAACATCCTTTAACTTATGCCCTGATGTGGTCGGGCAGCTGGACTAGATGAATGTTCTATGTCCCTTCCAACTGAAATATTCTATTCTATTCTATTCTATTCTATTCTATTCTATTCTATTCTATTCTATTCTACTTAGTTGTTGAATTAAGAATGTCTTGTTCTTTCTTGCACCTTTTTCTTTGATAAATTGAATCCCGTTCCCCAGACCCTCTATCCTTTAAAAAGTTTTTTTTTCTTGCAATGGAGCAGACACACATAATTTTAAAAATTAATGGAGGAGTTTTCTTTAAACTCGGTACACAGAGGTGTCCCATCTTTAAGATGGTGTTACCATCTTAAATTACAAAAAGTGTCTTCTTTGGGGTTGATTCTATATTTGTAAACTCATTTGTGCAGGGACTGTATTCATGCTGAACTTAATACAGCTCTGATAATAAAGTCAGTACATAATAAGCTAATAATAATAAAAATAGAATGGCATATTGCAAGTCTAAAGGTTTATACTGTTAAGTTTGATTTTCTTTTTCAGGAACTGTGAAAAACACATTATACATGATATTTTTGTTTTAAGTCTTAATCCATAATTATGGAGAAGTGAGGTACCAATGCCAGAGTAACAAGATTAATACCTTTTTGACAGAATTTAATAATATGGTTTTATAATATTTAATTTTGTTCATAAAATATCTCTCAGTAGGAAACTTTTTTTACTTACCTAAACATTATTACTTTAAAACAATTTAATTCATATTTCATGGCACAAAGAATTTATTATGAAGGCTTGTTGGGAACAGTGTTTTATAGGGTCATGCAGGGATTAACTTCAACTTAGTTTGGGATATTCAACTCCTTTTGACAAGTAGAGTCCACTGAATGTGGACTAATAATACAATCCTTCATCCATTCATCCTCTTTTAAATGTTTCAAGCACTTGAAAATCATGTTACATATGTCGTATGAATAACAAAACTTGTGTCGGTCTCAGATTTGATCTCTAGAGAAAGCATTCAACCATCAGTGAAGCTGATAATATTTTGCCTTAGTGAAATGGAAATGAGGGCAGAATGTGAATTGTTACATAATGTTTTAGCAGAGAATGTCACTCTTGCTAGAAAAAAATCAATCTGTAATAACAAGCTTTCTACACAGTGCATGGGGTAGCAGAAAGTCCTGTTTCTCTGCTGTGCACCAACAGTAAATGCCTTCTCCTGCAAAACAAATCTCCAAGCAGTAAATTTCTATTCATGTCATGCCTACATTTGATGAGCTTGGAAAGGTATTACTCAAAATAAGCCTGGGGATGTAGGTGGTTTGCCATTGCCATGCAAAACCAAGCCTGTCACCCAATTGTGGCCTGGATCCTACCCAGGTCTTAAGTTACGGAGGTACCAGCGCAGCCTGTGGTGCTTGTGAGACATGAGTGGGGCAGTCAGAGGGGCCCATTTTTGCAATCCTTAAGATAAGAAGACACTGGGGGAAAAACTCAAAGTGCCTGGCTGGTGGGAAGATGTGTGGACAACAAGAAATTGAAAGCCACACCTCTATTCAATCTAAACATTCTGTGTGTAGCTGACAAGTGACAGCTTGAACAGACCCCTAAGGGCTATGGGTTTAGAGGACCAATGCAGAAATGAGTTTCTAGTCTTACTGTTAGTTATCAGCAACAGATGCAAATAATCAAATGCTAACCAAAATCACAAAAAACCCCTGAGGACCCTATCCAAACATTTCAGGTCATTACAGTTTCATTTCCTTTACCTGCAAGTAGATATTAAATGGTTTCTTAGAATAGGAAGAAATAATGAAAGAATCGATAGGCTGAAAGAAACATCATCATTTATACTGGATTGGAAAGAAACAAAACATTGAACTTGCAAACCTTGCTGCAGCTTATCTGAAAAAATGCCATATTTTTTTCAGAGCTTTAATGTTGTCCTTCTTGCAGCTGAATGCCCCTTATCCTACGGCATCGCCGTACGGTGAGCTTCCACCTGTACAGGAGTTTGCATAGACAGAGGGATGGCTCCAGCCACAAAGAAATCACAGTGATCAACATTTGAGGAGGCTTTCACAGACCAAATAAAGTTCTTGCGGTACATCCAGTAGAAGCCCCTAAGTCTGATTGGGTCGTTGTGCCAGCACAAAACCATGAATCTATCCTATTGACATTGATCCAAAATCTAGTCACCTATAGAATTCAAGATCATCTCCATTATGAGATTCAATTGCAAAACTGAGACACAAAGACATAAAATGAACACATCACAGTCAAAAGTGTGAGGCAAAATAGTAGATTTTTTTCCTGTTTATGGGGATGTGTAGCTGTGTGAATATATACATATAGACATAAAAAGGAAGGTGGAGTATATTTAAAAACAAGTCAGGACTTTTTTCTTGGTATTACAAATGATGTGGAAAATATCCCTTGCAGCTACTGTGGGATAAATTGCAGCATGGTCAGAGATATGGATCAGATGAGCAAGAAAATCTGCTGAGATTATAGGTAAACTCTGGCCGCTTTCTCCTCTGGCTCTACCTCCCTAAGTTTGTTACCTTCTTATAAGTTATAATGGCATAATTAAAGAAAAAAATTGTTCTTGTCAGAATGCGTATAAACATATTTGCCAAGAAAACTCACTCCAGTAAGACTGAGGAGGAAATTTTCTGCCTACTATACAAAAAACAAAACCGGAAGTTTCATAGAATCATAGAATCATGTAGTTTGGAAAAGACCTTTAAGATCATTGAGCCCAACTGTAAAGTTTACACAGCTTTCCAAACCTTACATGGCAAAAGTAAACCAGAATGGTTATTCCACTTTACTGGCCAAAGAGAAATTAATGGACATATGGCACAATCAGTAACCATAAGATTCAAAACAAATAAGACGATTTTTTAGACTTATCAAATTGTTACACTGTGGAACATGCTGCTGCGGGATTTTCTGGATGCCAAACATATAAAGCAACTAAAAAAAAGGCAATTAAGCAAGTCCACCAAACACCAAGAAACAGGAAATATTTAAATTGCAGCTTAGAGAGCTGGGAGGGTACCAGGAAAAGGCAGCGCTTTTCCCATTTACCGTTTACAGGCATCTACAACCAGCTATTGATTCCAAGAACAGCTCTGGACAAAACGGACATTTGTTTTAACCCAGCAGAATGGCTTTTTGTATTCTTCTTCAGTACAATTTGGTTTTCAATCTCCTTAGCAGAAAAGGTACTGACTGCCATTTGGCATTACAGGAGTCCTTTTAGCTGTCAGGGCAGGGAGGGATTCACTGCTCAAAAGTGAGAAACAGCCTTGCTATACATGCATTGATCTTTCATAAATTTTTTAGAATGTCAGGTGTGCTCTTAAGTGACACAAAGAGTTTTTGATGAGCACCTGCTGCTCTATACTGGAATATCGTGAAAAATGGAGCTATGAAATTAGGCTATTCACAAAAATGAAATAAGAAAGATAATGCAGCCAGATACATAATGCAAGAGAAGAAGAGCAGGAGTGTGTCATTTTAGCTGTCTAGAGAACTAGACGGTATTTGTATGCCTGTGATTTCTTTCTGATGGGTTTAAATCTTAATATCAGTGACACAGTAATGTTTTTGTTAAATCCGTACCCAGGCGTTTCCCAAATCCAATATGTATTTTTAATTACAGTCACTTCTATTTAAGGCCTCATTGTGTTTTAACATCTTTGCTTCTTGGCTTACTACTAAGTAGCTTGAAGGTCAGCGTTTAATGCAGTTATTTGCTTGCAGTAAATTACACCTCTTCAATTGCACTTTCAATACACCTTCATCTAAAATCTTCTAGAAAAACTGCCATTCCCACTAATGGCAAATTTCATATGCTGGTTGGTCTCCATCTCGCTAACTCCCGTTCACTGCTAGCATTCAGAAAATGGCTCAATTAGTAGAGACTTCGAGAGATGTTGCTGCAGGAGATTTGTGAGGAGAGAGAGATGCCAGCAGATAAATGTGAGTCATTCTTCAGCTCAGGAGGCTTCAGCTTTGATTGCACAGACTGATTCTACTTAATTCATTTCTTTCTTTCTCTGTATGTGAGGGAGACAGCAGGTGAATAGTAAATACAAAAACTGGAGCAAAAATGGGTGTTATTAAAGTGAATCAAATAACAAATGGATTGGCAAGTACACAGGTAGATTATCTATGATTCATGAGCCTGTATTATTTTTAAAATGCCATTAGCAAGGCAATGACTATATGGAGATGCTAGTAAATCCCCAAACTTTCCTGAATTTTGTAACTTTCACTGTAAGTGCCTGGATTCATACAGCTTTGTCGGGGTTTGAAGGCTGTGCTTATTCTGCTCTGAGCAGGGTTTTGGAGCAGACACCTTCCCAGCTCCTGCCCAGCTTGAATGACTCTGTGATTTTTGTCTGCTGTTTAAAAAAATATAAATTGTCTCTCCTAGGAGGGGAAAACATGTAGTATAAAAAAGACTTTGGAGATGGCTCACACAGTAAACACTGGATGTGGACATAGGAACTGAAGAGTTCCCAAATACATCAGAGTCTGGAAAATATTGACCAAGTACACATATAACTGAGGAGATAGAAGTAACGAATTCAGAGTCATCTAGGTATATGGGGAAGTAATTTGGTGAAGAATGAAGTTCAGACCTACTTTCCGTGAAGTCAACATGGGGCCGGCAATAATGACCAAGCAGTACCTCACCAGTTTGCTCTCCAGTGTTTTGAATTTGGATAATAAGTTACCTGCTGGTAAAGATAAACGTGTTTCAGGTGGGCAATGTAAAACCCATTTTAGAGGAAGACTGTGGAAGCACATAATTCATTTCTTAACAGTTCAGGGTGTGAACTGCCTTGTGCTGGCAGAGCAGCTGCGACTTCCCTCAGCAGAGAGCGTCCCGCAGGAACACCCCAAGAGATGGTTGGATTTGACATCAGAAGCTGTGGTCATGGGTAGGGAGAAATTCAGAGATTCAGATGCAGATGACATGACTTACAGAACAAAACTGACATAGTGTGCAGTACTAATTGAATTCACACTCCTGAGTTTTGACATTTGGTCTCTACCTTTTCTTTAGGTCATTCTGGAAGGGTAAGCCCCGGAAAATGAATGTGGCTGATCTTCTAGCAGCATTAATGATACAAGAAACTCTGGAGTTTTCTCCAATTTTAGATGTCTTTGCCATAAAGAGTCCTGCATCTTTTTAGATCCCCTACAGGATCCAAGTCTTGCTAGTCTTTTTTCATAAACAATCAGAAATCTCTTCTTTCTAAAGATTCCTTCTTTTATGCTGATTTTTAGTAAGCCGATTTCTTGTAGGTTTTTCAGTGAAGGCTTCTAAATTCCGCACACCTTAAAGTCACAGAAAAAAAACCCTTAAAAATCTATAGCATGAGTTAATATAGGACGAAAGAATGAAGAAAATAGGAAAAGAAGGAAGAAAATACCGATGTTTTCTATACATTCAGGAGCTGACAGGAATTCCTGAAAGAAATCAAAGGTTATTCTTCCATTGACTTCAACAGGAAAAAAGGATTTCACCTAGACATCGTAAAGAACAACTTGAGGAAAAAAATTATTTGCCAGTAGGAAATTAAAGAGTGATTGAAGTTGAAACTTTATTCAGAAAAGGAGTGAAATCAACAAATCTCTTAAGTTCACAAAAAATTGTTTCCAACGTCTAAACAATCAAGTTCAACACAACTATATGGGAACTGGACTTCTTGCTGGATAGAAATTATGTTTTGTTTTAAAATGTAAAGATAGGCACATAGTGCGGTTAATATGATGTAAGCTAGAGTCTGAATTTGCAGTAATTTAGCTCATCTGTGGTAACTGCCTGTAGGGAGACTTTATATGGTTATAAATGTGTGGTAATTTGAGGTTGCCTATCCCTCTTCTGAATTCCCCCTCTTGGAAGTAAATGATCTTACATTCACTGATGGGTAAAAAGGTGCACAGTTATTACTAAGTAGCCTAATGCTTGTGGCAACTTGTATGCACATCCTTAAGATCAGTTAATTACAGTAGGGAAAAAAAGTTATTAAAGCCATAACAAAGCACTTTGAAACTATCAAAAGAAAATAATTTTATTTATTGAAATTTAATCTTTTATAGGCTTTCTGTTCATGTAATTATCCAAGATTTTTTGCCATTCTTCCTGATTCACTAGGCATTATTCACAGGCAGTATTCAAAATTTTAATATTTTTAATCTAGAAAACTAAATGCCACTTCTGAGTAAATATTCCCTTTTCTTCTACTCTGTCTCTGACTTACAGCTGACCAAAGTGAGAGCTGTTTTTTTCATTTAGGCTATAAAAACTTTTAGATCATTAGTTGTGAGCCCAAAGACTAACTTCTTCCATTTTTCTTCCTCATTTGAGAACATTTTACCTTTCTGCAGAACAGATGGATGTCTACTAGATCTTAATGAAGAGTATCATGCTCCATTTGTGAGGTACAGATATCATCATTGGTGAAGAATTAGGTTTAGTTGTCTATTAACCATCAAAAGAAGTGTTTAGGATTTCAGGCAGGAAAATGCACCAGCATCAAAGTATGACGTCCCTCCTGGAAGCTGGTAGGAGCTGTGTTCTAAACAAGAAAAACAAAGTGGATGTCTATGCAGCAGGCACTGATCTTGGGAACCATGGCACCAAAATTTCATGTGGGTTCAAGGGGAGACCTGAAAATGACAGTGTTGCTTTGCAAGCCTTGGACTGTAATTTATCTAAACCCCTTCCTTTCCCTTCCAGTGGATATAACTCTAATAACCAAGAGAGTAACGAAAAACAGAAAAAGAAAGTTTGAGAACCCATCAAATGAAGATTTCTGGATTTAGTTCTTATAATAAAACACTATATGAAACATCACACATTTTCACAGTTGTTACCAAATATTATGTCATTTATCTTCACAACAGTTGTCCACAAGTTCTTTAACATGGCTTTGTACTCTCCCTCAACTAACAAAAATTGTTGACTGACTTTACCGGATATCTTTAATTAAAAGCGGCCACAGAGTTAGTCTTTCTTTCAAACACTAAATTAGAAGTGTCCACAGGGTTGCATACAAATCAGAATCCACTGTTGCCAGCCAAACCACACACTGTAGATGTGGCTTTGTAGGGAGAACCCAAGAATTTTCATTCCAAAACCACAGGTACCTACTACTATCTTGTTCAGCTCCAGCAGTAATAAAGCTGAAACCTTGCATGGGAACCAGTAGCTCTGTGTCCACACCATGGAAGGCATCTAATAGCCCATTCATCAGTTGGCCTTAGTGAACAGCCAAACACATCACAACCAGACAAGCTGTCCCTTGAGGAGTTTAATATTGCCAGTAATTTATGTAATTCATGGGGCTCTTCTGTCTTCTTCTCTAGAAACAATTCACATATATGTTCCCCATCTTTCTGTTCTCCTGTGCAGAGTTAAGAAAAGGGGAGAGAAAGTTCAAGACTTCATGTGCTTAATTTATTTTACAAAAATTGAAAAGGAATAGGTGAGTTTGAAAAACAGGTAAAGTTACATCTGACTCAGCTCCACTGCAATCAGTTCATTTTGTCTGAGCAAACTATTTTCACAAGCTTGAGGTAAGCACCTCCAAAGTTGGGGAAGAAGAACTCCACCTCCTGCACACCCATCAGACTTGTAGGATCGGTCATGCTGTGGAAATCTGCCTTGAAGTTCTTGGCCTCATAAGTGTTCTGAACATACAGTGGTATCACAGTCTTTCCCAGTGTTTCCAAAACACCAGGAGAGAGTTCGTTACTCCTTTTCAAGTTGCTCCTGAAATGGTGCGAAGCTGAATTTGAATGCCTTGCTCACACTAACCAAAGCATGCAAACAAAATATCCCCACTGCTCTACGTACACAGTCTTAAGGATGAGCAGTGGTGCTTCCTGAACATCAGAGCTCTCAGACTGCAGAAACAAAAACAGCATGTCTTGTGGGGAAATAAACATTTCTTAATTGCTAATGCTTCCTTTTGGATAAGTAAAAAGCCTGAATACAGTAAATAATAAAAAAAAAGATTTAATTTCTAGTTTAAATACAGCTGCAGTAATTTTTATACACCACACAGCTGTTCAGAGGGCTGGCAGCTGTCCATATCTTATGTGTCCTATCATGCGTTTTCCAGTATTGTCTTCTTGACACATAAAGACCATCTCTAACTGCTAGGAAAAGATTGTGGCCTTTGTCAGGTAAATACTGTTGCATAGTTAAACCCATCTATGTCTCATCACTGCTGGCTTTTGCACCTGTCAAGCCCCTTTACTTATCTTCCCATGACTATGTCTTTGTTACAAAGGAAAATCATTTGGTTTTGCCATTTCGTTCTCTGACATAATTCTATGTACTGAGAGCAGACCTCAAATTGTACACTTGTTTGTTACACACAAACCAAAATCATAGCTAACACAAATTTATGTTGTGCAAATAACTGGAATGACAAATGTTTTGACCAAAACACCAACAGATGTGTTAGTTCCACTGCCAGTGCAGAGCGGGAAGGGAGGCTGACAAGTTTTCCTGCCAGCGCGTGATGTAATTTTGAATTCATTTCTCAGATAATAGAATTTCAGCTTTTATAGAGAAAATAAGAATGAAGAACATCTTACCCAGTATCATGAGCATTTTTGTAAATAATTTTCTCAGTTTTTTCCTGCCAACTTTTATTCCAAGCAAAAATAGATGTAGTTGCAATGTTGTTACTCAGACTGCACAGAGAACATGTATTATAGTGTCTAGCTAAAGATATCATGCAGCTCTGGGAAAGGTTTCCTCTGCTCTGACTTCTGGGAACTTCCAAAATACCAGTTAAAAAAGCCTCACAAGATGGTTGTGCAATAGGGACAATTTCCTTTTACAGCTGGGGAAACTGATGATAGGAGACGTAAAGTTCTCCATAGCACGTTGCATTATTATGTCTAGGTGTATTCCCTCAATACATTTGAAGGATCACTTTAGGGAAAGACAAAAGCAGAGGTAAGGTGCAATATGGCTCTAGGTAACCTATCTATGACTTGGCTTGGATTTGATGGTCCTGACTCAGTCGGTGCCTTGGTGCCCACACATTTACATGGTGGCCATGTTGGTGCCAGCTTGTGTCCAGCCAACTCAGAGTACAGACAGAGGAGCGTGGTGCTTGCACGTGTCTTTGTAGGCATTTATTGTTAAATATAAAACTAATCTTAAAAGAACTTTAACATTTAGTAATAGATGAGCAAAGCTTAGTCTCCTTCATGTATGGCACCAAATCTACTTTTCCATTGTGCTGTTGTGAGGTTTTTTTTCCTTTTGTAAATCCATAGATTAACTTCTGTATCATTTTTTAGCCCCACCTTGCCTCCTCCCATATTTGTATATTTGAATTAATTTCATTGTCCTCGTGTTCTAGCATATCAAAGCAAGATGTTTTTATGTGATAAGTTCTCTTCTTTCTATTCAATTTGGGTAAATAAGTTTCCCAGAAATGTTTCACTCACTACTGTGTTACATACGTCACCCATAGTTTGCAGTTGAAGTAGAGTTTTACTAGGTAACTATTGTACAAAGGACATTCCCTGGCTCTATTTAACCTTAATCTGGGAAACAACCACAAGCTGTTATTCCTGTATACCTAAAGATACAGAAAAAATATTAGTTCAGAGACAATATATTATCATATCTTATAATGCATATGTTGGTTTTGGCTATTCAATCTGGGCTTAGGTAAATTCATTTTTAAACATAATTCTGAGTCCAGTAGATTGTGGCATGTGAAAGTATGTAGCTCTGAAGTTTGTTTACAGAGTTATTAATTTTCTGGATTATTTTGTTTTAATAAAAAGGAAAAAATGTGGCCCTCCAGAGCTAAGCAGGTGAGCAGCTCATCACACATATCAGCTCTTCATCCTCTCTCAGATGCATGTGTTACATATAGAACAGCAAAAATATGTGGTAAATGGGAAGAATTTCTTTCCAGAACAAAGCTGTACACTTCTCTTAGCCAAAAACTATTTTC
Organism: Neomorphus geoffroyi; assembly: GCA_033558235.1. Lineage (NCBI taxonomy): Eukaryota > Metazoa > Chordata > Aves > Cuculiformes > Neomorphidae > Neomorphus > Neomorphus geoffroyi. The sequence goes on from JAUMJM010000004.1 coordinate 37,537,941, forward strand.
ATACACTCTAAGTTTGAGACTGCTCAGCCCTACTCTTCCTCGAGTCTCCCCCAAGAAAGAGTTTTTTATAGAAAGGGAATTATTTCCACAAGAGCAATGGAAATGGGATTAACCGGTGGCATTTTTCAACCAAAGCCTTTTCACAGTAGAAAATTTATAAGTTTTTTTGAATCATAGGAACGATGCTTTGGTTTTCCTTTCTTTGCACCTAGGAAGCTTTTTTTGGTGAAGCTTTCTAACAATTCCACAATAAAGATCAGAAACATTTTCTGAGAGTGTCACTATCCCAAAAATATACTGCACCAGTGGTTTTGGAGTCTTCCCTAGAAGTCACTCCCTCAGAGTTTTCCTCTTGATAGACACCAGCATATCCTTTGTTCCTGATTTTCCTTCACATTCTTTCATAGATCCCTGCAACTCTGTCCTCTCTTCCCTCGTGCTTACACCCTCTGCTTACTCATAGGCACTCATCATGTCTCCCTTTAGCTATACATATTCAGTTCTTTTCATCTTTCCCCATAAATCAATCATTCCAGTACTTAATCTTCTGTGTTCTTTTCCCTGAAATGCTCTCATGCTTCTCTCTCCCTCCTGTCAATGTTATAAGCCTAGAACCAAACTCATTTTTCTAATTACATAACCAGACAGAGAGACAGCCAAAGCAGGACAGTCATCTTATGAGAGTATCACAGGAGTCAACAAAATTAATAAGAATTTAAAAATACAATGTGTCTTAACTGGTGCATCACCACTCTATCTGGTAGCTGTAAATCAGCTAATTATTTTGGTATTACTTCTTTAAAAAACAAGGATTCAAGAAAGTAGCCTGGATGCAGCTAAGGGTGGCAAACGCTAGTGGTTTGTTTCAGAAATAGACTGAACTATAGGTCCCAAAACCTCACAGACAATGTAGGAATTCTGATCCAAATGTGGACTCCATGGCTTACAACATTCACTTTTACCTGAGGAATTCAACTTTGTAGCTTTTCTGAAGAAGTCAAGCTGTTCCAAAATTCCCAACTTCCCAACTCAAGCAACTTCCCAGCTCCACTAAAACTGCCTGACCAATCAGGAGAAAAGTCATCTGTAGGCATGTAAGCCACAGAGTTTTCTCTCTGAATCGCATATTAATGACTAACAGAAACATAACAAAATAAAAATGAGGAGAGGGCAGATATAAGAGTCAAGGGTAAATAAGACTGGAAAAGTTGCCATTTTTAGTCTTCTTTATTGACCTGATAGGGACATGGACTAAAAGAACAGTTCATGAGTCGTACGGAACTGTACAGACCTGGCCTCTGAAGATGTGCAGCAGTGCTCTAAGTCCAAGGGCTCTCCAGGAGAAGCTGAGTACACCAAGAACAGGACAGTGTTCCTTAGCACACTGCTGTTGCTAGAGGAGAGGCTATCACAGGTAAAGGCACAGTGTAAAGAGAGACTGTACAAATACAGACGACTGTGAAAGGAGACCACATAGACACAGGAGCATGTGAGTACAGATAAAGTCTGACAGGGGAGCTACTCCTAGTGGTTTATGCAAGCAAAACAATTTTATCCCCTTCAAAAGTAAAACAGGAGCCAGGCTACTTTGTTTATAATTTGGGGGATTTTTGCAATCATAACTCTTTCATTATAAAGTGCCTTAAGCCCTCAGCCACAGCAATCAAGGTGTAATATCCGGTGTCACGTAGAGAAGTACTTTCTGTATTGTAACAAACATCATCAAAGGACTTAAGTCTAAATCACGTTATTCACAAGAATGTACTGGTGATATTTATGAGTACATTTTCTTATAAAAAATTGTATGATTCTTACTTACTGATCTTCAATGGTCAAGCTGAAAAAAAAGCATCCTTAAATGGCAGAGTACTGAAGTGTGTGTTTGTATTTTCAGCCTACTTTACATCCTTGGGTCTTACCCACATGCTGCTGTGGGGCTGTTTCTGAGATGTCCCCTTGCAGTATTGATGACAATCAACCAATATTTGGCAGAATCAACTTTTTTGGAAGATCATCGCTGCAAATATATGCTAAACATTGTACCATGGGCAGAAGAACCCCTCAACACATAAGGCCTTAGTCTTCCAATATATGCAGAGCGTTACCTTCAGTTAATTGTGACTTCATTTGCTTGCATTCCCAGTGATGAGATCCAGCCTGTTACCACCTGATAGAGAATGGAGGTCAAGAACAAAGTCTTAGTTTGTCTTGACCATATGAATCTGTACAAATATAATGCACTGCAGGTACACAATGTAGCCTGAACGTTTCAGACAGCCTGCTTAAATCAGAATTTTCAGGCAGAAGAGATTTTGCACCAATGTGAAATTTCTGCACTGTTGCAAGGAGATTTTTCACAGTAAATACTGAGCCATTACATAACAGACCAAAGCCACTATACGCTTCTGCATCCGGTAATGTTTTAATGCAATACTGAGAGCTCAGTTTGCAATGACTGCAAGTCCTGAAATTTCTTCTTGCTCATTTCAATCACTGAAACAACTTCAACCCTCACACTTTGCCTACAGTAAAATCTTACAAGGCTTGACATAGCGTTGTGCCATTGTGGTCTGTTAAACTAGTAGTTCTTCACATACTGTTTTTCAGAAGTGCTGCACTCTATCAGGTCTATCATCTCCAACCTGGAAAGAAGTAACCATCAGTACTGACTGAGACTGAAGTAAACAGGTAAGAAAACTGTAACGTTATAAAACAAAGCATAAACCACAGCAGCTCCTTTGTGTCCTGTAAATACCTAGGAAAAAAATGAAACTAGCTTCTTGAGAGCAGAAAAGCTGGATAAAGAAACAATCTCTGCCAATGTCTGTCGCTTGACAGATGGCATACTAAGGAATATAACACCTACCTGTAAAGCTCAGGGCTGTGAAAGAGCCTGAATATGAATATTTTTGTCTGTTGCATTTAGAAAGTATGTTTGGGTTTTTAAGTCACTAATGTGCTCCGAGATTAACTTCTATAAAGATTACATATTTTGGAAACGATCCGGCAGACTTTCAAGCAGTTTTCAAGAGCTCTTGCATATGCAAAGGGATCTTTTATTTCATGGTTAGGATAGATTTACAGCAGCAGTAGCACCTACTTAAATATTATGAAAATGTGTGAAAAAACCTGTTTTATATTGCATTGAACTGAAATGACATCTGTTGACTACTGCTAAGTTCAGAGTTGATTTCTCTCAGTATTAGGAAGTACTCAGGGGGTGGGGAGATTAGGCATAATACACATTTCAAGAATGAGAAGCAAATACATCTGATCTTTTAATGAGCCCTGTAAGTATCCTACAATTTCTAGAGTAATTTCATTCATAGAAAGAAATATTACTTCTCTTTCAAAACCTGTCCAAACTTTTTGTGTAAATATTTGCCTATTGTATTCCTCCACAAGTGAGGACTGAAGCCCTTACTAAAGACAGGATTTTGACATTGCAGTGTTCTACAATCCAATATATAGCCACGCTACGGTCATCAATCTGATGAAAGAAATGAGATGAGGCTCTAAGAAGACATTATCGAATGAAGCTGGATTTGAAATAAAATGTGCAGTCGGCCTCAGATGAGACTGTAAGGTAGGAGCCTGATTCTTGGATGTTGTGGTAGGTTGCTACTCACTGTAATTACTGATTTGGGATGTAAATCCATAAAATTTAAGAGAAAATACTGACCCATCTTCACTGAGGGAAATACAATTCACTGCCTTCAATAGATACAGGAATATTCATAGGAGAGTTGTGAAAAGACAGAAGTGTCTTTGTTCTGGCATTGTCTTTGAGTTTGAATTTTTTAAGCTGTGTGCCCAAATACATTGCTAGGCTCAGGTGTGTTGCGTGTGTGAACATTCATTGTTGTTTTCTGTAGGCAATTGTATTTAAGTAAACAAACTACACATCTCTGTACAGTTTAAGTAAGATGTAACACAGAGCTTCTTGAATCTGTCTGCTCGCAGCCACTCAGATATCATTTTCTAAGCCCTTTGTTTTATTATCAGTCTATGTGAAAGAATTAGAGAAAAATTCTGTGTGAAAGAATTAGAGAAAACTGTGTATTTGAAAGATACTATGTAATAATGTGTTAATCTAGAATTCACAGTGGAGTTAATATCCAGAAAGGCTGATGAAAACCAGGTTCTGTCTGATGTGCAGATGGAAGAAAATTTCTCAGTTGTTTGTAAAGGTAAATATCTTATGCAGAATAGGTTCAATATCATGTTTGGATGCTCAAAGATATATTCTCCTGCTGCAAGGATAACTTTTTTTAAGATTTATTAAAATTTTGTATCAAAACTGCTTTGGAATCAAAAGCAGATTTTCAACTAAATTTTTAATGTGGGTTTTTTTTTTTCAGAAAGCATTGAGAGTGGAAATCTTCTACGCAAACACAGGTGTTTACACTAGAGGTGCGTATCTCTGAGCTGATCAGCTACACTGCTCGAAACATGTTCTTACAGAGTGTGATCCATCTCAGTTTGGTAACTAAAGCAAATAACTCTGAAAACTCTTCATTCCGTGACCATACAACCATGAGTGTTATGTGGTGTATGGCTATGTGGCGTTCATACCCACCAGTGGGGGGGATCTGCATAGCACTTATTAAATGTCTACCAACTTTCCAACAAAGTGGGAAGTTTAAAAAGTTTTTATGTTTCTGTTAGATAATGAATTCATCAAAACCTGAATTTTATGGCGAAAAGCACAGAAAAACTGAAAGATAATAGACTTAACACTTTGAATAATTAGATTTTCACCAGAAATGAAAGCTTTTTTATCTTTAGGGAATATCCAGTTAAAATATAAATATTCGTAATGTTTCCCAGTGTAGACATAACAACTTTCACTGTCCTTAGATATAAAAAAACCAAAACCCTCTTCTTTTCATAGAATCATAGAATCATAAAATCATAAGGTTGGAAGAGACCTCTGAGATCATCGAGTCCAACCGTGCCTGTCTCCCTACTAAACCATGTCTTTAAGAAACTCATCTACCCGTTTTCTAAAGACCTCCAGGGATGGCGACTCCACCACCTCCCTGGGCAGCCTGCTCCAATCCATGACCACCCTTTCAGTGAAGAAATTCTTCTTAATGTCTTTTCTAAACCTCCCCTGGCGCAACTTGTGGCCATTACCTCTAGTCCTATCCCTTGTCATTTGTGAGACGAGCCCAGCACCCACCCCGTCACAACCTCCCAGCAGTTGTAGACAGTGATGAGGTCTCCCCTCAGCCTCCTCTTCTCTAAGCTAGATTTTTAATTCCTGCTGTTTTTTTTGAAACATATTCAGCCTGCTAGCACTGCCAAAAAATTGAAGTTAATAAGCCAATTTGTTTCCTTTTCAAGCAGACATCCTTGTGTTTTATCTCAAGTTGCTTTTCAAGCTACTGAGGAAGCACCTGTAAACATGTACTGCAGAACTACCTCATTATCCTTATTCAAAACTCTTTGCAAGCACTATTAGTCAGACACTAATGCTTTTCAAGCTCAGTCTATAGTGTAAGATGCTTCTGGTGATGCTCCTTTTTTCTGTGTGCAGTTACAGTTTTCTGTACAAGTATCTGCTGTTCATTGCATGGAGACTGCAAGTCAGGTAGTCAGATGGTTCGTGATAGGATCACAAAAGACAACATCAGAAAGGCGTTTTGCCTTCTAGCAGGTGCATTTCTGAGCTTAACATACCTTTTCCAACTACATGATCCACTCGTCTGAAGCTCCATTTCGGCCTGGTGATCCTTTGCATGGAAGCTAGTCAATGAATCTGAAGTCTTAATTACTTAGCCTGATCACAGAATGTTTCTTTTCAAAGCGTCTGACTCCCTCACATTTCACGAACAAAAGCATGGAGTTGCATTTTGGGGTTTTTAGAGGGAACGTTGGCCAGACTACAGGAACCTAACCCTAACCCTAAGTGTCAAGTGGCTGACATGTTTTTTGTTCCTCCTCATTTTCTTTAATTTCCATGGGAAAAGTGGTCTTCAGTTCCTTGTTTTGCTCCATGAATCTATTTGGTGTTCTACTTTTATTTCACTAGGCAGTTACAAAGTTCCTGTAAATTTAGATTGTGTTGGTTATTCAGATACACTCATTTTAAGGCAATGTGTGGAGGAGCTTCCAGGATGCCCCAATGAGAACCCTAAGGTATCCCGACATCAGGGCTTGCAAGTAGCCTAACAATTATCATTCCAGCACTTTGAAATTTTCTTTTCCACTGCATGTTACATGCAGAGCTCCAGGCTTGGGATGGAGTGGCTGGAGAGCAGTCAGGCAGAACTGGACTTGGGAGTACTGGCAGACAGGAAACTCAACGTGAGCCAGCAGTGTCCCCAAGTCACCAAGAAGGCCAATGGTATCCTGGTCTGCATCAGAAATAGTGTGGCCAGCAGGACTAGGGAAGTTACCATCCCCTTATACTCGGTACTGGTCAGGCTGCACCTTGAGTGCTGTGTCCAGTTCTGGGCCCCTCAGTTTGAGAAAGATGTTGAGATGCTGGAGTGCGTCCAGAGGAGAGCAACGAGGATGGTGAAGGGGCTGGAGCACAAGCCCTATGTAGAGCAACTGAGGTTGTTTATCCTGGAGAAGAGGAGGCTCAGGGGAGACCTTATTGCTCTCTACAACTGCCTAAAGGGAGGTTGTAGTCAGGCGGGGGTTGGTCTCTTCTCTCAGGCGACCGGAGACAGAACAAGAGGACATGGTCTCAAGTTTTGTCAGGGGAGGTTTAGGCTTGATATTAAGAAAAAATTCTTCACTGAAAGAGTGATTGGCCATTGGAATGCGCTGCCCGGGGAGGTGGTGGAGTCACCGTCCCTGGAGGTGTTTAAGGAGAGATTGGATGAGGCGCTTAGTGCCATGGTTTAGATGATGAATAGGTGTTGGTGTTGGGTCATGGGCTGGTCTTGATGATCTCAAAGGTCCTTTCCAGCCTTGTGATACTGTGATACTGTGATGTTGAGTAAGGTTTATAGCAAATCTTACTTAGGCTTTCATGATTCCGTTTGTCATATTCAGTCAGCTTTGTTCTCCTTTAGTAGTGACAAAAGAAAATTATAGTAAAATATACCTCCAAAAAAGGCAGGAATTATAAATATTGGCTCACCATGACTCTCCTTAAGCACATGATTAGTTCAGGTGATGAGGCGAATTTAGGTAGACAGTAAGTTGCTTTACAATATCAGTTTAATGCCTACAGGTTTACATTGATAGGGAGTCTGGAAAAGGGAATGTCAGGGAAATCCTAATGGAGAAAATATGAAGACTAGAGCACACCACATATATTGAAATTCCAGTAATACAGTGGCCATGCCACATAGTTTAGATGACACAAGGGAGGCAATAATTAATTTCTCGGATGACCATTTCTTAAGTTCATAGCTATTCACAACAAAAATAGACTGATAGTTCACTGAGGTTTCTGACCTCTCACTATGGGTAATCAGTGACAAGAATATACATCCCTGAGTGATAAAGCAGAGAAAATGAGAGAAGACTGAAGGTACTGCAGGTTTTATTGAGCAAGGATGTCACAGCAACAGCTAAACAACAGGTTCCTTGTCCCATTGGCTGGTGGCTCTCTCCAGCTCAAAGATGAGGAATTATTCTACATCAGCAGACTTTCTAATAGCTGAAAAAATATTCACTTTAACAGGCACATCTTCTTGCTTTCTATTTACTGGAACAAGACAGGCTATAATACAGGATTCGGTACAGCTCAGGGACAAGGTATGGGTCCGTCTTGGCTCTCTCTATATAAATACAGGTGAGTCACTGGATGTGCCCGTACACACCTTGAAAGAAAAATACCTGAAGTAATCACTGACTGCCAGGAATCTGTGCCAGATTGCTTGCAATGTCCTTTGCTCCTCCTTGGCTCATCTTCATTCATGACTGCTGAGCCAAGTCAGAGTCTGCCTTTTGGCTCATTTCATTGGCTGGCTCATTGCTACAATGTACACATTTTTTAATGAAAGTCTGTTTACACCCAGGTACATAGACACACACAAATTTCCAACAGTTTTTATCATGGATTGTCACAAGTTTAATGGCTCTTCTTCTGAAAGGTATGTAGTGAATATTATTGATGCTCATGACAGTGTGCACAGAAGTTTCTGTACTTATGAGGATTTTACTCATTGTTTGCTTATGTGCTGAATGGAAGCCTTCCTGGTATTATTTTAACTTGCTAAGATGAAGGAAGAGTGAAGCAAAGAATTTCTATAGGGCAGTTAAATAAATGTTGCCTCTTAGACTGACATTTGTACCTGTGCATAAATGTCATCAGGTGGTCCAGTTCTGGTGGTGCGATGATGTGGAAGCATTAAGTAACTCCGGTTAATTGAGTGGAGTTGTTATAGATGACGACTGGCATCGCGGAGAGCAGAATTTGACTTGCCTCCTAAAAGAAGCCTAAACTGCCCCTTTTCTCTTTGCTGGTGGTGTGCATGGTGCAAAGTTCTTTTTCACTGTAGAGAGATGAAAAATTATTTGAAAAATACTCCTGCAATAATAGAGTGTGTTGTACAGCCAGGCTTTAACTAGGAAATGCTCTACCTTTCAAAAAATTTTTCTCCTCCTCTGTGCAAGAGCTTTGCCAAAGGGTGTACATGTTACTGTTGCAGCCAAAATTACTGTTATAGCCAAGGGATGTACATGTTTCTGTGTAAATGCCTTGCCAAAGGGTGTGCAAGCTACAGTTCAAAGTTACAGTTGAAGGGGCATTCCTAGCTTTAACGTATGTGATCTGCTTATCCAGTCAATTAAACGTGGTTTATTTTCAGATGGCAGAGGGAATTGCTCATGTGATGCTGAGCTATTGCTATGGGAGCCCTTAAAAACAAATTCCCTTTTAACTTTTTACTGTTATGCAAGGTATTAGTGGTACTCATGGTATTCCCCATTCTTTGTACAATACATGCTTCTACAAAGAACAACTTACCTCCAATTAAATATAGTAAAAGTGCTGCATTTTTTTGCTCTGAGGATGCCAGATATACTATGAATTTGCCGCAGGACACGCATGGCTGTTTTGCAGGCTACTGTTTGCAGCCATAGTCTGGTCTTGTGAGATTTTGAATTAGTGGCAATAGTTCAGAAGACAGATCTGGTTGGCATACTGAATTCTTTAGAATAAAATATCTTCTCAGTAGAAAGTAGATTGAAAAACACAGGAAACAAAATGCAAGCTAGGATAGAGAATGGCTCAAAAATGTAACAAAAGAAAACAAAACTGGTTTAAAATGTTTCATGAATCCTCCGTATTCTTCTGACAAGCTCCACTGGAAATCTGATGGCTTTGGTCTACCAGGCAAATGCTTTCTCTCATGTCATAATTTCTTAGTGTAATCTGTTACTGTTGTATCAGAGCTCATCAGCAGTTTCATTGGGTTCATCAGGTGTTGTGGGTGATCCTAGACAGCTGTCTCCATGTTAGAAGTCTAGGCATGGTTCATCAGGTCTATTTTGCTTTAGGAGAAGGAGTTGCACCAAAACGTCTACTCATACTGGTTGCTAGATCTCCTTTGTCCATACAGAAAGACCAGGGTCTTCCTGATGAAGAAGCCTTACATCCAACTTTGCCTTTAGACATTTGCAGCACTAGTGTTTGCCTTCAAACATGTACTGCAAGACATCAGGCAGTGCTAGGTATTCAATAAATTGGAACCAAGAGAGAGCTGATCTTCCTGAAACAGGTATGAAAAATTTGCCCTCTTGAGGGGCTTTTCTTTGTCTGTAGACTAGTCAGAGAATTTACTGGGATTGCCAGACTAGATAAAGTCTAACTTGTACACGTTTAAAGTTCAGTGGGATAAATCTCTTTGTCTGACAACTGATTCACTGCAGAAACAAGGCAGTTCAAAGAAAGATTAATAAGATGAGAAGGAGCACTTCTATTTGACATCTGTATGATGAGAAATTAATTTGGAAAAAACGCAGGTAAAGAGAAACATGATAGAGCGTTTCACTAGTAGACTGAAAGAGATTAAATGAATGCAGCATACCTACCTGTCCCAGTGAGGAGCACCAAGTAGGATGGAATGAGTCTGATTATGGAAAACAGGAGTACTTTCCTCCACACTGCACAATTGTCCCATAGCCGTGACATAGCAAAGACCCCAACAGTTTCAAAGGACATGGGAAGAGACATCGTGTATATCAATACAAGGAGGATATCAACAATTGCTTTAGTTAGTGAAAAATCACAAATGTTTTCTCACAACAGGGGTAAGAGGTTACACTGTTCCTTTATGATACCTACAGACTAGTGCAAATTCAACTGCTGACCTTGTCATTAGTCATTATATGAGAAAGAAAAAAGAAAAAATGTACATTTGCCTCAAGGCTGTGTTTGATTTCTGAACCTGTAGCTATATTTACCTAATGCTTGTAAACAAGCCAAAACTTGCATGCATAAAATTGATATTTTTCTTTACAAATTTGTTTAGAATTTGCTCCTTATGTTGCATGTAAAAAGTAACATCGCTTTTATTTGTTGAAATGAAATCACTTCTAACTTTCTCTTTTATGTCTTCCACATTTACAAGATGTTTCTTCTGGCAATATCAGTCAACTTTCTTTACTTCATTCTTTGTTCCCACATTGCCAATATATCTGTGCTGCTGACTTCTGCACATATCCCCAGGACACAGGAGTTTTTCTGATGATACTGGAACAGGAGACCCTGGATGTTTACCAACTCCTTACTTATTTATTATACCTGGCTCACTTCCTAGGACACAGTGAAAACAGTGTCTGTTCTTGTTGATTGCTAAACAAATCTTGTAAGGAAACAGTCCTCCAGTATGTCTAGGAACAGGGCTTCTTCCTTTGGGACCCCATCACTGACACCAAGGGCAACACCTGGAATGTACTGTCTGTCAAAGCTTTTGTACAAACCTTTCTACCTGCATATTTATCCTTATTTTTCAACAGTATGCAAAGGCCTGTATGTTATCTTTTCTTGCTCTTGTCTTTAGTATTTATTGGGTTATCTCTCAAGACACGTGACTTGCATTGCTGAAGAATACATACAGTTTATTGAAATGTTCTCTCCTACATTTAATTCAAATCTTAAATTTAAACATATAGCTTTGACACACTCATCAGTGTATGGAAAACTTCAAGGTTAGAATGAAGGTTTCTGCTGCTCAAAGGATCTCTAATTCTGGTGCAGGCAAGCACACCTGCTGCTTTTCTGTGTGTGGTATGTCCTGCATTACATAAGGCTTGAATTTTCTGCACTCCCTTAGAGAGCTGGATACTCCATTCTAGACATTTCCAGAAGACTTACAGGAGTGCTCATACAGAAACGAGTCTCTTGCCTTGTCTCTGACTGTCCTGCCGTTTGAGTGCTTATCAAACATTAAAATTTGTTTTATCCCAAATGCATTGTGTTGGACTTTGTGATGGTTTTGCCTTTTATATTGGTCATAGTGAATCTCCAGCAACAAGAACTTCCATCTTATTTTACATCTGTCAGAAATTTTGTGGGTTTCTATCTTTTTCTTCTTGTTTGCCTCAATTTTAATACAGTGATGTTTCTACCAGAATTCCTACTGTGTAGCCACTATTTTAAAATTGAATGGTATCTGGCAAAGGACAGTCAACGTTTCAGTTCTGAAGGGCTTTTTAAGCAACCGGAAAAACTGGCTGTCAGACTGCTACACAACATTTATATACGCCTGCTTTGGACCACAGGTCTCTGGGGTTTGTCAGCCTAAATGTGAAACTGTCCAAACACTGGAAGTCTTTCGGTGGAAAACGTGGCTGGTAAAGCAAGAGAAAGCAAAGAAAAGAAACAACTGAGAGGAAAGATATTAAAAAATTAAATGAATCACTAAGCTTCTGATGGTATTTCTGAATGGTATTTTCTTTAAATATGTTAAGTGCCATTTCTCCCTGAGGAGGCTTGATTTCTCTCATCGCTTGAGCACATGGTGCGATCAAAGAGGTGACCACAGTATCAGTTCCAGGCTTTGACATGGTGTGTATCTCAAAGGGTCTGATGCCATTGCCCCTATTTCTGCAAATCCCAGCAAAACATGGCAAGCATTCTTGAGTGTATTCCTGGGTAGGAAGGGTATTTCATCACTCTTCTGTACCCATCTCACACCACAACCAAGAGATGTTGCATTTCTCCCTATCATGTGGGAGTCCAGGAAAAAGGACCTACTGAGTCCTCTTCCCTGATTTCACACAAACCCCTTCATTCCTCCACACTACATGCCTCTAGAAGCTCAGCATCTATTTCTCAATTTCTTATCACCTGACAAATTTCAAAGGCCTTTCAGTTCACTCAGTCTAACAGGAAAAGGATATCACTTACACTCAAATTCCCATTACACAAACTGTGACACATGTCCCACTGTTTGACTCCTGACAAGACTTGGGAATCATGTGCAGAACTATAACAAGTTTGTTCTTGCACCGACCTGCAACTGCGAGAGAGCTGACTCTCTTAACACAGGAACACAGCTTTATTAACTATGACACTGTTATGTTAACTGCTGCTTTGAATGAGTGTAATGGCAAATATAGAGAGTAGATAAACACCAATATGTGGCATAGAGGGTAAAGTCAGCCCAAGTGTGAAACAGATAATCCTACTTACCTCAGCCTTGCAGAACATCCACATCTTGCAGTTGTCTTCTGCCTTCGCTGCCAAGGAGCAGGAGGGTACTTCCCAGTCAGGCACCTCCAACTTGCTTTGCAATAGAGGTGTCGTAACCCAACACAAAATGTCCTTAACTAGTGCGGAAAGCTTGTAGGGGCTGGTGTTTGTGGGATGGGACAGGGCAGGGATGCAGCCAAAACAAGGTGAGCCATCCACTGAATATGCTGGGAATCAGCAAGCATCAAAGTCCTTAACAAAGATTAAGTGTCCATTTATTGATTATTATCAACTGCTTGATGCACTGTATGTTTGTCTTGCTGTTATAGCATCTGCTGTTTGCCACAAGAACGTCATCCTCCACTACGTGCACCTTTAATTTGAACAAATATCGTCATAGAATCATAGAATTGCTTGGCTGGAAAAGACATTCGAGATCTTCGAGTCCAGCCGTACCTGTTCAATACTAAACCCTGAGAAACTCATCATTCCGATGATCTTTGCATTCTGAATGGTCACCCTACTTGTACAATCAAGCTTACCCTGCCAGAGAGCTCAAAATTTGGAGACTATTTCAAAACTGTTGATAACTTGTATTTTGTAGATACTCTGGGCCAAATCACCCAACCTGATCTAACTTGTGCAGATCACTGGCCCAACATTCAACATCCCTGGGCCATTCCAGGCTTGTACTGGGATTTTCACAGCCCTGTGTCTACCAGTGTTCAAGTAAGGACTGTGGAAAAGCTTCTGGCCTCCCTCTTTATCTTTTGCGGAAGTTAACCACAATACAAGTTAGCTATTTATACAGTACTTTGGGCTGGTCTGGAAGAAAAAAAAATCAATCACACAGCTGTTTTGGGTTGTTTTTCTTTCTCGCTCTGATGCACAAATTAAGCCACTGATTAATCAAACAATTCATTGACAAGAACCCTGATTTATGTCGAGTTAAGTTACAGCATGTAAATATTTGCATAGTGCTGGATGTAGTTTTAAACACCGACTCCATAAGTATTTTTTTTAACCATGAACATTTCTTGAGGATAATCCAAGTGCAAAACTCAAATTCTTCCTCCTTCCTGGTGATTTGAATGGGCAGACTGTGGCAAGAGTCAAATTATTTGTATTAAAACCTTAAGCTGATAAATAACTCTCGAGGATGATTTTTAAAAGCACAAAGGACAGTAATGTGCCTCTCTCCCACTAACAGTTCAATAGAGTTAGACACCCTGCTCCAGTTTGCATTTTTGAAAATCTCCCTTCTTTGTCCTGAAATCTGTGTTGACAGCAAGCTCCATTCAGGACATTCTTCAGAGAGAAGCCAAAAGGCAGGCTCAGACCTTCCTGTGGACGTGCGAAGAACAACTGAGTAACCAAAGAGCAGGGAAAGATTGATGTGCTGTCAGCAAGGAAAAAATAAACTTCTTGAGGGAAAAAGTAAAATTGTCAATAGCTTGTTCATGGCTCAGAATCTGAAACCTCTTTTAAAGAGTAACTGCATGGTGACGTATATATATAATGTTATTCAGGTACCAAAAAGACACGCCAAAGTTAATTTCTCTTGTCAAAATAGGATCCAAGGGCTGCTGTGGTTTAAGATAGGCCTTTGAAAAGGTAAATCCAGATCTCCATCCCTTAGCACCTCATTTCATTCTGACTGTGTTCTGCCCACCCCGAGGGATGATGTTTATGTGTCTCTTAATACAATTCCATTATTTGTATTCAAATGTGTTCTTTTAAGAATGTGAAACCCATGGTTTAAAAAGATAGATTAAATAAATACTTGAGTCTTTGCTGAAGTTTTTCTGTGAGTTTGAGGACATGAATCTAAATTCTGTTTTGCTAAATCAGTACTAGGGCCTCAGCAATTTGCTCATCTCTGCTTTCGTTTCTTTATCCATCAGATGGGAAGGACAGCATTATTATTTTTACAGAGGGATGTTGTACTGTTTGCAAATGGCATAGTCTGTCTGGCTTTTACTAACACATGGGAGCATGATGCAACTTCTTTCTTACCTCTTTTTAAACCCTGCACCCCTCCGGGGCTCTGTTGGTCTCATCTCTCTGATGGGTAATTCTCAGCAGACTGGCTCTCTGGGCTGGTGCTCCTGTGCAAGCAAAGCAGTCGTGACACAGGAGAGATGCCTGCAAGGTGCCCGCAAACAAAGCTGTTCTTACTGAGTTTATCTGCATGAATTGGTAGAGCTTGCCCATTCCTGCCCAGTTCTTTTGGCTCAGACACCTTAATACTGACTATATCCCTTTCTATATGCTGAGTAATCTGTTGTGAAAAATGCCTCCAAAGAGGCCCCATTATACACGCTCTCCTACCAGGCAACATGAAAATCCTGTCTAAATGGCATGCTGATTAAAGTCCCGTAAGTTTTTAAATGATTACTTATGCTTCCCAACCATTATCTAGTGACGGTTGAAGCACCTTGCCAGAAGCCTTCTTTGTGGTTAGTGATAAAATAATGCAAATTAATGGGACCTGATGCTGATTTTTAAGGGAAAGCAGGCTTCATTGGATGGTGGCATCAATGTAGCCTGTGGAACTGTTGAAAAGATTTACCAATGAGCACATCAGACACCTTGTCCTGACAGTCTACACAGTTGGGTGTCAGAGACGAAAAACCTTCCTGATCTCTGTTTTGGCTGCCCGGGCAGTGTTGCAATGAGTAGGGAAAAGCAGAAGAGAAATCCTTGGTGGATTGAAGGTGTGGAAAAATCCCAGAAATATATAAAGCACTGGCTTCCCATGGCTGCACGTGCACCAAGTTATGGATCATCATATCCCACAGATTATGTATTTTGTAACCATCCCAATATCACAGCAGGGAAGAATTGCAGCTTGCTTGGACCTCTGGAATATTCTGTGGCTAAGGCTGAGATACGGACAAGGTGCAAGGTTTAGGTACACTTGAAGATTTTTTTAGTTAGGATTTAGCAGCTTGACAACAGAATACATATAAACCTACCAAACCTAGATTTACCATGCTGGACAAAATTTTGGCCAGCCAAATTGGTTGAAGTAATTTTTCTCTGCACCAGGTTTCAATTTCTGGTATTTAAAATGAACCAAGAGACAAGCTCAAGCCTTAAACTCACAGCTCTGTGGAGCAAACATCTGATAAAAGAGAACAAGTGTCAAGAGAAAAAGCTAAAAAAGACCTTGATCTTCCAATGTCTTCTTAATTATGACTGATACGAGGATCTGGGGATACTAGGATTAGGGTGTTCAGTGGCAGTGAAAACGCATGAGTAACTCTTCTCAGCTGTATTTCTATTGCCTCCATGACTTTCAAGTAATCCCTTAACATTAATGGAAATATGTGTGAGTAAAAAGCAGCTCTTTGAGTTTCTGTTTCTCTTAGAACTGAGGATGTTCAGTGTGTACAAAAAGATGAGACAGTTTATGGGTTTCCTTTTTCTGTTTGCTTTTAAATTTAATTGGGCCTTGCTCCTGTGAAAAACCATTGACCTGAAGCGGCTTCGTTGCAGTAGGATGTGTTCAGTTGTGAGGCTCAAATCCCAAGTGACAAACCAGCTGAGATTCCTACGAGCTAGGTTTCATCTAAACCAAGTCTGGCAAACAAAGCTTTTTTATTTTGGAGACAGACCTAGAACTGGAAGGTTATACAAATATCTTGATTTGAGTATTTAGGTATTGTTGGTGTTTAAAGCTGTAGTTCAGGCCCCACTCCACTCCAGTTTCCCTGGGTTATCTTGTCCACAAAATTCCGCATGAGATCAAGAGAGCTTATTCTGGTACATAAAATTGAACTGAGTCAGAAACCCCCACTTCCTACAAGAACCCTAAATTTATATGGTAGCCACACACAGACTCTGGAGTGCCTGGATTCGTGCAGTAAGGTCTTCAGGTTTCTGTGGATGTCACTCTGTTTAAAAATTTAAGCAGCTGGTTATTTTTCTAAGCTGTAGAGATCCAGAACAGCCTTTAAATGAGGCCTAATGTACACAAACTCAGTTTTGCCCGTCACGAAGAAATATAATTTTCACCACTGACAACTTTTGTGTTGCTGTCAATTAAGCACATTTGGCTTTGTTGATTTGCAAGAGAGGAATCCACAGCTCCAGAGGGCTTTGTTAAAGATAGCACCTCCATAGGGGTGTAGTAGCTGACTGAGGAGTTAGAGATCATGACTACTATTTCCCAAAACAGAGTCTTAATAGAAGGTGTAGAAAATTTTGGGACCATGATGTAACTAGATATAGAAGAATTGTGGTGCCACATGAAAGCAAACAGGAACCCATCTCATGTTGAGGACAACATGGATTATAGACTTTATTCCCAAGCTCAGTTTTAACGATTGTGTTTTTTAGCACAAAAACGCAGCTCTGATTGGAAGGACCCATTAAGAACCTCTCTCTCTTCTGTCTATTTAGACTACACACTCTAAGATCAAGGAAAAGGACCTCATTAATGAGATCATGACTCCAGTTTTGGCCCTTAATCAATGAGGACAACAGTGAAGACAATGGAGATATTACCAATGTCTGTGTGACTCCATCAGACTCCTCAGGAACCTGGGGTCATTTCTGTGGAATGTGATGTTCATGATACAGTTCAGAATTTCTAACTTCTCTTGAACACATAACAGCACTGGAACCCTCCCCTGTTTGCAGTAACCTGACTTTGATTTGCTCTCTGGCCACACGAATCACCTCTTTCTAGCTGTACACATAGTGCTTTATCGTGTGAAAAAGTGCTCCATCCAAACTATGTGAATTAAAGGTAAAGCAGGTCTAGAGAATTCCTTCTTTGTAATAAGTTATCCATTAAATACCACTTAAGCTTTTCTTGTTTTAAAGCATATGTCAACATAATCTTAAATACTTTTTATAAAGTACTAGTAGTAAGTCATTAAAAATGACAAAAATGTCTTTAATCTATAAAAAAATATTTTAATCAACTGAGATATCTTTTTCAACGTAACAAAATAAACACAACCCAGACTTGGCTATCTAATCTTCAGCTCACAATGGGATGACTTTACAGCCGAATGTTAGAATCGCCAGCTAAATTCGTTTGGTGCTTACTGCTCTCAGAAGCTTTCAGGTATGTTTTCCTCACTAGTGTGGAATATCCAAGTTCTTTTTAAATATTTATAGGTGTTGAATGTTTTTGTTTGTATTTCCTTAGGGGCAAATGCTTGTACTTTCTGAAAGGTGACAGATTGAGAAATAGGAAATAACTTTTTGGTAGTCAGTGATCAAAGGTAAGGTAATGATTCAATACCCTTCCTGAGCAGCCATTCAGAATTTCCATTCCCCGCATTTGCCTAAGATGAGAAAAAATGCTGGGAAAGGTAACAGGAGTTAGGAAAATAGGAGCGAATAGATGAGTAACTGGTGAGAATCTATGAGGATGCTACAAATAGTATTTGTCTGTCTGCTATGACATCATTATTTTCTAAGGTCAGTACTTTGGAACAGTTCAGTCATGGCAGAGTTAAACACCTGCTGTATTAACTTCTAATTTTACTTAGTTTAAACACACTTCTAATTTGGGATCTAAACAATACAGTCTGGGGCTTCATCAAAGTCACTGTTCTGGTCTGATCCATATCCAGCACTACTGAAGCTTGTTGTGAGTTTGAGGATGGCAGAAATCAGATTAATTTGCTCCTCCAGTTTATCGTCTTGTTTTGCTAATTGTTGTAATCCATCATGAAGTGGGACAAAACTTATCTCAGAAGATGTAAGACCACGTCTCTGACACTCATTGTGTCACTGGGAGGTGATGGTTCTTGATGGGGGTTCCACATTGGCCATGAGCTGCAGCCATGCTGATTCCCTTCATCCCCCACCAATGTGGCCACACTGCAAACTGCAAGATATGCCTGTGCCCTAGGAATCGAGAGCAGAGACCTCGTAAAGGCCACAAACACCAGCTGGAGTCCTTGGGTGCAAAAGAGTTTCGCAAGGTGTGGGCCACGCTCATCTGTGAAGGACACAGAATTTTCCTCCAGTGTGGAACCAACATCTTCATGTGTTAAGCTTACCAAAAACTTCACCACTTTCCACCTTGAGCACAGGCCTTCCTTGACATGCTTTCACTACTACCTATCTTAGCTATTTTAGGGAATGCGTGGGATAATCATAGATACGTAACATGAATATTTTAAATTTAATATTTACCCAGATAGTATACTGCATAGTTGAGAATGTCACGATCTGTTTTCAGAATTACTCTAATTGAAACTGATCTGTGTTTTACATGGTGAAGCCATAATAAAGAGCAAGACTCAGCGTTAAAGTTTATGATAATAATGAGTATGTTTCACAATGCTTGCTTGATCTCTATTCATATTCCATATTTCATTGTATGACTGTTATCAAATACTTATTTTCTGTGATCCTTGTTTCCTTTCATTCTAATTGAATGGAAGATATTTTGGCAGAAGAATTTCTACCATTTAGATAAAGGTAAGAAAAGTAGAAATCTCTCCATGTTATTTTACCAAGTAGATATTTGTTGAGATTTACTATTCACAGTGCCTAGCACAAATGTAACTTTTATTCAGACCAGTTTTGCAAGCAGTATTTCATAGATTTATCACTTCTCTGAAAATTTCATTTATTTTGTGTTTTGAACCGTTTCTATTAGCAGGAAAGTTTCACTCATCATGCTGGTATAACCAAATGGACAGTTTGATATTTATACTTGTTTATCAGTAGAGACTTCATACTTTACTGATAACAACCATAAAATAGTTAATAAAGCTATAGCTTGATGCTGCAACCCATAGAAGGGGTTAGACCTATAGCACTGATTGATGGGCAAAGGTTTAGTTGACTATCTTGGGACTGGAACACTGAGCAAACATAGGATCTTCACCAAAGCCAGCCTGAAAGTGAACCTCAATGCTTGTCCAGGAGAAAAGAAAATGGGCATAAAGCAGTTTTTTTACACCTGTACTGAATTATGGACATCACAGAGAACAGCACAGTGGAGAAATACAGCTCTGTACAGCTGTTATTCTATATAGGATGGTCAAAAAAACCAAGAGTGGACCTTATCCCTATCTGTCTTTCAATACACCCAACACTGCCCAACATTGTGTTTAGGAAAGTTAGGGAGGACTAGACGATGGGCTGTGTTATGCTCTGCCTAAGGACAGTGACCTTGTGCTGAGTCGGGGTTTGCTGGTACAGCTAATCCTTCCCAGGAGACACACACACAAGGGCTATCAAATGCTGCTGATATAACACCAGATTGTGGTTGTCCTGGCAACCATGGTACAATGAACACAAATCCATTTTGCAGGAAAGCAATGGAAGACCCAAAGAAGCGGTTCTCTTGGGCCAAGGCACTGTTCTAAAGGTCTGTTTTCAGACTCAAAGATATGTAGATGATATTTTGTCATAGCTTTGGGTTGTGTGATGGTTGAGAACTCTGGCTCAGAGTGTTGGTAAATTTGGTCACCCCTAACCCAGACTGGCATGTTGTGTTTTCTATTGCCCCTTAAGACCAGGAGGACTTATAGCCAAGGCACCTTTGGTACAGGGAAGAACATCTTAGCTTTCACCTCCTAGGAATTTGCGGACACAAAGTGCAAATATCTTTTTTCAGTAGCCAAGGAGCCACAAGAAACTAGTGCCTGTGCCTGCCCTTGCTGATGATTGCCTGGTGCCGTATCCCAATTCCTCTTTATTAAAACAGTAAGTACACTGTTGTGTATGTATGTTTTATACATACACACAAATGCACACACACTTCTCCCTCAGTACAGAAAGTACAGAGATCATACATTTTGTACCGAGGTCTTTTTATAACATTCTTGCAATAAATGGAGCTGTGGCATAAAGGTGATTCACAGCTGGCAAGAATACACTTGTTTATTAACTATTTTCTCATACACTATTCATGCTAGCGTATGCACAAGCCACTTAGTATTTAATTTATTTATGAGATACTTCTTCATGTTTATTTGCCTCTGTTTTCTTCAGACAAGGGTAATCAATAGTTAAAATCTTTGCAAATTTTTGTTCAAATTGCTTATTTGTGTATGAGTTTTTAGCCTGTTCTTGGAAAGCAGTGTAACTCTACAAAACAGTATTTCTACAATGCCTGTATTTCTCACCTCTGAGCTGGAGAGATTATGAAAAGTATCTCCTTTTTAACAAATCTTTCAAAACTACTCAGCCCCTTAATTTCATTATAAATTGGACTTGTACAAATCCTTACAAGTATGGTTGCCCTTTGACAGTTCTTCCTGCTTTAGTCTTAGAACAGCAATGGGAACAGCACTCTTGATCACAGCAGGAATGCGTTTATGATCATGCATTGCTCAAGTCTGTTTTTATTTCTCATTTTATGTAAAATGCTGTGGTAATCCCTTTAGAATTCCCCTCAGCTTAAATCTCAGAGACTGTTCAAGACTGCCTCTTAATGTCTCAAGAGCACTTCAGTTCTCATAAGCCTCATATTCAACAGGTAAAGCCCACTTTGTTCCATAGAGATGGCTGAAGTAATGTAAAATTAAAGATTTAATCTTCTGTGGTAACTCAGACTGTCCTCAGTTCAACACAAAGACGCTAAAAGTCTGTTAGCTTTTAAGTAAGAAGAAAATTCTTTGATTGACAGTGGTCTGCTGTATTGATCCCGAAAACTATGCCCCAGCAAATTTTATTACAATTGAGTGAGAAGACTTACTGCACACTTTGGGAACGCAAGGGGATTCGTTTCACTAGTAACTGGTTTTCTCCATTATAAACTTTAATTGACAGGATTTAAAAGCAATTAAAATCGAGACCAAACATTTTGGACAAATTAAGGAAGAATTTTGGGGGGGTGGGGGCCTGTTGCTTTGGGGTTTTTTTAAAGCTAAATTTAGACTGAAGCAGTCAAACGAGGGACCGGGCACTTGAGGGTTCAAAGGATTGGCAATTATATGAAATGGAATATAGTCTATACACTTTTATTCTCAATAGGAACTTCACTCAGGAGCTTAACCCATCTTTAATCTGTTTTCTCCTAGTTAGATGCTTGCACAGTGGACTCCACCAATTAATGTAGACTAGGCTGACATTCAGAGTGGGTTAAAATGGGCACAGCCAAGCTTAATATAAATTTCTTAAGCCACAGATCTATCAGGTACCTTCAAAAACCCCTACTTCTTCCCTCAGCAAACCAGCAAAAGAGGTTTTAAATTTGTCTGGGCTGGTAGCCCTCGCTTCTGCTAACAAATTTGCCAAGAACAAATGCAGCCTACAGATGACTCCAGAAGCAAAGTAGCCAGGCATTTTGAAGTTGCTGCTTTGGAAGTAATTCTTATGTTCCAAGGTGCTTTTCTACCTTGAACTGAGATTAAAAGTTGAATAATTAATTTCTTTGTATACTTTAATGTTCCGGAAAACTACAGTTTGCCAGGCACCTATACGAAACATTTGGTTTGAGAATTAGTACCTACCTGTTACCACTGCTGTGCTTCCAAATCCTCATCCGAGATGAGGATTTGGAAGATTATGGTACTTAATACAGCATCAGCTGAATAGTTCTTTAGACTGCATTGACTAGACTTTACGTTAGATCTTCGCTGACTACTGTGGAAGTTTAGACAACCCACTCACATGAACAAACACACAAGTATTCATTTTCAGACATCCTAATATGTTAGTTGAATCTTTCCCAGAGAGGTTAGTCTGCTTTAGCTCTCTACTTTAATTTGCACATGAAGACCACAGCCTTTTCAGTCTTTCTATCTCCTTTAAAAATATAGCACTGTATCATTCTGACCTGACATTCATGCAGTGTTCTAAATTGAATATTTAGGAATCATGTGTCTTTGGAGCAGAGTTCAGAGATTTGTAAAATAGATATAAAAGTATAGAAAGTACTGAGGCCTAAGAGTAATTCATTTTGCCTCCATTTTGATAGCTCACTATCTACAAGTATTTAGTATTTTTCCTTCTCTGCCTTTCTTTCTTTGCTTTCTCTTGCTCTTACATCATGAATTGCATCCGAAATGACTGATGCAATTTAAGATAGAGGAAATTAATAGCAATATTGAGATAATTTTCAGTGGAGTAGTTGTGTGGCTATGGCCTCATTTGGGAAGCACTCACAACCAAAGGTTTCCTGGATGTAGCGGAGTGGGTCTCGGGCTGTCCTTTGATGTTTCTTTTTCAATAAAGCACTATCATGTTGTTGAGACAAAGACCATAAGAATATCTCTTTTTTGCTTGTTCTAGAAGATGTCCCAAATCTGCAGCCAGTGGACACTTTGAAAGGAGAGAAATGGTTGTTTCAGCTGCTCCTTCTTATACAAAACTCGCCTCTAATCTGGCAGTAAGGCAGAAAACCTTTGGTAATGCTGTCATCAAGAATGGCTATGGGCATAGGTGAGTCTTGACTATTGACCTTTCATAACAAGGTTGCACTTTAGATTGTAACTAGCAGAGAAGTAAGACTATTTTTACTTTCTTTTCCTTTCAGAATCCAAAGGTATTTGTTTTCAATTTTCACATATCCTCAAGTGAACAAAAAATAGATATTTGGGCAAATATATCTTTTGCCAAACCCCTTAAAACCCCCCAAAAAATTCTCAACCTCTCACCGAGATCTGCTCAGTCCCATCCAAAACCAAGCACTTAGCTGTCTCAGAGCTGCAGTTTTAAATGGCTTGCTGAAAGTGTACAGGTTCAAAGACAATTTCATTTTGTAAATGTAGGCTCTGTGAGCAGTGCCAGGATAAATATAGGCCTCTAATTACTTAAAGAAAGGCAAGTAAGAGGCTGTGAAAGTTGCTCTTCCAGCATCCATTTCTCTGCCTTAGAGCTTTGTATTTTTCCCATCACCATAGCAGCTGAGCGCCTGATCTGCAAAAGACCGTAGCAATGTAGGAAGGCTACAAAGAAAAGGCAACACATCTGCAAATGTCTCCTAGCCCAACTGTCATCTGGTCACTCTGTCACGGGGTTATTTAGTCTAAAGCAAATAGTTTAAAATGATCTTTTCAAGCATACATCTAGAAGAACACTAGTAATGTTACCCTACTTAAGGCCAGTGAGCAAGAAATACTGAGTCTGGGGTTCCTATTAGCTTGCTCTTGTCTTAAAAATGGGTGTCAGATAAATTTTTTAACTTTTCAGGGTCTCAATTTCTTGTCATCAAAATAAGAGTGATTCTTTAGTTCATCTAGTACCTAGTACAACATACAGGAAAAGCTCTGGGGGCAGGAACCAAAACTGATCTCTCTCTCTCTCCTGAGTTCCCAATCTTTGCATTACAGTTGCCACGTCTAGCTTTTTTCTCATGTCTGCCCCTCCACCATATAAACGCTTGAATTTTGTACCACTTTCACAGGTACAAGGTCAAAAAGGAGAGGCAAAGAGTGCCCCATTAAGATCAGCTGGTGGGTGTGCATCCAGCATGCTCTTTGGCATCGGATGGATTTGATCTTCTCCAATTGAGGGAGACTGGACCTGGCTAATCTTCCCACTGTCCAAACACAGCTAGGAATATATCTTGGACTGGGACTTTGCTTCCCTTTTTTATAAAGAGCTAGTCTCCCCGGTGTCTGGTGAAACTTTAGGCACTAAGATGATGTCATGAATACTGGCAGCCTGAACTCAGTTCTAGATGCCTGAAGCTTGCTTTGTTGTGTCCCATGGAATCTGCATCTAAGCATTGAAGTGATTGTTTGTCTGTTACTGATTTTGCAGGATGAAGTTTGCACCTCATGCTAATCAATATGTGTTTTATCATTGACTTCAACATAGCTGAAATTTTTCCTTAATTTTTCCTTGAAGTTAGTAGCCTGTTACTTCCTACAAGCTATGACTGGGCAATTTTTAATTTAGCTGTGGAGGTGAAACATTCTTGATGTACCAGCTAAAATTTTTAATCAGTCCAATGCAAAACCCATCTTCTTCCTACCAGAATATTCTGTTTCTCCCTTCTCCCTGGGAAATCCAATTATCTTCTGTCACGTGTCAAAATATATCTACTGAGTAATGATATCAAGAAATTATGTGAGACAAAATCATTTGTGCATGGGATGAGAGCAGAGAGAAACTAATGTATTCTGAGCTGCATCTCTTTGTAGCAATGTGGCAAAGGCTTTAAACCTCATATGGAAAAGAGCAATGTATGTAAATTTCTTTGTCTAAATGGACTTTCATTAGAAGTGGAATCTAAGCGGTTCAAAAATCACTAATGTTCACTGGCAGAAGCCAAATGGCTTAGTCAACATCACTTTTAGTCTTTAGTGCCTCTTTTCTATAAAGCTGAACCATTGAAATTGTCTGATCAAACTTGGCATTGCAGAAAGTGCATTGTGCCAGATTAGTTAAGTCATAGACTGACTCATCTTTGGGGTACGACAAATGCTAAATGAGCTACTGATCCTTTGGGTAGCTGGGTACAGCTCCCTGTGAGATTGGGACACAGACAGTAGGAGTTATTAATAGCTGGTGGCTCTGTCTGTCATTCCATTTAATTTTTCT
This sequence comes from Neomorphus geoffroyi, assembly GCA_033558235.1. Classification (NCBI taxonomy): domain Eukaryota; kingdom Metazoa; phylum Chordata; class Aves; order Cuculiformes; family Neomorphidae; genus Neomorphus; species Neomorphus geoffroyi. The sequence continues at coordinate 37,563,022 of JAUMJM010000004.1, forward strand.
TTTTTTGTTCTCCACAGATTTCTCCTCTTCACATTTGATGCTGATTATTTTAGCTGTGGTGGAAAGGAAAGAAGCCCAGCATGCATAACTAAAAAACCTGAAGAGTCATCAAGGAAGAATTCCTTTACTGAAAGAGTGGTCAGGGACTGGCACTCCAGGGAGTCACCATCCCTGGAGGTGTTTAAAAAACAGGTGGATGAGTTTCTTTGGGACATGGTTTAGTAGGGAGACAGGTACGGTTGGACTCGGTGATCTCAGAGGTCTCTTCCAAACTTATGATTCTATGATTTTTAACGCAATTTTGAGCAGGATTCAAATTTTAGATCTTATATCCCTCATCTATACATGCTACAACCCCCAGGATTTGAAGAATTATACCATAAGTTCTAATCAGGTTTATGCATTGAAGAGATAAGGACTGTGCCCTACTGTGCATCCAAGAGCATCTTTATGCTTAAAGCGTACCTCAGAGAGCCTTCCCTGTCAGTCTGTCCGACTGGAGGTAGCTGCTGCTGTGAAGGCAGATTCCTCAACACAGGCACCTTGAGATCCAAAATACAGATGCTGACTAAAAGCCCAAACTTTCAGTGCTCAGTTATAGCTTTTTGAGTGTACACATCTGAAGTCTGCTCATGTGTTGTCATAGGAAGATATCCTGATGTGCATCTGTATCAGGCGCAGAACAAAGAGAGAAGAAACGTGGTGACAAGACTCCTAGCAGTCTTTCTTGCAGTCTCTTTTAGGATGCTGAAGTTTTCTCTGTGATTCTTAGCCTGCAGCTCTGCGAAAGGATGTGCAGATTTATGGTCTTGTGCTCTGCAAGTGCTTTGCTCTGAAGAGTTACTTCGGATTCAATCAGCAACATATGCTAAAAGGAAAACTCTTCTCCTTCTAGTTGTATTTCAAGGCAGTTTAGTTTGCATTATTGGCCACTGGGAATATTATGCTATTTGTGTGCAGAACTGTCATAACTAACACAGCCAGGCCTGCCCCATTCTTGCTTCCCCTGAGCTCCACGGCGTCCAATGCTTCTAAAAATTTACAGAACACAGGAATGCACAGCTTACCCTTACAATATTGATTGGATGACAGTGCATTTAAGTAAAAAAAACCCCCAAAACCAATGAAACCAATGAGGTTTGAGAGCTAGCTTGGTTTAACTTTTTGTTTGTTGCCAGAGAGTGACACCATTCTGCCTGAATCTACCTCAGCGATGCTCATCTGGTGCTCTCCTACGTGAAATGTGTTGGGGAGATTTTGCCATCTTTAAATAAAACAGAAAATCAGTTTAACAGAAAGCGATGCTCAGTTATACCTGTTCTGTTGAGAAACTGAGGTCTCAGTCTGCAGCCCAAAGACAAAGTAACCGCCCACAAGCTGAGCAAGTGGTTACACTGAACACATCAGCACGTGCTAAGGTTTTCCACGCTGTCCTGGCACTAGTTATAGATGGAAGCATACAACTGCAGCTGGAAAGCAATATCTGCCACAATTTCTCACCTGATTAAAGTCTTAGGCAAGCACTGGTAGCAACCTCCCTTTTACTGTCCTCTCCCAGATGAGACTGAAGGCTCAGGTACTAGCGCTTCTCCTGCTTTCTGAACTGTCATGTGGGCCAGTTTAAGCTGCCCCCAAACTTGCAACGGACTGAAACATTTGAGAAACATGGATTTTCCTCTTTGGATGTTTGCATGATCATGTTCCCCAGGTGAGTCCTGGTCTGCTGTTCCTGCCCATGTGGTACCACACCCCATGCCCGTTGCTGAGACTGGTACTTGAAGCTGTTGCCCTGCCACGCTACACTCACCTGTAGTTTGACTGCATGCTTGTGGGGCAGCTGTGATGTGTATTGGGTTGTACTCTGGGAATTTCATTGAGTAAATCAAAATAAACACTGAAACTTAGCAAATTAACTTATGTTACTCACGCAAATTCTGTTTGGTACAGCAAAATCTTACGATATACCTCTTTGTCATTTCCTGGAGGTTGTAGCAAAACATGGTCAGTCTGTGACAAGAGTTCCCAGAGTAATAACACAAGGACTGAAGTGCATTGCAGACTGTAGAGAAAAGTTTGTATAGCACCGCTGGGTCAGCAATAGCAATCCTTTGTTAACTCAGTCTTTGCCAAATTAGTTCCATAAATGTTTTAGTAGGTTGAAAAATGTTTGGTAGGTTGAAAAAATTAGATATGGAGAATGAGATATCATATTAGTTCAAGAAAACACGCAAGCCTTTAGTTGACAGCAGGTATGATGTCAAACTAATAATCACAGTTTTAGAAATTACTACATGCCATGAAAAACTCATCACTGTCCTGTTATCTAGAGGATATAAGACAGATTCACAAAGTAAGAAAAAGCTGTTGCTAACAGTGGCTCATGAAGCAATGAAATATGTTTGATGTTCACTTTCCAGGTCTGTTAGTTGCACAGATTCCACATCTTGCTTCAGCTAGCAACGAAACACACTTTATCCAATAAACTGAGCAGGCAAAGCCATTCATTTTACCCTAATTACCCAAGTGTTCACCCAATACTATGCAGACAGACAACATCAGTTGACACATTGGTTCTGCTAATAGTGATACTTAGCACTCCCTGCCATTTTTCATCTTCAAAGCACTTTCCAAATTTTACTTAATTAATATCTTTGAAGATGCCAAACTGTTTGCTGATATTTCACTGATAGTTTCTGCTCTTTCCAGAGCAAAGGAAAGGATGCTATTTCCTAATTAGATTTTAGTAAAGACACTACTGACTTCCCCTTCTTCTCATCTGGTTTTCAGTATCCTTCTGTTTCCAGCAATCTGACCTCTTGCCAGTCAGCACCTGGGGAATTATTGCCTTACTTGCCTTTTAAATTGCAGATAACAAATTGTTGCCAAAGTAAAACCTCTTCATTGTTTTTTTACAGACAAATTTAAATGTTATCCTCTCCACTTTCAGAACTTCAATGTCTCTACTACGTAAAGTAGGTGTCAATTAGTTACAAAAATTAGGCTCAGTGTTACAGTTTTTACTCTTTTTAAAAAGTTTTCTATGTAGAGTTTCCTGACTTTGTGCTTGTTAGAGGCTTACAAACATTTATCAGATGTTTGAATTATAGTCCACTGTTTCAGTGGAAGCTCTGGTAGGCTGTTGAAATGTGGTTGTGATTCTGTGATGCAGCACTGCTGCATTTGTCACTGTTGGATGTGAATAGACTTCTGGCAGGGTATGCTCTCTAAAGTCACAAACAAGCATTTCTACTGAGGTCATGAAGATCATAACTTTTACACACCAACAATATATTTGAAAAATATGTATTTGCAAAGGATGACTTTATCCTGTAAAATCAAATGGGAAACAGCAGAGATTCAGTAGATGGAAGCACAGTACATTGCTCAGGTTGATCAACAAAGTAGACAGAGAGCAGGTTGTTGGGACACTGCTCTAGAGGTCCTCTGGACCACTGGAACATTTTGTCTTACACTACGCTACAAAACTCACTCCTGCTGAAGTTTTAATGATCTAGTCATTAAGAAAGATTAATTTTCTTTTGTCCTTTTGTTTCAATTTGTTCCATTCTCTCAACTATTTATTCTAATTCTTCCTTAGCTGTAAGAACCTTTCAATTATTTATCTGTCAGACATTAGTTGTCACAGCTTAAATACACACGCACACACATACACACGCACACACACACACACACACACGCCCTCAGTTCTTTCATCTGTAATTCAGCAAATTGAGTCTGCTTGCATTCTTTTCAACAAAACACTTAAACATAAATGTAAGGAGAAGGCTGAAGCTAAGCACGTTGCAATTAGCAACGGGTTATTTAATGAAAGGTTGAGATGAAGAGTACTTACTGATGCCTTCTAAACTATAGGAAGAAACCTTCTTCCACTAACTTTCTGAGATGCATAAAAAATCCATTTCAGTCAGACAGTGGGTACTTCTGGCAGCAGAAAATCCATCTGGCCTAATAGGATGCTAAAACCAGTAACTGTGAGAATAACACCCAGATCAGGAATACTTGCTAAGGACGTGATCTGTAGCTGGTGTACCCCTTCGGGGCTCACTGTTTACATCTCTGGAAGTATAGGGTGAGTTTTCTAAAAGAATAAGATATTGATAAGATAGAAGTACACTTACCCCCCACAAAAGGGTTAAAAAAGGAAGAAAAATAAGGAAAAAGCAATTTGAAAGCAGAAGAGAAAAGATGAGAGAGATTTTAGAGAGAAACAATTTTAAACCAGTCTACTACTTCTCCCAACAGAAGCCATTTACAGAACAAAAGGCCTCTGAGAAGTTGTAGACTAAAAGAGCTCACAGAGGAGGTACAGGAGATAATTTATTTAAAAGAAAGAGCAGCAAAGCAAAGGTCACTTCAAAGACTACACAGGAATGGGGAATGTTGGCCTGCTCCTACCTTTTAAACTGCAGTGTTGCCACATTAGGGTGCTCTGTCCTACTTGTGAAATTATTTCTTGACACAGGTTATCTTGGTACTATTTTTCCTTTTATCTACACAGCTTTCTGGACCAAGCCATCCTCAAAGTTCCAGGAGTAAAGCACAATCTATTTTAGTTTTAACACACCCACCCACAAAATGAAATATCTACTTTTGTTTGCTTGTATTTGCACAGTTCTATTTATAGTTCTCCATATATATCTCAGCTTTTCTTTAATTGTGCTTATTCTTCTGGAAGTGAACAAGTACATTCCGTACTGGACAACAACAGAAAGAGTAAAAGAAGCACTTCACTGTCCTGTAGCAGTCAATAATGAAGCAAGCACATACGTAGCGAAGAAAAATAGCTTTGTCAAACAATTAAGAACCCAAAGCCATATTGCCCTTCCTCTTTCTGAGGTATGTTGGTCCTTCATCAGTTTGGACACCACTTCAAAGCTAATTTTCCATTACTGGTCCATTCACAATATTTCAGTTCCTATTTGACATAACACAATACGTCTCAAGATGGGTTTATATTTGCTCCTGCAACTAAGAAGGATGTAAACATTTTGTATGAAAAAAAGGCCATTTCCTAAGGATACCTTTAACAGTTTCATTTTCTGTCCACTATTTTCCAAGAATGCAATCTGACAAATGCATTGCAACCATCAGAAATGTGTAAATTTAAGTAAAAATTGTGCTGGAGGAAGACTGAAACTTAGTGATATGTGCAAAGTCATTCTGCTTTTGTGAATTCTTCTTCTGCTAAAATGAAGGTGACTAAAGAAGACACTACAGACTTTTACTTCTCTAGGACTACAGTAAGTCTGGCCCTCATTGATTACACTCTTGAGCATCGTCCTTTGGCAGCATTATAGAGATAGAAAGGAAAAGAAAAAGAATTCTTTGCTTGTCTGCTGCTTACCAGTTTTGCAGACTTATTTTTCTCCAAGTGTAAGTATGGTAACATTTTCAAAATTAAATCAGCATCTAATCCATCCTTGGGTAATTTAACTTGTAGGAAATAAAGAACAAAAAGAGTGCTTTTAGATAAATCCTAATTAATTGTACATGCAAATGTCCTGGATGGATGTGGTCACGCAATTCAATTAGATGACTAATTATGTTGGAATTATAATACCATATTTAAATAGATAAACACACATGAAAGTGCCTGCCCAGGAGTTTGCATGCTGGAGTCTAGGAATAGAATCATTTTTTGGCTCTTTAGTGCCACCTGTTGAAAACTGAAAATGCGTGCAAATGAAACTGTGCACCAGTTAGACGTCCATTTAGAAGGACAATGTCCATTTGCTTGACAGGTGTGTAGCAGTCATAATCTTCATAAACTTAACAGCCAGGATGGATGTATTTCAAATGTGGTTGTCACCCCACAAAGGAAGTCATAGCACACAATTGTGGATGGTGGGAGGCAGGAGTCAAGGTGTTGGGACATGTGGCATGTTCATAGTATCACATTTGTGCAAAAAAAATGAACTGGTTTCCCTTCTTGCCAGTAAGCTGTCACAAGGCATATATCAAAATAAGCACCCTGATGACAGAAACTTCCTCTTCTGTGAGAAATTCCATAGTAGCACCTCTCTGCTAATTAAGAACAAGATCACTACTGCCTTATTCTTGCAGAGTTTTGGTGGAACTAGACTGGCCACTTGTAGGGTACCATGCTTTGCAACATGAGGAGGGGAAAGAATCTGCTGCAAGTGTGTGAAACAAGCAGGAGTGAATTCAATGTAAGCAGTTCTGCCAGTACTTGGTGGCCAAGTTGCTGACTTCATCTCTGAGGTCTAAAGAGCAGATCAGAGTAAAAAGGGTCCTAGAAGTCTGGATTTCAGAAATCGTATTTTTTGCCAGCTTCACAGTTTTACTCTGCAAAAGCAGTCCCTTTTAGACTACATCTCCTCTTTGGTTTTACTCTATGGTCAAATTCAATCAAAAATGCACCTACCTGCCTGTGAAAGCTGTGCATTCTTTCCCTCAGGACACCCATAGTATGAGTTGACATGGCTGGGCAGCTGAGAGACAACACTGAAACTCTGCCAACGCCAGGCTAAAACAGAACCTTCTCCTTGGATCATCTTGATTTCCCTGCCTTGTTAAACTTTCACTGCATTTCTTTGAACCAGCATTCCCCACAACTTTAAGCTATATTCCGAAATCAAAGTATTTCAGTTGTCTACAGCATTTTTGACCTTTCTGGTTCACTTTCACTTATGCTGACAGATTAGGCTGCCCAGATGTTTGTCCAGGTGTCACTTTGACAAAACTGCCAAAATATGGGGTGTGTCCACCTATTTGGCTGGGCTTTCTAATATTTCTATGTAGGTATTTGAAAGGATAATAAGATACAGAAATCATTCCACCCAAATGAAAGTAAACCTTTGTCTGAAACATCAACTTTGAGATCATAAGCAACCTTAAGCACAATATTTTTGGCACAAAATACTTCCTGTTTCAATTTTAATCCTTTTTAAACATTACTCTTTTCCAGTTAAACACCTGTTTCAGCCGTACAGGAGCTGATTCTATAGAGTTGTATTCAATATCTATTAGTCTTCCAAGTGGGAAAGAACTTCAGAGAGAAAAGTAGAATAGCTATTATGACAGTAGCACTTTATTATAGAGTAACTTTTGGAAAAAAAAAAAAAGGTAAATCAGTGGCTTTGACAGATAATTATGGACTCCTATTTCACAACAGAATATGATAAAAAAATTAAAATCTGTAAAATGTCTTTCATATTTAAAATAAATGTCAACTACATTTTCCTCAGTTAATTGACTTACCAATTTAATGGAGCAGAGTTCTTTTAAATGCAGAATATGTGCTCTTTGGGTTTCTTGCAATATTTATGTTAAAAATATTGTAAATATTGCTTTCATGCATTATTTGGCTCTGGAAGAGAAGTGTTTGGAAATGATTCAAAACACTTAATCTTGTTTGCTTTTGTCATGCAAAATGAGAAAAGATTTCACACAGTAAAGGATTTCACAGTAAAACACTGAACTATACAAATATCCTACTTTTCTACTAATATGGTTTGAAAATACTGGTAATTTCAGGATTAAGCACAAATATACAACACACAGAAAAGATGCTTTATGACTTCTTGTAGTGCATTTACATTGTACCATCCACCTTTGCTCACGAGTAAAATCATTTGGAAAACTTTGGTTGGACTGATCTAAGCACTCCAAGGTGAGTGGCTTAAGCCACTTAGAAAAAGCCCAATTTGCAGAAATTGAGGGATCCCCTCTTTCAATCTACTACCATTTTTTAAAGCATGTTACTTCTAAGGAGTTTGAAGTTGGATACCCACAATCAATACTCACTTTTGAAGTCAGAGGTCTTAGACTCAGCTCCAAAGAGTGAAAGATCACACAGCAATCGGCTATATTGTACTGTCTCAGTTTCTGGGCTCCCAGAAAAGAAAACCTCAAGCTGTTTTTGCAGCCTCACAAAATAATTATGGCCTCACAGACATTGTTTTTTGCTAAAATTAATTTCCTTGCATGATGTGTCCTACCTATGTACCCCCTAAAACCTCTCTTGAAGAAACAGAAAATATTTCAGATCTTCATCTCTGTCTCAGGAGAGCTGTCAACTTTCACTGTATCGAACAGGATTTACCTGTGCATTATAGATATGGAGGGTTGTATCAAAGAAGACAAGATGACATCTCCTCTGTATTGCCCTTGGCATTTGCATTCATATTCACTTGGGGGATTGTCAGCTGATGCAATGTAGGGAGCAGAAGAAAGATAACAGTAACGGCATAAAGCAAAGTAGCTTGCCAAAAACCCAAGAGCTCTGCCAGACTCAGAGGTAATTTGTTTCACCAAAGAACTAAATCGAAAAGAACTATCATTCTCTCTTTTCTCCAAACACAGCAGTTATTAAGAGGACTTACTTATCTCTGCTGGAGTAGTCCAGTAGGAGTGGTTGTCGTCTCTAGCCAAAGGCAGGAGTATCTGCTGCAAGGCTTTGTGGAAGAGACAAAGAATTGGACGGTGGCTGGTGAGTAGTGCTTTGTAGCACCTATTCCTAGTCATTCACTGATTTCCTGCTTTTCCATTTTTTTCATTCCTGAAGGACACATCCTGGGAGAAGCATCGCTTTGGATGTCATCTAAAGAGGTTGTTTTATTGCATGCTGAGGATGCTATGATCTCTGCCTGCTACTCAACAAGACAACAGTCCTGCTGTGTGATGCCTACATATCCGACTTCTAAACAGTGAGATTTCACTGATTTCAGTTAAAGAAAAAAACATTATTAAATTTCATCTGCATATACTATGCACCAAAGGTACTTCATGTGTCAATGAAGTGACAAGCCTGGAAAAAAACCTGAGCTACAGAACAACAGGAGTTGAGTAAGCAGGTGAATTTATTCATATTTTGTTTTGCAGGTAGTAGGTTTACCCAGTGCTAACTTGGACCACATCTACAAATGATGGTGATAAAAAAACACTCCTATATTTCAGTTGATACACATCAGAGAACTCCACTACCAAACCAAAAACCACACTCAAACGTGTTCCTGGGAGAAAAGTAGGCTAAAGATATTGTCTCTCTACTTCCAGACAGGCCCTGTTCGTTGTGGCTGGTGAAGATTATTATCTCATATTCGAAAACAGTAGGAATAACCTTCGCAGCTGCCTGAAAGAAAATGATTGTTCTTAAAAATATATTAGCTATCACCTATACACAGATATTATTTTCAGAGAAGGTATTTGGGTTTTTTTTTTGTTGTAAGAAATAACTTTATTAGAACGATGAAGTGTGATGAACAAGGAACAGGTTTATTTAAGAGTCATAATTCTAATCACAGTTGGACAATGATATACAGAGTGTTCACCTGCAATTGTGCTGATAAAATTATCCTTTTTTTGAATATAGAGAATTATGGTACTGTGCTGAATAAAGAATGTTGGTTTCTTCTTTGTCACTGGGATTCGCTTTCCTATCACAGACCTTTCTTCCTAATTAGTTCTTTCAAATTTGTTAGTACCCAATCCCTTTTGTTGTAGGTGGTAGAAACAGGCTGCCTTTTCAATCCCCTCAGTCCTGTGATGAGCTGCTAAGACAACACTCTGGTACAGAAGACCTCGTTCAAAAAATATCTCCTGAAGTGCCTAATGCTTGTCTCTGCCTTCTTCTGAAGCAGGCAATCCCGACTTGTGTGAACAACAGGGACAGCAATTAAATACTAGAATTTCAACAACAACTTGCTTGGAGTATTTACTCTAGCTCACATTACCAACACTACATTCATCAAAATAAGCAATTGTTTGTGTTAATACATGTGTTTGTGGATTCACATACAAAAGAACTTTCCTTCTAAGCAAGAAGGACTGGATTCCTGACAACAGCCAAGGTGAGGAGCACTGCAGGGAGGTCGATCTGAGATGGTCAGCTGCAACGACACAAACCCCATCTTGGGTTCATAGGACTTCCACAACATTAGGGGACTTCTGGCTGTTAATAGAGTTAGATGCAACCATGACTGCATGGCTATCTTCGGCATGAACCAGAAAAGATTTAGAATAAACTCTCTTTCTACACTGACGCATTCTCTGCTTACACCTTTTTCTTACTCTCTGCATTTGCAAGGTGGCTGGATAAAACCTTCCTTTTAATCAGTGTGGAAGATAGCTCCAGACTGATTCTCAAGCAACACTCAGGGTGTTGTTCAGGTGCCCAAATCAGAGTACAGCCTTTGCCAGATACTGCGCAAAAGCACAGCTAGAAAAAGTCTTCTAAGAGTACTTTAGCCGAGGCCAAAAAGAGAATCAGAGCCAGAGCAGAAATGAACATAGATCTCCAGAGTAGTGCCTTAAACACTTCACCTTGGATCATGATTTTTCCATGGATGTTTACTTGGCCTCTTACAGACTTGCAGGATGAGAACCTTGGATAGTTTTGGTCATGACTCAGTCTGGAAGTGGCCACCATAACACACTCCCTCCCGAATGGATTAGATCCTCAAAACTTAGTGAAAGGTCTTGAGATTGTACCATCTTTGTAAAAGCTAACTGTTGATTTTATGCAGTCTGAACCACTAGACAATACCATCCATGTAAAACCCTCTTGGGAAACGGTACCTTCACATTATTCCTCCTAGACCTTACACTAGTCTCATTGATAGGACATTAAAACTTCGGGGGAACAGGATAGCAGCTTAGTCCCCTAGTAGTAACCAATTTGCCCAAAAAGCGTGAGCATATTTGCCTCAAAAGAGTTAATGACATGACTTGCTGCAGCTTTTTCTTAGAAAGCTAATCTTGCAAACTTGAGTTGTCAATCCAAGATGTTGTTTTATCTGCAGCAGCGCAGAGTGGGTGGAGCAGAGAGCACAGCTGAAACGTGAACTCTGACAAATGCAGACAAGAAAGCATTTACAGCCGTTGTCTGTTTGGTGCAAAGTTTTGGTTCATTAGCCCTGAAATGTTTCATTAACAGAATGCTTTTGGTATGCTATAAACAAACTGCGAGTGCCCTTGCATGCAACAGCATTTTGTCAAAAAATGAACGCAGTTTATTCCCTTTTGTAAAAATATTTAGAAAGTGAATGACAAAGTTAAACAATGGTCATATCTGTGTGATCTAAACAAAAGAGCAACATCGTGGTAACAAGCACCTAAAAATACATTTGTTCATTTCCAGTTCTCACAGTGCTAATGTTTTGTTTGTGGCTCAGAAATACAGTTCTGTCTACCTTTTTTATTCTTCTCCAGAATGTTTTAAGAATAGGAAAAATACATAAATACATACTGGTACATTTATATGCCCATAAAATTATGTAAGGCAAAAACTTCTTCCTGTGTTTGATCTAAACCAATTCATGCCCATCCCTGGTCTTGTATATAAAGGTCAAATATTGCAATTTTTATTCTGGCAAAGCTTTTAGTCAAGGCAGACACGTTTTGTGGTACATAAACACAGGCTCCAGCAAACCAAACTGAAGACAGATGGAGTTTTGCCAGAAAAAAGACTTTGTAAGGAGAGGTTATTTTAGATCAAATAGAAAGGGGGGAAAAAAAAGACATAAACAAACAAACAAACAAAACCTGATCTGAATCATAGCCCAGATTTTATACTTAATCTTGTCTGAGATTAGAGAAATTTTCACTCCTTGTCCCAGGCTCTATGATATTTGCTCACATATTTTGACAACAAATTGTCCTGATTCAGGGCAATAAAGAAGCCAAAAACACTCTAATATGATAAAGCCCAGTGCTCTCCTTGAAGTACCTGAATCCCTGAAAAAGGTATTTTTTTCTGACTCTCTTTAGTTGCAGACAGGAATTAGGTTAATCAAAAGTTAGCATACAAACACGATCCCATAAGAGATACTTCCTAATATTTTGAAAACGTGTCCCTCTGTAGTGTGAATCGCTTTCTTAATGGTTTGAGTGAAATGACAGATCACAAATAGGTAATTCTGTGTATTAACCTGAAGAGGAGTCGGAGCAGAGGGTATAAATGCAAGCAATTCCTAAATTACCTCGGATGAGTCAGCTAGGCCTAGATCCTTTGCAGGATTTAAGGTTTTAGCTCCTACCATGCAAAAGGTTGACCAAACATCAGCATTGCTAGGTCAGCTAACACAAGGGAAGTCTACTATAGGTTGAGAGTTGTTGCTGAATTCATATATATTATGTACAGATAGGGGTCTCCCTGCCCAGGTTCAGCATCCCTTGCCAGTACCTTAGTGTCTTCTGCGGTCTCTGCTGGTATGCCCGATCAGAGACAAAGAGGAGCAAATGCATTTCATGATCTCTGACTATCAGCGTAGGTGTATTTACAATTCATATGCAGTTTTTTCCACCTGGAAAAGTATACATTACTAGAGGTCACTCCGAGTACCATAAGAAATATGGAATAATCCTGTCAGTCTTCAATTTCCAATGATGTCAGCAATAGCACTGGGTACAGAACAGGGTTCTGCTATGAACATTTTTTCAGGAATTAAATCGGATTTTATCTAATCAAACTATTTTTGCTAGGGGTAATTTTGGTTTCATATAACTTCAGAAGAAGAAACAAGAATGGAATTAGAGAGGGGGGATAGACAAGGAGAATTTGGCCTTAAGACTTTGCTATACAAGTGACCGTATAACACTTTATTTGCATATCTAGCATTTAAAGGGTTACACACGTAATTATTTAACGTAACTCTGAATAAGCTGTTTGATTTTCTTTCATCATGAGCCAAACATTAGGCTTTGAAAGGAATTCCTTTAAACTTCAATAATATAAAGGCACATGGCAATGTGAAAGTTACAACTCTAGCTTAAATGAGTCAGACATAAAAGTATTTATGACTGATATTCTCTGCATATACCAGCTTCAGATGCTTTAAAGTCTAGTTCTGCTGTACAAGGATAGGTACACAAATATCAGCCATTGCACATCTGCAGAACTCTTACTTTCAAGCAAAGCAGAGTCCAGTCCTTAAAGTTTTTTCTCTTCTAAGACAAACTGCCAACATAACAAGCCACACCAAGCCGTCAACACCTGAAGCAAGTAAAGGCAATTCCTTTATGGACTTCCCACTACTTATTTGTTTTGTGAGGTTCATGCAGAAAAAGAATTAAAAAAAACCAAGTGAAAAAACCAGCATGTCCCAGTGAAAAGCATTGCACATGAAAGAGAGAAAGAAATGAACTGAATGTTGTTTTTTCTTGATGAAATAGTAGATAGGATCTTAGGCTTTTTACAAACTCTAGCACAGGTGATCATCATTTGTTCTGTCAAAAGCATGTTCATTGACATGACCAGAACAATGTGGCTGTGATTACAAGGATCAGCATGGATTGAAAGATACTCAGAGCACTTACCAAAGGGTTATTTATAGCAGTGCTAAAGACATTCACTTTTTTTCAAACAAACTCACAAATTCTAGGCACAGAAGATACAAAATTGGGATTGCTTCATTTGGTTTTGGGTTTGCCATGCTAATGTGCACAGCCACATCCTCTCACAAATGAAGGCTGAACATGCCAGTTGAAATGTTATTGTCATGAAGTCAAGTCCAAATGCTAAGGAGGAAAATTGAGATAGTTTTCATTGTAAACTTTGATGTGAAGCATCACAGCTTTTGGAGGACAGCCATGCCTTTGATCTTACAGAAATTGTGAAGAATCAGCCACCTTGAATCCCAGTCCTTCAGCAGGTGATTTATAATGTTATAATAGGACTTAAAGAACTTTTCCAAAAGACATGTAACCAGCAAAGGAAAAAAAATGAGAAAGATTTAACAGAAATTTAAGCAATTCTGATAGCATGCAATGTAAAGTTCATAGTAGACTCTCAAGTTTCTGGCAGAAACTCTGAGACATCCAAGCTTCAAAATAAACCTGCTTGACTTCTAACAACACTGAAATAGATAAATGCAGCCATTTGGGTGCTTCAGCCATGCAGACAGCCAGGAGGCTAGGATAGCAAGGATGATGCATGCAGAAGGCAGAGCCTAAGGGAAGGCACATCCTCTGCCGGCAGACTGGCTCCCCAAAGCTTGTCTTCAGTGGGAGGGGATGGAGAACAGCTGCAAGGCAAAGACTGCCAGCTTTAATTCTCTCCATTAGTGGATCATTATCAAATGAGGAGGTTAATGAGAGTGGAGGTTGCCTTTACAGTAAAGGGCTGCCCTGTGCACACACAGGCTCCCTTCCCTGGTGGGTTGGGAAGCCCCCAGTGGCAGCAGTCTTCTGGGGCAAAATCCAGCAGTACAACCACTGTCATGCAAGTGGGGAGATGCTTCCAGGACAAATCTTCTGGTAACTGCCAGAAACTCTTTTCTGAGGCTTTTGTGTGAGAGATGAGAGAAGAGTCTGGGGTTTGGTATCTTTTCTGGCCAGCCCTTGTGCCCAGTGTCCCCGCGCTGCTGTTGGCTACAGCTGTGCGTGGCTCTGCAATGGGGCTGCTCATGCAAGGCTTCCAAAAGCATTTGACTTAGAGCTTGTCCTGGCCTTTCTAAATGGCTGCATTTTGTCTATGTTAAATGAAATGTTTCTGAAGCACATTCTACTATTCTTCCTGCAAAGGCCATAGTATGGGTGATGGCAACACCAGAATATACCAAACAAGGTAGATTTTACGTGTTATCTCTCACTTAAGATTAGATATCTTCTGTATCTCTCAGTGAGTCCTTTTATACCCAAAATGAGCATAAGCTTTAGATTTGAGATATCTTTTTTAAAAAATGGTCAGTAGCGTTTCTACTTGGATGCAGGTAAACACACAGCTAGGTGAATAACGGTATTTCAGTTGTCAATCAAATTATAAACATAAAACCAAAGACCATGACATTAATTTGGAAGACAGGAAGACCACTCATGTTATACTTTTCTTCAGCAATTATTTTAATTTTTTCCTTCAGATCATAAGCAGTGCCCATAACGAATTTGTATTTAGTGCAGAACTGAACCATGTGTTTTAAATTATTTTTCTATCAGAAATATTCGCTTTGTTTAATTAAAATCCATCAGCAGCTTTGACAACCCCAAACTGTATTTTGTGAATCGAAAATATTCAAACAAATAATATCTACCTCTAGTTAGAACATCAACTCCTTAAAAGAATACATGTATCATGGATCATGTTGTCTTCTCATAGTTTTATCTTGAACACCAGATCCCGTGTTTCTTCATGACAGTTATTTGTTTCTTGCACTTTCACACTTGTGTTTCTTGCAGCTTTGGATGTACCTTCCCAGATAACTTCACTAATTTAGGTTTCAAATTTTTAGAATGGTCTGTTTGGGTAAAAATAATACCTGTAGCCTACAGAAAGTGGATTTTGATTAATGGCTTTTTTCCTTTTTGTTTTTGGAGATTAGTAGGATCAAGGTAAAATTTAGCAACAAGAAATTTCTCAGTGTTTTCAGATTCTCCTGCCATAAATCTTCCTGCTAAAATACACACTAGGCATGTCTTAAGAGAAATCACATACAAGAACATGACTTGATCAGCATCCTAGTGAGATTGAGGATATTTTTTAGCTAGGGAGTTAATGGATGATGATACTATATTTGGCCAGCAAAAATAATGACATACTTTCCCCTGGTCTACAAGAACTACTCCCACATTGATTTTAACTTAATATCTCCCTCATTAGAAACCTGCACAGAAGTTTGGCAGAAATACCCAAGACACTTATTGGAACATTCGTTGGTAATAACAGAGATTGCTTTTTTCTTTTTTTTTTTTTTTTTTTTCCCTGAGAATGTACAGGCTAATCATAAAAAAGATAGCCTTGAAACAACAGCTTTTTACAAAATACAGATTTTTATCAGGTCCATCACTGTTGAGGCTGAATATTTTATGGAGCTAAATAAAACTCGGACTTCTCCACTTTCACGTTGTGGGATGCAGTAAAAGCTTAAGAGCCTGATTTGCCCCACTGCCGAATGACATCCATTACACATCAAATGCCCTTCACTTCACAGAGGTCTCTGGCTCTGATATGATTAGACTCTGAAAGCCCAGGTAACTTGATATTAAATTTCAAAATGGAAAAGTCTATGCCAATAGCTGGGAGTGGCTTTTCTGGGGACCCACATGCTCACTGTGGATCCATGAAGCGCTCCTACTTTTCCATAAATTGAGACAAGGACTTAAATACCTTTCTACTTAACAAGGCATCTGGTTTAATTCCATTGAACTCTGTGAGATTTAAGTGCTGCCTTAAGTGCTAGACTCAAGCCTTGGACATGTCAGGCCAAATAAATGTTGCCACCTAAGTGCTGTAAGTCCTTCTGATGGGATAATCAAGGTATCATCAGGCTTGTTCCCCAGCTGGGAGACCAGGAGGACACTCAGCTCACTGCTCTTGAAGCTAAAAAAGTGATCAAACTGTTGAATGGTGACACAATTGAGACTAACTTGACTAATAACTCATTTCCTGATTCTTTTTAAGTGCACTCGTGAAAATTAAAGCTCTAGGTCTGGAGCATGGAGCTGTTATCTATACAACAGCTCACGGAGAAGTTTATCTAATTACATGAGAAATCTATTAGACTTGGTGGAAGCAAGAACTAAAAGAAATAAATCATGAAATAACAGTAAATCAGATCTCTAATTATGGCCCCACACAGGACACTGGAAGAGAAATATGTCCCCAGGACCACTACATGGTATTCCTCCTATTCTTGTTAGAATCATTCAATCATGTTTTCCTGCCTAAATTTTATCAATCCTATGGTAATTTCTGAATAAAACTGGCATGTTTGGGAAGGGGATACTAGTGAACACCAGTATTTTCTTTTCTTTAAACTGCTCACAGACAAGGATACTCACACCTTTTTCTTTGCCATTGATGCTGGAAATCTAAATCCTATGGAGTCAGAGGAGCTTTAAGCCCTGTGCAGCTCCTTCACAACAGGCCAACTCTGCCTGCAGTGGAAATAAACCCACTGCTAGTGTCTGTTCCTACATGGTCTCTGGTTACATCTGCACGTTCCTTCTCTGTTGCCCCAGGGAATCTGAGCAGTAGCCTGGGCTGAGACCCAAAAGAAAGAAGCAAGCAAGAGTAGATCCATGAGGAGCGAGAGCACATTTTGCCTCTCAGTTCAAAGGCAGTGGAGGAAAATGGCACACGGCAGTGGGGTCCCAGAGCACGGTGTATTATTTCTCCTCCGTTCTGATGCAAGAACTCTTCCAAAGCCACTCCTTTCTCCATCTCAGCTTTGAGGATTTTGAAAGGTTTAACATCCAAGCGCGGATTCATCTGAGAGGGAAGGACTTCAGTGTTGTTTAATGTCCCTCATTTGGAGACGGAGTGCAGTGCTATCCTCCGAGCAGCCAAGCCTCTAGGCCTACTACCCTTCCTTCCTCCTCCCCATCAGAGGCTACATCCTGTGTCCACAGGCAGATGTGGAGCTGTGTGACATCCTCACCTAGACATCTGAGAGCTCTATGGGTACACTGCTATAGTGGTGCCCCGTCTCTGAAGCACCCCTCAGGGCCGTTGGGTGTATCTGCCCAGCATACTGAGTTGTGCTAAAGCAAATACACCATTAGGAGGAAACCAGTGCAATGCTCTAACAGCATAATTACATTTATCTGCAGCAATTCAGGTAAGCGTATCTTGGTTCAATGTGCAGGCAAGGTATTTTATCAAGGGTCAGATTCATCACACCTAACTTTAGTGTTTAGAAGGCAGGCAACATGAATTTCTCTGTAGTCCCATTTCCAACAGAAAATAATTTAATCTATTTTGGACCTTTATCTTAGGATGTCATCGTTCTCCCTGTGGACTGAGGAAAGATGTGCTTGGCTCTCCCATGCCTACTGAATAGCTCAAGGATGTATCCCTCTACAAGCTTCTGAACTCAGCCGCATGTAGTGGATGTTCAGTGTGAGATATACCTATGAGGACTACTAATAGAAACTTGATACTATTTAGCTATCATAGGCAGCACTAACCAGCAGCGCATGCTTTCTCCAGTCCCACAGTAACTTTTTTATTTTGTTGGGATAGAGGACACTGTGTACTTTGGAACTGTCCTGGCTGGAAAGGCTTCACACCAACTGGATGTGCTAAAAAATGTACCTGACTCAGTAGAAATGTAGCATACAAATCATTGAAAGCATCTAAATAAAAGTAAATAGACCACAGAGTGGCATAAATAATAGTGCTGAAAACATAATCAGATTTTTAATTTTAGCTCAAAAAAATGTTGAGGGCCCAGTTTGTCAGGAAGTCATGATTCCCTTTGCTTTATATTAACCACTTTTGCATGCACAACTCTTTTCTTAGACACTCACTTTGATGCAAGTCCTGTTTTAATTTCTTTCCATAGTAATCAGCATTTCTCTCTGACAGGAGCCATCTCCGCAGCGCTGTGGTTTTCCATTTAGAGGTCAATTCGGAGGTCTGTGCATTTGTAGAGCTGTTCTCAGACAGCTTCCTCCACCTGGATGAAAGGAGAAGCAAGCATGGAAACGACCATTACCCCTCCTTGCCCTGGTGTGGAAAGCAGTGTTCACAAAGCTTGTCTTAAGCCGTACCTGTATTGCTAAAGAACTGTTGCAATTCATGCTAAATAAAACAAGCCTGAGGCCAAATGACATGACCTAGTCCAATCCATGTTGCACAGCACTTGGTCCTGGGTTTCTTCCAGATCATATGATGTTGCCAATGAGGGCCTTAAGATACAGTGATCATCGTTTGCATGTGCTTCTGTAGTTCCATGTTTTTGAAATAATGTGAGGGTTATGTTGTTGCCCACCAAGGTGATGTTTTCATAGCATGAAGCCTCTGGTAAGAAGTGTTTGCATTTGGCAATAGCATGTGAGTATGCATTTAAGGGTACAGACTCTTCTGGGATAGTCTTTGAGTACTGTGTAAGATGGAGAGAGTCAGAAAGTTTGTGGTCTCACTCATACTGCCTGTTGGGAAGGGCCACAGGCACATGCCATCCCCTGATGGGGACTAGAAACGTCTCCTGGGTGCCAATGTGCAATGAAACTGCATGGATGATGGGGAACCACTGGTCTAGTCCAAGCCTGAGCCCCAGCCCTGCTTCATTTGCAAACAGAGACATACCGAGGAAATTAAGGTTATTGTTAAATAAAAGTGAAGGCCATTTTTCACCCAGGAACAGATGACCAGTCACTCAACATCTCAAATGACACATTCAGATGGATATTGACTGCTCCAAAAGGATTTAGATCCATATTTCCAGTGAAACAGTTGTACCTACAAGAAAATTACGAAAAAAAGGTGGTTCTTGAAAGATGAAGTTTATTTAATCCAATGTACATTTTTAATTAGGAAATTATATTCATAGGGCTTCACATTGTTTCCTTGCAGCAAGACAAATGTACCTAAATCTTTGCATAGCGTATCCTAAAACTGAAAAAAAAAGAGATGATGCTAACCCTTTAATTGAAATCTCTTCCATTTACACAGGAATGAAACAGAATAAACTCCACATTTCCACACTTACATATTACTGTAGACATAAAAATATTCCTGTGGGATCACACAGTCAGAAATCACCTACTCAAGGGGATATGAATGATGACTTCAATAGAAGATGGACATAAATTTTAATTAGTTGGTTATTTGATCTTGTGTTGTTAGTGATGGAGGATCTCAGAAGGGAATTAAGTATGCTTAAGACTGAAATTGCTTAGAACCAAAACACACTGCAAGGTAAGTTAGATGCCACTAAATTAAAAGAAACTTTGCACCAATTAGAGATACAATAAAATTAAAATGGTAATTACAATTAACCAATAAAAAAAAATGCAATTGAGATCAAACCAGCTATGGGGATAACTAAATTTATCCTTGACTTAATAAGACCTGCTAAGTGTTTTCAAGTAGGTTTGAGAAAAAGTATTAACATTCCTGAGAACATTTTCTCCTGGAAGATACAATTTAGGAATAGAGAAACTAGGTCCAGTTTTTTTACTTTAATGTGTTTCTCATTACATTTCTCCTTCTATTTATATATCCTAAGCAAAGCATCTCTTGTATCATTTATACACTTTGCTTGCTCTCTCTGGTATCCCTGTCTTTCCACCTTCTAGCTACTACCTTGTGTCAGGAATACCTCTAAAGTTATCACAGCTTAAAAAAAAAAAAAAAAAGCCGATTATTTATTCTTTTATAGTTTTGCAATCAATAAGATAGCGCATGTGCAGCTTAACATGAGGCTGGGCACGTGGGACCGCAGCCTGCTTTGGAAAGTGAAGCAGGACCAGGAGAGATGCCTGTGCTCCAGCCAGCGATCACCCATGCTGGGAAACGGCTGGCTTGGCGCGTGGCACAGTTTTGACCGGTGCCAAGAGTCTCGTTTTTCCCTGACAAGGTCTGGGCACAGTTCAGGGGTTGGTGTAGACAGGGGACCACTGCCAATAAGCAGCAGGGGATGCAGCTACTCTTCTGGGGGATGGAGAAAATTAAGCCACATGGGTTTGAGCCATGCCAGGGCATGCCAGCTGGCCTCCAGGCCAAAGAAAGCTCCCGTTTATTTACTACTGTATGCCTAGTTTCTATACACAAGTGTTTAGACTGTCTCAGCAGCTTGTAGCGAAATCAATCAATCCTGCCTATCGCTGGCACGCATTTTCCTGTTATTCTTGATTTTCAGCGTTTGGAAATTGCTACATTCAGCTTACTAAGGAGACTTCAGCTGACTGAAATTTCTGTGGCGTTACACAGGTACACATTAGATTTCTTTTTTAACAGTCAAGTCCATACTAGATAAATGGATGTTTAACAATGGAAAATTGCAAAAAATAATTTCGATTTTTTTCATATGTTTAATGACAGAAAATTATTCATGATTTTGGTGAAAATTTGTTAAAGGAATCATCAGATAAAGCTTATGAATGTTCCACAATGTCAAATAAATGAACTAATCAGTTAGAATCAGCATGGATAAACTATGTTCATCTTAAGTAATGATTAGAGAAGATTTGTATTCATTTCATTCTCAGGTATAGTTTCCTCTTCCCTTTCAGAAAAAAAAAATATATTTTGTCCAGTTGTCTTGCTACTGACCCATTATTTTATATCTTTTTTAATTCCATCTTACATAGCTCTGGCCACTCAACATGTGAGACTGTCACGATTTGTCGACAGCCTTCTACTATGATCCTGCGTGACCTTATTCTCTGGCAGAATGTCTGCCTGAAACTGTCTGCACAATCTAAATTACATTCCGATTTAATTTCTCCCTTTGAATCCTCCTTTAAATATAATTTCTATTATGGGAACGAAAAGGGCCAGTCCTTTTTTCTAATAAATACCAACAGAACTAGATGAAAAAATATGAACATCATAAAAGATTCCCTAACACCTTTTCCTTTCATCAAATCTTCAACAGCATAGTATCAATTTACATCTTGATCCTACTTGTCTACAAGCTTAAATACATGACAGTTCAAACTTAAATTAACTTTTCTCCCCTATATTCATTATTATAATTCACTAATAATCTGACTGTGTCTTTGCCTGAGGATGGGAGGAAGACCTGACCCCTTGTCACTAGGGAAGAAAAGAACCATTATTTCATTTTATGTTATGTTACAGATGTTGTTATTCTGTTTCTGTGCAAAATAAAGCAAGTTTCTAATGTTTATAGAACTTCAATTTTCAGGGCACTTGCTTTAAAACAAAGCAGAGAAGCTAGGACATTGTTGATCCTATACGTATTCCTGCACATACAAGAGTGTACGCAGACTGGTAATAATATGTACATTAGTAATAATAATACAGAGTGCAGTAAAGGAATCGGAAAACGAAATGTCTTACGAAGCTTTATATTAAAAAATAGCCATAACTTCACAATTATAATTAGTAAGAAAAATGTGAGCTTCCTGACAAAATAACAGAACAATACTTAACACAAAAAGATCTGAACACATAGACAAAACAATAAAAAAGCAATAAATAAGCCTCAATTTATCTAAGGCTCTTTAAGAAAGCAAATTATGCCAGATGAACTAGATAGCAATTTTTAGTTAAAACACTCCATTCATGGGTTTTAAAGATCCTGAGGTTCTTCTCAAATTAAAAACTTGAAGAAGAATCTCTGATACGTATTTACACACGGATTGAAAACAAATGGCCAAATAGTTCCTTCCTGTGTATTACAGATGTGGGAGTGAAGGGAGTTTTGGGCAAAGAACTTTTAACAACTTTAATCAAAGTTGCTGTGACAGCCTTAAGTTTGATTTAAAGAAGTACAAGCAAATGCATGCACACAGCTGTATTTAAGCCTAATTTAGAGGAATCCAACTCTGAGGTTTCATGCAGAGTAGTTAGGACATAGGTCGTTAAGGTCTTATCTAAAAGATAATCTCTCTAAAAAATGATGGAAGTCTATCCCTTGGTCAACCGAAACAGGACAAGGCATTGAAGAACATGGTTCAGGAGTAATCCTCTAGTGGCAGGGGAAGAGATTAAATGGCCCAATAGCTTTTTCCATCTTTAGTTGTTATGATTGCACTATAATCCGACTAGTACTGCTTGCCTGAAGAGAGGAAGAAGACCTCAACCTTGGGGGTAGAGAAGGACACAATATTTCATTGTGTACAATATTTCAGATGCTATTCTTCCCAGAGAACTCCTCTCAGATTAGTGTGGTTGGGAAAGGTTTATCATTTGCATTCCCTTTTCTGCAGTCAACCTAAGTAATATGATTGTGGCATTAAACTTATCCTACAAAAGGTATTTGTTTAAGACATTTCTTTTCCATTATTACTCACACAATGAATGTATGCACTAGGTTTCTAGAAATCTGCACCAAAAACAACTTTTAAGCCTAGAATCACATTTCCTTCTCCATCGGCCTTAATTCCTCTATTGAAACTTTTTGCTGACTAGTTGAAAGAGGCCGTTCACTCACTTTGCAAAACCCAATATACGATTTATTCCCACATTTCAAAGGAAGAATGGGAAGCTTTTAAATCTCTACAAAGGAACTGAGAAATACTGATCAAGCCCAACTGACAAGGGGACAGATACAGGGTGATGAGTGAATTCTATAAGACGCTTTAATATTTGGATCAGTGAAGACAAGTGTCTTCCAGGACTAGCTGTTTGATTCTCCCCAGCACAGCTCATTTGGCTGAGTAGAAACATGGCATTTTCTCTTTCAGGCTTCCAGAAGGGCAAACTCCAGCTCAACAAGGTGAACATGTTGTGGAGATAAAGCATACCGCAAAAGAAGGTCACCTGAGTTGTAATTCATTAGAGCCTCTAAATCCAAAAATCCTGAAGAGCAAATGTATTTGACACAGTTTCTCACTTCTCTTGCTATTACCAGAACTGTTTATCATTTTCATCTACACATTATTCTTTGTACCCCAAACTTTCTCAAGTTCTCTCCACTGTTGTATTATGCTTAACATTTTTCAGGATCATTTCCCAAAGACACCCCTCTCAGCTCTTCAAGGTGCCATGTGGCACTTCTAGCCATACAGCAACATCATCTGCTATCGTGCTTTTAGCTCCCTGCAGAGACATATTTTGGTTCTTGTGTTATAGCTGAAGGATCTGACTTGGCACTGTTTTGACAATGAATTTTACGCAAAATTTCCTATGAGATTCATCCCATTAAAAGTGGGCAGGTTGCCATGACCTGCTGGGTCTCTGATCTGCTATCAAAGCTGGTGCATCCCTGAGCATTTCTTGTCCTTTTCTGATTTCATTAAGGCTCCGATCAGGGTAGGAATATGCCCACACAAGAAAGATTAAAGATTTTGGACCCCATAGGAAAAATGTGAGACCCAGCTTTGCTAATGTTTTAAATCCAGTGCATAATTACTGTTGCACCATAAACAGCCATTCTTACAGGTGCAAAATGGGTGTAAAGAGGCAATCTGGGAGTCAGTAGTACTCTTCCAATATAAGAAAGGTCACAATTTTTTAGACAGTTGCAAACTGCTGGGGAATTTAAACAACAAGATACAAATGAGTTTGGTGGGTTTTTGTACCTAGCACAGAAGCTTCCTGTGAGAAACTAGCTGAAGAATATATTTTTCATCCTTCTGGCTGAGGACAGCTCCCATATTTTCAGCAAACACAGAACTTACTGTGGTTTTCCTTGAGTGATAAAAATGTCTATTCTGATGTTTTGCTACAAAAAGAATTCAGAAGATATGTTGACGACTTTTGGGGAAATACAGGTAATTATTTCACCAAGAATTCTGAAGAGAGTTTCTGTATATACTCTAGAACTAAGGACTTCTGTAGTCATTTTACTACATAATGAATTTTTACTGCATTTGACTTTTTAAAGAGTGAACCAATGATTTCAAAATATCATAGTTCTCCACTGGAAGCTGTGCAAATAACACAACCTCACCAGCTTCACTTAGCACAAAAATAAACGACCTTATAATAAACAACCATCCCTTGCTATTATAAAATATAAAGATCCTCCTTTGCTCCACATCCTTTTTGTTATTTCAGTTCTTGTTCTGCAACAATTGTGATGAGGACTTGTAGTTTTCAGAGAGTAGTGTAAACTCTACTTCCTCCAACTTCCTTCCTACCGGTATCTGTTCCCAAGAAAGGAACATAAAGAGTGGTGGAGCTGTTCTGGCAATGCAGGAAGCATCCTGCCATGTTAGATCTGCCTTACATTAAGCTGCCTCATCCTCCAAAAAGTCCAGTATGTTTTGATGTACAGCTGTAATGCAAAACATGTAGAGTCCTGAGGGCCTCTCTCTGTTTTGTCCTATCCACCTGAAGCAACTCAAAACAGAATATCGATCTTTACTCTTGAAACAGGAAAAATTTAGAGAGTTCTTTCCATAAATGGATATGGTTCTTGGAAAATCGACTATAAACATGACGGGAAGGGGTAGTTCTTTGAGTTTGGGGTTGGTTTTTTTTTGCTTACCTTCCTTCAAGCAGGCTAAGAGGGGGAGGAAAAAGGCAGGCAGAAAGATGCAGATGGAGATACAGAATGTACCCACTAAGTATCTGCGAGGAATGCTTTATCAGCTTGCTCATCAGATGCCAAGTTGTGCATTTGAGGGAATTAGATTCCCAAGAGCGGGGATCTATAGAAGATTCTTACCTTTGGAAAAGAACAAAAACACAGAATAAAAGCCTTAATCTCATAACCCCCAATCTAGCCAACTAAATCCCCAATTAGCAATTCAAACAGATTAATATAGTCCTTCCCTCCATTAAGCATACCCGACATCATGTGGTTGTGTATTTTAAAGTTACATTTTTCTTCTGTGCAGCTCTTTTTCTCACCAAAGTTGAGAATTCCTTTCAGACCATCCTACTTTCCCATAGAGTGAGAAAGGACTCTCTCTTCTCATTCTTTTCTTGCTTTTTTTGCTTTTAAATGCAGTCAGTCTTGTTGATGCACTCTGTTAGAATCTTTTAAATTAATGCTCTCCTTTATTGTACATTTCCAAATATCTGTCCACCTTGTGGTTTCCATACTACAGGCTGTTTCCCGTGTTTCCACCAAGAGCAATGCAAAGAGTGGAAAGCACACACTTCTGCTTGCTGGAGAATCCATCTCATTATCATAAAACTCATGAGTGCTGTAACTTTAACGACCTTTTCTCCTCTTGCCTGAGGAGAAACCAAAGCAAGGGGCTGCCACAGCTCAGAAGGAGCCATGCTAAAGCATTCCTGAGCAAGAAAGATTGGATCTTTCCCAGATTTCAGAGAGTAAAACAGTCAAAGCCAAATGCCTTCAGACATAATGAGAGCATGTTTCTAGAAAGTATGAGTTACTTGCAACATCCAATGACCAGCAGAGCTGAACAGCAGTCTGTTGACTGACCCTTTAACTAGTTCTCCCATTTTTCCAACCCTGTTGGGCATGGTGCAGCAGAGGACCATATATGTCCCTGGGCTCCTCCCATCCCTCACTCCAGTGCATGTAAAATGATGGGAGAAACATTTTGATACTTCTCTGCCCTCCCCATTACCAGTTTCATCCATCTCATGCAATTTTTCTTTTTAAGTAAAGGTAAGTAAAATCTGACCATTTTTTATTGTATTGTCTTAAGTAGACAATTTTAAAATCTCCTTTCCCTTCAGTTCCAGTAGATTACCAGCAAGAAGACTTCGGAAGGGATGCGAGTCTTGCAACAGATCAGGTCTGTTGCCTCCAATAACCACCATTTCTGCCTGGCAACTGAGTTTGGGAGCATTGAAGTTCTTTCCCATGCTAGGCTTTCCTTGCGCACAAGTGCAATAATCCTCAGCAAGGGTGAAGATGCACAGCCTTTTTGTCCTCTTCCATGTGTTTCTGCTCTGCATTAGACAGCTTATTTAGAGGAAGGTTGCTTGGTAAAAATAAAGTTGAAAGGTTTGAAAATCTTACAAAAATACAATTGGCGCCAGTGTTTCACAGCATCACCATATCACAAGGCTGGAAAAGACCTCTGAGATCATCGAGTCCAGCCTATGACCCAACAACAGCACCTACTTGTCATCTAAACCATGGCACTGAGGGCCTCATCCAGTCTCCTTTTAAACACCTTCGGGGACCGTGACTCCACCACCTCCCCAGGCAGCACATTTCCTTCATATCTGGTCCCGCACTACAACAGAAGAAGCAAATAAGACGTGGCTCAGTAGACAAATGTGGGCAGACAGCTCATATTATCTCAGTTCTTATCTTTGTGTCTATGGAAATGAACAGTGAAACTTGAAAGAAAATTTAATAAAAGGAACCCAGGCATGAGTATATGGAGATTATTGTAATGATCAGAATTCTGCATATTTCCAATCCAGTCTGCATATGCCAGATCAGTAGCAACTTTTCACAAATACTTTGCTACACGCTCTAGCATTTTACTTATACAGGTGTGCTTACACTGCATATAGACAACAATAGGGCCCAGGCTGACTTGTGAAGCATAACATGAATAACAAACACATGGCTGCTTTATTTGGCTACCAAAAGCTACAAAACTTCCCTAAACATTTTTGATCAAAGGTACTTTCCATCAAACAACCTTTTTAGTCTGTATCTTAAAAGTCTAACTAAAATTTTGCTGTAATCTAAATTTGCTTTATTTTTTCTTCCTTTTTACTTTGGGCTTGAAAATCTGTTGGTCAAAATAAAGCAGTACTGCTTTAGAAAAATAATAAAGAGTTCTTAATATATCCGGGGAAAAAGATTGATCAGTTTTATCAGTTCTCATGTTAAGCTGTAAGAGGTTAATGAAATAAAGAACTGTTGTTGTTGTTGAACTTGCTTTGAAGTTTTGCTAACACATTTCAGAACTACCTATATTTTGTTATATCTCATAGTTCCTGATGTAAAACTTGCCCTTGTTGGGGTTGGTTCCAACTCCAACAATATCCATTTTTTTCTTTCTATAAAAGTCTTCAACCCTTAAGAATTAAAGATTAAGATGGGAAAAATGATCAGAATATATCTCAAAGACTTTGAAACTATGCAGCAAACAAAATGACCTGAATGGACACTTGTATTTAAATCTTACCATTTATTGGTAGTTTCACATATTGTTAACAGTTTATGTTGGTCACGCTGACGTATGAAGAGCAACCTTTATCATAAGTGTGTTGTATGACTATAACAATAACAGAAGGATATGCACAAATACGTGGAGTTCAGAGAGGACCTATTACCTTCTTGCCAGGCAGGAGACCAGGCGGTGAACAAAACAGATGGGAGTGGACAACAGAGAATAAGCAGATGTAAGGACTTTGTGTCTGGTGAAATCCATGTCGCTGCAGCTCCTGGACAGTCTGGTTCACCCATGCTCCCTTTTGATGGATGGATCAGCGCTCCACAAATACACACCCACAGAGCAATCTTAAGTGGGTTTGCAGTCTGATCTGCACAGGAAGCGTGGACCACACTAAGAGCAATGCTGGGTGGAGGGTATAACCTGGGGTAGATGGGTGCAGGCTGACCCCAGGGGCATGGGCTGGGGGAGAGGGGAACTGAGTGGGGATTTCCAGCACTGAGTTGGAGAAAACAGGCGAGAAGGAGGAAACACTGGCTGAGCCAAGCCTTATGGCATGACTCCCAGAAAAAGAGTCAATATCACAGGAATTTGAAGGCATCAGAGGTGGTTTACAACAGCTGGCTTTAACAGCTGGATCTACCTACTTTCCTGACTATCAGACTGTGCTGTTGCATAGAGGGGAGCAAATTGTCTCCCAGCTGTCCCAAACCTACTCAGGTTGGCCAGGGGATAGTTGCAGACAACAGTGTAACTGGGAAGACAAGCTAATTTTTAAAATTAAGCTAAATGCTTGCACAGAAGTCAAGCACAAGGGCCAAGCCGGCTGTGGGCAGAGAACCACATGTTGTACTGATACAGCTCATGAGTCATGGGTAGCATTTTCACCAATAACAGAACATGACTTTTTTTAATGACTCCATTAATAGGCTCCCTACAAGATCAGACACACAATTCTTGTTCAGCTTATTTGCTCTCTGCAGGAGTATTCTTCTTATGCCCAGTGAGCTCTTAATTTGCCGTCAAGTTAAAACCTGATCTGGTTCCTTCCAATGTCAAAAAATAGCACTGGCCTCTGAATTCCTTGTTGCACAAAAGAGCCAAACCTCACCCATATGCTGGCAGGTTGCTTATTTTTGACAGCTAGTGGCTTGCAACAAGCATGCTTTTCTACCATGAGGAGCCAGGTTAGGCGCAGTCCTGCTAACACTCAATAGTAGACAAAGGCCTTACAGAAGTTAACAATAATTCATTGCAGGAAATAGTACATGTATCAGTATTTTGCAAACCCTTTTTGTTCAGATACTGGTAGAAAGTCTGAGGTATTCTGATTTAAGAAAATGTTTGAGGTTGTATTTCGTTCTCCTTTAGGTATAGTGCCATATACAGATTCATTTGGCAAGGTTTAAGTTCTTTCTTCCCAAGATGTTTGTATTCTACTTGAAGAATACGGATCTGCTTGAAGAATACATGGATCTGCTTGAAGGAAGCAAGGCTCTACAGAGAGATCTGGACAGGCTGGCTTGATGGGCTGAAACCAACGGGATGAGGTTCAACAAGGCCAAGTGCAGAGTCCTCCATTCGGGACAAAACAACCCCATGCAGCGTTACAGGCTTGGGGAGGAGTGGCTGGAGAGCTGCCTGGCAGAGAAGGACCTGGGGGTGTTGGTTGACAGTGGCTGAACATGAGCCAGCAGTGGCCCAGGTGGCCAAGAGGGCCAATGGCATCTTGGCCTGTGTCAGACCCAGCATGGCCAGCAGGAGCAGGGAGGTGATTGTGCCCCTGTGCTCAGCGCTTGTGAGGTCACACCTTGAGTGCTGGGTTCAGTTTTGGGCCCCTCACTACAAGAAGGACATTGAGGTGCTGGAGTGTGTGCAGAGAAGGCAACGAGGCTGGTGAGGGGGCTGGAGAACAAGCCCTGTGAGGAGAGACTGAGGGAACTGGGGTTGTTTAGCTTAGAGAAGATGAGGCTGAGGAGAGACCTCATCACTGTTTACAACTGCCTGAAAGGAGGTTGTGACGGGGTGGGTGCTGATCTCTTCTCACAAGTGACAGCGATAGGACAAGAGGAAATGGCTGCAAATTGTGCCAGGGGAGGTTTAGACTGGACATTAGGAAGAATTTCTTCATGAAAGAGTGGTCAGGGATTAGAACAGCTGCCCAGGTGGAGTCACCGTCCCTGGAGGTGTTTTAAAAACGGGTGGATGAGTTTCTTAGGGACATGGTTTAGTGGGGAGACTGGCACGGTTGGACTTGGTGATCTCAGAGGTCTCTTCCAAACTTATGATTCTATGATTCAGTTAATGCCACTTCTCCAATAAAGCCTACCATAACCTTCTTCATGAACAAATGTTAACTACAGAGTCCATAAAGGCTTCAGTTTTGGACACCAAAAGTAACAGATTATGAAAGTCAATAACGTAGATTTTGTAATTTAATGAAAGAATATTTCATGAATGATTGTATTAAGGGGAAAATAGGGCTCTTGATCCTATCATAGTATGTCTAACTATATTTTCTAAACCAGCAGATTTATGTTTCAAGAAGCTCTGACCCTCAAAAGGTGGGGGAAAGCTACAAACATCTTTCGAAAGATAAAACACAAGGAAGCTAGTAGAAGAGTAAAACAGCTGTGAAAACAGTAAAAATAACAACACTTTAGTGCACTAAAAGCTATGTAAGTTACCAGAGGCTGCACTATATTAAGGTAATATTTTTACCAAAACATATATAAGTGTTTTGTACAAATTAACGTCATCTGTAATTTTCTTCTTCTCATTCTTCTCCACCCTTTTCTACTATGATGGATTTTATTTCTTAGGTATTTCCACTTCTTTCTAAATCAAGGCTCATCACTCAAGGACACACCTATAGACATATAAAGACACAGAACCTTAGAAGCCAGCGGGTTTCTAGGGAGTGCTCATAGAGGTAAACTTGTGGATGCGAGCAGGACACAGAGACTTTCTTAGCAGGCACCAATCCAATGGAGACTGGGAGTCTGATAAACACAGAATATGACTGGGCATAAACATCAAAGAGACACAAAGCTTAACGGAGCCTTTCACACCTTCGAGCCATCACCTCCCTTCTCCTTGTCTCATATCTCTTTCAATAGGAATTTCTTCAGGATATAGACCATCTATTACAGGTTTGTATGGCACCATGTCCACTGGCCTTCTGTTGGGGAATCTTTATTGCCCTTTGTTGTGCTTTGGGATCCTTGTTATCCTTTGTCATGACTATGGGTATTTGCACCTCAGCTCTGGACTGGCTAATAATATCATAGTCAGGAAACCCCCAATACAGATGGATTATTCATGTCAGGATCTGCTCCTGACGTATGGCATAGATACAAGCCTACCCCTACCCATTCAGCCTCCGGAATGTGGGTCGCTTCCTGACATGAGTAATGAGGAGAAATATGGTATAGAAAAACTACCCTAAGAGTGTAATGCCAGAGTGGCAGTGTTAGAGATTCAGACCAGGACTCCCAGCCCCAAAGAAACAGATATTTGCACGCCTCCTTTAAGTGTAGCCACAAACCCTTTTTCCAGCTCATGAGTTTCTATAGGGTGACTGGGCCCATTCACTCAGGTGGGGGCTTCTGGGTAATGTGAGGGCTTTTTGTGATCCACCTTTTTCAGAAAGAGTTGGTCTTTCAAGCTGGAGAAGTCTGTACCTCAGGGATTATAGATCTTTCCCTGGAAGATCCCATCCTTGCAGCCGTTTCTTTTCTATAGCCTGAGCATGCATCCCCACTGCCGTGGCTGATATTCCTGGAGGACTGGTGATGTCTGACTCTTCCTTGTGCGTCATCTCTGCTTTCTCTTTCAGCTCTGATGGCACTTGACATGGATGTACCCAGTGGTACTGAGCGGGCTGCATGTGTTCACTCTGCCCATTGGTATCCCGGAGGGGACAGTGGCTCTCCCAAGGCTCCTGGTGCACCCAGTTATGCTCCCTTACAGGGCAGGGCAAGCAATACCCACAGCTTTCCATCATGGCAGGAGAGGAATGCACGGGCAGCCAGCTCACACGCTTTCTAGCTGTAAAAGTTACAACCCTTTTTATTAGGCTTTTTGTCCCTATTTTCTCACCCTGTGGATATAGCAGCCATGGATAAGACAGGACATTCATGTATCAAGGTTACCATCCCTCCCACCTTCACCGAGAAACCTCCCACCCCTGCCTAGACATGTTTTCTGATGTCTCAGAGCCCAGTATCCTCTTGATCCTTTGGCTAAACAACAGACCTTCACTATCAGTCAGGAAGCTGAGCCTTTGAACTCGAATCATGTATGTTTAAGGTGGGGAAAACCACATCTCTGTGTATGGAAAAAGAATGGGGTTTGTTGTTTGTTTTTTTTTTTTTCCTCAGCAGTGGATTTAAGGTCTGATTAAAATAGGAGGAAACAGAAAACCCTGGAAAATTTCAGGTTGGATTTCTTCTCTGCAGTAAGAATCCTAAAATAGAAAGGACATTCAACTGTCATCAAATATTCCGTAGTTTTGGCTCAGAGCACTAGCAATCACAGAGCTAATAACTTGGCTCTTTGCACTGCTCCTTTTTAACTCCTGCACATGCAGCTACTGAAGACAAAAACACATGTACGCACACACACACACAATAACAGTGACCTGATATCACTACCTTAATGAAATTATATACTGCGTGTAAAGATTTTTTAATTGATTTGATGGTGTTACTTGCCTTTTTTTCTACCCATAGACAACTGCTACTTTAAAAAGGATCCCTTTGAATATACTGAAGCACATTCAAAAGGCTGATGAGTAGTATTTGTGGTTTTTAAAAGAAATAATTTTTGAGTAGAGCTACCTTTTTTGGCATAAAGTAATTGGAAAGTACCATAGATATCTCAATAAAACACATCAAAAGTAGCTTTCTATAGCTTGTTTTGACATGTCCACTTGTGGGTTGTATCAACTTCAACTAAACATCAGTTTTTTCCTCCGTCAGTACAAACCATTAAAAATATTTAACAGAAAAAGCAAATAGAAATAACTCAGTACTGTGTTTGCCTAATTTCAAATAAAAGGAGATACAGAAAGGAGTGGTCACTGCAGTTGAAAGTGCATTTTTCTGATTCATATATTTGCTGTAACTATTTGCATAGGATTTAAATGTTGAAGAAAAATGCTCAACCATTTTAAAGGGAACGCTGCATTTGAAAAATCTGAAAATGCTAATCTGGTTTCATATTTACAAAGGTTTGTTTACTCTGTGTGTGATCAATTCACCTAATGACAGAAAACTTTTGTAAATACAGTTTTGATGCCGAGACTCTTTGACCTGTTTATGGAGGAACACAAAGCTTATCTGCTCTAGAACCAATCCTAAAGGAGCACATTGTGCTGATTTCATTTGAGATCTTATCCTTTCTCTTTTCTTCTCTCTCTCTCTCACCCTCCTTTCTTATGAACACTGAATGCTAAGTTATTTCCTCGTCAAGGTTGCTTATCAGAACTAGATTTACACTCGATCTCATTTTGTAAACATGTAGCGAATGGTTTATACATTAAAAGAGAAAAGGAGCAGATAGTGTTTTCATCTGAAGAGGAAACCAATCTTGAGAAAATACATGGGTGTTCATTAATATTCTAATAAATAATAAATTAAAAATCATTCAATCACAGAACAAGCCTAGGAAACAGGCAACCAAATTAAGACTTAAAAATAAGTCTGCACACTCTTTGTTTATCCTGCAGACTCAGAAGCACTTTTTGTTCAGTGATGTCATGCAGTAAGTTAAATGTACTGTGGAGGATCTTCTCCTCTGGAAAAACAAATTATCTCAAATATTTCAATACATCAGCATCCTGCCATTGCTACAGCAATGTTTAAAATGACAGTGCTTGTCTGATACAAGAAAAACCTGTCTAAGGTTTCCTTATAGCTAATCCAAGGTAACTGCATCATTTTCAAATTCAGTAGAAAATCGAGCTGGGAGTTAGTCAATGAGAAAAATAGAGAGAAAATCTATACCGACTGGCTGTGCTTGCTGCCTATGGCCTTTGTCAAGCAATGAGTGCATAGACACTCAGATTGTCCCAGTGACCTCAGTGTTCAAAGTTTCAGTGCTTAAGGATTCCTATATCTTAAGTGCTTTTGCTGGAGAGAGACCCACGAGAGCCCAAAGCTTATTTCAGATAAGCAGAATTCTAAGCTTGGGCCAACACCTATGATAAAGACAGCAATATCTGCTATAGTGCCTGAAAATGAGAACTACAAATGTTTTCTGCAGACCTAGAAGACTCCCAAATAAAGAATTCCAAAGGATGTGCTACAAAGAGATCAGTCTGTAACACACTACTATTGAATAACATCTATTTAATCCACGTAACCTGTAAAAACCCATTACTGAATAAAAACATGTATAGTATTTTTCCATTACTAAATCCTAAAATGCATCACAAGCATTTTGTACTGCCACAATAAAGGTATAGGAATCTATTATACTGGATTATGCTAAATCATAAATGTTTAGCCCATTAGGTCCTCTGCATCAAATGGCCATATTCTTGCTTTTCTTCTATGGTTCATGTACAGTAACACCAGGCAGACAGCTCTTCAACTGCCAGGAAAACATTTATATGTGCCCATCTTTAGGGATAGCACACTTGGAAGGAACATTCTTCTGTTCTCTCAGCTTAACCCAGGTAATTAGCTCATGGGTTTAGATTATACAAAACCATTCAGGGCACCAGGTCCCCTCACATCTTCTTTTGTGGACCTAGGAAAGACAAGTGAAAGCTCAGTGATATCACCTTATTCTGTGACTGTAAATGGAAGAGGGGATCCTGGGACCAGGCCTGAGTCAATTCCTGCAGTTATGAAGATGAGATCTTCTTTGCTGTACTGCACTGAAATCATAATTCCTCCTAGATTATGACTGCCAGAAAGAGAAAAATGGATCTACTTTTCACTCTTCTTTTCTGATCTGTTTTGCTCTTCTCTCAACTTGCTCCCCATTTTCTCTCCTGCAACCTGCGTAACTTCCTGATCTTTATCATTACATCTCTGTTTTCTACTGATGTATTTCTACCTTTGTCCATTTTCTTCTGCCTTTCTCTCCTTTTCCCTTCTCTTTCCAGAGCTCTTCTTTCAGTTAAGCCTCATTTTTTGCTTCCTTTTGTGGAGTGACGGATGGGAACCTGAAGATGAAATTCACTCCCAGGAAAGGTACAGAAACCCAGGGATCTCACAGACTGTTAAAAAGAAGTTGCAGCAATGCAAGATTCCCAGTGTCTTCTCCATTAAAGCTCCCAAGACAATTCTACAAGTGAGGCAGAAGGAAGGTAGCCATGACAACTGAAGGCTTAATAGTATCTGGTGCCTTCAGCTGATGAGCCTATTACAGACCCCAGAGTGGAAACTAATGATGCCATCTCCAGAGTGATGCATATCCTCCGCTATGACCTAATGGACTAGAACACAAAAGGAGCAAATCTGGCATAGAGAGCATTATTTTGAATGCAAGCCAGAAAGTTAAGAGATACCATTAATCATGAACTGAAAAGAAGATAACATGCCTTGTTCAGGTCTCGGAGAAAAGTAGAGGTTGCAACCAGACCACCTAGGCTAAACACGTAACTCAAAATTTGTGTCTGTCTCTCTGAATTGATTGGACAAGGATCCAGTCTCCTTCAGATCAGCAAGGCACTCTGCCTCATCAGTCTCTTGACCACAGATGACACGGAAGGTATCAATTCCAATGCAAAGTGCCATTGCATGTGATCTGCATATATCCCTCCACGGCCCTTCATAAAGAGTGAAAGAGATGTTGTAGAATGTGATCTATGGTGTGGTTGCCTTAGTAGAAAAACAGTATGAAAATTAAAGGACTAAAAGTGAGCGAATCAACAGAGCCCACTGGTGGGATACCACTTGCTTCACACAGACTGTGGAAAAAGAATAAGACAGTTTTGTGACTGTGTCATTGAGAATTCCCAACCATCCCCCTATTCCTTGCCAAACTCTGCTTTTGTGACTCAGTAGTAACATTGTAGAGGGAAGAGTCACAGATATGACCCTAAGAATTCAAGTGATGCTTCTAGCCTGTTGCTGTGACCCAGCCTGGCTAACTGGACCCCTGAAAACTGTACCCAGAGAAGGTGGGCTATGGTTCCATGAGGCAAACCAAGGCAAGAAGCCAATTGCTCCTTAATATGATTCACTCCTACTACTGGACCTTAGCCATTGAGCATGGAAAATAGACTAAGAAAGAGAAGAAACTTTATTTTTTAATAACTCAATTAAGTTGTGCATGATTTAAGATGCTTCTGACAAGAAATGCACTTAGGAGCTCTACTATTACATCACATTGAGCAGCAATGGGGTAAAGATCAAAGTACTTATCTTCCAAAATAGTACAGAGCCAAGATCAATCCAGAGGGAACAAGTCCTGTCTAACACGTTTGCCCATATTATTAATAGTATAGTGGTACATAATGCAAAGTCAGATTCCCCTAGTTAATTCCAAGGGTGACACTGGTGGTGTGCTGTGTACTGCCTCTGGTAATTTCTGAGCCTTGTACGAGGGAGCCAGATGAATCCATGGTCAATTATCTGTGATGTTTTTAATTGTGATTTCAAACTGATTCAGGTAAGAACTTAGAAGATACGTTCAGGACTTATCTAGTTTCCCACTCTTCATGAAAAAATGTGGGGCAAGTGCTAAGTAGCCCTTTGCTGCCACCTTCTTCACGAGACATTCACATTTCAGTGATTTTATCTCCTAAACTCTGGTCATTTCTTAGGGATTCAGAGGTCTATAGATTAAAATCTCTGGATTCACTTTGCAGTGACATCTTCTACTTCACATTGAAATTCATGCTTATGAAAGAAACCCTCAGAAGGTCACGTTCAAAGTCTTCTTTCACACCTTTTTACAGGATCTTCGCTTGTGGTTAGTCATGGAAGGACAACCATACTCCTACACTTACACTCACACTCTTCTAATTTCCTTAAGGAATGAATTACCTGAAGTTCATGCAGTACACAAGATGTACAACTGCCATCGATTTATAGTGTGGCAGAAAGATGTTCATTTTTCTGTGATTTGTTCTGCTCTCTACACTCTTGGCTTGTCAACACTAATAAGGGGTATTAACATCAATACAATTTAAAATAAAGTTTTCATAAATGTTGAGATGAATTGTGAACACAGCCTTTACTAACATTCAGTGAGAGCTGTGATCCTAAGATGCTCTTAAAAATTTAATTATTATGCACAATCATGTGTCTTTTTAAAGATTTCAGCCTTTATTCACTCAGCCAGACAGATGCTATTAGGTGTTAGAAGAAGAGCCTTCTCCTAAAGAAGAAATGGGAAAACTCTTATGGGCTTCATTAACAGACAAACAAACCTACCTGACCTATTTTCAGAGCCTCCAGATAGAAACATACTGAACTCTTTGCCCATATCTGTGCTCCCATCTCCATGCTTTCTATTATCTTGGGATGACTCTGAAACCATAGGAGCACAGAGAGAATCTCATCCAGTTGGCCCCAGTACCTACTTTGGCACAGAGAGACTCAGAAAGATAACAGTGTCTTTAGCAAGTGTAAAAAGGCTTCACCCTTACAAAGAATTTAGTACATTTTCGCACCTTGTTAATTAATTCAAGGAGAAAGTATTAGGCAGACTTGTGTAATTGTGCTGGTCCACTAATCTAAAGAATAGCATTTGTTTTGACTTGCGAGTAATATATGATACATTTTTTCATAATTATGAACTTCATTATAAGGATAGGCAAAGAGATTTTAATCTCAAGTGATAAATTTTGCAGGGCTGGGTAACAGGTGGAGTCATTTATCTCTGTACTAACTTGATCGTGTTTATGAACCAATTGACGAATCCCTCAGAAGAGTTCCAGTCCCGCCTTGTTACTTATTTATTAACCACAAGGATCCATGGGATCCAAACTGGGTTTGCATTGCAACTTGACTGTTCAAAGCCATAGCTGTCCACAATTCCCTCTTCCTCAAAACAGAGATTTATCCCTGCATGTCCATTAGTTACAATTAACATTGTCTCAATGGTCAGAAGTCTCAATTATTCAAACAAATCCCTTATGACATCTGGATAATTGAGCTCAGCTACTCTTGCGGATTGTTGAAATACCAACATTCCCATGTAATTTCTCATTAGGATTTAAGTGAGTTTAGATTATATCTTTGGAGCCCGTCTTTGATCATAGAGCTATAATGCAAACATACAGATCACATTATTCTGACACAATTAGTCATTTCTCTTAAAGTGTATTTTAAATATTAAGGATGATATGTCTTCTTGTAAACTCTCCTCAGTTTACCCAGAGACCTTAACTAGTAAATCAGTACAGCAGAAGAATGAAACGGTGACAATCTATTTTCCATCAGAAAAATGAGGTATCATAACACATTATAATTTACAGTAGGCAGTAGCTTCTGTCAATGGAAACAGAAGATTCCAAACAAATCACACGATTATATTCTTGAAGTTAAATGAGAAAATTAGTTTAAGATAATAATACAAGTCTTATGTTTTGCCTCAGTGAACACAAAGTATGATCTCACTGGGAAAAAGCCACCAAATAAAAAAATATTTCACAAGGAACTGGATTGCACCCAGAGTTGGTGGAACAGTGCAATAAACAAAATGTCTAATCTCCACATAAGCCTGTTCTCTAGGCAGGTGCACATCTTGGCCTTTTGTGCTGTGAACAGCATAAGCAGAGAGAGTCTGTGGACAGGAGAGAAGTGGGGTTTGTTAGTGGACTCCTAGATTAAAAGGTATAGATTGGATGGTAATGTATGGGGCATGGACACTGGTAAAAGATACGGTCATGGCTTTGGCTTCATTTCATAGCAACACCAGGGACAGTTTAGTCATAAAAGAAGAATCAGAGTTCTGTGCTCTGGGCAGGAACCTCAGCTTGGAAGCAAAGAGGAACCGGTGTGGATGGTGGAAGAAGAGAGGAGAATGGGTGGGCGCTCTATGGAAAGGACTGAGGGTGGGTCAATAACACCAAAAGATATTACATGGAGCATCACAGAAGCAAGCCCAGTATAACCTCTCAGTTCATGGTTCTTCCTTATACAGTTTTCACACAGGCTTTCCATCTGACGGCTGCCTCCTCAGACTTGTGCAACGCTTTTGCAGCTAGTCTGGGATAAGCTAGTAAAAAACACTGCTGTAACCTACAACATAGGAGCACCTCTGTAAATGCTCTGATCACTGGTTGTTTTCAGGATGTGGCCGATCACCTGACATCAACCAGTCCCTGAACTCCTTGCGCTCACATACCAAATATTTAAAAAATTCTTCATAGATCTGAAGTGCTGAACCAGACAGCCACAGAAACAGCTGAACTCCCAGGGCACTTGGGGAAGTGCTGGTGTGCATTTTAACTTGCAGAAGCTCCCCATGGCAATGCCATTGCGCACATCTCCCCACGACAGACTGATGCGTGTGCATGTTAACCAGCTGCTGTGATCGCTTCCAGTTCATAGACATGTACGAATATTTCCTGGTTTCTGTCCATTTTGTGAACACCTGAACAGACTGGATGATTACTAGTGGTCTAAAGGCACAGAGACAGGCTTCTTAATCTCAATTCCCACCCACCCTGTTGCTTGAGCAGGGTGTGCCCCAGTCATACTCTTTCCTGAGGCTACCAAGCAGGCAGAAGGAGTACTCATTTTGCTCCTACCACTGCTCAGCTTGCTCAGCCTTCTCCTCTAGCTGTTAGTGAAGCAATGGGTAGGCATTAGCCTCTTTCCACAACAAGGAATATAAAATACCGCTGGAGCCGGTGTGTCTTGGTGAGCATAGGCAACCATGATAACAGCACAGAGGCTGCTGAGAGCGCCCTGAACAAGGGTTTGAGCTCTTGCCATCCCTGTTTTTAAGGGCCTTAGGGGGTGATTATAAAAGGGATTGCTCCTACCATCAGCTATCCATGCTTAAATAACTGCTCTACTAAGACTTTCTTCAACCTCATCAGTGGAAGTTGTTATTTCAGGAGCTGGTGAATTACAATACAGTATCAACTGAAGACACCTGGGCCACCTGGAGAACATTTTCCTACAAGCAAAAGACAATAGCTAGTGTTATTTTTTTTTCTCATACAGATGTTTTCCTTATGACGAATCTGTAACACTTTTCCCCTGGAGCTAGTCAAATCGTCCTATAGGACATTTCTGGAGGATGGCTGCTAGAAGAACCTGATATTTTGGAGGTAAATGGCAGAGGGCAATGGAGGTTACAAAGGAGGAGATAAACAACACACCTTACACTGTAATCTGAAGACTCAATTTCACAAAAAAACAAGCAGAAAGACTTGCAGAAACCAGTGACCGTGAAGCTCAGCGTGGAAAAAGGCCTCTTGCCTCCAGTGATTGATTACAGTTTGTCTTTTAAGGAAAACAAGTAGACAAACTTGATGTCTCTTTGGAGGCCTCTGCAGCACCAGTCTCTTCCCACTGGCTTTACAAGGACAGACACCCATAAGACGCACTTTTAACCACCTTCTAGAGGAGCCTTTCTCTCACTGATATCCAAGGCAACTAGCTTAGACCAGATACCTTTTAGGCAGCTGAAGCTCATTCCAGGAGCCTCAATGTTAGGCACAGCACTAGGTGAGGTGACTGCACCCAGGTGAATTTAACTCTGACTTTGCAACTCTTTAGGAAGCAAAGGCCTGATCAAGAGGTGAGTGAGGCGATTAAGGCAGTGCGTGATTCCGCATGTCCTCTCAGCTGTTTCCATTCACTGAATTCCTGGAGAGCCCCAGTGGAAAATGACAACTGCTTTTCCTCCTTCATAATATCCTCTAGGGAGGGCAGAAAAACACCTACCCTTCTTCACAGCAAATGGCCCCTCGGGCACAAGGCCTGCCTGTCACCAAAGGATGTGAATCACCTGCCTTCTCAGTTCTTAAGATGTCCCTATATTTTTGAATCATCCAATTCTATCAAAGTTGTGCAGAGAAATGAGAGAAACCTAAAATAGCTAAAGCAGAAAATTCCCCAACTGTCAGTTTTATAACTCTTAAACCCATTCCAGGAGAGCTAGCTTTAGCCCTATTTCCTCATCACTCAGAAAAACTGAGACGATCAATTAAAGTTTTCCCATGCACCCTCTTGGACAGATGGTTGAACCATTTTAATTAAGTGTATGTATTGGACTGACAGACTTGATGTATCTGACGTGACAGACATTTTCTGTGTTCATTTAGGTTTTTAATCTTTCACTCTCTTTAGTATGCCCAGAATTGTGCTATTTGCACTGTGCTTTCAGAAGAATTATTCAATACACAGTCGATCGCTTGGATTATTAGATTTTTTTATTGCTTGTTATTGTTGGGTTTGGCCACAGTGAAAAGCTCCTCAGTAGCAATTAACTACCACTCTGGCTCTAATAATGAAAGGATCTCATCTTGGAAGTTTCTGTTGGAAAAGAACAGATTTTTTAAGATATTTAAATATGAAGAAGGGCAAATAGAAGCATACTGAGATTTTCAAAAGCATCTAGGTACCAAACCCTTCAAATCTTACTTGAACTAAATTATGTTGAGCTAGTTATCTGCAGCTCTAGACACCTAACCACCTTGTAAGTGTTACCTCTCCACAGTACTATGTGGTGAATTCTCTCCTGGGTTCCCATTTAAAATAAAATTAAATTAGCCAGTCGTTCTTGCTCCAAGGAGCTTTAAAATCAGACACCTGCTTCTCTGTTCTTATATCCCATTACATTTGGTGGCCTTGCATGAGGTGGAACTTATGGTATATGGCACTAGTAGCCCTCAGATTGAGGACAGGATCCCCTGGAGTACAGGTCTCCTTTTTCCCTGACTTCAATGGTGAGATCTGGGTAAGAACATGTTACTGAAACACCCAAATAGTTTCACAACTAGAGTTCTCTTTCTTAAGTGTATTAGTCCATAAGTTTTTTGTGGTATAACCACTCCATAATAATGTTATAAAGCATATAAGGAAGTGGAGAATTGTCAGCATTTTTTTCTTCCTTCTTATTCAATGGGTATTTGTATAAATATTAGACACATCTAAGCCTCCTGACTTCACTGACCTTCTTCACATAATTTCTTATTTGAGATGTTCATGACAGAAGCCACAGTAGGGATATATCCTCATTTTCAAGTTGTGTTCAATTATTTGCTTCAAATTTGTAAAGAGAGGAACTATTACTATATAAAACTAAGGTGCAGAGATACAATTATAGTACCATTGCATAGGAATACATGCTTTTTTCCCCAAATTTGGCTCTTCAAACTAAACACAAACAAAACAAAGGCATACTTTTCCACACTGCATTTCTGCACAGTGGTGCTTACTTGTTGCTACAGACATCTAGAAGAGTATAATGTGTTAGAAAATGAACTGCACAGTTTAGTGGCGAACACTTCCATTAGTGAATGTTAACATATGAAGGCAGACAAGGTCTTTGGATCAGGAAGGTATTTAGCTGCTGATTCCCAAGAATTGTGACAGTACAGCAAAAAGATCACCAAGTGCTCACCTTGTTCTTAAATCCTTTCTTAAACCTGTGTAATAGGCCATTTAGTCCAGAAAAAAATTCTCATGATGCACTTCCTATCCTTCCATTGCAAATACATCTCCTTATGTCTGGACTCCCATGTCCACTTCCCTTTTTCCCACAAGTTTAATGCTTTGGGAATCTTGAACCATTTTTTGACATCAAGGAAAATATCGACACAGGCTTTGACCAGAACAGTACTAGCAAGATGTAAATATATAAAAAAATACGTATTACTCTAAGAGTCTTTAAAATGAAAGACTCTACGTTATTTTAACTAATAAATAAATAAATAAATTAAAATAATTAATTAAAATTATATAGACTTTTAGAGACATTACTACTTGATTTATAATTCCCTTCCCAGTATTTTAATTATACTAACTTCAAGACAGGCAAAGCAAGTGAATAAGTAAACATTTTCAAAATATCCACATGAAGATAAAAAGATCACAGTCTTATTGTAACAGCTGGTCAATAAAATTGGTATTTAAGACTAGACAAACATATATAAATGACAATGCATTTAGCATTTATGTGTGATAACACTGATATATAAATTATATCCTGCATCACATTGTTGCATAAGAAGGATGCAAAGAATAATAGATGTGAGTATTTATTAATTCATGCTCTATAGCAACAATATCAGTAGCATTGCAAGTTTAAGACTTGGAATGAGATCTTCTATTCTTATAATACCTTGAGAAAACACCACACTATTCCTATAATTTTCTATTCGTTTTATAAGAGTCAGAAGATCAATGATCTCAAAATTAAACAGAAAATAACATTTAGGAATGGACTTCCTTGTGACTTCATATTCATCCTTTGGGTCACAGTTGGAAGTACACAACGTGTGATATATGGCACTTCTATTTTTGTCTAGTAAGAAATCCAAAAGGTAAAAACAAAAACATAAACCACATTTAAAAACTGGCTTGAGTTTTGCTCTGGATGGGTAAACACCTCTGTCATTGGAATTGCTATTTGTTTTGGAAATAGGCTGTCCCTACCCAATTAAAAGAAGATCACAAGTAGTTCACACACTTATTGGGTCAGGTAGCAATCACACGCAAATTGCTCACTGACTACAACAGGAATTTCCCAGGCACTCTCAGCTGCAAGGTTCTGTCTTGAAAAATCTAGTAATAACGGAGAAAGTCCAATAATGGAAAAGATCCTACTTCCCTTCGACGAAACATTCAACAATTTATTTACAGAAAACAAACCCAAACTC
This sequence comes from Neomorphus geoffroyi, assembly GCA_033558235.1. Taxonomy (NCBI): domain Eukaryota; kingdom Metazoa; phylum Chordata; class Aves; order Cuculiformes; family Neomorphidae; genus Neomorphus; species Neomorphus geoffroyi. The sequence goes on from JAUMJM010000004.1 coordinate 37,606,226, forward strand.
TGCCTGGGTTCCCACAGTTGTGTTTCTTCAGTTATTGATTACATGATCACCAGTATAATCCCTCTCCAACCAAAAACTTAAAATACTAGGCAGGAGATGAATAACGAGCAATAGGATGGCAGAAGGCAGGATTACTCAGAGATTACAGGCTGGACCAGAAGTCAAGGTAAGAACCTGCAGTCATGCAACAGCTTCCATATTCCTACAGGAAAGCTCTAACTTCTTCCACCTTCCCCAGCACACACAGTTTCTTGGTGTTTTGGAGGCAGCTGCATTACTCTGTTACAGTTCCAAGCCAAGAAGCATCTTGGCATGCCTGGTTGGCCTAAGAGAATTAGTGCAAAATATTATTTCCGTTGAATGGATTTTGATAAAAAGTATGTAGGTATCAATGAAATTTCCCAAGTAAGCTGTTCTTGCCTAGGGGCCCTAGGGTTGATGACATGACGCTTGGCTTCTCTTCACAGCTTTGCCACTGACCTGTTTTGTGACCCTCTTTAGTGCCTCCTTTCTTTTCCTCCCACCCAGACGTCTGCTTAAATTGTAGATGTCTCAAGGGAGAAATTATCCCTTTCCATGCATTTTTATCTGTCAAAGATTGGTTTTGGCTGCAGACCCTTGTATGCTTCTAGGAAAAGAATCTCATCCCCTAAACCCCAAAATTCCCCCCCCAAAATAACCAAAAGCCACAATAGAGAAGATAAGTTAACCTGAAACAACTATGTATATATTTTAATATTGATTTTACTTCAAATCTATATTTATCAATTTGTCAAATCAAAATATTGGAATAGCAAAAGATCATACATTTTTTTCTTGACTCTAATACAGCTTAGCACACTCTTCTTTTCTCTGATCAGTCATTTGAATGTACTAATAAAATCATGTTGAAAATGTCTTCACTAGCATCTCCTTTATGCATTCATCTCATCAGGGAGAGAAAACCTTTGTCACTAGAGAATAGAGAAGCCCTGACAAGACTTGTCATCTTTTTTTTTTGCCTTTCTTTGCAGTGTCACTCGATTCCATTGCAGATACAGATAATTTAATAGCATGTATTTCATTCTTGGATGCACTAGATATTGTCTAGTGCTTCTGTTCTTAAAGAAATCCTTTAAGTAAAATACACAGTATTATGATCCTACACTGTATATAAGTGTAAGATAAAATTAAAGAGCTAACTACCTCATCAAAGGGGGAGGGGGGAATGGAATTCACCTTGTTTTTTAGTTTGATACTTGATTGAAGAAAAATAGGCATGATCCAAGGAGAAACATGAAACCAGAAAAGAGACTTAGAACTCCAAACTCTGTGAAATGTCCTAAATCACTAAGGTGAAACAGAACTTTCCATTTTCTTGGGTGACTATCTACTAACACACATACGTATAACATAACTGATGGTAATCACTTCTATGCTAGATAATTTAAAAAAAAAAATAAAAGAACTTACTTCCTGTGCCCTCTAAATTATTGATATTATCTGATGTATGCCCTGAAACATACGGTAGATTTTTAATCCAATCTTATGTCTTTTACAGTTGTCACAAAATGGTAAAATTTTCAGTTCTTGGAGACGTGAGGAGGGAGGTCAGCAGAACTGCTGCCTTTGACTTAGAGCGGACAGACTTTGGCCTGTTTAGGAGCCTGGTTGAGAGAGTCCTTCACGTGGCAGTCCTGAAAGGCAAAGGAGCCTGGGAAGTCTGGATATTCTTTGAGAAAGAAGTTTTAAAGGTGCTGGAGCAGGGTGTTCCCATGTGCCAAAGGTGAGCAAGAGGTGAAGAAGATTGGCCTAGCTGAACAAAGAGCATTGGCTGTAAGTCAGGTAAAAGAAGAGTTTATAACCTTTGGAAGAAGTGGTAGTCAACTCAGGAGGACTACGAAGGTGTTGTGAAGATATGCAGGGAGAAAATAGGAAGGGTGAAAGCCCAACTAGAACTCAACCTTGCTACTACCATAAAAGACAATAAAAAATGTGTCTATAAATACATTAGCCCATCTACAAGAAGGACCAAAATGAGGATCTGGGGAACTACAGGCCTGTCAGCCTGATCTCAGTGCAGGGAAGGTTATGGGGCCGATCATCTTGAGTACCATCATGCAGCACATGACACGTCCATGCATGGACAACCAGATGATGAGGCTTAGGCAGCATGGGTTTAGGAAAGGCATGTCCTTCCTGACTAACCTGATGTCCTTCTATGACCAGCTGACCCACTTGGTGGATGAAGGAAAGGCTGTGGATATTGTCTTCCTAGACTTTAATAAAGCCTTTGACACTGTTTCCCACCATGATCTCCTGGGAAAATTGGCTGCTCATGGCTTGGATGAGCATACTCTTCAGTGGCTAAAAAAATGGCTTGATGGCTGTGTTCAGTTTTGGGCCCCACACTACTAAGTAAATGGAGCTGCTGGAGCATTTCCAGAGCTGGGGTAGGGTCTGGAGCACAAGGGTTATGAGGAGTGGCTGAGGGAACTGGGGCTGTTTAGCCTGGAGAGGAGGAGGCTGAGGGGAGACCTTATCGCTCTCTACAACTGCCTAAAAGGAGGTTATATGGAGGTGGCTGCTGGTCTCTTTTCCTATGTAACAAGTAATAAGATGAGAGGAAATGGTCTTTAGTTGTGCCAGAGGAAGTTTAGATTGGATATTAGGAAAGCGTTGTCCAGCACTGGAACAGGCAGCCCAGGGAAGTGGATAAGTTACCATCCCTGGAGGTATTTAAAAGGCATGTAGATCTGGTACTTAGGGACGTGTTTCAGTGGTGGAGTTGGCAGTGCCATGTTAAGCGTTGGACCTGATGATCTTAAAAGTCTTTTCCAACTTAAACAATTCTACTATTCTGTGATTTTTTCAGTCCTGATTTAAAATTAATAGATATTAATAGGTAGATTTGGTATTAATAGAAACTACTGTCTCTAGGTTTCAGTGACTATCAATCAACAGCTGCAAAAGTACCATACTGGAACCCTGTAGTGGCTACAAAGGCTTTTCTTATTTCCAGTGCGTTTACTGGCTGACATGAATAATTATTTTCACCTAATATAAACTTCTATACTCTTATGTGTTTAATGGCAGAAAAAGCAGTGTCTCCTGCTGGTGGGAAAACCATACTGGAAAAGTACTACTGAGACCTGGCTGATATGCTTGTTATAGAAAAGTAATTTCTTTATCTTCATGACTTTCCCACATCACATGGCCAGGATCCCTCAGTGTCAGTAAGTTAAATTGCCTGAACTGTCTTTGATGAAAAGTAAGAGGAAATAGTAAAAAGAATGAAGGTGGTCATATGCCTGACAGTTCTGGTAGAGACTGTTAGTGACATAGCAGACAACGAGAAAGAAAAGAGTAAGGAAGAAGTCAGGTGGTTCTGTTCAGGAACACAAGACGAGATGAGGTTTAAAAATAAATATATTCTCTCCTGGGTAGGCAGAATGAGCAAGGGAGAGCCCTAGGTGTATTCAGCTTTTAATAACATGTATGTATAGTCCAACCAGTGCATGTACAAACCCTACACTCCTTCACACACTTCAAATACCTGCAGGCATAGATAAATACTTGGATAAGCACATACCTCTTTGCTTGCTTACATGGGAGATTTTGTTCATGCAATAAAGGCTGAGCACTTTTTTTGCAAAACCTTGCACTACATCTGCATATGTGAATATTCTGGGAAATTAAAAATAGCCACAAGTCAAAAGTCCCAATGTTGTACACTATCTGAGGGGCTTTGGAGAGTGGGTTAATTAACATCAAATCACTAAACTGTTTCTGAGAGGTTAGGTGGAGAGGTGATGAATGATGGGGGAAGGGAAGGAGAGAAGGAAGATTATGCTGCACTGTAAAAAATAGTGAAAAGCATGAACTTAGCAAACACTAAAAGCACAGTACTGAGCAATCTGAAGCTCTTTTGTAGCAACAAATAAGAAAAGTTAATATTCCCTGCAGTATTACTGTGGGTGTGATACGGTGCACTTTCAGATCCACACATGGGTTTAGTAAACAGATTCACTCCTTCTGACCAGAATCAGCACTAACACATTTGATTTTCTAAGAGGAATATCTGATCTGATCTAAGCATACGAAGAGGAGCCAGTAGCTCAGACTGACTTTATTACACAAGCAGCCACATTTTGATATTTAAGCTTGTACATTCCTTAAGCTTCAGTTGAATTTCTTGGCATTGTCAAAAAAAAAAAAAAAAGAGGAGAGAAAAAAAGAAAGAAAGCAAGCAAGCAAGAAAGAAAAAACAAACCATGCTCCTGATGAAAGCAGCTGTCATTCAGCACTAGGACTTGTCCTTCGAACAGCTGTACTTGATCTCAAAACTCTCACCTGCACAGCATGGTAGACTGAATCAACTCTGCTTTTTGTCTCACTACCTCAGATAAGCCTGTCATCAAAGTGAAGAGATAAAAAAGAGACAATCATAACTCTAATGTCATATTTGACAGAGGAAGCTGTTAGTCAAGTAGCTCTAAACTGTTTCTTCTCTGCGTGTATCAAGTGACGTCCTGGCACGGCGACAAGAACTCATTGTGGTACTTTTTTATATGAGAAAGATGAGAAAAAAAAATACCAGAACAGATGTGTCATCATAGACACACCCTTTAGTGGACCTTCAAAGCGAAGAGCTGGAGACGCTCTTTCATGAGGCCAGTGTCACAACAACTTCACAGAGGTTCCCGTGCAGGCCACTGCAGACAGCACATAGCAGATATTAGAGGCAACTACACAAACAAGGAATTGGCTCAAAGTGCCAAGAAAACAGCTTTCCTAGGGCCAGTTCCTGGATTTGCTACTCAGGCAAAATGCTAAGTAGTGTAGGAACTGGTCCAAAAGCAACTTCCTAATAAGAAACTGAAAATAGCTTGCTCATCATAGCTGGCATTCCAGGAAAAGTGAGAAGGAGAGCTATCCCCAAATGTGCAGACAGGAGTGTAGCAAATTTAGGCTCTTGACTACTCGCAAGACAATTGTTAACCAATCCATCATATCAAATAATTATCAAACCTATATTTGGGTATCATCAAAGTTCCACTTTCAGTAATGCAGCAGTTTAAGTAGTATCATTTGCATTTATGCGCTGCATTTAACCCAGGGATCTCACAAAACTCAAGAAATTGTATTCATAACATTCTGGTCAGATGGAGACTTTGCATACAGAAAAATGCTTATACTGGAAAAGCATAAGCACAGCCCTGGGCCTATGGGGCCCTATGTTGATATAAAAAAGGAGATGAATTGGACTTAATTCAAGAGAACCGCAGTAATTTTACACACCTAAGCTGCCTTGTGACTTGTTTACCTGCCTGAAGCTCCCATAGTGATCTTACGCAAAACCTTCAGCTTCCAGGAGTTTGCCTTGACTGAGAGTTTTGGGATTTAGCACTGTGTATCACTTCTACGGGTTTCAGCTGGATCAAAGTCAAGGATAATAATAATAGTCAGTGAATTTTGCTCCTAACTCTTTAAGTTTTGACTTTAAAAGTGCCTAAAAGGTAGATACAGGCAGTGCTAGCTGCTAGTTACATGTGTCTGTAACAGTGTGGTACGGGCAGCTTCCAGTACTATACCTCACCCTAGTGTTGGAATAATCTCCCATAAATAAGGTTTCTAAAAGTTAAGCATTTCATTTAAGCCATAGATCTCAGCTGCCCCTGGGGTCAGTGGAAAGAGTCAGAAGCCTCCATGAAGTGAGCAACCGTATCCTGAGCTGGATGCCTTTTTCAGGGAGGTTGCCCTGCACTCTGATGGGGCTCAGCTCCGCTTTGGGACAGGAGAGAGATGGTTTGCTTAGGTTAGACACGTGTTTTTTTGGTGGCTCGTGTTAGATGTGATGAATCCTGTCCTTAGAGTCAGATCTTTAAGAGTCTAGAGGTCCTTCCAGTGTAAACAGGCAGAGGGATTTTCAGAGGTTTCTGGACGCCCAGTTCCCACACAGCTAGTGAAAGAAGGCACCTCAGGAGTTTTTAAAGAAGTCCTGGAAACACCCATCTTCGTGATTAAGTGTTAAATAGAAATGTAAATATCCACAGCAAAACAGGAATAACAATCAACTGAAATCTACAAATTCATCACAGAGACACTGAGGGAAATAAATATTTGTGCTGGTTGACAGTGACAGTTCAGTTTGAAATGAACTGGCTTTTTTAAAAATATATCCTCTTTCTTAGTAAGAAAACTGTGCTCAGATCACATGAAATGTTGTAATGAAAATATTTGTTTTTAATTTCTGTGATTTCTAGGTGCTACCAACCAAAAAGATTCCAAATTGTAAACAATTTTTACTAAAAAAAACCCAATTGTTTTTCCAAATACCAGAAGGAATGCTGGCAAAATACCTCAACTCTGTAGCAGTTTTCTTCTGAGTCTTCAGTTAAATAATTTTATTTTCCCTATGTGTTTCAGTGTTCACAGAATTACAGCTACCATTTTTTAGGTCATTTGTGAGTTATACTGAGGAAAACACAATGTGATCTCTGTGTTAAAACTGTTGTGTAGAAAGTACATGTGCGTGCAACTATGTGGTTTGTGATAAAGGGTTGTAAGGACAAGTCCTGAATCTGAAAGCTGGTAAAGCTCCCTCTCTGTGGTTTTACAGTGGTATCGGAATAGGAGAATTCCAGTTCTTAACCCATTCTCATGACTGCTGCTGGATTTCAAGAAGGTACATTGGGCAACGTGCAAAATCGTCTAAATGCACTGCTACTATTTCTTAACTTATTTTAAAGGATTTTTTTAAAATTTTATAAACTTTACACATTATAATGCATATAAGCTATGATGTTATTATGTCCCTATAGAAACTACTTATGAACCTGAGAATAAGGAAGGATTGGAAAAGAAGTATTATTCCACCATCAGAGTACTTCTAATTTGGAAACATTGTAGCACACCATAGAAGAGGTGTCATCTGGGCACAGTAGCCACTAAGAAATACTCTATGAAGCACCATCACTTTTAATTGTGATGGAATCACACTATCGGATATAAAACCAACTCTCATGATTGGCCCAGAATGACTGTTCAATGACTTTGTTTTATATGAGGTCCTAATGGAAAGAAACACCACCCAAAATCAGAAAAAAATTATGCTGAGTTAATGATGATTTTCTACAGCCACCTGTTAATAGAAAGCCCTGAGCTTTTCTAGGCACTGTCATCCATTCCTAACAGTTGCCATCCTTGCTGACACCTACTGATAGACACGAGGAGCAAGAATTGCTATTAGGAATTGAATCCTTTTCTGCCTTCCAGTACTGCTCCCGCCCTGTGTCACAGATGCGACAGGAGGTCTGGCCTGCTCCTGCACTTCCGAGGAAAGAGAGAACCACTTAGGCTGACCTGAAGGGAAGGGAAGATGTCCTGTTTCTGAAGGTACTGGATCCAGCTTTCACCTTGGCCAGCAATCAGATACACGGGGATGTGTCTAGCTCTATGAGCAAGGAAGGGCGAATGAGCACCGAGTGCCATATACTCCCTGCACCAGCCACTCTTTTTTTGATGAATCTTCAAATGCTGAGGGGCAAGAGAATTGAGTCTTGGATAATTTTTACATCTGATCTGTGAAATGCAGGTCACTCGGCAACGATGAAACATAATACTTCCTAAAACCCAGAGAGAAGAAAGGTTATTCCTACTGTGTCATAGCAGTTAAGCCACAGGAAGCTGTTGAAACACTCTGCCAGCTTTCCTGAAATAAAACAGTTTTAGTTTCATGCATGTAGTAAATTTTTACCTTACACTTCTGAATTTGAGACACAATTATCTTATCTGTAGGGTAATTAAACAGCCTATTCTTTCCTTCCTTTTTTACTCCTCAGCCAAAGGTCTGCTGGCCCAGAAGGATTATCAGTGCCTGGGAGCATCCTGCCTTTCCTTTCTGCTAGTGGCTTTGCACACATGTGATGGACTGGAGCATGGCTGAGAGTTTGTTGTTGGGGCAGGGACCCCATCCAGGTGCTGAGTTTTCATTGATAACATCATCACCCAAAGGTGCTGGTTTACACCCTAGGTAATGCTCTTCTGTGCATTTACTTCCTCCACATTTATACCAACTTTGCTTCGTGGTGCTATTTTTGAAATCACACCAGATCAAATTCTCCACTCAGTTCCTCTTGCATAGTCACTGCAGGGCAGCGTGCATATAAATGGGGACACGATTTAGCTCACTGTGTAAAAACTGAGGTGAACTTAGATATTAAGCACAGGTGACTTGCAATTTCCCTCTCATGTAAGCAGGCTCTGCTCTGAAATGCCAGTGAAATAATTACCTCTAGGGCAGTGCAGAACTCAGCACTTTTCCCAGCTGCTAATGCAAGTGAATAACTCCTTTTTATGTCATCTTTGCTGTTGTCGTCAATGGTCAACAAAGCAGAAAATAATGATGACGTAGACATGGGGTTTACCCACCGTCTAAAAGGAAGGCTATTCCAAAGGATACAAGAAAATGGCTGTAATGAGTGTATTTTAGAGATAATTTTTAGCCATGCCTTTCTGATACACCTTTATGGTGCGTTGTTGGGCTGAATATAGTAACTCAGGAAAACTAAACCAGAGCCAGCTAACCGCAGGTGCATTCCTGGTGTGATTAATATCTGTGTGGGTTTGGGTCTTGGGTAGTCAGCAACCATGGGCAAGTAGGACTTTTCCTCATCTTGCAGTGAACTAATCAATCCATCCTGCAGCCTCGGTCTGCACTAAAAGAGCCATCAGTCTGTCACTGGGTTTGTTACTTACTTTCTCTCAAGTCATTTTCCTGCCAGGTTGTTGCTTTGTCTGTTATGATGCAGTAAAGGGATCCTTTCTAGATCCATTTGTCTTTCTGATGGCCTTGAAGTCATCAAAACATGTATTATGTAGAGAGTGTTTTATCCTCTATTTCCAAAACATGACAGAAGCACGGCTACTTTCTCACTCATGATGTTTAAAAGCCATGGGTGATTCTGTCATAGTCTGCTTTGTAACATCAGAAAAAACCATGAGAGTGTGGCATCCTCTTACCACTCCCTGAAATACAAAACTCATCTGTTTGAACTTTAAACTCTCTAGCCCAGAAATAACACACATAATGTAAAACATAACTTGAAGCTCAAGCCTGGGCATATTAATGCTGAGAAGACTGACAAGCTTGTGGCTGCTACTTCTCACACCCAGACCAGCTGCTGGGAAATCATCTGGAGCTCCTTGGGCCCCATCAGAAACTTCATTAACCGTGCTACATGTCTCCGAAAAAGCCAATGTTATTATACATCATTATCCCTATCTAATACAAACTATACATGAGTGGCACCATCTTCACAGTCTGGTGTGTCTGACTTGACCAGATTCTCCTACAGGACCAAGACTGTATGATGATTATGCAAGGTGTGCAACTCATCAGTAAAAATTGCCTCAAGACTACATGGACTCATCTACCTTTGATATCTAGCAAATTGCTCTATGGCTACATGAGCTAAGCACTGAGGGGATACCAGTGGTGCCCTCTCTGTTTTGAGCCATTTAAGCCCCTGCAATACAGCATAAAATGCTGTCTCCCTGGTCCAGGAGTGATCCAAACCCACTTGCACCATGCAAGATGTGATCCAGTGATGAATCAGATCAACATTCCTCTACTCAGATCCATGAGATACACAAGAAAAAATCTGCCTGTGAAAACTAAATGCTAGCTATTTGGCTGGTAGAGCTAAAGAAGTCAGAACATCAAGAAATCAGAACCACAAATTCAAGCTCTCTGGCATTTGGAACTACTTCACACAGAGCTACATTCTCACCGCCCACTCTCCAAACACACTCAGGTGCTGGCATTTTCACCCAGACTAATTAACAAATATTGTGGCAATTAAATCACATGGCCTCACCATTGAGTTCAGAAAACTCCCTTACATTGCCGCAGAGTATAGCAACATAACTCATAAAATTATTTTCTAACAACAATTTAAGTGAAGCAAATATCATGAAAATACAACACAAATGTGATAATTATTCTAATTTATGTGATAACAATGTTAAGTGTAAACTAAATTGTCTTCCCAAGTCCATCCAACTATGAACAACTTCCCTGCCCCGCAAATGTGCCTCGAGTATCCAGGAGCGTGTGGAGTGGCATAGGGTGACTTTTCTAAATCTGACTTTGCAAAGCCTTCCACAGCTGTCTATGGAGAAACAGCCTTTTTAGATCTTCCAAGAAGGATCAATCCAGCTGTCAAAAGGGCTGTCCCATCTCCCCAAAGAACTGCAAAACATGAGAGCAAGGTAGTTCTTGAAAAATACTGTTTTGCCCTTCCTGGCTGGTCCAGATGTACCAGTAATTTTGACACTGTCAGACTTCGTGGTCTGTTTTTCTATGTTGTGTTGGTTGTTAAGAGCCAGATCAAGGGCCAGGACGTTGTTAAGAGCAGTCCTCACATGGTTTACAACCCCAGAACCCTTCGTGTAGGGGAGGATATCTGCTATATTTGGTCAATGAGGTGTCTGCCTTCCTGTTCCTCAGATCTTGACTCTGGGACAGCTGCAATGAAGATAAGAAAAGCCTCAGGAAACTAGAAGATGCTCATTTGGAGAAAGTATCTAGAGGGGGAGTTTAATACACAAACAGAGAGCAGGAAAGCAGTAGAGTAAATGAGAAAGGCTTGGGGTCATTTTTTTTTCCTTATTTTAAAAGTAGAGTTAGTTAGTGGTGGAGAGATATCATTTCTATGAAGGGAAAATGAAAAAGTCCACTAATTACATACTATATAAACGTGATTAAGCCCAGCGTTTTCTGAGTCACAACAAGAACTTATAGAGTGACAGGGAAATCTTTTTAAGTGATGATTCAAAAATAAAAAAGGCATTTGGAGTCACTGAGCGTGCAGAGTTAGCCCAGGTAACCACACGATCTTATCATTACTACCCTTCATCTGTCTGCCGCCCTCTTCCCACCTAGCGTTTGATACACTCACTTGTTGCATCTTGTCTTGCAAGTGGCATGACTTCAATTGCACTAATTGTGTGCATAAAGTTAACCATGCATGTAAATGTTTGCAAGATTGGAACCTCAGATTATAAACACTGGGAGAGGGCTCATCTCCTCCACTGTAATCATGGAGTACTAGATGCAAGGGGGACTCAGACATAAGAGGAAATTCTGTGTATTGTAGAAGAGAAATGACGTCATTATTATGCCTCAGTATTTATTTTTTAAATCTTTTTGTCTTTGGTTATTTATCTCACATCCTCGCTTCCCTTCTCTACTCCTTCTTTTCTTTAAAAAACACAGTGGCAGAAAAGGAGCATTTAGACAATTCCATTTGATTTCAGATGGAAGCATTATTATTGTGTATTCTCTTATCTGAACATAGTTCTCCCAACATAGCTACTGTGCTAATATACAAAATTACGTAGGCGTTGCATGAGGCTGTAATTTGCACTAGAGGTTTAAAGGTTGTTATTATTTATTACCTGCATTACAGCAGTATCTTGGAGTCTGGTGGGGAACCAATGTGCTGTGTTCTGCACAAACACAGAGCAGAAGGAAAGTCCCTGACCTAATACCAACCATGAGCTCCACAAGCAGATCAGAGAGTATCCAGGTGGGGCCCAGGGCAGCAAGCCAGAGTGGATTGGGCTACCCTTTTTAGGGAGACTGGGAGCATAAGAATCCTGGTCTGTTCAGATAGAGGAGAAATAGTTGCCTACCAAAACAGGCTTGGGTGGCAACCTTTCCAGAAAAGGGTGGCAGGGATAGCAAGGAGTGAAACTCGCTGAAAGCAACTTGTAGGAGCAGATTCTCAATGCCCAAAGCAAATACACCCCTCAAAGAGCCCGGGTCCTGACACACAGAATTTGTACTAGAGGACTTGAGGCAACACATGAATGCAGGCAGAGGAAAGGGTGCAGAAGGCAACAGGACCAGACCAGCCAGCTGCACAGACAAGGTGAAGGCCACACTATAAGACAGTGTAAAAGAGACCCCTCTGCCTTAAATTTGCAAAATGACTCACTAACCTATAATAACATTACCTAAAACTCATAGTGAGCTCTTCATCTTCAAAGCACTTTACAAAGATTAACTAATTAATTTCACTGTCAAATCTTTTGCAGATCTAATAATGGTATTTGGCTCTACCTCAGAGAGCAATTTTTTCCAGGTACTGGCAGGGTAAACATTCATAATGATATAACCAGTGGGAAGAACATTTTTAACACTTAAACGATGTTTTAATGGAAGGCAAAGGTTAGAGATTGACCCTAGACAAAAGGGCTTCACGGGGCCACTCACTTTGAAATTGGGACTCCCACTTGTTCTCAGGCTGGTGTCAACACAATAACCCATGTGGATTGTGTATATTGTATTTTTGGAAAACTCAACTAAAATGCCAGTTATTTACAGATGTGTACACAGGTATGGCTGCTCTCAGGTTTCTGCCTTGTGTTCTCACACATCTTCCCTCCCGAACACTCACTACCTTTGTCTGTCACTGCCCTTCGCACCATGGGTCTAGCCTGGACCCTCTGGCAACCCCATGCTGTGCCACTGGGAATGAAAATATGGTGAAAGTCCAGCTCCCACAGATGACTTTCACTTTCATTCTCCTAGCTACTTTGCAAAGAAGCAGAGCAACTCCCAAAGGCACCTCCTGCCTCTTCATCCAGATGCTTAGCTAATGAGGGTTCAGCATGCTCTGATTTATGGACTGTGGTTCTGGCTGACAATGTTCTTCCAGAACAGCTATCTTGGCTTCAATATGAAAAATTCACATTGTTAGCAGCCAAAAGTAGGCTGAAAAAAATCTTCCATGTGGACAGCAACAGGAGAGAAGTTTTATCAGTGTAGATTATGTTGCCCAAAGAGGTTATATATTTACAACAGTAGAAAATCTCCTTCCGCTACATGAGACATCAGTATCGTGAGGACCCACTGGCACTGCTGTGGGGATAGACACCAGGACAGGAACAAATATAAAAACCGGTGCCTTTTGGTGTGTTGAACCAGATTACCATTGTTTACCACAGACTGAGAGCTGCCATTATAAATGAATACAGATTTCTTTTTCTTGTCTTCCTTTCTTTAAAAATAATACTTGTCAGAAACTCTCAAAAATTAAGAAATGACAATGTTAGATCCTACATTTCTCACCATTATTTAACAAACTGTTAGGTATGTACAAGAACCCTCTGATTGTTTCTCTTAGAGTAACTTATTTCTCTTAGAATAACAATTAACAAAGACAATAAAAAAGTTACTGGTACAGAAAAACTGTACAGCAGTGGGTCTGGAAAGACACTGAAAAGTTGTCTGTCATTTCTCTACAGGGAAGCAATAACAAAATACATCAACGGGTAAGTTGGAAATGAGATCTTTGATTTCTAATGATGGAAATAGGTAAGGAGAGATATCACCACTGTTGGGGTCATTTAATCTGAAATGACGATGCTTGTACAGTGGGACTAAAGAGAAACTTCACAGGCTGCTTGTACATGTTTGACACTTGAGAAAACAATGCCTGAAAGTTGGTGTCAACTCCTCAGACCAAGTGTATGTCAACTATTTGCACTTCACATCTCAGACATAACAAGATAAAAATGATACAGGAGGTAAAATATCTTGTCAAAACACCTTGATCTCTCCTTTTGCACCTAAATCTCAGGACCATCCGTATTACTCATGGTCAAGTACAGACCTCAGTTACAACTGTGAATCTTACTTGATAGTTTAATATGAACAAAATCCAGGGCAGAATTTCGCACATCTTAAGGTGTATATTGCTGAAAGTTCTCACCTTCATTCTCCCAGTTGCTCCAGAGGCTAAGGTGTTTCAGGAACAATTTAGTGCAAATATCATTACATAACATCCTTTAAGCTAGCTGCCAGCTTTTCCTTAGTCTAGCAATGGCACAAACATGCCATTACCAATCAAAAAATCTAAGGCTCCCAATGTGAACTCAAGACCTCAAAAGAGCCCAGTGAGAATTTTCAGTGCCAAGAAGGGACAACCGTGGGTGCAGAATATTTTATGGTGGCTATCTATGTCTCCCTGGGTTGCCCGGGGAACAAAGACTAAATGATAGCCATTTGGGGCCATGGAAAGTAAAACTCTCCAGGGCACATTCAAACTCTGAAAACCTGTTTGCTGCGGTGAATGAGGTTATGCTGCTGGCCAAGGAGCTGTTGAACCTTGTATGTCCTCTGTTACCAGTGCTATCTTGGAATGCAGGAGACTCCAAAATAAGAGTGTAGTGTTTTCAGTGGCCAAGAGAACAAAACTTTCAGCTTCAGGAATGTGAAGTGCAGTTGCAGAAAGCCATCAAGTAGCAGTAGTAACAAAACCACCAATGGCATCTGTTATGGACGGTAGCAAAGAAAATCCAGCTAAAACACACAGGATGATTCTTTCAGTCAAGACAACCAAGCCACAACTGCATATGCCCCTGAAAATTGAATGGAAAGGCAGTGTTAGTGTTATACAGGGAGTTACAGTAGCACATCCGAAACATACTCTTGTTCTAGTCCACATAATGTTTGTGTGGTGATTCACATCTAAAGCACAGCCTCTGCACCCCTAAACTTGCCTTCGAGATCCCTCAAAGGAGCAAAATCTAAAATGGAGGCATCAGCTGTTAGTTTTCAAAAGAGTTAATAGCCAGGGCATGCCTTTGAGCATTTGGCCCCCCTGAACCTCTCCTTCTCCTCTTGCCTTTCTGTATGCATTCTGCACTTCCCTGCTTCAAAAGGACTTCAGTTTTGTGCTGTTTGATGCACAGATTGTCAGCCTTGGTGCCACTGCTGAGAGTTGTCAGACAGATGAAGGCAGCCACAAACCCTGGGAGAAAAGCCATCACTCTCTCCATGTTCTCACGGCCTAGTTCAGCAAGCCACATAAATGCAGACATCACCCATATGGGCATCCTATCTGCTTTACTGGGACAGTTTGTGCACTGGAAGTTGTGAAAATGCTTACACTCCTTGCTGAATTAGTTCCCAATTCATCTGAATTGCAAGCCAGCCCAACATCATGGATCTAGAATGAATAAACTTGAAGAATCCTTATTGACTTTGATGGCCCCAGGGACTTTGTGCACTGCTTGTATTCTGCTACCTTAACCCCTCAATAAGCTAAGCATGGCAGAATGGTGTAGTCTTGGAGTGGATAGCTATGGGTGCACCCTTTGAATCACCCTCTGCAATACGTGGTTATGGCATGTGAGAGGTTAAAGACCCTGTTGTTCTTCAGCCTCCTCTTCCCTCTTGTTTCCAGCCCTAAGCTCTCTGAGACCAGTAGAAACTGGACTCAGACATTGCCTTATATCTTGATTCAAGGTACTGTTTTACTCCCTGCCTCCTTTCAGAGAAAGCAGAGTAAAGTACATTACGAGGTGGATTACAGAGAGGAGAGAAGGGAAGACAAATAAAAAAAATCTGCAGATTTTCTAAGATTTTTTCAGTATGTTTCTTCAAAAATGTGCCAATTAACTAATTTACCTCCAGTGTCAGAACTGTGAGGTTTAATAAAGCTGACAATTGTTCTCCTCCAATGTTATGTCAAACTAAAAACCTTTTCAACTTATAATAGATACATATGGTAATAGATATCTGAATGAAAGATCAAACAGACATTAAGTACTGCAGAAATAGCTTGCTAAAAAGATGAAGTCACTCTCTAATGACATTATTATGACATACAGATTAAAAGAAGAACCAGTAAAAAAGAAGGATGATAATGCTATTGTGTTACTCCACTAAGGTATTTTACCAGTAAAATGAAGTTACTTGCTTTCTGCATCTATCCACTCCACTGACTGATGTTTTCAGAAAAAAAAACCCCAAACTGTACAGGAGAATAGAACTACTCTTGAAGGAGAAAAAAGCCCACCAAGAAAACCCTACCTGTATTTGGGGTTGGTACGTAGTATCAGATGAACACTTCATTTCAAGCGTTTGATCCTGTGCCTCCAAAAACTACAAACACCATAAACCAAAATTAAAAACTTCGCCAGCAGTCTAGTACACATAGTAGGTTCAAACTGAACCCCCTTGAGGAAAGGATAATTACTACCTTGTTGTAAAGCAGATGCATTTTTGGAAGCAGATGCGTGCAAGGTGACCCTACTTTGGGAAACCACATTTGAAGCAAATATTTATTTGTATAACGAATGGAATACTTTCTACCAGCTCGTTATGCAGCTAAGATTAGCTCAGACTTTTATAGTGACATTATATAGATAATAAACTGAAAGTGAATTTCAGCTGGTGCAGTTTCGCTGGTTCTACAGCTGTCCGACCATGTGCGGGTCAAATGGGTGAAGAGCCATGTTACAGTCTGCCAGCAGTAAAACCTCTGAGACGAGGGGTCAGAGGGGCAATTCCATAGTACAGGATCATCAGGATAACTCCTCATTACAAGGCAAACATTTTAGAAGCTTTGTCTGAGTAGACTCAGGCTTCTCTACTTCTGTGCACATAGATAAAACCATTCCCTAAGGAGATGTCATGTGGACACAGCCCACCTCTACTACAACCTATTTATATCTACCATACAGACAGAGGATAAGGTGATTCAGATGTTAATCAGTTCTTGGCAACATCACATAGCCTGCTTGAGTGAAAAAGCAACACAGGTCTGCAGATGAGGCAGAAGGACATGGGGCTTCACTGAAACCTCCTACATCAAACACCTAACTTAGGCATAGTGACTCTTTCTATCCGCTGTCTGCACACGAGCCAAAATTTAGCAGACCTGAATTGTAGGCGTCTGGTGTGCTCAATGCTTTATAGAACTAAGTTGCCATAACAGTCATGACAACTGAGCGAGGCACCTATTGTAGGTGGTCTGAACACAACCCACATTGCTGGAGTGCTATTCTCTGCCTTCATCTACTCCTCCCCAAGCCATGAAACCAAAACACCACCAATTTGCTACAGGCTGCTGAGAAATGAGAAGCTGTTTCCCCCTCTGCTTGCCTCAACATGGACTTTAAATGAAACTGCACTCTTAGAACTACCAGCAAAAATGGCATTGCAGGGTACTCAATCACAATGGAGTCCCATTGTGTGGATTTTGTCTCAAAGACTGCAGGCTGCATGTGCTGACTTTGTGTGTAAATGGCTATTTTTTCCTAACTGTCCGTGCTGCCCAGCCAGTCTGAGGACTATATGTGGAGGTAGGTTCTCTTAACGTCTCTTGCCATTGCAGAGGGGATTCTGCATACCAGACTACCTCGTAAAATCCAGGTCTTCAGGAATTCGGGGATCCTGTGCAATCTGGTTTCCCTGGAATAACTGATGCCTTTGGGAGGAGAAAAAACTAACAATTCATGGAGTCATGGATGCCTAAGAATTGAAAAACAAATTCTACACTATGCCTCTTTACAGCTACATTTGTGTATAGACAGGAGTGCAAGAAGGTGACCTTTTTTGCAAGGATTTTTCCAAACAAAGCAACATTGCAGATGTACAGATAGACAGCAGTAAGTTAGGTTCACAGAGTATTTCTTCCTATACTGTAGGAAGAGCACACCAATGAAACACTCGATACATTGCTGCATTTTTCCTTGCCCTTATCTACTACCAAAGCCTGAATTGGGTTTCTGGAGCTCTTTTGGAAAACAATATCTTCATGTTCACTTTGAAGAGGTTTGTGTCTGTGATCCAATAGTACTATTACATCCACGTGGTAGTAAGTATTGCTTCTCTTAATGTAGTTCCATTATGTCTACTTGTTGCTCCTAGCATTTCTTATCTCTCTTTGTATTTGCCTGAATAGAATGCAACCTTAAAAAAATCACCGTATCATTTACATGACAGAAGCATTACTTTTTAAACCCAAAAAGAAAGTGTGATTATCTTTATACTATTTTATAAAAAGAGGACAGGGATTATTGAATCAAAACCAGGTTGACCTTGAAACCAAGTAGCAAGACCCATGCCATTGGCTCTGGATCTCCTCTGGGCTTCATCTGCTGCCTCCATAGCCCTGGAACACATTATTCTGCAGTTGCAAGTGTCTGAGATCATGCAAGAGCTGTGCTGCAGTCTGTCAGGCTGATGTTTTCAAGGCATGAGACAGAGTTTGTGGATGTCTTGGCACTGGTGGAGAGCTCTGCAGTGGTGAACCATATCTGGTGCAGTCCTTACCCAGGACTACCTTATGGGTCATCGTTCCCCAGAAACATGCCCAAGCATGTCCTGACTGGCACATACACAAACTCTTTCAGGGAACAGGCCAACGATTTAAACATGTGGATGATCAGCAGTCCAGTGTCTGGGCTCACTTCTTGGGGATGCCTGATGTATCTTAGATGTCCTCTGTGATGTGTGATTACTTATTCTTTGTTGCTGCCTACTTCTCTTCATTGGCTATAAGGAGTTTGAGAAATTGTTTGTTTATATGTAGACTCTTTAAATTTCGGATGCAAAGAATAGAAGATAAAGAATACCCTTTATTGCTTCATTAGTACCAAATACTTGATGTCAAATAAACACTTGTAATGCACATAGAATCTGGCATTACAAATCGTCTGTGCCACAGTAGGTGTTGTAGAGGATTACAAGGAAAAGATGCACAATTCTTACCATGGAGATCTTAGAGTCTTAAAAGCATATTCCTTGATGCGTTTTGTATATTAATATTTTGCATATTAGCATACAGTTGCCTGAACAAACACTTTTTCAAGAAAATAATTAAATTAATATATGAAAATCAACATATTTTATTTCCCTGTAAGAAAGAAATAAAAACATTAGCAACACATTGATCAGGAAATGTTGATTTTCACAATTGTCACAAGAATTTCAGTGGGCCAAATTTGAAATCGTAGCAATAAAACTTATGTTAGCATCAGCAAAGAAGAGCAGGAACCTGATTCAACCATTTTCTGATGCAGCAATCTGTGGGGCCTGACTCCCTCTGGAGCCTTGGCCATTGCATCCTCATTTATATGAGTGCATATTGATTGTACAATGGCACAAAATGAAAAAGTGGTGATTCATACTAGACCTTCATCCATTTAAGAAACTGGAGGGCACTAGCAGACCGTGGTCCATAGGTCTCTGGCAGAATTTTAATTCTTCTGCAACATTCAGGGAAGGCTGATAAGAAGAACTAAACTGTCTTACAGGTTTACCTTGCACTTAGAAAGCAAATCAAGAGGAATCTGCACTTTTCATTAGGAGGTAACAATGAAGTTGACAAGCCAAAGAAGTCCAAATGACACTGCAGTAGAATCAGGAGCATCTAAAGTCTACATTGTTGGAGTTCTGATGTCCTTGCTTATGACAGCAGTGTAGAAAACGAGCTGCTCCACAGCAGACAGACATGTTATGGCAATTCATTGATGTTCAGTTGCCCCAACACCTAACTCTTGATCAGTACCCTGGACTGTTTTTCCAGCCATTGGAGGGGTCACGTTTTTTATGATTTAATCTCAAAAGCAATTTTGGGAGGTAGGGGGAGGTGATAAAAAATATCATCAATTTTTGAGGATGAGGGCAGAAAATATTATCTTAAAGCATGCTCACTTCTGAACTGACCTGCATAAAGGATTCTGTGATAGGCAGTCCTGACTACTGTTTAATCCCTTTCTTCATTATTTACTTGTGCTGAATGCCCCAGTCACTGAATATATGATCAGTAATTGAAGATCAACAGATCTTCAACCACAAGAAAAAACACATTGTTTAAGCTGTCTAAAAAAATTATGGGCATTTTGTGTAACAGAGGTAAACTCATATGGTGTATGTACAAATGTATATAGACAAAAGAGGCGAAAGAAGATGATCAAACATATTAATGATGTAACTCCAATAGAATTTGACCTTTTCATTAGATCATGCAGATATGGTTAAGGCTGAGTGGTATTTACAGATATTATTTTGGCCACCAGAGGGTTCCCATATTTTTCCATTTGTGCAATTGAGGAAGCAAGAAAGTAATGAGCATAGAAAAGACACTTAAAAAAATGTGTGAAAGAAATACCTATCAAACAAAATGCATTCCCAAAGTAATGCCAATAATCTACCTATAGGTCCAATTCCATTACTGTAAAATTGAGTCACTGTGTTTTGCAGAAGAAAAATAGACATTTTCTGCACTGGTTGCAGTGCCCTTATTCTTATTTGCACCATTGCTCATGAGATCAGGATTCAAGCAGCTGACAATAAATTCCGTGTATGTAGGACACCTATTAAAGATTTCATGTGATGTTAGAGTGAGTAGGTTAGTACAAAAGAAACCCCACAAAGTAAATAAGATTTCAAACATTGTGGTATTGTTAGGGCAAAACCCCAGATTCCAAGTCAAGTTCAATCCTGCAAAGCTAGTAATGGCAGCACTATTTTCCTAACTTGGCTTCGGTTCCTACCGTGACTCTCGATTCTCAAATAATAGGTGATTCATCTTAATGTTATTTAGAAAAGGAGTTACAATGGCTCTGATAAGTCAAATGATGGTCAGATATTTTTCCTTACAGCTCGTTAATTTTCCCAGGAAACAATGGGCCAAATCTTGCTGTCAGTTAGGCTACTGAAGTTGGAGTACTGGAGAAGATTTTTAATCCAACCTAGATTGGATTAAAAGGTCTAGATCCCTCTTCGACATGTAAGGGATAGGCTCCTGGTCTGTGTTTTGTGACATGCTTCATCAGACCTTTTGAGGCTCTCCTGAAAATATCAACCAGAAATATGCTCATTGCAGCAACCTGATAAAATCTTAGTCTGGAGAGTGTGATCAGGGACAGCCCCTGGTCTAAGCAGGATCTTTGGAAAGTTTATTCAGCATTTCATGGTTCCACCACAAGACTCAGCCTTGGAGGGAAAAAACCCTCCTTGCTGCCCAAAGCAGCAGTTTTAGAGATCGTAAAGTTGCAGCAACTTTCCTTTGGGGGACACAAGTAAGGGCAGCCCCTTTTTGGTAAGTATGGTGATCACATAAGGCAACCCATGAAGGTGTATTTGTGGATTTCCTTGTTTTGCCACCAGAAGGAGGAGGCTGTGAAGCCCAAAGAGTAACTTTTGAAAGGGACTGACCATTCTGCTCCTTCCTGAGATAACTCAGAAGCCTTTGCCATTGGGAATATTTAGCTTTTTTTGGCATACCAGGAAATTCATCAGCTTGTGCAATATGGTCCAAAGGGTCAGCAACATCAAAATCTTGTTCCTTGTGTGAGGTCAGAGCCTGATGCCTTCAGTCATGGCAAAGGGAAACTTACTGCACAGTTCACTGACTTCAAGGAAGCTTCTCATGACGAAATTTGTTTATTCAACTTGAATAATGGGCACAGGAGTCTGGCTTTTGATAAAGCAGGCATGGCAGCTTCACAAGTACTACAGCACTCAGTATTATTCCAAATTTTCAATTTTTATTTCTAATAAGATGCTGACCTTCTAGACTTCATATGATGCATTATAATTAGAAGACTTATTGAGAAGCCTAATATAATATTATACCCACTGGGGAGTCAAAAGTGCAAATAGTAAAAATATCAAATCTCAATATTTAATTAATTGAAACAAATTATATTTCAACCTATTTCTCATTTCTGTCATCTACTTAAAGTTGCATATGAACTTCAGAATTTATGCAGATCTCCCCACAGTGTTTTCAAGTGGGAATTTCAAACAACTAAGGTCTGTATTCATAGCCACACTTCCCAGCTTTTCAAAGATGTTGTCAACCAAGAGCTTTCAGGGCTCTGTGTGGGAGAAATTAATTGAATACAACTGCTCCTGTCAGGTGCCTAAAAGGGACTCAGAAAACTGAGAAAACCTGGCCTTTCTTCTTGGTGAAGAAAGTTCCTAGAACCGTATCTTTTAAAGATCCTCAATCAGGCTATTCTCAAACATTATCTTTGTCCCTAAACATAGGCAGAAGACAGAGAAAGACAAAACCTCCAGATGGTTTCAGAGAGTCATTGAAGAGCAAAAGGCAAATAGAAGCAGCTTTCACAAGAGATGGGGTGACTTTCATTTTTGGACCTTTATCCCGTGTACGGAAGACATGTAGACAAATGGAATCAGGCAAAAACAACTGACAAGCTACTGCAGGTGTATCAAATCACAACAACAGTCTTATTTGTCCTCATTTCTATTAATGATGTCACTACTAGGACTGTATTCATTTTTCTTACTGCTCAGTAAAGAGTTATTGTTAAAAATATATAAGTAAGTGAAAACAGGCACTCAGTACATTTATCACGAGCAGTGGATCTGAAGTTCCTTTGAGAAGTTTGTTATTGCTAGACAGTCAGCATGGCCGGAGCTGGTCTGTGAGACTGCAGTTCTGCAGTTGTCTTTCTCCACAGTAAAGAAAATTGGCAGTACTCAATCATATGCCATGGGTCTTTTGATTAAACGTGGATTTACAGTACATGATAGCCCACAGCAGCTTAAGTACCGTACAGTGCATTACATAAATGCACCTTCAGGATTATTACACACACCAAAATGGACACATGCTTGATAGAGGTTGTTATGGTTTGCAATTCCCTTTTCACTTTCCCTCTCTGTGGTAATAACTATACATGTATTGGCCTTAAACACCTACATGTTTTAAGCACAGGTTAAATTATAAAAGAGATTGCAAAATCTTCTTTGTCCATCATCATATAATAAATCAACAGGTCCATTTCTGTGGATTGATGTAATGGCATTTATGAGCATTGGCAAAGTCATATCCACTTAACTGATGCAATTAAGTAGTGCCGTGCTCTTATTATAATCATAATGGATTGACTGATGAGTAATTTATTTCTTTCCAATGTAACTGACAAAAATAGATTATATTCATAGACAACGCAATGTATTTGGATCACAAAACTGCTGCCTTCTCAAATCCACCATTAGCCTAGATTTATCTTCACCAGAGAGTGGTGGAAAATACTTTAAACCAAGTACCAGGTTTAATGAGGAACCTAGCTCTGGTGTGTTAAGTCCCACAGAGAAGGCGAATATTTTACTAGCTATTTCTCATAAGAGAAATACTACTAAACACTGTCATAAAGAACCAGCTCTGGTAGCCGATTTCTCTGTCTGGGGAAGGAGATGGTTGTGTTTAGTTTATTTTTAGTTGAGTTTCCAGGAAAAATATTTCCTTATTGCCGGTTGTTACTCCATGCATTCTCCCTGACACTCCTTTCCTACCAATATTGCCTGGAGACCCATGCAAGTCAGTGCTTTCATCACTTTCAATGTGACCTTTTGGAGTATCTTGTTATTTCCCATGTTTATGACTGTCATTTACATGTGTGAAGATTAAGGGCCAAATTATCTGCTGGCTGGGAATTGGCACGGTTTCACTGACTGCAGCGGAGCTGCTCCAATTTACAGGCTGCAGGGGTTCTGGACATGAGCAAGAACAAACACCCTACCTCCAGACATCCCAGAATTTCTGCACTGCAGCCTGTCTTTGCATATTGCCCTTATTTTATTGTCTCTTTTAAGTATAAAATCACAGCATTTTCAAGGGCTTATTGCATCCTTTTCCATCGTAACTCCCTTTAAATTATGACAGTGACAACTCTGTCTTGCACTGAGTACAAGCCAAATGTTCTAAATTCTTATTTCACAGTTTCGTAGGGTTCAAGGACAAAAGAAACCACCAAATTATCTCATTTGATCTCCTGTCTAACACTCAAAGAACAGAAAATATAGCCTGAGATTTCTGCATTAACAGGGAACTGATCAACTGGGATAAGCTCAGATGATGCACATAAAATTTCCACGATTTGGGGAGCAACAGAAGGGGAAGAATCTTGCCTTTTCCATCAAGGAAAATACCCGCCCAATCACATAATTTGGAAATCAGCATGACCTGAGCCCAAGATTCAGGCAAGGACGACTCAACGCGTCACCTGGGAATCTTATGCTGTATCATCTGGAGGCCTTTCTTTATCTGCAGAACATTATGTTCCAGTATGCGTTTATGTGGGGTCTGTGTGTGCATGTAATTCTTCACTGAAAGAAAATTCTTTCCTTGGTCCCTGAAGCCTGAGGTCCAGTGGTTTTTGTTATTTGAAAGCAGTTACATTAGTCAGAAGTAACACTGAGGACAATCCAGAGCTCTTTGTCCTCTGCATGGATTATGAATGGAAAATAGGAGATTACACAAATTCCAAGGCCAGCAGAGATCACAACAACCACACCGTACTTCCGAGCCAGGTGCCTGTGGCACTCTGATCAGGAGCGAAACAGCTCTGTTGGTGGGGGAAAAGACCTCCACTGCTAAAAAAGAGTTAAGACCTCTGTTTCTTCTCATCGAATGATGTCAAATACTCTAGGTTTCCCCGACACTGACAGGCTTATTTTAAGTGTTACGCTGAAGCTAGAGAGATATTTCAAATGCACGCTATTTTTACTAACATAAAAGTAGAAGAAATGGTTAATAGTATTGGCTGGCCTAAAAGGGAGAGAGAGATCTGCAGAGGTTTATTTACTGCTAGAAATATTAACGAAGTTTGAAATCAAGGTATTTTATGAGTAAAGACAACATGCAGGCTAGTTCCTGATCCCTATATGCAAATATCTAACACAAGGTTAATTCATTGCCCTCATCCACAAGGAATTAGGTATTTCATTTTCAAGACACAACTGCATGTTACATGACAACCAATAAGATCATAAATTCTGGCTTTTATTTCTGCCCTGAAACCTCTAAAAGAAGAGAAACATCTGATCTCTGAAAAGGTGTGATCTATGCCTGCACTCATGCATTCATATATTATTCATCTTAATCTACAAGTGATGTCTTATAAAGGGGCCCACGGAGGAAAATAAGAGCCATTTGTACTACCTTTCATCAGAAATGTTTACGTAGAGTCCTCTCTCTATGACCACAGAGCAGACATCTCATTCCTGAAACTACACCTACTCACAGGAAGAAGCACTAATCATTCTCACCGCTGCAGAATGTCTGGTTCTCACTGTGACCTAAACTCACTGCTTTAAATGCTCCCTCCTCCTCACATGACGTAGCCAATAGCCTCTGTCAGACTAAGTCCCTTCTCCAGACTGATCCACATTAACAGAATGCAGGATCTTTGTTATCTATTTAACAGTTGTTAAAACTGGTTACATTTCTTTGATAAAGCCTTCTGACAGGAGAAAAACAAAGGTGAAATGACATTGCAGTGCCAAAGGTAAGGTGCTAAATGCTGAATCATGAGAAATTCCCAGGTAATGAATACGCAATCATGCCTGTTCTAGGTGCAATACTAAGATGCTGGCCTCTGAAAATGGATCCACTGTACTGGTCACCAACATGAAGCAGGAAAATTATAAGAAATTATAAGAAAGCCAAGAATAATGATGTTGATAGCCAGACGTGATCCAAAGAAGTGGTCTCAGAGGTCTTTTCCAACCTTATGGTTCTATGATTTTATAAAGCTACAACTTCTGACTTATTTATAGCTCAACATTTTTCACTGTGCTGCCTGGAAGCTGAAGAGCTGCTATGACATCATAGTCACCATACAGTTAACATCTGGAATGTGATGTGCTGGTGGGTTAAGAAAAACTTTTTTTGACTACCCATGCTTTACACCTGGAATTTAAGCCAGGGACTGGGTATGAAACAGTGCTGGATATGCTTTGGAGATAAGAACTCTCTCACTGTGCTTATAGGGTTCTTTTTTATTATTGTTGTTACTTCATTTTTCTTGTGGCATTTATTCCAATTCAATTAAAATAAAGTAATTTTAAAGACATAGCTTATTGAAATTTGAGAGGCATAAAGATAATGAGTTTCAGATTTTTCTGTAAGAAGAATGATCAGTCAATTTGTAGTAATGAAGTAATTTCTTACTACATGATCTAAGGGAAGACAGAAATTGTTGCACCTGAAGAAAAAAGGGACAGTTCTATTTGGGGGAAAAAGAAGTGAGGATGAGATGAAGAAATGTAGTACAACTATTTTCATGATCAGTCAGTAGTGTCAAAGGAGAATCACATTCCTAGCCTGGGAAAATGTGCAGCATGAAAGATTAATGTCTTTTGCAGCTAGATAGACTACTGGGTCCCAGCAAACTTCACAACCTAGAAATCAAAGAGGAAGCCTGGGACTGGGGGGAAGGACAACATTCCTGATTCTCTGGATACTTCTGGATACCCTGGTCTTTCTACATAGTCAACATCTCTAAGAAGGCCTCAGGGATCAGAAATCAAGGCAGCTGTTGCCAAGAGCTCTGTGCAGAAACAGATCAGGCTTGAAGGATGGGTAGATACCAAGTCTGCAGAAGATGTGTACTGCTGTGAGGAGCTGTGCCTCTACCTATAGGTCCTGGAAATGAAGGTAAGCCAGGTAAACATGAATAAATTGTAGCACATAGAAAAGGCAAGGAATTTATAGGGAATTTGTTATTCATAAATGGAGGGGGGGTGTGTGTGTGTAAATATGTTGAGATAGCACATGCAGCTTTTGTCAATTATGTGCGTAGCTAGAGCATGCTAACATAGACATACAGACTAGATCTGTGCTGCCTTTTGCAGCCATACCCAAAAGGGCCTCTGTATTTTCCAGGTCAACTAGTGTTGGTTGGTTCTCTCCTGTTTTGTCTAAGAGTCATTTGGGGTAGACATGCCACATCCATCAAATAGTACGTACCATAGCATAACGCTACACAGATCCATGGATCTAAGTTCACGGTCAGTTCTTGTTCATGACACTGTCATAATAATATGCTTAAAAGCAGGGATACAGTCCAACTCCAGTTCTCCTTTTTGTAGTCCGAGCAGTCCTTGTACTCCTGCCATTACTTCTGCTGCTGTAACAGGTCACTCTCACAAGTGTCAGACCATCAAGAATGTATGGAGCAAGCATCCCTATATGATGAAGAAAATCTATCCTGTGGTGGAAATCACAAGTCTCCCCTATGGTTAAGGGCAAGTGGAAGGTTGCTTTTTACCTTCCTTGGTGCAGCTATTGACTGTGACCAATCCAAACTAGTTGTTCCTTAGTGTTCAATATTTTTGGCAAAAATAAAGAAACACCTACTTGTTTGATTATCTGGTCCTGAAGATCAAGGTCCAAGAGCAGCAGGATAAATTTTGTAGTTCAGAGTCCTCTGTGAAGAGTTGGTATCCTATTGTCAGCATCCACATATCACCTTCAGAACACATGTGCAAGAGAGAAAGGGACATTTAATGAATGCCTTCACATAGTATCAGTCAGAGAAGGCCTACTATAGCATCAGTTAGAAGTATCACTTGCTGGCCTTTGTAAGCCTCAGCCAATCATTAGGTATGATTTCTCCATGAGCAATCTCCATGGACCAAGAACTGACAACCATATGCAAATGGCACTTTCTCCTGCAGGAGGCACAGTCACCAACTGTGCTAGTAAACCATATGGACTGTGGCTAAGCTGTATATTCCCTGAACTCATAGAGTCCAGCAC
This sequence comes from Neomorphus geoffroyi, assembly GCA_033558235.1. Classification (NCBI taxonomy): domain Eukaryota; kingdom Metazoa; phylum Chordata; class Aves; order Cuculiformes; family Neomorphidae; genus Neomorphus; species Neomorphus geoffroyi. Next base: position 37,633,591 of record JAUMJM010000004.1, read on the forward strand.
AGATAATCAAGGGCCAACTGAGAATTTTGGCCAAGTCCAGAATTACTCTAGATGAGAGGTGAAGTATGGCCTTCGATTCACACAAAACAAGGTGCTGGAGACTCAAGGAAATGCTAAACACCAAAGTCCCCAATATATCTTCATCACTGCAGCTGGATGGATCTGCTGCAGCCCGTGGAGTCTGTCTAAAAGAGAGGCATACAGGAGAACCCACTTCTATTCAGCCTAACTTTGCCAGTCCTCACTCCCAGTATGAAAAAGAAATCCATAGAGGTACTTATATTTGCATATAAAGAAAAGTAACTGCTACAAAAAACCAAAATGCTAACGCTCAGGCCCATGTTGTCTCTGCAATACTCCTCTCCCTTTGCTCAGAACAGTTCTCTTTCCTCTTCTCTGACCCGTACTTCACTCCCTTTTTCTCCCACTTGAATATGATTCTTCACCATCCCAAAGCCTGTGAGGAGCAAACTGTGTACTTCTGCCCAGCGTGTTTTTTAGGAGGCTCCTTTCAATCATGCTCTCTTCTCTTTATCATGAAGACACAATGTATCTGGCAACAATACCTTTTCATATCCACTGCCTTTTCAGGGAAGTTTCTCTGACACTATACAGCCTGGACCTGGGAACATTTTGTGTAGAAGGTGAAACTCTACTGGGAGATGAAGGAGAGCACATAGTTTTGGTTATAGAATGCATTTGTTTCACAAATGAGCACTAAACAGGTCAGGTCAGAAAACCAGAAATTCTAACCAAGAACATATTATGAACATAGTAAAAATGAAAAAGAATAACCCAAAGGCACAATGTCCAGTGGGAGAAGGAATCAGACGTCCCACACATCTTCCTCCCTTTCATTCTCCCTACTGGTTCTATCATCCATAAATGATGGTGCAAAATATAATGTGTTGGAGCATCCATAGTCAACATCTCCTGCTGCAAGAGATCTTGGTTCACATCCATCAGTAGAGCAGCCACTGCATAAATAACAGCTAACTGACATAAATTATGAGAACAATGTTCATGCCCTTGGGACATCTTTTTCTCAGGGCCTCTCTCCTTCACGAAATTGAAATGAAGAGTGTCCATGATGTTGCACTGCATGGCAAACAAGCTCAGTAAAATGGGCATGCCAACCTGCCCAGTAATGCATTGAAATGGGACTAGAGATATTTTCAGGTCTTTCTGGGTTCCTCTGAAGAACTTGCTGAATACCCTGGTTTCGAGTGTGAAGATTGGTTGTAGCTTGGTAGTACACAAGTCTGAGGTGTTCATCAAAATGCCTGAGTTTGCCCCTGTCTTTTGTTTCCCAAGGTCAAACTTTGCATGTGGATGGGCAAGTTGGACACAAGATGTGAACTAACTTGCTTGCAGTGTGGATTGTCAAGGGACCAGAAAGAAGAGAGCGTTGCAACATGAGAATACAGCTGTTCACAGAATCACAGTCACAGAATGACAGAATCATCAGGTTGGAAGAGACCTCTGAGATCCTCAAGTCCAACCATACCTGTTTCCTTACTAAGACGTGTCCTTGAGAAACATGTCTACCCATCTTTGAAATACATCCAGGGATGGTGACTCAATCACCTCCCTCAGCAGCCTGTTCCAATCCCTGACCACCATCTCAGTAAATAATTTTTTCCTACAATATTCCCACATTGCACTTAGATCCCTAATATTTTCCAGTCCTTCACTGACAATCTTTAGCAAAACTGGGCATTTGTAGGTAGAGAAATCCTTGTGTGAACCAATAAATAGATAGAAGATGGGAAAACAAGAGTAGGAATGGATGGTCATGTTTTACCACAGTCAGAATTATCAATGGAGTTTCCCAGAGATCCATCCTGGGATAAATGCTATGCAAAATATTCCTAAACAAATTGGAAATGGAGCTGAGAAGTAAGATGAGCACTTTTTGAGATGCAAAATTAATCAATAAAAGCAATGGAAAGAAAAAATCAACCAAAGCAAAATCAAAAGCAAAACATAATTGTGACATGCTGCTGAAGGATTTCATGTTAATACGTGACCAGTTGATAAAAACTGTCAAATGAAATTTAATGTTGGTATATGAAGGATAGTACGTATGAAGAGAAAGCAGTCTAACTATAAGAAAAGGTTGGTATGTTCTAAATTAGTTACTACCACTCAAGAACGGGGGTATCAAGGAAGAGCATCACATAAAATTATTAAGCAGCAGATTTAAAAAAAAAAAAAAAAGGGATTTTTTTTTCACATGACGCATAATTGAACTGCGGAACTCATTGCCACAGGATGTTGTAGAGGCCAAAAGTATAAGTGGGCTCAAAAAGCAATTAGACAAATTCCTGGCTGAAAAATTCATCGAGCGTTACAAAACACAAAGATGCAGATACAATCTCTGGCTGACGATGCCCCTAAGGCACAGACTGCTGGGAGGGTGTGCCAGAATGAAGTATCAGTGTATGGTTGCTCTGCTTTTAGAGTCTTCCCCTGAGTACCTGCTACAGGCCATTGTCAGAAACACAACACTGAGCTGAGGAAGGATTTCTGCAGCGACTGTTATAGAAATAGGTAGTTATGCATAAAGGTAAGGAAACAAAATAAAACTAGGGACTGTTTCTATGTAGGTCTTTCACCATTTGTGATGCTGAAAAAATTAGTCAGAGAGGATATGACAGTTGTAAAGTGAAAAGATATTTCAATAGAAGGAGAATATAAGTTTTAGCATATGGACTCATCAACATGAAGTAAATAAGTATCACTCCTGTACTGCTGGCTGGAGAGGAGGCTGTCTGCGATGTGGCTTGTGAGGCTTATGGAGCCATTAACCATGTTAACCTATGAAACCCTCACAGAAATGCTTTCTAAGACATAATTTAGTAAAAGACATCAAAAAAATCTCTGGAGTTATAAATGTCATCAATATACTTCTTGAAGCTTACTTTGTTTTTCACTAGAATCCAGGAAAAGCCATTTGTATTTAAATGACTACAGAAATGGTGAATTGTTTCATTTGGGAGTTTAGTAAATGGTTTGCCCTAGTTTGTCAGAGTTTTCCATAATTTTACTTGACTGGCCACATAAATTTGCTGGAAATGATCAGATAGCAGGAGATTGGCACAGCAGAGGAATTCCAACAGAAGCACAGAGTTAATGAATCTCCACCCACGTCCAGACATGTGGATGGGGAGAAGTCCAGCCAGCAGCACCCAGCTGGGTTCATCTGAGCTCAGCACACTGGCTACAGGACGAATTGTCTTTGCACTGAATATTGCACCCACGAGGAGGTGGCAGAGACTGGTAAGAAACTAGGTATAATCCACTCCCCTCTGAACATAGCTCTGGAGATGTTTCAGGCCATGTCCCAAAGAAAATTATTATGTCACTAAAAATCATTCGTGTAGTGGATACGGATTGCTGTATTATATCTCCTAGAGTTAGAAAGCAAGTTCATTCTGGCAACTCACATCTACCAAGACACTGTAGTAGAGCCCATGTATTTCTACTAAAATCTTAATTTCATCTTCAGCTCAGTGTGGACCAGAGTGACGGGCTGAGCATATGTGCTGGCCTCTGCAGGGCCATCGTCCCGTGTGCTGGGGCTGAGCATGGTACGCTTCAGCTCTCCAGGGGCCATGGCTTGGCATGGTGTGGCATCTCTTCATCTTGTTACAATCAATCCAAACTGAAAGCATTTGCTTAGTTCCTGGGCTTTAGAACATCTCATTAACTGTTTCACCAACAAGGTAAGTTCTTTCTAAGTTCACAAGTCTGTTATTCCGCTTAACTTACACACTCAGTAACTGTTTCTGAAGGTAATGGGTTTGAAGGTAACACTATGCCCTGATGTGCCTGTGACTTCTACTTAACCAGATTGTCTGTGCTCTGAAAATCAATGCACTTGAATCTGGTTGAATCTATAGCCAGACAGCTGAGAAAAAATAAATCCAGCAGCAGTTTGAACTTCTTTCATACATCTTAATAGGGATATTATGCTTAAACCCCTTTGTGACCATTTAAGTGATAAGACTATTAAAAGCAGTGGCAAAAACAGTCTTCGTCATTAATATGCATTTTAAATGTCAAGAGGATAGAGTGTTAATCTTAACTATCAGCACTCTTGCACAAAAATTCACAAAAATCAGGAAAAAAACATTGCTAGGCCCAGTTTACTATCTGGGGACAATTTATGGTTTTTTTCCTAGTTAGTTTTGATGAAATACAAAAACTTCTAAGAGGACAAGAATCTCTTACAGAGAAATAGAACATAACAGATAGTTATTTTTTTCCTCTTTCTTTCTGCATATTTGGATTTCTCCTGCTCACAGTCTATGACTTTCAGCTACAGGCTATGACTGATCCCTTGACAACTCTAGTCTCTGCAATAAATTGTTCAAAGTCAGACCTGGGGCTGTGTCAGTTCCTAGAATATCTGGGGTTTATATCTTCTCTAGCCTCATTTTAAATTTAAATGATAACAAATTCAATCTGACCCCAGATGGGGCAGAACATATTTTTACATCAGATTGGTGTTTTTCCTAATACAACTTTGGTAAACATCTCAAACCCCACAATCATTTACGCTGAACCCTTACCTGCTTTCGAAGAGAAAGGTGGGCCTTATGCTATCATGGAAATGATGCACAATGCCGGCTAGAGGCCAGCATCACCTTGCAGGGAAACAGTGTCATGATCTTCTGGGCACCTCTATTCACATTCTTGTCCTCAGCTCCTCTGTTTCATTCTGAGTTGGTTCTAGCAAGTAATTTATTTGTTTCTTGTGTGTGTTGATGGGACAATTAAATTGATTTTTTAATCTAATCTTTTATTTGGAGATGTATCTGTTGCATTTTGAAAACTTACCATATAATCTATGTTGTTCCTTGAATTTCACTGTGACAGGATTTGGACCCAAAAGATGGACTTCTCCCTTTTCTTTCTCCCACCTCTCTTTTTTTTAAAAAATAAATAATTCCATAAAATACCTTAAAACAGTCTGGCCCCACACCTCCGTTGTCTGGAAAACTGTTCAAGAAGAGTCTGAATCTGGAGAGGACAAGACATGCACAGAAAGAAGAACAAACCTGACTGTATAGTTGCATAGCAGAAAGGTTCCTCTGTTTTGGGGCAAAAGAAAGGGTCGAGCTTGTGACTTGGGTTTTATGGTGACAGACCTAATGGTCTGAACTGGCAAGACTCTTCTTTGAAATACTGGTTAAATTTGCAAACTCTTTGCTCTGGTCTTTAACCTAGTTCTGACCTGTCAGTAATCTCTTTCCTGTCTTCAAGCAAAGGAAAGACTTGTGCCATGAACAAAGGGGAAAGAGACGCCACATATTAGTAGCCAAGATAAGGTGCCAGTACTTAAACAACACCAAATGCTCTGTTCAGACAAAGAGGGATATCTTTGATGAGTCCAGTGCAAATACACGCCCTCACATCAACTGTGGTCATCTACAATACCTATTTCTGTTGGATTTTTTCTTTTTTTGACCCCTCATCACCTCTCTATTCAGCCTCCCCCAAGCAGAGTACGGTGTCTGAGTCAAGCTTTTGAACTCTCTTCATGTAAGTAGGTTTCAAAGTAAGCAAACAAGCTCATACAGCCCTGCCTGTGTAGGTGTGTTCACATATTTTTATTTATTAAAAACAATATAAGAACATAATCTGATACAATTAAAGTTGTATTCCAGAGAGTGGTCTGCACTGATAAATGCTTGCACCTGGTATCATCATTTACAATGTTTAAGAAACAAGTTAGCATTAGAAAGAATCGAATGACAATACAGAAAATAGGATCCAAAAGTCCCTCCCAAACTACCAAACAGTAGAGAATTGCTTAAGATCACTCTGCCTATGTTGCTAATATTTTAGAGTAGTGGTTGCCTGCTATGCTCAAGCCTTTGATCTCATAACTTTGCCAGCTGACAAAGAAATAAAAAGCATTAAGGACAATACAGCAAGAATGAAAATTAGTGTATTTTCTAGGAAGGCACTAAGATGGGAAGTCATCAGAGAAACAAAGTGTATATGAAGGGCAAATTTTGCTTTCAATTGTCTAATGTACATACAGATTTCTGAATATGGCCCATTACAGGAGGATCTGTTCAAAATGTTAATTCTGCAAATAAAGGAAAAAGTAGTTATTCAACCTTATTTTTAATTCACTGAGCTGATGGGACATTTATTATGCACAGCTTTTGCTGCATCTGTTTGTAAATCACATAATATAGTTAACACTATCAAAGGAGGATGGAAAATATATAACAAAGCAACTGAAAAACTATCCTTATCCAGGAGAAAAAGACAGAAAATTAAATTCCCATTTTTTTCTATATTTTCTGGATTGAGTGGAACAAGAGCTCATTAGGTCTGTAAGAGATCGTCTCAGAGTTTGGGAAGGACCATGAGGCAGAATTCTGAGACACTGAGACTGGAGAAGGCCTGGGGGTCTTGAGCCCTCCAGACTCCAGCAAGACCACCACAATTGTACTCAAAGTGAACACGAAGGTCGAAAGTGAATGTGCACTCATGTCGGTACCCTTTTTGGAGACACTAGGCAGTGACAGCCGAAACACATGGGAACTGGCTTGTAGGAGGCCACAGAGAACAACTGGGTAGCTTGCATCCGGGGAGCCCTTTGCAGCAGCCAGTAGAACAGGTACGGTTCCAGCTCCAGGGAGGGAAAACACCTGTGTGGTTGCATCTGCATATAAGCCAGAGTGGTGCAGAAACGCCAGTCTTCAAGGGACCCCCCTCTACCTCCACTTGGCTCTGCCTCCACCTCAAAGGCTGTGATGCAGACATGATGGTGGCTCAGCCAAGTAGGTCAAGGCAGGGATTGTCTTACAGAGGAGAAACCTAGTTAATCTTCTCCTTTCCTGAAGCTGTAAACCTGCCTGTGTAATCCACCAGATTTTTGTGGCAAAAAAGTGAGATGAGAATTGGCAACAGAACAGGAGATTCTGCTCTCCTGCTTCACTGCGGGGTATATTAACTGCAGGCAACTGGTTAAAATAAATGGATATTACTGGCCCCTTGGCTTGGTCAGTAGAGGAATACATTCTCTTTCTGACTGACCTGCTCCAATAGACTCTTCTGTAGGGACTACTGTATTAAGATGAATTAGAACCGAAGGTAAGGAATTCACACATATATTTTAACAGTTTTATAGGAAAAAAACTTTTCCTTTTTCTCACACCAAATGAACACCACTGACACTTAAAGACAATATGCAACAGAGGCAGAAATAACTCCAAATATCAAAGTCCTAAGATCCTAGTTTGCCACCCCTATGGGATTTTCCGATGGCTTGTGACTGAAGTTCAGCCTACAACTTGGCTCTGGACCAAACCCAAGGCCAGCAGAGCTTGAGTTTGTAGTTTTTTAAGAGATCCAATTCTGCCATATGTTTACCAGCGTTATCATAATTGTCTGTGCAGTGCTCAGTCTGCTATGGATTTTGCAGCAGCTGTCAATAGCACTCATTCATCACAGGCCCATGATAATTGAAGTTCTCCATCTGCTGCAGGGCCACTATTATCAACAGTGATACTTGTGTCAGTAACTTACTGAAGAAGGGCCTGAACTTGCTCCCAGTGAAAAATCAATGGGAGGATTCTTGTTGGCAGAAGTGGAGGCAGCCCTAACCCTTTCAGTACTGAAACCCTGAGACCCTGCTCAGCGTCCAACTGCATGGCACCCATCCCTGTTCTACCACTGGATCACTGGGAGGATGCAAACACAGGCAAAGCTCTGCTGTGATCACATAGCCTTTGCAAACTAGTCCTGCAAAGGACTCTGGAGCTGAGGGAAAGGGCAAACGAAGTAGAAAAATCAGAAAAGGGCTGAAGAAACATTTGATGTCAGCTTGCGCAGACAAGAGGAAAAATTCAAGTTAAACATTCAGTTTAAAGCCCCTGACTGTATCAGCAGTCAGGCATGTTTACCAAAAGTGCTAAAGGAATTAATCTGTTACTCAGCAACACTAATCAAGACTCCTACCCCATGCAGTTAATAAAGTCCTCCATCCATGCATACCTTTATATTCATGCTCACAGTCAGCCCCATTCCATCTTCTGCCTGCTGTACAAAAAGAAGGAAATAAACAAGGTCTCTGCTATAAAACCAATTATTATAATAAAGCATCATTTTTTCCCAGATAAAACAATTATTTCCCATCATTTGCAGTTCTCTCTTCTCCTGTTTTTATCTACTTGTGAAAAAGAACCCCAGTCTCTTAGTCTCTTTTTCTTCTTATGTTTTCTTCCAAGAAAAGAACAAACTTTCAAAAACCAAGGCAAGTTGTGACCTCTTTAACAAAGAGGGGAAAACAGAAGTTGTTGTCCTGCTGTTGCAAGTGCAGATGAGATCAAACTAGAACTTCAAATCTGAACACCCTTGAACTTTGAAGGTCAGGTTCACGTCTAAACTTCACTGCTAAGGCGAGTCAAAGCCTGTGCTCAGATGGATGTAGATAGCTCCCACTGAGTTCAGTCAGCATTCGCTGATTGTAACGGTAATATTTTTGTTGCATTTGTTTACTCCAGTGCAGATTCTCAAGGACCTAACTTCATTTTCATTCTTTCTTGTTCGTACCTTCTATAAGAAAGGGCACTTCCTTGAATACGTTTGGGTGCTCTTTATGCACAGACTGATGTAAGATTAGGAAAATTAGAACTTTAGTGAGGACAGCCGTCCTTGCAGTGTCACTTTGACAGTGAAAAACAAAGAGTGCCGAAGGTTCAAAAAAGATAACATTGCAAGGTCTCAAAATACAAAGCAAACCCATTTCATTTTTTGTCAGAGGAGCACAGAAAATAAGGCTTTCTTCTATTTGGCAGTAATTTAGATGTTTTTTGAAATGTTTTCTTGTTTGATATATTCCACACCAGCGAAGTTTCAAGGCATAGGTAGCATATTTGATTGGAGCAAAGGGAATAACTGGAAAGGGCAGTGCATGTTTGAATTCCCTGCCAGTGAAGGGACTGAATTCTCCAGATTATTTTACAGCAGCACAAGATGAAAGAAGGTCTCTGTATTGAGATAACTCGGAAAACTGTAAAAGTTGTTTCCCACGTTGTTGTCTTTGTTTTCTGTGGACGTCTCCTTACTTCTTTCAATATACAATGAGACAAAGTAGCTTTATTTTTAAGCAAAATGGGCAGGGGGAAAGGAGAGAAGAAAAAGCAACAATGATGACTAGTCCGAGGAGTGGCTAAGAGATGGCCTCAAGACACACAGATATACTCCTTTCCTAAAAAGAATAATTTCATACCTCAAGGAAGAGATGAGATTTTCTTTTTTATAAACTTTGATTTTTAGAAGACATGTAAATATTCTGACTAAAAAAATACCTTTCTGTTCAATATTTAATGAGCCTTTATTTTTGACCATCTACTTTGATAACAAGCTTCTAGCGCAGGAACACACTCTCCAGCTGCAGTGTAACAGATGTGCAAACCATTAGGATCTGCTACCCATTCCAAGTCATTAAATCCGAAACCCTGCAGGAGGAGCCAAAGGTACCATCAGGGGACTGTGGCAGTTATGGTGTTTCTACTTAGCTGATTTAACTGGCAAGGCCAGTGCTTTACCTTGAGGCATCGAGGAGAGTAAGGAACTCAGAGCAGAATTAAGTGTGGACAAAATGACTGTGAAAATGTATAGCTTGACTCATACTATTGGTTTCCCGAGCCCTCTGCCACAGTGAAGGGGAAATGAATGGTGCCTCTCTGACAAGGGAACATGTAAATAGGATCAAATGAACTTAAAACCAGACTGAAAATAGAGAATACCTTAGATGAAAATGCTCCTATGTTTGAGGAAAAGGGCAATGTCAGAGTTTTGGTTCGTAAGAGGTCAACTCCAACAGTCGAGTGAATAGTTCAGGTTGGACACTCCAATAGGGCAGCAGGGGAAACCAATACAGAAAGTGGTTAGTGCCGAGGCAGGGTCTTCATCCACAGGGTGATGGGTGTGGATTTCCAGGATTTGGGAAATACCTGTCATTTGCACCCAGTGCCCCTGAAACAATCACCTCACCACAAGCTAACCAGTACCAGAAAGACATGGTGCAAAGACTGAAGGGAAAGATGGACCTTCCCATGAAGCCAACGAAAATGCAAGCTGGGACGTTGAGGCGTCTTCTCCTTCAGAAATCCTCCTGACCCTGCCCACTGAAAACACAAACCGCCCTGGTGGGTGCTGAAACTGGATCTCGGCAGAACATGACTTGGCAAAGAAAGGCAGAAACTTCATGCATCTTCCAGAAACCTAGACACTGCAGTGTGTCTCAGGCATCCAGATCCCCTTACCCTTTCAGAAGACGCTGCTCCTCCTGGGACAGAATTTCTCAGCCTTAGAACGCCCCAAATTCACAGCATTTTTGTAGATTGCATGGCATTCTGGCAACTGGCTGACTTTATGATGTTGCATGTGGGTGAGGTTTTGCTCACTCTCTTGCCATCTCTCTGCAAGCAGCAGGAGCTAGAGTGGGGCAAGTGTCACAGGCAACATTCAGAAGCAATTCCGGAAACTTTATTGCTCAGAAGTGGCACTCGGCCAGCAGAGGAGAAAGAGAAGAGCTCATAGTTGTGTGCTTGCATACACTGACAAAACTGCTACTGATGAATCAGAGAGAGAAATCTGGAGAGGTGACCTTGGGAGGTCATAGAAGAGTCGTTTTTGCCAACAAATATGAACATTTGCAATCAGACTGTGGCCCGGTGCCAGTCACTGTTTTATGTGCTATCTCATCAAAACATATGAATTTTCAATAGCTGGTTTAGAGGCCTACTTGCTGCAGTATTATATCTCTCCAACTCCTACAGGTTTTGAATTGTACAGATACAAAAGCAGGGTATTGAGGAAAACTGGCACTTGGATTTGCATTGTTCTCGATGAACATTTTCCTGCATTCTGAAAATCGCCAACTGGTCAAGTGCTGGAAGGTCACTAAGCAACGTGGCAAAACTGATGACAGAAGGGAGGCAAAAAATCTCTGGGAAATGAAACTCCTCCATTGTCCAGCTTGGAAGGTCAAAAATTGCCATTTTAAGATTTCTTGTGCTAACGGAGGCTCACCCACCCTAGGTGTCAGCCCTTCAGAGAGAACTACTGTAAATATCACCATCTGTGATGTTCCTGGTGAAGGACTCTGCTGATGTAAAGGTTATTACTCATTTATAAACATATGGCTATTATAATAATTTGGTCCTCTATTCATTGTGGGATTTGTGTTTTGATGGAGCTCAGTTTCAAAACAAAGAGGGTTTTCGCTACTCAGCACTAAAGAGATATTATCAATTTAATTTATATTATTAGAAAAAACAGCAACCCACTGTGGCAGATTCTTAAATCAATAGGTATGTTTTGACATTAAAAAAATCCCATTGAAAGCAGTCGAGCCATTGCAGTCTGAAATCAAAGCTACAGTGACCGTGAAAAAGATTTTGAACAAAAATACAGAAAATTTTGCTGTTCATAATTGTCCAAGTTAAATAAAATAATAAAAGCAAACAGAAAATGTATGCCTTTCTGGCATTATTTCCATTTTGAAAATCTAGAGAGCTAAAATAAAGAGGTTTATAGGACGTGAGCTGTAAGCATCTTTTTAGTGATACTGTGGTAGTGAAGGCTCTAGATATGTGATTTTAAGCTATGGATTTTATTGCCTCCGTGTGTGAAGTGTGAATATTTGACCATGTGCATTTGTGCATATACATGCCTTTCAAATGAGCCCTTTAGATCTAAGATCCCATTTCCTCCATATAGTCAACAAAGACCATAAAGCAATTTCTGTAGGAGCAAGAGTTCACGTAGAAGACCTAAAAGCTAAAAATTCCCACCAAACCAGTTCAGACACAATGCATAGCTTACCTGTTGTCTGTCTGCTTCCAGAAGCAAAGGGACCGGTTCATCTGTAAAAGTCTAGCTCAGGCTGAGATGAATTGCTTCCTAAACTCCATTGACTTCATGGAGAGTTTTTATTAGACCCTTGAGTAAGAGTTTTGATGACAGTAGAACCTGTGTTTGCATGGCTGTCCTTAATATTGTGCAAACTCTGCAAAAAAAAATGGTTTATTCATCGCTCTGTCGAGATATCCTGCAGTAAACCACACCTCCCTTCACAAATAGTCATGGCTGGATTCCACATATCAAAACATCTCTCTCCATACTCTTCATCAGCAGATCAAGTAAAGTAAGAAATACCGATACATGATACTGTCTCCTGAGAAATATTTTTTGTGATGGCAGACTCATCTGCCATATTTTTACATAATGTCTAAAAAATCCTCATCACTGATATTGCCTTGGATTACTCTAGTATAGTACTTTAACACCCAGCCCAATTTTGTCATTAATCATATTTATGTAGTACTACTGTAAGGCTAAGCAATATGTTACATCATCTCAACTAAATGGAGAGCAAGTTCCACTTTCTAGATCACGGCACTGTGATGTTTGCATTACATCAATGTAAAAAAATAAAAATAATAGACACAGCTATATTGGCGTTGGGATTTTTAAAATTAAAAGCTTGGGGAATGAAGATGAGCTTCAGTATCAGGGTTGTTTTAACTTTTTTTGGTGTTTAAATCAACTTAAAAATAATTTCCGTTTTCGGAATGCTGAGGTAGCTATTTTTATATGCAGTCTTATGTTAGGACTAATACTTGAGGCCCTGGAATATGATGAAAATCCATTAGAATCCATTCGAGAATTCAAATGTCTGTGAGAAAGCTTCAGATATGGAGATCTGGATTTTTCTTATGTGAAATTGTGTGGATATCCTTGATACACGGCATCCGAACACCAAACTCTCCTTCCTGGAGAGCTGTGAGACCACATTTGCACTACAACAGAACTCCCTGTACTTCCTTGTAGCAGAATTAAACATATCAGTGCACTTAGAAAGTTCAGTTTCTAACAGAGTGTACAAAATTTCCAGGATTTGGAATTTTTTGAGTGGTAGCAGCTAGTATGTTGAAAAACTTCACCTCTGCATGTTTATAGTTTTCCTCTAATACACATCATTTAGTCCCCAAGCAAATAAGTCTCACCCTTGCTGTGTCTGGCAGAGATATATTAATTATGGCCATTTGAATGGTAAAGAATAAAAGGACAGAGAGGACAGATGACTTGGCAGAGCCAGAAATAGAATCAAGATTTCCTAAAACCCATTCCAGTGCCTCAACCACAAGCCCATTCCTAGGAAAAGACCGGGAATATTACTATACTTTTTTTCCCCCGAGTTTATTCCATTAAACCACGGCAAGGGTCTGTGGATATTCTTGCTGCAGTTTAAATAGTAGCTTAATTCAGTTTATCTTGAACCTGTTCCCAATAGGCTTGAGATAAATCAAAACATCTGTGCAGTGCAGGTATAAGTTTTATGTTTAAGCCCACTGTTTAACAGTTGATGATTTCTCATGGTGCTGAGACATGGGTCAGAAGAATTCAGATCTGCTTCTCAGATTTGCTTTTCTGCAGATTTATGGACTTTTGTTCAATTAATAATTACAAGCAGGCCGTTTGTTGTAGATCTGCTTTCTGTGAATTTTAAGATTAAGCTCTTAGCTACAACCTCTCTCCCCAAAGCCCAGAAAATTGTTTATTGACAAAAAAAAATGTTTAAATTCATTGTTCAGGAGTTTTGATGAAACAGCTTCAGAGGCAGTTTCATCATTGCAGGGCATCATGACTGGGGAAAATACCTGCCATACTTCTACTTTTCTCCAGAAAAATTCCATAATAAACACTACAAGTGAGTTTGCTGAGGCTCTACTTACAGGCGTAATCTCCTATTGACACATGTATAAATTACGACGGGAGAAGCACTACCCAGTCACAGTGTAATGCTCTATCAGTGAGATTTCTGAGATTTTTGAGCAGTGTACTCTGTATATGGCAACTGCTGGCTAGTGTTTGCCTATTCTTCACTTGCTTAAAGCCTCTGGTTTTGTCTTGAGGGTCCACGTAAGGTCAACTTCCCACCCCCCCAACAGTGGCATAGAAAACTGGGCTGAAGGTGGAAGAAAATGCCTCTCCTTACTGAGCAGCCAGTGTTGATAAAACAGCTCTCTGTTAGAATAGCTTTAAGGGCAAACAGTGAGGAGGTTTACCCATTCAAACAAAGTTAAGAGTGAGCAAATTCTCTTAAAGATGTACCTATGTCTGAGATCTTTGTTTCATTTTCAGTTGCTTGACAGAAAATAAAGATAAAGCCAAGAGTAGGCTGCATTGAAAAAATCCTCTGTGCTCCTGAAAATGTTTCCTTTGTGTGCAAGAGAAAAACATGAGAGAATGCCACTTTAGACCAATTGGTATTAATATTTTTTGAAAACAAAGAACAAAATCTTAAAGTATTCTCCCTTTTTTTTTTAGTCCTTTTTAGTCTTTGCTTTCACCTTATTTTTTATTTCCAGAAAAGAACAAGCATTGGGGATGCACATGTTTTGCGATGTCTAATTTACTCACTTTTATGTGCCCAGGGTTTAAGAGAATGAGATAAAAGATGAGGCTGTGTGGTTTGTAAACATGGGACTGCGGTTTTATTGTGAAATTTGTATATGATTCTGTCACCCACTTCCGGTTGCTTATCCTCTCCTGGAGCTTCAGATGGCATCTCCACAAGGACTTCCCTAAAATACCCATTAATAAAATAGGAACATGGGGTTTTCTTAGAGGTTGTCTGACTTGGGGATGAGATTTGACTGGTTTGTCCAGTTTCTAACTGGAAATTCAGGATGCCATTAGGAGAGGACCACAAACGAGGAAGGAGTTGAGCCTGGAACATGGGGGCAGCCCAGAACTGCCTTTGCCGTGCTTACCAGGATCAAATAATGACTCAGAACTCCCTGAAAGAGATGCAAGTCAGGAGCATGTCCCACACGAAACACACCTCCTCCCACTCCCAGGGGTGCATCCTTTGAAGTAGATATCCTGAAAGACATTATAGAATCATAGATTACCAGGTTGGAAGGGATCTCAAGGATCACCTGGTCCAAGGCTGGAAAGGCTTCTCAGCAAAAGCGCACTCAGGACAGGAGAGCCCAGCAGCCTGACCATCTGAGTCTTAAAAGTGTCCAATGTTGGGGTATCTACCACTTCCCTGGGGAGATTATTTCGATGGCTGATGCTCTCACTGTGAAAAATTTTCCTCTTGTGTCCAATCGGAATCTCCCCAGGTCTGACTTTTACCCATTACTTTGCCATGTGACTCCTTGTAAAAAGGGATTCTTCATCTTCTTTGCAGGCACTCTTTAAATACTGGAGCATGGTGACAAGGTCTCCCCTAAGCCTTCTTTTCTCAGGGCTGAACAAATCCAGTTCTCTCAGGTTTTCCTCATAGAGCAAGCTTCCCAATCCTTTCATCATCTTTGTAGACCTTCTCTGGACCCTCTCCAACCTGCCCACATCTTTTTTGTATAGCAAACACCACTGGTCTGACACGCACTGGGTACAGTGGGATAATGACTTCTTTATCTCTGCTGCTGATGCCCTTGTTGATGCATCTCAGCATCCTGTGGCTTTGTTTACTGCAGTAGCACACTGTTCACTCATGTTGAGCTTGCTGTCCATCAGGACCTCCACGTCTCTTTCCACAGATCTGCTCCCCAGCTGGGTAGATCCCAGACTATGCTGCACTGCTGGATGATTTTTTCCCAGGTGCAAGACCTTACATGCATGGGTTGCCAGGGATGTGGACAATGGCTTCACATGCAACTCCTGTTTAAAGGGTAGGAAGATAAATCTCCTGCATGTCCACCACGTTCTGCTTTGGCTGTTTTTTCATTTTCTGCTCATTGGAGGTGGAGGGCTCTTCTCTCTCCATCTTTATTATCTCTTCTACAAGACCAGTCTCACATTGAAGCTTTGGTTTCCTCCCAAGATGGAGCCTACTCTAAGCTAACTCAACATGCAAGTGATGCTGAAGAACCATGCTGTAGACTGCTTGTTCGGATATGTGTGGGCCAAATCTTCAAATGCATGGAGAGGTGTTAGTAAACAGATTTGTGTGAAGGGTTTTGGGGTTACCTCAGGGCTGGCAGGACAGCATTCTCACCCATCTTGTTCCCCCGTGGTTGCTCAGCCATGGGGAGGGAATGGCCTGTGCTACCTTTGCCTAAACGCTGCAAACCAAGAAAGGGCAAGGTAATAGACACAGTCTCAGAGATGTGTGTCATGTTGTATGTCTGGGCGCACTCCAGCCCTCCAGCCCCCAGATGCATTTCCATGGATGAGTCTCACATAGTACATTGTTCCCCTTGGATCAAACTCTCTTCAGCAAAGCCCTTCCACAATGCTACTTGTGCTCTGCTAGCACAGCTCTCCCATGGCAAAAAAACCCATACTATTGCCTTCCTGGCGTATACTCCTGATTTAATGAGATTTCATGGGACATACCTATTCTTTTTCTTTCCCTCCTAGGTGTTATTTTCCATGGTGAGGAACTCAGACCTATTCAATGAGAGCAGGACCGCATCAGGCCACGCAGCACAGACGGAGAACTTCACTTTCTCGAGAGCTATGAGCTCATTCGCAGAGATAGAGCACTTAAAATGAATTAGTGTATTCCAACACAGCAAAAGCTATAAATAGAGTGCTTATAAATAAACCAGTTTTGTCGCTCACTCAGGCACCAATTCAGCAGTCTATCTCTCTGTGTCTAACACAAGAGTGTACTTACATCCCACTGATTGCAATGGGATAAGCCTCTTGCTTTCAATTAGGCATGTTTTGCTTAATTTAAGCCATAATGCTAAATCTATCCAGGTACCAATCTTTCTTTCCTACTAAATCAATAGTGCTTAGAAGCCTAACCACACCCCCTGCAAATCCATATCTTACATTTTAGGACATCTTCAATGTTTTATGAATTCCTCTTTTGAATGCTTCTGTTTGCCGTTCCTAATTGACTACACTTCCTTGCATAAGGAAGCTACTATTTGCATAGGACATCTTTCTTATTCCAAAACATAAGCAGCCTCTTTATGTTGTGAAAGAATAAACATCACAACTGTTACAAATCATCTGAAACAAGGTTTAATTCGAAAGGAAATGTGTGCAATTGTCACATGTGAGCAACTCTAAACATCCAGCACTATCATATCAAACACATTTTGTTAGATCAAGCCAAAGAAACCGAACCTTTCAGAGATGCGTATTTCATATAAGAAATTTTGTATTTCTGTAAGAAAAGCTAGGATACGTATTTCAAACACATCTGCTTGGTCAAACATCCTGAGAGTGACGGTCTACTCAAGGAAGTGCTCAAATGTTTGATATCATCAAATGCAAACTCGGATACAGGTTCATGTCACCACACCAAGCACACGCAGAATGAAAATAGCCACCAGCCATGATTATGCAGAGATGTTTAAGATGACCAAATCAATCTCTCTGAGCCTATAAGCAGGTGTTTTTCACATAGCTGACAAGAAGACCCTAGTGACTCAAGCAGGGAGCCTGCTGTAAATGAACCGGGTTTGCACCACAATTTCAGTTCTAACATAACAGCTCTACCAGCAGTATCTGATTTTGCAGTTTAAACCTAGCTTGAAAGCTTATACTGACACACATAAATAACTTCAGTAATAAATTAGTTTAAATACAGCCATTATTTACCTGCAAATTGCAAACATGCTTTTGCCCTTGCCATGTTTGCTAGCTCAAGAAATATCATGTGGATATGTGAGATGCCTCTGAGTGCCTGCTGTCAGGTCACCAACCTTTCCGTTGAGTCTTGCTGCCTCTTTAACCATTTTCTCCTTGGCTGATCTTTGCATCAAAGTGCAAAGCTTTTTCCTTTCAGAAGTGTTGTGTGTTCCTGCTTACTACCCAGCTTATATTTTAGTTTCTTTAAATTTATCTGCAAGTTCAATTTTTTTGCTTAATTTCACATGCTTTCTGTACATGCACCAGAAATACAGTCATCGGTGCTTTATTCTGTTTTCAAATACAGAAGATAGTTTCAGTATAAGCTGGCACGAGCAAGTGCAAAATCTAACAGCAGGCCCAGAGGCAGAAGGCAAAGCAATGTCCAATAACAGGATAAGATACTCACTTTTGAAGTGGTCTTTCTACCCAGACTTAAAAGCTAGTTCTTCTAATTGAACGATAGCACTAGGAAGAATTTTGCTGCTTTAAAGAATTCTGACATAATTAATGTCATATATTAAGCTTAATGGTGGAACTGACTTTATATACTATGAAGTCATACATTTGAAAAAAAAATCATGTTCCCTACTGAGTTGCCAGAATATGTTGAACTTCAAGCTGCAGGGCAAGACCTTTGTCAGGTAAAGTGAAATAAATTCTGTATTAATTATCAGTCTCTTTAAATGACAAAGTTCCACGTGTATGTTGGTACACAGGACAGGAACTATTGCAGCATCTCATGGACTTCCATACGACCACTGTTGAACTGTTCCACCCTGTCTCTGAAACATTCTGAGATCACCACCAAACCTCCATACACAAAACTTTCTGTGGAGACTCTTGTCTTCCATAGGATTTGAAGCAGCCATTAAGTTCAACTGTGCACCCCACCACGAAAAATCAAGACTGTTTCTTGCTGGCAACGCCCAGGGTGGTTCCTGTCTCTTTTTAAAAAGTGGGACAGAAAGCATTTTTGAGTTGTTTACATCTGTCGGTCATATCAGAGAAATCCAGTCTGCAACTGATGGTGTCCCAGGATCTTGTTCTATGCTCGTGTTCTCTTTCATAACATACAGTCTTCTCACTTCTCCTCAAAAGGGAAATTACCTATTTGTGTGACTTGGATCAGGTTTTTTTTAAGGAAAATTGTAAAAACATTGAAAACAGTGGGATATTTTATTTTGTCTCAGTCAGTGCTAAAAAACCTTAAGCTTTAAAACAAATTTATAGTGCCTTCCAGCCATTGTGTCTGGAGATGCTAAAAGAATTTGCCAGTGTCACCTGGACCTTAAGAACAAACACATTCATCTTTAAAGTAGATAGATTAAAATAAAGGGCCGAACTCTACTCCTGTAGAAATTTACCCGGCAGAAACATTTCTAAGGCACCAAACAAACCCTGCAGTGGCTGAGTCCTCAAATATTCTGTATTAAGTACTGTCTCTGGAGAGGTGCTTAAAAATTCATAATACGGTATATCCATTGATGTATTTAACGGAACTCTGGAGTAAGGTAGTAGAACTCTCCACCACTGTCAAGATAACGCTGCCAAATTTTCCTTTGGATCTGTACACCTCCAGATGAAAACCTGAGTTCCCTTGGGGCCCAGATATTATAGTTGGGGCTGACAGCTTGGATCTCTATTGTGAGAAATTATTCATGATATTAGCAGTTCTTTCCTCTTAAGGTAAGCATGTGAAATATTACATCTTCACTCAGATTTCCTGCAATAACCTGATACATAACTCAATATTAGGAGATGTTTATCAGAAAGAACAAAAGAATAAGCTTTAGTGTAGCAGTATAATGTAACAAAACTCAATACCAGGATGTAGCTGTTGAAGTGAACTTGCAAAGACTAGCAACTCTATAGACATTACATCTAGTTTTGAGCCTTCTAGGGGAGGAAGCTAGATACGTGCACTGTGAGTCTTTCTCACTATATATCAAGTCTTTCTTCTGCATGAGAGGAGTTTTGCTTCACAATAGAGCCACGCTCTCTGTTGCACTGTGAAAATATTTGCCCTTTTTTATCTGTTACCCTAGTTTAACAACCTATTTGTTGAATATATGGGAGTAAGCTGTCTGTTGCTATTGAAATGCTTCATCTGAAAACTCTGATATCAAACACGTGAGAAACAAGAGGGAGGGTAAGCCCTACGTCAGAACAGGGCAAAGCTTTCCATTGAGCACATCTCCTTGGTTCATGGTTTTCTGCTTATGTGACTCCCAGTTCAGAGTTACACTGTTTAAGAATAATGAGGCATAGGGAGAAGAAACATGCAGGGGATGTACACTGTACTTACCTGAAGATAAATTTAAGTAGTAAAGGAGTCTCAGCTTGAATAAAGTGAAAATTATATCAAGTAGCATTATTCTTTACATTTGACCAAAAATCGAACATTCATAAAGTGCTCTGAACCCTGTAGTTTTTTGCCAGCTCCACATTCTTGATGTTCAACCCTGCTTTCTTCTGAGCAAATAAACAAGGATGCAGCTGATGATTTGATTTCAAAAGTTTTGTTTCAGGTTTCACTATATAATCACCTTGCTGAGTAGGTTCTCTGCTCACTCAGGCCCAAGTCATGCAGGCTTTGAAACACAAAGACAAATAAAGACAAAGTGCAAACTCTTCTAACTTCAACACCTGACAGACCCTGTTCTCTTTCTGAAAAGGAGATTGAGGTTTATAAGCAAATGCTAACCTTTGATCTACACAATTTAGTTTATCAATCTTTTCACGACCACAGCTGAACAGTTCTACAGCATTACATAATTTATAACTTTCCAGGTATTCTTGATGTGAGAGTTATAATCCATAGCTCATATCCACATTGCATAGTTTTATACTGCATCTGCTTTTCCAGAATGCAGCAATCCCTGAACTACCCAAGCAAGCCTAAGGTCTCAAGAGGTGACACATGCAAAAGAGTTTGCCCTGAATTAGCCCAAAGCTCATTGCAATGGTGGAAAGAGTTGGGACAGTTGTGCCTTGTGCTTCCTGGGAAGGATCCCCTCCTTTCCCACAAGGAAAGCTGCTATGGCCCAAGGCCCCAGTCCCACCAGCAACTGCCAGGCTAGCTCTCCAGGACTCTGGCATAAGTAAAGTGGGCAATGGGGCCCTGACAGTCCTTGGTAGCCCTACCATAGACGAGTGGATGCTATGCTGAGTCCAGATGAATTTGCAATACTGCTCTGAAGGGAGTAATATTTTTTCTCTCCTTTTCACAAAATTACAAATGAAAAAATTAAAGAAATCCCTTATGACTTATCTTGTGGCAAGTGGCAAGAACAAAATGTGGACTTCCTGCCTGAAAGGCGTGCCTTTACCCATAAGGCCACCCTTGTGTCCCACTGACATTGCTAAAGAATTACATTGAATGAGTCACCAGTAACTATTTATGTTGGAGGGCTTAGAGCACATGCTGTTAACTAGAACACAGAAGTGACGCTAGGCTGCTGCAAAGAACAACTTGTGGATGACCGGGGAAGGTCTCACATGCATTTCCAATCCATCCTCCCACACTATCTTTGTCATAGGGCAACAAGTAGCACAGTAGCATTTTATGTGTTGTTTTTTTCCCCACCCACACTGATTTCCGCCTCCAATTTGACCTTTTGTCTGCCACAGATGTCCATTGGAAAGCCAACTGGGTCGCCACACCACACAAGACCAACCCCTACTCATTTTGATGGGCAGAAGTTTAGTGGCCTTCAAGACACTTTTCTGCGTATTTTCTACTACAGCTCAAAGATGCAAAGAGAGTTGAAAGGTTTGAATGGTCCATTGTCCATAAAAAGGTACAATGGATTCATGCAACATTTTAGGTTAAAATGTCCAGATTAAAATGGAAAAATAAATAGTTGAACCTTGTGTTAAAAGATATAATAAGACTATGATTGATTATTAAAGTACATTTAATAAATGATGGTTCAGTTGTTAGAGTCAAACAGGTTTCATGTAACCAGAGCTTACAAACAACTATTACATTTCCTTTTGATGTGCTTATAACCATCTATAATAATTATGTACGTAGCACACTCATAAATCCACTGACTCTATATTAAACCTCTCTGAACCCTTCTTAAATGGAATCTTAATACAAAGAGTGAAAAAGATTTTCCATTACGGAAATAAGTTCAGAAAGCAAGAAACAGCTAATGTTAACAGTTTCAAGTGCATGTGAGGCAACTACAGTATTTTGCCAGTCAAGTGCAATATGTGCATAAAACATAGTCTAATCAGAACTGGAAAAATTTTTGATAAATAAATTCTGAAAATAATGATTTGGAGAGTAGTAGGTATCTAAATGCTGCCTTATTAACATGTATCTCAGTGTATATACATATTAATATATACCTTATACTTGTTCTTTCAAACTAATGATCTTTCCTAGAATTTTTTCCTTCAAAATGAATGACAAAAACATAAACTTATATGTTTATTTCTAAACATAAGTCAAGAATTAGGCCAAATCCTACTTTCACTGCAGGCATTTTCCTGAAAGTGAAATTTGAGGACTTTGTAGAAAAAGCAGAGTACTCTCTTGGAGAGAAGTTTAAACAACAGTAGCCACACTGCTTTAACAAAATGCAAGTTTTGTCTCTCCCACATGCAAATTTGTTCCCATAGACTTCAGTGGCCAGAAACTCTGACACAATGTGAGTATTTAAAAAAGACACAAATAGATGGATTAATGCAAAAGCAAAGCACTTAGATACTTTTGCATAGGTTTGCGTACCGGACTATCTGAAGAATTATTTAGCAATATTTTTTATTCCCTGACGAAAGAAAAGAAGAAGGCATGTTCATTTTTCAGAGATGCATTTATACTGTGCAATCCTGTACAAGGATCACCTAAGCTCGACTGTTTAATCATTTCTTTAAAACAATGCAAATGGAAGGCAAAGTTATTTTGATCCCCCACCACAGGCTGAAAGGCCTTGACTGAGATTTCATACCAGACAATAGAAGAAAGACTGCAAAGAGATAACAAGGAAAACATGATTAAATCACAGAAGTGACATAAAATCAATAGAAGCAGGCAAGGATCAATAATTCTTTGCTCTGAGTAACAGTCAGTAGTGCTTGTACTCATTTTCAGATTTTTCCAAGATTATTTCCAATTTGATTTGTGTACACAGAGGCTTTCTTTACAATATTGCTCTTCTAGTATTTTTATTAAGATTTTTCATTTGTAGGTATTTATTGCCTAATCCATTAGCTATGTTGACTTCATTTGTGCTGGCTTATACAGGAGCCTATGACTAATCACAAAATCGCAACGTACAGCAATTATTTAAGAAAAGTTGATGTGAATTTATAGCCACAGTAAACAGGAATTTTCATCATTTCCTACATGTACCGCAAGTTTCATCTAGTTCTTCATTTTGTGTGTCAGTTCACAGTATATTTTACTAAAAATCCAGAAGACAGTGACAATTCATTAAATCAAGACATTCTAAAACAGAGCAGATGAAGCAGAGATTCACTGCCATGGAGTCAGAAAGATCTATTGCATTTATGCTGGGGCGAAAGAGGAAGAGCACCAGACAAATTGCATTTTGCAAATCGCCTGAGTTGTACAAACTCATCACAAATAATCCTTGAAGCCTGATCCTCAAGCTTTCCTAAAAGTGTCTGTTACAAAGCAACCCAAGCCTGCACAGTGCTCCAGCACGAACAGCAGCACAGATGCAGACCCATAGCACCACCAATTCAACCTATGGTGGATCAAGAAGAGAATACATGCGGTCCTAGTCCTGGGTTAACAATTAACACAATGCTAAACCTCATCCTCTGAGAATTGTTCATATGCATGATTGTCTCTGGGTCTGAGGGTGCAACCGCCCCACATGTTACGCTCTGCTCTTTGGTGTCACTGCGAAGTCTTAAGGCGATTGCCTAACACTGGCAGACCCCACACTGGGGTAGCTTGCCCATCGATGTCAGTTTTCATAACTCTCTGCTGTGGAGCTATCCTACTGTATCAGCAGCTATGAGTGTTTAAAAGTCACCAGTCAGGCTATAGAAAACATAAGCTTGGCTTGAAACCTCAGGAGGTGAAGAAGAAGTTATTTTTCTTTGCAACCAGACGCTTGTACTAGTAGGCTTCATTCCAGTCTAGTTTCCCTTTCATCATCCAGTTTTATTTCTTCCTCATAAAGGAAGGAATAGTTGAAGCTCTTACATAGGTGCCTCCCGTAGCTGATATTTAAAACACCATCAAACCCCACTGCCATTGACTTATGTTTCAATTTTTGATCCAAATAGGGCCAAGATTTTGCCCCAAAGACTTTGTAAAAATCACGACAGTTGTTAACATCAAGCTGCTTTATGTCCTAGGAGGATTTTAGCTCTTACATTTAAAAGCTATGGAGGGACCCTTCAGTTCATCTTTGTGACTCTCTCCCATCACAGCAGAGTAATGGAAATGGCTTCACTTCCGTTGTAACAGTGGGAATAACACCATGACAAAAAAAATGCCCCAAAAAGAAGTGAGGGATACAGACATATTTTCTCCAAGTATATCCTGCCTGTAATCATCTTCTAACTCTTGGTATTCTTTCCCTTGAGTGCTTTGATTTTAACTTCCTTTAAATACACTTGAGAGTTTGACAATAAACTTACCTAAATTACAATGAAATCGAGCTCTTCACAATGTGTCCTCAATCGTCTGGC
Source organism: Neomorphus geoffroyi (assembly GCA_033558235.1). NCBI lineage: Eukaryota > Metazoa > Chordata > Aves > Cuculiformes > Neomorphidae > Neomorphus > Neomorphus geoffroyi. Next base: position 37,657,918 of record JAUMJM010000004.1, read on the forward strand.
CAAATGAAACAGAAGGTCACTCAAATGAACCCACTCTGAATTTTCTAGAGGCAGCAGGAGTTTAGAAAGAATGGTATTGGAAGGACAAATAAACGAAAAATCCCCATGACTCTGCAGATGGGTGTGAGGCTCAAATAAATGTTCATCACCTTTAGGTATAAAGAAGCCTTAATAACACAGTCTACATATGCTCTTGGTAGCTTCTGTCTAAGGAGAGTGTAGCAGCCACAGATCCTTCAAGGAAATTCACATTTCTGCATGTAGACAAGTCTGTTACAGTACTTGAACACGCATCGGTAAATGGTCATTATCCAAGGACACACTAGTTGATCTGAGCACCTTAGGTACATGAAGTAGGTATCAGTATTATAGAAAACAGTATTCTCAAAAAAATCCGTATTTCAAAATAATCACTCTCAGTAGCATGTGGTTCATTACAGAAAAGTATATAATTATCAACCCAAGTTAGTGAAAAACAGGTTGTTAGGTCTTGTAATCATCTCATGATATTTCCTCTCAAGTCCATGTCCAATGCTAGTCATGGATCAGACAAAGGGAAAAGGAGACTTCAACAATTGTCAAATTTTGTTCTTTGGAAGCTCCCCGCCAAAAAAGTAAACCTTGCCAAGGTACAGAGGACGTGAGCAGGCATTAACTTCGTATATCCTTCCTATACAAGCCCACTTTTCTAGAAATTAAAGACCTTTGAGAATGAATAATATAAACCTACTACAGGGAAGACTTAATACAGCACCTATATGGGAGTCAGAGATGCACCTTTAAAAGCACAATTTCTTGTCTTTCATTTGCTGAAAGAGACTAAATAAAGTGGAAGTATGTGTGTATTTTGAGGGCATATACAAGTTCTTCTAGTGATATTCTGAAAACAGAAAGAGGGGAAAGAAACACAGCTCCAGCATATCTAGTGTTTAGACAGGACATTAGTATTTGGCAAGGATATAACAAATTACACCAACCTGTGTGAAATCTCTATTTCAAGAGAAAATGTACAAGAATTATGAGATGCAAACATTAGGCAACTTATGAAAAATGTCAGCCTCTCTGTGCCTTTTTAATCTGTTTCAAGATCAGAAATGTCTGGGTGCCCTAACAATAGCATTTCACAAACTGCTGTAACTGCCAGGGCTAAAACTTTAGCCCTGTAGGTGGCAAGGCTAGAATAATGCTGAGCAAACAATATGGGACTGGGTAGCAACAGTGCTCCTACTAAGACTTAGAGGACACGCCAGCAAAATGTTAATCAAAACTCTAACTCAGCCTGTCCAACCTCTCCTCTTACCTCTAGTCCTCCCCGTCAGTGGTAAAACTCCTCAGCAGCCAACACAGCTGGACATTTGAGACAGAAGAGAAAAGGAAAAGTGATGGGTAAGATAATGAGTTTTCTAAAGACATGGAAAATTCTAAAATATTTCTCTTGTGAAGTCTATAACAAAACATACAATTATATGATGAGCTGTATAGCAGCTTGTTTTCACTGGCAGTGAAACAATTCTTGAACCGTACAGACTCACACACCCACAAGTAAGCCACAGTGTTATGATGATATAACACATACACGTATCTCTGCACACATACACAAACACAAAGCTTCAAATGGCATTCCTGGACTGGCTGCACCTGCTTGCACTGCTTACACCTTGCAAACTCAATGCAAATTTGTTTATATCTTGCCCAGTGTAATCACAATAACAACATACTCAGGAGCATTTTGGAGGTAGTATTTTTCACATTTAGACAGTAACATCTCAAGCTAGTGCCATAGTGGGAAACACTACTAACTAATAGAGGTGGAAATACAATATTTGAGGAAACTATCTTGGAGAACCTCAAAATGGAAGGAGACTCATTGTGATACCAAATAAAATTATTTTCCTCTTCTTGAGGATCTACAGGATTTATATCACTTCTTCAACAAGGAGCACTCAGGAGCACCCCAGGTTGTTCTGTTGGTCCACAATTCTTCTGGTAAAACGTGAGAAGAAAGTCTCTTTCACTGGGAATATAAATACTGAAGAATCGAAATCTGTAAGCTGTTCAAGAGTCGTAGGGTAGCATATTTCTAAAATTCTCCTCCTGGAAGATCCACAGAAAATACAGAAGTCTAGAAGTTTCCTTCACCTTGTAGTATGAAAACAGAAAAACAAAAACAATTTTTAATTGATTTTTTTCAAAATATGGCATTTTATTCCTTTATATCTTGCTGTGATAAACAGACGCTGCCTTCAAGTTGAAAGTTTCCATTTAACTAGTTCTTAATTGCAAGCAGAAGTTTATAGTCCAACTATATATAACCCTGTAAATCATCATTAAAATGCCTCCAGTCATGAAACAATGACCAGAACAATAATCACTGTGTGTATATCAAAAATGAGAGATTTACACTCCAGCTGAGACAATAGCACAACAAAGCAAATGTTTGCAGTCTTCAAGCATATCAATGCCATTTATAAAGAATGAGTAATAAAATCAATACTGTAGATACTAATCAGTATCTGGGTGGACCTTGTTCTTGGACTTAAGACAAGTTTTCTGGTAAGATAGTTATTCATATCCCTTTTTAGTAAATAAAAATATATTTCCCTGAAGATATTACTTTTCAGCTCTAATCAAGTGCCAGTATGCTGATAATTTATAAACATGTTATAAAACAGAGCAATGAAACAGCTGTGAAAATACAATAATCAGCCTTCCACCTCTCTATTACATTAGGTCAAACCTCCTATTTGCCTGTAATGACAAAAAGGAATAAATAAATACCCCAGTACCTGATGAAGGGAATGAGGCTGGCTATTCTTGAGTATGTGCTTTGCATTGCAATCAATGATGTGTACTGTGGGAGCCAAACGACACATTTAACTACTCGCTATTTATAGGACATGTAGAGGATGGCTGTTCCAGAGACTCTTACCTAGGCTCAAATAGAAAGGCACTTATAAAATTGAATCTGCTGCTCAGAGCTTGGATTCTGCTGCAAATTACAATCTACAGTTCTGTCTGACTGCTGAGCGATGATGAGCTCACCGAGCTGCTCGAATCCTTGCCGAGGCAGTGGCTTCAGTTTGCATTTTATGCAACTATCCCCTTATGTCAGGCACATAAGAAATAATAAACAGGAGGCAGATAAACGCATCACCAGGAAGAAAATGTTTTGCAAGAGCAGCTTCTGAAAGGATGCATTTCTTTGTCTTCTTTTGCCAGAGTCCTGGCTCAGCACTCCAGATGCAATCTCATTGTAACGTTGGTAGAATTAATCCAAATTTGTACTGAAGAAAAGAGAAGAATTTTGCAGGTTGCAGTCTTTCTCTCTGTTTTCCCTCGCATTTGTACCTCTTTTATGGGGCTTCGTCACACTGTGGCATTTGCAGGTCACAGTAGCATTCCTTGGGTGTAACACTTATTTAAGCTTATCTGCAGAAAAGAACCTGGCAATGATCTACCTGGAGCTCTTTTACTGCTGGAGATGATCCAGGTTTTCCTCTCCTTCCTTACCCCCACCTTCTCATTGCATGAAGCAAATACTAAACCTACCTCACCGAGCCTGTATTTTGCAGGAATGAACTGAAGGTCCAAGGTTAATAGAACATAACTTCCTTCAAAACAATGGCATTATTTGGGCTTTTACATTGAACAACAGAGAGCAGGTTTCAATTTCTCAACCAGTACTGAAAATAAATCAGAATCGTTCAGCTGTACAATCAGACACACAGCACACCAGGTAGTTCAGCTGGCTAAAAAGCTGCAGCAAATAATACAAGTTTGCATCCAAAATTAAACTTGCATTTTTGCTGTTAAAATCAATCAGAGAATGCTTTATTCAATCCAATTCAGTTAGAAGTCTCACAGTAGTTCTTGCATGCTTCCTACCTTTTGATTAAAGTCACTAGGTTTTACCCCCATTATGCAGTGACTAGCAAAGTAAAACTAAAATATTAAAAACTGTTTCATCTGCCAAGCACAAATAAGAATTAAGCTGGTAGAGCCTGGAGCCTGCCAGAACGTCATGACTTCAGTACTTGTGTTTGTCCAATAAAAATAAGTCTGAACATTTTATATCTCAACACAGCAACTCACAGCATAAAAATAGAATGCCTTGAGATATCAATTTTTCAGGCAGACATGCACTTTCATGGAAACCAGCTAGATCCAGCAGAGCTGGGACTGCTCCGGTAACAAGTTCATGCTCATCTGAGTTCACCAATCCAAAGTACAGGCTGCTAAAGCTGTCATCTCAGTAGCAAGATTTTTGTCTTGTCTCTCACTCTATAGAAAAGGAAAATACAGTAGAATTGGAGAATTCCTGATTCAAAGTGTTAATTGACCTGTATAAGTCATAAAAAAATGAAACAGGTTAGCTTTTTTGATTGATGCACCCTCAGAAATATAAATGTTATGATGGAAAACATGTACATCTATATACATAGGTACATGTGCATGTGTAACACCTCTCATAACCCTAGAGATACTTCAATGATCATGTGTCCAAAGTCTTTCTGAGACAGAAATGTAGTCTCTACAGCCAGATAGGTTTATTGTTATCATTGTTATTGTTTCTCTGAAGACAAATACATGCTTATCTCGTACCACATTTTCCTCCATACACAAGTGAAGTCTTATCCAGGTAAGGTGATCAAAAATAGTTCTTAAGATCGAAGATCAAGAAGTTATAATCTAGTCGCAAAATTAAGTGTGACAAATTCGGCACTATAACCATGAGCTGGCAGGGAAGAAACCTTGGAGGACTCTCCACCACAACTACCTTCTCTTGAATAATTCTACAGCAGGAGCTCCATTACCTCAGTGAGACTAACAAATTTCTTCCTAGCTCCCTCTAGCGAAGCCAGTGACTGGCTTCTGCTTCATCCCACTGAGATACCCTTGGCTTAGGCCATGATTTACAACAAAGTAATACACTCCTTGCATGTAGGCATGGATACTTACATTTTACTGAGGCACTGATGGAAAAAGATGAAGTCTTTGGAAAATAAGAGTGGGATCCACTTGACTTTAACTATAGCCCATGAGAAATTAGATGTTTACACTAAACTAGTTCTCTGGGCTCTACTTATAGTCAGCGCAGAGAGATGTAAATGCCTCCAGATGCTCTCTATCCCTTTTCATTGACATTAGGGGGCCCTAGACAACCCATTCAGATGAGATAACTAGGTGTCAAGGGAATAACTTTAGGTGAGATGAATCCCTTGTGATCTGACTTCTCAGTCTTGACAACATCTTCAAGACTTCGCCATACTTTCCCCTTTGAAAATTTATATATTTGATTTGGTATGTCAAAACCTGGGCTTTCTGCTACTTTTCCTGTTAAAGCATGTTCTTGTTAACAAGGGTTGTTTCTACCCTCAGTCCAGAATCTCCAACAATTGAAGCAGAAGCAGACAAGTCTTCTGAGAATGATGATCCCCAGCGCCATCACAAGGGAAGCACTAGGACACCTGCATCTCTTTCAAATAGAAAGAGACTCTTGGATGAAAATACAGAACATTGGAGTTCATTGCATGTTCAGACAACCTTTGACCCACTAAGACAGAAGCATAAATCTCCAAGAACTAAATGAATAGTTGCTGGGAAGAGTTCATCGTTTCTTCTTCTGTGAAGTATCCTTAGGAAAACATTTTCTTGACTATCTTCTCACTTTCGCAGATTGGGTTTCTACATGTTCCTAATAGACTATTCACAAAAATTTCATTCTGAGAATTGAAAGAAAGTGATTATTAAAGGCTGCAATACAGCAGCACCCAAAGGCCCTGACCGAAACTGAGGCACCATTGAATGAGGGAGTGTGTAAGTACCTTGGGGCCAGACTCACGTACTTTTGCTCCCATTGGATAGTCCCAAATAGTCTCGCAGAAGCCAATGGAGTTGCTCAAGGAGTATGTTACTCAATGGGAATAAAGGTACCAAGATTTGGTTTACCCTGAGGATCTTGTAAGACCAAAGAATATGGGTGAAATATTTGGTCCTATTAAAGACAGCAGCAAAGAAAAGAAAACAAAACAAAACAATTAATTTCAAAGAGCAATATTTCACCCAAAGAATAGGCAACGAGAGCAGTACACATCATCTGCATGACACAGTCAGAATGACAGCAAGCACTGCTTAGCTACCTGTTTTTCATTCGCAAAGGAAAAAACATAGACACATATACAAAATTTTGAAGAAAAAGCAATCAAAATGTTTGCAAATTAGATTAGTAGTATACCCTATATCTGCACACTTATATGTCCATTATATGCTTCTCCTTTAACTTGCTTTCTAATTTGAAAATATGAATTATGCTGGTTGATTATATCACAGAACATGGCATTAGTCCTCTTTCTTGACTGTATATACCTAATTTGATTGTAATATTTTTCCACTGGAAACCTCCAAGTAGGTGAAAACAGTACTTGTAACAACAAAAAAAAAAAAAAAGAAAAAATACCTTCATTTAGTGATGACACAAGTCCAGAGCAGAAGTTCTGATCAAAACAAAATATGTGTATGTATGTGTGTGTCAGAAAGAGGAAAATCCTTAATAACCTAATGGTTAGGACATAATGAGGGATTATTAAAAAAAAAAAACAAGTGGGATACTGTCCCTGTGGTGAAGACTTATTTATACAAATGATCAAGTTCTCACAGGAAAGACTGAGAATATTCACTCCCCAAACAGCTCAGTGGTTGGGACACACTCTGGAAATACAGGAAACCCAGTCCTCAGTCTCTGCTATCCAGCAGGTAAAGCAACACCTTCCTGCAGTCTTATGCATCCCAGGTGCAAATGGAAACTGCCGTTGAGTACACTTGTCTGTCCTTTTTTGGTGAAATTCTGCTGGCTCTTGCTTTGATCCCAGATTGAAGTTCTTATTGTACTCTATGGTGGGAAAAATTCAGACCAAGTTCTGCTGCTGAGGACTCACACCATTCAGACATCTGGGATCACATATGTTAGGGGAGCCAAAGGAAAGTTACTGGATTTGGGGAGGAAATTCTGCTGCTTTTAATATCATTCCTTTAAGAAAATTCAGCTCTAAATTCAACTACATAATGACAAATCCGTCATTTAAACCTTCAGCAGGGCAGGTAGGAGCAGGGCCCAAGAGTGAGCAATACCCACCCTGGGTCATGGGGTGGGGAAAGGACAGAAGTGCACTATTCCAGGAAATACCTGGAAATGCTGGGGCTCCTTTGAATATGAAGACTGTTGGATTGCACCATCGCACCTGCCAAAAACCAATCTGACTCTCAGAGTGATGCAACTTTCTGTGTGAGTGCTACAAGTGTACCCTGTAATCCCTGCCTGTGTTAAGTGCCTTCACGGCCTTAAAAGAAGTCTGTTGAATATTGTCACTCTAACAATCTCCTGTCCCATATGAAATACACCACCCACAGTGCTGGTAGCCAAGTTTGGGGAACACATAGCTTTCTACAAGGCTTTATATTTGAAGTCCCCTTTACTGAAAATCAACCATATATTTGTGGGTGAACATAAAGAGAACACGCAGCGTATGCTATGCATCCTTTTTCTTCTATTTAAAATCTTCTTCCTGTTTTTTTTCAGCATTAACCCAATGGTCTACAAGTCATTAAGAAAATAAAGGTATATGATGTCTCTTTGGAAAGCAGTGGAGGATTTGTTGGGAGCAAGTTGCAGATTTTAGTTCTCTGTGTGTGTATGTGTGCATCCACACACAGAGCAAAATCTTCTCAAGTTTGCAAACTTCAGCTTTATTAAAGAAAAAGCATTTCAGTCAATGATAGTATAAAAATGATAACAGATTGCAGATTTTGATTCATAAACTAGGCAGTTACTGGAAATATTAATCGGGGAAACAGTAGGGGAACACCTAGAAATCTATTGTTTAATTAAAGATAGTTGACATAACTACAGACAAATTACATGTAAGCAAATCAGAATTCTTGACTTTTGGATATAGCACCATGCAAAAGCACAACACATCACATGTAAGTAATGGTTGAAGAGCTAGCCACACTGTTGATAAAGAACTGATGCATAGGTTCAGTCCATGTGAAATCAAGTCAGGATAGGAGGGCAAAACTAAAGGAGTTGGTATGTGTATGAGAATTGCTCATATAGGTACGTCAGTGACCTTAAAGAATCAATGAACCAGGTAATTAAATTAGCCAGACTGTACTTGCTTGGAAAGATGGTCATTAAAGAGTGCTCCAAACCTGGGATTAACTTCTGGAATAAGATGAGATGAATGAGACTAAATGCTATAAGAGATATATGCTGTATAATGGAAGCCAAGGACAAGAAGTATTAAATAGAAGTGGATTTTTTTGTGTGTTAGTCTAACTTCCATTTCAATCTGCGTGAATTTTAGCACTGCCCTCTATGGCAGCAGCTGTTGGTTTTTGTCTAACATGGGTTAGACAAAGAAGGACCAGGTTGCTGTACTGGTTGGTGGCTCCAGAGTGAAGTTTAGAGACAGAGTTCTGCAAGAAACTGGACAACATTAAAAATGAAAAATAAGAAATAAAAAATACCCACATAACTCCAAGACAATAAGAGAAGGCAGGTTTCAGATAGGACAAATTATCTACAGTAGAGATTTTAGAGACAAAAATATGTATACAGGCCATATAGTTTCGCCAACCTGAGATACAGACATACTAGTGACCACTACTGTGGATGGTAAAGTCCCAAATAAAAGGGAATATTGTTACCTCTACCACTGTTCAAATCACTTCTGCATTTGAGTTACAGCAACACCCTTCACCTATTGTGTAAATTACAAGGCTGTTTGTGACTTCACATTTAATCATGGCTCAAAAAAATGGAACCAAGGTTTGTGGTTGCCATTGTAATAGAAATAATAGTAATAATACTAAATGCTCATTTAGATTTAAAAGGATGCAACAGAAAGAGAAACAATCAAGGGCACTTATATTCAGTAAGTTCACCTACATCAACATGTTCAGAAGGGGTTATTCACATTCATTGTAAAGAAGAGTATGAATACGGCACATGAGGGGCCTAATTCTGTCTCTCCTAAACTGGCAAAGTTCTGACAATTCTTATTATGAGATTTAGGTGATGAGAGAAAGTGTTAAAAAGGTCTAAGTGTACGAGGGATGACAGATGCCAAGAGATGGTCTTCATTATTGCTAGACCCTTCCTTGAAGAAAAAAACTTGAGAAGACAAGGCTGAAGATGACTACCAAAGGCATCCTCACCTAGACTTCTTTTAGCAGAACTGTTGTAAACAGGAGCTATAATTCACAATTCAGACAGGACGGGTCCAGATTGGCCCCTTTGGCTTCCTTCCATAATAAAATCTTTAATTTTCCTAAAGAAAATAGCAATTTCATGCACATGCTGCTTACTTCAGAGCAAAACTTGGTTTACAAACTCAAGTAGTTTAAGGATAAAAAGTTAAGTCTATCTCTACAAATGAACTTTATCAAAGTGCAGGTAAAATCAAGCCTTCAGGTAAACAGGAGCATTTGCCAAGTGGAAATCCCAGCTCTTTGTATATTTAGTAATGAGTGAAGATAAGATTTCTTTTTTTGACAGCATGATGGATACAATCATAAAAGGAATCATGCTGTTGTAACAAAGTATACTTGAAGAGTGAATTTGATGGCCACGGCTTTACTGCCAAACATGTCTTATTTTCTTTTATTTAAAGTACATGAAAGCTAGTTTTTCTGGCATGTGAAAACTTCAGAATTTTCGTGTGTTTCTTTTTCCTTACTTACCCCACCCCAATACGGACATGTTACCTTTAAATGTCAAACTCAGATCTGCTTCCCAGTTCAATAATCACTGACTCATTTAAGAATATTTATTTAATTTTTTATAGATACAAAGGTACAGTAAGCAAAGAAACACAAGCTCCTGGGAGAACATGAGCTCATAAATTGTTACATGTTATTCTGCTACTGTAGGCTGAAGGTGGGGGGGTAGCACCAAGAATGTGGTGAAACCAGGTAGTTTTAACCCCAGTATTTCAATATAAAAGTCACGTTCAAATATGCTGTAGATTAAAAATGAAATTAGTTTATTGGTCTCAGGCTGTTAATTTTGCACTCTTGTCCACATCACAAAACCAATAAAATCTCACATGACTCATAGTCTGCTCAGAGACAGACCTCGTAGCTGCTAGTCACTTGCGACTAAAATCTCATGACTCAGCTCTACTGGAAAGCTCATGCAAAGATCAATTCTAGTGTGTCTCACACAAAAGATATAGCACCAAGGTAACTATCTTTAAGTAGTCTTAGCATTCAGCTGAAGCCTGAAGGTGCTTGAAACACTTGCACAGAGGATATAGTTCAGCAAATGTTCCAAAAATGTAATATGCTTTCATCATAACCTATACTTTACTAATTTGTGTGAGATTCTCTTTTCCCTCAAAAACCTGCTGAAGAAAGCCCAGGGCACCTCCCTTCGTAAGGGCAAGTTCACAAGTTGCATGAGTAACAGATGCGTCTTCCGCACATTCTTTGATCCTGGATGCTGGTCCCAGCAGAAAGAAGACAAAAGCATGAAAACAGGTTAACGACTGCGCATTCTCAGTGATAGTCTCTTGTTCCACGATTGGCCTCAAAATGAGGTTGTGAAGACAAAATTCAAATTCTAGCTCATGTCAGCAGGCCAAGAGAGTCCAACTTACCCATGTGGGAAAAGATTCCACAGATCACTGCCACCTGTGCCTTGCTCTCTGTCCACAGACAGAAGGGGTTCTTATGTGAGCCAAGCCACATTCTTCCACAGCACTTAGACCACGCAACAGATACTCGCAAAGCTGAACTGTTCCGTGTTTAATCTCTGATCAAAAACAGACACAAGACGTCAATCCAAAAGAAGTTCTATACTTTTGTACCACATGCAGTCTCGGCTGAGGTCCTTCACAGTTTTGTAGCTGATGTTTTACAAATGAAGAAAAAGATCTTCTATAGCATGTGAAAATATCCCTTCCCCCTCTTTGACTGAGAGAGGAAGTAAAACTTACAATTCTTCAAGGAAAACCGGACATGCTGTTTTCAATCACGTTAATTCTTTAATTGTCTTGAAGTTCAAATCTTGTGCATTCCTTAGCAAGGAAGAACTTAACAGAGTTTTCAGAACAAAATAAAATTGAGAACATAGATTACTATTTACGAATACATGACGAATCATCTACAAAGGTATCTGTTGCAAAGTTTATTACCTCCAGGCCTCTCTTGCTCCAGGAACAACCCAGAGTTGGGAGCACTAGTAGCAGCATCCCAGGCACTATGCGGAAGTTGACCTCTAGTTGCAACCTAATAGATGAAAATTATCTTGTCTAAAACAAAATAGATTCCGAGATTTCACTCATTCCATTAACAAGGAGGTAGGACTGGAGATGAAGACATTAATTTGATTTTTAAAATGTTTTCCTCTCCTAATAATTCTAAACATTTGTTTTTAAAAATGATAATAGAAACTTTGTTGGGTTTCTATGTCGAGAAAAAGATTTGCACATTTTGACCAAAAAGGTCTATGGTTCTGCTGCTTAGAAACAGCTCTTTTAAGTTGAGGTCTGCATTTTAAAAGTATTGGAAACTATCAAATGAAAAAAATAAATTAAGTTCATTGGAGAGGAAAAATTTACAGTCTCTCATAAACTGTATTAGGCTCCAATAACTCTCATGGGGGCATTCTGTGGGTTGCGCACATATAGAAAATTTGGTTTAACAGAGTCTTAATCAAACAGGTTTGTGTAGAGAAGTGTCCATAAGCTCAGTAGACATCCTTTCCACAAAGCACTCTCCTCACAGTGCAGTAAGTAGTGTGAAAGAATCACAGTTTTCTTTCCAATCTGGAGGTAAATAGGTTCCTTGGCAGTTTTGCTTTCATGTCCCTTGATCTCAACCCCTAACACTTTTTTGTTTTGGAGGTATTCTATAAAAAACTGAGAGTAGTCATAACTTAGCACATCTTAAATACTGTAGCGTAGATCTTTGACACTGTGCATTATTTTAAGAGGTCCTCTACAAAGTCATTGGGATATGTTATGGAAATATACAGTACAGGTGTGTCAAGAAGAGCTCTGCCTTCCCATGTTGCTCTAAAATAATCAGAGGTAACTCTCTAAAATTATATAGTATGTGAATGTGTCTGATTAGGCTATTACTTTTATAATTATTGACAGTATATGAACCAAACATGACTTCTATGGAGTCATTCCAGTGAATTCTGCCAATGTAGTTCAGGAATAGTGTTCACAGATACTTTCTTTTGAAAAATATATGAGTACATAATTCTCAACAGCAAGTTACATAATCTCTCCAGGGAAAAAAAGATTGCATAAAAGGTCAAAGAGTTTGAGAAGGATATAGAAGAACTCTTCAGCTCTCCTCTAAAGAGACTGCATGGTCAGCAGTTACCTATGAAATATGAATATGAAAGGAGATGAAACTTTATGTGTGGTGTTGTATCCAATGCTAGTAAAATGCACTTGCCGCAAAATCTGCATGTTTAGTAGTGAAGCCACCTGTATGCATAAATAGGTAATTCTGATCTGGTACAAGAAGCAAAGCTAGATAAACTTCTTGGGATTCATCCTCATTCTATGCCATAATTGTGCTGACCAGTACCTAGGGGTTTTTTTTTTTAAATACCAAATATGAAGGTTCCAGTATTTTTTAATTTTATGAGAAAAAATAGGGAAAAAAAGGAAAAAAAATACCCCTGTCCTTAAATTCGGGGTATAAGCGTCATTTTATATATTAAAAGCATTTTGGTTAGAACTGGCAACACAGGGCTTTCCAGCATCCCAGCCAGCTGGACAATACAGGTCTCAGACTGCACACATCCCAACAGCAGTATGTAGGTATAAACAAAGGCAGAGTTTAATTACAAGGGCACATTTTATTGCACAACACTCTCACAAAAATACTTACACGAAGTACAAACTTAATGCCTAGTTTGATCGTTTGTTCAAAGCTCTTTGTTAAACAGCATGAGTGCAGTGTAATACGCTGACACCTTATGGGCCTGACATTACGAAGGTAATAAAGTAATTGTGTTACTGTACAATGAATGTATTCAACAGGAAATAGAAATTGTACAGTGCAAGGAAAAAAATGCTGTTTTTCTAAGTGGCTGTCATGTACAGGAGATTAAATCCTAGCAGAGATTTTTTGGAGGCTGATAATACCTTAAAAGCATATCTTGAAATACTTAGTTCTAGCAAAAATACAACTTAACACACTTCAAGACATCAAATTGGAAAATGTCAATAAAAATTAAAGATATCCATTCTCCATGTGGTGTTAGGGACCTGCAGAAAGATAAAGGTGGGATTCTTCTGCTTCTTTCATGTGCAGAAGACGTGCCTTTCACAGTCTGTGTCTTAATTCATTGAACAACTTGAACAACATTTTCATGCCTAAGCGACATTTTCAAAAGCCATTAAGACTCTTACAGACCTGTAAATTCAACGAAGTACTGAGGTGACAAAGCTGAATTAGGTATCATGCTGCTGCTCACTACCATAACTAGCCACACATGCTCTCCTAGCTTACTGCACCTACCAGGCAACACAAGCTTGCTTAGGCTGTCCCATAAACCTCTTCTTGCACATTCACCGTGGGTGAGGATGCCCCCTTGAAGGGTCACCATGAAGTGATTTGTGAAGCTGTTGGAATTTGACCTTGTGCTGGAGCTTGCAGATGCACTAATCACTCCTTAAAAAGGGCCTCTGCTACCAAATCACCAACAGTCTTTAAAATCTTTCCTCCCTTGGCTTCAGCCAGGGCCAGTGACTGCTGTTGGCTGACCCTCAAAATGCCTATTTACACCACAATGTTTAAAGGGAGAATTTCCCCTTGGCTCCAGATAATTAATGGAACTTTCTGTCAAAAATTACTAAAGCTTGCACATCATTTAAAACTGTCTACTCAGCATAGATACTCTAATTATGTAAGTATCAAGTTCTTTTTGAAAGACTCTGAATATAACTGCCTCAGCAATATCTAGAGATGAGTTTGGCCAGAAAGTTTTAAAATGTCTGGATGAGACCTTCAGCCAAGGCAAGTGAGGTATTTCTCACACTACATCCTATTAATGACAGCTGAGGACTTTTATGAAGTTTCATTTTGCTACATCAGATAGCAAATCTTAATATGCATCATTCCGTAAATTTTTCCACTTACTTCAATGGTCCTTCACACAGATAAAGCAATGTACAACCAGTACAAATAAAAGGGCAGGTTCTCTGAAGATGGAACTTCCTTGGATTTGTTGGATAGAGCCTGCTAAAATGGTGCTTGATTCTTTCTTGGTTTCTAAGCTTTCTAACAATAAACAGAATTGCACCAAAGTCTGCAGCCTACTTGACTGGCCCCGGGATTCAACTGGATGCTAGCAACTAAAAATACTGATTAAAGCTGAGTAATTTTGCCCCAAATTGAATTCATTTTAACAGCATAGAGGAAAGGGAAATATTATCCTGCTCTTTGCTCAGCATGTTTAAATATAATGACATAAAATGAATGCATTCCAAAAATTGCCTGTCTCCAGGTAGTGCATTTTGGAATGATTTCAAAATTCCCTTAGGTAATATCAGCAAAATATTTTCCCCTGTCTCAAAAATCACTAAGTTCTCAGAGCCCAATTGTCTGTGTCACTTACCTTGTTTACATGGTGGATTGTTTTCTAGCCTTATTTTGTCAGGCTGCCCTGATGCTACTTTGTGAGTATTTTGATTTTCAAGCCTCCATGCATAAATTATGATTTATTTTGTTTTACAAAAGGAAGGCTGAATGAAGTAATAGAGTGTGGGGTTTTTGGTTAGTTTTTTACTATGAATATTTCAAGAGCGTGGGTTTTCCTTGTGAACAAAACTCTGCACTTCCAGCAAATTTAATTTTTGATTCTATATAGAAAAGCATACACAGAGAAAAGCTGAAATAAAGAGAAAAACATTGTTCAAACCAAGAAAGATGTTATGGTCTCATAGCTCCAGCACTGTAGTGAGAGATACAGTGTGCTCCTCAAAAGTGACATTCTTCGATCACTAACATCATTTTACATAGAGCTGGGTACACTTTGCATTACCAAATTGACAATGCATTGTTACTCCATACCAAGAAAGAAGTCACGTGCAGAAAACATGGTTATATTCATATATTCATTATATTCATAAAAGAAGCATCCACATCAACACTGACTGATTTTGAACATTCAAGTAGTGAGGCATATTACTCTTCAAAACTTACTTAGCTGTTTTTACAATAGAGAGAGCCAAAAGATGAGGACATAATTGAACTCTTGCCCAAAGGCAATTACTGATTGAAATTGATTAATTCTACAAACAAATTTGACCAATAGATTAGTTGTCACATTACTGCAGATTTGGGCGATACTGCCGCAGTTGTAAAGGAAACATAACCATCTAGCATGAATAGTTAATACAGTTTGTTACCCTGTAGAGTCGCTTGTAGAGTTACCCGAAGAAATCTCACCAGGGAACCAAGCAGGGCATGCTACTTTGATGCTATAAAACCATTGTGTTACCTCTCTGCTTTAATGTATGAATCTGAGGAATTGTTAACAGCATCAAGAGCAGTTTGCTCTGAGCCACACAAATGTAATGGACTTAACATCAAAGTGATGCAAAATCCACTGAAAACAACAAAAAGGCTCTGACTGAATCCAAAGGACTTTGAATCAAGGACTACCAGGGTCAAGTCTGCTGTCCTGATGGGTTTTCTAAGGGGATCCTGTGGGAAGCTGGAAAAAGGATTCCAATTTCTTGAATCCGGGGATTATTGAGGTTTCGAGGTAATGCTTTTGCAGAATCATTGGTTCACATTCAGCTTCTTTCCCCTTCCAGACCACGATACAACAGTACAGGAACACAGAGTTCTGTGGTTGTGCAAGTGACCCTTTGCACCCAAGAACTCTCCCTCCCTCTGTCCCTCCAGGAAGGATGCTCCAGAAAGCCATTTGAGGTAAAAATGATCGATGCTGATGTTTGTATGCCCAGAAAGAAGCTGCAGCGAAGAGTTTCCTGCATCACTACCTGACAGAGCATTGTTGGGTTTAGATGCAAATATTTCTGCAGGTACCCAGTCCTTCTATGCTTGGAGATTACACTGAACTAGGCATTTTCTTCTGAAAAGAACCTATAGACTGAGGATGATGCTGAGTGTGGCAGTCGACTTCAAGTTCTGGCTTCACACTAATTTCACAATTGTTATTGGTGCCTTAGCTTCACCCACTCTACTCAAAATTCAAAGCTTTGATTTCATCTTAGAAAGCCCCACATGAACGTCCAGAAGGCACCTTAAACTGTCACACAATCCAGCTGCAGATGTGATCGATGAAACACATCCTTCTGAGGTTTTCTGGTGTTAATATAAATAGCTTCATTAGTTAGCTGTGCAAAGGATTGGGCCCTTCTCCGTTCATGAGGGCATATTAGCTGATGGAGCATCCCACACACTATTTCCTGATCTCTCATATCTGCTTCTCCACTTGGAAATGGCAAGGGTTTGTTAAGCGTTCAGGAATATTTCAGAGCCCTTTTTTCCACTATCAAGGTGTTTTAGAGGGAAAGGACATAAACGAGCAGTGTGATAGATATGGGGAGCTCTTATTTTGGTTGAGCAACAGATGAGGCATATGGGTAATTTATTGCACTATAATTGTGTTATGTGATATCGATGCTGCAGTATTAATGACTGCAAAGTGCCCAGATTGATTCAGATGGCCATTTACTGTCATTATTACAAATCTAAATAAATAAATAAGAGAAATTGAATTGATGTATCTAAGAAATGTTTCAAAGTCACCCGGTGACATATATGTAGGAGCTTGTGAATAGAGAGAGACTCAAACACTATCGGGAACATTTTTTTATTGGGGTCAGAAAGAAATAGAACAATTAAGTCATTTTCAGTCATATACAATGTATTAGGAGTGGTTTTAACAAGCGCATTGCTAAACTGACTGGCATGAACAAAGAATTTTAAAAAGCTGGGGTGTAAATATGCCAGGAAAAAAAGAAAGAAAACATGTAAACTGTGCTCAAAAATAGTCTGCAAATGTAAGGAAACAAGAAAAACTGAGACAATCATGCACATACCTCTCCTGCTGCCATGGCCCAGTGAATACAGTGGTTACCATGGCTGGATCTGGCTATGAGGTGGGCTTTAGAGGGCAAGCTTTGTTTCTGATCTCTGCCCAAACAGAGAGCCTTGATCCAGTCTGTTGGTTTGTGTACTTTGGACAAGCCAACCTCACACTGCAAGAGCCAGCAAGTTAAGTTTGAATTTATCTCATGCCTTCAGGTTTCTCTTAGCATCCCCTGTCTGGCTGTCATATCAAACAAACCAAAAGTTGTATGATTACTCAATATTTCAAAATATGACTCTGCATTTTTTCCCTAAATTGCAAGCTCAGTGCTAGTCAGGCAGCTAGCATTACTTGCATTTCACAATGCTATTTATGTACCCATCTTTTTATTCTCTGAAGAGAAAACAGTACCTTAAAACGTAGATCTTGCTAAAAGGTAATTCTTTCACTAACCTTCTGTGGAGAGTGTTAATATATATCAAGTATAGGCTCTTTTTTATGTTAAACAACACTTTATTAGCTTCAATAATCATTGGTACTGAAAGCAATGAGAAAAAGCCTGTTAAAATAAGCAGCTTCTTCATACTCAGAGGTACATTTGAGAACAGGTAAGACCCCAAGACAATCAAGTAAGAACCTACTAGTATTGATCTGCATGGGTAAAAAAGTCTGTTTTGGCTCTCCGTACACCCACAGCCTCTACTGATCATTGACTCCTTTACCCAGATAAATTCCTTAGATAAACAACCAAAACCCAAATTAACATACTAACCATTAATAATCCAGTTAACAATTTTTCAACAAGAAGAAGAAGAAGATATGATTGCTTTTGAAGATTTATTCTTAGCAATGTGATGCAAACATTGGATTTAAGTTAACTGCCAATGACCAGAAAAGCAAGTCAACATTACAACTGGGACTCAGCATTGGCTTTTCTTGTACTCGTGGTTGGTGCTTACACAGCTACATTTTAATATCTTTAAATTTTATGGGTCATCAGAAACTTGAGAAATATGTGCCGTGATTACTTCTCGCCTCCGTGCACTTGGATAAGCTCTCACAAACGTATGCACACATCACAATTCAATGTACAGAGGGACAAGACAATAACTTTCAAATATTTGATTACAAAATTGCCTGCTAGAAAAGAAAAAAAAAAGCTCCAAAACAGGCTCATTGGATTTGCTATAGTGGTTTTTTTAAAAACCTGACACTCGCTTTCAGACTTCCACTCCGGGGCACTGCAGAAAGCTGTGGAAGCTGTGAGAAAGATGCTTGGAGCTTACTCCCAACATCGAGTTCCCCCAGTGACTGCTTCCCCCAGTTTCGCTGCATGGACAGAAACAACTTGATTGGGATTCTCCAACTCAAGATCAGAAGGATGTGGCTGCAAAGGGATGTGGATCAGAATCCAGGAGAGAAAAAAAACCCATAATTGTTCCTATTTGGGGTTTTTTGGTACAGGAAAGTATTGAGTTATTCAAGGAGAAGCAAAAATACCTAGAAGAGAAACCTAAGGGTTTCTATATAAATCCATAATCAGACATGATGTACTACCCTGCTGAGGATATAAGGAATCCTGTGGGAAACTTTGCTTTAACGTTTGGGTTAACAGCAAATATATTCACAACATACAGAGACCATTGTCTAATGAATCATGCTGCCTATATTATTTTTTGCATGTATGATGGAAGGCTATATTGACTGTATTCAGTCCAATGATTAGCATTAATCCACAAGCAGATGGATATGAAAACTGCAAAATCAGTGTGTGTAGACACAGTTATTCTGGAAAGCAACAATTTTCTGCCTCTCCATGCACACAGAATATTTTTTTCCTGGAGTTGGCAGACTAAGAGCATATCAGTACAGATACCAGGCTTCAGTTGTGTGAATCCCTGAATTTGCTGACAAACAAAAATGTTGGTGCCGGGGTTTGGGGTTTTGGGAAAGAAATTCCAAGGAATAGGACCTATTCTGCTTGTCAATGTAAAGATACAGTTGCCAGGTTGTCAGTAATTCTGAACTTTCTAAGTTGATTTTAAAGATACATATTGCAATACCACCAGGATAGGCAACAAGGGATGTGTAACAACTCCTTTAAATAAAATAGTTTAACAACTTCATGAAGGAGGGTGGGGTACATGAAAGAAACAAACAAAGCTTCAGATGAAAAGCCCACCTTAGTCTCCTTCCATTTACACCAGTTTTACTCAAGCATAGCCTCTGGTTTCACTGAAGTTGTTCATTATTTAATTTTCTGTCAATGATCACTTTGGTCCCAAATTTCTTGGGAAACATCGTAAGTGTAAACAGGCTACGAGAATGAAGATTTAACACTCTAGAATGGATAATTTATTAACAAATCCTATATTAAGGGTGGGCATAAACGGTGGCTGTTAAGGATGGTAAGCAATTAAGACCCAGTTAAAAGCTACACAAATATTTGCTTCTCCAGTTTTCTGAGGGAAACATCCTGTAGTTTGAGATTCATGAACAAAAATACATCAGTACAAGGAAATTCAGGGAGTTTAAAATGGTCAAAGAGCACTTGGGTAGTCTGAACCCTTCCCTGCCTTTTTACAGAGGAAACAACCAGTGGCAAGTCTGCATTTAAAAAAAAAAAAAAAAAAAAAAAAGATATTCTCAAACATCTTGGCCTGGGCCTGGGTGCACCCACTGCCACCACTCCTCAGCCCGGGCCCCCTGGGGGTGGCCCAGGCCAGTGTGGCCCCATACATGGCCATCTTTGGAGTTGCCACAGAGTTTGTCAGAGCCACTGGAAGAGCCTCTACGTCAGCGAGGAGCGTAGGGCTGTGAAGAGTGCTTGCCCAAGAGCAAGAAAAATCGGACTCTGTGGGGTCAGTGGTAGATGCTTCTGGGACTATGGTGCATCCTGAACCCAAGTGGCTCCCCACCAGACCCCCCCCCCCGGCTTTGGGGCCCAACAGGGAACCCAGTTTCAGCTCCAGGAGGAACCTGGCTGTGTGGGTAGAGGTGATGGAACAAACAAGACTGCACCCAGGTGCCCTCCCTGATATCCTCATCCTGGACAACCCTGAAGTGACCCTTTGTAGTGGCATGGGCAGAGGGATGCAGAGAATACCACTGCCCCCCTAGAGGACTGTCCCAGGGAGGAAAAGAGCAGCCTGCAGGTTTAGGGGACAACAGGATGCAACACTGATTTTTATAATCCACAACTGAGGGCTTAATCCCTCTAAAGAAGGCGTCCGTGCCCAACCAGGGGTTGTTGTTGCTTGGTTTGGGGATTTTGTTGTTCTTGAGTGTGGATAGGGCTGGGTGCGGGCTGGGTGCTGATGCTTCCTTCAGCAAGTGCTGGGCTGTGGTCGGCAGTGCCAGGGGCAGGACAGACTTTGGAAGGGGGAAACGTGCTTTGGTGCCTCTACCCGTGTGAGTTGGGGGGCCCCTGGGGGTTATTTTTCCCCAGAAGTTGTGGTATTAAAGAATTTTTTTAAAAAGAGGAAAATAAAAGATTCGCGTGGGTAGGAGAGGTAGCAGCATCCCGGAGGCCCAGGGCGGGCCGGTAGGAGCGGTATCCCGGCTTCCCCGGCCCACCCCCAGCCTCCCTCCGCCCCCCCCCCCCCCAACCCCCGGCGGGCCGCGAGCAGCTCCAGCCTGCGCTGAAACTGAGCAGAGCCTCCCCGCACCCCCCAGCTCTGCTTTCTTTCACATCTAATTTGATAGGAGGGTGATTTCAAGCTTTCCACAGTTACAACTTTTCTTGATTTCTCCCTTTGCCCCCCGCCCCCTCCCTGCGCATTTATTACTTGCATTTAATTAATTCCTTCTTTGCGCTTCCTTCCCTGTTAATCTTTGGGTGACTGCTTTGTACATATGGCAATCTGATAATGAGGGAGTTTATCCTTATTCTCTATACTTCTTCATTGCTTTGTCCACCCGTCCAGTGCCTGAGATATCGATCACCTTTCCTTGGGGAGGGGGACAAGGTAGGAGGGGTGATAAAAGATTTGCAGTATCCCACACCATTAAGAATGGCTTTTATTCCTTGGCACTGTTGTAGCAAGTCATGCTGTTTAGCAACCACATCAAAAGAACATGCCCTCTTTTGTATAAATTATATATTCCTTGTATCTGTCTTCTCACGTGCACGCAGACGGGGAGATAAAGCTTAGGTTTGTTTTTTAATAGCATGAAGCAGGTATTTAGGTGTTACACAACTTGTTTCTGTAACTAAGTCTTTTGATAAAAACCTAGAAGTCAAGCTGCTGACTTTCTTACTTTTTACCTATTCCCAAGTCAAAACTCCTAAATTTAAAGTTGAGAAAGAGAAATCAATGATTCACTGAAACTTTTTTAAAAATACAAATAAAAGTGTAGGCTAAAAATGGGGGAGAGAGCACCAGTTAGAGACGGTGTGAAGGCTTCAGATCACTTCAATCGGCTTTTTTCTGAAGTTTACGTAAAAAGACCACTGTATCTCGGAAGTCCGTGCTGTCCTGCTTGTTACAGTTTACGGATATACAACTTTTTTACCACTTAAAAACTAATTTTAAAGTCCATTTTCACATAGTTGAAGTTGATTACGACCCAGCTCGATGTCACAAACCGGAAAACTCCCGTATAATCACTCTCCCCAAAGTGCTTTTTTTTTAAAAAAAAAAAAAAAAACTTTTGAAAAGTTGAAATTTTTGGGGGGTTTCTCTTTTTGTTTTCCTGAGAGTGGACTTTGAATTTCTTCAGCATGTTGTCCAGGCATTTTTAAGGACTCATAAAAAAAACCTCCTGAAACTTTCGGGATCCTAGGACAAATCGTATTTTCTTAGGAGAAAAAGTAAATGAGGAGCTCCTTACAGGCAGAGAAGTGTTTGTTCATATGGGACTCTGCTTTTCTGTCTAACCTGCTCTATCAGCCCCATCTCTGCAGTTTTGCTCGTCTCTCAACACCTTTGTCTGATTAGTAGCTTTTGGAGATCGGGATAAACACATCACTTGCCACGCTGCATGGGATAACAATTAATTTAACATTAAACTTATCCCCTTGCCATTCACTTTGCTTGGATCGATGTGTTAATTGCGTTTGCGGATGCTTTCAACACTATGCTTTTCTTAAAAACTTAATGACACCCCGCAAGGAGGTGTAAGAGTCTAAAACGCTCCCCTTCGACTTCGACCAAAGAAACAAAGAATATAGCCCCAGCGCGCTCAGGAGACCATCTATTCTTAATTAGATGACTTTTCATGACTTTTATTCTAGTCTAGGTGACAGTCCTGGTTTTATTTTGAAAAAAAAAAAAAAAAAAAAAAGTGCCGTTTAGATCTCTTCATACTGCAATTGTGTGATGCTCAGATCAGACACTCTAACTTCATAAAACTACCGCCTCGCATCAGACTTACCTCCTTCTGCCTTTAAAGTAGTCATTTATCAGCTAAAAGGTGAGTGTGTTTAAAAATGTATGTCTTTAGGAGGGAGAGTAGTCAACCTTTTCAGGTAGAAGAAACCTGTTACAAAAGCCACTTAGGTGGGTGCGCTCTTAAATTGTTTTATTTCCACCCCCGCCCCCCCCCTCCCGACCCGCCACCCCATCCCCCCACTCCCCCACCCCCCCCACCCCAGGCTTTAATATTTCCCCAATACGTTTCTATTTGCACGGCTTCCCGATAATTCGGCATTTTATTTAACCGCAAACTGCCCTTAGAAACTTGACTTGCACTGAGGCAGCCTACTAATCTTATTTATTATTTTTTTTCTTTTGTACTGAGGCATCTGTTCCTCTTGCTGACAAATGTACCATTCTGCCAAGAAAGTTTTGGAAAAAAAAATACAGCGTGTAATTGATGTTATCCCAAGAAAGCGCGATCTCCACCCCTCCCAGCTCCAAGCCCTTCAGGTAAAAGGAAAAAAAAATCTTTCAAGAATTTGTTGCCTTTTTGAGGGTTAAAACATCAGAAGACAAGCTTGTCTCGCCTTGGCCAATCAGCTCTCGGCCCTGGCAGCTATAATATAGAACTAAAGGCAGACTCCTCTCACAAGCGTCTTGCTTTGCTACCATTAAAATCAGACCCTTTTTTTGTCTCTCGATTGCTGTCTCCCGACCAAACTCCGATGTGTTCCGTTATCAGCGACCTAAAGCCTGCCATTCCAGCACCTGTCTTGCTAGGGATCGGTGGATAGTATACGATTCAGAAAGCAGACAAGGACATAGGAGGCGAGAGAGCTCTAGAGAGACAGCCAGGGATAGGCACAGAGAGCTTTGAAGTAATTGGATTCAATGGACGAAATGCTGCTGTTGACAAGAATTCTCTTGGTGGGCTTCATCTGCGCTCTTTTAGTCTCCTCTGGGCTGACTTGTGGACCAGGCAGGGGCATTGGAAAAAGGAGACACCCCAAAAAGCTGACCCCTTTAGCCTATAAGCAGTTTATTCCCAATGTGGCAGAGAAGACCCTAGGGGCCAGTGGAAGATATGAAGGGAAGATCACAAGAAACTCCGAGAGATTTAAAGAACTAACCCCAAATTACAACCCTGACATTATTTTTAAGGATGAAGAGAACACGGGAGCTGACAGACTGATGACTCAGGTAGAGCCACAGAGATACCTGTATTTGTGTTTGTTAACCTCTCTGAGCAATCCTAAGGGACGCATCTGTCTTAGTATTTTTGAAAGCCCCCCTCCCTCCCCTTTCCCTCTCCCCCTCTTCCCCCCGCCCCTCCAAACTCGGCTAGTTTTTCCCATTGAATGTAAATACCATCTATCCAGACAAGTTAGCAGGGGCTGGAGCTATCTAGATATTTGGTGGGGGAATCTGTGTGATACTTACAGTCATTACCGTGCCATGGCGTTCCCTGTAACTTGGTTAGAGATTGCTCTTTGCGTTTGTCCCCAAGGATGCACTTTGATCAAACGAATTGCATACAGCTCAGAGGACCCCAAGTGTATAGTGACCGCCAGGCCACTCACTCATTATTACAAACGCTGTCCTCGGTTGTTACGCCTGCTGACTTGATTTTTTTATTATATACTTTATTTCATTCCTTAAAAATTTTTTGCTTCATTTAATTTTAGCCTTCATTACTATTATCTTTGTTTTCCTCGCGAGCATTTTCTAAATTTAGTAGGCATGCAGTCGTGCACTCACAAAAGGCAGCTGAAGCCGGATCGACCATTCCTCTCCTGATTCCGTATTACATAGCTCGTATTGCAATACCATCATTTGCAATTGTGCCCATCAGAGCGTAAATATATTGATATTTCTTTAAGGATGCTCGCCGCCAATGCTCTGGTACTTTCATAGGGGAGGGACTTGCAACTTATCGGCATTGCATCACCTTCTGTTTTAAAAAATCTGATGGCACAAGGTTTACAACTGGGTAAATATTGGATCTCGGGTGGAATCAGATTGCGGAACCATTTTATGCAAAAAAAAAAAGAAAGAGAGAGAGAGAGAACCTCTCCTAGAGTCACCTCGTAATTATTATTCATGCCTAACCGAGAGCTCGGTGAAGTCAATTGCTCTACCAATCCCGGAGTTTCTGAAACTACATGCAATCTAGACACTGGAAATGGGTTTCCTCCAAATATAGGTCAACAGCGCTTTTTTAATATTAATACATTTAAGCCCCACCTTCAGTGCCAGAACAGGACTCGCCTGGCAGGACTGAGGCGGGGAGTGGACGCGGGCAAAGGGGGGCTCGGGGGGTGGAATTTCCCAAACTCTCTCCGTTCCTCGGCCTGATTTTCCGCACGTTTGCCGGGTCTCCCGGGGGGCGAGGGACCGGCGGCCTGCAGCATCTCCTCCCGAGCCACCTTAAATCGCAGCGCACCGGGCTCTGCGCGCCCCCGCCCCGCGCAGGGCTGCGCAGCGGCGCGCATCTCGGTCCCCTCCGCGCTCCTCCGCCCTCGCTGCCTCCGAGCCAGCCGCATCTCTCGCATTTTCAGCTCCACTTCACTCCCCTCGCGGATCGATCGCGGCGGCTCGGGTTTCACCCTTCCCTCCGCAGCCCCGGCGGCGGCTCCGCGGGAGACGGGGCTCCCGCCGGGGAACGGCGCATCCTTCTCCCTGCGCGGCTGCGGAGCGGAGAGAGGGAAGGGGCGGGGGAAAGCCGGGAGAGGGTCGGGAGAGGTGGGATGCAGGCTGACCCCGGCCCCGCGGCTCTCCCGGGGCTGGCCGCTCTCGCTGCATTAGCTGGCAGCATCTGAACTCCTGACCTTCTGTCAACTTCCCTCAGACGAACGAAACGAAAACAAATACTTTTTTTTTTTTTCTCCTTCAGTGCTTATTCCCGAGCCTTAGACACAAAGTGTGTGTGTGTGGGGGGGGGTAAGTGGGCTGAGGGCAGCGGCAATGGGGGGGCTGCAGCACCGGGTACCCAGTAGCAAAGAGGGGAGAGAGGTGGGGGACAGAGCGGGGCTCCGGCACCCCTGAGCGAGGCAGGGAGCGGGGAACGGGAAGCGGAGCGGGGCTGGGGAGAAGGTGGCAGGGCTGTCCCTGCCTTATGGCCAGGTCTGCAGCGGCCCCAGGTGCCGTCCTGCCACCGGCATCCCTGCCTTGCTTTCTCTCCATATCTCCTTTCCTTGCTTTCTCTCCTTCCCTTCCTTCCTTCCTTGCTTTCTCTCCTTTCCCCCCGCCTTGTTTTCTCTCCTTCCCTCCCTTCCTCCCTCCCTCGGCCAGCAACCTCTCGTTAAATCCCAGCCTTTAAGCGCCTGCTTCGCGAGCCCTTCAACCATGGAGAGATCTTCCCTGAATAGAATCGTTAAACTTGGAGAATAGTTGCCGAATGCATTAGCCGCTAGTTAATATTAACTCCAGAAGGGAGGGGGGGAAACGCAAACAGAGGTAGGTAAGTCAGGTTCTCAACTTTGCAGGTGACAACAGCAGTTTGCTGAAGGCTCCCCCCTTCCTCCCCACCCTCCCCCCCACTTCAGCCATTGGCTGGATCCGGGGGAGAGATAAGGAGGCCAGGTCAGTATGATAAAGCTGGAATTTGTATGAAATAAAATAGCAATCTCATGTAATGCAGGCACACAACCGGTGCGTGATGTGAGGAATTTAGAGATCGACTTGGCATTTAGGAAGCCCACCAGGTTGTTTACACTGACAGGTACCTGTTAAGTGTTTCCTTCAAGCAATTCATTTGTGAAGAGATTAGGAGCTGGCAGGAGAGGGCTTGTTGAACAACTTTGCCTTCACACAAAGCGTTAGTGGAGGCAGCCCTGCTGAGCTTCACGGTGGCTGAACAGAATTGGGCTTGATTTGTGGCACACGACCCAATGAATTAATAAATAGTCTGGGCTTCACGGCTTTTGACTCTGACAATCCAGCTCAGCCAGTATAAAAGGGAGGAAAGTCCTTTAAGGAGGTCGTTTCTCATTCCTTATTTCGCCTGAAGCCGGGAGCTGGTGCTGGCAGGGCCAGAGCGGCAAAAGCCCCTCGGCGCTGCCCGCACCTCTTTCCTCACCCTTTCCCACTCTCCTTTCCGCACCCTTTCCCGCACCCCGTCGCATCCCCGCGCCACACAGGGCTGTCGCCTGATCAGTAGCTGAGACGTTTGCTTCTTCGCCCTTTTCCCCCTGTAAATCGCTGGAGGAGCGTATCCATCCTCTCAGGTGCGCGAGGGAGAGGGGAGGAAAGATAAATCAATCTCGACTTCCTTGTGCTGCTGGGCTTTACTACCGGAACCCGTGCCGAAACCCAAACACCCGACTTTTTTGGTAAAATGGTAGGCCGGAGCCCAAGGTGAGCTCACGACTGCATTTTGTATCTCTCGGGGACCGGTGTGTTGCTGGAATCGCTTTTTATGGCTGTTGACGGACACACGGGAAACTTTATTGTTGAGCAACCGTGTCACGTCCCCAAAAGGAGCGCCATCGGGACAGCAGCCTTGCTGAGAGCTGTGAAGGATGCCTTTGCGGTCTGTTACTCGGAGTGCTGGGAGCGCACTGGGGAGAGTGGTGCTGCAGGCCGCGCATCCCAGTCAGGCCAGTACAAGTGAGGGAAGAGCAGTTTGCTGCATCCCGCCGTGGCTTTAATCCACATCGACGTTTGCATCAAACGAGCCACATCGTGTATATCCACAAGTCATTTTCTCCTCAAAAAGGAGGGGCGGGGATGTTGTAAAGTTGACAAAGTGCGTGTTTCTAACCCTGTACTTTAAGTCAAGAGCTTTTCAATGGTTTCGGTGCTGATTTCCTATTTCGGGGGAGGATATGTGTGTCCTTTCTCCTGCTTTCTCCTACTAGGTCCTTTTCTCCGACTTGTTTAATCCCCACCTTGGTTAAAATCCGAATCCCCCCTCAAACTCTCAGGGTTTCTTTCAGAGTCGTCGTGTCCCCCCCCCGTTTGCTTGGTCCCCGCAGGCCCCCGATGCTGTAGGGCCCGATTCACCGGTGGAAAACCCTGTAGCGCTTCTCCACGGAGTTGGAAACGTCTCACTCCACACAAAGGGTCTCCTAGCTTGCATAGCATCCTTGCTTCGCTTAACTTCGCTCCTTGGCCCTCCCTTGCTTTTCATCTTTCCACTAAGAGCTATATTATTGTATGGATTTGCTCGGCTTTGTAGGCGAGCGCGGATGCATGTTTGAAGCGGAGTGAATGCTCCCAGCCCATGCTGCTTTGAGGGCTCTAATGAGTGATGGGCGAAGGGAGAGAAAAAAGAAACACCCCTCCCTCCAGCACATAAAGGCTGTTAACATGTATTGAGACCCCTTTCAACACAGAATTAAGCTGAAAAGACCAGGAGAGACATTCCGGGGGGGGAGTCCGTGACGCCGAGATATATGGCGAGTGTTTGTTCTCGGCACAAACTTTGCTGTCGGGAAGGGGACAGGGCACTTAGCGGCAGGAATTTGCTCCGTGCAGGTGGCTTTGAACAGACACACTCACACCCCGGGGCTGGTGATGGAACAGGGGGGTCCCCCTGTCCCTGCGGCAGGTGCCGAGGGAGGGGGCGCCTCGGTCCCGGTGGATCTTCGTGGTGTTTCACCCACTTTTCCACCCGTGTCCCCAAGTTTCACCCTTCTCTCCCTTCCCCCTTGTCTCCCCGGCAGTGGGGGAGAAGATGCTCAGCCCTGGCTCGGTCCATCCTGCTTTTTCGGGGGTGTGGGGGGTAGAAGGGGGGCTTGCCGCCGAGTTGGGTGGACAGGGAGGGCAGGATGAGGCCTTGGGGTGGATAAGCGGTCAATGGGGGGGTCTGCCCCTGGCTGCAGCACCCCTCCGCAATGTGCCCGTATCCCCGCAGCGCTGCAAAGACAAGCTGAACGCCTTGGCGATCTCGGTGATGAACCAGTGGCCCGGGGTGAAGCTGCGGGTGACCGAGGGCTGGGATGAGGACGGCCACCACTCCGAGGAGTCTCTGCACTACGAGGGCCGAGCCGTGGACATCACCACCTCGGACCGGGACCGCAGCAAGTACGGCATGCTGGCCCGCCTGGCTGTCGAGGCCGGCTTCGACTGGGTCTACTACGAGTCCAAGGCGCACATCCACTGCTCCGTCAAAGCAGGTGAGACGGGCAGCCTGCCTGGGGAAACGTCGCGGGGGGACCAGAGTCTTCCTCACCCTGCCCGGTGCCGCCCGGGCTCCCTCCTTCCCATCCCCGCAGGGTTCCCATCAACCTTGCCCACCCTGCCGGGTCTCGTCTGGGGATGCGGAGCCCCCGAGGGCGCAGCCTACCGCACAGAATCACAGAGTCACAGACACACAGAATGGAAGGGACCTTAAAAATAATGCAGTTGCAACCCCCCTGCTGTGGGCAGGGACACCTCCCACCAGACCAGACTGCTCAAGACCCCTTGCCTCTTAGGTGGGGAGAAGAAAGTGGGGCATGAGGGGAAGGGAGGAAAGATAAAAAAAAAAAAAAAAAAAAAAAGCCCAGCCAGCTGCAGCACTTTTTGTCAGCCTTTTATTTGGGTGATTTGCCTGCCCAGCCTTCCCAGGAGGGGTTTGCCGCAGCCACACACACCCTTCTGCTCCCCCCGTGGGATTTGCTGTCTTCCCCATCCAAAGAGCATGTTCAACACAAACACTCGTGGCTGTCTCCAGCCGCCCCGCTGGCTGCACGCCCTTACTCGAGGTCGCTAATCTCGGAGTGGGAGCCGGCCAGGAAAATAAGTAAGAAACGTGGTCCCCTGCCTTCTTCAGCGGTAGCCGCTAGGAAATTCCCAGATAGGGATATACACACATGTAATTTCTTTTCCCTCCCCTCCCCTGTGCTTACAACGCCACACGCTGTCTCAACCTGGGAATAGCTCGCAAGAAATGCCCGACTTTCCGAGTTCATTTTCTTGACACTTGACACTTTTTTAAGGGGAGCAAAACGGTTGGCAAGCACCACCTCTCCCTCACCCCTCCCCACGCCTCCCTCCACCCGGCTGCATGGTAGGTAAAATGCTTTTTAATAGCATCCTGTAGTGCAGCAGCCCACTGAAAATGTCAAGAAACACTTGGTTGCAAAAGAAAATAATGAGCTTTCTTTAAATGTAACTGTTTGCTTCGAAACCAGTAGCCCCACGACAGGGAAACAGACTCACCATGACTGTCTGCAACAGGGGTTCACCACCCCCCCTCTGCCCCAAGCTCCAGCCCAAAGCTCCCCCAGGGGTTGAGCTGAAGTAGCACCTCTCCTGGCCTACTGGGCTTTGTCCTGAGAGCCCACTACTGCTTTTGTTCAGCTCCTTTCTCTCAAAAAAAGAGGCCCTGCAAAGCTATCAGCCGTGCGGTGATATGAAACGTCCCTTTCAATAGCAAAGATGGGCTTTATAGCACAAGGTGTCCAATTGTGGCATGCAATGACCTTAGCCCAAGCGCACCCCTTAATCCACCCCCATGGATATTTCATAGGAGAGGCATAACCCCAAGCTGCTCATTGAGATTCGGCACACACGGACCTGGGGGGCAATATTTAGAGGGTGTCAGGCAGGGTCGTGTGACTGTACCAGGCAGGCTGCAAGGGAGTAGGCTTGAATTCCACTCGCTCAGTCTGATTTCAAACTGTCCCAACCTCATTTCATGACAGAGCATCTTATGAGAAGATTAAATCCCAGGCAGGAAGATTCTTTATCTAGATCTCTGTTTGCAAAAAGTATGATCCTGGAGACTGGAATGCAAAGAAGAGTCCCCCCAAGGCCTGAATTATTGTCACCAGGACAGAGGAGGGAGAGGCAGGGGTAGTAAAAGGGACATTGATAATGCGCTAGGGCAAGTATTTAGAGCAAGCTTCTACATTTAAAATTCAAATAGACATCTTGAGTGCCTTGGAAAAGTGGCTCTGCTGTGCAAATAGTGCTTGGAAGGTCCTGGGTTTTTTGGAGAGTATGTGTGTGAATTGGCACATAGGGTTTCTGCACCTGAACAAATAGGGAGGGGGAGAAAAGGGGGGGAAGAAGCTGGGAAAAAAATGGAAGTGTCCTCTCTTCCAAGAGT
The DNA here is from genome assembly GCA_033558235.1 of Neomorphus geoffroyi. Classification (NCBI taxonomy): domain Eukaryota; kingdom Metazoa; phylum Chordata; class Aves; order Cuculiformes; family Neomorphidae; genus Neomorphus; species Neomorphus geoffroyi. The sequence goes on from JAUMJM010000004.1 coordinate 37,688,408, forward strand.
GTCTGCATTTATTACATGAATCAGAATGACAATGCTGATCCTTTATTGGATTTTAATTAGAGAACCCAAACAAGCACTGCTCAAAGAAGCAGATTTTCACACCTCTGCCAATTCACTGGCATGTTTGTAGAGCTGCTACACTACTAGATCTATTCATCAAGTCCCTGAATATGCAAACAAAGCTCAAGCCAGACCTTTACTGCCAGCTTGTAGGAAGGTGTAGTTTGCTAGTGCAGGGCTCCACATAAAGCACATAGCTTGTTTGTTGCCATGTCCTCCCTGAAGAGGCCTTGGAGATCTCACTGCTTCATTTCTGAGGGAGAAGTGATAAAGTCGTTAGCAGATCAATAACGGTGTAATTTTCGCCCTTCCTGTCCTTCCTGAGAAAGTCATTAGGAGACACTCCAAGGGCTTATTTAAATCATAAGAGTACCAGCTGCAGAGGCAAAATATGAAACCTGACTGCCTTTAGGAGATAAATCACCAGGACTTTAAACTGGAATAGGGAGTAACTGGGAGAAACCTGGGAAAGGTGAGAGTGGGGTGAGGAATGTTAACAGCTGTAGCAAAGACACTTGCTGCTGTGACAGAAAGTGGGCCACAATCCAATATATTGAAAATTAGAGCTTTTAGGAAGACCCTGGAGTCACTTGGCTAAGTCAGAGACCAGCATGGAGAAGGACAGAGATTCCCTCCCACCGCTCTGCACTTGACTGAGCTTCCAGAAAGGGATTTTCAAGAGAGACTTAAAGCCTCATTGCTATTTCTGCTTTCTTTAAAGCTGCAATTATTTCTCTTGGGAGCACTGAAAAGCAGCAGCAGTAGCAACAGCATTTAATACCTAAACTCCGAGTAACTCCAAAAGCAGAAGGAGGTGAAGGAGGGATGTGCTTGGGTCTGCCACTGGCATGGGACAGCCCAAAGACCATGTGTCTCGGTACAGGGAACAGCACCCTCCTTCCAGTGGTGTGGGAGAGGCGAGAGAGAATGCTTTTTTTTTTTTTCCTAGAAAGAGGAGTGAACCAGAGTACAGGGGATGCCAGGCAGGGGTGTTGCAGGGGGTTGCATGTGCCCCAGAAGCTGCTGTGTGAAACAGGAGGGCCGTGAGGGCTGTGGGGCAGCACAGGGTCATCATGCACATGCCAGTGGAAGCTCGGGAAATCCAGGCTGTTGCTTTCCGGATGAGCAAACCTCTGTGCTCCTCACGGCAAAGCCTCCTCCTGCTCTCTGCTCTTTGCTGCCTTAGATTGGCTGCTTGAGTAGAGTTGCATGGGGACCCTGAGCACTGCGAGCACTGACGCTCGCCTAGAGGAGGAGAAAACTTAGGCCAGCAAAACCACTCAGCTTTGAAAGACTACAAGTTATCCAGCATCTGATGTCAGGTGTAGGGCAAACAGTACCCAAGTGGGAAGATCTTCCAGAAGAGATTTGTTCCATAACAGCTTTTTCAGGGGAAATAATTCAGCCTTTTTTCTTAATGAGTCAAAGAGCCCCTGTAACTTCTTAACCCAAAGGGAGATGCACCAGCTCAAATGTGGCAGGAAGGGGACTTTCACTTAACCCATTGAGTGCAAACAGGGCAAGATTGTAAATGAGGATGGAGGAATTTTGTTTGGCAACAAGGCTGCATCCTGCACCCATGCCTCTCACGTGGGTCGGGGCAGCTGGGCAAGTGGCACATGTCCTTGTGCCCCCATGCCCCCATGCACCCATGTCCTGGCCCAGCAGGTGCCCCCTCTAATCCCACTGTGCCTCTCTCCTTGCACAGAAAACTCGGTGGCAGCCAAATCAGGGGGCTGCTTCCCTGGCTCGGCCACAGTGCACCTGGAGCAAGGCGGCACCAAGCTGGTGAAGGACCTGAGCCCTGGAGACCGAGTGCTGGCAGCCGATGCAGACGGCCGGCTGCTCTACAGCGACTTCCTCACCTTCCTCGACCGGGAGGATGGCTCCCACAAGCTCTTCTACGTCATCGAAACGCAGCAGCCCCGGGCCCGGCTGTTGCTGACGGCTGCCCACCTCCTTTTCGTGGCCCCTCAACACAACCAGTCGCAAGGGGGTGCCCCCAGCAGCCAGGCGCTCTTCGCCAGTCGCATACGGCCGGGCCAACGGATCTACGTGTTGGACGAGGGTGGGCAGCAGCTCCTGCCGGCAGCTGTGCACAGTGTTTCACTGCTGGAGGAGGCTTCAGGGGCGTATGCCCCACTCACCACCCAGGGTACCATTCTCATCAATCAGGTGCTGGCCTCCTGCTATGCTGTCATCGAGGAGCACAACTGGGCACATTGGGCGTTCGCCCCCTTCCGCCTGCTCCAGGGGATGCTGGCCACCCTCTGCTCCTCCAGTGAGGGGGCCCCAGTAGGTGCCCCCACTGCCTCTGGCATCCACTGGTACTCTCGCCTTCTCTATCGCATCGGCAGCTGGGTGCTGGATAGTGACTCTCTCCACCCACTGGGCATGGTGGTGTCATCCAGCTGAGAGCATCCCGTGCTACCCTGGCTGCCTGCTGGCCTCCGAGGGAGAGACAGAGACATGGAGAGAGAGAAAAAGGAGAAAAAAAAAAAAAGAAAATAAAAAAGAAAAGAAAAACCTAAAAGAAAAAAAAAGGAAAAAAATACATATTTTTAAAAGAGAGCACGGATTAAGACTTAAAAAATAATAATAATAATAATAATAAAATATTAATAATTAAGTAGGACAGTCCAAAGTAGACTTTAAGGGAAACAAAGACCCTGGGATGTTCTGTTCTGTTTAGTTTATAAATATATATATATTTTTATTTGTTCTTTTGTTCTGTTGTTTTGTTTGTTGGTTGTTTTTTTTTATTTTCCTCCTCTCCTGGATATTTATTTCTTTGGTATTTTGAATAGATGTTTTAAATGATATGAACCGGACCTTCAAGAGCCTTAAATAGTTTCTTTGATAATTTATTATCATGTGAACTGTACTCACAGGGGAAAAAATTATTTTGTGAGGCCAAGTAAAACTGCTCAGAGTCTATTTTTCTACATGTCACTTGTGTCCTGACTTTCAGAAAGCAAAATTCTGTACTTTCCCATCTCTCCATTACATTGCTTCTTCATTTCAGCAAGTCTAAGAAACAAGCAGACAAATAAACACACAAAAAAAGACAAACTTCACGGGGGTCCGTAAATTATATTTTTATACACAGAATTGTAAATTAGATTTTTTTGAGAGATCAATACTTAACTGAATCACATTTCGTTTTTTGAAATAGTGTAAAATATGAGAATATATTATTTTAATTTAAATAGTTTCAAATGTAACGTCATTTCCTGTATTGTTTTCCATGCTTTGCTTTGTAAAAACACCATTTGGCCACGTTCATGGAAGTCAAGACTGTTACACAAACTTTTTATTTGCAAAAACCGTAAGAAACTTTGTTATTTTTAACTTCAAAAAAATTTATTAGAAAATAATATTTTTTAAAAAGCGCACATGACGGCAATTCTGTGACGATGAAGACAGTAGTTTGTACAGAGGGGAGAAAAGGATGTTTTGCATTAATAAATTGAGAAATAACTGCTGTAAATTTACTAAAATGTATTTTTGAATATTTTGTAATAGTTTTAATAGTTTTATAGAAATAAAATGTGCCATGCACAGTCTGGTTAGTATATAATAACTAAGAGTTCCTGGTGCATCCCATTTTTTTTTCCTTTTTGCTTATTGGTTTAGGAAACATGATGCCTACGGGAGTACCTATTATTTTATTTAGTGTGTTGCTTCTAACTTTTAATTTTTGGTACTTTAATTAAGGAAACGAATCCATCACATCTGCGTGTAACCTGGAATCTCTTGTACTAACAGTAGAACCTCGCTTATTTGCACGAGCGACGGGGAGATGCGGTTTCCCTCCACTGGAACCCTGTCTCCCCGTCCACGCTCAGGTGATGTTCCCCTCTTCCAGATCTCATCCTGTCTCTGTGTCCACCTCCTGGTCTGGTCTGGAGATCGCAGACACCTCTTAAAATTGATTGGTGAGAGCTTTAAATCAAGATTTCCCTTTGAAGTACGTTAATCTGGAGGCAGGCAGCTACCTTCACCTTGTGGTGGCATCAGGATTTTAATCAGCTTTCGTTTGGGTGACTGAAAGATGGAAATCTAGTGGAGTGACACTGACTTTGGTGAATTAACTGGGATTCACGTGGTTGATCCTGGAGGAAGGACATGGCCACCAGATTTTACAGGCCACTTTGCCTGAGTAACAATGAGGGGCTTGGGGCCACTGAGAGAAGAAAAAAAAACCCCAACCAACCCTTTGCAAAAAAATCAAAAAGGCATAAATAATTGTTCATTTTTTTAAGAAAGTTCCTTAGCTGTAAGACCAGAATCCAACGCAAGCTATTGATGGGTGGATGTATTGGAACGGTGTTTGAGGAGAGGAGTGATGGGACCAGTGCTGCATCCTCTTCCCAGTCCTAGCTCCAAGCCCTGATGTGAGGCTCATCCTCACCAAGTGCCGATGAGTGAGGTTCTGCTGCACCTTGTGCCCCTCCCCAGAGGGTTTCCAGGATCCCTTTAAAAATTTTGCAAAACATTGTGTGTGTGCGTGCGCATCTGCGACAGGACCGTGCCAGAAGGGAGCTTTCCTTGAATGTCTTTTCACCTTTTCTTTGATTTTCATTACTCACCAGTTTAGGATGTTCATCAGGCAGCCTTTTGCTCCAGAGATGCAGCCATGTCCTCTGCCAGGCTAGACGGCAGCTCCAAGTGGCCTCCCAGGATGTCCCTGCCTGGGGCCACAGCTGGAGAGCACAGACTGTGCTCTTAAATGTTCGAAGTCTGGCAGCATCCAGAGCAGTGCCTGGAGCTGGTGGCCGAGCCCCAGACATTGGCATCCCCGTGTCAAGCCGTGACAGATGGATGTAATCTCTCCTTCCTGGCAGTTTCTAATCCAGGGCCACTGGGATGGGAACATAAAGCCCTCCAAATGCCCACCAGGTGTGGGGCGTGGCAGGGGACTGTGGACTGCTCAGTGGCTGCCCGGCTTGGACTCTGCCACCTCCATGTTTTTGGGGTCTGCTAGTACAACCGGGGGCTGCAGGTGTGGTTGGTTTGGGGCATGTAAAAACGTGGTTGTGAAACAAATGAGTCTTTGCTCTAAGAGTCTGAACTTCATATGGTGGTGTCTGGGCATCTGAGCTCTCTTGCCTCTGTCTCTGAATAGTAGTTAGTGTTTTGTAAAGCCTTCACAATGAAAAAAACCCAACCTTGTCAGAGCCTACCTTCTCCAGAGGCCAGGTGGCAGAGGTGTTTAGGGATGTCAGTGATAAAACTTAAAGCCATTGGCTTCGGGGCTTTGGTCTAAGTTGTAATTGAGATGAAAAAGAGCCATTAGAAGGGAGCCCAAGCTTGTGTCGGTGTAAAGTACATGCCCCAGCAGGAACCATATAAGATATTGCTGTGTTTAATCTTCATTGGAAGGCTGAGGCGAGCTCAGAGCTTTGTTGTGTCAGAGAAACTAAGATGCCACCTTACACTAGGATCAACCTGTTTTGCCAAGCAAATGAACACCGTCCTGTGTTTACCATCGCAAATATTTTGAGTGACTGTATGCCTCCCTCTTACTGTACATTTATTACATCTCTTCCTTTGGCGCCTCATGTCCGGATCACCCCGCCACGGTATGCATTGGAAGTGCTTCATTAAATGGACCGATCCAACCGATAGCTACAGCTCTCGTATGAAGGATGTACTGTCATAACATTGTGCAAAATGTCTAGGAGATGTCACCGTCTGTTTTCAGGGTCCAAGTACGGCAATAGTTTGTATAAAATGTACACATAGCGGTGGCTACAGAATAGTTTATGACTAAATACATATCTATTACTGTTAAAATAATGTATAAGAATGTACTTGAAGCTATTATCCTTGTGCTCTGTTGTCTGAATAATTAAAGAAATTACAGAGACTTCCTGAAATGTCTGTTATGTGGCAGCATTCCTATCACACACTTAGCTCTGCGTTTTTTCACCTGGTGACATTGAAACGGGGTGTGGGGAGCCTGATGCTCAGTCCCATGGGATTTGGTAAGGGAGCCTTCAAATACGGCAGGAACTGCGCCCGTGCTGCTTTGTGTGATGGTGGCAACCTCCCTCTTCTCCCACCTAGAGCCACATAGACAGTGTAGCATTTACCTGTGAAATACCACATGGCTCTGCAAAGCCAACTCATTTGGCAGGGTTTTGTAGGGAGACAGAAATGTCCTGAAGGTCAGCTCATCAGCGGCTGCCTGTCCTCCTCAGACTTCTCCATCCCAGCCAACATGAGAAGTGACCCTAATGAGACTGGAGCTAGTTCATAGTTATCTGACTGGTCTTTCACGCAGTGCCCTGGTTCTCAGAAACAAAGTAAAACAACCAAAGGGAAGCTCAGATACGCAAATAAAAAGAGGTTCACGTCCACTGTCCAATTAAAATCCAAGCTACTCACTGGAGTAAACCAGGCCTTTCACGTGCAGGTAACCATGCTGTGCCGTGGTCAGCAGTTCTTTGTGCCCTCGCGTATGTAAGATCGCTTAGATATATCCTTTTTTACATGCATGCACATATATGTATACATGGATAATATTATTACCCTTATATTAAGAGCTCAGCATAGCCCAGTGGGCTATAAATATATTTACATTGGCTCTCCTGAGCATTTCACATTGCGCCGAGGTTGGGCAGGGAATGTAAATCAACCCAGTCGAGTGATAATTGGGCAGCAGATTTTCAGCTCCAGTACAACATCTATTTCAATTACAGGGGGAAGGAAATCAGAAAGAGCGTTTTATTTTACTCATTACTGCAAGCCATAAGGGACCACTAGATTTCTTAAGGTTTTGAAATTCTCTCTTCAATTTCTGCCTTAAAACTAGTGCAAACTTCCCTGAAAATAAAGGTCAGTTTTCCACGTACAGAACATTTCAGAGCTTTCAATAGAGGAGCGTTAGTGTAATTCTTGGCCTATACAGACTGAAAGAGAAAAAATAATCTTTAAAAAATGCATCTTTACATACGATGAGATTGTCTTAGATTTTGATGGGAGCAGGATGAGGCCCACAGGCACTGTTTGTGCTGAGACTGTTAAATATGATTTTTGATAGTTTGCATTTGGGGTGTTTAGGCTTATGTATTTAAACAATTATAATATACAGGACTGAAAAGAAGTGACCAAATCCAGGAAATATGAGTTTAATAATCCTGTCTTGGTTCCAGAAAAATCAAGTGCAGTATCCAAAGCTGATCCGGGTGCAAAGGGAGTTGTGCTGTCAGCTTGAAGCCCAGTGCAGGACCCTGTATAAAATCTTTTCCTTCCATTTTTGAGTGAGAGAAAACCAGCTCTTTGGACAAACGTTACTGCAAATCAGGAGTGAAACCACAAGGTCAAGAAACATGTTTGGAGTAAAAATAGTATTTCTGATGTCCTGTGACCTAAATGTGAAATAAATATTAGATTTGTTCAGTTTGGTGTAAACAAATGTCCGTTCATATTACTGAAAAGGAGAGGTGACAAGGGATGCTTTGTGTGTCGTGACCGTTGAGGGTCCCTTGGCCACCAAACTCTCATTTTGATGCTGCCCAAGGGCAGGAGGGATTGGATGCGGGTAGGGGAGCAGGGATGCTGTGGAAGCACTGTGTGCTTCGTGCGGGTCTGCCCTGCTCTCTTGGCTCATGGGGACCCCATCCTCTCCCAGGCAATGCTTGTCTGGACCAGTGCTCTGGGACACAGTGATGCCTCCTTTTAAAAGAGGATGTGCTCACAGGAAAAATATACTTGGGAACGCTGTATTGTTCCAAGCCTTGAGTCTTTTGATGACGTTTGCTACAAGGGAACGGATGATAAATCTGTATGCAATTAAAGCAACATCCTTTTGGTATCTTCACACACAGGCACTATGTCACAGACCTGTCACAGGATTTCACTGGGTGGAGGAAGCTTATTTTACAAGCAGGCTACAGCTCAGGCTTTGGCTAGTTTGGAGCATTAAAATATTTAATGAGGTTTTTTTTTCCAACGGTTTAGGTTAGAAGAGGGCTCTGACGGTCCTGGGTCCCATATGGGGCCAGCTTAGAGCAGGCTGCTCGAGGCCATCTCCTGTCTGGTCCGACGTTTCTCCAGGGATGCAGAGCCACTGCCCTTCTGGGTAACTGGTATTGTTAAATATGCTAACGTTTTGCCTAGGTACTGCAGTATTGTATTCCATTTACCAGAATCTCCCTTTATATTGTCTTCATATTTCTTTTGAGGGGAAAGAAATCCAAGAGTTAAAACAACATTAGTTTTAAGAAATCCCAGGTTCAAAATCTGGGACGTTCAAAGGTCTGCTGAGTTCTGCTTCTGCTCCTGCAGCCTGCTCCGAGCAGAGACAGCTGAAACATTACTCGCCCAGCCTCTTCACTGTAAGTCAGATCTGTCCTGTTTTCTACAGCAGTAAGCACTGTTTTTAATTACTAGACTGTGATGAATGCAAATAAATATTAGTCTCAGGATTACTCATGAACAATTCTCTTGGAATAGTCACCAGTTTGGTGTAAGCTTTGTTGGCTTTGCCAAATGGTGCTCTTTCTACTCTGTAAAGTTTTTCTAGAAACAGGAGAGTAATAAAGGTATGGTATCAAACAAGTCTGTTCTGGTACAGTATTTGTATGAATAATCATTTTGTGTTAAAACTAGTGGAAGCCATGGGGTTCACAGGCATCAGAAAGTCCAACTGCCATTCAAATATTTGCAAATAATGAATCATGTGATCCCACAAATAACAACAAACTAACCTGGTTACTTTCATTGAGGAAAATGATTATGAATCACTGTGTACTGTGGGCTTGATTCAACAACCACCAGCGTCAAAAAGAGTTTTTCCACAACTTCAAACAAGCATGGAGCTGAGCTGTGTTTGCTCAGCTTTACTCGGTGTATCCTTTGCTTTCATATTGCATGATTAAATAATAGAATTTATCAGGCAAGTAGGAATTTCCCAGAGCAGCCAAGAGTGGGCAAATGTCATCTCCTGACTGCATATGTGCAGCTCCCACTGATGTCAGTAGGGTTATGTATGGGCAAAACGAGGTCAGGCTGTGTTGTCCTACTTTATGTGCCCTGTGGTATTATACTCAATTAAGTTTTGTCTCCCAGGACGCAGCCTCCCTCTCACTTAAGTAACCAGGAACTTTGTCACTACAGTGTGGGAGAAGGCATGAAATACTAATCTTTGATCTGGAGTGCAATAAGAGTTAACTCGTGTTTAGGAGCAGGCAGCTGCACTTTGAAAAGAAGAGTTAAATTCAGTAGGAAGAAAAAAATAATCCATAAAATCCCAATGATGTGGGGCATCTTCAGGAGAAGGTAAGAGCTTTATTAGTTCACATACAGCCTTGCGGAGCACGATGGTCCCAGCAAGACCTTCTTCCCAATGCAGCAGAGCATCTTCCCTGCCCTCTGCCAAGAGCTCTCCACAGTCCCTTGCAGAAAAATCTTGAATATCATGGACAATACTTAGGCAGCATAGGAGAGTCAGCCACATCTTCTGTGTGGGTGATCACGTGTTAGACTGCTTTGAAAATATTAACCACTAGTTACGAAATGAAACTATATATAGCTGTAGGAACACCACTTGAAGGAGAAAACAGTAAAGAAATCCCTCATCACAGACAAACAAGTTGGCAGAACAGTGCTGTGCTTTGAGTGAACCAGGTTTGGTCCTTGCCCCTTTGATGGGGTTTCTTCTGATTTTGAGCAAGTAGCTTGTTGTCTCTCTGTCTTCATCAGAGACGTGCAAAAAAAGCATCTCCGAGGATAATATTCTGTGGTCTATGAGGTCTACATGGTCTACATGATGAGAAGCACAGTGATTCAGATATCACCTACTACCTGTGTGTCACTCTGAGGGATATCCTCTGTGTGTACACAATAAAAGCCAAGAAGAATCCAGAACCTTTACACAGCAGCCTGTTGGAAAACCCTCTTATTTATATATTGGTTAATAAATTGTACTTTATTTTTATATCTCTCATGACTGCCAGAATTAGGCATTTTTTATATGAAATAAGCATATCTTCTACAGGATTTTTAAGTCCATTCTAAATACTGCTGGAAAATATGATAGTTGGCTTTTTACATGATGTTAAACTTTACACTGCACACATAAGGTGCAAGGAGAACACACAAGATAGCAGCCAACTCAAGGCTAAGACATGATTTTAGCTTCTGATTTTGTCTCAGTGCAGTCAGTGGGGCCCAGAGGGCAGTTTGGTTCTCCTGAAGTAGGTACCCACTAACTGGTCAGAGGAGTCTGGGTGGACAAGCTCTCCATAGACTAATGAAGGAGCTAAGACACCAAGAGCTCCTATGGCAATTATGTGTCTGAATGTAGGTGTCCTAACTTGGAGCTGAGTCATGCCCAAAATGTCTTTTCAGCCCTCCATTTACTGTGGAGACTCCCCATGGGATGCTGGGTTACATTTGAGGCTTTCTTGCCTCATCCAGTGGTCCTGGGGTGGGGGGGCATATAGACTTTCCCTAGCTCTGCAGAGTGGCATAGTTCTGGTCATCAACATATTTGCCCCTGCTCTGTGTTCACTCTGGCGTAAGCCTGGAGTAGTCCAAAGCCAGAGATTCCTCAGGAGGTGATCCTCCACTCTGGCCTGAGCTGAAGGCTTCAGAGCAGCCACAAACCTCAGCACCTCTTTTTCCAAGAGTGAGGCACGCTTGTTCAGCCTTGCCTACGTTGGTATAAACATAATGCACATACAATGTAGTTAATTAAAACTACAGGGGAGAGGGAGGGAGAAGAGATAGATACTCATGGAAGAGATGCTCATCACATTGCTTAACGGGATCTGAAGGGTGACATAGAGCGCTGCGGGGACAGAAAGCCGTGGAGGTCTGAGCAAGCACCATGGAGTGCAGGGAGAGCTGTCACTGGAAAGAGATTTCCCTTAATCCATGTGCTGTTGAAGGGAAGAAGCACTGTGTTTCTAGGAGAGAAAACAAGAGACCAAGACCATTCACTCTCCAAGGCAAGGAAGCATGGATAGAGGCTTGCCCTGACACCCACCCAACACTGACTTCTTGCTGGGGACCTTTAGGCTCTTGGGAACCTCCTGTCCTCCAAAGTCCAGTTTTTGGACCACTCATGGAAAGGACAGGAGAAATTACAAATGGTTGGATGTGGGCATGACCCAGCTGGGTCTGCACACTGGTGCTCGTCTTAGTGACTCAGCTCTGATGCCAGGAGCTGTTCTGGGTGTCAGACACAAACCAAGAACACCCTACAGCTCTCCCACCTGCTACTCCCTGACTTACTCATGGAGACACTGGGGAGTCACTCAGGCCTTTGGTTTGCGGTGCAGGATGTGAAAGGTCTTGTTTAGGGAAAGCGAGTGCCCTGGTCTATGTAAACCAATGCTGTGACACACAGGGCTGTTTTCTACCTCTGGGAGAGGCAGTAGGCTCCATTCCCAAGCATAAGGGCAGGCATCCTCTGCACTGAGCATAGGACATGGGACAAGCCCTCCTGAACTATTTTCATTTCTAATCAGTTCTGCTGTCCTGATTTTGTTGGTGCTGCACAGCTTGGCACTGAGCTGGTGGTGCTGCCATGGGCAGGATGCAGCTGGTACCCACCAGCACATAGAGCTATGCTGCTTCATCAGGTGCCCTGGTGCTTTCCAGCAGGTGTTGAACAATACCATGTGCAGAAGAAATGTTGAACCTTTGTGGCACCTCACCAGTGAGCCCGGGCCAATGCCGCAGCAGTTTGCAGAAGAAACTGAGGTATGCACAGCAAGAAGGACCTAAGTACCACCAAAGGATTTTCACCTCCTTGGATAAGATCCTGGAGGTGCTTTGCTTTTCTCAAAATGGGAATAAACCAACTGCATATAGTGATGGGCAGGATGCTGCTGCTCATCAGGACAGGTGGGAGGCCTATGCAAAGCCCCTGCCCCAACAGGCAGCTGGGTGCTGGTGGTGCCATTTCGGAGGAAGCTGTAGCACAGATTTCTCATCTGGGGCTAAGGTGCTTGTGAACCCAGAGCAAAAGGAGCCAGCAGGGTACGGCCCAAAGGAGCCCAAATGTCCAAAATAAAAGTCAGATTTCATGATATAGGTTCCCAAGGAGGCAAATTGTCACTTCAAAATTGTAAAAGAAGTTAAGTTTGGGCTCCCCTTGGAGCTGCTCTTTGCAGCAGGAGAATGTTTCACCTGATCACAAGGTGTTCAGTTTCAGGTTGGTTTTGGTTTTGTTTTCCTTTCATTGAGGAAGTGTCTGCACTTCAGTTATCAATTGAAGCTGAGAATGAAATACACCTAAATATTTTTTTCATCTTTGGGTATAACAGAATAAGCAGCAATATTAGAACAACTTCTTGCAGATTTATAGATTGGAGCTATTCTTTTCCTATTTATAGGGATCCTGACAGGACAGAAGTATTTATTGAGAGTTAAATAATGACATCTGTTATCGTGAATATAAAATCCAGTGGAAGATGTTTCATATTAAAAAGGAAACTCGGGGCCAATTTTCCTCTTGATGAATATAGGCACAGCTTTACAAACTTCTTTAAAGTTTCAGAATAAAATTCAGCCAAAGGAGCTTGTATAAACAAGTACTATACACATGTGCATGCAAAAAGAGCTTGCTTTTCAAAAATGTCTCACCAAAAAAAAAAAAAAAAGAAGCAAGCAGAAACAAAACCCTAAATGTTTTAGGATTTGTTCCTTTAGGTGGAATCAAAGTGACCTCTAGTGATTCCCTGTTAACCGTGCAGCTCGGCAGCCGCCAGCACAGAGCACAAGTGGTACAACAGTACGATGTTCTCTCATCTGCTGTAAATGCAATCGATACCTGATTTAAGATAAATTATAGCAATTAATGACTGTTACAGTAACCACTCCTACAATTCAAGTACGAAGTATTTTCCCCATCTCTACTGTTTCTTTTCATGCAAGTCAAGCTTTGTTAAAAGAGGATTGTTTTTATTAGCCCATTAAAAATAAGCAGCATAATGAATTTATTAGTAACTTATCTTCCATGTGTCTTCTGGCACTGCTGACGTGCTGTTTGTTGGGAATAGGCAGGGTAGGAAGTGTGCTAGGTTTGTGAGTTAACTCGTTTGTTCCTATTTTTTGGAACAGTCACAGGCGGATCACAAAATTATTACCAGTTGTACAGGCAGCGTGGAGCGCTCCTGTGGGGCTCAGCCATTCCCACCTCTGGGTTCAACCAGGCTGGGCAAGAGGAGAGAGAGTTCCAGCTCTACAAGGTCATCTTCTTTCTCCCAAACTGTCAGGTTTAAAAAAAAAAAAGAGCATAGAGAAAGGATGTTACAGTTCATCAGCCAAATTGTGTTGGTTTACCTCAAAAATCAATAGAGAAGGTTAGAAATAGAATGCAGTCACTCAGGGGCAATGTGAGGAAAGTTCAGCCAGCAGGGAGGTGGTTGGATGCTCTGGCCTGATATCCCCCAGGCATATTTCAGGGTTGGGGAAGTCAGCAAGAATCATTAGTTCCCTTGACATGGGATGTAAGGATGGGCATGAAGGAATGCAGAGCTCTGCTGAGACTCAAAATGCAGATTGATAAAAAAATATCTTCCATACATTAGGTGTGTCAGTCTCTGAACCAGAACTGTGTGAAAAAACAGGAAACTATTCCTGCCAGGAAATATCACCCAACTGCTTTAGTTTTGTACATGTTTCAAAGAAGCTGATCTCCAAACTCCTCTTTGGTTCTTTCCCTCCCATTCTCCACTAATGACTGTGATGTTTGACATCTGCATGAAGAAGGACAAGAACACTGCATCTCGTTTGCTCTCTTTGCCTGTTGCTGGCTCTTCATGATGGTCATGCCAAGAGCAAATTGCTGCTTGAATCCTTTCCAAGGCTGCTTTAGCATTCCCTGTAATTTTCACTGAGGCTCTGCCACAGCCACTGTAATGAAACGTGCTCCCTTGTTGTGGTCAGTGCTACTTTCATCACCCATTTTCAATAAAGCTCCTTTTTGTTTGGCCCGGATTTGTCAGCACCTTCCACTCCCACCAGTGAGCACTGTTCAGGACATTCCTAAGATGTGTTTCAGAAGGACTCCTCATGGAAATGAGAAGTTTTGCAGCTGGTGTTGTTTTACTTGCCAGCATGGCCTGATGCTCTGTCTGCCCCACCATCTGTGAGGGACACTGGGAGACTATTCTGCCTCTCTGGGTGTAAAACTGGGCTGTGTTCCCGACAACCGCTGCTCTCTACCCTCAAAACGCCCAGATTGCACTTGGACGCCGGGCTGTTATTAGTTGTCAACCTACAGTTTCATCTACTGCCACTAAGAAGCATCTTCTGAATTTGGTCTCCTCCATCCTGGGACATGAAACAACTTGAATGAAAGAAATCATGGATGTGTTTGTCCAGGGCTTAAAAATCAACCAAAGAAGAGGGATTTGTTATCAAATAATGAATCCGGCCCACGCTCTCTCCACTGTCTGGGTAAACCTTCTTCAGAGCCATGGCTGGGGAGCAGCCAAGTAACAGTCCTGTTCACGTTTCTCTGTTAAGTCAAATATGACTCAATCTGTATTTGCTTTTAAGGCTTAGAGACTGAAAGAAAATATTTTTATTTGTTGTGAGAAGCAAAGCAAATAAAAATAGGTAGGTAAGAAGAAGCAGGGTGCTCAGTGCAGGATAAGCTGGTGCTAACAAATTATTTTTTAGACCTAAATATCTTTGTTGGTCTTAAACCAAATCAGCATCTTTCTGTATTTTGGTTCCTTTCTTTCCCAAAGAAACTCGCACACTTTATTAAGTTCCTTATTAATTTTACTTTCATTTTGGGTAAAATGATACAAACTTAATGAAAAGCAAAAGCTAGAAAAATACATTTTGTCTTGAAAGAGTCACTTTCTGGTGAATAACCATTTCCCTATTTTTAAAGCCAGGGCTGTGATAATCCAAAATACTTGCACAGCCTTTGAGTCCCAAACCTAAAAGCTGTAAAAATATAATTTAATTTATAAATGCATGCTGTGGATTTATTTCTCCAGCTAAGGAATGAGAATACAGAAGCTGGTTTCATTTTTGTGGTCTAATAGGTCAGTGCAGATTCACCATTTTAAACATGTGCAGCCATAAATACACAACAAAACAAATTGTTGCTGCTGCTGTGATCCAAACCCCAAATTAAAAACAAATACAAATTAGAAATCCCCTTTAGAAATCCTATCTGTCTAAAGCTGATGAAATATCATCTTGATGACAGAACTTCTTAGATAACAACCGTGCATAACAGTAGGAGTTTTTAGAGTGCTTTTGCTAAACTTTTTTGTTTGTTTTGAATTTCCTAATAGTTAGAGGCATTTTTAATTTTTTGACTGTGAGCCACATGATTGCATGCGAATTTCAGTTATGTTGGGTTTTTTTCAAGTTAGCTTCCAGCCTTCGTCTTTTGCAGCAAAGATGTTAAGAAGGTCAACCTGAAATCCTGAAGATGTGGAGGAAAAAAAATGGAAATTAAAATAACACTTGAGTTTAAAGTGATCTTGTATTTATGTCATGGTAAAGTTTGCACAGTTGAAGCTGGCATCAGGAGATGAGTCAGAAGTAGTACAGGGGAACACTTGAATTCTTTGATGCTGGCAGATACAGGAAAGTATTAAACCAGCCAGCTGGAAACCTGCCCACCCAACTCCACCTGTCTACAAAAGAACAGGTCATCCTGGTCCTCCATGGGCTCTCATTTGAAGGAGGTGAAATGTGATGGTATTGCATATTTTATAGAAGCTTCAGTGCTGTCTGAAGAAAAGTTTTCCTAAGGAAAGTTTGACAACTTCAAACAGGCTACAGAAATCTAAGGTGCATTTCTGGCTTGTATCAGAAATAGCGTGTCCAGCAGGAGTAGGGTAGTGATTGTCCCCCTGTACTCAGTGCTGGTGAGGCTGCATCTCAGATCTTGTGTTCATGACAAGAAAGACATTGAGCTGCTGGAGTGTGTCCAGTGGAGGGCAATGAAGCTGGTAAAGGGTCTGGACCTCAAGTGTTTTGAGGAGCAGCTGAGGGAACTGAGGTTGTTTAGTCTGCAGAAAGGGAGGCTGAAGGAAGCTACACTTACCTGAAAGCAGGTTGCGGCAACATGGGTGTTGGTCTCTTCTCCCAGGTATCAAGAGATGGGATGAGAGGAAGTGGCCTCAAGTTGTGCCAGGAAGGTTTGGACTGGATATTAGGAAATACTACTTCACTGAAAGGGTTGTCAAGCATTGGAATAGGCTGTCCAGGGAAGTGGTTGAGTCACCATCCCTGGAGGTATTTAGATGTTGCATAGACATGGTGCTTAGGGACATGGCTTAATGATGGACTTGGCAGTGTTAGGTTTACAGTTGGACTCGATGATATTAAAGGTATTTTTCCAATTGTTTAGATTCTGTGACAACATGCTTCTGCCGATCTTTCACAGCTCTCCAGAGTTCTGTCCCAAGAATAGATTTAGAAATGCTGGAGGAAGGAGCAAGCAAGAGGAAGGGCTAGCATCACTGCTGGAGAGGTCCCTCTGCTCCCACCTCCCCAGCATCTCCTGACATGGGTTTCCAAATGGAGCCAACCTCCCCAATTTCCCTTGTACCAGAGGGGAGTGAGTACCAAAATGATAACAGCACAAGTTGCCAAACACATTTTGGGTCCAAAAGCAAAAAGAAAGAGTTTGCCAACAAATCCTTGTGTCAGTTAAAATGACAATGTCCTGACCAGATGCCCCAAAGCAATACCTTTGGAGGTATTGAAACCAACAATTATTCTTCCTGCATCTTCCTGGGCCATGTCTGTGTTTAGCCAATTTTGTGACACCAAGAAAGTGTTTCCAGTCCTCTTTAGTCACTCTTGCACAAAGCAGAACCAGACACTAACATATCTGCAGGAAGTTCACACTCCTGGAGACAAACTGGGAAGTCACTGAGCAGCAAAGAAACCAATCTTTTTGTTAAAAGTCAGGATTTGTAGCTCAGCTTTGCATAGAAAAAAGATAAAGGTTATTGAAACATGCAGATGAATGAAGCTGTGCAAGGATAACTTTGTTCATCTTGCAAAGAGGAGGAGTCAAAGTAATAGATATGGTTTAAAACGTATCGTGCCATGGTTTGCAGAAGAATGTTGATGTTAAATGTGTGAGGAACAGGAAAATGGATAATGGTAACAAGGGTATGTCCCAAAAATGACTGCATCTCCCGTGGAAATACAACTTGCTCTTTAATGCACTTAAAAACAAGAAGCCTTGCTGTTCTCCATCCAAGAGCAGGAGGGAATCAACATGTGAGATAAGTAATCCAGAAAGAATGCTGTTAAACATAGCCATCAAATCGTTTGTGTTGGCAGGTGACTGGACAACTGTGAAGGCAGAAACACCATTTTGTGGTAGGAAGGAAGGGACTTGAGCAATCACTAGGCTAAAGCCCAGCATTGCACAAGAAAATAGAATGGGTTTTAGATGAAAGAAGGATCAAAGACAGAGTCTCAAACGGAAAATGGGATGCATAGTACCAGATTGATTGAGTCAGTTAATGTGGAATGGTTCTTTGATAAAGTCAGCAATTTTATTTTATTTTTAGACAGAACAATTGATCTAAGAAGAATTTGCAATGATGTTAGTATATGTTAACTAAGCCTGAGAAGCTGGAAATAAGTCTGTGAGCTGCAGGCTTGGCAAGGAGGGGCTGTGGAGGGCTCGCTATGAAAATGGAAGGAGGAGACAAATGGTTTTCCTCAAGCATTGATTGTTTCACACATCTACTCTAATACCCCTGGCAAAAAATTAGGAGTATGCTGTGCTGGGTGGCAAGATGAGAGCTGCCATGGTCAATAAAAGTGACTAAAATGCTGGTCAGGAAGCACAAGATGACCTTGACTAGATGATAGAAATGCTGTGACAATGAATACTAAAATGTGCTCCTTGTGCACATAAAGAGTAAAACCAGTTATTCCTATTATAAAATGGAGATGAGTCCTACATGCGTTAGCCACCTTCATGTGACTGC
The DNA here is from genome assembly GCA_033558235.1 of Neomorphus geoffroyi. Lineage (NCBI taxonomy): Eukaryota > Metazoa > Chordata > Aves > Cuculiformes > Neomorphidae > Neomorphus > Neomorphus geoffroyi. Next base: position 37,706,419 of record JAUMJM010000004.1, read on the forward strand.
CATGAATGTGGCACGTCCATGGTGAGGTATTTCCAACAGAATTAGAGGAAAAGCTTTGGGAAGAGGCACATATCTGTAGAAAGAAAGGATTTTTGAAGTTGGAGGTTTTGCTTAGGATTAGAGTGAGCCCGATGATGACAGAGGTGTAAGAAGAAACCCAGGCAGTTTTAAAGAAAGATGAAGGCTTTAGAGACAGGTCCTCTGGTCAAAGGTTGCTCGTGCTTCATGTACATTAACACCAGCCAGTCACAGCAGTAATGGGAAAATAAACACTCAGCAATAAATCACATCTCTCTAGGAATGTGGTCAGGCTTCACAGATATTTCTATAGCTAATTACTTGTTATTTAAAGCAGTGTTTAGCTTTCACATGTATGTCAGAACAGATTTCCAGGCTTGACAAGCCTAACGTACAGCTGTAGGAGCAGTGGTATAGGGACAGACAGGATGAGTAGGTCACAGTGAAGATGTATAGCCAGATTTAAGCACCAGTAAATCAGGTGTGTCGAACCAGAGGTTAGGTGCTCAGCCACAGGATGGGTGTGCAGAGCCACAGCCCTGGATGGGATGCCCTGGAAGGCTCGCTTAAAGCTGCTCTAATTCTGGGTGGCTGCAGTGAAAGGGTTGGCGTAACATGGATTAGGAAGTGAAGTTATGACCTCTGTGATGTGAACGCAGGTCAGATCTGCTCCTATTGAGGAGCATCACCTCACCACAGAAAAGTGCACAGGGCAGCAGCTGATGGAGGGTTCAATCTGGGGTTGTTCCCACATGGAGCAACAAAGTGCACTGGTCAGAGTAGAGCTCATTTTCTCCCCAGTATGATGAAGGGACATTTGCCTGGCCAGCCCTTCAAGAGCAAAAAAAACTCATCCCAAATACCCACCCCCAGACTCAGGCAGGTCTCCATGCTCAGCAGCATCCCTGGCTGCCCCACATCCTGCCCATGCCACAGCCTGCTGTGGGACCCACCAAGCCCAGGCCAAGCTGAGACTCCAACCCATAATTATTTGTGTTGGTTTTGGCTGGGATAAAGTTAATTTTCTTCATAGTAGCTCATATGAGACTATGGTTTGTATTTATGCTGGAAAGAGTGTTGATAAGGCCAGGATGTTTTAGTTATTGCTGAGCGGTGCTTACAGAGTCAGGGCTTTTTCTGCTCCTCACCCCACGCCACCAGCGAGGAGGCTAGGGGTGCACAGGAAGCTGGGAGGGGACACAGCCAGGACAGCTGACCCCAGCGACCAAAGGGATATTCCATACTCTGTAAAGTCATACTCAGCAATAACATCTGGAGGGAAAGCTGTCAGTGGAGCCACTGCTCAGGGACTGGCTGGGCATCAGTCTGTTGCTGGTGAGCAACTGTTTTCATTTGTATCACGTTTCTTTCTTGGGTTTTATTTCTCTCTGTTATTTTCATTTTCATTACTACTACTACTACTATATTTTATTTAAATTATTAAATTTCTTACCACAGCCCAGAAGTTTTCTCACTTTTACCTTTCCAATTCTCATCTCCGCATCCTGCTGGGAGGGGAGTGAGCAAACGGCTGTGTGGTGCTTTGTTGCCAGTTGGGATTAAATCACAACATTATTTAAGATTAATTTACGTGTTGGATGGGCACTGCATTTTCTGTTAGGTTTTCTGGACTTGTGCTTTCATCAATGGGCAGGCTGTTTCCAGGACAAGCGTGGGGTCTGTGTTTGGCTCCATGCCTTTTTCCTTGTTCTGCATCTTTCCAAGGACCAGTGTGCCTGATAGCAGGTCCGAGCCCCGCATTAAATGGCTCTTCAACCACTGCCTGAGAGGAACTGGGAGCTTCCAGTCTGACTACACAACAGGCATCCATTTAAAGGCAGTCAAAATGACAGAGAGAGGGCAGGAGAATGTCTGGGGCCCTTCCCTCAGCAGAAACACTGCCTGCTGAGTCACGGTCCTGCTCCATCTCCCCCAGCCTGGGAGCTGCTGCCTGGCCCTGCTCATGCCCACTCCTGATTCTCAATTCACAGTTTCTCGTAGTGAGCTTGCTTCTGTTCAAGAACCTGCTTTTCTTTAACATATCTGCAATTACTGTTGAATCAAAACCTTCCTTTTTCCAGCTTCACCCCAGGTAAAGAAAATGACAATTAACCTGATTCTGTTGTGAGTTAATTCATTTAATCTCCAGATGCCTTTAGTCTTGAAATTAATACCCCTAAAACACTGCTAAAGAGCATTCAAATCTCTTTCTTTAATTATATGTATAATGAAGCTCATTTAGAAAGCAGCCAGCATGATGGAGATCACATTGCAGGCTTCACGCCTCTCCCACTACCGACCAAATCACTTTTCCCAGGTTAGGCTGACACTCAGGGCTTCGCTCCCCTGCCTTGGATGTGGCTGTGCCAGTGACTTGGGGATGCCCTGCCACCCTGCCCAGCCTCCCAGCACCACCTGCTGACACCATCAGCCTAGTACAGCAGCAGGACCTGGAAATATTCAGCTCTGTCAAATATAGAGGAGAAATGGCCTTGGTGTACTCAGTTCGTGCTATGTTATGGTTTTCCCTGCCATCCACTGGCAGGTAAAGAGGTTTCGCTGGCAGCAATCGTTTCTCATCCTCTCCCTGTGTTAACCTTCCTCTCTGCCACACATCAGCCAGGCTCCTCCATCCCTCAAAGACTGTAACTGAGCAACAAAATTGAGTTGATCTATTGTTTTCTACCGGCTCCTCTATAAATCTGCTACTTTGGCTTCCAGCCTGGCTGTGAGCTGGACAGTGTTTCAAATGGGTCCTCCAGCAAAGCCCTTGCTTCTGTCAGCAAAGATGACGAGAGCCTGGGTAACCTTCTCCTCTGAGGCCAAAACACAGTAAGAGAACCGAGGACATACAAATCTTGCCATGGCCTCCTTCGGCTGCAGCAAGAGTGGTGACAGAGAGGGCTGAACGCCCAACAGACCTCCCTGGGCTACAGCCCTGCAGTGGTGGGTAGGAGGAGGCAGCATGGGGGATGGGGCTGAGCCTGGATGTCCCTGTGCGGGGGACTTTGATCTCCTCTGCCATCAGGGGTGGCATGCACCGGGCACCTAGGCTGACATACTCTGAGGTGCAACACTTACCTTTTTACTCTCACTCAGTTTTTTGACAATTTAAATGTTTCCTTCCAGGGTTACTCTGGATGAGCACCTTGAGTGGGCCACCTCTCCGCCACAGGTCACCAGGCACCAGCCCACTGTCACCTCCACAGCCAGCACCAGGAGCTGGGTACCCGGCTTCCCAAGTTGTTTCCCTTGTGGCACCTGCCCAGCTCAGGGAGCTGTGTCTTGCAGAGAATACTCCCCCTGCCACTCCGCGCTGCAGCGGGCTGCAATTCCAGAGCTGGTTGCTTCTCTGCCTCTTTGTTATGATTCTGTTTGAAGACTTTGCAGGGGCTGGTGGCATACACCCAAACCCCTTGTGATTGTTTCCTTTAAGTGGGTTTCAAGCCTGGCTACATCTCTGGCTCAGTCTGACCTAGCTTTTTCCATGCCCTTTCCAAAACCACATGTTAAAACTGGTTCTTTAAGAATATTCTGTGACATTTGGTATAAACAACACTGCTCTAAAGCTGCAACAAGGACCTCTTTGGTTGTTTGGGGTTTTATTTATATTTCCACAGCGTGTTTCTAATAATGGCATAGGGACCATACTCCTGTGGGAAACGTGATCTCACCCTCCTCATCCACTGCCAGCCCACACGGAGCTCACAGCGCCCAGCTGGGCAGCCTGTCCACCCACCGCACACCTCCCAGCACACCACTCCCTGCCCAGAGCCCTCTCCAGGCACCTCTGGGCTTGGCATAAGCAGGCAAAACTCCAGCATGACCAGCACCACGTTCAGCATCAGTCCTCCCCAGCGGCCTGACATTGCTTCCGCCCACCCCGTTGCTCCGTGTGGGTCTACGTCCCTCCATCATGATTTCCTGCTGTAGAGAGAGGAGGAAGGGGAAGGTAAGCACTTTGATTCAAAATGGATTAGAGATGGGATCAGTCTCCTCTTGGGATGGAGGGATCTCTTCCCAGGTGGGGCGGGGTTCCCCTCATCCCTCTGCCTATGCTGGGAGAAGCGTCATGAACAGGACAGAGGTTTTGGGAAGGGAGTGGGGAGGTGCTGTCCTGGGGGCAGAATTTCTCCCCACACCTGTGAGAATTGCATCATGAATTGTTGGCCTGGGGATGGGCAAAGGTGTGGTTGAGGGACACGTACCAGACTTAATTATTTAACTTTATGAGGCTGAGGATGAAGAAAAGCCTTTGTACCATCATGCCCAGCATGAGTCCTTACAACCGGGGCCAAAAATCACCTTTCTTTACCGCTTCCAGAGAGCTGGCAGCAGTCCCCCGCTCTGTCTCTCGTGCTGACACATCCTCCCTTATGATACACTCACCATCCAGAGGCAACCTTCAAAAAAACCCAAACCTATAAGGAATTTTGTGAAGCTTGGCTTTTGTGTTTCTTGTCACAAATAACTTCACGCCTTCACTCAGGAAGCAAAACCAAATATGTTTTAACTAAATACCACCTTCCTGAACAAGATTCCCATCCCTTCTGTTGTCCACTCCACACTTTGAAAAACCTAGGGGATTTGAATGGATCACGTTGAGATGTTTTCGTTTGCTTTCATGTTTCGATGTTTCAAAACGTTTACCTTCAAGTCCTTGGTCCTCTGGACAGAAGCCATAAAGGAGGTGGGTGCTGATGATAGGGCGCTTGAAGATGGGGATTACAGGACATTGTGGAGTACGGTGAGAATGGAGCCCCCGCTTCCCCACCTGCTGAGCCTCCCTGGTGCACTGTGACCTAAATGCTGGCTGGAGCTCCTGTCACCCCATCCCCTTCACAAAGAGATTTTTAGAAAGGACAGAATCAGCTGGGTACAAAGGGAAAAAAAACCTGAAGAGGAACAAACCCTGAACAATTTGCTTTCTCCAGGAGGTAGGAAAGCCCATTTCTTTCTGGTTGGTTGTGCACCTCAGTGTTTGGTCTCCCAGATCATGCTTTGGCATTGAAGGTTTCTCCTCACCTTTGCTCAGGTCTCCTGCTGATCACAGGGGTAAGAATCACCTTCATCTGACTTCTCACCTTGCTGCCAAGCCCCACTTAGCTGGAGAACCTGGGTCTGACGCACCTCTTCAATGTTTATCTTCCAGCAGACACCAGAAACTGGGAGAGCCACAGGGTGTGCACTGGTGAGCAGGGTCACAGGCGGTGGATAGAAGGACTGGAGTCCTCTCTTGGTTGCCTTTTTTTCATTCAGTGGGTTGGCTGGCTGTGTGGGTGGGGTTTTTTGGTTCTTTTGGGGTATTTTTAGGGTTTTGGGGATATATATTTATGCTTTTTGGATAAAACAAATATTTCTCTGCTCACTAAATCACCCTGGTTTGTTTAACTATTCCCGCAGGAGAAGAGGGAAAAGTGAGGGTGTGGCAGCTCCCAGGCATGTTTAACTCTTCCCTTTCCCAGTAAAGGAAAACCAGCGGCTTCTTTCCCGACAAAAGAGAGGCACTTTGCCAGCGCAGCAGGGAGAGGATGCTCGGAGGATGCTGCGGCTCCTCTCCCCCAGCTCGGTGGAGATGCTCGGTGGTCTCTAGCATGCTGCCCTGCCACTGGTGCTCACCCCATCTCCTTCTGAGACCAAAGTGAGGGGGAAGAAACTAAGGTGGCAGCAGCTCACATCAGTGCTGCATGTGCACTGTGTGACCTGTTACAGCCCACGAGACCTCAGCCATTTACTGGGATAGTCAGGGGTGAAATTCTCATCTCAAAATGCAAGGTCTCATCGGAAACAGCCACTTAAAAGAGGAGTAATGAAGCAGAGACTGATGGAGAGTCTCACCAAGCTGATCTTTCATTACTGAGGTTCCGCCAAGCCCTGTTTGCACTATAGTGGTTCACGACAGCCATCTGGTGACCAAGGCCACCATCTTCCAAAGAAACAAGATGAGTGATGGTGACAGAGCATTGCTGGGCTGTGGCCACGGCATCTGCTCCCCCTCCTGAGCTGACCTGTGATGCTACCTGCTTTTGCTTGGGCAGTACACAGAGCAGCACGCAGAGCAGCCCTGGATGGGCTCTTGTACAATCATAATTAAGTCATCTGTAAGTCAAGCACCAACACAACTAATGCAGCCAGAGAAACATAGTGGCATTCAAGCCACCGCCACCACCCTTATTCTTGTGTCTCATTTCATGTTTCTTGCATACTCAAAATATTTAAGGTTTAAATATTTAAGATTAAAAAGAGATCTGGCTTCAGTGTGATTTGTGAGGACGGATGTTTTGCACTGGAGTACTGCAAGTCCTTTACTTCCCAGATCTAAGTTAAGGTATTCACCATCTCCAGCCTGCATACAAACGTACTCATCGTATTTTTTCCCTGCAATTGATTAATAAAGAAGAAAAAAAAGGTGGGTTTAGATCCTAGCACACAGTTTGCTGTAAGAAGCAACAGGCTCTTACTTTGAAATAAAAAGAGCTAAGAGACACTTGCCAGTCTCAATCAATAATGCAAGGAATATTTTGGCTCTGGACTCATCCCTGCAAGATGCTGTATTAAGGTTTTGCACCTCCCTGGGACCAGAATGCTGGGAGAGTCATGCTGAGTCACTGAAGGATGTCACCCTATAGAAGAAAAAGCCTTAGTGCAAGATGCTTGCAAGGGGTTTAAGCAACCGAGATGTAGGCATAGAAACTGTCAAAAGGATCCTGCCTTCTCCCAGGACAGCCCCTTCATCAGCAGCATTCACTGTGTGAGGACCCATTTCACCTCTCTGAGAGGGGGTAATTATTTCTTGTCAGTTAGATTCAATCACTGAACTCTAAACAGCTGGTGGTAGAGAACCATTTAGCCTCATTTACCACCGTGATAGCCTTTTAGCTCTTCCACATTTCACACGGTCTCTGCCATTTCGCCCATAAATTCTCCTTTAAAAAAAATCATAAAAATTTATGAGGGCAAAAAAAAAAAAATAGGCATAAAATGAAGGCAGCTAAGAGAAAAGGTACTAAAATTTTCAAATGAAGATGAGGTTATGTACCCCCAGCTGTTTGAAGTGCAGTGATTGAGGGTCTCGCTGATGAGGGATGATTACATTCCTCCTGCTCCTCACCCCCATTAAAGGCGACGTGCATCCTCCCTCTGGATACAGCTGATTAACAGTAACACAGGGAAGACCTAGGAATAACCACATCTTCTCTGTTTTGATGCGATCCATGTATTTCCCTGACCTTACTGAAGGAAAACAAGCTTTTTCCAATAAGCTAGCACCTTAAAACAGGTTTATAGCAACAGGAACTGGGGAGATACCTTTGTGCAGAGAAGCCAGTTTGTAGCAGTCTTTAACATGAAAAATATACAAAGAAATTATCTCCTCATTCAGTTAAATTGGGTTTGGCTTCCAAGACTGGTTTTGTCTCATAAAAATCCAGGAAATGGATATATTTACAGTGCAGGGGCTCGCAAACAGCACCAAATCCCAGTTATTTCCCTGGGACCCAGATTTTGCATCCAGCCATTGTTTGCAGAAGCCTCAGTTTCAATAGGGTTAATAATGATAGTTTAAAAAAAAAAAAAGGAAATCATAGGAAGTAATAAACAACAGACAGATATCGGGGCCACTGAATACCTGCAGAGAAATCGTAAATCCATCCCAGAGCAAATTCACAGCAAACCTTCTGTTTTATTGAAGACCTAAGCACAAAGTGGCAAGGATTCAGATGATGAGCATTTGGACCGGTATTTGTAATTTGATTTTCTATTAACTTGTCTTAAAGTATAAGATTAGACAACGCTAAGTGGATCAGATTTTGCCAGTGTGCAACACACTTGATGCCAGCCACCACTAACATAAATATTACCCAGAGAGCATCATATACTCAAGAGTCCCTGATCCAGGACCATTTTGCTGTATGCAGTGATAAATAAACACTTCATACTTGAGAAGGTGGCCAAACTCACTGTGATCTATCTTGGAATGAACAGCTTGAAGACCCCAGCCTCCTCTGCAGTGAGGGCTGTAAAAGCAGCCGGGCATCCCATCCCCCTGAATCCCTTTTGACCACTACCAAAACACGTGGAACATCTTCCTTGCACTTTTTTCCTCGAAGCTTTCAGCTATTCCCCCAGCCCTCAAGGCCTGCAGAGTAGGATCCGTGCTAAGTAAGTGTGTGGATGGCACAGAGCACTGTCATGCACCTGACTCACTGCATAGATGCAGGAAGCAAAAAGCCTCCAAAACCTCTCTCTTTCTGTTCTTAGAGCTTTTCTGCAAAGAAAGTGTGATGTTGGATAGGAATATCTAAGTTTCAGAAGACACAGCCTGATTTGTTAGTGATCCAAGGAAAACAGAATTGGAGAAGGCCACTGGTGCTACTTATTCCATCCTCTTGCTGTTGCCTTAAAGTCCTTATGGAACTAGAATCCTCTCAGTAGTAATTTAATGAAGTGTGGTTGTTAACTGGCCAGCAATATGTGGAATACGGGACTAGAATCAGAATAAATGGAAATGTTCAGCTCCCAGGTCCTCTGTGAAGCATCCCAAATGCCACAAAATTATTTTCCCGAGTCAGCATCTTTAATTTTTCATCAGTTGAAGGCGTACCTTCCCTGGGATCTTTTCATAACAGCACGAATGGGTGGAATATTTAACTTATATTCAGTGGTTACTAGAATTGACATTTGAAACCAAGGAGCAGTGGCACCGTGTGACCAGTCAATTCTTACTGAACCCATCTCAGGATACTTTCTGTAGCTTAAGCCCTGGTCTTTGAAAGGCTGAATGTATAGAGCAGAAGCAGATAAAATCTTTGAAAGCTGAAACATTCAAAAAAAGCTCTCTAAAACAGATAGTCACAAGGGCATTTTTACTCAGGGCAGCAGGGAGATGGCTGATGGGGTTGCTATTCTGAAGTCTTGCACTAAATCTTCACACAACACATAATAGTTCAATTCTGGAAGTGTCTGACCCATTCATTATAAAAGGCAGTCGTCTTTCTCATAGTTCACCACATCTATAGATCAGCTATGTGCAATTAATTCACTGCTTGTTCTCTTTCCTCCGTGACATTTACAGCAAAAATCCTTATTTATTAATACCAGAGTGCGTGCTCTTGCACTTTGCAAGATTAAATTTAATCTCACCTCTATTCTAATTCTCTAGCTCATCCAGTTCCTGCAAGATGTTCTTATCCTCCCCTGAGCCCTCCCTCATGCTTGGTGAGCACACTCCAACTCATTCTGCCCAAATCATTACAAATTAATTACGGTCAATCAAGACCAATTTTTTTAAGCACTCCACTACACATCTCAAAATTTGACTGTAAGTTTTATTTGTACCTCCCTTGGCCACTCCCTTTCCATCCCTGGAATAAGCAGTTATTAACCCCACTGATTTCCTCCATCACTTTGCAGCTGTCAGCCTTCTAATTCTCAAAAAATTCTAATTTTCTTAAACATGTTACCAGTTCATCAGCTGAAGATTTTAACGTCTAAAGACCACATGGACTCCTATTCCTGATCCTACCCTGTGCTCTCAAAAAGGGAGATTGGTTTCCCCCGTGCTGAGCAATGGTTAACCTCTTCAGTTTATTGCAAGAGTGGATGTTGTGCTCGGCAGTGCATCAGCTTCACTAAAACACGACTCGTGCCCGAAGACTGCAGGGAAAGTAGGTACAAAGAAGCCAAGAGATATAACTCATCAGGGTTTGGGATTTGAAGGGATTTGGTGAGGTTTATTTGTGCTTGGAGCTTTCTGTAGAGGAAGAGATGTGGAAGAAGTGAGTTGCAGTCAGATGGATATTTACAGTGTGCTCTTATGCCACACTGCTAATTATCACTGCCACACTAAGCAAAATTACCAGTTGGAAAGTAAGTTGGAACTCTGTAAGCAAAGACTGTTATTCTTACTTTTCACCTCTATGAGCTTTCTAAGGTTACTGTGTGGCAGGTCACCAATATGTCCTTTATCGGGATACCAGCAGAAACAGACGGCTTGGAGTATCCTCAGTCTGTCCCCAGGTAACTACGTTCTTGAGATCTACTTCCAGTAATGGCGTGACACATGAGTAACGCTTCACTGAAAACGTACATGCTGGATCACAGGTAGCCACTCTTCAAGTGTTACCAGGGTGACAGTGGGATTGTTTTACATTTAACTTTGAGACTAACTTAAACTACTAAAAAACCCTACGAAGTGCAAGGTGGACGCAGAATTGGTGGAATAGAATTGATAATGACCATACTGAGCATGTTGAGAGATCCTCCGTATGTCATAAATTAAGGGAGGCAATATTTGAAACTAGAGTTCTGTTTTATTAGACATGTCAGTATGGCTGAAAAGAAGCAAAGTTTTTACACTCAAAAGCTTTCCTCCTAAACCTGTGTTAGGAGATTCTTGTTACTTCCAGACCCCTGCAACTAGCTACACAAGCACAAGCCCCTTTTGCCATCACCTATCCTCGGTCACTGTTTTTTCCACCTGGGGCACCTTTGCACAGCTCTGAAAGAACGCCACCCCACAATGCTGGTGTAAAAGTAGGGGCCCACTGTAATAAAAATGGTAAAAGAATATGGTATGTGAAGCTTTTTCTGACATGTTTGAAGTTCAAAGTTGTACACTACACAATAACAGAGGAAGCACGATAAAGATCAAGTTTTATTGACATATTTAGATACAATAAATATATTTACATGTTGACATTTGAAACATGGAATTACATGTAAAAATCTTGTACATGAAATCATCTTTGTGGTTCCATTTTTACATTCACTTAAATAGGTACGACAAAGATCTCTTATGCAAGTGGAGGATTTGGTATAGTTCAATATTACATTCAAGAAATTAGCAGTAAACATCTTGTGCAGATGACGCTGTGGAAAACATGAGGTAGACGAACCCCCAGTGGAGTCAGTATGATACAGTCGTCTGGTGAATTTATGTCCTGAACTGCTAATAAACAAACTCTGCAATCCAGATTAGAGCAATATATTTGAAGTGATTCTCAAAACACCCACATATATACAGTGTTTAAGACTTTACAGGTTAGGAAGGATCACATTCAGTAATAGTAATAGGAGGTAGAATTGTGTCGACAGTGTTCGTATTTCTACGTGGCAATAAAAAAATGCTATTACTATCACTGAATTCAAGAACAGAGCTCCTGAAAAAGTGAAAAGGACAAAAGAGGAGTTAATGCTGGTTCGCCTGGTTTGCCACAAACTCTAGAGCATGTACACAAAATGCTCTAGAGTTCTCCAACAGGGGTAAAACTGCAAAGCAAAACCATTAAGCGATGGTTCTCCAGTGTTTTGGGACGGGCGACATCTCCTAAAGTGCAATATCTGTAAAAGCAACCTCAACTTTAAGTGCCAAAGACTGCAAAGAAAAATACAATACAACGTGCTTTCAAGGAGGGAGATGTAGGCTTCAGGTATCCTCAAAAGCACCTGTAAGAACAGAAAATAGAGCTTAAGATTGAATGCAATGCACTTAGATAGGGGAAGGTCAAGGTCCAGAGAGACGAATAAGAGTGTGAAAAGAGCAGGAACATAATGAGGATACAAATATCCTGGTGGGAATGGAAAAAAATGAGGGCAAATGAGATGGAAATGAGGTAAAGCGTAGGGCAGGAGAAAAGGGCATCATAGAAAAAGAGAAAGTTCACTTAATTCTAAGGGCGTTTTGTATCAATAAAAACTATGTGCAATGGTACGGAAGATCAGCTGTGAATAAATGAGTGTTAGCATCTTGCCTTTCCTGTACCTGTAAGTGAAAATTTATATTAATTACAAGTTAAACTGCCGAAAAAGACTTTTCATCACCTGCAAAAGAAATCCTGCAAAAAATGGTTTTGTTATTATATAAATAGAAATAAAACGGAAGGGTTCCAAAGTCAGCCTGACACTAGGAAAAAAATACAAGGCATATTAAAAACCATGAGATTGCACAAAAAAAAAAATCCTGAACCACTGAACAAAAATAACATTAATAGAACAGTGTTTTACATTGTGATCTTCCAAGTGACTATACACAAAATTTGCAATGTTGCAAAACAGTTAACTGTACGCAGGTTTTCATACAACAATATTCTTAAACTGTAATACTGTTTAAAAATATTTAAACGGTAAAAAGAGTCGCTTAACTCGAGTGCTGTTATATTAAATAATGTTGAAAAAGTGTGTATAAAGAAAGCCCATTTCCAGTTAGTTAGAAAAATCTCTGCATCCAACCAGGAAGTGAGAAAGCAACACAGGCACCTAAAAGACCCACTGAGATTTACTTCCCCTTTGAGGTTTTCTTTAGTGCAATAGGGACCACGCTTTCCACCAAAATAAGTAGTACAGAAGTAGAAAACAAGAGGTGTTTTTAATAAAAAAAAACCCAAAACCCAGCCCTGCAAAAAGCAGCTTTATAAAGAACAAAATGATCCTTCCCAACCATATTATACCAGAAGACGGTATACGTAAGGATCCAATATGAATCAGTGTTTTTGTACACAAGACCCTGTGCTCATGTGGATAAGTCATCTATATGATTAAAAATCAGGTTATAGAGAAACCTTACATAAAATCCTTAGGATTTGATATTAATTGAAGATAAAACACTTTCAAGTATTATGTTTGTGAATTAATTAAGAGGTTAAGGCATGATTTAAGGTAACATTGAAACAAAAGCCCTATGTTACCCTAAATGACCTTTATACTCCAATTTTCTGCAATCTGTTCAGCACTGGTTCCCTTCACATTTCAATTCTCATCCAACATGCTGCTAAATATCAAATAAAAAGTACAAAAAATAATTTAAAAAAAAGAGTTGTGCCTCTCTGAACAAAAAAATGCCTTTCTGACAGTAAACAGGTGAAGCCAGTTTTCTGCCTTCAAGTACCACGACCCACATAAACACAGTACCACGCAAAGGACAGCAACACAATACTACACCAGAAAACAAATCTAGGTTATTGTCAGAGTTAGACAAAAAAAAACCAAGCCAAAAACTTCCCCAAGGAATGAAAACCCGCACCCTCCTGCCCACCCTCTCACCGTATCTATATGGGCAACGCACCCACACACACACACAGACACGCAGTTACTGTGTGTAACTATAGAGAGCACCTACAGCAGCTTCTGCGAAAACTGCACAATTTCAACAGATAAAAGATATTATTTTTTTTTAAAAAAAACCAAATTAGCACCAAGTAGAAGTTTTTGTCTTATTCTAAATAGGTAGATAATGTTAAGGAGAAATAATGAAGATCCTCAAGGTTATTCTGAAATAACCTACAGTTTTATTAAAAATCTCTCATTTATATCCTTGCGGTGGAAACCTAATATCAAAGAACTAAAACGTTCCACCTGCTTTGTATTTTATTGGCTAGAAGGATTTTTTGCAGAAATTTGGAAATACGAAGTGAATCTTCAGGATTAAACTGAGGAACAAACTGGGTATCTGAAGATACTTTACACAGAAGGTGATGGTATTTACTGTCATATTGGAGATGAACGTAGGCCAAGAACAAAATCCCTGTCTAAATTTATTCTCTAACACTACTTAGAGGAAACATTTGCGAAACAGCTCCTCCAGCTACAAGATGTTACAGACCTGTCCTCCTCCTGCCTAGCACCAATGACGTCGAGCTTTTCAAACACTGCACATCGTCCCACCATACAGCATACATGCCACAGAAGTTGCTACCATTGTGATGAACAACCGTGTTACATGACCAACTTGAATCACGTGTAAATCCAAAATATCCCAAACTTTTGAGAACAATATTACACGACAGACCTAATTTGTACTTGTACAGCACAATGGAACAAACCTAGAAACCCCATGCCTTGGTCTGACAGTGCACACTATTTCCCCTCAAAAGTTAAGGACAGATTTATTTTTTTTAAATTAAGAAAAAGTAAAACATTCTACTAAAATACCACCGATCATACGGCCAATCCAATCTTTGAGTCAAGGCAAAATATGATTAGTTATCAAATGAATTCTCCAGTACCATAAGACAAAACCAAAATAATCTGGGGGGGAAAAAAAAGTGGGCTCCATATAATCATCTACTGGAGTTGCCTATTAAAATCATTATAAAATTATGCAAATAAAAACTGTGAACAAATAATACACAGATCAGGATATATGTATTGACTTACTAGCATCTTTATAAAAATTTGAAGATATACACAAAAACACATCAACATTTATGGAACTGTATCCATTAAACTTAGATAAGACAACACAAAAAAACTAACAAATAGCTAAAATGTGGTTGACTGTAAGCAGTTTGATTAACATTTTAATTTTAAAAGGTCAATATTTACATACTACATTGAACGCGCTTTTTTTCCTCTCCGTTTTGCATTGTATTTTGAAAGTACGAAAAGAAAGAACAAGATAATGGTTGCAACAGATCTTCCAAGAAAGTTAACTTAAGATGCTCAGATTTAACTAGGTGCTGAAAGAAAACATGGCAAGAACATATCCGTCTAGCTTTACCTCTACTTCCTTTGAGGTTTTCTGGGAGGGGACAAAAAATGGATCTAAAAGCTGCATTATCCAAACTGATCATTTCCAAGACATCCAGGTTTAAATTAGAATTTGAGAACTAACAAAACACAAACATTTTAACAAATGACTTGCCTAACTGCTACTTTTGCTACCAAATTTTTTTAATACATAGTGACAACATAGGGCGTGCGTATGTATGTATGCATATAATAAAATGCATATAGACATACATACATATAGTATGTTTACATATTGTAAGATTCCCAGGTACTACAACCCGCAGCTGAGATCACCACCAGTGATCCGCCCACACACTGTCTATGCACAAGCAATAACCTACAGCAACCGCCTTGACAGAGGGTGCACCTGGTCATTAAACAGGCATTGCTTATGTTGCTTCCTACACTTGAACAGATCTGATTTCATCTTTATTCCAAAGCCACACATTTGTCTCAAAAAATTTTTTAAAAAAACCCCAACTGAATAAAAATTCTTAAAACTCAAATTGGCTGAACCTCAGCTTCTTTGGGATGGATTCAAAACCCAAAGCGGGAGCATTTCTACAAACTTCTTTGACTTTTGAATCAAACCCATATTCTCAGGCTCCAAGAAACCCTCTAACCCCAATAATGTTTGCTTCTGACAGGACAGCTGATCAGCTGCAGATGTTCCTACTGCTGAACTCAGCTGCTGGCCTGTCTGGCACTTGCATCTAACCCACATTTCCAGACACGCACTATTATCACTCCACTCTGAGATGTCTTCACATCCTTCTCATTACAGGGAAGCTGGTCCCTAAGAACGGGATGAATAACTGTTTAATGACTCATTGTAAAGATAAGCATTTATTTCTTTAAAATAAAAATTACATGACCTGAGGAGGCAGCGTGGGTCCTAGTGCTTAGAGCGTGAAGTTAAACAGCATGAGGCAGATCACCTTGCACGAGTCTGCAGGGTCAGCTCCCACCAGGCACTTCCTACCTGTGTCTCACTCTTTGTCCTGGGCTCGGTTCTACCCTGAAGAACTAAGGGCACTTTAAGTACAGTAATTGTGCTAAATGCATTATGCAAAAACTGGGAACTATACAGACAGGTGTAAAACATTTCCACACAAAAATTCTCATGATGTTACTGCATCTTGTCACTAAGTTGTAAATGGGCTTAGAGCATCCATTCAAATTTTTTCCCAGTGCAATTATTTTGAAAGTACCACAGTATTCTGTATTATTTCAACAAAGTGCAGTTTTATCTAGAAGACTTTTGACAGTACTTATTATTCAAGTACTATTTTTAGTAATTTCTGCTTAATTGAAAATCTGGACAAAAACTGTAAGAAAGCTAATTAGGTCTTTGTGACTTGGTTACTACTAGATCTTCAAAAAAAAAAAAATTAATCCTATGCTACTGAAAACTCGCTTAGTTCATCCTTCCACGCTTGGCATGCCTATTTTGGACCCCATTCACAGCTGTTTAATTACATACTAACAGTGTTCTTCTGTGGTCACTCAGATAACAAACCTACGGGGTTTCTGTAAGTCCCCCCTTCAAATAATAGGTGGAGTGCTTAAGAGTATTCCTAAAATAAAGGACGAAGCAAAAGGTCACAGACTAAAAACTAAGGATATGTTCATAAAAAAACTGGAATCCAATATAAAGATGACATTTTTACAAGTTTGCTCAGAAGTAACTGAAAAAAATTTTGCCTTGGCAATACCATCTATAAATGGTTGTAACCAAAAGCAAATATGGATTTTAATTCGAATAAAATATAAGCTCCTTAATGATTGCACGTAATTTTGGGGAACTGTGATGTTCACCAGTAGATTCACAATGTCCTTATAATCCCGTATTTATCGGGAACAACACATCAGATCAAGTCCTTTCAGTCATGGGTTTCTCATGGTTCAGCCTTAGTCACAAAACAAATCTCAAAGAAAAAAAACCTAATCAAAATAAAGCATACGGCAGTCATGGAACGCTAGCCCAAAAGAACTATTAGGAATGCACCACTCCTCCTGCATTATATATTTGAAGTGAGCCACTAATTATTTCTTTTTCCTCGTATCTGGCAATGTCATTTAATACAACCTAGTTACAGCTTGGGAGTTCACTACCCCACAATGGTACTGAAGGGCAAAGATCCTTGTTTTTAAAAACCAAGGGAAAATACAGCAAAGTTTTTCCTACACAGTGTTTTATGGAATAAGTGGAGTTTGAAGGAGAAGATGCAAGTCTGTGTTGGAATAGAAAAATGCAAAGATAAACTTAACATATTTACAAAGGTTGAAACTACAATTTTCCAGTGTCACCTCCAAAGGTTCTCAGCATACTGCTACTCAGTGAAGTAGAACACGTTTACACCTATGCAAGAAATACCTTCTGTGTCCTCAGATATACAACATAACTGTATGTATTTTGTTTAGAAAAGTTAATTTGCATTCAAATACCTCACACTGAAGATAAGAGCAACCATTATCAAATATTCTTTACTAAGAAGAAAGTTTCTAGATCTTTCGATGTAAACGTTCTCTCTCAAGTCACTGTGGTCACACAGCAGGATCTTGAAGAACAGAGCTTAAATGCGTTGAAAGCATTTTGAAAAAAATCTCTGGTTCTATGTGGTAACAACAGAATGTGAACAAACTGAACAGAAATTCCATGTTTGCAGTTCCTCTCAAGTTCAACTCTTCTGGAGGATATCGTGCTGCTTTCTGTAGTTCAACACAGCAATTAAAGACTAAGCTGAAAGGTTTCACAACCCGATGGTTATGCCATTGCGCCTTGGGTAGCTCCACAGTATGCTCTTGTTAGTGTCAGCGTTTCTCTCAGCAGACATCACTCAACTATCAGTGCCACGTTTATGTGGGAGAGATCTATCATGTGCCTGTTAAAAGTTAAAAGATATTTAAACCTGGTACTCACACTGATTCTAGGGGTGGAGAACAGACAAGGAGGTTTTATGAAGGTCACTGATAAACAGATTCTTGATTGGATTAAGAGAAACATTGAGTAGAGGAGACTGATTTAATCTTTTGAAGGGAGGGAAGGAACTGAGGCGGCAGCGGCGCTTAATTATTTACCTGTGGAATTTCTGTTGAAATGCTAAAGCATGTGCTGGCTCCTTAAATTTTGCTATGGCTTTCCGTTGTTGAGGAAGCATCTGTAAACTCTGCAGAGAAAAAAGCGGACATATATTTTTAGTATTCATTTTAAGTTCTCTTGAAATTAATTTTGCATAAAACACATTGAAATTTTGTCATATTTCTTTGCTCAGAAACACTTCATTGGTGTCCAGGGAATGGAGAGACACTTCTGAGATTGCAGTCAGAGGCCCGGATGAAGGTGGTTCAGCCGGTGTGTTAAGCGGCTGTACCAACTGGAAAACCCACACCATCACTCATTAAACAAAGGCAACAGCTCTTCAATTCGATCTGTATAGATCAACCAAACCCTGCAGCCAAACTCTCACCAACTGAATGAGAATTGCTTAACTGGGCACAGCTCGATTTCACACACAAGAGCCTGAAGTCATTCACCTGATGTACATTACAGGATCAGGGCTTTCCACAGGTTAAACAGGGCAGAAAGGAAAAAAACTGGTAGGTTTTGATCTCTAGACTGCATATCCTCATACTGTTTTAACAGAAACAACTGTCTGGCTTTTGATAGACACTAACAACCACATAACCCCAAGGAGATGGCTTAGGTCACCACTTCCAAGTCCTCCTAGTAATGGGAAACCATGCAACACACATCCACACAGACAAGATGGGATACATGCTGCCCATACCACGAGAGCAGCATTTCACAGTGCTGTAGCTCCTATCGATGCACCCCTCCCCTGCAATACTGTAGGCTCCAAAACCATAGCATGCCTCAGCCCGGGAGGAGGACAACTCAAGTCCTTGCTCCCTGTTGCAGCAGAAAAAAAGCAAGGCAAAAGGAAGATGATCATGGAGAACAGTCTTGTGACCTTTGTAATGAGAAGTTATCAAACTTCCTAAGGCTAAAGTCGATGCTTTGGGCTAGCACTTCAGTTAGAACAGCATATTTTTCAAAAAGAAACTTGAGAAATATGACAGTCAAGTCTTACACATTATGTAGGTACACAGCCAACAGCCAATGAGACTATGCAACAGGTACTCAGCATCACAGTATATTCAGAATAGAAGTATTATGAACCTATCACCCCACCGCCTGCAAATACAGGTCACAGATTTCATAATAACTAGGTTAAAACCAATCTCCTGAAGGCTTCAATCATAATTTTAACGACCCATGTAACAGTGATCCCATTATCTCACAGCAGGTTTTGGATGGTTAATGGCCTGTGCTGCAGCACATTCAAAACAATTGTTATGATTCAGCATCCAGTTTCCAATTGTTCTTGTAGCTTTTTGTGCAAAATTAGAGAACTAACAACATTCCTATTTTCTTTGCCTAAGTTTCTATATAAAACAAATCCAATCTTGTACTCAGCTTTTATATTTATTTATTTTATTTTTATATATGTAGCACTTGAAAACTTTTCTGGATTTTATGGTAACCTCCTGGTGGATAAGTATAAGGATATTTCTCTGCTTCTTCATCCTCCTTGGTACTCAGCAGCATCCCCCCTCATTGGGATGATTTCACACGTCTGATGGTCAGGCTCCAGGATTTTAAGTTTCACCTCAAATAATCCTTTGTCAATTGTCTCGTCTATTAATAAAGGTACCACATATTTTTACAGAAATAACTATTTCTTGGGAAACTACATACAATCCCACTTGTTGATACATTTTAAGGGTGACATACTTTGACATCTCCCAGTGAAATAATTCTTAATTCAGCTAACATGGTCCTTGTTCATTTAATCTAATGCAGCATTTTAAGAAAGATGTCAAATGTCTAAATGAAATTTGCTATTAAAATTGCCTACTTCTATCTCTTTTGAACAGGTAAGACTCTCATTTGATAAGATGCTTATTTAACAAGAGTCACGGCACCTGGCAGTCATATTTCTTCGTTTCTAATCCTAACAATTCAGCTCTAGGCTCTTTCTGTAACTTATCTATCTGTGATTCTGAAGTCATTAATTTTGGCAGTAGATACCTTGCACCTTCTTGTAATTGACAGGAAACTTCCCCCTCACTATGAAAATCACAGAATTTTAATACTTCCATCACTTCTGTGATTTCAAAGTGAAAGATGAGGAAAAGGTAAAGGACTCAGCAAACCTGATAAGCATCAGCAGGTTAATTTCCACCATAGGGTTTTTGGAAAGCTGCTACAATGGAAAGGTTTAGCCAAGTCACTGCAACTTCTTAATTTCTGAGCTGGTAGGAATGGGCTTTAGCTTTAAAAAAAGAAAACACTTGGCAGATTACTTTTGTTTTTTCTTATCAGAAAGCTCTTGACAATGTTAAGCACATTTTACCAGAGAGAATACAGTCACACTGTACAAAGTGTGAATGAAAGACCTTGGACAAAGCTCAGTTCTCCTGGAGGTTATCTGCAGGAACGTGCAAAGGAGGTGCTGAAGTTTGTGTTCTCCTCGACTGAAGTCACTTTATTATCATTTATAGAACTGTACCTAATACATGTCCTCTTGACACCATTTTTTGGCAAGAAAAGAACTAAGGAGTAAGTTTTATCACTAAGGACTAATTTTTGAAGACTAAGAATTAATCAGAGCCATTAAATAAGATCTAGAAACAAGAGATTCGTAACAGTTGAAAAATATTCTCTGAACTGCAATGAAAGAAAAAGAGAAGTAAATCTGTTCCTTTCAAAGAAAGCCACCCTTAATATGAGAAAAACCTGTTTGAATCCCTGAAAGGATAAATATTTCAGAGAACACTCAGACAAGAGGAGCTGGAAAAGAAGCTGGGGACACATCACTTCAGCTGCACCCTGCATGTTCTGCTGTCACCTGCTCCTCTCCCCTTTCCTGAACCACCTCCAGCCCTCCTGCTGACAACTGAACCTCAAAACAATGTCAGCTCTCACTCAACTGGCAGAGCCTCCCACTGCTTTATGCTCCAAACCCCTGTTGTGATCAATTGAAGAAGAGAAGCTGCATTTAACGACTTCTTCCACAGGAACTGAGCTATTATTGCATTAATATTCTTGAGATGCACAAAAGCAAAATTTGATTTTGCAGTTTATACACTCATAATGATAAATTATTAAGAAGCTGCTCAGTAATTAGCAGATAAAAAAATTGACTAAAGGAAGACATTCTGATATAGTGCAGACTTACTAGCGAAATTAGGCAAAGTATCATATTATAACAACTTATTTATACTTTGATATGAATTAATGAAGTTTACTGACTGACTAGTTTTTGTATTATATCACAGCCTGTTCTTATGCTGTATTATGGCATTATTTTTGAAAGCAAAAGAAAAAAGCAATCAAAACACTAAATACATTGATACTCGGTTGCTTTGACAATAAGGCATCAATTCTTGGATAAGTCTACTGAAAAGCATCCTTATCAGATTTAATTTCACTTGTCAATATAGACAACTGTGGAAACAAAAAGCTAGCTCATCTGATGTCTCACCAAACTGCCTAAACACCACTGATTACACAGCCCTGGGGTCAGGCAGTAACTTCTAGCATCAGGGTCTTCTCAACTACTGCAGTTACACGTGCCTGTGCTAACAAGAGAGGGAATTAATGACTGCAAGACAAAAGAATTAACTAATGCTACACCAACAACATTTCTCCAGTAGGAAAGAGTCTGCAAATTGTAATTCAAATGGTTTTAACACAAAATCTCAGTCTCCACAGCGATCAAACTATGGTAGTGAAAATGATGCAGAATCACTTCATGTTTGTTTATGTGCGTCCCACACAAAAAAACCGAGACTAACCCCACAGCTTGGGAAGCAAGTGTGGGAGAGGAGAGACAAAAAGGTGGTTATAGGACATGTTCTAACCTGTCACAGTGAGACAAGGCTCAACTTGATCTCTTCTTTCATGTTCAAGTACAGACGTTTTCTTACCCTTGGTTGGAAAATGTCAGTGTGCACCAGCCCACAGTGCTTTGTCTGTGGAGCAGTTTTTAGCTAACAACATCACTGCGCTTGAGCACCCACCCTGTTCACCAGACCTGGCTCCCTCTTCCCAAAGATCAAGTCGGAGCTCAGAGGAGCCCATTTTTTGTTGGTAGAAGATGTGAAAGCAAAAAGTACAGAGATCCTCAACAGACTTTCAGAAAATGATCTGTGGAATTGCTTTCACGTTGGCAGCATCGTGTGCAGCTGTGTGTCAGCTCAGAAGGGAACTGTTCCGAAGGCAATCATAGCTGAATTTCTTAATTTGTTAAATAAAACGTTACAGGCATAGTCATGCTTTTTTTGTGTTGGACATCATACATCTTATTTAGGTATAAGAAAAGTTTTAGTTTTGTTCTAACAAGAAATAAATAAGGCAATTACTAAGGTTTTTGACAATAAAAACGCCATAGCCTGAAATACTGTAGCCTGAAACACCATAAATCTTTGCTGTCACACACTTTTAATATCTCAACGTGAATCATGATTTACATTGTGTTTCCAAACAAATCCTCGTTTATCATAACTTGCAAATACGAGCATTATTCATCCTGCTGACAAAGATATCTTGAAAATTCATGTTTTGATTTTGGGACAATATCTGCTTACTTGCATTACTTTTTAAACCTTGAGTTTTATGCTTGACAACACTGATTGTCAGGCACAGAACAAGTAGGTACAATTTTGCCCGAGCGTGTAGGTCCTGAGGTGCTGCTATCCACCCTGAGCAGATGGGTTATCGGCTGGGAATGCAAACCAGTGTTCCACTTCAGTGGGAACCTGAAGGAAAATAACTGCATACTCATCCTACTGGATTATTTCTGTCTTCTTGAATTCAGGATGATATGCAGTTTAGAGCTGATCCTGCATTTAGATGATATTAACAGCGACAGCCTGAAGAAAATATTTTTTTTTCTTTTTGTAACCTGTAGAGTTTTATTAGCTCAAAATATTATTCAAGGCATTATTTTAAAGATTTACTTCACTTCTTTGCTTCTCATTTTTTTAATTCCAAATACATCTGCTAAGAAAAACACATACAAAATTAATTAATTTTGCATACCTTAGTGATGCTACCTCGTTAGTTTAACACCCTTAATTTATTCAACTTTTCAGAATAATCTGGCAGCCATTATTTTCAGTGCTAAAATTCAGTATTTCTAGCATCCATAACACACTCAGGATATCTCGAGTGCTCACACATTCATTGCACAAGGATCTTGAAATAACCTCTCAGAAAGCCATTGTTTATAATTACACTCTTTCACCCGGTTATCCACTGTATTAGCCAATTTACTGCCCTAATAAGTTTCCAGAATTATTGGTACCACTGTCTATTGTATTTCATTAATGTATCAATTCGTACATGTGCAACAATTTATCTTTTATTTTTGAAGTAAAATCTGAAGTACTGCGATAGCTATCATAGAGCTTGCAGGAAAACAGATGCTCACCTACAACCTTTCCAATATTATTTTTGTTTCCCCACAGCATATCTAGCTTCTATTTCCAACACGAACCTGTATATCAGGATAGTTTCAAACTTCTGTGATTTCTTTTCATACTGCCTAACTACTTCTGGAGAATATGTCATAACAAGTTCAATAAAGGTTTCACTGAACAAAAGCTCTTCTTGCATGATTCCTTATATAAATCAACTAATCCAGTATTTGTACATTTTTATCTGTTGACCTTGTTCACTTTTGAAGTTCGTGACCTTTATTTGAAATTACTACATGTACAGAAATGAGAGGCTTTTTGTAGTTAATATCTAATATTATGAACAGAAACTACATGATTTTAAAGGAAGTATTTAAATCTCATTTTTTAAATACCGATCTCAGTGGCTGCTAAAACTTCCACAAGAAGCAGAAATTATGGATGTGTCTCCCACAGATGACTATAAAAGAAGCCTTGAAGAAAGAGCTTGCTATAACAAGCAAGAGGCTAGGAAGATCACTGCCAAAGTAAGGTGAGAAAAATATAGATCTGAGCGGGGAAAAAAAAATTATCAAGTTTGTCACAATGAGTACGAAGCACAACAGTTTTTAATCCTGAAAAGTACTTCATAAGTGCAAGACTTACAAAATTATAGTTTGCTCAGAAGAGGTTTTGTCCATCATTTGAACCAACAAAGCTAAATGGAACCTAGAGCAAGTCTCTACAAAATTATTAGTCCTTTGTGAGAAGTGCTAGCCCTCCTGCAACACTGTACACCCAAAAATGCCCCAAGGATTGCTAACAGGGGACCATGCTAACGACCTGTTACAGGTTCCACTCCTTAACAGCTATTGCTATGGCTTTTCCTCGAATGCCACAACATAAATGTCTTGCATACTGTTGATGGTAAGTTAGGGTTTTTTTCCTTACAAAATCCAGATTACTTCTGGTTTATACTTCAAGGCTTAAGGAACATCCCACTAAATGCATAACTATGTTACTTAGAGACAGACACATTCAAGTCTGTACTAAATACTTTTCTCCATAATGTTTATATATAGTAAATATCGAAGATTAACAGCATTTCTGAAAAAAATAACTGTGTTTTTGTTTTAGACCTGAGGTAGTATCAAAAAGAAGTTAAGAGCAACAGACAGGTCATAATACAGCACTAGTGACAGCTGTTCTTTAATTTTCAAGAATACATAATTCTGAAATAATCCTCAGTCTGGTGATCTTCCTTATGATGATAAAAAAATGAGTCTCTTTCCCAAAGTGTCATGTCTTATTAGCAATTTGATCTGACTTTAGTATTACTCTACTACCTCCTGACTTTGAAAGACTGGTTAGGGGAGGTAGGGAACAACTGGCCCCACAGCACTGCCTCTGGAGACAGTCTGGTTCTACCAAGCATCACTTGACTTCCCATTTAATGCTGGGACACTCATGTTTCCTCCACAGGAGACTCCCCTTCCTAACCTGAAACATCACTATCCTTTCAAACATCACAGCTCTGAGAAAACAACTTCATTCACCTCTTCTCTTTAAGTTGACCTACTCAGACATTCACCAGAGGATGAAAACCCCTTCCCAGGTCCACTCAGGTGTAAAGGATTGACAATACACACAATAACTTCCAGGGGATTTCAAATGACTGGTTACTTTATGGATTCAGGTGTACAGATCTACGGCACAGCACTTCCCGAGACAACCTGAGATCAAAGGTGTTCTGGGCATGTTCCCATTTGGCTCTGGAGAAGAGATTACATCCTGACACGTTCTCAGCATTAAAAATTTTAAAAAAATATTTTATGCAGAGGAGTATTTTGTATGGAAAGGATTTAGCTTGCATACAGCTCATACTGATCTTGATTATCTCCTTTTTCAGCTTCCTTAGGCACTGTCATAGGAAGATGCAGATCTAGTGTTGAATGGAAAATGCAACAAGCAACCAATTAATATTTCATGATTACTCATGCTTTTGATTGAGACTTTGCCTACAACTGTGTTAAAACAAACTATCTAATTCAAGAACAATAAAAAACCCCAATACCTGAAGCTCTGGCTTTTTCTGAAACTGAATTACTACAAGTCAAGAAAGCAAGAATATTGTAAATATCATTCCCAGTGTTCTCTTCAGGCCTGCAGACCCACGCTGACCTCAAATTTATCCTTTACACATGTTCTGTAATTAAACCTACACTTTCACAATATCAGTGAAAATAATATTGAAATAGCCTGTATGATAATAGCAGCACAATAATGTCTAGTTAAGTTTCACTGCAAAAAAAAGAGCTTTGAGTCAAGCAGCACGACATCCATGAGTAGAATGCAAGAGATCTCTTTCAGAAAGCAAACATCTTTGACTCCAAACCTCTCAGAGGATACACAGAGAGGAAGAAGTTTTAAGGGAGATAACAGAGCACTGTGAGCTGCAAACCAAGCAGGCAGGAGTGAGACTGGAGCAAGCACTCATTTCAATTACAGGAGACACATGGGAAATAAAAATTTCCTCCTTTACTTAATTTCTTTCACTGAAGTAAATGGACCATCTAATAGACTGTACATTCAGTTCATCGGTGCGTTTGGGTTTTAGGAGTGAGTCCCACATGAAGCTGCTAAAAAAGGGTCTAAGCAAAAAGAAAGTGTAAGCTTTCCTAACCACATCATCTCAGCGTGTGATCCAACCTGCTCTGCAACAAGTCAAATCGCAGCACAGCAGGCACTTTCTAAAAAGAAAGATCAGATTCAATTTGTTCTTCACCCCAATCAATAAATGCAGATACATTTTTATTACCCTCACAGTCTCCTGACACCTGAAGCATCTTTCCTAGGAGCAACACCTCCTAGTCACTTCCAACAGGCATAGAGGCTGGGACAGAATGTATTTATTTTATACTCAGGTGTGGCAACGGATCTGTTCCACCTTCTGTTCTTCCCTGCTTTTCTGCCACCTTTGACTTCCTACTATCCGCCTTTAAAAGTGTTCAGCCTTCCATTTCCATATGCAAGATGAGAAGAACA
Organism: Neomorphus geoffroyi; assembly: GCA_033558235.1. Classification (NCBI taxonomy): domain Eukaryota; kingdom Metazoa; phylum Chordata; class Aves; order Cuculiformes; family Neomorphidae; genus Neomorphus; species Neomorphus geoffroyi. The sequence continues at coordinate 37,732,453 of JAUMJM010000004.1, forward strand.
GATCTTCTGTCATTGAGACAGACATCTCAAGCCCACATATTGCTCTAGAGCAGGGCTGAACTGGACAGGCTCATCATGGAGCTGCTCTTCTCTTCCCTCAGCCAAGGGCAGATCAGTGCTGCCCATGTCTTCTCCTACAGTCAATGCAGCTGGCAAAAGCTCTTGGCATAGAAGATCACCCAGGTCGCCACGCGAGCCCTGCATGCCTTGTGTGCCCTGTCACAAGGAGGACCACTCTGCTGATCCTGGAGAAGCACTCATGTTCTGGGCATGCTCATCCAGGTGTGCCTCTCATCTCCACCGATAAGCCTTTAAACTAAAAGTAAACTCACCGATTTTGAATGCAGTATCAGTGCAGATAGCTGTATTTACCCTAACTGAGCACTAGGTAGCACTAACACTCCAAGAAAAGGAAGAAAAGCACATCAACAAGGCAATTGTTTTTCTCTTCTGAGACCAGAAAGAAATGACTACATTATCAGAGAAAACTCGCATTTGCAAAACTACTCAAAACAGCAATACAGTCACAGCATTCTCATCACCTCTGATATATAACAGTAGAGGGGTTTTTTATTTTCTTTTTAATTTATTTTTAACATGAGAATTTCTGATATTAAATCTTCACCAGGCAATACTGAGCTTTTGAACTGATGTATTCTGTTTGCCACCATTTGATGTAAGCAAATATGATTAAAAATGACGATGAAACCCCTCCACAGAACGATCACTCAGTACTAATTATCTGGAGATAGGGCAAATGATCCCCTCTACCCACCACCATCCTATAAAAAAAATATTAAAGTAATCTGCAGATGGCAATACCTAGCTCAACACAAGCCTCTGTGCCCGGTATAAACATTAAACTTGAATTCAAGGGCACCAAAAAAACCACACTGGGTTTTTTATGACCTTTACAACTTATTAGTAATCTACTTTAGCAAGTGGTTCTGGATGGATGTGTACTGAATGTCATTGTTCCAGCACGGTCCCCAAGAGGCTTTATTTTGGCGCTGTGCTCAGGAATCTTCTGTACTTTCCAACAATTCGGAATGCACAATTTTATTTACAGTATGTAATTATTTTAGATTCAGCACACTGATTTTACTGCAGGTACATTATTTGTATCTGAAAGCTTATGCTCTCCAGAAAGGGTCTGACAGCAAACCATACCGTAAAAGGTTGTACTTTTCCTGCTAATTTAATCATGTTTGAGTTGTAAAATGCAGCTATAACTAAGGGGCTGTTTCCTGCAGCCCCAAAGATTTTCTTCTATTCTATATGTTAAGAATCTTAACAGTATTTTTTTCTCTCATGTTAATAACAGAGCAGCTTTAATGAAGCAAGGATGAGAATTAAAGAATATTCAGAAATTAGGCAATAGAAGGTATTTGAAAGTTCATATACAGAAAAGGTAATTTTCTTCACTTCTAAGCTATGGAAAGGAAAAAATTTCCAACTTCAAGAGTCTCCTTCATCTTCTCTTACGCCTAGCTATGGAGTAGTTTAGACTGGAGAAGAGGAGGCTGAGGGGAGATCTTATCATTCTCTACAAATGCCTGAAAGGAGGTTGTAGTGAGATGGATGTTGGTCTCTTCTCCCAAGTAGCAAGTGACAGGACAAGATGAGATGGCCTCAAGTTGTGTCAGGGCAGGTTTAGATTGGATATTAAGAAAAATTTCTTTACTGAAAGAGTGGTCAAGCATTGGAACAGGCTGCCCAGGGAAGTGGTAGAACCCTACATTGCTGGAGGTTTCAAAACCATGTAGACATGGCACTTCAGGACATGGTTTAGTGGGCACAATGGTGTTGGACTGAGGGTTGGACTTCATGATCTTAGAGGTCTTCTCCAACCTCTTCTATGATTCTGTTCCCAAATCCTGACTCACAGAACCATCACCTCAACACAAGCTGATGGCAAAGGTAGGCGCACTGAACATCATAAATCAAGGGAAATTTTCAACTTCCCTTAGCAAGGTTTGTGCAAGGTACTTGTACCTCAATAATGATACTGACATGAAAAAGCTAAAAGTCCAACCCTCCTGTATACAGAAAAACAAAGTACTTCCCATTCATCTCATTGAATAAATTATAGATTTTTTCCATAAACATGTTAAAACTTTCAGTTATGCCAGCAAAGATCCTCCTCCCGAGAAAACAGAAGCGGGATAAGCACACTGCAACAAAATTAGGAACCAAACTGTATATTTGAAAATAGGAGCAGATGCACCAGCACAGAAGGTGCAGATTAAGCAGAGGTCCTGTATGAGGTGGAACAAGTGCTCGCAATCTATTCTTGTTGTCAGAGAGCAGGGAAATCATTGGGAAGTATCTTTTCTTCTTCTCTGGGAGCTATGTGTTGCTGTGGCCATTCCTACACTCATGTCTTCACAGCAGCAGAGGCAATATCCACGTTTACCAGCTGTGTTTGCGTGTCACTTTGAAGCAAGATGGCTTGCTTAACGCGAGAAATGTCCTGCAACTTAGGAATCTTTATCTTTAATCAGGGATTTGGGTGTTGGATAACAGGCATGTGTTATTTCAAGACTTCATCCCTGCAGAACTCCTTAAGTTTCAATTCATATTTGAAATTTCTTTTACAATTGGGAAAAATAAGCATGAATTTGACACACATCCCCATAATAAACAAAATGTGAGAAACCGATGTTTCAGAGTTTGAGTCCTTAAGGGCAGCTTTGCTAAACATAGTCAACAGCTAAAGACAAAATATACTACAACTTAAAGACAAAGTCAGCTACAACTGACTCACCTTCCCCTCCACTCAGTCTCTTGAACTCCATGTGAAACAGCCAAAAACTTGGGCACCAAAAATGTAGCTAAAATTTCACACCCTGCTGTTTTCTAACAATAGTCATCTCCTTAAAACCCTCCTATTTCAGTTCATCAAGCTGCAGCATTTCATCATAGGGAATAAGAACTCTGCCGTACCTGAGATCTCTTTGCTCCATCCATGGCCAAGATTGCCTCTCAGTTCTTGTCTTCATACATGAAACCCCCAAAGCCCACCTGGCAAGGAACCCTTCCTTTCACCACTTGGCTCTCTTCAGTGGCTCACTTCTGCACTCCTCATTGCAAGTCACTTATATGAAACACATTTTCAAGGAAGAATGAGGAAATAATCCAGTAACCCTTCACTATCAGAGCCTCTTTACTATTTCCAGTTACAGGGGAATTCGTACAGCACAATAAAAAATAATAAAAACATTTGGTGTGTTAACACTTCTGTGACACATCATGATACCATGAAAAAAAAATCCAAACCAACAAAAAGAGCTAAAGATTGCATACAAGTGGTCCCAGTCTCACATTTTTCCTATAAAAGGATCACTTCTCCCTTGCACATCTCACTATCCACATTTGTGAAACATCATTTAATCTCAAACAAGCCAGGAAATTTCTAGCCTTCTACAAGTCACACTTGAAACTCGGGTGTAGAATTAGCACAAAAGCCTTCTGCATCATTAGCTAAACTCAAGAATCTCTTTCAAGTGCTACTTCTAGACCCTTGGATAAAATGAGAACAGATGACGGTTCAGAAATTATGATTTCCAGAGGTACAGCTACTGGCTGCTGCTGAAAGAATATGAATTCTGTAGGGCACAAGAATGTATCAAATTTCACTGGAAAATTAGTTACCCGTTTTCTCCTATAAGCACACCCTTCTGAATTGGTCTGTGGCCCTGAAATGAGACTGGAGTTTGGAATCTGCTATGAAACAGCAAGTACTGATTTAGCACATTCTCAATAATTTCTCTCAATTGTTGGTATTTCCTAGCAGGGTTTCCACTTATCTCCTAATATTCTCATGAAAGATTCAGCAAGTAAACACTGAATAAATGTGCTTGGGAACTGTATGAATAACTTCCTAGAGTCCTACAGAACACAAAGGGGGTGAGATTATTTATGTTTTCACAAACAAATTAAACCTCTTTGAATGGACAACGTGAATAACTCAGCATTACTCCATTCACTAAATTGGGAAGAAGTGAGGCAGAGTGTACATCTTTAGGAGAGCAGCATGTTTTGCAACAGAGATGGTCCCACTCATAAGAGGTCCCACAGGATAGCTGCAATTCATACATTGCATCTGTCTGAAAAAGTTGATCCTGTCAAAAAGAGTACCCAAAACTGAGGAAAAAGAAGTGAAGGAAAAAAAATCATCCTCATCTGTATGTTTCATTATTCATTGACTGATATTTTCAAACATACAAACAGGTCAGGGCCTCCTAAGCCCTTCTTCAGTGCTTTGAAAACGTCAGTTCCAGGAAGCAGTTCACAAACAGAAGTTTCACAGTAGCTGAACCAGTGTGTGCATATCATAACCTTGCTCACAGGCCCCTCCTAAAGAGAACCTTCTGAAACAAAATAAAATTCTTCCAAGGGGACTGTGTTCTCATCTGAAAAAGTAGATGGTGCTACACGGTACAAAATGTCCACTGGACAGTGGTCATGAAGTTCTGTTACCCCAGGACCGCAGTGACAGGAAAAGGTAAATGTCAAAAAAGAGGGAGGTGCAAGTCAACAATAAAAACAAGGACAGTAACAAAAAATACATTTGCTTCAGCGTGATCATTTGGCTTTAACAACCTCACCAAATGTACAGGTCTGTATTGTCTAAGAAAACAACAGATAGCACAGGAACTTCAAAATGAAGGAGACTATTTGCAGCAGGAATGTGATGGTTAGCAAAATCCTACCTTACCTCCCCATGCCGCAATATCATCACATGCTTGTCTTTGCTACCAGGTGTAGCATGTGTGGGTGGGGGTGCTTTCAAACATAAATTACCAATAAACACACATTGTAGTTAGTGTCAGGGAATTAATTGAGCTTTCTGGAATGAAAGCCTTTTGGCACAAAAATGATAAACTGAGGTTGACCTACCTGAATGGGTCCCACTGACATCAGCAGGTTTTTCAGTTGGACATCCGTAGTTGATGAAGAAAGCCCTTCAACTGACACAATACAGGGCTGAGGTTTGCACTCCACCACTCGCAGGTTCTGTTTATTTGGCATCAAGCGTCCTCGGCCCATCTGGCCTGCTACTCCTCTGCCTCTGCCGTGCATAATGACCTGCCAACAACAAAAGTAACAGTATTTTGATTTACTTACATAGTGCTTCTGCTCACTGCATTTGATAGACAATATTAAAGTTAGCGATTTACTTAAAGGCTTGATTAAAGTACACATTGATTTAAAACAGCTTGTTGCTGTTTGCTGATTTGAAAGGCCACTTATTAACATATTCATCCACAGCTTATACAAACCACTTCTAGAAGGACAGCGAGTTATATACTGAGTTAAATAAATTGCATTGAGGCTAAAAGCCTCAGATTTGGCACAGATGAACCAAGCAGTGGAGGGTCTCAGACAAAAATATAAAACCTAGCTTTCAACACCAATCACATTGGCAGTGTGTGTTTGGCTCCCAATAGCAACCAACGGTCTGATCTCTCTTTTTTCTCTTCTCAGCTCACAGGTAAATTTACTGCACCCAACAAGAACAGCAAATTGCTTCGAGCACCTCTAGTCTCTATTGCTACTAACTTTTGGTCTGTTATCAAGACAAAGTACTCAGATACGCTAAATAACATTAAAACTATTTTTTTGAAAGTTCCTTTCCTCCAAATACTGTGGAGTCAGATCCTACAGGATCCTGTGCAGCAGGAAACGTGTGGATATAAATCTTGTAAATAAAAGGTTCAGCAGTTGGAGAAAGAAAAAATAACAACGGAACAGAGTAACAAACATTAAACAGAGTTAACACTTAACATTGAGTTAACAATCAACATGGTTTCTTGATTCCTACTTCAAAAGCCTATGGAGGGTAATGATTTTTCACATGCCTCCACATCAGCAAGGAAACTTTATCCTTACACAAAGCAGGAAGATTATGGCCAACAGTTCAAAACGAAAAAATAACTTAAAAGTCACAATGCCAGCTATTTTCAGGGAGTATGCCAGTTTGGGAATGCAGAGAAGGCACACGCCAGTGCCACCCGAACCCTCCCCCTTCCTCCTCCCACCGCACGATCAGTGCAAAAATAAATTACGAGATCACCAACTGTTTTGAGAGATACCAACTTTGAGAATCGACCAAAGAACATCCTGAAACAGTCACTGTGCACTCCTTAAGAACTTAAAAACTTAAGAACAACTCCAGAAAAAATCTTGGTTTTAAAGCCAGAAAGCACACTGGATAACATCTCCTACAGTAGCTATCTTTAGGATGCACTCATTTTCCCCAAGGAGTATTGTGCTGGCCAGGAAGTCAGCAGATGAAACGACCTGCAGGCATCTCCAGTCTGTGCTGGGTACAAATAGATCTCTCTAGAATAAAAGCCTTATATGCAATTATGCATCTCCTGGGTCGTGCAGCCCTGTGCTAGCAGTTGACAAATACAATGCTAGTTATTAACAGAGCAACACAGCTAGACGGTAAAACTTCTAGCAGCGATATGCATCTAAAAATCACCTTTTTAGGCTGATGGAATCCCTGGATGTTTTTGAGTCCTTGAGGAGATGGTGAATGGAGCTGTGCCTGCTGCTGCTGTTGGTGCTGCTGCTGTTGCATTGCCTTTGTCAATGTGACCTTCCGCACTGGCTGCTGTTTCGGCTCCGGGGGTTGTTGAGGCCGTTGGGGCTGGCCCTCTGGGTGAAAAAAGCCAGCATCCTCTCCCCCCTGCTGAAATCAACAACACAACAGGTGGCTCAATGTCCACACACTGCAAACCCTCACCCTGAGCAACCTTCTGCCACATCCAGCTCATTCAGTGCACAGAGAACGCCCAGCGGTTTGCCTGCTAAAGCAAACCAGTGTCTGGCAGGCACTTGTACAGGCTCAGCCCAGAGGTTATGCTTCAGCCTCAGATACACCCATGGAACCTGAACTACAGTTTAATTTGTTCAGACTTTCCTGTAATCACAATGTTCAATGTCTTTTCATATACAAAGCCGCAAGGTGTTTTCACTTCTCTTTGAAAATCATTCTTCCTTCCAGGGTTACCTGTGCTATGGGGGGGGGGGAATTGTTTTGTTTTAGAGACATACACATTGAGGAGGCTGGAAGAACCAGGCAAATACTGTGCTCATTTTTAATACTCCAACATCTCTTTAGTTAGAAACTGGTATTTATTTTGAAGTGCATATTTTTTCTGTCAACTTCTGTAGCAGCAGCCTTTTAAGCAGTCTCCTTCCTCAAACACTGTCCGCACTTGGAACAGTTCTTCCCTAAGGGTTTTTGTTTGGTTGGTTTATAAAGCTCTTATTATAGAAATTTATAACCACAAGCACAACGAAACACCGTCTCAGTCCCTCTCTCATACAATGCAGCTCTTTCCACTACATCTCTCAGTGCAACCAAGCACAGCAAAGTATAAGCTGAAAGCACTAAGGGAGAAATTATGTGCTTCCACTACCTCTACCAAAACAATTCAGGTTTTTCCTACAGACAGACAGTGGATTTTTTAATTTATGTCCTGCTGGCCAGGCCAGATCAATCATGGAAAAACATCTCATGGAGCAACGGACACCACAGCCCAACAAAAGATCAGGTACTTTTACGTGTATAAAGGGCAACGTATTATTGTGTGGTTTCAACAGCAGAATCTGTACCTTAACTGGACTCCAACTTTAGAACTCAAATACTAGTGGAACATTATATCTGCACGCAGAAGGCTTCCTCAAAGCCCCCAGCCCATGCCAGGTAACCCTGCAAAAGCTCTCAAATAGAAAGCATGCCTGAAGAAAAAAAAACTAGGAAAGCATCTTTTTTTACATAGTTTTTCTCCTTTTCCTTTAATATTCACAAGTCAAAAGCTCTTTTGCAACTGTAACATGTCACAAATCAGAGGGCTTCATACTAACTGGTCATAGTTCTTGAGGATAAGGAGACAAAATACAAGGTTGCAGATGGAATATGTTTATAGTCCAAGAGCAAGACTATATTGATTGAGAGTATAACAGTAATCTTCTCTACAGGGATTACACAAAAGCAAAAGAAACACCTACTGAGGACTGGTTACCAAGTCACTTCCTTCATTATAAATTGAAGATAAAGAGTCTGTTACAGGCGATATCTAGGATAGCTTCATGTCTGCAAGTTCACTAGTGCAGAATTCACATCCCTAAATCGGTTCTTTGTATTATCAAGTATATGCAGGCAACAGCTCAAGAACTCAACTACTTCAATCCCAGACAACTCAAATCCCCAACAAATCAGCTTCAACACACTCCTTGCCCCATCTCTAAAAGCATAATCTTGGAGCTTCTCCCACTTAAGGGCTTTCTCCCACAGCATGGAAAACAAGAAAGTAATAGAAAATTGCATTTGTTTTTTTCCACTTCTAATCAAATTTTTTTTTCTCTGCTAAACTGAATGGCTCTGTGGCTTCACAGAAAATTTGGTTTATAAACAGTTGAGAGCAGTAATTAGGGAGAAATTATAAAGCTTTCCCTTCAGAGTCTATTCAACTGCTGCTCCAAAACATTAGAGCAACAGCTCTCCTCCTCTCCTGAAAAACCCAAACGTATGCACAAACAAAACTTTACCAGGAAATCAGCACTAAATCCTCCTAATTTTAGTATTAGTTCCAGTATCAGCATCACCAGAAGCTCTATGTCCTGATCAGATAACTTCTTTTATTCAACCCTACAACAGCCGGAAAATGATCAAACTGAACCAAGAAAATTCTAGGAGGAATTTAAACACAATAATTGAGAGTTAAAATCTAATCTCTGCTAACTGCCGGCTATGAAAAACAACCATAAATATTTGTAACCAGTTCTTTCCAAACTAAAATAAAATCCCAGCACATAGGAAGAGCATCAGAGAGTGAAGCCCTCAGGTACAAAACATATTGAACGTGCTCATTACTGAAACTTCAAAAGCAAATTATCATTTCTCATAAAAGGCTAGGAAGGCCAACAACCACCCAATATTTAATTACCAAGCCCAATTATCACCAAATAAAATTCTATAAACTGAACACACAACTATAACGGAATTCCAAGGCAGAAGCACACAACACTGGTTCAAATCCATGAAATATTTGATGGGATTTCTTCCCTGCTGGGGTCTCAAACGTCACCTTTGGGTTTCACTGCTAACATGAAGTGCTCGCAAAACTCTGAAAGGGAGAAACATCTCCAGACTTTTCAATGAATTAACACATTTTGGAAATCAGAAAACAATAAAGTCCATAGGATAAGAAAAGAGAGCAGAGCAAAGTCTGCTTGTTCCTGCAACTGGACCAAAGCCCTTTTTTATCCCACTGCTCTGAACATCTACTGCTTTCTTTTTTGAGATGACTTGAAGAGGAGAAGCAGAACCTGAAGCACAATTTCTCGAGAGGTCTGCGAGTGACTTGGTGCTCAAGTGTTTCCTGCAAGTCAGCAATACTTTGTTTCCCATTACAGGCAGCCCTGGCTTCAACTGAAGACAAAATCTGGTGGTTTTCTTAAGAAACTGAAAGCCAGCTATGACTCCTAGGTCCCTACGTGCCTGACAAGCAAACTGAGAAAGCCTCAGGTAACAAAGTTTAGCGCCAACTCTTTTTTCACCAATTGAAGATATAACAGCGTGAGCACAAGTACTATCTGAGCCAAAATAATCAACCTATCCATTTATTTAGTGGTAGGTTAGACTCACCACCACCATCATCCTTTAAACTTCTTCAATGCAAGACAATTAGGGGCTTCTTCAGCAATGCCAATGAAGAACCAAATCAAGCAAAACACTCACAAAGACGTTTTAACATCTGCACCTAAAGCTATTAAACATCAGCACATTACATGCACGCTCATACGAGAACATTAACATTTTTCAGTAAACGATGTACGACTGTAAAGATGACTGTACACACATCGACTCCCCATTTTCATTTGTGAGATGTACAATGAGCTGGCACCAAGAGGTAAATCAAAATGCAGAGCAAAGCTACAAGTAAGCAGGTGAGTGAACTGAAGCTGTATTGCAGAAGCTACCAAAAATGATGCCTAAATAACGGAAGCTAAATTGCTAGCATCTCTTCTACTTAAAACGTCTCAGTTCTAGCTCATTTGAAATCAACTTTTTCTTTCCTAAATTTCTGTATTGCTAGTTTTTGAGAAGCTTACACCCCTCTCCTCCTCAAACTTCAAGTATGTAGCAACAGAAAGAGGGAGGTATTAAAATTTTAAGTCTTCTCTTGTCAAAATACATTCTTATCTGACTTTTTCAGTCAGATGGTGGGCAACACCAAGTTTTTCAGAGATGCATCTACTCACCATCATGGCCTGCCTCATACAATTTGATGCACTAAGTGCTGAATCTTCTCAGTCCACCACAGAGACCTGAGATTGACTAATACAAACTCTGATCTTATATTGCAAAATTCCTCTAAAGTCCTCAGCAAGAAAATGAATTTCCATTGTCTGCCACCCAATAAAGAAAAAATGGTTTTCTGTCATTGTCTACTGCTTAATTTCCATATTGCAAACTATTTTGACCTTTAAGATTTGTATTTCTAAGTTTTATATAAGGTTTATCTTCCTAAAATAATATATAGCTAGGAAAAAGTTCTCTTAAATGAAACTTTACCATTGTTCAGTTAATTCTGGAGTAATGAAAATGTGCCTTTTAAGGAGCAGGAGTTCTGTTCAGGGGAAAGTAGATAAAATATCAAATACCACAAGATAGTTAAAGGTGCCAAACCAACATGCTAATTTCAAATGTTGCGTGTAATTAAACAAAGCTCAAAAGTCTGAGGCAGAAGGATTTGATCTGTTTTGTGAATAGTTTTCAAACTTCCACCATGAAAGAGTCTGCACAGTTTGGTCCAAAACTGGACTAACAAAGAGGAAAAATTACAACTTTCAATGGCCATGACTTTCAGAACCAATTCCCTGATACTTATTTGAGGCTGGTTTTCAATACTGAGATTCTCTCACAGTACATACACATACAGAGAGAGTCAGTGTTGTGTTTTGAGAAACATAAAGACCATTCTGTCAAATACAAGACCACAAATTCTAAAAGTAGAAATTTATGAGGGACTGCTTAAATTCAGCAAGCTGAAGCTCTCTGTCATAATCATTATGACAGTTTCACAATGAAGATGAAGTTTATTTGCCACCAGCATTAGCAGGACAAATTTATTTATAACAAATGCTTTAAAATGTACTGATAAAAACGCCTATTGATACTGTCGGAGCCGCTTGCAATTTGACAGATCAAATCTTATTTTCATTCTTAAACCCCATGAAGGAATGGTATCACCAACTTGCATTCTGTAGTGAGCAAATTGATTAATCCCCCTCTATAGAAATCTCAACTCTTGATTACACCTATCAGACGTTAAGCAGCATTATTCTAGAGTGACAACACTTGACAAATTCCCAAACCATTTTTCTCAGCCTTTGTGGCCCTGCTAGCTTGTATTAACCCTGATGAAAAATTAATTTTCCTTATCTTTCTCTAAACCCCAAAATCCAAATCCGCCAAACTGGCAACTCTTTCTGTAAAGGTATTATGAAAACCTCTAAAAGATTAATTGCATGTCTTCAGGTGACATTAAATTAATTTCTGTACTCGTGACAGACATTTGATACTCCGTACTGAGCGAACAGATAACATTGTCAGGATACACAGAAGGACAGTGGTGCAGTGTCCCAGGGCAGCCTCTTATGAATTCTCCTTTCGATAAGGCCATACTTCACTGTCATTGGCACTGTTAGTGATCTTACAGCCCATAGTTCTCACTGCACAGGTTTCTATTAACTACAACAATGCTGTGTCTATCCATGTAATCTTTATAAAGCTAATTCAAAATCACCCAATAGCAAAGGGATGTGCATGCTGGATAAAGCACTTAAAGGAAATAAACTCTGGTTGATTTGTGTGAAAATAACACAGAGAAGTAAAATGTTTTAATCTTTTCTTAGATTCACCGTAACTCAAATTCTCTGTAGCATGATGAAGTCTTGAATCTTGCTGGGAAATCTCAATCCAAAAATGTCTTGCAATTGATTTCCTTTAAGGAATGAGAACCCCCTCATCTGTTACCAGCTTAAGTCAATATTTCTAGAAATGAGTACCTCTACAGTGTCAGCGGATTCAAGAGGGGAAAACCAACCCAGTCCTTCAGGTTACTAAATTCATCTTCACTTCAAGGACAAGAGAAATGACTATTTATTAGCTATAGAAGTTTTCATACGTAAACTTATATTTTACTGACACTGCGATTAACTGCAGTAAAAAAGACAGACATCGACACAGACAATTGCGATCCCCATGTAACAAAGAGAAAACCAGTAAAGCCTGTAGAGCAAGAAAGACTACCATCTAATATACGAGTATTTTATCACTACAATTATCAGAAATACATACTAAAGGCAAAGCTCTAATAATTAGCTTTTTCTTTTCAACTAGTGCTCCAAATGCTTTACCACAGTGATATGGCCAATTGATAGAGAGGGGACCTGGGAAAAGAAAGCCTCATCACTTGCCAAGTATCTCACAACCAAGTGACAAGAACAGGCGCTGTTTCTGAACAGCACAAGATCTGTTTTCAATCTGTCAAATGCCAATGAGAAGCACCTGGAGACCTTTTTTAAAGGCCTGCTAAGACCTCTAAGTCTTTTTTCAAATTCAAGAACAGCAGTACCTAAAAAACCTCCTGCTCTCCAGCCAGGCTAGAGTACACTACCAATAGACAAATTCATCATTAACAACTGGTTTAAGACCTGATAATGGTTTAGTTTTGACTCAGAGTACACAGAGAAACAAGCTACATCAGACTATGGAAGTGGTGGAAAACCCAAAGCATTCCCCGTTCACATCAGAAAAAAAGACATTTCTGGTGTTGGACGGTGAATTATAGGTTTATTATATTATATATAAAGTTTTTTTTATAGTTCTCAGCCTAAAACTTTTGCATGGGGCAAATTTACCTCAAACAAGATCACCAAGACTAATCAATAAATAAATAAAATGCAGAAACAGTTCCCTTCCTATGATAAAAAGGCACTGCTAAGCTGCTTCAGTGAGCCATGATGTGATGACTATCTTCTGTGCCTAATGGTGTATGAAAAGTCAGAATAGCAAGAAGAAAATGTCTTGTATGAAAAGCAGCTAATTCCATTTAATCCCATCTGCTTAACAGAATTCTTACCTTAAACATCTCATCTGCCTGAGAGGAGAACTAAAGCACGGAGAAGGCTGGCCAAGGACATGTTAGAGAACCCCAGCCCTACATGTGCAACGCTGAAGTTCACCAGGAGCAACAGAAATGCAGCTGATCCACTGCCAAATCACAACTATGTGTTTTTCTACACCCACCCATTATGAAAAAAGTGTTAATTCTGTGCTAAAGCTACAGCAAAATCAAGGTTCTGGACTGGATACATACAACAGTCTCAGGTGTAGCTTTATTTTTACATTTTGCTTTCTGCAAAATATATAACTTACATGTCAATAAACATTTTGAGCAAACTTCCCTTTTCAGCTGCTGGCCTTTGAGATTTTTTTAATGAAAACTGGACATACAGAGAGATCACCAAGAGTAAAGGCTCCTGTTGGAAAATATCAGTAATTCAAAACTTCTGATGACCCAAAGCTCCTTCCGGAGCACTTCTCAGTCAGATGCTTGCTCTGGCATAGAAAGGCAATACTGGATATCAGAAATCAGTACAACTGGATCTTCTCATCTTGTGTCTAGTTTTCCTAGTCCACATTTGTTGAAGTAAGTTGAATCTCTCTGGCGTGTTGCCCCAAGCTTCTTGTACAGTCTTCACATGGACAACCCATATTACCATCCTTCTCAATCGCTTACAGTGTCAGGCTTCTCCCGACTCAGAGACACACCTCTGTATTAAAAGTCCATGTGAAATAGTCAAACTTGAAATAATACTTAACAACAGCATTTGTGGCTTCCCAAAACTTCAAATTGGACAAATTTGTATGTTTCCCTCTCAAGTTAAAAATCATAGAATAGTTTGGGTTCGAAGGAAACTTAAGAGATGATCTAGTTCCAGCCCCCCTGCCATTGGCAGGGACACCTCCCACCAGACCAGGTTGCTCAGGGCCCCATCCAGCCTGGCCTTGAACACTTCCAGGAACAGGCCAGCCATTACTTCCCTGGGCAACCTGTGCCAGTCTCTCACCACCCTTATCATGAAGAATTTCTTCCTAATGTCTAATCTAAACCTTCCCCCTTCCAGTTTAAAGCCATCCCCCCTCATTCTGTTACTACGTACCCTTGGTAAAAGGTCCCTCCCCAACTTTCTTGTAGCCCCCTTCAGGTGCTGGAAGGCCACTATAAGGTCTCCCCAGAGCCTTCTCTTCTCCAGGCTAAACAACCCCCAACTCTCAGCTTGTCTCTGTAACAGAGATGCTCCAGTCCACTGATCATCTTCGTGGCCCTCCTCTGTATGTGCTCCAACAGTTCCAAATCCTTCTTACATTGGAGATTTCAAAATTGGACACAGGACTCCAGGTGGGGTTTCACGAGAGCAGAGTAGAAGGGGAGAAACATCTTGTGATGCAGCCCAGGATAGAGTTGGCCTTCTGGGCTGTGAGTGTGCACATTGCCAGCTCACGTCAAGCTTCTCATCAATCAGCATCCCCAAGTCCTTCTCCACAAGGATGCTCTCAATCACGTTGTCTGCGATCCTGTACTGAAACTGCAGATTGCCCCAACCCAGGTGCAGGACCTTGCACTTGGCGTTGTTGAACCTCATGAGGTTCACACAGGCCCACTTCTCCAGCTTGTCCAGATCCCTCTGGATGACATTCCATCCTGGCATGACAATTGCCCCACTCAGCTTGGTGTCATCTACAAACTTGCTGAGGGTGCACTCAGCCTCATTGTCTAATGAAATTGATTTTAATCAATGAAAATATTAACAGGACTGGTGCCAGTACGGACCCCTGAGGGACAACACTTGTCATGGATCTCCATCTGGACATCAAGCCTTTGACCACTACTCTCTGAATGTGACCATCCAACCAATTCCATCAAACAGTTCACCCATCAAATCCGTATCTCTCCAATTTAGAGAGAAGGATGTTGTGAGAGGCTGTGTCAAATGCTTTACAGAAGTCCAGACAGACGACATCCGTTGCTTTTCCTGTGTCCACTGATGTGGTCACCCCATCATAGAAAGCCACTAGGTTGGTCAGGTATGACTTGCCCCTGGTGAAGCCATGCTGGCTGTCTCAAATCACCTCCCTGTTCACCATGTGCCTTAGCACAGCTTCTAGGAGGATCTGTTCCATGCTCTTCCCAGGCACAAAGGTGGGGATGACAGGTTGGCAGTTCCCAGGGTCAATCTTTCTACCCTTTTTAAAAATGGGTACAATGTTGCCCTTATTCCAGTCACCAGAAGCTGATGATGTAGACACTGCAATGAACTCTTTTTCATTTGAACACTAGCTCTTTTTCCTTGTAATATACTTTAACAGTGCTACAGTTGCCTTTAATCATTTCCCATCAGGGAACTGGGCTACTACACTCTGTAACACCAACAAGGTATGGATATGAATTTGCAGTATAACACAATGGCAGAAAAACTCTCCTTTGAGATTTAACAAGAATGTCAAGCAATACCAAATGCATTGCTTGCAGGGTGTTCAGGAAGAAGCAGCACTCTTCCTCAACATACAATTTAAAAGTCTCCTGAGGAAAAGGAGAAACATCTTTTGCAATCTCCAATAGGAAATACTTTATTGTACTTTAGTTCCATGATATCCACAGCAAAGTTAAATTTAATTTAGGTAGACATCTCTTCCCTCTTTCAAATATTTTATAACAAACCCATTCTAGTTTGGCAGTTACCTTAAGTCATTCTAGTTGCTTAGTCCACAGTACAGCGTAGCCCGCCTCACTACCCACAAGTCATGAAATAGACTGTCTCTGTAGGGATCACCCTCACTGACGTCTGAGAGGACACAGTTTGTTGCTCCATGTTTCATGAAAATGCTGTATCTTTTTCATAACCGGAATACCACAGGGCTCTCCAACTTCCTTCTTTTGCCTGTTTTTTTTGGGGGGGGGATGAGGCGAGGGGTATTTGTTTTCTTTTGAGGTGGAAGTTTGAAATTCATGTCCATTTCTGAAACACTGTCAGATGAAATCTTGTAGGTTGTGGCAGGCAGTCCTTTTTCAACAGCATTTATGTTACTACTGCTTCAAAGGCCTTGCCCATTTTGACACTAAGCAACAAACATGGTATGTGGGCATTTAGATATGGTTTCTGCAGCTCCTTCAGTCTGCTGCTGATAATGTGACGCTATCCATACCTCCCTTCCAATAGTGGGATATGAATAAACTGCTATGCTATTCTCCTGCTTCTTAGAAAGTAATAGCACAGTACGCAGCGAGAGATGCTGTGTTGTTTCCAACAGCCGGTAGCGCTGCAGAGCTGAGTGAGAGGTTCTGTCAGAGCTTGTCATCCAAATGCCAAAAATCTTCGCGTTTGTAATTTGACATATTGAGATGAAAGGAGCTAGAGAGCTTTCAAGTCAAATATTTTAATCATAATTCAACACATACATGAAAGCAGAAACAAGTACAAACATTAACAAAAGTTGGTTGATAAGGTTACATTAAACAAGAATTTTTTCTTCGATGTTACTCTATGTATGAATAAAGCTGTCTATCTTCTATTCCAATTCTCTTTTTCCTCTTACAATCCAAGGACATTTCTTTGTGACAGGCTTTTCAAACAAAAGAACTTGTCAACTCTTTCTTCAGGCTTTTCAGTTGAAGTAGCTCAGGTTTTCAGGAATTATGATCACTAATAAGATATTGCTTCTAATCCAATAGGGAACATTGAGATTATGTATTTTTATATATATGTATTTATGAAAAAAAGCTCACTGTTCAGCTTTCCACAGAGACAAAGACTGATGTGTTCTTGGTGCAGCATAAGAATCAGCATTTTCAGGCTTTTGGGACAGACACGCATCACTCTGAGCATGGCAGGCCATTTTCTGGCTAGAGAGAAATTACCCAACAACAACATAAGATAACTGAACGATAGAGATTTTAAGATACTATGATTTCCTATAGAACCTCCAACTAAACGAAAAACACGTTCAGCCCATTTCCATACAATCTTAAGATAAAGTTGTAGCTGGTACAAAAGACATCTGTAATAAAACAGTTTAAGGAATTCAATTGCATTTAATATTGTAACTATTGATATACCAACAGATTGATCACTGAGAGCCCAAAGCAGAGCACCACATTCAAGGCACTAGAAAATGAGCCCTATCAAGAGGGAGCGAAGGATATTAGTGCTCAGAAACAGTTAAGAGATCTTAAGAGACAGGGCCACAAAGAGCGATATAAATTCTTCCCCATGTCTCCTGAACTATAACACAATTAGTATATGGTTCTTTCACCTCATCTTTAATTTTATGATCACATTTTTAAGTGATTCATGAGGGTTTTCTTTCCAACAAACAATATTCTGCCATCTCATTGAATTTATTCTTATGCATAGCTTTAGGATTGACTTCAGGCTCCTCACTAAGCCAAGCAAATCTCAGACACTTCTTAATAAAATATACCAATATTAAATAATCAGCAAATATGCTGAACTCTTGCACCTAGCAAAGATGGCTCTGAAGACATGTTACAAACCATAAAGTAGACCCAATCCATCAAAAGACGTTTGGACCTCCATGAAAAAAACCCACAAACTGCAAATTTCATCTGCTAAACAGAAACTACTGCCTCATTTTCAAGGAACATAACATTTCAAGGAGTAATCAGAATTGAAAACTAATCACTGTGCTGTCATTCCTGCATAAATTACAGGAGTATTATAAAGTGATAGGCGTATTGGTATCGAGGGGGAAGGAATTTGTTTTAAAAAGCATCAAAATCATTAATGATGGTAACTAACATATGTCACCTTGATATGCAGACTTAGTCTGACATATAGGAAATGCTGTAGCATTTTCTACTTCCCTTTTAAGTACAAGAAGCCATAAATTAAGGCATCTTATGCAACAGATAAAGTGAAAAAAATTAGAATATTTCTTGGAATTTAATTAATAATACTTTAAAAATAAGTATTCTTAAAATATTCAAAAGGCAAAATCCTTTCAAGAGACAAAATTGTGGAAACTGATGAAAGGCCATTTTACCTTCTTAAGTAACAAGGGATACTTCTACCTGGAAGTAAGACATTCTCAGTAGTACTGCAATGCCCAGCAATCCCAATTGCCATGGTTAGAAGCTTAGATTGGGAAAGATATTGCTCTCAAGAGAGGAAACCATTCTTTTCTGACACTATTTGTCCACCATAAATCTCACCAAGTACACGTACTTCACTGCTAAACAAAAATAACATCAGCAGCACACTGCCATATAATGCCGGTTCTACAGACAGCCCTACCAAACGTAGAACAGCCCTTGCCACCAGCTCCTGTTTTAGGTCAATTTGGTCAGTCATTATGGGTCTGACTGCCAATCAGTTGCTTCAATCGAGCACCCTGCTATGGTGCCATATCATGGCTGGCACACTGAAAGAGACAGGGCTTGCCAAGTCTTTACCCAACATGAATCAAAAGAGCTCTGAAAACAAACTCGCATTCTGTCTAATTGCAAGTTGTCTCACTTGTACATTGCTATACAAACCATCTCTGCACAAAAGAGCTCTAGAAAGGAAAAAAGGTACAAGTGATGAGAGTTAGGAACCAGGCAGAGCGCTTAACTGCATAATCAAGTAAGTGCACATAGATAACAGGGATCCCTCAGGCCAAAGACAGAGAATTGGAGGAAGCACAGTTAACGTGCTAAGGAGAATGGCTAGGCAAAATGAGATTTAGCTTTTGCTTTATATTTAGGGTTGAGGCAAAAGTTGTGAAAATAAATAATGCATGTGGCAGGACTGAACACTAAAAATGGAAACTAAATGTGATTTGTTATCTTTATAGTATTTAGAGTCCAAGCAGCTTTTAATTCTTCTTTAATTCTTCTTTAAAATCCTGCCCCCCCGACTGCTCAAGTTTTTTCTTTTTCCTTGTGTGGTCCAAGAAGTCATAGATTCATAGTCAATCTAAGTCATAGATTCAGTTTGTCATTAACTGATGAAAAATTAATTGTCTATCTTGATCAGTGACAAAACAGCTAATTGCAATGCTTGCTTTTATTCTTCCACAGTTGGAAGGAAAACTTAAAATGTTCATGGTGACAGGAAAAAAGTAACAAAGGCTATGCGTAAAGAACCTGCTTTACCTTGCTAAAACCTCAGTATCTGAAAGTTAAGGACAGAACAAATCTGCTTCTGCATACAATGAAAGCGGTGTTACACATGCATTTAATGAAGCTAATTGCTCTTGCTTATCATGAGACTTATCTGAAACAAAAATAAATTATATTTTCTGAAACAGGCCATTACGACAAAAGCTATTTTGTTATAAATGCTAGTTTGGGCACTGATAAGCATTTGTTATATATTTGTATATAGTGGTGACTGGCATTGTTTTGTCTCACCACATAATAAAAAGTTGTGCATGACTGCTTTATTCAATTATTCATGAACAACAAACCTGTCTTGCAGGCCACTGGGATTCCTGCAGACATATTTACAAATATTTTTAGCCCAACAGAAGCAATTTCTTTCAACTTCTTGTACTTTTTTCTTCAGTACTTAAGTTGCCATGTCTGAGGAATTAGACATCCTCCAAGTCAAGCTGCTGTCAGCATTATTTAGTCAATAACGTCCTTTATGTTAATACTGTGCAAGACCACATGGTCATTATGCAAATCACAAATTTAAGTGTCCTTAAGTTTTATGAGCTGTAGAAAAACATTCATAAAAAGTAGTTAAGACTGGCGTTTTTGACATCCTCTCCATTCCTTCAGAGTAAAGTCCAGCCTCAGAGGCCCTGTTCAGTCTGTTAAAACACTGTTCATTTAATTACAGAGAAGTTGTGAAAGTTTCCCTAACACTCTGAATAATTTAATAAGCATTCTTAAAAAAAAAAAACAAAAAAAACAAACCACAAACCAAACCCAACCCTGACCTCCAGTGTACCACACCATTAAACCACATCAGATCCTTCTTTCCTCCTCAGCACAAACCAGAGGACAAATTTCACCACAATACAATCTCACCATGTCCCCTCATCTCAGCTCCTGCAGAGTCCTCACAAATTAACTCATCTTTTCATTAAGACGAAAGAAATTTGGTTGAGACACTTTCTAGCCAAAGCCCCAGATCCTAAGTATGCACACTGCCATCAAGACCAGCATTGTGAGCCTTCCACAACACTGCCGCTCAAGGGACACTCTGCTGATAATAGACCCCTCATCGAAAGATAAGGAAATCTCATTTAGATACAGAAGTGAAATGGTAACGTTTTCAACCCAGTCTCTAACAGAAGACATCCTCCTCCAATACAATGCTTAAATTATTTTCACAACACGCTTCCCAAGAAAATAAGAACAATCTTTCCTCGAGTATAGAAACCATACTAAAATCAGCATCTGCACACAAGTAAAGTAGGTGGCTTCAACTACCAAAGAAGCAGAGCCTTGCTTCTTAACCAAAACCTACAAATAGCCATCCAAATCCTTTTCTCCGACTAACTCTTAAACCTATCAACCTTAAGGAAAAGGAGCTCAGTTGAGAAGCCTTGCAGACCCAAATTACAAGTTACAACTTAAAAGCAAGGTGTATTATTTCAATGTGATTTCAGCGATAACTGCCTGGCAGTAAAGCGTTACAGGAAACATTAATTTCTGAATAAGTGCTAACAACTTACAATTCTGAAAATATAAAATATGGACCATTAGGTCTACTAAACTTGCTACTTCCCTTACCAGCTTAGGCCCATTTCTTAATTTGGAATCACACAGAATGAAACACACAAAAACAAACCATGAGGACACACAGATATGAGATGAGCCTTGGAAACTTACCCCTCCTGACAACTTAATCACCCTGACTTTGCTGCCGACATGGGGCACTTCTCCACTACTACTGTTTGTCCGCTGCATGACTGTCCTTTTCATACCAGCTTTCAGTTCCTGGGGCCTTGCTGGTACTGAGGCCACTCGAGTAGTCTGTGTTGTGGGCGACGCTGCAGCAGGTTTTGTCTGTAACACTTTCGGAGGTGTCTGAGGCTGACTCGGAGATACTGTCCTAGTCTGCCTCAGCTGCTTCACTGGCTTCATCTGCTGTCCTTGATAGGGCGTATTTGTCCCAACCTGTGGGAAATCTGTGGGTTTGGGTTGGATATTTGGAACTACCATATCTTGCTTTTTAACAAGGAGTCTGTTTTTCACATTTTGTCTGGTCTGTAAGCCCGAGTGGGGTCCGTAAGGGCTGCCGTTGGTGGGGAACTCGGAGGAGTCATCCTCCTGACGATGCATGTAGGACTGTTGAGTAGGTTGCTGCTGCTGCTGCGCAAGTCTTTCGAGCAATTCTCTCTTTCTAGCACCAGCCTGCTGCTGCCGTCTCAGCTCCTTTTGTTTCAGAATTTCTTCTCTCAGACGCTTCTGCTCTTCTATCTTCAAACGATACAATCTAGTTTCTTCATCTTCATCTGGATACTACAAAGGAAAATACAAATGAATTTACAAAATTTTCAACAAATGCCCAGCTTAGTCAAAACAACATCAAATTGTTGTTTCAGATGTCAATGATACACAACTCAGAGGAGCTTTTGAAATTATTCCTGACACTAAACTAAGGCTAGTAGTGAAGCATATCTGCTGGTAAGGTTTATTTGCTATTCATTACAGACAAACAGCTCAAATCTGGTTTAGGACTTAGATATACCACTTCCTAGAGAAGACAAAAAAAAAAAAAAAAAAAAAAAAGAGACAAGCTATAATACCAGTTGAGAAATCTTATCAGAATACTAAAAAAAACATGAAGTTTTCAAAATTGGAACTCATTTTGAAGTTTCTAAAACCAATTAAAAAATAATATAATTCAAGATATCAAAATATGTTTCAAATGGAAAATAACAATACAGAGGCAACCCACTGTCACATAGGTTTTATCTTGCTCTTTTCTGACAAAGTAACAAAAGGTACGGTAGTAAATGACCTGAAAGGCCCTGATTAGAACTATTGATTTTTCTCACAGAATTTTCAGCCTGATCTCAAACTCATTTGTCACACAATAATTGGTTATAATGAACAGCACAAGTCAATCTCTCTGACCTTGAACTCATGCACTCTCTTCAGAATCAAAATGTGGCCAAATGCTGTGTTGGAATATTAATGGTATACAGCGAATGCCTTTAATATTCCAGCCCTGGGCCCTTCTGAAAGTATACCACACCACCAAATAACCTTTCTAAAGATTCCTCAGCTCTGGCAAAGTGGGTCCTTATAAAAAGCTGTACAAAAATGGACAAGAGTCAAGGAAGTTTATCATCCTGGAAAAGAAATCAAATTGCTATTGTGACACAATCGGAAGTAATTTTCAAAATTATGAAGCATATTTTTCAATATATTATTTTTTTTTCAACTCTTTGAAATATTACGTTAGAGCAGGAGAGACTGCTTACAAATGGTAACGCGCATGACATTCTACTCAAGATGTATCAATCACCTTGAAAAAAACCAGGCTTTTAAAGAAACAAGACTTTGCCTTTTGATATATCACAGCATAAAGAATGCTAAAATGTTTGTCAAAACCTAGAAATCCTTGGTGAACACTTATTTACCTTGTACTAACTAGGTGCAAACTCCTGTCAACACAAATACCATTTTTTGCACAGATGACTCAAACGTGCAACAACAGATGAGTGTTTCGCTTGTTTGTTTTTTAATCCAAGTGCTTTCATTCCTAGTACATCCCAGCACCCTCCACAAAACAAGGGAAAAAAGAATCAGAACAGATCCAATCATAAAGTTGGTTCATGCATACAAAAGCCCAAGAGATTTATATTTGTACTCACAGAATCCAGATGCACAAATCCTGAATGTTTGCTTCCTTCAGATAGAACTGCTTTTTCCCTGAGCACAGACTTGACAGGGATTATTCCCTCAGTGACTAAGAAACAGGCACATCTCATACCAGAAGCCCAGCCTAAGCACCATCTTTCAAATAAGACTTCAACAAGGCTGGATTTTCTATTTTTAATATGGGCTATCATTCTAGGATGAGGTTTAAATTGTCCTGTTAGAAGAATCCATCATATATCAAACTGTTCTGAACTGCTTCTATACTTTTCAGACTAGAGGAACAATAATTAATTACTACTCACTGCAACAACTAGATTACAAGATTGTAACAGGAATGTACTTCAACAAATTCAAATGGAGAGTGCAAGGAAAGACAAATATTTTGTCTTGTATTGAAAACTCAAGATGCCGGATTACAGTAAAAAAAAAAATAAGGTCTTCACAAAATGCAGTAAAAGGACAAACACAGTTTGCGTAGGATAACAAAATACAGATAAGCTTCAGATAGGAGGAAGGATGTGCTGTTATGCAGATCCTGGTGCAATGAATAGTTTTTTCAGTCACTTTCAGAGACAGTAAACATCTCAGTTACTGAAATTGTCCAAACAGAAAACCTGTTCCACTTAATGAATTAATTTATTCACTTACTTTGCTTTAGATCAGAACATTCTATCTAAATGATATTTTATCTAAATGTGTCTGATGGATACCAGTGAGCCAACAGCAAATTTACCTTTGGAGGTAGCACTGTATTATTTTACTTTTTTTATTTTCAATTGAGGGTGTCAATACCACCAACAGTCTGCATGAGATCAGCTCTTCCATCAGCTGTCCTTATTACCAGGACCTGTCTGCTTGTATTATCACCTAACAAGTTCTGAAGGCCTTGGAATAGGCAGAGCATGATCTGGTAAGTACAAAATATTAACCCAAAGGCTACATGTAGCAGCACAGGTATTTACTCTGTGGCACATTTAAGCAAGTTCTACCCACAGGCAAGGAATGAACATCTTGAGGGACTCTGACCAACATACCCTTGCCATACCCCTTGGATAACACACTGATTTCACTGAACACAGAAGAGAACCAACTAACTGTATTACCAATATATATGAAATTATATGAATGTTTAGTAGAATATTCAGGCAACTTCACATCAAATATCATCTGAAATTTTCCTTTCAGGAACTCAATTCTTAAGAAATCAGTATGAATCTTAAGTCAATCCATTTTCAAAGGGTAAGCTTTGAAATCAAAGGCCAAGAGCTCTGAGGCTATATGACAACTGCAGATCAGCCCGTTAATGGGCTCTGGGTAGATGTAAATCCTTCATATTCATAAGCAAGTTATTACTACTGTCAAGTTTGCAGTAATACACCCTTGCAGCTAGAGGAAGACCAAACAATATAAAGACTCTAAGAATATTTGCATTAGGAGTCAGGTTTAATTGGAATTAGTTGTACAATGACACAACAGCACAGGTTCAGAATGGGCAGCAACTCCTTACTAGGATGGAAATGGGCAGTTAAATCCTCTGCTGCTTAGCTTTAAAAGCATTAACATATATACACAATGCTAGACAGAGAGAATATAAATGATCTATAGTATGTTATGAGGAGCTTCATCATACAGAACAGACAAGATGGAAACACTACACAATGACTGTTGCTAATGACTTTCATCCTATTAATTTAATAAAGCAAATACAGACTTCAACAAACAGCAGCACTGCCAAAATAAAATTAAAAAAAAAACCCAACACCACCACAAGGGCGTTTTGTCAAAAAAAAAAAAAAAAAAAGGCAACTAGGAGAAAGCAGACATTCTTCAAAAATGTCAAAAATCCACACCTTGTGTTTGGAAATTTGCTGCCAACATTATCTGCAGATGAAGGAGCAGAAAACCTTGAGTAGCCTTTTTCTCGGACAGACTGATTTTTCAGCAGGACGCTCCACAACATGAAGTGTGATATTGTATATGGCTCTCCTCTTTTTACAGGAGGCAACAGAGTACAAAGCACCAGATATACAACGTAGTTCCCTTGGTTTTGTAGAACTGTGTATGTGAGGTTGTTGGGATTTTGGAAGGTTTATTTTTGTTTTGGGGTTGCTGTTGGTGGCACCCACATACATATCACATGTTGCACATCACTGATGGCATCACCTCCTGAACGCTACGAAAGAACAGGTGCTGTACATCTTGGACAAACAGGAAGAGAATTAAGGACAAGGTTACAGGTTAATACATTGAGAAGGACATTGCCCTCTTGCAGTCTTCCAACTGGGAAGAAGATTGTGCTTCTTGTGATTCTTCTTGTGACAAGACAGGAGACACCATTATCAAAATCTGCAAATTATACGTATTTATACTGGAGAAAACTCAAATTTAGACATGTACAGTTTTTCAGGTAGTTAATTTCCAAGTGCATGAAAAGGACTTAGATACATTTGCTCCTATAGCAATGCAGCAACCAGTTTCCATATTGCAAGTCTTTAAAAAAAGACAACAACATAAACCCTAACAATCTAACTTCAAAATTTACTGAATTTGGAAGAATGGAAAATGCAGGTTTGCAAGATGGCACTATCAGTACGTCTGTGATAATGCAGCGTTCTACTATTTTGTCTCCTGTTCTGAGCTCCCATATCCACTTATTCTAAAGAGATTCACAACACCTTTCTACATTCCACCCCCTCCTTAAACTCAAAAAGCGTTAACTCCTAATTAACTCTTAATTCCTCTTATTTTAAACAGACCTCAACATTAGCAGATTTAAGTCCACAGTCATCACCCATATTTCCAATTTCATTGACAAAATGATTTTTCAGACTAAGGATATGCATCATTGTGGACAGTAACCGCTATTACAAACAAAGGCACCTAAATCCAGTACTTTGCTGCCTCACAAGAATGGGAACACAAGCATACCATAAGGAATGCAGAAATATAGGTTTCAATCTTCTAGTCACTCAGTTTACAAACCTTTCAAATATCTATTTTGAAGGTGAGCAAAAACTTTAATAGCAAATATTGCTTTTTTTTGGTGCTTCCTGAATGATAGGGCATTCATAAATATAGCCACTGAGTCTTCAGGAAGAAGGATGCAAAGAATAGTCTTTATAATTTTCCAGCTGAAGACACTTGCAGAATAACCTGCCCCATTCAGTTATGAGCAATACAGCCAGAAAAGATGACAGACCTTAACTCTTTCTCATCTTAACACAAAGCAAAAGAACAGGACAAAGTCAGCCAATTACAAGAAAAACACATAAAAGACTGCAAGATGTTACAATTTGTGTAAGAAAAGAAATGTAATAACCTACATTACAACAACAGTGAAGAATAGGATTAAATGCTTGGAAATGAACATTGCTAGTGCAGCAATGCCATTTGTAGAAGTGACAACAAGCAGCATCTGTGAACAAGATCATTGCAGCAGCACAGTTGAAAAGGGACAACTGCTACTACAACCATTGTTTGCAGCATAAAGCTCTGTTTCAAGCCTGCTTTGAAAAGAGAAGGGTTCTGTGCATACAGACACTCGCGCACTTTTCTAGTACTTGCTATGTGTATCCACAAAGGCTTCGCCCCCCCCCTTACGGTTAGTAATGGAAAACACTGGGAGCCATAGCATTTTCCAATGCAACTTGTCATCCTGTTTCATAAAGGCTTATATGAAACAGGTATTAAACTGTTTTCAGAGACAGCTTTGAGATAAAAAGAAAGCTTTATTTGTAAGACGAAGAATTAACATGAGTAAGATTAGTCTTAAAGGTTTGTTAGGGTATGTTTAAAACTAAAAATAGAACAAGATGACTGCTTTTTTGTTGATTTTTTAAAATTCATTTAAGAGGAGTTAAAAACATTTGTTCATTTTTCTGAACACTGCCAGAGATATTTCAAAACTAATGCCTTAAATTTCATATGACTAACCTATTAAAGAATTAGCAATGTTTTAGATGGGGAGGGCTTTGCACAGCTCTTCAAAAGTTATCTTTACCTAATGGCCTGAAAGACAGTGACTCCTGTAAGAGGCATGGCATTTTCTGTGACTTAATTATTCTGAGGCCAAGGGGAGAACGTAAGCCACTTTTTTAAAAAAACAAAAAAACCCCAAAAAAAACAACAAAAAAAACAAAATTAGAAGCTGAAATAAGGATTTATATATATACACACAAATATTTCCATTGAAAAGCAAGTGCACAGGAGGTCAAACACTGCAGAGCTGTGGGTTTCTTTTATGCCTCATTTGTGAAAACTAGTTATGACCATCCCTAATTCAAGAACAAGATTAAAAGCTAATCACAAGCAGCTTGAAGGGAAGACATTATTACCACAATTAAAGCTTTCCAACAATTGCTGGAAGAAAACCTAGTCCTTGAGACAAGATTCATGGAGAACTAAATCATTGAGATTTAGGGTCCTTCTCAGAATAACCTGACACTCGGAAATTGTACAGGGTGCATTCAGCCACCACAGTCTTCCTGACGTTTAGGATTAACAGCACCATCAGCGCAATCCTATCCACTCTCTCAAACTAACAGTGTTCATGAAGAGTCTTCTCTAGTTTCCAGGAGCATCTGTGCAGGGAAATGGTCATCTGTTCAACACTGCATGACCTAGTGGATCCAAAAAAAACTGGTGTCTCACTTTTTGATCTTTGAGAGCACTCGCAGAGCTTCTCCTCCAAAACTGAAAACTTGTAAGCATCTCTATTCTCCCTTATGCCAAAATATTTCTTCAAGAGCAAGAAGCTCCACAGACAGCACAACACAGCTGCAACTTCCTGCACAAGTGCTCAAGAATCTAGAGGAAACTTGGCAGCCTAAAGGAACAGAGCATGAGTAGGATAACTTTCCAGAAAATCTTTCTTATTATTTTTTTTGAGCAATACAGCAATCATAGGAAACAGAAGAGATCTTCTGACGTAGAATCATAGAATCCTAGAATCCCTAGGTTGGAAGAGACCTCTGAGATCGAGTCCAGTCGTGCCTGTCTCCCCACTAAACCATGTCCCTAAGAAACTCATCCACCCGTTTTTTAAACACCTCCAGAGATGGTGACTCCAACCACCTCCCTGGGCAACCTGTTCCAATCCCGGACCACTCTTTCAGTAAAGAAATTCTTCCCAATGTCTAGTCTAAACCTCCCCTGGCACAACTTGCAGCCATTTCCTCTTGTCCTACTGCTTGTTACTTGTGAGAAGAGCCCAGCACCCACCCCATCACAACCTCCTTTCAGGTAGTTGTAGACAGTGATGAGGTCTCCCCTCAGCCTCCTCTTCTCCAAGCTAAACAACCCCAGCTCCCTCAGCTGCTCCTCATAGGGCTTATTCTCCAGCCCCTTCACCAGCCCTGTGGCCCTTCTCTGGACACGCTCCAGCACCTCAGTGTCCTTCCTGTAGTGAGGGCCCCAAAACTGAACCCAGTACTCGAGGTGCAGTCTCACTGGTGCCAAGTACAGGGGCACAATCACCTCCCTGCTCCTGCTGGCCATGCTGTTTCTGATACAGGTCAAGATGCCATTGGCCCTCTTGGCCACTTGGGCACGCTGCTGGCTCATGTTCAGCTGCTCCCAACCAACACCCCCAGGTCCTTCTCTGCCAAGCATCTCTCCAGCCACTCCTCCCCAAGCCTGTAACGCTGCATGGGGTTGTTGTGTCCCAAATGGAGGACTCTGCACCTGGCCTTGTTGAACCTCATCCCGCTGGTCTCAGCCCATTGATCCAGCCTGTCCAGATCCCTCTGCAGAGCCTCCCTTCCTTCAAGCAGATCCACACTTGCATCCAGCTTGGTGTCATCTGCAAACTTGCTAAGGGTGGACTCAATGCCTTCGTTGAGATCATTGATAAAGATGTTAAACAGGACTGGACCCACTGAACCCTGGGGAACATTGCTCATGACTGGTTTCCAACTGGATTTACTTCCATTTACCACAAACCTTTGGGCCCAGCCATCCAGCCAGTTTTTAACCCAGCAAAGGGTGTGCCTGTCTACGCTGATGGCGGCCAGTTTCTCCAGCAGGATATTGTGAGAAACGGTGTCAAAGGCTTTACTGAAGTCCAGGTACACCACATCCACAGCCTTTCCCTCATCCATTAAACGGGTGAGCTCGTCATAGAAGGAGATCAAGCTGGTCTGGCAGGACCTGCCTTTGGTGAACCCATGTTGGCTGGATATGATCACCCAGTTGTCCCGCGTGTGCTGTATGATAGCTCTCAAGATGATCTGCTCTGTGACCTTCCCCAGTACCGAGGTCAGACTGATGAAGACTGACTGAGAAGAATGAGATTACCTTAAAAAAAAAATTCTATAATCCTCAAAGATAAAATTGCACACAATGGGTATTTCAGAGGCTTGTATCATTGACTACCTCTACTCAATCTCTGCCTTTTCATAACAGAAATGATCCCTCCTCCTGCAGCGCTGTCAAACTCCCACACTTATTTTTTATCAATGGAGACTGTTTTTTCTATCACATAAAAGAGAGTGCAACTCTGAAGGGAGGCCTCTAGTGGCACCAAAAATTATTGAGTGAATAATACTTTAAGTGTGCATACAGTTCACAAGTCAGACCATATAAGTTTTTTAAAAAATAAAGAGTTTTTTGTTGTTATGGTTTGTTTTGTGCTTGGTTGTTTAGTTGTTGTTTTTTTTTTTTTAAAAAAAGCCTTACCTCTGTTTCAGATTTTACTTCTGATTTTGCTTGGCCCACTGGCGTGGTTGCTTTAGCTTTCATCTCAGGCCTTCCCTGTGAGTCTCCAACACCACCTATGGAATTGGTGGCAGACATCGTGCTGGTAATGGGTTTGACCTGAGCAGCTGGGGTAGAGGTTCGCCTGTTGTTGCTCATTTCCATAGCATGTGATGGCGCTATCGGCAACTCCCGCAAGTTACTATTCCTCGGGGCAGCTGACTGTAGCTGCTGATTTGGACGCTTGACAATATTTTGCGATGGCGAATTCTGAAAAGCAGAAAGAAAAAAACCCTGCAGACTTCCACTAAAACCGAAACTAAAGTGCTTCCTGGTTCACATTTGCATGATTTAATTAAGTCTGGAAAAACAAGCTTTTAAAAAGCACAATATTTTCAATGTAAGAAGAAAAATTACAGAAATTAGAACATTTTAACAACAGTTTTATTTTGCTTCAACTAAAAGCAAACTGAATCTCACTTGTTTAGCACTGTTCGCAGAAACTGGTGCCACTGCATCATTTATTTTCATAATCAAAACAAATATTCCGAACTACGTTGTCGTAAGCACTACAATGGATGGCTGGGTTGCCCCAACCTACTCAGAAAGAAGATACTGCACTCAAGCAAACTCACAAGACATGAGGGGGAATATGCGAACCAGAGAGCTTAGTAGTAGTGGTATAGAGACGCCTTCAAATAGAAAAACAGTGTCAGAGAACTGGGCTCCATAATCACAGGCTACCAGCAGTTTTAAGGAAACCTATCCTCCAAAACCCCTTTATTGCCAGTTCTTGGGTAACTGTAGCCTGTCTTATTGGACCCAGATCAAGACCATTGAAGGCTAGAGGAGAAAAGAGAAAGATACACATGGTATTTTTGCATGTAAGTAATAAAACAAATAAAGCAGAAAAGAAGCCAGAAATAGTAAAAAAGGTGACAGAGCAGGACGGAATAAATGGGACTGAAAAATCACACTGGTGAGTTTTGAAACCTGTGCTTACATGCCTGTTACCCAGTGCAGAATTGCCCAAGCCAACACTGATGCATGTTACTTACATGCCTCAGCTTCATTGGACCCTGTCGTGGCTGACACTGCATCCTGTTGTTATTTGGCTGCTGTGCGGCCTGCATGTGAGGCCTGAATTGGGGCTGGTTCATGGGCATCAAGGGCTGTGGTGGCCCTTGGAGATGATGATGGTGCTGCTGCTGTTGGTGATGGTGCTGCTGCTGCTGCTGGTGATGGTGCTGTTGAGGCTGAGGTTGTGGCTGAGGCTGTAATGGAGGATGCATGGGACCCTTCACATGAAGAGAGAAATTATTCAGTTTTAGTTTGAAGGTAAAGAAACTCCTAAAAAGTAGCTCCAGCCTCCCAAGTCCTCAAACTATCTGTAAGCAGCTATGAACCAGGCTATACCAGAGCAAAAACCAGACTAACAGAATCTGTGCAACATAGTTCTACATCTAAATCTGTGTAAGGCAACAGCTGAAGTGGAAAAAAGAGAAAAATGCAAGAGTTCTTGTCCTCTGTCCCCTTTTCTAATGACATTTAAAGTGGTTTTTTTTTAAATTTTATTTTTCCCCTGCAGCATCAGACTTCAGGACTTTCCCACGTTCAAAACAGACATCGTGAACATATCCTGCAGAAAGTCCACTTAACATGCATGGCCTTGCACATCCCCAAAGCATTTACCACTTTCAGACGCGCTCCAGCATTCTCCCGGCCTGCGGGAGGGCTCCGGCTCCCCTCCGGGCTCCGCAGCTGAACGGCAGAGGGCGCTCCCTCCCCGCCGCTGCCTGAGCCGGGCCCGCGGCCAGAGCCGGGGCTGCTCTCCCGGCCTCTGCAAGGCTAAAGGAAATTAAGGAGCCAGGGCAGGGCAGCAGGATCGCTATCGGAAATACCTTAGTGCTTGCACCTGAGGAGAAAACAAACCACTTCTTCAGGCACAGCCATAAAAAGAGTTATGGGTCAATCCGCCTCATACCTGCATCTCAAATAATTCCACTTCAGTTCTGTTAGCCCTACAAGCCTACATAGCAGCACTGGGCCAGTTCAGACATTCCTGGAACGCCCCTGCCTGCTGCACAGTCATACCTGCATGCTGGGTTGTGTATGCGCAGCGAGGAAGGGCTGTCCTGGAGCCTGCATGAACTGCTGCCTTGGAGGAATGAATGGCCTTGGATTTGCTGAACCGGGCTGGTTGAAGTGGAGAATTCCCACAGGACCTTGAGGCTGCATGTTTGGCCGTACTGGCCGCTCTCTGGGAAATACAGGTTGTTGTCCCTGCTGATTAAATGCTGGTCCAGGTGGGGTGAATGGCATCGGATTTTGGGTAGGGATGGGATGCGCGCTATTAAGAAGTGAAGGAGGTGGCGGTGGGGGGGGGCTCCGCTGCTCAAACAAGTGATGGCTTGGAAACCTTGGATCTGTGGGAAGCAGGTAAGTAATTAAATGACAAGCTCTCTGAGACACAATCACGCTTTTTCGAGACAAAGCTCTATTTCAATTTGGAAAAACTAACCCAAAATTTGGAGAATTCAGAATTGTATGGGATGTTTTAATTTTAAAAGCTATCCTCAAGGTTACGTTTCTCTTGCTTCTGCCACTTGTGTATAAAAGGAATTGATGCTTGAAAGACTAGCACAACTGATACTTTGCTGAAATTAGCAGTATCTTTTAAAAATTCTACTTTAATGAAATCAATGAAGGATTACAGGGATTATAGCTTAAACCACACAAGAACTCATAGAACGATAACAATTGCTGACCAGATGTTTAGCATCTTTTAACATATTTTGTGTGTGTAAAATGTCTGTAACACACATTATATATACACATACTACATATAGATGGCATGTACATATATGTGTGTATATATATGCATACACATGCACACGCTAGTTTGTTTGCTATGCTGTATCATTTTAGCTAACCTTAACAGATTTCTTACAGTACATTCATTGTCCAGGCCATTTAAAAGGTTAATAGTGGAAACCAAAGCATAAGACTAGCACTAGTTATCTAAAATGTAACAAATTACAACCATGTCATTGCAACAATCATTTAGACATTAATTTTGTATCCGTATAAATATCCAGATTGAAGGTAGTTGCAGATGAAGACACACAATTACATCAAAACAGTAAAAAGATGCCAGACCACTGGAATTTATGGCTATATCACACAGCATCTTACAGCCTTCGGGTTCTTCCCAATAATTCATGTTCTATGAT
Source organism: Neomorphus geoffroyi (assembly GCA_033558235.1). Lineage (NCBI taxonomy): Eukaryota > Metazoa > Chordata > Aves > Cuculiformes > Neomorphidae > Neomorphus > Neomorphus geoffroyi. The sequence goes on from JAUMJM010000004.1 coordinate 37,765,316, forward strand.
ACATACTTAAACTGCATAACTACTTTATAAAAAGTGGATGTTGTATGTTAACAGCAATGAAAAGGCATACCTGCTATGAAGAAGGGATCTCTGTCCTGAGGAGGTGGGGGAGGAAGTGGTGGCGGCGGTGGCGGTGGCCCTCTCCACTGGTCCTGGATTGGCAGCCTTGGGGCTTGGGAAAAGTTGGTAGGAACTGGTCCAGGCGTGTGCTGCTGAAAGTCTGGAGGACCCTATTTAATAAGACAGAATTAAGAGTGAGACAACCATCCAAGAATTTACCCATTGCCTGGTATAACTTTTATCTCTCTTAAAAATACAATTGCTTTACGAGTTACCTCCTATCATCCATACAAATTTGGCAGCTCTTACTGAGTCATCCCTTCACAATGGAAGAGACATTAAACCCAAGTACAGTATCTTGAAATGAATTCAAAATGTTTTAATAATCACTAGCACCACAGGAACACTATTTCTTTTCAAGCTTATTGAAATCCACAGTTATTTACCTTCTTTCCCATTAATCCAAAAAAATCTGAATGTCTGCTTTAGAAGACATTCCTGACATTTATCTTCTTAAACCATGCTATTCGTCACCATCAATTTAGTTCAATGTAAGCCACAGAAGTGAAGCAGCTTTACTTAAAAAAAATAGTGGAGAAAGGACAATTTATGGCAATTAGAAAACTAAAGACATCACCTTTCAAAAAGGAGTAACACTTCTATTTGTAACTTCACATTTGAAATCTTATAGGAAAGAGTGCAAAATTATCCTTCCTCCAGTAAGTCTTTTTTCAAATGTAAAGTGAGCCTTTACATATTGCAGAAAGCAGGATGTTAATCCAAAAGCAGAACTTGGCAGTCTTCTAAATTTTATTGAGTAATCCATACTACCTTTTTTTTAAATATCAAAAGCTGACAAAATATGTTGGCAGCCTCTGATAAAGAGAAGCAGCTTTGCTTGACATAAATCATTACATACACAAGCTACTCCTCATTATGTGTGAGTCAAATAAGTAATGAACACAATCTAACAGCCTTGTTTTCCTCTTTATAGGAATTCTGAAATAAGTGGTGGCACCTGTTCTGTTTACATTTGATGCTCATCATAAATCTTAAAACTTGCTATTGCTGAAGAGAAGGTTCCCAAAACAGATTTCAGACAAAACATGCTGCTAGACTGAAATACAGTCATCAGCAAATGACTAAACAAGCTGCAGTGGTTTATCATTGATTCACTGAGTTGCCCTCACCAATAGTATGCACAGTCTCACTCTATCCTATTTCTACTGCAAAAACACTAGCTCACACAGCAAAAATGGGTATTTGTCCTGGAAACTTAAGTCTACTCACTACCAAACTAGCACAAGATAAAGCTGCTCCACATCCTTCTATCAGCACAATACAACTGGGATTAGCAAGGCCCAAACAAGTAGATGAGAGAGGCACTGAGGATCACAGCCATTATTACACCTGTGGCCTTCTTGAAAACACTTAAACAGGGATATGTGAGATACCGAGACCTCTCATTGGGAAGCAAGACTGTGACTTCTTATTTTATGCCATTATACAGTCATCAACTGTAAATACTTTATCACTCCTAAAGACTAAAGGATCTATATCGTGTTGTCAGTGCTCCTAGTCAGCCAGTCTCCTGTGGGTATTTCAATTAGTGGAAAGACATTATACTACAGTCAAGCATGACAGTCCTCATAACATCCATACTGTTTGCAGGAGGAGCTGCTACACCTCTGCAAGTGAACAGTTTCCAACACAAAATATTCTTGCCATCTCAGAACAGATTAAACCCTTCAAATTTCACAGGCCATCTGCAAAGAGCACCAGCTGGAGGAAGAGGGAGCTATTTGGGATGGAGAACGCAACATTTCTTTGTCCCATCAAAATCTGTTCAGGTTTAGCTGAATGAGGCTGTTCAACTGCATTGCCTTTCCCTCATGTTGAGCAGGACAGCCCTGGCTGCCTGCCAGAGAGCAACTGAATACAAACCTTGAGGATCCTGACCCTTCGCTCACAAAATGCACCTCTACCATCACTGCACACAGGAGCTGCCAGAGATATTTTCAAACTAAGGTTAACTGCATCCTCTCATCCTGGAAGCCTTGGTGATAAAATCCTACTTCTCAAAGCATTGCTCTTACAGCCACCCTAGGGAATACACCAGTGCTTTGCAAGCTGCACAGCCTCGAGGGAGACACCTAACAAGCTGATATTTAGCTTTTCAGTTTATCACTGGATAATGCATAAGGTCACTATAAGAGGCAGGGGAGAAACAAGTTCATCAGAGCAGTTTTCACAGAAGATGTTTTTTATCTGGCACCTTATTTAACCACACTTTCTCACATGAACATAACGCACCTGGGGAAAGAATGCAGTCTTAACAGACAACCTGCCTTCTCCTGAGAGCTTTACTTGGAAGCATTGAAATTCTCCCTGTACTTGTCTCGAGACACAATATACACCTATATATATATCTTATTTCTAAAATAGGCAACAACAAACAAATTAAGTGGAAACATACTGAAACCTGGGCTAATGTAAGCATGTATCACACATTTGCCATCTAAGCAGAAGAACTGGCAGCAGCAGTGATCTGGCCGGGCTTGTTTCCAAGCACCAAATGGCACTGCAGTGACCACAGTCTCCTTTACCTGCTTCTTCCAAAGTAGATGTGTTCTGTCTTGGTCGAGGTAACAGATCAGTACCAGTCTTTCTCTTTACTCTCAAACTCCAGTTTTGGTGTGAGGCTACAAAATACAGGCCTAGGGTACAAAATAAGCAGGCACCTCCAATTCTATGGCCACATCTGTAACCCAGTCTCAAGTATCTTCCCCAGGATGAATCCTGTGTCCTGCTACCTCTTTAAGCACATTCTCTCTGATTCCTGTGTGGATCTAGCTCCCCAGCTCCTGACTCCAGCCTGGTGATCTTGTCTTATGGCAGCCAGTCAGGAGCTCCTATTTATCCCACCCAGATGCTGCCTCTCTTGCCTGCACACTTCACCCAAGCAATCTCCTCTACTTTTCCTAGCAGGGAAGGAGAAGTAAATAACAGTACAAGTTAAAAAAGATCCTCTACTTGTATTTTAAATAAACGCTTCTACACACCAACTTCCCCTCACCTGCCAACCTGTACCTTCGTTATTAAGCCCAGACCTACCAACCTCATACAAAAGCAGTCCTGAAATGCAAATGCATGGAAAGTCCTGTTGAATTTCACACAGCTCTTACGTACTGAAACATCCTCTGTGCAGCCAAACTCAATTTTTTCCTTGAAAAATTGAGCAATAATTAAACACTTATAAATCAACTCACTTGGGCATAACAATATTTTTCCACCATTTCAATCTCGGAATGAAAGTACTTGTAAAACTTGTAAAAATTTCTTCCTAATATGTAATATAAACCTACCTTCTTGCAGCTTCAAACCGTTACCCCTCGTCCTATCACTACAGTCCCTTAAGATCTTTTTTATATCCTGCGACAAACATGAGTCATTCCTCACCATCACGATTCACTAGCGTTGAAAGAATGATCCTTCCCTGCTAGAGTACTTACTTCCACGAACAATTGAACAGAAGGCCTGCATTTTTTAAATCTGGAAGTTGCATAGCAGGCAGAACACCACAAGTAATGCTGAAATAAATCACACAAGACTAAAGCTGCATGCTACACAGAAAACTATCACTAAGAAATATCTACTTATTTCATCACTGAACAGGTTCTAACTTTGTGTGTATGACATTTTGAAGAACTACTAAAATATAACTGATCACATTTCTTGGCTGATAACCAAAGGGCTATCATGCAAAATTAATTGCAAAGACACTTGTTATTTGCCAAAAAAAAACCCCGAATTACCAATATTTGCTTCTAAAAAAGTGATTAGTTTATCTTCCTTTCAACATCCATAAAAAGGAATGACCTCTCCTTTCTTCCTAAATGGAGTTTGCCTCTACTGTCCTTAAAAAGTGAAATAAACGTCCCCAAAATTACAGTAACAGGGATAGGGGTATTTTCAGATTTTAAATTGTTGAGATTTTTCTCTTCTGAAAAAGTTTCCAGAACAATTCCAACAGGAATTTGATTGTGTGAGGGGTTCATTCCATACACTACACATGAAACTAAAACTCTAAGTTTCAACTCGAGCTACTACTCCCAGAAACAAGTGATTTTTTTTAAGAAAATACGTAAAATATGAGGTGCTTACCTGTTACTGAAATGTCATTGCATTTTTATTATTTTTTTCCAGTTTAAAAGTAATACACTAATACTTCAACTTGTACTTGTGCCAGATTCTAATTGTCCTAAAACCAGTACAAAGTAATATTACAGTACTCCTACCTTAAAGTTTTTGAGGGTAGTTCTGGTGTTTACTTTTTTTTTCCTTAACAGTAGCTAAATTACAATTCTAGGAATGGATTATTTTACCATCAGTGTTAAACTCTACATTCAGCAAGTATTTGCTGCTAAGAAACCCCAAGTGCCCTCTGGTATTTTTCAGAAAAGACCACGCAGAGCTATTTAACTTCAAAAATTAATGAAGACCAGGTGCAAAAGCCAGTTTTCATAATGGTCTGTTTTTGATAAAATAAGCATACTGTAACATAGATGCATAATAAATCTTTATATGCACAGTAGTTACTCCCATTTTTCATGGTTTCGCTACCCAGACAGTTTCAAATTACAACCAACTATTCACTACACACATCAACTAAGACTCCCTACAAAGAATTATTTGAACTATTACTTCACTATTATTATAACTTATAGAAATTTCCCTACTTAATAAAATCTTGCAGTCTCCAAAATACTGTTTTCAAGTTAACAGCTTTCAACCCAATAAAAGAGAGAATTCTGTATTCATACGATCAGCCAAAGCTGCAAGGTTCTACCATTCAGTCCAACACCAGGGCCAACTTTGACACTGGGAGAAAGGACAAGATATTTACACGCCTTTCCAGCAAGATCCCACAAGTTTGGATCACATTTCATACAGACAACAGTTCCAGTGACTGTGTTACCAAACGTCTGTATGAGAAATCTGACAGAGCACATACAGTAACTGTTTAGAAGAGTCTTCTCCCCTTCTTGTTGTAAGCGGATTATACAGTACGACTATTATGATTTAGTAATATTATTTATTATAATTTCAGATTGATAACTTAGCAGAAGTGCACCAAATTGCAAGGAAAGACTCCTAAAACTGAGGTTTTAGCTAGACTTAAAGCTGCTTGCACAAGGAGCACAGAACCAGACAACAGCACAAGATCAGAAGCAGATGTACCCATCATCCCATAGTCTGGCCCTGAAGTCCTTAACCAACTGACCTGTAGTCCTTCACAGAGCTGCAACCCCTTCAGCCACTGTAGCTCCTCCTAAACTTCTACCTGCAGTCCAGGCATTTACAAGTATTTCGAAGACCTGAGAAGAAAACTGACATTTTGGAAAGCTGTAGAGTCTCTCAGCATAGTCTTGTAGGCTGCAAGGGGGGACGGCTCTGGTCATTCTTTCTTTCCTTCTGTGAAAAACAGAACAGTACCTTGCTCTCTGTATTTACACATGAAAATTTTTCCTGAACTAACAAAGAAAGCAATTTTTGGTCTGTATTTTTTCCTGAGTTTAAGTGTGTATAAAAATATCACTTAACTTATCCTTATGTAATTTTACTTTGAAAATTCTTGTGCATCACCTTTTTCTGAATACAAGAACCGAGGTCTAGAAGGAAATTAAATTGGAAATGGGTTTCTGGGTGGATTTCCAGAGACCACAATCACAGATATTTTAATATTTCAAAGGAAAAGATAACTGCACACTGAAGTGGTATGGACAGGTATTTTATTGTCTTAAATCTTTAATTTTGTGAAGTTTACTCTGAAAAAAAGGAACAACCTACCCACTCTCCCCCTCTTCTATAATTTACAGCGCCTCAGATTGACATTGCATACCTGCAAGTTGCACAATTTCCCCTTTTACTAACTTCCATTATTCAATAGAGCTAAGGCATAACTTACACGTTATCAATCACTTTTGGAAAAAAACCCCACAAACTTGTGTCTACAATTCATTAGAGTTGTGGAATAGCTCATTGAACATGACTTTCACACACTCAGGCAATCCCACCTTCTGAAAGAACATGAGATAAGGTTACTTTAATCCTTTCAAAGAACTGCACTATTTTGCCTTCCTTTTATCCCTTTAAATATCCTTCTAGTTAAGAAATTAACATTCTCTCTCATACAATTCTTACACAAATTGTACTTTTACTTTTCTGCATCTCTTGTTAATTACATGATGTTATCTCCAATAATCTATTCATGAAGCACAGATAACTTTGGTTACCAATAAAAGGGAAAACTTAGCATAAATTGCTTAGCACAAAGTTAATCTTATAAAGCAAGGAATAAAGAGGATCTAACAGCTATTATATGACTTATCAGCTTCTCTAAAAGGGTCACTACTTTTTTTTCATGAGACTAATTAGATACCTTAACAATGTCATTGAAACTTCATGAATCTTTCAATAAAATACATCCTGCGTCTACAACATGTTTTCATTTATTAATCTTACTTAAAATGCAAAGAGCTTGGACCCACTGACAGTTAAGCAGGGCCACTCAGTTAATTCTTCTTATATGGTTTAAATGCAAAGAATAGTGACCGCTATAACCTATGACAATTAAAACTATAGCCATCTGTCACAGGATGTTAATCCTCTTATTTCAGCAGCTACTAGACTTTTTCAAAAGCTTTCCTGAAATGCCTACTTCCAGTGCATGGATTGACTTTTCACCCTCTTGTGTGGGAAGCTCTGCTTCATATATTTTGGATATGGCTCAAAAATTTTCAAGTTGAAATGTATATATCCCACAAACCATGTCTTGGCATATTCAAGTTTCATATAATTCTCATTTACCGTGCACAGCACACAGAAAGGGAATAATTCACTGAAATCTTATAATAAACCTTATTTTGACTTCTACTTAAATACAACCTAAATGAGTCACTAGTGTCCCTGTCTATGTCTACACCATTCCACCAAGATGAACTAAAACCTAGCAGGCTGTAATACAAAAGTGTGACACACAAGTTGCAGCAGCCTGCACTGCCTGAAGGAAAAGTAAACCCAAACCTCTCAGTACAAATCTAAGTAATTTCTTAAACAGGTGTTTTAAACTAATTCATCCGGTAGATTCAGTTTCACTTTAGCCTATAATCCTCTTCAGCGGTGTGGTGTAGAAGAGCGTGATCATTTCTTTTTGATGCCCTATAAATTCTAAAAATTAAGTACAATACAGAAACACCACAGGATAGAAATTGCAGGAAGAGTGTAAGACAGTAGTGCCGCTCAGAAAGATAAACTCTGCCTTGAAAGAAGATAATGTAAATAATTTTAAAGACAATAAAATCCTTCCGCAATCCATGGTGGCTGCTGGGGTCTCTTCTCCCAAGTGACTAGCAATAGGATGAAAGGAAATGGCCTCAAGCTGCACCAGGGGTGCAGCAGACTGGGTATTAGGAAAAATTCCTTTACTGAAAGAGTGGTTAAGCATTGGAACAGGCTGCCCAGGGAAATGGTGGAGTCATCATCCCCGGAGGTGTTCAAAAAGCATGTACATGTGGTACCTCAGGACATGGTTTAGTAGACACGGTGGTGTTGGGCTGATGGTTGGACTTGAACTTAGAGATCTTTTCCAACCTTAATGATTCTATGATTTTATGCATATTTTTGGTGCTGAAAGGTTAAAGTTTTAGCGATGTTTAAAAAATTACAGACCCAAAAGTATGCCAGGTTTTGGACTTCTGCTTTCAGAGCTATTTTGATAACACATCTATTGAAATTTTTACCTTATCCTTAGACTTAACAGAGACTAGTTTATGGGAACATTATTAGAGTGTTTATTGACCTGGTGTATCTTGGTGACCTGCAAATCACTGATGATTAGAAACAACTCTAGAGTTAGAACTGAACTGAATCATGAATATCAAGTTGAGGATTTCTACATTACGCTCCAAGCTTGAAGGTGCAGTTACAGCCAATGTAAAACACCATCTACGAACTTCAAAGATAAATAAATGTGATTTGGGGATGATGCTTCTCCCTTCAATGAAAAATGCTCACATTGCTACAAAAAAATTCAAGAAGCAGTCAGCTTTACAGAAGACAAATATTAGAATTGCTGGTAACCTGGACTGTGATCTGTATTAGAAAATGACATTTTGGACCTGACTAATAACTAACTAGTTAAATTATCTGATTCCTGATTGTTAATTATGTAAGGAAATCTCACTTTGGAGATACTTATACACACCTCTGACCTTGCAAACACTTTGATGCAAGAACTTTAAATACCCAGAACTCCCAGTGTGTCTGCAGGTACAGCTCATGTTGTGTATGACGGCCTGAATATTTTTTCCTTTTTGGGTACCGTACAGTCAACGCACAGTATCTCTCTAAATTAACTCACTTTACTGTAAACAGTAGTATGAATTACTGTTTTATAATGCACGAAGTTTTTTCTTCTTTCACATTCTAAAGAAATTGCAAGAACTGAAGGTGCAGAAGGTGAATGAATGGCAATTTATAGGTTTATTTTTTTTGTACTGGAATGCCACAATTGTACTGAATTATCTTTTAAAAGGAGACATTTTCTCAGCTCAGTGAAAATACCTTGACAACTGTATGTTCATGTAGGACTCTACAATGTTATACCAAATATTTTATTTCTCCATTCAGTACTTAAGCACTTGATTAACCTTACTGCATTGTAGTGAGAAGTCAATTGTACATTTTAATTGGATTTCTTTATAAGTCTTGACTTCTGCAAAATATCTCTTCAGCAGTGTCTAATTCATGGCTATATAGCTACATGTGTAATACTTTTTCCTCTTTGCCTTGACAGAAATTTGTGCTTTGCTCACAAGGCTTAAAAAGAAGTTCAAACTTAATTTATACAAAGATATCAAAAGAAATGCATATATCATTTATATGTGGTTATATTTGAATTTTTGTATGGTGAAGGTGACTAAATGCTGGTGGATATAAATGTAAAAAGTCTCTGTCCTTGGAAACCTGCCTGGACACAGCCCTGGGTAACCGGCTCTACGTAGCCCTGCTTGAGCACAGGCCGGGACAAGATGACCTCCAGAGGCCGTTGCCAACCTCAACCACACTGTACACCTGTATTTAGCATGTACAAAAGCTGAGAAGAAAACCTACCATCACTGAACACAAGGAAAAAAAAATTACAATTCTGGTTTCTTTGGCAATGTTAAATAGCAATTACCTAACAGAAAGGTAAATGACAATAACTATGAAATATAAATGCACAAGTTTTCTGTTTGATTTTAATATCTACAGAGCATGTGCACACTGGGGCTAGCATGACAAGTTAAAGGGTTACTGCATTTAGAAACCATCTATTTCATCTCTTATTTAATAGCTGTTACCATCATGTTTAGCTGCTGCTGCTCCTCCTGCAGATGGGAATTCATTGATATGATTAAATTTGATGGTATGATAATGTATGGTAATCGTGATTAATCAGAAGCCCACTAGCAAATGGAGGATGTTGGGTATTATGTCACCTGCATTTTAAACTGCATTCCCTCTATGCCAGCCTGACAATATTTGACAGCTGGAGGGATCTCATGTTGCATCTGCTTGCTACTACTTATAGATCTGATATGAGAAAGTGCCCATCATTCCTTCACTATCTTAAGTGCTGTAATTATAGGGCTTTGCAGTCAAGTTGCGAAAACAGTAAGTGTTAAAAAAATAAAGCTTTTTGCTAGCTGCTGAACAAGCTCTGTCTCGCATCTGCATGGGCTGTAATCTGAAAGAAATGTAATTTGATGCAGCAGTCTCATTCAAACATGATTTGCATGAAATGCTGTATAAAGCACTATCCAAGAAATGTCAATCAACACCACCTGATACCATGTATCCTGCTAAATGAAAACAAAATGCTTTCTACACTACCTGTGATCTGCTACACAGTAATGGAGTGAAAATTTCATTTACTGTTACTTATTACAGTAAAGCCATAGCTAAAGCAGAGTAATTGTGAGGAAGTAGGAGAACCATTTTCACAAGTGGCTTTTTATTTCCACCGACAGTTTGCCTCCTACATACATAGTGCTGCAAGCATGTACTAGTTACCAAATATTGCTTTCTAAATATCAGTTTAAAACAACTGCCTGTACTCAGATGCAGAACTGTTTTAAAATGGTCCTTTCTGTAAGCACTAGTTCGAGAACACAAACCACAGGAACAGTTTCCAAACCCCTTACTTTCTTGTAGAAATTCATGACTGAATTTGAAACAATGGCAAAATGCTAACTCTCTATTTGTGTTTCCCACAACAGTAAACACTATTGCAACTTATGTTTCCAAAAGCACTGCAAATTTCTGTATCTTTATACTGCAAGAAGTGTATTCCAATGCACCTTTTAAAATAATCTGTGTAGCACTAATACATTATTTGCCTAAAAGAAATGCTTCAAGCAAGTGGCAATGAAAGGCAGTGAATTCTGTTCTGAGCAGTAACTGGGCATCTGTTTAAAAACCTCTCACAGATTAAAGTATAAAGAAGTGTTTAAAAGCAGTGTTTGAATTTCAAACAACACGTAAGAGCTCAGAATTCGTCAAGCCATAGCTTTCAGAAATAGTGAAAAAACTGATTCAAAACTCATCAACTTCCTTTCCTAGCATCCATTTAAGAGAACACCTGACAACTTGGAGACCAAGTAGAAGCATGTTGAATGAGAATATATAGAAAGTTTGCTAACGTTTCTGCAGTTTAAGAAAAAAATAAAATAAACATCAAATATTCTTTGGCATAAAGATGATTTTGAAAGGAAACTAAGTTTCAAAACCAAATCACATCAAAACCCCTGGGAACTGGAAAGACATGCAATGTTGAATATTCACAGTGGCCTGAGGACAAGTTGTTTTATTAATGTCTTATTTTTACACCAAGTAAAACATTATGTTATACCATTCAATTTTTTCAGACTTGAATTCAACAGTTATCTGAAAGGTACCCTGTGCACTAAGGTGTCCTATCAAAGGAGAAAATCTTCGTGCATTAAAAAATATCAAAGGCTTCCTGGTATGACTTAGTCAGGCAGACGCTGGTGCTGGTTCATCTCGTGCTGCTTCACACTATACCTGGCTGCCTCTCTGAAATTCAAGCTGACAAAAAGTTAAGAAAATGTGCCCGTTGGATGGACACCTGCCCAGCTCGCACCACACTCAGGGCACCAGGTTCAGAAGAGCAGCTAAACCGGCATTTATTCCAATTTCCTGAAACTTCTCCTGGCAAAAAAAAAAAAAAACAAAAAAAAAACCACCAGGCAGACAGTTGCATTAATAGGCTCTGCTCTCCCTGTAGAGGTTTCAGAGGAGGATCTAGGACAGAGACTGAGGGAGAACAGTCCCAAGTCTCTCGCCTTGAGCAGTGTGAGGCAGGTTCTCCTCACTCCAAACACCCCATTGCCAGACTCAAATTCAGATGTTAGGTATCCCTCATAATTTCCAAAGAATTCTGCCAGTTAAAAACACCTTCCCTCTGCCGCGTTCTACCACAAAACAGGTACAACAACACTTGCTCCACTTTTAAATGTCCTTAAAAAATAAGTGTGCCACATATGAACAGTCCTTCAGTGCTCATTAAGTTAAATAAAGTTTGAAGAAAAAAATCTTTATAGGTTTTTCTTTGGGCAAACATTGAAATATTTTGAACACAGGGCATGCCAGTCAACTCCCGTAATAGATGAAAATATCTAGACCATCGCCTTTGCTAATGAAAATTGCCACCTGAAAGCAAACAATTTTGCTAGTTTCATACTAAGTAAGGATCTGGCCTCTAATAGTGAGTTAGGAACAGCCTAGATATAAGGTGTTTAGAAACACATTCTTCCTTTGCTATTTCATTCCTTCTTCCCTTATTTTACTCAACCTTTCTTCGCTGAACGCAGCAGTTGAAAGAGGAATTAGTCCACACAATACACAGCACAGGTCAGAAACCACTATGGTCCCTCCCTCCTGTGTAACCAGAAAGGCCAAAGGCTTCATACCTGCATTGGGGCATCCGCAGAAACTAATAATTTGGTCAAAAAACATGTGAACAGTTCAGAAGACTCATACAACTATGAAGAAAGACTTCTGTTACCTTCTTTCAGTCCTCAAAGATAACTATTATTTGTGAAATACCAATCATGACATTGAGACAGAAATTCAAAGAAAGGCATTTTGATCACTTTAAAGCAAAGGCAGATATTAAAACAAGATCTCCAGAAAGAATCAAAGAGTTAGCTTAATCTGTTCTTTAAACAGTTTAAAGAAAATACACAGTTGGCACTTGCACTGTTCCAGGTTAATTCAAATACTAGCACTGACTCTGCTTGAAAACTGGATTACTTTCAACTACAGCAACCTGAAGACTATTTTTCAATTCAGACAAGCAAAGAAGCCTTTGCAGAACTCTGAGCTTTAAGTCCCTGTTAGCACAAGTTCACCACATTTCACACCTGCTAACACGCCTCAGATCCATCATTTATTCAGTTCTAATCAGTTGAACATAGCTCTCAAGTATCACCCACAATAAGTCAGCTTGTATGCTTATAGACTAAGAGATCAACAACTTCCTTGCCTAATTCAAGATTCCTGTAAATGTTAAAATAACTTTATGTAGGGAGCACAGTTAATCCCATTATGTCCTCTCTAGTAATTCCTCTCTAAACACTGAAGGGATTATTAAGCTTCAAGAAATAACTGAACAACAAGCTGCACCCTGAAACATTAAAGTTAAATTCACTTAATACTGAATCTAAATCAGTCCCAACTCCAAGTAGGTTCAATCCTGATCAAAATTATCCTGATTTAGCACTACATTATTTTTTATAAATTGTAACTCACACCAATATGCTAACGTGCTCATTACAACTTTGTTCAACTCTGCAATTACATCTTTCTGCAAAAGGTTGTAAGAATTAACCATTACAAGGTTACAACTCACTTCATTAGCCCTAAATTAATAACACCTGGTTTCCAGTGGATTTATGACTTGCAACTGATTAGCTCTGATTGAAGCTCTTCCCATGTTCAGAGCATACACAGGCTCTCTGTGCTACACAGGTTTCTCTCCTAGATAGGATAAGAACTCAAAGGCTATTTTTCCTTCAGTGAGGACAGTAGCACTCATCATAGGTGTCTCCCTTACAAGAATTTAATTACCTTTAATGTTTCCACCTCTGCCACATTTAATCAAAGTAAACCATCCATTTCAAAGCTAAAGAGGAAAGCTGGCTACAAATATTTAATTCCAACCCCACAGTTTTTTAGAAACAAAGCAACCAGAAAAAGTCAGTTGACTGTTATCCTTTGATTAGGCAATCTTAAGACCAAAGTTATTATATATCCAGAGTCTTTCTACAAAGAGAAAAAGGATGAATGAATTTTAGTCTGGAATAATACTTTGATCTTTTTCAAATGGCTTGTCAGCAAAGTTGTCTAATCACTGCTATAAGTCAACATTTACCCATAAACAAGTGAATTATAATGGCAAAGGCATTTGACATGTAACAGAGCAAAAAAGGTAGATCTGCAAGATAAAACATTCCAGTCAAAAGTAAATTTGACTTCAGCTCAAGAGCTAACATACTACATTTAATAAAACAAACATGAGTTATGTACACAGTGACACTTAATTCCTAATCCTAATATGACTGATAACCTATGCAAAATTTATAAAGTGCTTCATAAGGGGAGTCCATATTATACCTGGTTTATAACTCAGTGAGTCACGGAAAGATTAAGTAACTTTCACAGGGTCATACATCATGTTACTAGCTGAATAAATAAAAAAAAAACCCACTTGGGGCAACCAAATCACAGTACCGGATCCTCTTAGTTAAGCTAGCACTCCTCCTGCTTATGACAGAAGAATTACATTGACTTGTTGCTAGTGCACTGCTTAGATAAAATGGCAGCAAGCAGGCAAGTGTTTTCCTTCAGGCAAAAGGAGCAAGAGTCCTACCAAAAATGTTCAATCTATTTTGTTCCATTTTAAAAACTGTTGCATAGGAGATTAGCTGGGTTTGCAGCATTTCTGAACTTGCAAAAACAAAAGTGAACAGAATTAAAATCTAATTTCACAGTCAATTTAAAAAAAATAATTTCCAATTTTTCTACACTGATGTAAACACACTTCAAAGATGTCAATTACAATGCCTTTAGAGATATTCCTTGTCCTCTGGTTCTTTTCCATCTTCAATTGTGTCTATTGGCAAAGCAACTTAGTGTCAAAGGAAAACAAATGCAAGATACTTGTTTTGATAAAAAACAATTCAAATTACTTTTAAAATGTTAATGAGACCTCCACATAATACTAAAGGCTCCTGAAGAAAAGTGCTTCCTCTGAAACCCACAACATTTCTGAACAGAAAAATCTCTCTGGTAAAGTACTGCTGCTGAAATTATAAATCACGAGTATACTTAATAAAACTGCAGTTTCACTGCTTAACCTTTTTATACTTCACAGAAGAATCACAGTAATTTAAAGTCTCAGTTACTGTACAAAACAGGGACATCACAATTCCTTAGCCATGTCTTGTAACAAAAACATTCTGCGTCAAAACCAACCAGGTATGCACACAACAATCAAAAGTCACAGCAGATTTCCAAAACCTGCTTCTTTCAAATACATCTGATCTCAACACAAGTAATTTACTGTGCGATACTACACAGATGAACACAAACATCTACCTTCCTCCTTCAGCATCACACGCATTAACAGAATGTAATATTTGTTTTATATATTTCAGAAACATAATATATGGATCTTTATTTAAAAATACTTAAGGTAATATTGCAAAACAAATTTTCTTTTTCTTATTTTGATACTCTGAAAACCATGTGAACTAAAAACATAGGACAACAAAATTTTGAAATTATGAGAAAAGGTACAAAAGCATGCATTTTCTTAAGTCCCAGAATTAAAAAAAATGTCAAAAGAAATTAGCCTAATGAAACTAGCTTATTTGTTCTGGAAGTTAGAAACAGACAAGAAAGCAAGGTCATGCAATGCCATTCTCATTTTTATACAAAGATATGAGTGCACTTAAATGCCTGAAGTAATGATAAAAATAAAATTTGCTTATTTTTACAATTAAAAAATATATTATACTGCTTTTTAAGCTTAGGGATTACTTCAAATAGCCTTCCATTTTATCAAATAAAATAAGGATTCTATTTATACAGAAAGAGTCATGCAATAAAATGAAGCCCGTATTCCTTAAGACAAGATGCATTCATGTCTCCCACTGGAGAGGCTCGTTCAACAATTTTACAGTTAAACAGAATTAATTCTACTCTAAAAAATCCATTGACCTTAAGCTTTTAACAAACATTTTCAACTGCAGAGTGTATTGTCAATATTTACAAATCCTTAAAATTATATTTCAGTAGAACAGCTTTTATTTGCTATATTAATATTTCCTTGCAAATGTATGCTTAACCATATCAAAGAAGAAGAAACAGCTGCTACTCACAGAAAATCTCTGGGGTCCTACAGCAGGTCTTGGCTGGGCTGGAACTGGCAGCAAGGGCACTGAAACAAGAAACACCTTTTAACACCATTTGTTTTACCTAACAGTTGTTGCTGCTATCTCCAAAAGCATTGCAATAAGAAGCCATGATTAAAATCTGCTACCTTTACCCTCACATGTCACAGTTCCTACAATTAACTTTAAGCAACCATTTCCTCCCCTGTAACATTCAACAGGGCAATTAGGATTCTCCTATTTAATTTACATAATTTAATTCTACATTTTCCAGAATTAAATTGCTCCTTGTTGCAGGAAGGAAAACTAGAATACTTATTCAGGCAAAGATGTCTCTCAGGCAAAGCTTAGACAGGCTCACACAATAATATCATGTATCAAATGGAAGGACACATGATTAAATTGCCTTCTCAGCATTACGCCCCTCAACATGTCCCAGGTATCTCCCTGTCTCACCACCAACCTCCCACAACAAGCATGGGCATAAGAGTCTATCTCATTTAAATCGCTGTTCACAGAAGGGCAAAATGAGGCAGGTAGTGGCAATTAACTGCAAGCAAAAGCTACCTCATCTGACCTTGCCACCATAACGGTACATGCAACTGTGATCACAGTTTGTGTAATCACAGATGTCAGATGAAGGACTTCTACTTCATAAAGAAACACCAAGAAGAATTAGGAGACTCTTCTCCTCAAAAATAATCTCCACAATTATTATTTCAGGGGCATTAACACAGATGACTTGTCCATACAACTGTATTTCAAAAGACTACTAACAAAAAAAATATTTCCCAAAACACTCAATAGTATGGCATAATGCACAAAGTACCTACTGCTGGATCCCCTTGGGGACTGAATTTATATTTGAAACCCCAGTACGAAGTGTAACAACACATTTCCCACTTTCCAGTGCACTTTTTATTTCCTCCCTGAGCTGTCCAAGTGGTTAAAAATACAAATATTTGAATGTTAAACACAAGGTCTAGAGAAGTTAAAGAAAACACTTCCAACAGCAGAGTCTGATTGCTCATTTACTAAAAGCTTTTATTGAGGTTATTTTTCTTCAGTTTGTTTTTAGCACTGCCTAAAGTGACAAGAAAATAATTCCCACACAGAATTAAATATGGACTTGATGACAACTACTGTATTACACTTCAGAGCAGGAAAGATGTTATGAAATGCAGCCAGTTCAAGGGAGAAGTTGGGTGCATTTCCCAACACAGGAGTTTGCTAAGATGCGTCAAACAAATCTCCTTTTTCCTTGGTATCTGAGGCAGAAGAACTAATGCATTAGTCGTTATTTTTAGTTCATGCCCATGTCTGGCTTCTATCCACTTCCGTTAAGTACTAGTGGTTTATTAGTTCAGGGACTGACAGGGTAAACTAATTGCACCAGCCTTTCAGCACTGAAGGACTGTGTGCAAACTTTGTATCAGGTTACAAGAGAAAATTAGTTGAATAGTCTCATCTTGGCTTCTAATGAACATCTGTCGATATCAAACAGCCATGGTCACCTGAAAAAAAAAGTGACAGGGTACTCTTGACAGACCTAGGACTAAAATAGCTCAAGTATTGCAGGTCAGAGAGGCACTGAGAAAAATCATGTAAGGTGAGAAAAGTACAGAAATGTCAACCAAATAGGGCACTCATGTCTATTTCAGTATGCTGCCTCTGGCATACTGAAATATATATATTTTTTTATATATTTTAAGCAAATTAATTTAATACTCAAAGATAATAATGCAAATTCTGTGCCCTTTCAATCCTTGGACGCTGGGTGAAGCAGCAAAGAGGTCTCAAATAAGCATTCATTTCCCTGATGTCAAATCTTCCATAGGTTTGAGAAGTATGTTTCAAAAATAATACACAGCATGTTGTTAGACACGATTTTAAGAAGATTAATTTGTTTTTGGCTATAAATTCCAATGTCGTACCTGAAAAGATGTAAAGCAATTCCCATATCGATTCTTTAAGAGAATTATAATGTAATTCTTCCTAAACAGTTTTTAAATAGCATACTAATCTACCGAGCTGCCATAAAGTGCTCATTGTCATGTCAATTTTGGCAGTGCTGCATCTTCCTTCAAATAGTTATTTCTGGTATAAACATCAAGGAGGAAAAAACGTCAATACCTACTATCACAGGTTGAATTAGTATTTTATAGTGCATCTGCATATAGTGCTCCAGCAGTTGCAAATTGATCACACTCAAATCTGTACATGCATTCAGCCAAAAATTACTGCTTACAACTCAAAATTAATTTACAGAGTAGGACACAAAAGAAAGACATGGGACTCAAATGCCACAAAAAGCACAACTGGATACCAGTTGAACAGTATCTGCAGCAGGTATGCACAGAGGCTCACATAGCTGTTTCAAGGGTTTTGACAGACTGAGTCCTTAATCATTTATGACAAAGCTTCAAAGACTAAAAATAGTAGAAATTTGCTTGAAACAAAACTGACTTGAAAGTAACTATTACTTGAACATAGATTCAAGGCTGGGTGGGGAGATGGCGGCCACTGTTAAGATATCTGCTTCTGAGACCTCAAAGGAATAAGCCAGTGACAGGACTTTTCAAGAGTACTTCAACTCTCTTTCAGGCTGAAGCAGCTGGCTTACTAGAGCTCTTACACACGCCATGTTACTCACATGAAAATTTCATAACAATTTACAGGAGGTTTGAGTCTACTTTATAAAATACTGCTCTAGTCAATGTATTTCAAGACTAACTCAAACCAGAAAGATGTTGAGAAAGTGTATTTCTATGATTTGCAGGGAGAAAAGTGTCCCCAGTGCTGACAATTAGAAGTATGTGAGCTTAATCCTGCCACGAAATTAGAGGGGGAAAAATGCCAGTCTACGCTAAAACATGACAGCACACCATTAAAATTACCAGAGCCTGAGAGTGCATATCATGCACTTCCAGACATGGCATTTTTAGCTTCTAGGCATCACATTTCCTACAACAGAATCCCAGTAAACTTTGCACCTATCTGGCTATATTCTCCAATATGTAAAAACTCTCTACATTCAGCCAAGAAGGGATAGGACATTATCAAGAACACGAGGTCAATCTGATCTTTCAGTATCTCCTGTAACCCTAAAATAAACAATGCTGCATGTGAAACACATCATAACATTGTCAGCTACCAGTCTCTGTCTACTGGGGCCTCAAGCAGACAGATTAAACTATGCAAAACTTTTTAAGAGGAAGTTTAGAAGAGCTGGAATTTATGTCTACCACTTGCCTGCAGTGATTACTTAAATATTCATCTTAATATGCAAATACCACTGAAGATTTTAGAATTATGCTCATCTTCCCTGAAGACAACTACTGATTCCTCATTTCCTGCACATTTCTTAGCTGTGCAAAGGTATACTTTCACATAATATAATTGTACTGCTGCAAACTAAAAAGACTGAGATGGTCGCTACTCTCAGCCACTGCAGAAGACTCAGCTTCCCATATACGCTCAATAATCAAGCCGATAAAATTTCTATAGCGATTTAAAAGACTGCATTTAATAGTATGCTGCATACCTATTGGCAGAAACATTCAGTGGTCTTGCCACAGATTCCTTCAGTAAAATGGATGGCACAAAGGTATTTCGTACGGACCAGCTGCCATCAATAGCCAAGATCACCCTCACTGCAATACAGGTCTTGTAGCATTCAAAAATGGATCACTCATTCTCCAGGCCTACTCAAGCTAAAAAGATAACTCGACTTCAACAAGTCAAGAAATGAATCTGCACAAAGGCACTAGGTGCAAGATTTACAAAAAAAGACTACAAATCCAATATTGCAGATCTTCTAACACACACACAGGAGGTACACAGTTTGTTAAAAAGAGTATCTACAAATAAAGACAAAAAAAAAGGACTACCCCTAAGTCCCCTCAAATACCCAGAGTGCCGCAGAGGTAAGTGGTAAGGCTGAGACAAGGTGTAAAACACCTGACAACACGTACAAAACCACTCAGACGAAAGAAGATACACTCGTATACGTTTTGACATTAGGCAAATGGCTCAGTAGTCACTGCTGGCACTAGGAGGACACTTGTTCACCTAGATACAGATTTGCCAACTGTTTCACAGGAAGAGAGGAGAGGCATCTGGAATAGTCTAAAAACATTTTTTGCTTTTCACAAAACAGCAACTGTTGCTTTGGAAATGTTAGGAAAATGCACAGAAGGCACAAATCCAAGACTAAAGGCCCTTTTGGACTGTCTCCAGATAATCTGTCCTACTGCATAATTTGGTGGGAAGCACTGATATTATTAGACAGGAAAAAGGAAATAATCTCTACAATGCAGCCACTATGAAGCCATCTGTGAGAAGCCTAATAGATCTCTATCAAGTGGCAAAATCCCACCCTGCTAAATTCCTACTTTTCACTGGTGAAACTAATGAAGCAAAGATAGCACTGCCTTGGAATTCTGCTGATTTGAAGGAAGGAAAAACACAGAAAACCTAACAGTAAATACATATAAACATGCATGTATTGCTTTCTGTCCAGTCCAAACAGAACAGCAAATCAGAGCTATGTAGGTGTCTTTTCTTTTTTAATCCTTCTAGGGATTAACTTTACTACTTATTTACAAGTGTTTAACAGATCTGCCGAGAGCTGCCCAAAGAAGTGTAGCCCAAAACAGTGCTTGGTTATATTAGTTAAGTTACGGAAAAAATGCAGGCTGCGAATCAAACAATCACAAATGTGGTGTTGAAAGGCCATGCACCTTGTCAAGAAAGGACAGCAGCTGGTAACTTTCACAGAGCAATAACACTTCAAGGAATGCCTCAGTGTACTCTCATTGAAACAGGTGGGTGGCCATTCTATGAATGCTTGGATGATGCTGTAATGATGTGGGAAAATACAAACTGCGATACTTACCTAGTTTTGAAAACTGACGCTTCCTACTTTTAAAAAGCATGTTCGCTTTTCAGTTTCCATTTTTACTGCTCTTTGCAGGCTTTATAGCAGAGTAACAAAGATGATAAAGAAGTTGAAAAGGTTTTAATATTTCAGCTGGCCACAGCCCAACAATATTATATCTTACTTTAGGCAAAACATTTGTTTCAAGCCTAAGAAAAAATATCCGCCTGAAGCACATTTCTATGAAATAATAAACAAACAGATCATTGCATCCCTGGCAAGGAAAAAGATGAGTCATGCTTGCATGACTTGGAAGGTGTTCAGAAAGCTCACCTTGTACAGGCGTCACTACAGTCCCCTTGAAATGTGGATTTATGTGTATGTTCTTCGGTTGTTGAGGTGTCACTGGAGGTGGAGTCATCATTATTCTAGGCGTTTCTATCTGAGGGGGCATATGTAGCCCTGGAGGAGAAGAATGATGCTGATGCTGTAAAGGAAGCAGAGATTGTAACTGTTCCTGCTGCTGCTGTTGTTGCTGCTGCTGTTGCTGCTGCGGTTGGTGGTGCTGATGCGGTTGGTGGTGCTGGAACAGACTCCTAACAGGTTGCTGGTGTGTTGGAATTAATCTCTGTGAATGAGTCTAAAGTCAGACAAAAGAATAAAGTCACTAGGCTTTCAAGTTAAAATATCCTGACAAACCAGCACAAAACCAAGACATCTTTGGAGAACAATTAAGGCCAAATATGAACAGAAAAACCTCATTCCCATATCATCAACTGAAACTGTTAAGAAACATCAGCACAGGAAAGCAGAGGAACAATTGAAGACATTTGTGTGATGGAGTGGATGGCAAAGAGCAAGGAAGCACACAGGGAATACAGACATTCATTCATATATTTTTAACAGTGAAAATGCCTAGTCTTGTTTGTCAGGGTTCTACATGTAACTGGAAACTGTCATCAACTGCAATAAGGTACATACATGCTATGATCACTTAAAATCTTGAGTCTTAGTATCAAAACAAATCCACTAACTTTTGCCTCATTTATAGAAGAGCCTCTAGAGAAAACAGACCTTACACAGCAGCAAAAGTCAAAATACAAATTAAGCCAGATTCTTCAAGATACCAGTGCAGTCCACGTATCCATACAGCCTGAAGAAATAACTACTTTAAAGATACCTTTCAAAGGCACGTTCCATAATACAGAAGAAAGTCTCTTGCTACTTAACACTCTCAAACACAAATGGCCAAAATCAGTATTTTTTTTCACATATAACTATCATGTTTCTCCTCAGAGGAATCATTCTGGTTCTGAATTCATTGATACTAGGTATCAGTACTACTCCAGTTAACTTTCAAATGGTACTGCAAGAAGAGTCCTAAACGGGCAAGCTTTCAGTAACCAGGAAGTGGCACAATTTTTCAGCAGCCATATACATAAAAGCAAAGCAGTTACAAAGTATGCATAAGAAAATATTGCGATGAGCACAATATGTTTACAACACTTAAGATCAAAATAACCAGCAAAGCCCACAGCAACACAAAAAAGAATTATTCCACCTTCACTGTTTTAAAAGCACGAAATATTCTAGTGCAGGGCTTTCAACCGCTGAGATATCCAGCACCTAGAGTTACTGCTGTTGGAAAAAATCCCCTTTGTATATAATACAGATCACCTCGTCCTGCAAAGATATACACAAGCTTTGTTCTGCAATCTCAGCTTTCAGTACATTTTATAAACATTAGCAAAAATAAGTGTGGTCTACCTCTTGATCGCAAATTTGCTAGTTTGGGGCTTTTTGGGGATGGAAAAAGTAAAATCTCGTGGCTTGTGACAAAAAGCCCGGGGGGGGGGGTGTACAAGAGTAGCAAAGCTAGATTTCATCTGAAATCCTAATACACTAATTTATCAGGTAGTGATTCCCTCCCTAGGGTTCTAATTGCCTCAATAGTAGCATGGTATACATGGCTTTTTTAGAAGTACAAGCAAAAAGATTAGTCTGACAAAACAAGAAGCATTTTATAGAATCATATTCTTTTAAACTAAATTACTATTAATAATGTGGGATTGAATATGTTTCCATATTGCACACAGAGGACTTCTCAACAGAATTAACTTTTTCTTTCATTCTTACATAAACCAGTAGGTAAGCCTGAATGTGTTGTATGAGTCAAAAGCCACTTTTTATTTGGAGGCCTTGAGATTCCTCAAGTAGAAGCTGGTAACAGCAAACTTTCACAGTCACCATGTTACACACAAAGTCCTTCTTACCTAACAGTGCCATGGAAGCGCAAAAAGCGTAGGTTGGGATATATTCCACCTTTGTAAAGATTCATCATTTAGAGTGCATTTCTCCATAATTTCTTACAATTATGCTTAAGAAATACTAAGGATTAAAAGGTACCATTGTCGACGGCTGACTTGGCATCAGTGCAGCCCTGTGATCCTTCATTCTTCCCCTATCGTTGTCTCTCCTTTGTTCTCCCATTCCGTGGCACATAATCGAGCCTCCTCTTCGCCCGCCTCTCCTTGAGCCATAGCGTCCCTGTTTAAGCTGCCTTTCCCGCTCTTCAAATTCAAGTAACGCTGCTTTGGCTTCTGCAGAAAGTTCTGTTAAGAGAGATATAGGGAGAAATCATTTTAGCTTCGTGCTGGAAAGATGAAAGATACAATGAAAAACATCACTAGAACTACAGAAGCATCCCTGCAACTAACACAAAATTTGCAGGCACTTTGATCTCCTTTAGGTGGCATGTTAACATTTCATTATTCATCTTTAAAAGGAAAAAGCACACAGATACTTGTGTCTGTTGCAGTCAAAAAGCAGCAGGTAAATGAAACAAACATGAACACAAAGTTTGTTGGTTTTTTAAAATGCTATTGAAGTTTGCCTTTCTACTGTAAGAGGAGGCTGTGGCTCTTCTCACATCTGTGTTATGTTAAACCACATCTCACTTATCTGCAGCAATGTCAGGCAGCACAATAAAAACCCCAGTAAACGATATGTTGAGTCTTCAGTATAAACAGATTTTATTCGTCAGACTCTCTAGCACACTGGACTGTTCCAAAGAAGGACCTGCAGTATATTAACTACTTAATATTTTATCTATTGTATGTGGCTGAAGAACAAGATGTATTTGACAAGTGCTAATTCCACTCAGAGAGAGCACACTTCAAAATCTATGCTCAGCTCAAGTCTTACATGGCCACTGATAGCACCCACTTAACTCACATCACAGGCAAACACCGGCGAACAGATGGTACTCAGTGAAGACTGCCAAATTCACTTGAAACCTGGGACAATGCTGATAACATTAAGAGAAAACCATGCAGTAACAGGGCCAGGTGATCAAAATTACTTGGAAATGCAGAGATAGCCTACAACAAACTTCAGGAAATAAACAGTGACAGTATGAGCAGTGCCACTCACCAGGTTTCAGTTACTTGAAGGGGATAAACTTTAACCAAAACATGCAGCTGAAGATTTTGCCACATGTCAGTCACATCCCTTGTTAACTCCAAAACTGACTTCTGCCTCTAACAGGACAAAATTAAACTACTCTACAATAAACAATTCTGACAAAAACATATTTTGAATTCATATAAATGGCAATTAGTGTAAGAATTCAATTTTTCCATTTTAATTCAGTTCTTCAAGGCAACTGGGTACAGGGATCACTTTTCAGGACAAAGTGGTTTTACTTGGTAATACTACACATAATGGCTATAATACCCAAAGATCAGAATAAAATTGGTTTTGGCAGCTGAGACACTACAATGTGTCCACATCGCTACCTACTCTCCATCAGAACACATAACTAAAGCAACTAGAAAACTATTAAAATTTCTTGAGAGTCAAATAGCCAAAGCTACTTATACCACCATCTTAAACACCTTCGGAAGTAATCTCAAGTAGTCTTTGAAGTCGAGGATTGGCAGAAGGGCATAAAAGTGTGAGTGCCACACATTCCCACTGCGGCACTTGTTCTTACTTGGCTATAAAACCCACCTGCACAACTAAGTTGCAAAGACTGTAAATCTGCGTGTCTCAGAGTTCAGATGCATTCAGCACCTCCAGAAGGCAGGGGATTTTTTATTTTTAAAAGAGAACCTTAGAACTTGCTGATTGTCTAAAACCACAGAAAATAAGACAGACTCCTAGAAACCCAGGATTTGCCACGTAGTTTCCCCACTTAATTTGCACATCCTGGTGATGAAATATGTTTCTCTAACTTCTTTTCTCTCCCCTTTCTGACAAAGCAATTATTTGACATAAAGCCTTAATTTACAATCAACTAGATATTCTTATGAAATACTAACTTTGCCCTAGGACCTGCCTTGAGAGATTGGCAGAGCCCAAGACAATCAGGCTCTATCAGGAAAATCTCATAGTGTGCTTTGAAAGGAGCAAGGAATCTCACTCCTTGTCTTAGTACGGAATTAAAGATGCACACTATAGATTTTAGAGGAAAATTAAGACAAAAGTACTTTCCTCCAAAGCAAATCAAAAGCATTAGATGTAACTAAAACAACCACCTTACCCATCCTTATTTGTCAGGGAGAAAAAAGCCGGTTTAAGTGGAAAAATAAAGCTCTGATTTCAAGCCTCCTTCCTGTCCACACCTAAAGCAAGTTCAGTTTCTTCACAGGCTTGCAAGCGTGAAAAACTAGCATGCGCTTTTAGTTACGTTGCAGGGAAGACCAACCACCGTTTCCTATATACTTATGGGAAGAAATGGCGCCATGACATTGCAAAGCAACAGTTCTCCTCCCTTTAACCAGAGAGGATACAAACCCTGCAGGAGAACCTGTGCATGCTGCTAGTTGGACAGTTCTTTTTTTTTTTTCCAAGAACAGGACAAGCAGGGCAATTTATTCTGCCATCTTTCACACTAGAACCTTGACCTGAGCAAGGTAGTTTGGAAAGCAAAGTTCAGTCATTGCAACAAGCACCTGATACTGATATTCGTTCAAGGTTAGATGCTGTTTTCTATTGAACAGATTAAAAGTCACATGTGAGGAAAGCAATTTCTAACAAAGCTGGGAATAGAGCTAAGCTTCCTACAAGGCAAGATCATGTCTTGAGTCTCTCAGCCTTTTCAGCACATATGGAAGGACAGAATATGAACAACTATAGGAGAAAGAACGGGCTGTTCCAACAAAATTAATTCAGAGGACTGAACTGATTAAGCTTGGGGAAGGGATGACATCATCCAAGGCAAAGTCAGTCCTGATGATCTTTCATGTGCAGGTACTTTTCACTCTCTTTAAATTGAAAACTAACAAATTGTTTTTCTACTCGCTCTATGCAAAAGTTCTTAAACTTTAAAGGTTGTGTCTTTAAAGGCACAGTCCATATGTTCAGTTTTTCAGCCAGAAAAGTGGAACTGTGCGTAACACTGACCTTGGAAAAAAACACATCAACCAAAACAAAACTCCCCATGCAGCAATCACGATTACATTCACATCACACCTATGACCACACAAGTACAATATAACCATTTGATTTTAAAAAAATAATCAAAAAGCAGAATGTAAGATTACATCAAAAACAAGCATACCATCCCAACAACATGCCACTGAAGGCTAAAGTCCTACACCTGTGAAGAATTTTGCTTACACACAAACCTGCAGGTTGAGAGCCTCAGAGACAGACTGCAAAAATGAAGATCCGTGCAGTAAACTGGACTCATGAATACCTCAAGTGCTTTACATTGCTATCAGTCTCCATGCAGCAAAAAATGCAGTCAGCTCAATTATTAGGTGGGCTGTTATTCGAATTTGAGAGCTTTCTGTCACACACAGAGAGATCAAGGAGATAGTGTTAAAGACTGTTTTGCAGGGATGGCAGCAAGTGAAATAGTCCCTGTCTACCCGAAACCAAGATCGGATGGCTAACCAGAATAGGGGTGATAAGCACAGGAAGGAGAGAGCCTCCTTCCCTCTCTAGACTATTCCAAAGTACAGCCAGGTATTCACATGAAAAGGCCCACTGCTGCTCCCCAGCAGCTTGTGTGCGTTGTGACCAAAACTTCCCGAGCCAGGCCGGATGCTGGATAGCATGCAGGGTGCTGCAGCACATGGCTCCTGCCTGCAACGACCCTGAGCCTAGGTCTCTACAGCTACATTTGCCTTGGCTGGCTTCCTGAGAGCAAAGGCATTTAAAATCACCAGGTCTGAGAATCCCAGAATCTCTATTATCCTGGATAATGCAGACATTCACAACATATTAAATCACACTCCCAAACAGCTATTAAAACATATACATACGCACTTACATATACATGCAATCTAAACTGAGAGGGATAGCAAATGTTCTCCTTTACCTTTTTTTCTTCTTGAAACCAAATTACACAATATGTTTCTGCACAGGACAACTGTGAAACCATGCATTTTAATTCTCTAGTCTTGCCTGAGATCTCAGCCTCTAGTTATTGGAGTGAACTAAGCAGGACATAAAAAGTACTACCACATAAAATAACCTTTGTTATCACTTTGCAAATAGCTCTGCAGAAGTGTAGAGGTCTGTTTTGGTTTTTGAATTAGATATAGAGAGAATACTTCAGTTTGGTGGTGCCAAACAAAGCCTTTCTTACTTCCAAGTTCCTAAATGGGTAACTAAATCCAGAGCCTAACAACAACTCCAACTCTGGGAAGTCTTCAACTACATGCACTGAAAGAAGTTACATGTTTCTCAAAGATTATAAACTCAGTATCTCTAGAAATATATTCTACTGTTGTCCTACAATATGTCTCCTTTAAAGTTTTCAAACTAACTACTTACATTATCTTGGATAAAGAAATATTTAGGAAAGATCTCAGCTACATTCATGAGAATACTCTCTATTTTAATAATACATATTTTTACCAGCACATACTCACTCTCATCTTGACTGTACATTTCTCGCACTCAGTTAATGCAGTGAATCAGCAATTATTTTTCTAGTGTCTCTAAGTGTCAAGATTAATTTTACTATCATCGCTAATAAAATGGTTTCAAATGACATCTTTAATCAGCAAGTAAGAATGCACTCCTCCAATAGAGACAAGCTGTCACAAAAGGTCACCAATATGTGACAGGATGGAAATTACGTTTGTAACTTCAACTGAAATGTTAATTCCTCTTCAAGTGTTTTCTCAACTATGTTCGGATTTTAAAATAAGGAGACATAGCTCTGCAATGAAGTTTGTTTTAAACCAGCAGCATCTGTAAAAACTTGCTCTGTAATCTCAAAAGCAAGCACATATTTAAATGCAAACAATATGAAATACTAGTATTAACAGAAACCATTTCACATCAGCAAGACTGTTTTTTTGCCAAATAGTAGTTTTAAAGAAATCTCTTTAGTTTACATTCATCCACATTTGCATCACCTTTTCCTTAGATCTCAGAGGTACATCCCAAATCACTTAAAAATAACTCTAACTCAAATTACCATTCTTTTTAACACTCAAGCTCTGCTACAAGTTCTCTCGTTTGCTGATCTTGACATTAAACTATACAGCAAACCCACCAACTGTCATTTAGCTATGCCAGTGTACTCTTATTTTTAAAGTATCTGTTTTACAATGTCATCGGCACCTTCTGTAAAAATAACATATAGTCTGTAGAAATACGGTCTTATGGATGAAAATACATTTGAAATGCACCTCAGCTAAAATATCCCTTGCCCACACAGATGGCTCTGTGTCTGAATGCCTCTAGAGGGTTCCCTTTAGTCCTATTCTGATCAGAATCAATTCCTGATGATTAAAACAATGTTGAATAAAAGTCCTTAAAACTCACTTTGCCTGAAATCGCAAGAATAGGAACAATAGATTAGAAAGATCTTGATTCAAAACCATGCACTGACATCTCACAGCATGACATGGCCTACACAAATACCTCTAAAATTCTACTTCAGCCTCTGCTGCTCATGAACAAGTCCTCTCAGCCACAAGTTTGTTACAGAATTAAGGCTTCTCATTCTTTCTGTGCATAGTAAAAGCTCAAATTCCTTGCAATTCAATTAAAGAATTAGCAGGATATACAGCTTGAGAGGAAAAAAAACCCCTTAGTATTAACATCCTTTGCAAAGCAAGACTTTAAGGTAAGAGGAAAATTCCATCAAGATGAGTTCCAGCAATCTAAGTGTGTGCTCTGGGAGTGTAATTCCAAAATGCCCTGCTGTCCCAAAAAGAGTAGTACATCTGGAAAGAAAGCAGAAGCACCCAGCTACCAAATTCACACCGCATGGCACCCATATTAAAGCTATCTTGTGTGAAAAATTCATCCCTACAGCATGGTAAAACTTGAAGCATGATCAAAATATACACCTTCTCCCAGTGGTGTCTGACAATTAGCCAAGAGTATATGACAATCTGCCTTCATTACCCCGTCACCTCTTGCATATCTTGGTTTTCTTCAAAATTTTGATCAGGGCTCTTTCTCCACAGTTTGAATTAATATTTTTGGTTCAGCAGGAAAACTATGAAACTGGCACACCTTTCTGAAAGCAAAACTTAATTTCTGCCCATCTCCCTAATACCATCTTTTTAATATAATCATTATTAATTATTACCACCACCATAAGGCAAACATGAAGAGGCAATATAGTTATCCCCAGCAGGGTAGGCACATCAGTATCAGATACCTGAATATCCAAGGTATGTGCAGGGTCTTGAGGTCAACTCTCAAAACTTTAAACCAATGTGGTTTTATTTATAGACTAAAACAAAGCAGCTGCAAGGAAGTTGCAAATCTACTGCTGCTTCTGAACTAGCATGGCAAATTCATTATCTACAGTGTTCCTAGAGACACACTTGTGTTACACTACTGAAAACCAAAGAAAATAAACCCTTTCAGACACTGCCTAAAGAACCAGAGTGGTATAAGTGATTCAGATTGTTCCATGTTAGAAAAGCCAAACCCAGAAACCAGGGGTTTCATATTTTTCTAAGACACTTCCCACAAGTTACAATTTCTCTAGGCCAATCCAACAGTAGGAACACAAAAGGTTCACAGAACACTTCTGTTCCTGGGGGAAAACAGCAAACAGGCAGGTATTTAACAGCAGAATACAGGTAACAAGATCTGCTTTATTAAACTGAAAAATCTTCCACAGAATGAAGTCCAAAGAATTCCTTAAAATATATTTCACCACAATACACAGTGATAGACAACTCAGCTGCTGCTTGAAAATGAGAAAGCTTTTAAATACACCACAAAAGTCTCAATGAACAAACACTGCACTGGTTTTCAAAACAAGATATGCTTAAACGTTATTCCCAAGGAAAGAGATACTGTGCATACTACAACTGACTACATATGACTTTGGACAACTTGGATACAAGGCCAATCTAAGTTAGAAGGTGACTGTTCTGTCTTTTCCATTAAACACTCTTCTAGAAGTTTTGGCAATCTTGCCTTTTACTTTCTTTTTTAATTACAGTTCTTCAAAGAGTCCATTGCCACAAAACCTCACCCAGTGTTTCTGGAATGTTTCTCCTTTCTCTTGTCACATCCGAGAGTCTAATTATCGTTCCTTCTTTCCGTTCGGTTTTGAAACGTAATCGTCCAGACTCTTCGTCATCATCCTCCTCTTCATCAGATTCTTCTTTTGTTTCTTCTTGAAGTTCCAGAGATTCAATAGCTGCCTGAATCACAAAATACAGAGGACACACAAACTGAAAATCCACTGTGTCATCATTGGATGTCAAAGACAAAGCTTTCTTTAGAAGTCCTTTTATACAAATTTTGCTGGCATTATATGTTATTCTCATACATAATTCAGTAAAAACTTAAGAGCTTGGTGAATTTTTTAGAAATATAAAGATATGATGGATATAATAAATTATATAGTAAAGCCTACTGAGAAAACCTATTTTCCTGCAATATTTAAGGGAATGAGGAAACTAGTTAGCACCACCATCTGATCAGTAGTAACTTTTGCACAGTGACATTTTATCACTGAATTGACTAAGATGTAAACCTGGGATAATACCAGATTCAAGTAACACGAACATTAAATCATTAGCACTTCTTATTCATTTTTTAACAGCTGTCAGCAGGATAGTTAAAAAAACCCACATCTAAAATAATCTTACATCCCAATTTTATTCCACTAGTTATGCATATCTGCACCTGTCTATCTTTTTCTACTCCTTGAATATTTCCCAGTTTTAATTCAGCAATTGATGAAGAGAGCAGGTTTGGATAACATCTGAATATGGTAAATTTGTATACTGGAATGCTACTCCCTTGCCTTCATTTACTTTCCAGTTCTCTCTATAACAGAGAATATTTATTTAGATGAAAAAATGTCCCAAATGAAAATGGATCCCTCTCCTTCAAATTAAAAAAAGGAAAAAAATCAATTTCATTTTCCTGTGCAGGCATGATAAAATTAATGTTCAGAATGTTACACAAGTTATATTTGATTTCTGGAGTTGAACATTAGAAGTGTTCTAATACAGTATGACTTTCCTATAACGCATCTGGTTACTGGGTATTTGGTTATTCTTGTACAAGCCTACTTGTTCATTCCTTAGAGCCTGTACATGCATTTTAATTCTTTGCAAAGCCACTAAATGCATCATAACTTTTACGCTGCTTGGGGACAGTTAAGAACAAGTGAAATGTAACATGCAAAAGACAGTTTAATCTTCCAATTAACCAGATTGGTGCAGTAATTTATATGAAAAAGGCACAGCAAGTGCATCAGTCAAGTGGACAGATATCAAGTCACAAAAAAAGAAAAAGAATTAATGGCAGAATGGTGCAAGAAACTGAAAATTTCCTCATCCAGGAACCCAACGTCATCCAAAACCAAAAAGAAATATGGAAAGCAGGACCACATACAGAAGCTGGCAAAACAAGTTTCTAGTTTAAAGGACAGCACACCGTATGAACTCAAGCTCAACGCTACTCTGACTCTGGTCTGGTAAATAAATGATCTGTTGACTCAAATTACTAGGCTTTAATGGGCTACTGACCTTAAGTTATTTTCATTTTATCATCTCCTTATCTTGGAACACATCTTAACCATTCCAGGCAAACATTCAAACTGTATATTTCCCGATCCCACAAAAATATTCTAAGATATAGCTAAGAGAACAAAGTTTGCAAAAAGCTTTAAGGCTTATATTTTAAAACATATTTACTTTTATATAATAACTATTATATAAAAAATGTCACAAAAACCAACAGACAAGATAGCAGGCAATAAAAAAAAATCCCTTCAAGACAGAAGGAAATCCAAGTCCCAAAAGCAAACCCAAATTGAGCACGATTGGTCTGATTAACATATCCATGTATAATTAAAACACCTCTGAGGACAGGTAGTTAAGACTCATGAAAGAGAGGAGGGATGCTAGCAAGGAAAAAAACACTAATGTAGTTTAATAAAAAAAAAAAAAAAAAAAAAAATAAGGGAGAAGGACTAGGTCAGCATTTTACTTTCAAAAGAGGGAGTCTCAAAAGAGAAACACGTAGCAATATCACTACTAAACCTATGTTTCAAAATAATATAAACCCCCATAATTTTATTGTCCCAATGCTTGTCTTTAAAAACTTTCCCTTCAGGATCAGGATTTGGAAGACAGAAGTGGAGTGGCTGTTTTTCAAAACACGCTCTCACTATGCTGAGCTTTCTGTTTCACTTCAGAGCATAAATCCCAGACACATCCACTCTCTTTTTCAATGCCCCTTAAAAGCTACAATGGAATACCAGATTTTATTCGTCTTGGCAATGTAATCTCACCTTACTACTGCAAGGCTCTACGTGTGGTTCAAAATGCAGAATCAGGACTACAACAGTTAATCTAGTGTGCACTATCCTAAGAAATTTTGCAATGCTTTAACAAAATGCTGTGGAAACTGTTGCCTTTTGATAATTATTCATTCTGGGGAATAAAAACACCCTATCCATTCATAAAAATAAAAAAAAAATGCAAGTTGTAAAAGACTCAAAGACAACTATTTTCCTATGCAAAAATAAAAAAAACACGCCTCAAACTTTCCTACCAGCACTATTCTCTACTTAACCATTTCTATCAATTTTACTTGTATCAGTAATTCCACTTACACTATAGTTTTCTGGGTGTAACTCACTTTATTCACACCTTATGCCACCTACTAATGAACAATGCTTGTAAGCATTAAATATCAAAAGACAAAAAAATCAAAGGAGCTACTGAAAAAGCTGGCACCAAGAAAAGGCTGTGCTGAATGCTAACTGACCCATGTCCCAGTCTGACTGCTCACACTATTGAAGGATTTATATTAGTTCAGATGGAAAGACAAACATGTCTGACAGCAAACCATATGTTCTCTACATACAGCTCCAGGAGAGGTTATCTGAGCTGTGTAGGAGTGTGCACCCTACTCTCTTAATTTGTTCAGTAGTTGTAGCATGCAAGATCATATATTCCAACTTCCAGTCTAACAGGATGAGTTGTGCCAAGGTCACAGTAGACGAATAGATTCTATGTTTCTATTTATACAGGAAAAGACACAAGTGCAGACACGGAATTAATACATGCTAGTACTTACAGGATTCTATTTAATACTAATCATTAATATCTCTGCGTAGACATAAACAGTCCTTGAATGGCCACTTGAGGTCACCTGCCTAGACTAGCCAGCCACGGTGTCTTAGCAGCCTTCCTCAAAGGGATCTTAACATTTCCCATGACGACGCCTTGCATAAAGCTACCAAAGACCTTTGCTGGCTCTTCCTTACAAACAAAAATACTGACCTTTCTTCTATCACAAGGTCAGCGTATTCTGCCATCCTCATCAAATAATTATCCCATAAATCCCACTCACTTACCAGAACTCCCCATGCTGGGTTAGGATCTGCTATGGGGCAAGAGGGAGTGCTCCTGCCCCGAACAGCTGACCAGTCAATTGTAAGACTGAAAACAGACTTCACACAAGGAAAGCAGGAGAACACTACAGTCAGCAAGATAAACATAGATCTTAGCATGGGATCCTCCCAAAACATGGGACTGTAAAGCGTTCTGGAGGGGTTTGTGTCAAAGATGGCTAAGATGTACAAAACATGAAAGCACTGTAAAGGCTAAACCAAATTGCTTCCACGTGAAGCATTATTAAGGTCAAATGAAGAACTCCTATTAACTACCCAGAAAACAGGCAGTGGAGGCTCCTACCAGAGGCTAACACTGAAACGGCAGCAATTGCTCAATCCTACAGGAACAAGAAATAACAGAGTAGATAAAAGGATGTTACACCTATTCCAAGGGCATCTTCACTTCACAGATGAAAAACTGAAAAAAAAAAAAAACAAAAAACCCAAAAAAAACCCAATAAACAAACAAAAAAACCCAACACCAAACCTAAAAGCTCCTAAATAAGTTTAAATGTTGGCTGTTTTTGATTTGCAATCTTTTGATCATTTTCCTCCAGGCTGATAGGTAGCGTCTTCAAGCTTGAACAAAAGAACTAAAAAGTTTGGTCTAATTCAACAGATCTATTGGTGTTTTTTTTCAAAGCCTGTACTCTATTAAAAGGAAAGCAGTATGCAGCACTTCTACATGAAATGCCTTCTTGCTTAGTCCTGATCATTTCTTATCAGCATAACCCGACACATGGTTTAAACTTTGCAAGGGAGAACACCCCATGACAGACTCCGCAGAAGATTAGTTCTAATATAAAACAAAAGGAATGAATTCTAATTTTAGAAGGTTACATTTTTATGAACATTTCATAGAAATAATGAGTGATATTATTACCCTAAAAATATTTAGGACCCGATAACTTATGTAACTGACAGCTTTACGACATCGATTTGCCGTATTGGGTTTTGCTTTGTACCTTAGGAAGGCAAAAATATTTTCTGAAGCACTGCTACATTTTTATCGGGGAAGCTCCACAAAGACCATTATTTATTCAAAATCCTAGTTCTAAGTACTGTTTCAAATTAAATATCAAGAAGTGAAAAAGCATGCCTTGAACCTGATCTAGCCAAGGATCTGCCTCTTCCTCACTTTTCCCACCTGGATGCCACTCTTAACAGGTCTCTTGCTTCCCTTATTCACCATTTTCCCTCATCATGTTCCTATTCTCCAGCCAGTTAGCTCTTCCCTTGGTTTACAAAATTCCTTCAAGCAATATAATAAGAGGCTTTATTTGCTTTTAATGTGGAAACTACTTAAAATACAACAATACCAAGCACTTTTCTCTATCAGCTTGCTCTCAGTTATGTAGATGCCAACCTTCAGTCAAGAAATAATAATGCTATTCATTTGTACCTTATTTATTACAGTTCCATTCTTGTGTTGGGTTTTCTACAGAAGAATGCCAACAACCACACTTGTTTACAAACAGTGACTGTTATGAGACTTAAATATAACACTCGAATAAAAACCAAAACTATTCAGAGTTGGAAGCATGCATCTAACCATGTAATAAAATAAAGTGCATAACCTACAAAGGTTCTCTCTTATTCTCATCTGGAGAGTGCAATTGTGATCCTACAGACAAATGTAAGTAAGCTACATATGAAATAATAAAGGCATGAAAAGACAGTACTATTTTGGAAACAACAAGCCTGTGGTAATATGCAAGCCTTTAAAATAAAGCCAGAATGTAGATTAACTGCATAAACATGTGGCCAAAACATTCATACTACATGATGAACAAATTCTCTAGAAGCTTTGTTCACCCAATCTATTAAAAACTTGCATTAATGGTACTTTTTGAATGAAAGGAATTTAACTCTGATCTAGACAAATTTAGACAACATGATTATTGCAGAATTCTAATTCACACTCTAAAAATGAAGCTGTGCTATTTTAAAGCACTAAGTTTGACAGTGAATCCCACCTATGTACTTAATTTTACGTGATCTGCGGTGCTCTCATCATCTCATACAGACCATGGGTGCATAGAGCACAAACACATCAGGATGCTTTTAAAGCACTAGAAGGAAAGCTTATATAATCCAGTGAAAGAACAAGAAGTGTTGAAGTGTTTCACAGTTCTCTGGAAGAGCAGATTTAAAACTAGGGAAATTAACTACGTTTAAGGCATATTTGATGTAAGACGTCATGCTTGCAACAGCAAAGACTGAAAAATTCATATGGCTCGTTTCAATGCATCTCTCTTCATCTACCAAATAATGTTGTTCTATTATAATATTTTTGCTACAACTACAGAGTATCATGGCACATCCATTTGTTAGAACTTCACAGAAGAACATTGCTGTGTCTTTGAGGAATTAATTTCCTGATGAGCTAAAGCTCCAAAGAGGGAACCCACTCTGACTACACTTCTCAGCAGGTAATCCATTCAATCCTATTTAATTAAGAACTGGAATAAAAGTAATATTAAAACAGATTCCTGGTGGGGAAGAGAAAAAACACCCACATCAAAAATTTCTTGCAAATCATTAGCAGGTATTATACCACTATTCCAGGCTATAATGAGTGAACGTATATTTAGCAGTTTTTGGCGTAAGCTTTCTTCTTGCAAATAAAAGAACTCATCCTTTTTCCTAATTGAAGAATTAAGATAATCTTCTCAGAAATTTCAACACCAATACAACTTTTCTTCCAAAACAACAACCAATCTGATCTTTGCCTTTCTAACATAAAGCATCTTCCATGATCACACTGCTCTTCAAAGTAGGATATACAAGAACCATATCCACACTCACAACAGCAGCAAATATCCACGTGGAACATGAGGCACCATAGCCAAGAGAGATTTAACAGACAACATTGCAGTACTGGTATTATTATCCTATTCCAAACAGGCCCTGAAGTTTCTAATGTTGAAGCTCAAACATGCACATTTTGAACTCTCCCTTCTGATTTTCATTCCAACAGGGAGAGAGAATCTGATGTATTTGACAATACAGATGCTATCACAATTCATCTTATACAAAGAGTAATACCACCAATAATTCAACATTGGCAAAGTCACACCAGCTCTTACCCAGCAATGGGGACAATTCCACAGATTCAAATTCTGAAACAACTGGTTATTTTAAGTTGCCATTAAAATCACAACATACCTCTTCTGATTCATTTGCTACTGTCTGGGATTCTTCCAGCCCCTCATCAGCTGTATACTCTTCTTGTTCTCCAATTGCTTGCTCATTATAGGATTGCATATAATCTTCATCCTAAAGCAATAACACAAGAAAGTGAAGACACAGGCCAATTTTACAGAATTGCAAACTTGTTCACAGACAGGGTCTATGTGCATCGTTGCTGTTTACAGAACGGGAAGAGAAGTATTGTATCTATCAGAACTGTCATGTAAGGTATAATTAACAGGGCTTTTAACTAGACATTAATTTCAAGATTATCAAAACCATAACCAAAACAGTTTTCCTTCAGGTCCTACCCATGTTATCTTAAAGATCCCGTCTACTTCTGTTCACCCTACTAACTTCTGTACTTCTACATCCTTTGACCACAAGTTCAAGAAGCAAACACTGCAGTACTTTCTTAGCAAAGGAAATATGCACCTACAGCACAAATACATTAATGTCATATTTTACCCCATCAAAAGTATAAGCATTCTTAAAACATCCTGCAAGTGCTGACTCATGAATAGATTCAATTCTGAACAATAAGAAGCAAAAACAAGAGCAAAACTTTTCCTCAGTAAGTCTGCTTGTATTTCAAAACATGATTGATCACACCCAGTTTTAATTGAGATTAAATCACTCGACTAGCAATTAAAGTCAGTGCATGTTCTCTAATACACTGCTTAAATTATATTGAATTATGCAGGTGACATTTTCTGAACTAACCTCCAATCTCTTTATTCAGGTTTAGGCAGTTCTCAGTTACAAAAAGGATGAACGAGCAGGACATCAATCACTTTGGGATATTAGCACCTTAAAGATGTCTTTAGCAGGTCAATAATCTTTTCACCTTCGAAGGACTTTATCAGATCTTGTCTAAAGCCGGGATAAAAGCTTTTGCATTAAGTACTTCTAACAATTGGCAGTGTATCTCCACCACACAAAGCTGTTTTCTTCCTTAAGTATACAATCCTCAAGGTCATGATTCTCAACTGCTTTCCAGCATGACAAAGGAGCATTACCTACCGCCAAACAAGCTGTCAACACAAACTTTGTCACAGCCTAGATAAAGAAACTGGCAGACGGTGATAATAGGTCTAATTTCCCCTCCTCCCTAGGGAGGTAAACAGATTTCACATCAGTCTAAAACCCTATGCACATGAAGCAATGTTATCTTTGAAGATACAATAGAAGGAAACTCACTGGAAATTCATCTAGGGGTTCATTGATTTCAAGGTCTAGTACTTCATCTTCTTCTCCATGCTCTTCCCCGTATTCAATTTGGTCTTCTGTCAGTTCAGGATCATTGCCTTCATAATGTCCTTCCTCTGCATACTCTGAAGCATATACTTCGGGTGCTTCAGATTTGTCATAAGTAATTTCATCTTCCCCTTGGTCATACTCAGATTCATGTTCTATCGATTGATCGTTGATGGCCTCAGAAAGTTCGTATGATGAAAGCATGCCAGGTGTAGCATTAAGGCTAACTGTGACACCTTGAGAACTAGGGGGGGAGGGGGAAATCAGAAGGTGAAGCATAACAGTCAACTACTCAAAGATTTCACAAAACAAAGCTAACAAATACAAATTCTCCAAGTTGGTGGACAAAATCATACCTCACTATTTGATTCCATGTCATATTCTTATAATGCATACTGTACTGCAGCTTATCACCAGCTGCAGGTTATTTGACCAAGGGAATCAAAGCAACCAGATGGTTTAGCACATCAAACTGGCAAAAGTCCTGCTTGGTAACCAAAGCAGACTGGATTCAATTTTAATTCTAAGACTAACAAAAAATACACAAAATTACTATAGCTGCATCTGTTTTCCCAATCTTTCAGAATAGGCTAGTAAATTATTTATTAAATATATAAATACTGTTGCTTCTTGATTATCTTGAATTCAAACTTAACATTTTTATGACAGATTTAATGTAAAATATATAGTCAAGAATTGCCACTTAAATGTCTAAGATTTATTCCAACTTGGTAAAAGCACTGGCACAGACACCAAAAGAACCCATAATCAATACAAAACCAGGGAAGTTTAGAAGGAGGAAAAGCAAAACTCAAAATTTACTGTTTACAAAAGCTAGCGTCATCAACACATAAAAGAGCAACTAATCCATTGCAGACTAGTTAGAAAAAGAGGGGGAGAAAGCTCCTCTTGATTTGAGGGTTTCGGGTACAAAGAAAACACATTTTTTTTTAGATAAGATATATATAGATAGATATATATTTTTTCTTTTTGTTCACTGTTTTCTTCAGTTTGAGGGAACAAGATCCAGGCAGCTTTGAGCTATTTGCATCTATAAGACTGAGAAGATTTAACACGAATAATTCTAAATGCAAAGAAGATCACGCAGTTTCTTCTTTATAAGCTTTTTAAATAGATTTGAATTAAATTAAATTCAAATAAACAAAAAATCATTTCACTGAATGCTAACAATGCTCCTGAACGTGTTATATATATATCATTAAGTAGCTGGCTAGGTAAAAAGCAAAACTATTTTAAGTATACACCAATAACTTCAGTGTAGTAGTTATTAGTTATCAGCAGTAGCACTGATTAATAGCTTTGAATTATCCAAAACATAAGATTTAGAAAAGAGATACCGAAATTCTTGTTCCTCTTCATTGTCACTTTGCAGAAGATCGTCATTCAGCTCTTCATCTGACAAGTCTGACTGATTCTAGGTTTCAGAAAAAGTCAATCATGAACATAAAAAAAGGACAAACTTAACAAACTAGGTACTAAAACTATTGAAATATTTCAACACTAAGTATTTTATATTAATACTAAGACCGTACCTTCAATGAAATTACCTAACTCAATGAGAAAAAATAGAGTACATAAATAAGTACTGAAAATAAGTGTCTGACAGCCTTATGGAAATTTAAAAATTCAATTTTGCCTAGCTATCAACACTTTTCAGTGATGTATTCCCAAATATAGCCATAGATGACAACTCCCTTGAGATGTACCAGGAAGAATGGACAACTTTAGTGCTCTTATTTAACTGCCTTATGACCTTGATGCATTAGGCAAGTCAAGAAAAACCACTAAGTTATGGCAATTTCTGAAGAGCAGAGATACTTAGGAGACTGGAGGAAAGGTTATAATGATACAAAGTAAACAAAACCCATAATTAGTTTGGAAGTGAAAAAAAACCCAACAGATAACACTGTGCCTTTTCTGAACTCATCCTAACTCGTCTATCATATTTTCAATTGTTTAATTTTTTTTTTAAATAACTACCCACTAGAAGATAACTGCAGTTTTGCTCAGCAACATTATTTCCATCCCCTAAAGCAACAGCGGCAGAAAGGTTACACAAGGGCAGATTTATCTAGAAGTACTGGGATGAGATTAAGTAGAAGCAAGTTTAGCCTAAATAGCTCAGGGAAAACTTCCTGAGAAATCTATTATTACTCTAGCATAGGAGTCCA
The DNA here is from genome assembly GCA_033558235.1 of Neomorphus geoffroyi. Lineage (NCBI taxonomy): Eukaryota > Metazoa > Chordata > Aves > Cuculiformes > Neomorphidae > Neomorphus > Neomorphus geoffroyi. The sequence goes on from JAUMJM010000004.1 coordinate 37,805,270, forward strand.
TATTCACAGATACTGCTCAGAGTCCTCATGGACAACTGAAAACAAGAATACAAAAAAGCACCAGAATACACTGGAGAAATGTCGTAGTGGTTAGTATGTATATGGATTTTTTTTTTTTTTTTTTTAAGATAAGTACCTTTATCAACTCATGTTTCAACTACAGAGATGCATGTAGTGTTAACTGCTTATGTTTTTGATAACTGCCTAACATATACCTGCAATCCCTATCCTCTTGGAATTTTATTTTTTAAAACAGTACATGAGACAAATGAACTTCCTGTCTTGAACATGAATTACTTACGATAATCTAAGAAGCTAACTTCCAACATTTAGACTGTAATTACAAAAAACTACACCAATTAAAAAAATCAGCTTTTCCCAGATCTGGGTTTAACTTACTAATCTCTAAACCTTTAAAAACTGTTCTCCAAATTAATTTGTTCAGCAGATAAAGCAGAGGAAGAGGTACTAACTAGTTTTGATTTCCCGAACAGAAACCCTGTTTTCTCCTGCAGGTATCTGCCATATCCAAACATACAATCAATTCTTTTCATAGAGTTCAATTTGCAAATAGGTATCAGAGTAAAGTGTTTATAGCAGACGTGGACGACTCGTTTACATTCTCTCATGCTAGCTGCTCCCATATTATAGGTTGGACTCCTCTGCCTATTCATCAGACAAAGCAGTAGTGGACTGTGTACAGTAAGTGGATCTTTCCCAGATACCACTGATTGCTTTTTTATTTACTCTCTAGTAAATACTGCTGGTATTTTGATGAGTAACTTTTAATAGACAGGAAACCAGCAACTGAAGTGAATTCTCCAGAATGCTAATCAGCACTAAGGAGGCACAATTGGGTTTAACTTTGTTTTTTAATTGTTAAATCAGTATGAGCTACAAAGAAACTGATTTTTACAAACATCTCCTTTTTGAACCATGTGTTATGAGAAGAAATAGTATCTCAAAACAAAACCATTTTTCTAGAAGTTTGATTTTAAAAAGCCACACTTGCAGGTACTTCACACAAAAGGAAGCAGAGCTCTGGATGCCCAACACTGACAATAGAGCAAATCTGAGCTACCTACGGCTGTGAGGTTTTGGGAGGTATACAGAAAAGGCAATATCAAACAAGTGAAGTGGGTAAGTTGAACAAAATTTACATTTTATTATCTGTAACAATTCAGTTTGATACACATCTCTTACCTTTTTGCCAGTTAGTAAATCCTCTCCAAGTAAGTCATCATCAAGTTCACTGGAAAACATTAACAAATTTAAGAAGCTGAACCTCACAAAACAAAAAAACACTGTACAGGATATACACCTTAGAAAACTAAATTCCTGAGTCTGCAAAAAGCTCTCCCTTTAGTGAAGCATTCAGCAAGTTTCAAAAGGAGACGTATATACTTTAAATGAAACAACAGACTGTACACATTAAGACCACTACTGTGTGGTTATTTCTTTTTCATATGCTCTCCTTTCCATATCCCTCCAACTATAACACAGCACAGAGATCTAGACAAAGTGTAGGCATTTAAATACAGTTAGCTAGGTCCCCACTCTATATCCTTCACTTCAAGGTCATTTGGGCATATTGTCCAAAATGATGATTCCCACTTCTCCAGGAATAGGAAAGCAAGACAGCAATGTCCTGTGGGCAAGACTCAGCCTACAGGCCACTATGTGGCCCAAGCTGCACTGCAGCAAGGAGGCATGGGGAGGGCAGCTGCTTGGGAGCCACTTTGGCCTAGATCTTTCATTAATACCTTATTCCCTCCTCCTCGAGTTGAGGATAAGGTCAGATAAACATTTCTAAGATGACACAATCAAGTGCACATTTCACCATCTTTATAAGTGTAGCTAAGAATTTAGGAAGCATAGAAATACCTGGCTTACAAAATTTCTTCCATCACGTAGCATCTGTCCCATAAATAGGATGCAACACAAAGAATTGCAGCCTAGATTAATTAAGATTTAGGACAACCACTTAATCTCATTCTTCCTTCAGTGAAAGAATTATCTAGTGACAGGAATAAACGGATTCCCTCTTCTATAATAAACACTTATTACTGACAAATGTCTGTATTAGAACACACACGTCCTAACATTAAATGAGATGGCAGCAATTTGAAATATGAGCTGCAAATCAAGAATATGAACCTACTCCTACCTGCACACCTTAAAATCCAAAATAAGACGAAACCCCACACCTTAGATACTACATAAAAACTAAATAGCCTAAAGTGAGAATGGGCTATATGAACACAATGCGAACATGCACAAGAGTTTTCATACTTGAAAATGAGGAAGCCAATCCCAAGACATAAATCAGTGCTAAAAGTTGTTTTTGCAGATGGGATACATCTCTTTTAGACTTGGTTACTGTACAGATAATGGGAGGGGGGATGTGGGGAGGGACTGAAAATCTTGTGGGCTAGAGGAGAACAGACAATATTCCAAATCAGCACTAAATAAGGCATTATCATCATCAGTACACAGTATTTGTTCATAGTTACTGATATAAAACAGTTCCAGGATTCACCAAACATTTACAAATAGCAATTGTTTTGTGTTCACTGCACTATTAAACAAAAATTGGGACACAAGAAAAATAAAATATCCCAAAGAGCATATCAACTGGAATTTAAGCCCTTTATTTCAGAGACAGAACACTCTAGGTAACAGAAATGGTTTCTGAAGAATTTAGAGCCAAAACTGAAGTAGGAAAAAGTCACTCATCTCTTCAGCTGCCAGTAAAGCTGACAAATGCACCAAAAGGTTTGAAAATATGTCCCAGCACTATGGTCCACCACTGACAGCTTTTAATAAAACTGCACTAGAGAATTCCAAAAGAGCATGTGTTACAGCAGCATTCAAAGATGAAAACAATGTTCAGGTAGTAAGAAATTCAGATCAAAAAGGAATTGAGAAGAAAATGAAAGATTAATTTGACTATCTAAACACAGTTGGAGCTATTCAACACATTTGTAAACAAGATGATTAATCTTATTTAAAAAAACTCCATATCAAACATTTGGTCAACAGAAGTAACTGTATACATACTCTAGATTTTCAAAAGCTTTGGCTTATTACTTGACAGTCAAAAAAATTAGCACTAGCACATAAATGAAGCTTGTAACAGAAACAAGTGTTTCACAGAATGCCCCTCAAAACCTATTACAACATTCAATGTCATTCAGTATTTTCACTGATAAATTAAAAGAAGAAAAAATCACCTAACTTTTTAAATAAACAAATAACAGTAAAAAGCCTGCACAGTAAAAGCAGGCCTAGCAAGTTTCTTTTAAAACAGCCAAATCTGAAGTTATCTATCAGAAAGAGGAGGGACCAGTATTACCAGATCTATTAAAAACAAAAGGAAAAAAAAAAAAACCTGAAAACTCCTAAGTTAGTTGAGAAACAAAAATGAATGGTTGAAACCTCATACCACATAAAGCCACACAAAATAAATTAAACTGGAATAAAAGTACACATCTGTGATAGCTCCAATGGCAACTCACCCTCACTATCAAGAACAAAGGTCTTTCCAAAACCACAGATCTAGCAAGTTTGGGTTACAATAATCTTAAGAGATTGCTGATCTCAGAAGAGATAGACACATTTCCTCCCCTTTCTCAACTCCCAATACTCAACATTCCCCTCACTGAACAAATTCAGCTCATCAAATGAGGAGGAGAAAGTAATAATAAACACAAACAACAAAAAGCAGCAAGTCTTCTGCCAGTGTAGAGAAATGAATCATCTCAGAGAAGGGTCAGAAGAAGTGCATTTCAGCACAAGTCAGCTACTAAATCAGCCCTGTCATCTCACAAGATAGCACCAGAACAGCATGTTTTTCCCAAACCCAAGCTTTGGGCTACTTATAAAGATAAATGTATAAATTAACAGCCCGTGATAAAGACGTCAGGCTGGCTGTTTCTGGCCTCCAATTTCACGAGCATGCATCATTAAACACGAGCAGCAGTAATGACACCAATGTTTCAGGAAAAGAATTTGTAAAATATGTAATGGGAAAAATTCTCCAAGAACAATGTTACATTTGTACTCCCAAATAACAGGGGCATTTCAGCTCTCAGTTATGACCCTCTGGTGTTTGAGAAAGAGAGATGTGGAAATCCAAAATTATTTAAATGATTGGAGGATGGGCCTTAATTATTATTCCACAGTAAGAGTTTATGGCTGATCAAGATGTATGACTACCAGCATTATCTCTTCATACTCCCACACAAAAAGGAAGTTATTTAGATTGCAAAACAAAGCATGGAGGATTAAAAAAAAGAACAAAAAAAAACCCCACGTAAGTCTACTGGATTCATTCAGCCTTTTTTTCCTGTCTTCAAGAACCTGCATCCTATTCTGAATTATGACACTAGTTAAAAAAAAAAAAAAAAAAAAAAATCAAGCAATTATATTTTGCAAAAACATATCCATGCACAACATTCGAAACTGCACAGCCAACCACAGAACTTAATACTCCAAAGATAGCTTGGCAATCTAAAAAGAATAATAATTAAAAAATAATAATTAAAATGCCAATACATGCAAATAAAGTAATATTCTACTCCATTTGTAAAAAAAAATTTTTAAACAAATTCCGAAATGAACAGCTGCTTTCCTTTCCTAAATGGAATCCTTGTGTGCTTCAAAGTCTCAGCTTAGTGAAAATAGTCTATAACCTTTCTATTGGCCTATAACAGTAACTTTGCCAAAGGGAGTTTACCACTGGCAACATGCTTACAACTTCCACTACAACAGCGGTTTGACTCTTCCAAACTTTCTAAAGTGGTAAGAGTAGGATGGCTGAACACCAATGTGAACTGGCACATCTAAAAGCCCACCTATTCCTAACACGAATCAAAGGCAAAAAGTTCAGAAACTATTCTAACACAAAGCATTTTGCCTGTAATATTGGCTTCAGTATTTCTGACTCAGACCTGGGGCTGTGAGGCAGTACAGAACAGTGACCCAGCCTAAACAAATTACTTTAATTAGGTTTTCAAGCCAGATCAGTTCCTTGATGCAGTTTGTTCACCATCCAACCCACAAACAGCTGTGCTGCATGACACAGAGCAGACACTCCTCAGCAGCAGGCAGAACACCAGCAGGCAACAGAACATCCTATATACTGAAGCTATTGTCCAAACTCCTTATTCACTCCTACTCATATCCTAGTGCAATGAAAACTAACCACTTAACCTAGCAGAAAAGCATGGAAGAGGAAACTAATCCATCGAATGAAGATAAATGTAGAGTGGCTGATTTGCTCCAAAGGCTCAGCTCAGTGGAAAATTACTTAGTATGAAATGTTTACTGCAATCACTTGAATGATTATTAGACAAAAATCTATCCAGAATATTTTTCCCCTTTTTACAGTGAAAAACACTGGTAAATTTCCAACAAGTCTCTCTGTTACTAAAAAGGAACAAAAAAAAACCAGCAACCCCACAAAAAAGTGAAAAGTTTTCTCTCAGAAAGAATAGACAAGTCTGGTCAGCAGCTTGACTCAAGTATTCCCGAGCTAGAGTGCCTTCATATGAAAGAACACTCTTTTGTTGTCCCCCACAATAATGAAGTCCACACATACTTCTAAATATTTACAATGGTCATATTTTCCAATAGAAGCACATGCCTAAGCACCATTACTCTCCCCCAATGTAAAACTGAAGTAGGACTTTAAAGACAAAAATTTAAAAATCTAGTTAAAAAAAAAATTAAGTTGAGCAAATTCAAGTCCTAGCAAACATCTATTTAAACCACTGAGATCTACTAAATATTTAAAAGGAAAACCTATTTGCATAGTTAATTACGCAACACAAATGCTTTGTATTTATCCATTTTAAAAGGTATCTCTTCATAGTGCTCCCTATGTTCCTCGAGACAAGTATATGTTTTGCACTATCTAGATCAGCTGATACTTGCATAACAGCTTCTCTAGTATCTAAATGAGCGCTACTATAAATGTTAATATACAAAGTGTCAGAATGGGAAAACAGAACAACATATTTCAGCACACAGAAACTGAACACAAAAAACATTCCACCTACCTGTCCCAGTCATCATCTCCAGCTCTTCTTCTCCAAGACCTCTCTGCACCAGGCTTATCAAACTGATCAAAGTCATCATCTGTAAAGATGATTTAATTAAATTATTCTTATAAAAAGTTTCTGAAGCAGCCACTTAGGTGGGGGAGGTTGGGGGGGGGGGGGGGTAGCAGTGGGGGGAGTTCAGAAAATGCAAAAATGTCTTTTTCTACTTTCCATTTTAAGATGAGGCGAACAAATAAAATATTAACATGCTTTAATAATAAACCCCCATAATGTACTACATATCTTTCTCTCTTCTCATTATTGAGGTTAAGGATGACCCAAAGAAAAGAGAGAAAGCACGATATAAGCCACTGGAAAACACTGTCAATGAAGGTCTTCCCAGAGAAAGGAGCTCCCTAACAATGCATGAGACTGAGATGCAACGGAGGTAAAGGGAACAAGGTCTGCCAGACCTCTGCTTGCCCTGTGGGCCACAAGCTCATCTACACACACTTGGCCTACAAAGGCACTTGGAAAATGGGTATTAATCTCAGGTCGGCACGAGGCAGGACAGTATCAGCAACCTGAAACAGAAGAGGGAGGTCAGGTGTAATACACCATCAATTATCTCAACTGGGGCACTAAGAATACTGGAAGACACTGAAGCAGGTTACACTGCATGTTAGGACATGCACATACCTACCAAGATAAAACTGGTGCTCTACACACTCCTCTCAACAAATACCTTCACTTTAGCCTATCAAATCACAAATTACTCCTGCAAATGACAATTTTGCTACCTAAAAATACTAGAACTTCCATTTAGTTGCAAAAAAACCCGCAAAGCTCATCTGCTCTGTTCAGGCCTCCAGATGGTTCATCAACTGTACACTGGAAGCACATACCTTCAGAAACATTCTATCCCTATTCTTCTTTTCTGTGGCTACAGACCAACAGAGAAGGCACACCTAGACTTAGTGTATTTTCAGACATTTTTATGACTTAAGAGTCAAATGTGCAAATAGTTATTTTCAACACATGGGGAGAGTGGATGCAGTTTAATGGTCTGCAAAATATAGGAGGGAAAGTAAGACTGCTCAATATGAATTATGATGCAACACAAGTGGGGCAACTCTTATTTTGAAACAGTAGGTAAAAAACAATTCCCCTTCGTTGTGTTGCCCCCTTAACTCCCTACAGATACTTTCGTATTTTAACTAACCTTCTAAAATTAAGCTAACTTATATGGGCTAACATCCTTGAAACAGTTGGTTTACGTTTCTGACCTACATATTACAGCCTCTTTCAATTCCAGTTCTTATTTCACTCACAGGGAAAAGCCAGACAGATATCTAAGCATTTACTATCCTCCCCTTGAACACTAAGTTATCCAATTTTGTGTTCTCTGAAAAAATGCCACCTCGTCTTCCTCATGCTCATTCAAAACAATGCTGCAGTGATTCTCTCAAGAGCATTTTAACTTTACAGACACAAATTTCCTGCACTCTCACTGTTCTTAATCCACTGACTTGATGTGACCACATCTCAAGAAACTTTAAGCTGTTCCTGCTTGCTTGTAAGACATATTTTTTTCATACCAGGTGCCACTTTTAGAACTACAGAGAGCTGTATTATCAACTAACACCTCTTGAAGACAAGATCTTAGCTCTTCAGCACACAATTCTTACATAGATAAGACTGTCACATCAGGGAAGTTTAAATCTAGACAAAGTTATGTGTCAAGCCCCTTTTCTCCGAGATCTCTCTACAGCAAAAAGAAACACTCCTCAGTTCAATCCACAGTACTTTTCCAGGCCAGACAGTTAAGTTCCACGGCCAAAGAAGTGCTTCAACCTAGTATTACTGCTAGTGAAGAAACAATACAAAATGAAGATCCAAGTTCCTGCCACATTTCTCACGTAGACCTGGATTTGGACTCAGCCAACATCTCGAACCTCCATCCTCCAGTACTTTCAACCCCTTCAAATTCCTCACATCCTATTCCTTATTTATAAGCAACTCCTAACAAAATCCACAGCTGAATTACATCCACGCAAAGCCCTTTTCAGAAGTCCCCTCTAGCAGGATGCACACAGAAGCCTCACAAATGACTGGTCCATCTGTGTGTGCTGACCACTGCTTATAAGAACTGCTTCGCCTATGTCCCCATCCCCTACCTCCCTGTACTCACCTCATCTCCTCACACACTTATGATACAAAGATCTTTAGGACAGAGGGAGCCAGCTTTTCTTTTTTATGCTGCTTTGTTCTATGACAGCTGACACTGACAATAAGCATTACAAATTACGCTGCTTTGACATTAAGTGTTGTCAGAGCCCGACGTAGGTTGTAGCTCTCCTTTAGAAAAGTAGGTCACAACAGTCAGACATATACAAATAGCATTCATGGCCAGCTTCCTCCTTTGCAAGAGGGCAAGTACTGAAAAGGACAAAGGGCTCACGCCCACACTGCGATGTGATATGTTGCAAAACTCAGTGAGGCATATTTTTTTTCCATTTCTGAAACTACAGATATTTTCATTTTTCTTCTACCTCTCTAGGCAATAACACTGGAAAGTATCGATGAACAAGAATCAGCATAACATTTATGGATTATTCTCCTTGAGAAACTCTAAGTCAATGTTCGTGTCAAGCACGGGTGACAGTAAAATATTAACTTGCACAGGAAGAGGAACACTTAGCATCAACAGAGCATAAAACCAATGAGAGCCATTTCTGGGAGGTGAGAAGAAAAGCAAAAAAAGGGAGGGGAGGAATCCATGAACCTAAGCTTTTTAAACAGGAAAAAGTCCACTGTAGGAGTTGGAAGAGGTTTTGTATTTCTCCCAGCAGTATCAGTGCAGTCCAGGAAGGCAGTCGTACATTGCAACAGTTGCCCAGACATGTAATGCAATGGCTATGGCTCCTCATTTCAGTTCAAGGCTCTCATGCCAAAGCTCATCAAGATGTGTGCACGTTAGATGGGTATCAACTGGAAGATCCTGACAGATGGTTATTAAACACACTACGCCCCCTCTTTACCTTCCAAGCCTAGAATGGAAAACAAACAAGGCCTATTAAATACCAAAAAAAAAAAAGCACTAAGCAAGCAAGGAAGCAGGCTGGTTATGGAGGAAAACTTAAGAAATAATTCAACACTTGGCTCTTCCTACTGAAGCTCTAAGAAAATCAGCACTATCAAAGTGTCAGAGAAGCTGCAGGATGCTGCAGAGACTAACTAATGCTGCCTTTTTTGTTAGACCAGCCTGCCTTGCAAGGCTTTGGCCAGCCCTAAGCCAGAATACGCACAGACAGCCAAACATACTTGGTTCCCCACACTAAAAGGTTCCTATTTGCTTAATACTTATCCTGGTATAGCACCAGCAGTGCTATAAGCTGTTCTATATAGCTTATTTTTTTATTTTATGATGTATGCCCAGAGCTGTTTTTTCCTGCTTAATAAAAACATATCACCCACACCAGAAATCTACAAAATACAAGCCTCATCTCCTCTTTGGCTATGCTGATGGTATTTTCTAACTCTGTGAAAACCCTTTCAATAAAGCCTTCACTAATCATTTTTTCTTTGTAAAATGGAAGTTCTAAGCTATGCAGTCAAGTCTCACAAGCGTAGGAGGTGAATCAGCAGGAACACTGCAGAGCTCTTAGCATGTTAAAATGGTACCAACATAGCCTAAAAAGGTAGTCTTACATAGCAACTGTTGCTAAGATGGAGTATTTTACTGCAATGAGATAGCCAGGACTTCTAGATTAGGAAAAACATTTGATGACCACACCATTCATCTTCCTAGAAATATACCTGCATGCTCTCTGGAATATTAACCACACCCTGTCCCATATATCTCCTCAACAATTCAAAATTGTGTATTTTGGTTCACTTCAATATTACACTACCATCAAGATCAAAGACACTATTAGTTTTAGGCACTGAAAAAGCACTGAAGATTTCTCCTCATTCAAAACAAGATGCAGATGCCACAATGATCCAATAGTTCAATGTATAAAGAAGTATTGCACCTTGTTTGTCCAATGGGTCTTTTAACAAAGTAACTAAGCAGCACACTTTTGGGCAGAACAGGTAAGGGAGCTATTGGGGAAAAAAAAAAAAAAAAAAAAAAAAAAAAAAAGAAAACTAGAAGGAAAAAATGCCACTTGTCTATGCTTAGATTTAACACTGAACATAAATTCGTCTTGACCTACCCATTCCCTGACACCATATTTAAAACACTCAATATGACCACTTGAGAGCATTTCAAGCACAAGTCTCCAGATTAAAAACAACTTACCAGCTTACCTTACATAATGGTTTATTTCTACAGAATATTTTTCTTCAGATTTCATTGCAAAAGCTTATACAACACAGAGGTATTGTAAAGCCCCGATTTTCAGGAACAGAGCATACTATTTAAAAAAAGACCTCCAGCTCTACCTGACACTACACTGAATTTCAGTATCTCTTGTTACATGATACAGAAGAATAACACATTTCATAAGGAATAGCTGTGTCTAAAACACAGGCTGGCAGTGTAACCATACCAATTGAATGAAAACTTCTGGCAGTAAATCACAATATCTAGCAGTAAAAACACAAGGTCACAGGAACCCCTGAACCTGAGTCTGTAATGTAAACCTAACATATTATGAAAGCACACTACAAACTGAGACTCATTTATTATAGATAATCAAGCTCTCTACCCCATCATAAAAATAACATTCACTCCAACTACTGCATTTTGCACAAGAACACAAGGGCACAAATACACCACAAACAGCAACAGTTTAGTTCAGCTGTTCAGGAAGAGACATCACATAGCTTTATATTGGTAAACAATTACTCATAGAAGCCTTGAGTGACTAAGTATTTACAACAACTTAACAACTGCATAACATCTCCCTCAACCAGTGTATTTCATGTTTTCTTTCCAAATGACTCCTATACGATCGTTTACCTTCCTCAAACATATAAAGTATAAATATTGATTTCTACATGAGATATGTACATTTTTACTGTCTCAAAAATACTTTTTTTACAAATAGTTCGTCATGGTGCAAAGCAAGTCACTAGCAATAACCAAGAATAGACCTAATTACGACACGCTGCCAGGAACTGAAGTTCTCTTTCTATTCATTTCTTGAAAGAAATTGTAACTTTTTATTTATTTATTTTATATTCAAACCAGTAACAATAAACTACATCTAATCCCCATATCCACCAAGCCACAAAAGAAAATGTTTCCAAAGTCTGCTTGGATTTGAAAATATCTGAAAAACACTACATCGCCGAGAGCTTTGGAAAAGTATTTTAAAAGCATCAGAGTTCTTGCCTCACAAACATATTGAGCAGTGAATGAAGGCCAAGAGTTTAAATGAAATCCACATGAACTCAGTTCCCAAAAGGCTTTGGACACTGATGAGAAAATGCAACTCTATAGAAACTCTCCAGCATCCTTTCCAGCCACCAAAAGTTATAGTTAAAATTGAGGCTGCATTACAACAGGATATAACACAGGACAAAGCACAACCATCACCTTAAATTACTCTGGGCAACAAGTTCTACATCATCTAAAACTTGGGGTTAAGTATTTGATGCAATGAAGGGTCGTTTGCTTTTTGTAAAAACAAGACATGCTAAGGCTATGTTTAATTTGGATGACGTGAAATGGAGAACAATTGGAACAACACCACTTCCAATTAAAGCTTGTCAAAGCATCAAAAAGAGATTAAAAATTGCTATGCTTTAAAGCAAATCTGCCTGCCACAAGCTCATTCAAGTAGCAAGGTTTTGGCACTAGTGCTAAGCTGGTACAGTAGCCCATGATCGTATATTTTTATTTCATGAACTGTAAACTCCATAGGCCTTTGACACTTGCATATTCCACTACAATTCTAAATTACAGTGACCAGTGGAATCAGTCCACTTAATAAAGCACCCACAGAAACCAAAATACAGCCAGCACTCCAGCCACTTCCATCTAGGCACAAATGCAGAATCTATTTCCAGTCCTTGTGTGCTGCTGCCGAATAGTCTGAAGCACGATAAATCCAATTGTATTTGTCAGACTGAAGAGTTTTTACTACATCTTTGAACTGGACAGTCACCTACAATACAGAGAAAGATGCTTGCTGTGCTAATAGTATCAGCTTTTCTCCAGTTTTTATCACCAGCTTCACAAGAAGTTTTTAAAGTCACTACATTGATGACAGCACAACAGCAGCCCTCAGATAAGTTAAAATGAAATTAAACAGCTGAAGATCAAGCTAGAGGAATAAAATAACAGGCTCTGAGTTAGAGAAACATCTATTTGGCTATTTTCGGTACAGGTCAGAAACATGGAATAGACATGTACAAATGGGGTCCGTCTTCAGCTCCTCCTCTGCCCCATTCCCTGTCATGATTCACATCCCAAAGATATCCACACTCAAAGTCTTCTAGACTACTGAAGTTCATCAGAAGTGAATTAATCTGAAAGGAAGAAAACTTAAATAGCTTTCCCTTGCTTCAGCATGGCAGACAATTGAGACAGGAAGTGCTCCCTACTTTGTTTTAGGGTTGGTTTGTTGTTTGCATTTAACCATCTCTCTCTAAATAAGAGTACTGCAATTTACAGCTAGATTTTTAAACACCAAGAAAAAAATTCAGCATCTCTAAAACACAACTGTTATGTTACTATTTCAGTAGATGTTCACTAAATCATAGAAAACTCCAGGCTGCAAGAAACCTTGAAAGAGTAACGGAATTTCTGAAGTAATATGAAGCTGTGTATCATTCACAGAGACCTCACAGATCACCTCTTGAATGCTTTCCAGTTTATGTTTGTGAGATCTACCACAAAGAGAGCCTTTACCTTAATCCTTAGAAATCAACGCAAGAATCTGGTCACAAAAGTGCATGTGAATACTTGATTCTTATGAATGAAGCTAGAGATTAAAACATTATAAATGAAAAGTGAGTCCATGTATGCTGTCCAACAGACAAATCACCTTTCTTCCATTCCACCAAATATATCTAAGCATTCAGCTGACAGCCATTTCACCTTTCAGCCCCGCATGATGTCCTTACAGAATATATAATCTACATTTAATCTGTATCTTCAAAGTCAAGACTATCTCACATCTGTTACCCTGTAACACCATCAAATTTATTTTTATTTATTTTTCTAAGGCCTACTTCATACTACTTTACCAACCATTAGTTCCTATAGTTAAAAACTGACCAGAAACATTTAAGCCAAATAACCACTTAGTCCTGGTCTTGTACAGATCCTGTACATCTTCTCTCCCTTATTTGTTACCCACTATTGATTTTTGATAACTGCCCCTTTCCAAAGAGTTGCATTTACCACTGCCGTAAGTGCTAGGCTTTTTAGTGGGTTCTTAAAGTGAGTTTAATACATGAAAAGTGTATTCAACCATAAATTTTCCTGAACTAGTCATACAGACATAACTGTGTGATACTTCTGGGTTTCTTCATTCAGGCAAGTGCAGTACAGTGATCATTCAGACTACACAAACACTGTTTACATGGGGCAAGGATCACATTTAGTTTGCCATCATTTATTAACAGCCACAGCCTTAATGCTGAACAAACTCGTTGTGCCCACTTAGTACAAAGGGATCCTAAATCATTGTTAAACAAATGGTACTCCACAACAAACAAAATAGTCGTAAAACTGCAATTTCACTACTTAGTTGAAGGCTGTCTATTGTACAGACATTTGTACATGAAAGCAGGCGCATTCAGCTTGCAGCAGTTTTAAACACAATTAAAATACTTCAAAAGTGAAAATTTCTTTAAATTACTCTGTCGTCACAACACAAGAAAAACTTCCTAGAGATAGAACATGCATGCAAAAGTTTACTTCCACATCACAAACAACTGATCCAAATCACAGAAACTAGCACAAATATTAATATAAAACAACTTAAAATGCTACAACATATTTAACACCATTAGAACAATGCCAAAATTAGCGCTGTCCTTCCTAGCCTTCTTCCCTAATCCCTCAACTCCTAAATTAGGGAATTTCTTTGTAATATTTATCTTCTGTAGGAAGTTTAATTGTTTTAACTTACACTGTTACCAATTAAGCTAACAATGGTGAACAGTCTGAACACTTACGTGAGTGCTCACCAGGACAACCCACACTGTTCTCTGCAACATCTACTTACAGAAAAAACACTGAGGAAAGTCATCATAAAGTTCTGATCAGACAATAACAAGACGGACAACTCTGACCAGTTTTTGTCAAAACTGCTATTCCTAATGAAAGGAAGGCCTGCCACACCAGAAACACGACTTGTTCTCTTGACTGTATCTCTCATTTAAAATACACTTAATAATCAGAACCACAGAAGGGTTTGTGCTGTCATTTAAAATGCTGTGAAAAAATGTGTCCTTAAGTCAAGGTGCGCCAGAGAGTCGTGGGGTCAAGCAGCATCTTTATTTCATAGTTTTCACGTAGAGACCTTCTGCTTCTAGACTCCCTGTAAAATAAATTATAAATCCTCCCCTGATGAGAGTCAAATTATTCAAACAGATCACGTGCTGTAACTGTGAAAACTATTGGAATGAATGTTTTTAAACAAACACATACACCCGACCCAGAGGTCCTGCAGTGAGTGACAAAGCTGTCGTCCCTTCCCGGCCTTGTCCCAGTCGAGGGGTGACAACCGTTCCCATTCCTGCATCACACCAACTCCCAAGAGCAGCAGCAGAGCCCCTGGGACCTGGAGGTGCCATTGCAACTCCTGCTCCGTACCGCCACCCCAAGCAGGCAGGAGACGGCAGAGTGGTAGGAGAGGAGGGGGAATGGAGGGATTGGGAATAGGAAAGGGAAACGGCGAGGGGGGGGAACAAGGGATGGAACAGAGGAGGGAAACGGAGGGGAAGGACCGGAGACGGGAAGGAAACGAAGCAGGCGAAGGAACGGAAGGGGGGGGGAAGGGGGGGGAGGAAGGGGGGGGAAGGGAACGGAGGGG
This sequence comes from Neomorphus geoffroyi, assembly GCA_033558235.1. NCBI lineage: Eukaryota > Metazoa > Chordata > Aves > Cuculiformes > Neomorphidae > Neomorphus > Neomorphus geoffroyi. The sequence goes on from JAUMJM010000004.1 coordinate 37,820,313, forward strand.
GCGGGGGGGGGGGGGGGCAGCCCTGCCCCAGGAAGGCTCCGCAGCCCACGGCTCCCTCAGCCCCACCGGCGTCTCCACCCCACCAGGCAAGGCCTCAAAACCCCCAGCCTCTCGCCCGCTCTTAGGCGAGGCTTCCAGGGCCGCGACACCCACCTGCGCCTCCTCCCAGGGAGGCAGCCATGGCGCTTCGCCTCGCCCAGATGGCGACGGCGGCTCCCGACAGCGACCCAGTGCCGCCCCCAGGCGCGGCGAAGAGCTAAGAGGGACGGAAACGGGGATAGGATTCAACGCTTGGAAGGTTCCTCTCCAACGGCCGTTGCACAACCGCCGACCCCTGAACAACTAAGGATCACAACATGGCGACAGCCGCTACAGTCAGAGCGGCTGCCGCCTGCCCGATGCATCCTGGGACGGCGGAGGACAGCCCCTTCCCGGGCAGGGACTGTGGGCGGGCAGGGAAGGACACTGATTGGCTGGCGGGGGCCCGGGTGCGCCGCACACCGGATGGCGCCAGCGCCCTCTGCGCATGAGCCGAACCGCGTCCTGCGAGCGGCGGCAGCAGCGGGGCGGGATCGCGCATGTGTGCCCGCGGCTCTGAGAGGGCCGGCAGGCCTGCCTTGAGGTCTGGGCCCGTGGAGTGACCGGACCTGGCCTACCTCTTGCAGGGGAGCAGCACCCTGGGCTCAGCCCGACCTCCCCTTGCAGGGGAGCAGGACCCCTGGCCTGGCGTCCCCTCGCAGGGGAGAAGACCCCCGGCCCTGATACAGGCTGCTGCCTGCAGCCCAGCTGCGTCCTAAGGCAGCTAAGGCGGCTGTGAGGCCTTTAGCTGACTAGGACAAATAGTGACGAGTGGGAATGGGAGAAACGGGTGCTGCTTTTGAGCTCTTCCATGCCTACTTTGAAGGGGGTCTGGAGATGTCTCTTGCTAAAGCTGAGAGGCAGCTCGCAACACCTCCAAAACGTCCAGCTCACATTGAGCTGCATGGAGCCTTCAGTAGTTGCAGGTCCAGTTTGAACCCTTCTAAGTTCAGCTGCCTGTTAAGTGGAAAAAAGCCCTATGACTTAATGTGATTAAAATACTCCGCAAGAGGGACAGTTTGGGTTGTGTTACGTGGATCTGTGTTCCTCCCATCTTGTAAAGCTGGAGTGAGCAGGGAATAAAGCTTGCCTAACTTACTTAGCTAAACTAAAATAGTTCTGGCCATGTAGTTACTGCTTCTCTGCTCAAACCTCACCTGGATACATAGTTCACAGTCTCAGTGTCATAACATGGCAAATCCAGTTTCACTGCAAGCTGAAAGCCCATTTCTGCTAGTCCGTTTCTCAAAGCACTTCCCTCCTGGCTGCTTAGCTGCATGCTTCTCTCTTTATTAAAGGACCTAATGATTGTGTGGCTGCAGAGTAGATCAGTTTGGATCACTGACTCCCCAGAAGAGAATTCACCAAAAAGAGTTTTTCTTTTGATTTTCCTTCTTACCTTTTTCTAGTTTTCCTTTTAACGGGACAATTGGAACTTGCAGTGTTCTGCACAGACCAGGTTAAACACAGTATGAAATTGTGCCTTGATATAAAATAAACTTTTAGGTTACGCTGCCTGTGAAGAAGCCCAATCTAATAATCTAAAACAGTTTAGGAGAGCCTACTATAACAAGTCTAGTTCAAGTAAATGGCAAAACTTTCCCAGGTGGACAAGTCCTCATGGAAATAATTAACAATGTTAGTATTTAAATTATCAGCATTATCTGATTAAACTTTCGCTGTGAGAATAGGGAAGTTCTCATGTCACTTTGTTCTGGGCTCCCTGCAGACTTATCTCTGCATTGCATTTGGTCTCATTTTTTTAGGTTTTCTTCACAACAGCTAGAGATTGATTTGTTACATATTCCTACAAACTCATAGACAGATTCTGACTTTAATTTAGGAAACAGACCATCAGTAGATAGTATTTGCTGATAACTTAATGTGTAGTCCATCAGTCCAGCTCTGATGGCCTGATGTGGAGGCAATATATAAGGTGAACACTGCTAATATCTATGATAAAAAAACGTGGTTTCAGTGGGACCAGTGTTTCAGCCATCACTCCTTGCTATGAATCTTTCTTTTGGATAGGTGGCTTTGCAACACCAAAGAATTTCCTGGAAAAGAGTGAGAGTTTTCTGGTTCAGACCCTTTAAAGGCTAAACAACAGAAGTGTGTAGGGCAAGAATCTGCCAGTCTCAGCAGCAGGCTGTTACGATTCGCAGTGCTGTCATCATAATTCTCTGTGTCCCTTTTGTTTGAGGCTGGGAAATGAAGTGTTAAACATAAGCAGTACTCACAGTGAGCATCTTTGTGACATGCAGATATGTAGCACGGTATATTTTATATGTGTTTTATGCTCTATATTTTGATTTCCATGGCTGACAGTCCAAACACAAATCCAGTTACCATTTGCTTAACACACCAGTCCAGAATTACAAAGGAATAACAGGATCAGAGAATCACAGAATAGTAGGGGTTGGAAGTGACCTCTGGAGATCATCCAGTCCAACGCCCCTGCTAAAGCAGGTTCACCTACAGCAGTTTGCGCAGGAATGTGTCCGGGTGGGGTTTGAATATCTCCACAGTGTGTGGGCAGCCTGTTGCAGTGCTCTGTCACCCTCTCAGTAAATAACTTTTCCTCATGTTGAGGTAGAACTTCCTGTGTTCCAGTTTGTGACCATTGCCCCTTGTCCTGTCGCTGGGCACCACTGAAAATAGTCTGACCTCATCCTCTTGACACCTGCCCTTTAGATAGTCATAACCTTTGATAAGATGCCCTCTCAGTCTGCTTTTCTCCAGACTAAACAGACCCAGGTCTCTCAGCCTCTCCTCATAAGAAAAATTCTCCAGTTCCCTAATCATCTTCATGGCCCTCAACTGGACTCTGTCCAGGATAATTCACTCTTACTCTGTTGGTTAATATATAAATCTTTCAGTCATTTTGCACATCTCTGTTACTAGAAGGTGGCATTCTCAGATGTCTGAATTTCAGCAGTTATGCAACTAAACTATGAAGACAGATATGGTGACTACTTGCTTTCACTGAGGACTTCCCATGACCTTTCCAGTTCCAAGAACTAGAGTTGCTCTGGATTCTGCATTAAAAATTCCAACTTTTTCTTGTTACTATCTAACCTGTACTATTAAATACAAGTGTGCTCATGTCTTTTCTGTAAATGAGGGCTAACACTTGCTGCTTCTGAAATCCATGAATTAAAATGACTTTGTGAGCAGTAATCATGGTCAATTTATTTAGATACTTTTGGAAGTTCTACATAAATAATGTATTTGCCTGTGTGTTTTCCAAAGCAAATTCAACTGCAATTAGGAAAGCAACAGATTGTCTTGCAGGGAAATTAAGTAAATAACTGAGCCAGAACTCAAGAAACCTGTAATCCTAGTTCTGTACTTGCTTGCTGCATTACTGGGGCAGGTTGTCTTGCATCTGCTGCTTCAGATTTCCCTCTCTAAGCTGAGGAGAATAATGCTAAACTTCTATTTTGTCTTTATTTGAAACCTTTTGGTAAAAATTATTGTGCCCTAATTTCCCTATGTTAAGCTGCAATAGTCACTATCAGTTTTATTTATGCTAGTTTGGTATTTAAACATTTTTTTTCCCAAAATACCGAGTAGCTTATTTTTTGAGCAGACATATTCATTTTTCATCTGATTCTTTTTTTAATTTAAATTATTTATTTTTGCATGCACACTCAAATGGATAAAAATTGCCAGTCAGAAATCCAGTAAAGCAGACTTCCAAATTTATTTCCATTAAACACTTAGAATTAATACAAGGGTATAAGAACAGTGTTACCAACAGTAAGTGGCTCCTAAATCCCTAGAGAAAATGTTCTTCCAGCTTATTTTTTTAACCAGAGTTACCTCTTTTGTGAGCTTTTGTTCTAGTCCCACTTAGTCTGGCGAAACTACATTGAGTTTTCACAGCATGGCACGCTGGCTGGGATGGGTGGTCCAGCTGTGGGTTTGCCTCATAACCTTCTTGTAGTGAAACTCTCAAAATGACATCTAACGTCTTCCATTCAAAGTTAAGCCTGTCTTCAGACGAGTTCCTCCAAATTGGACACTAACTAGGTCCTGGATTATTTCAGCAGCATCCCGTGATTCAGCAAATGTTCTGTCATGCTTGAAAGAAAATTCTGGATTTAAAGTGTACAAATAAGGAGTACAGAAACAAATTCATTCTCTTGTAGGGGCCCATGGGCCTGATGTATGACCTTTTGACAGTGGCAGCAATCTTAAGAGGCAATAGCCCCGCTTAAATGTACACATGGGTGAAAGATGCTTTCTCTTTGAATATATTCCCTGAAAAGGCAAAGGCAGAGCAGGAAATGAGAAAGACTTTAAAAACTAGTAAATATCCTACTTAAGGAAAGAGAATAGTATAAAGCTTGAAACAATTAAAATATATAAAAACAACTGGTGAGATAAACTTTGACAAGAAAACATTCTGAGAGTGTTACAGCCTCCAGACTAACCATAATTTCAGAGCTGCGGGCAGTGCTCAAGTGCATCAGCCTTTATCACAGTTATTTTTCTTTCTGCTTTTTCCCCAATTCCTGTTAATTATTTATCCACTTGTGTTTTATCTGCCTTGTTGTCTGCAAGCTACTTGATGCATCTTATTTCAGCTGTAATTTTTCCAGAGCAATGTGACCTAAGGACCCTTGAAACAGCTGCAAGGGTGGAGAACAGGGGAGCCTGTGTGCTGAGAAATTGTCTGAACCAGCAATGTGTCTGTCAAATGTGTTATTAATGTGTCGTGTGGAGTTCCTACAAAGCTGGTCACCCACTAGAAATCAAAATCTCAACAGAACACATATATTGTTGAAGTATAATGTAAAATATACAAATTATTACCACCTCCAACTGACTGCAGGGAGGTTTTGGCTGTAGATTTGGGTTTTGAACTGAGAGCAGCACACAGAAACCTGAATATTGCCCTGGACCCCAGTGTTTGCAATATATTTTAGGGATCTAGAGAAAAGAAATCAAGAAACACCAGAGGAATCCAAGTGTTGAACATATTACAGCATTTTTTTTGGAAAATTTTTTTTCAGTCTGGATGCTGGAAGTCTTACTGACTAAGCTGTGCTTTTTATTTCACCAGGAAGCCTGTCTGGTGTTGAGGCAGCAGAGGAATTAAGATGAAGCTAACAAATTTAAGGCAGTCCTTCCTTTAAGAATGACTTAGATTAAAGTGGAAAATGCCTAAGATGCCCCTTTCTTAGGCAAAAGGCATGGTACCCCGCAATTAACATATCAGGATAAGTAAAGGTTGGGAGTGTTTCCCAGGGTTTCCTGACAAAGAACCAATGTACGGCATCATTGGCCTTGCCCAAATGCTGAGTTTTGGGAAGTGCTTGTTATCTCTGGATACAGGCCAGGCTGGCCCCTTCCACTCCATAAAGAGCAGAAAGACATGTGGTGGCTTTAGGCAAACCTCAGAGCATCACAAGTGAATTCTGTGGCCCAGATTCTTGTGGCCTGTACCTGTAAGCAAAGCCCCATGCTCTGTGGAGCCTCACTTGAGTGTAGAGACGTGCACAGGTATCAAATGTCAACTGTCATACATGAACTACCAGATCAGAGCTCATGTTCGCAAAAACTCCTCTTACCAGAAAGCTATAATCCAGTTTAAAGCCTCTGGGAACTACTGCAATGCAAATAATAGTAGCAATAATTAGCTCTGCTTTAATTGATACTGTGTATTCCTCAAATGTCAGTGAAAATTTACTTTGCTAAGCCAACAACCTCTCCCTTGAAACTCTGCTGGCATTACCAGAATTACACGAGGGGTGAATTTGGATCATTGTAGGTTCCTGGCATAAATTATCAGCTGTTGATTCCTTGCCCTTTAAAACTTGGCAAGCATACAGGAAGAGTTTGCCAGACATGTGAGAACTAGGTCTATGCATTTATGGGCATATCCTTCGGGACTGTGCACAGAAAGTACAATTTGCTAGAAGTACCCAGCTGTGAAATCCAAGAACTCCTGCACACAGCTCTAGAAACTTAGAGTGTGTTTAGCCTGGCCTCAATACCAGTGCTTCCTGAAAGCTGGTTTTGTGCCCTCAGGTTTATGAAAGCATGAATGTGGTTGTAACAAACTCTATAAGTGATGCTGAATTTACAGAATAACCCTAAAAGGGATGATTTTGGTTGGCATAATCTAGAGGTGGTTTATGGCTATGGTTTATCCTGACGTCCAGGAGTTGTCTCAGCTTAACAGTGAGAGTGTAGTTCTCAGCATGTCATTGGCATAAATAAGTAAAGATAACACACTTCAAAGCAATCACCATCTTCGGTATGAACAAAATCTGCATCTGTCTTACTGAGCACCGAAGAATTTTGACGCCTCATCCTTAATGGACAGGCTCTGTGTCATAGCACTGCTAGAGCTGCATGCTCAGACACTCCTCAGGGATTCTTTCTAAGAGAAGGATAAATGTTCTCCAGCTCCAGTTGGCTAAAAGTTAGATGCCTAATCTAAGATTGTTGTGTGAACCTCTTCCGTTCAGTTACATTGGATGGGCTGAGTGGTGGCTCTTAGCTGTGGGTGACCTATCTTGATAAAAGTGAAATAAATCCCAACCATAGAGTCATTAATTTGATAGTGCTGAGCAAGATTAGAGACAGTAGGAGATCTCAAGACTAAGATTCTCCATGTTTACCAGGAAAAGACTCTTGGCTTGTAGAGTTTCAGTGCATATTGCCATCAAGCCATTTCTATGTTTGCTGGTTCTAATGGGTAACGGGTTTAGGTTATAATGGAGCCCTTCAGAGACACAATGTACTTGATTTTATGGATTATCCATATGTACGTAAGTGTTGTTGCCAGACAAACTCAGGAACAGATCACTCTAGCACATTACCAATAAGCCAATTAGTGAAATGAAGCATTGCAAGCATTAGACTTCTTAACGCAAATATGTTTGTCTGTGTGGAAAAGAGAACCATTTGGACTGGGTTTAGTATTCAGAAAGATCTTGCCAGTGTGATATCTGGTGATAGTTGCTATAGCTATTATTGACCAGTTTCTTTTTGCACCCTGATATGTGTGGATGTAAATGCAATGAGTGATAAGAACCTTAATGAGTAAAAGGATGGTCCGGATTCAGACCTAATTGCATGTCTTTTCAGTAGCTTTCCACAGGTTTCACAACATCTTCTAACATGAACTTTGGTTATAATATTTTTCCGTTACAGTGATTGATAACATCAGTAATTTACCTAGGGTGAAATCCACAAATCTTTCACATTCAACGAATTTCCTTACAAAGAAGACTGACAGCATTAGGCCCTACATATTAAATCAGTTTCAACTGGGGGCCTTAGTTTATCTAGTGGATCCAACAGATTTATTTATCACAACCCATCTGCATTAAGCTGGGCATTTTTTCTATAATGAGTTCATTGCAGCCCAGGAGCAGGTTATGGAACATGACCCGTAACAGCGTGCTGTGGTACAGGGAACCGATAGAGATGCATTATCCAATGCAGCCACAGTTTGAAGTGCTATCTTGTATAACAAATTATTGACTTCATTTTACATAGTACTAGGATTTAATTAAGCGATAAGGCCCATCATAGTGGGCCTTTATCTAGCAGATAAGGATTTACCAAGCTTACCCAAGAGGTCTTTATCTGAAAGATAAGAAAAAGGTACATAAGGTGCCTTCCCCTGTTTTTAAATCGTTAATTGAAAAGACCTTAATTTTTAGGTTCTAGGTTGTTGTCTTTTCTTCATGGCTTAGTATTAAAGATTCAGAAGGACTTTTATAAGGGAGGTTGTAACACAGAAGAATGTTAACAGTGGTGTTCACTGGGTGAAATTAATGAGATTTGTGTAGTTTTTATTCACAATATGTCAGCTTTCAGCTCTAGTGGAAGTTTAGCCTCTGATCTGCAGATTTTCCAGTGATTTCATGATATCTTGGCCATAGAGATTAATTTATTGCCTATTTCAGAGTGCTACAATTACATTTATGTTGTAAAGTTTTGAAAAAAATTGGATTACATAGCAGAAGACAATGGAGCATACCTATGATTTCAAGACAGTTCTTTTAATGATTGTGTTATCAGCTAAGCTAAATGATGCCAGAATCTCCTGTCCTTTACCTATGTGGAGAACACAGAGGAAATTCCAGAGAAAGGAGGAAAGATCATATTTGTTGCATAAGAAAGGCAAGTAGGGGCTACTGTGTGGTTGAAAACAGGACAGGATCTTTGGACTTAGCAGATGTAATCCATAATGCTACAGATACATTTTTTTTAATGGAATCCTTTCATGAAGGTTCAAGCTTCTTTTTGAAGTAGCTAGGATGTTGCCTCTCCCTCCCTTAGAGGAGCTGTTGTGCAACATCCTTAAATTAATAGTTACCTGAGATCTTCCAGTGTACAATATGACTGTATCCCTTGCCAGTCCATACTTGTTTGTTCTCCTGTGCTGATATTATCTTTTAGCATAAGTGGCATTTCTTCCTTCCCAGCATTCTTCCTTCCCATTCCCATGTTAGGCCAGACAGCAGTTAGCCTTTACTACACTGTGTAAACCAACCCCCCCTAAAACTGTTCTGGTTTTGTGGGTCCAGAAGTGATAACAACAAATTGACTTTGTACCCCTTTGGGGACCAGCAACATTTCAGACTCACTGTTTGTTCCACCTCAAGTTGCTTTGTTTGGTCTCTGTGAAATTCTCCTGAATTTCCAGACATCCAAGAACCTAAGCTGCCAGATACTGGAAATCCAGTAGGTTACTGCCCAGAGCAGTTGTCTACCACATAAATTGATAGCGTTGGCAGCTTTGCTTGTGAAAGACTCCCTGTTCCCCAGATTGTATTAATCATCCTGCTCTGCACCTGTTCCAGCTTGAATTCTTCATGCTTGAACAGGGGCGGTAAAGTGGGGTCTGAAGGGATCGGATTGTATTAGAAGTGCTTGGAGCAATTCAAGCCAGGACCAAATAGTAATTGTAATGAGAGATACCCTCCAGGTTACATGAGAGGCAAATTGCCTCGGCGGTGAGCGGAAGTTTGTAGTGCTGCTCCGAGCCTGTTTGTTCAGTAGCCAGAGGATTTTGTTCCCGTTGTTGAAAATCTGACACCTTTTATGGGCAATTGATTCACTTTTTTAAAAAGTCTCTGGCACAGAAGCAATAAGTGAGTAGAAAGGTGTAAATTAAAATGTGTACACAGCTAAAGATGATTACTCAGATATTTGCTTAGACCTGAAATCCTAGCTGTGAAGCGAGGATTATTCTCTCTTGCTCCAGCTACCCTTAAGTAATTGCCTCATGAGCACTTTTTCTGCTATGTCTTTTTGCTTATTTATTTGCAACTTGGAAAACTGATTGAGGTTTCTTCCTCAGAGAAATTATAAGGAGGGTCCTTCACCCCATATAGTGTTCCTTCACCTTGGTGTAGCCTCATACCTGCAAGTCTTTGAAACAGGTCTCTGATGGCTCATGCTCCAGAGAGGCCAACAGAGCTGCATCCATTGGCTTCAGCAGAATAACTTTCTCACCACATACTTAATGCTTATTTCACTCAGAAAAAGATTTTATCTGAGTGCTGCTAGCAAGCACTCTGCTGTGCTCTTCTTCTCTGACAACTAGGGAACAAAATCAATCCCCTCCACTTACATGTATTTCAACACAAAATTAATTTGCTTCCTACATCTGCATGCTATCTTATAAATAGGGATTTTTTTCTTCCTTCAAATCACACTCCAGTGGGAGCTGCCCCACTCAGCAATGTTTACTCTCCCGCTCTCTCTATGTAGTTGTTCCATTAAAGTAGTGTGAAAGCTACAACTGTGTGTCCACTGTCATTCTGTATTAGAAGTCAGGGGTAAAGTAATGATATGCAAGCTTGATCCTTCTGTAATACTTTCCTTGGAAATACAGTTCTGCTGTTTCTGCTGTCAACATGCATTTAGAGTGCAGAGAGTGCTGCATGACTTGAAAGCAGCAGTAGGCAATTCCCAGTCTAAGCCTTAGACATTTACATATTTATGCACACTTCAGCGGAGTAAATATGCTATGAATAAATCCTATTATGTTTGAAACTGTACTTAGAGTATAATAAAAACACACAGTACGGCAGTGCTATCTCAGGTTTTCTTTCTCTGTCAATATGGGCATATATTAACTAAATTATGTATTGTTAACATGGTATTCAGCTTCCAGCAGCTGTTAGAATACTTTGTACAATATGAGAAAATAATGAGGGAAAAGTTCTTTAGTCTTTAAACAAGAATTGAAGAAAAAACACTGGCTGTTGGTAAAATAGTTCTGTGGGAAATGGTCAGTCTGTAAGGGGTGATTCTACAGCTCTTACTTTTGTTATTATTGCTTGTGAAGTTGTGTGCATCTGAATGTGCCATCTAATGCAAGCGACATTTTTCAAAGGACATTGCCAGATCTTGCTGTTACAATGCCATGATGTTGCACGTCACGACCATATGTTGGCGCTATGTTCTGAGGAAGAGATTGTTTGACACCGTAGTAGGTGCCTGCTAAAATTTCTAGGAGTTTCCTTGCTGGAAAAGGCGGCTGGCTGACGCACCAACCATACAACATATCACCCAGAGTCCCACAGAAACCAACAGGCTGTTCACTGTAGGAAGCTCCGTATCACTGTAGACATCTCTTTGCTTTTACAGCTTGACCCTAAATGCACTGAAGTAGAAGAGTTTTACATTACCTCAGCACAGACAAGCCCCTACTGTTTGCAAAGAACAGCTCAGTAAAGCCAAAGATCAAGTCTTACTCCATTTGCTAGATGGTGTATGAAGACTATCCATCTTAATTGGAATAGTGATAGGATTTTCCATGGAGTATTTTACAGCATCCATCTAATCTCCTGCTTTCACTTCTTCAGAGACAACCTGTACTGCAGGGGAACGTCCAGACTGAGAAGCAGACTCAGAGGAGCTGAAAGTGTAACTGTTCTCTGTGTGTTCTCCCTCTACAGCATATGAGAGGTCTCTTATGGAGAACTCAAACAAAGGAAAAGATGCTTGCAAAACTTGTGGAATAAGGGAAGTTGAAAAATAAAAAGGTAAAAAACTATAAAAACTGTAAAAAGAAGATGACAGAGCTCCAGTAAGCACAATAGAACTCAACCCATAGATAGTCATGTCAGGTTGTTGAACACCTCCAGGGATGGTGACTCAACCACCTCCCTAGGCAACGCATTCCAATGAGCAATTACCCTCTCAGTGAAGAATTTCTTCCTAATGTCAATCCTAAACCTCCCCTGGCGAAGCTTGAGACTGTGTCCTCTCATTCTGTCACTGATCGCCTGAGAGAAGAGTCCAACTCCTGCCTCACTACAACCTCCCTTTAGGTAGTCGTAGAGGGCAATAAGGTCTCCCCTGAGCCTCCTCTTCTCCAGGCTAAACAACCTCAGCTCCCTCAGTCGCTCCTCACAGGGCTTGTGCTCCAGCCCCTTCACCATCCTCATCACTCTCCTCTAGACGCACTCCAGCATCTCAACATCCTTCTTAAACTGAGGGGCCCAGAACTGGACACAGTACTCAAGGTGCACCCTGACCAGTGCTGAGTATAAGGGGATGATGACCTCTCTAGTCCTGCTGGCCTTACTGTTCCTGATGCAGGCCAAGATACCATTGGCCTTCTTTGCCACTTGAGCACACTGCTGGCTCATGTTGAGTTTCTTGTCCACCAGCACTCCCAAGTCCCTTTGTGCCTGACTACTCTCCAGCCACTCTGCACCCAGTCTATAGCTCTGCATGGGGTTGTTGTGTCCAAAGTGTAGGACCCGGCATTTGGACTTGTTAAACCTCATGCTATTGGAGTTAGCCCATCTCTCCAGCCTGTCAAGGTCCCTCTGTAGGGCCCTCCTACCTTCCAGCAGATCGACACTTCCTCCCAGCTTGGTGTCATCTGCGAACTTGCTGATGAAGGACTCGATCCCCTCATCCAGATCATCAATAAAGATATTAAACAGGACCGGGCCCAGCACCGAACCCTGGGGGACGCCACTAGTGACCAGCCGCCAGCTGGATGGGACACCATTCACTACCACCCTTTAGGCTCAGCCATCCAACCAATTCCTAACCCAGCACAGAACATTCCCGTCCATGCCATGGGCTGCCAGCTTGTCCAGTAGTCTACTATGGGAGACAGTGTCAAAGGCCTTGCTGAAGTCCAGATACACCACATCCACAGCCTTCCTCTCATCCACCAGGCGAGTCACACAGTCGTAAAAAGAAATCAGGTTGGTCAGGCAGGACCTGCCTCTCCTAAAACCATGCTGGCTGGGCCTGATCTCTCCCTCATTCTGCAGGTGCCACATGATCACACCCAGGATTATCCGTTCCATAATTTTGCCTGGAACCAAGGTCAGGCTGACAGGTCTGTAGTTACCTGGATCGTCCCTACAGCCCTTCTTGTGAATGGGCGTCACGTTGGCCAACTTCCAGTCTTCTGGGACCTCTCCAGTGAGCCAGGACTGCTGATAAATGATGGAAAGTGGCTTAGCAAGCTCGTCTGCCAGCTCTCTCATCACCCTAGGATGGATCCCATCAGGCCCCATAGCCTTATGAGGATCCAAGTGGCTCAGCAGGTCTCTAACTTCTTCCTCCTGTATGACGGGGGGCTGTATTGCACTCCGCCCCTATCCACCACTTCAGTAGACCAGTTGTCCAGAGAACAATCTGCCTTACTGTTGAAAACTGAGGTGAAGAAGGCATTAAGCACCTCAGCCTTTTCCTCATCTTTAGTTACTATATTTCCCTCAGTGATCAATAAGGATTGAAGGTTGTTGCTGCCCTTTTTTCTGCCGTTAATATATTTGAAAAAGCACTTCTTGTTGTCCTTAACACAAGTGGCCAATTTAAGCTCCAGCTGGGCTTTTGCCTCCCTAATTTTCTTCCTACACGACTTGACAATATTTTTGAACACACCCTGACTCACCTGCCCTTCTTTCCAAAGGTGATACACCCTCTTTTTTTCACTGAGCTCCTCCAAAATCTCCTTACTCATCCAGGCTGGCCGTCTGCCTCTGCGGCTCATCTTGAAGCACATCGGGATAGCCTGCTCCTGTGTCTTGAAGACTTCATTCTTAAAGTACGTCCAGCCTTCCTGGACTCCCTTGCTTTTAAGAACTATCTCCCAGGGTACTCTCCTTACTAGTTCCTTATATAACTTGAAATCAGCACACCGAAAGTCCAACATGGTCGTCCTGGTTTTGCTCTTCCTTGTTCCATTGTTGGCAGATAGGATAAGGCAGATAAGAGTCTCCAGGTGTAATGAAATATAAAGACCTGATAAGAGCATCACTTTATTCCAAGCTTCAAGAAGATTAAGAATCAGTAACAGTTATACTGTGAGCACCTCAAGAAACAGAAGAAATATAATGTCTTGTTTACTGCCTTTCATTGAAGTCTGGATCAAATTTGCTTGTATGTCATTGCAGTTTTGATTTAGGGAAAATAGAGATTTCCTTCTGTTGGGCATCAATGCTGTCAGGAAGTGTTTAGATTGTGATACATTTACAGACCACTTATTCAGTCAGCACAATCTCCCTTCACACCATTTACCATAAGATCATTATTTAAAAAGCAAATGAGTCCTAGAATGAAAAGAGTGGTTGCACCTGTATCAGTCAATAGAAGACGTCAGATTACCCTCTGAGTGGCCCAGTTCACTGAACTCTGTTACCCCTAAAACAGGGGGGCCCAACTCACCTCACCAGTGAGCACTATCACCGCATTTTAAAATGAAGAATAAAAGAATATAAGAGCACTAGTGGTCTGTAGAGATATTTGAGCTTCCTCAGCTATTGCTAGAAGTCTAGTGTGCCAGGACTCCATCTAGGCTAATTTTCCAGTCTTTTCATGTGGCTGTAGATATACTCTCAGGGTTATAATGCAGATCACTGTGAAGATACCAGCATGAAGTCATTTGGACCTGGCTTAGGACCCAGAATTGGGACAGCCACAATGGCATGAGGCTTCAGCCAAACCAATTTATCACAGTCGTACTGCTTCCCAGACAGTGCCATGTAGACCTTCACAAGGGTGTTGTCCAAGATCATGCAAGAAGTTTGACCATAAGACAAAATTAAATTCCTCTCCCAAAATCTCTGCCTTATACAGGACTGTTGACTCCTTGTCCCTCTCTTTAGGAGATTAGATTTCATTTCTGTGCAAATCAAACATGAGTCTCCAGAAGACCATTGTTCCGCAGACTGCTGGCAGTTGTTCCCAGACTTGATGGCTCATAAAATAAATTATGTGGTCATCTATTGGGGGGACAGCAAGATACTTTTACATCTGTAAAAAACATATTTCTAGTTTGAGTCTGTTAAGATTGTAGTCAGCAGGAATTTTGCCAATTTTCAGTGACTATAGCCCAGAAAAATTTGGAAGTGCAAAGACCTGAAGTGAGTTTTCATTTTAGAAAACATGAGAAATGGTATGCAGAGAAAACTTTTGTGCAAACTACAATAACTTGACAGATCTTCTGCCGAGGATAGAGCACACCAGAGCAAACCATTATATCTTAATTACTATTCCTGTCTACTCAGTACAACTGCAGTAATACTAATCATTGCCTGAAAAGCTGTGGAAAAGTCTTGGCTGAATACAAAGGCGTTTTAGACGTCTGTTTGATTTGCTTTTTCAGAACTGTAGTGTTTTGAAGATAAATAAAACCTGCTAATGAATATTTATATGTTTCCTGGTGTAGAGTATGTCAGTGAATATTCTAGGACAGTTTTGTAGTCTGCAATGAACATGCTCCTTTGAAGTTTTTACTGATTTAAAAAATGCAGTCATTATGTTTGGGTCACACATCAGTCTCCTGATTTAGTTAGACAAAGAAAATAAGCTTAGACAAAGTATTTCAAGACAAGAACACTTTTCAGCCTCAGATGGCAAAATACCTTGAAAATTCTTTTCAATAGCAACAAGACAGTTAAAAATTCTTTCAATAATATGGAACAAGCTTAATTTTTACATGTTAGAAAAAAACAAAAAAACCCCACCATTTTCTCATCTGCTTAAAAAAGAAAAGTGAGTTAAGAGACACTGGAGGACTACAGATGTCCATATGAAGGTCATATGGAGTCTATACTCTGCAGTGCCTGCTGTCCAGCACGCTGACTTCATGCCTTGCCATCTAGAGAGACTGGTGGCAGCTGGGGTCTAGCAGGGCAAGCACCCATGGCTCCGCATCCCTGGGCAATCCCAGGGGCAAGAGCAGAACTGGCTGCATGGCCCTTTGCTCCAGGCTTGTTCATGTGGTCTGATTTCAGAATTGCAGCTGTTGCAACATCCTTTGACTCAACTTTGACAGGAAGCCAAGGTGGGTGAAATGAAGTCTTCAGTTTTACTTGGAAAGTAGGGGGAAAATGGAGCACTCAGTACTTAAGGCTAGAGTTACATTTTTTCTTTGTGATTTTTAACATTCCAGTGTCAGTCAAAATACTTTAGTGAGATCATCATCCTATTGCTTGTTGTACACGCTCAGGGTGAGGTAGTTCCTGTCCCAACAAAATAACACTCTAAAAGATAAAACAGAGAAAATGGGAAAAGGAATAATGGCTCAAGGAGGAAAAGTAGTTTGTGCTAGATTCTACGAAGTGGATAATGTGATGTCCCCTCCAGTCTAATTCACAAACTGACAATAGATTTGTGGGCAGTAGCCACACAGAATTACAAAATGGTTGAGGTTTACAGAGATCTCATTTTGTCCAAATCCCCTGCTCAAGCAGGGCCACCCAGAGCCAGTTACCCAGGACCAAGTCCAGACAGTTTTTGAATATCTCCAAGGATGGGGACTCCACAGTCTCCCTGAGCAACCTGCTCCAGTGCTCAGGTGACATACATTGGTAAGTTCCCTCTGAGCCTTCTCTCCTCCAGGCTAAGCAGTCCCAGTTCTCTCAGCCTTTACTTATAGCAGAGATGCTCCAGTCCCTTCATCATCTTCATAGTCCTTCATTGTGGTCTGTCCAGTATGTCCATGTCTCTCTTGTACTGAGGAGCCAGAGCTGGACACGCTACTCCAGGTATAGCCACACCAGTACTTAGTGGTCTCCTAGTTATTAAAGATCAAACACTCTGGGAACCATAATTTAGGACTACTTAACACTAGCATTTATGACAAAATGCAAGCCAGATTTATCTAGTGCTCTCCTTGCATCTGGAGGTGGTTTGTTCTGAGCTAGTAGGGCTCTTCTGTTTAGTACCAAACTGATGCCTAAAACTGGATGACAGGGAAGGCATCTTACAGTCTGAAATCAGCATTCCACTTATGCCAAAAGGGGGAGGATGTCTTACCAATATATACTTGAGATTTGAGCCATGTCCTGTTGAAATATACTCTTTGAGTCCTGAAGAGTGACTTCCTAGCACAGGTCACAGTGCTGAGAAATATGGCAAGTGGCTTACTTTGCAAAGACCATCCTACAAAAAGTGAGTGGTGCTGTCAGGAGACTCTTACTCCATCCCTCACCCTGATGAGCTGCAGCTCTGCAGTATTCTGCTAGGCAAGGTGGCCACAGCGAGGCATAAATGAAGCAGCAGGTCTGGAGAATGATGCAGATGCGCTGGGGGAAGAGCAAGTGGTTGAAGTGCCTTGGAGTGGATGCTGTGAGGATTTTGGGGAAAAATTGAAGGTTCCCCAGGCAGAGTATAGACGTGGTTGGAGATACTGTGAGGGTGCTTTAAGGATCTGCTGTGTGGATGTAAATGAGGAGTCCTTGTGAATAAGTTGACACAGTCATGTAAACATGTGCAATGTGAACCCCAAAGTTAAGAGAGATTTCAGCTTAGTTGCTTGAACTCAAGATTTTCTAAAAGCTAAAATGCATAATATTTTTCCCAACAGAATCCAGTATGCTAGATTAAACATTATTTTGTCAAATAAATTCTATGGTTAGTGCAATCCATACAATTTATTAAATGAAATTAACTGTATCTGCAAAAGCTCTTTTAAGTCATCACCACAGCCCCTGGAATAGATAGCATTGCACACCCACACAGATACTGCATCCAGCTTCTTCCCCATAAAACCAAACGGTTTCAGGTATTATTAACGCCAAGCCAGAGTTACAGATGTTCATTTGAACTTTTGATAGTCTGGGACAAACAAAGCTGTGCTGTTTAAATCCTTCAGGTGACACTTTTGTCATCAATTTAGCTTCCTTAATTGGTCACTTGGCCTTCTCTTCAAGCCTGGGGGTGTCTGTGAAGATAAAGCATAGCTATTCTTCTGTATGTGAGCAGTCATGTAACCTTCCCATAGATGCTCATGCTTTACTTTTCAAGTAAAGAGAACTTCAACATGTTTATGTCATTGCATGGATCTTGTTACCAATTTTTACTGCTGATTTAAAGCAGGATTCCCAGTCCCTGAGGGGGAGGGGACCACTCCTGCAACCACCGACCAGCACCAGCGCAGTCCTGTAAGAAAATTAGCATTACAATTAGCTTTACAGTATCCCCTAGATATCCTGTAAGGATGAAGTCTCTGATATGGTCATTTCATGTTGTGTAGTTCACCACGGTAACTTCAATTCCAGCCTCCTATTTGTGTTACCTGGCTGGAGCTTCATGCAGGCAAAGGCTCTGTCCCTGAGGCTGCTGGGGTCTCCATTCATTTAGGTCTCTGGTGTCACATCCTAGGTTAGTGGCAATAGCAGAGAGTCCTTGGAGCAGACTTGTGGCATGCCAACAAGTGGTGTAGGCGCCAGATTACACATACAGGTGGGAGGAAAGACACTTATCAACCAGCATCAGGTTCTGAATGCGGCCAGCCTGAGCTCAGGTTAGACTGCCTGCTCCCGGGAGAAGCCAATGAATTTGGTAAATGTTTCAGTTCCAGCTGATGAAGCTTACAGGTGTCAGGCTGCAGCTGCGGAGCAAAGGCTTCTCTTTAATGTAAGTTTCTGACCTTCTCATTAATCTGGGAGAGAGCCGTGTCTGAGCAGTCTCTGCAGTTAGAGATTTGCAGGGGAAATTGCAGCATCTTTTGCCTGCTTGGTACTTTGTCTATGTCAGGTTTGGCAGCCACTTAAAGAAAAGATTAATTTTGTTGATTTTTTTCTTGACAAACATTTTATGTTTAGTTATTCAGAAGCCAGGGATTGACAGTTGCATTCCTCTCTTTCCAGCAGGAGCTGTACTGAAATGCACGTTTGCTGGCAGTCATGAACCAACACTGCCTGCTCCGCTACCAAGATACCTGTACCTCACAGAACCTACTTGCCTATATATTTATGGTGTCAGTATGAATTATCTCAAGAGCAAAGGTCTGGGTCAGTGATTGCACAAATATCAGCTCTTGCTCCATCCTTAAATCTACACAGCAGCTGTGCAGTTGTGTTAAACAGATTATTTCAGAAAGTGCTTTCAGACCTGAGAATGGAACAGGTTAACAGGGCTGGTTAGTGCCTGAGTTTAGCAAAAAGGATCATCTGCAGCAAGCTAATGAAGCACCATTATGAAATGTTTCTGGCTTTGCTGAACTAAACCTCCCGACTACCAATTTGATCTGATTCCAGCAGTTATTTCAAAGAGCTGATACGTATCTAATTTGTTATCATTCTGACTGCAAGAAAAGAACGATTTCTGAAACACATTGGACAATTCTGCAGGTTTCAGGTGTGGAAGCTCTGGCCGATAGAGGTCAAGAAGAACGTCAGTACCGGGTTTTGTCTTGTGCCTCTTGCCAGGAGGCAAGATGAGGGGAAAACAGCTTCATGATGTCTGTGCGTTTCTGGGCCTCAGGACAGATCCAAGGGCTGGCAAAGATGTCAGCCATCACCCCAAGCGTTGCTATAGCTTATTAGATGTTGCCCACAGTTGCCCACCAGCTGCTATGCAACCCAAAATAGCCTCGGCACAAAGCACTGCAGGAAGCCCCATCTTCTTTTCCCTCATGTCCCCTTCATCCGGCGCTCTGATGTGGAGGGCTTAACTGAAATGAAGAGGTTACCTCATGAATGAATTGAATTAATTTAATTCATTTGTAATGAAATAAAAAATAATAGCAGATTTTCTCTTGCAGGTTTGAAATGAAAGAACATTTTGTTTTTCTAATCATTCTTAGCACTTATTTTTGCTTCTTAAGACAACTTTAATACTCACTTCATCTCTTTTTGCCTTGTAGGAAATAACAGGAGATATTGGAGATTTTTCTTTTCCTTCTTTCATCTTTTTTTCCTCTTGCTACTCTGTAACTGTTCAATATTTGTCTGGTTATTACAAATGGTGCAGGGAAGAATGGTAAAAAGCACACATTTAAAAATGTTAGTAGATTGATGGCATTTCTTTTACTTTTCTGGTTTTGCCTTTGAAACACTTCCAAACCTGGGAAATATAGAAAAACTAGGTCTTGATCCTACAACCTTGTAAGAAGTTATCAGAACAAGGTCAAAACAGAAGGTCAGAACAAAAGCCCATCTGGCATAGTATTTATCTCCAAGAATGACCAGCAAGAGATATGTAGAGCCAATACCAGAAAAGGGAGCAAGAACTATTAATTATATATACTCAAAGTATTGTCCAGACATTTGTGACTGAAGGACTAGAAATGATACCTTGCCGTGCAGTACTCTCTCATTCTTGTCATTGCCATCTTCCTTTTCATTTGATATGGGACCAACGTTTAAAGATCCTTTGCTCCTGCTGCAAAATTGAAGTAATGAACAAGGAAAAGTGACTATTGACTTGGCAGGGGGTGTGTGTCCCAAAATTTAAGGTCATGCACAGTGAAGTATTTATAGGTATTCCTGGTTTCTAAATGTGCTGTGTCCATTCAGCACAGACTGGCTGGAATGCTTGGATGAGAAATTAATCTTATCAGAGCCAGTAGAAAATGGAGATGATTGAAAAAAAATGGAACTTAACTGAAAAATATGTTGAGAAATTTTCACTTAAGCCTCCTAAAAAATGATGGAGGAAAGGAAGAGTCATTTGCTCGCTTGTTCTGTTTGTATTCCTCTCGCCTCTCAGTGTTGTATTACTTCCTGAAAAAAGTAATTTCTTTCTAAAAGGTTTTACACAATTTTCCCCTTTATACTCCATTGCTGCGTATTATGGTGTAGCTTAAACCTCCCATTCAAACACTGCCTGTGTTTCACTGCAGAGGAGGCGCTACCTGTTCACCTCACACTGATATTTCACCAGTGTACCTGATGGATGCTGCTTGGGTGCTTTGTTATGGGAACCTGTTACCATTCAACTGATCAATGCCAAAAATCCGTCTGAGGTGCTAATGGGTGTGTTGAGAGAACAACAAGGTCCTCTGGCCTCCAGGCCTTGATTGTGTTGTATTATGGTCATGGAGATCTTCTGCTCTCCGAGAGGGCTTCTCACTCTCCTTTGCCTGTTTAGCTTTTAAGAGTTTTTCTCTCTTCTTCAACAAGGCATCCTGCGTTGTACAAAAGAGGTGAATTTAGAAACGCCTTTGAGGTGTGCAAACTGTAAGTGGGATTTCCTGCCTTGGGTTAGTGTTTCATTCCCTGCCATGAAGACAAGTGCAACACGGCTCCTGAGGGTTACCCTGCCATGCTGGACACTAACACGCATTTGCCATAGCTTTAAACTTACCTCTCAGATACGAGATGAGCTGTTGGAGAGCCTGGATTTTTTTCTTGTCCTCATCCCTCAGGTGCATTGCTCCAGCTTTGCCATCCTCACTAATAGGTTTACAGCTTTGCCACGAGCTAAAGGTTTTGCCATTGACTCTATGAATCTGTGTGATGTTTTCACCCCTTTCTTTGGAGTGGAGGGCTGGGAAATGCAACATCATGGTTGTACTCTCCTAGTGAAAGAAGCTGTCAGGAAGAAGGTGGGGTGGAAGAAGAGTGATCTGAGGGAGATTTTCCAAGGGTATCTGGTCAGCTTTGAGGAAAAACAAAGCTGCATTAACACTTGGGTTCATTGCTTGGAAAATTGCCCATTTGGCTGCTGAGGCAGCAGCCTGAATTGTTGTGCAACTTGGCTGTGAAGGGAATGCAAAGAGATTTCTTTCCCTTCAGGTTCACGCATCACTAACCATGCCAGGCATGTTGCTCCACACTGTACACCCTGAATGAATAAACTGCTTCTAATGAAGAACCAATGTTGCTAATATCTTCGTGTAATTTAAACCAAGGCTTTTTGAATTTAGCTCATTTGGGGAAGAAAAAAAAACACTGATGTTGCAAACGCTTATGCATCTGATTAACTTCGCCGCTTAGCTTAATTTGCAGGATCAGGGCCTTAGCTATCAGGAGGCTACATGGCATTACAGCCCTTCTATACATCTTCATTAGGGTATCTTTCTTACGAATTTGCTTTCATGCATGTTTTTACAACCTCAGTCATAAACTGAATTGTATCTGCCAGCAGCGGTGTTTAACTATGTCAGCTCCTCGGTGCCTGAGCTAATCCCTTGTCCTTCTTGACGGGAGTCGGGGGAGTGCTGTTTCCTAAGGACTGATGCACAAAAGCTGCTATGTTGCTGGTCATTTGCCTAAAAAAATGAGGAGATCATAAGGTTTTATTAAGATCAGCTTTTTTGCCTATTCAGGGGGTTTTGTTTGGGGTCTTTTGCAAGTTTTTGTAAGAGCAGAATTGTTGCTTTTCTCTAAACTTTCTGATTTTCAGGACTGAACGTGGTTCTATCTCCCCAATTTCTCTTACTTTTATTCCTCTCCTTTCCACTCTGACCTCCGTGCAGTTTTTACCCTCCCTTTTCTGTTTGGGGTTTTTTTTCCCATTTCCAATTTTTTTTTTCAGTGACATGATGGAAAAATTGTTCCTCACAGCTTCCTCCAGCTGCTGCTGCTGCTGCTGCACCTCGTATTTTCAGATTTTAAATCTGGCAGTCGTAGTGGGTGTCCATCTGAGGAATTATACAGGTGCAGAAAGGAGCAAGTGTTCGTCCCCTCAAAGGTCTGCATTGTTGCTGCCCTTCATGTCTAAGAACATGCTCCCTCAACCAGCAGCTCCTTCCAAGGTGCCATGACTCTTGGCTGCTCACCCCCCCAAAGCACTGTGTGAGAAGCTTGACAGAGGATGAGATATGAATGTGGATAATAAAACACAAAGACTTCCTTTTTTTTAAGGGTTTGCTTTAATCTGTTCCCTCCTGGGGCCCTATTTTTTGGAGTCCAAATATTTGTTACAGGATTCATAACTTGTAGAGGCAGATGTAGCACTGGCAGCCTCCCAGTTGTGAAAGACATAGAGGAAAATTTCGGCTACGTGGGGTTCCACAGAAGTGCTGATGAACTTAATCTGTGGGTGAAACATCCCCAAGCCAGGGGATCTTGCCAGCTGTCTCCTTGCCATGCCATCAGAGACGCAGGTGCAATATGTGGACACTCAAAATAAATGTGTGTGGGCAGTCCCTGCTGAGAGTTCATGGCAGGCAGAGCAAGCTGAAAGTTGCTTTAGATACATGGCTTTACGTGCCTCAAACATGTGTGCTTAATATAAGATATTTATTTATTTGAAAATACCTTCATGAGTTGTTGAAGTTTTTCCACTGGCATGTATAAACTTAAATTATGGCAGAGATAGACAAGATATCTGCAAATTAAGATATCCTTTCCATTAGTCACAGTATTCTATTACAGTACTTTCACTTTTTTATTTGGTTGCATCACTTCTTGAAAAATTATGCCCTAATCCTGCAGTGTGTGATGACTAGAAAGAGCCTGAAGTCCACACAGAGTACTGGTGAAGTCCTTGCATAGAGCACCTGCTTCTTACTGCACACAAGTCCAAAGTTGTATTTGGCTGTAAAAATCCAGAATGGGCGACTGTGGGTCATTTTATGCCTCAAGACCACTCTGGTACACTTTCAGGTCTCCCCTCATCCCTAATGGTTTCTGAAGCTGCCACACGGTCCCCAGTGTGGTGCATGCAGGGCAAGGACCACTCATCTGCCTCTGCCAGTGCACAGAGCCCAGCTGGAGTGGGCAAAGGGAACTAGAGACCACGGGGCTTTGCAGAGGTGAGGGGCTTGGTTGGGAGCTGCTTTCACTGAGGCCAACTGGGCTTTTATGAGAAGTGACAAACGCAAATGTCTGTTGGTGCTCCAAAATGCTGCCTCCCTAGGAAACATGCCCAGTCTGAGCTTTGAAATCAGGTTCAAAAGGCTGAGCACCACTCATGGCTGGGAGTAGGATCTGGGAAGACCTTTCTAACACTAGTGGAAATAATTATGTGATTTTGGTTCTGTTTTCAAATAGATTTTCTGGCATACCCACTGGCCTCAGAAGTGTTTCCTAGTCCCCAGGGAGCTGCATTGTTGCTCCTGCTGCTGACTTGGATCTTCCCAGAGGACAGCAGTGCTACTTGCACTGGGGAAAGCTGCTGGGTGCTGCTGCCCATGTGATGGGAGCAGTGCTGTGAAAGCAGAGCAACCATTTGCTTTTCAGTGAAAATAAATGCAATACCAGGTTTTTGTTGGAGGAAATTGATTGGAGGAAATACCTGTTTCAAATGATCAGCAAGTGAGGCTGATTGGAATGGGCTGCCTTTGCAGTCCCCTTTCCGTAAAACTTTCCTTCCTAATGAAATCTCCTTTCTATAAAACTTCTAGTTTTCAGTGAAACTTCCAGTTTTCGATAAAACTTCCACTTACAGCCCCCTTTCGGTAAAAGATCCCTTTAAAGATTCCAACCTACAGGCTCAGGACTGGACCCAAGCAAGCTGGAAAAGCGTCAGCTCAATATTAAAAGGTGTGATAATCACCCCTGAAAAAAAGGAGCATTATTGATGCTTAGGTCAATCACTGCTTATAGCTGTTGGGGGACCTGCTGCTCACATCGTGTTTGCTTTTTGCCCTGCAGGACTTGGCCAGTCATTCAGCAGAGCAGAGTTTCCTTCTCATTTTGGAGTGCTGAAGATGCAGTGTTTAGTAAAGCACACACCAAGCCTTCATTGAGAGCTGCAGCATCTCCAAAGAGGAAGCAGTTGAGGCTTAAGATTTTTTTCTGCATCTGAGATTCGTGGTGCTATGGTCGGATAATGATTTGGGGCAAGCATCACCCACAGCAACCAAAGGAAGGATTGAACTGGCAACCGAGACTACACACTGAGTTGCACAAAGCTGCATGAATTCCTCCTTGAGCCCCACTGCATCTCTCAGTGCCCTGCAAGCCAGAGGGATCTGGGGGACCTGACCTCGCCAACGTAGGCTGGCTTTGTTCATGAGGCTTGTCTGCATGCCTGGAGCCAAGGTGCTCGGCAAGACCCATGCAGCACCCTTCTTCCCAGGCGTGCTCGTCTTGGTGGTGATTCCACCTGGCTCCAGCTAAGAAGGCTTTGGCATATATTGACAGTAATGCACACAGGGGGAAAAACTCCCCATCTGTGGTCACGTAACAGAGAGACGAGTGGCTGCATTTCTTAACAGATGGCATAACAAACTACACGAAACGCGCATCCCCCTGAGACATATAACCTGACATCAGATAGTTTCAACAACATATTGAAATAAGTCCTCCCTGATGAATGCCATGGCTTCAGACACAGCAGTACCTCTTTCCCTGAGTCCCTTGACAAAGCCGTGGGTGATGGAGGCACAGCAGTTTTGAGGGGTCCCACCCTGCTGCCTCTGTCGGCAGCAGGATTTGGGGTGGCAGGCTGAGCAGTGACTGAGACAGCCCCCAGATGGAGGGACTGAAGAGGCAGGGAGCTGAGACGTTGCTACTTCTCCGTAGTTAGTAAGTCTTTTCAAGCTGAATAAGCTCTTTGTTCTGAGAAATGCTTACTTTAAACATCTGCAGTAGGAGCCTTAACATTTTCCTTTAGGGATAATAGACTTAGCCTTGTCTCAATGGAAGAGAAGCAGAACCATCTTGAGGACCAAGCACATTCAGAAGTCGGCTTTGCTGTTGGGAAGCTCTATGAAGCTCTAACGTGATCGGGTCATCCTGGCCTTCACAGTACTCTGGATCTGTGAAACAATGCTCAAATATGAGAAAATTTGAGAATCTGGGAGCTGGAAATCACAGTGTTCAGCAGCCCGGATGGACCCATCTGCACCAGAAGTGCCTGTTGTGTCTGCAGGGGCCAGGGCTGGGCTCCTGTTCCATGTCTACCAAGGGCTGGGGGTGCTTTGTACCAGTACGCAGTGATCCACGCCTCAACAGTGTCCTCAGTGATTGCAGCAAGAGAGGAAAAGCCGGAAACAGCCTGCCTGACATGCAAATAGCATCAGCATCAGATGGAGTGGGAGCTACTGGGGAAACAAACATTAAATTAATCTAGTTCACAACTCTCCTGTAGGGTATGGGATCTCCCTGTTTTCCCAGGAAGAAGTCTAGAGAGATTAATGTCAAAAAGATCCACTAATTTTGATGACCCAATTTGCATGCCTAATGACCTGATTTTTCTGAACACTTCATGTTCTCTAGCACTTTATGCGCTGGAAGGACAGTGCCCTTGTTTTCTTTCACAGCAACAAATGCTCAGCAGTTTTGTGAATCAATACTTGGGGCATTAATTTATGCCTTCTAAAAACAAAACCCCACACAATTACCGAGACAAAGCCTTCGATGTATGGTTTGGTTGATTTGGCAATGTCTCAGAGAAACTCTTCAGCAGGGACAGAGATAGCAGCCAGTTCCCCAGGACACCATTCAGCTGCCTTCACCATGTCTCCTTCCTCCTCCTCAAATTTCCTGCCTTATTCACTGGGCAGCTTCCAGTTTCAGCAACAAATGAGAGGGGAATTCAATGGACGTAGGACTCTTTCCCAGCTGACACTAACAGAGGCTTTTTTTGACTTCTGAGGTCCTGATTTGCAACCTTAATAATCTTGTGTAATTACTACTGTATAGCACAGCATCTTTATTTAGCTCTTTTATGATTTGGTACATTGGATTGCATCTCTGAAGTATTTATACTCTGTTTTAACATATGGAGTGTCTCTGTAAGTTCCTACTTGGACTCTGCAGTTCCGTATGTGGTTTTGAACCCAAGGAGGTCCCCAAAGGCCACTGTTGCCATCAGAAGGGGAAGCTCTGTCCAGAGGACTGACCCAGGCTAAGACGAAGGCTAAAATATAAAATACATAGCAATATGGATGGGCTGCTCAAAAGCAGCAATATGACCTTGCCTCAGACTTCCACTAGTTGACTGCACTTGTTGGGTGCTGGTCTGGCCCCACTATGGATCAGTGCAGGGGGACAAGCTGGCCAAAACATCTTCTGTGGTATTCGTGGGGTATTTGCTATGTTGCTTAACCCAGTGTAACTTGTTCCTTGGTGTGCAGAAATCTTGCCTCATGTCAGTAGGTTTGCATTCCCTACACGGACATATGTGCTGAATGCCTACTGTGCTACCTGCACAATACTGTGCTGCATCGTATTAAAATCCAGATCTTCAGGGGGAAATGTTTGAGTGGCTGATCGGTACCTAGGCTGATCTGCATGACTCACAGAGAAGCTAAAATACAGCAGCTTTCTGGAGGAGCGGGGTAGCCGTTTGGCTGTGACATGTTACACAGAGATTTGAGACAAACAGTGAAGGAGAAACACTGGTGGTTGTCTTGAAATCAAATGTCAAATAAAATCAACATGATTTAATTAAAAGGAAAAAAATCTTTTGAAAAGATCTTTGAATTAGATTGAAGACTGTCTCTTAAGAACATACTGCAAGCTTAATTTTTTATGTTACAGTTAAATAAAGACATACTTATCTGATTAGCTGTAATCCTCTCATGTTATTCCTTGAGTTGGAGGCCTCATAAAAATATACCTGAGGTTCAGAAGTGGAACTCAAGGACAGCCTGCACCTGGTTTCTGTGTCTGATGGCAGGAAGATATCTCTGCGGCATAGCCAACAGAAAATTACTCAGCTCTTTTGATAATTTCCATTGTGCTCAGAACCAAAATGTATAACAAATATATTTGTCCATCTCCTTCAACAGTCACGAGTTCTCACCTGAGATTTTTGAACTTTCCCCACCTTGTTACAGAACTGGAGCATAGGCATGACCAAAATCTAAAGACTCTGCCGTGAAGGGGGTGAAGCTCTCCTTAGCTGTAAAAAAGAACCTCCATCCCAAAGCACTGATCACCCAGTTCAGGCTCCTGAAAGGGGAGTCCTACATAACGTCCCTGTTTCAGTCTCTGTAATCTTCTCCAGCTGAGCACAAGAGCTTTGTTTGCTGTCTGGTGTATCCTTGCAGTCACGCTGGAACAATCATCTCCACCACGTGTCTGAACCGGTCACTCCAGCTCCACCTACAGGCAAGGCAGAAGTCATTAGCAAAACTGAAATCATGATTCCTCCCATGTCTAAACTAGGTCAAACTGTGAGTGGGAATCACACCCTGGATCTCACTCCCGTGGCTGTAATGAGGATGTTGCAGGTATATAAGGTTGAGATAAAACCCATCTAAGGAGACCAATATTCAGATCATTTTCTATTAAACGAATATTCTGATTGTGAAAACGATTCAGGAAAATGTAGTTGGTATCTGGGTTTTTAGACATTTAAAAATCAAACACCAAACGTTTTACAGAGGTTTTTTCTGCTGTCTCTACTCTGTTGGGAGTGACCGAGCTTTCCCTTGCTGCCATTAGTGGGAGCCATAGCACAGGGCAGGGCAAGACCTTGCTCTGCTTGGGTCCTGCTTCACTTCTGCACTGGTTGGGATTTTCTGCTTGCAAGAACTACAGAAGCCAAAGTCTCAAAGAATGTCTCAGGTGAATTTTTTTTTTCCCCTATCAATTGGTTCATTTGTTTGTGAAAAAAAAATGCTGTTTCAGAGGACCAAAGTTTCCCAAGAGTGTTGCATGAAGAGTTTCACTGATCCTCTGCCCACCTGCCAGTAAATTTTTAATGACATTCAATAAATAGCTTGAATTTCCGTTTTAATGTGGTCTTCTCACCCAGAAAACTGTCAATGTGTCATTGACCATTATTTTCCCTTACACTTGTGTGCTCATGGCTCCTTTGCTAGTAGCAAATGTTACATGCTATTGCTGAAAAACTGTTAGCTTTATAAATCATAAGAAATGCCATGTTGAATAGCTGTTCTCCGGACTTCAGTTTTTCCATTGGCTAGCCATCTTCTCAAGTTTTGTATTTCTTTCATGGTAAAAATCCCGTAATATATTATGTACATCAGACGTCACAGTCCCGAAGGATTGCGTTGATGGCAGTGCTGTTTCTGAAGTGCCCATGGTAGGAGATGGAACTGAGTTTGCAGGCTACTGGAAGAATGTTTGAAGAACACAGAGCCAGAGATCTGTCAGTAAACTTTCCCACTTGCAGTATAACAGTGTATACAAAGAAACTGCTCTTTTGAGTGGGGAAATAGGTCTGGCTGAGTTTCCTGCCCCTGCAAACTGCTCTGCTGTAATGCAGTGATTATGTTCCTCCTCGGGAGAACCTTTCCTTTCCTAGGGGAGGAACAGTCCAGCTTCCATGGAACTCAATGACAGTGCTTTTGCTTTTAGAGGAGGTAGGATCAGGTCCTCCATGCTGAGCAGAAGTTCATTACAAAATCTCTACCTGTGCTTTGTAAGCCATACAGATAAACAATCAAAAAAAAAGATTTTCCAACAGATTTGAGAGCACAGCTGTGATAAAGGTGTGATAAAAGCACCGGCTCCAAAACCTGTGTGATCATGGTGGTCCTACTGTGAGTTACAGCAACATTCCAGATATCTGTTTATTTTAGTTAAAGAAGAAAAGTTTCGGTCACTGTAGACTTAACAGATTTTTATCTTGTATGAAATATGCTGAGCAGAGGACACGCTTCAGTATGGTTTCGTTGTTAGCAGACCTTTGGCAGTTCATGTCAAATATCAGTATAATGGACTTACACATGCTATTGATTTAATGACAACTATCACTGCGAGGAATTGATCTAATGTTTTCATTAGACTTAAAAAATGTTTTAACAACAAGTTCATTCAGAACTGGGTAACTGCAAAGCTCTACATGGCCAAAGATCACATTCCCCATAGAAGTGTAGTTTAGATGATCTCTTTAGAAGATAAGTAGATTAATAATAATAGAGGCACAGTTGAGGGAAATTAAAGCTAGTCTTCATGCCTTAAAACCATAAATAAATTGAATTATCGTCCATTAGATTACTGGAGGAAATTTTCTAAACTTTTGAAGAAATCTTAACGAATATGCAAAGGTATTTTGCTTGCCTTGATTGGCACAACATAACTGTTTTTGTTAGCTTTGTCTTTTGGTCTGTCCTTTCTGCTCCTCTCCCAGTGGACATCAGCAGAGTTAGTCTCTCCTGCTTGGGCTGGATATAAAATTTTGTTTGTTTTTAGCAGCGCTAGCATCTTTCGCTGTTCTATGCGAAAGGTCAGGCAGGGGCATTTTGTGGGAGGTTTCAGGAGTTACTGTCCTTATGGGTTCTTCAAAGATGCTGGACTGTCTTCCACGGAGAGCTCCATATTACTGGCTGTGACTGATGCTACACTGGACTGATTAGTGGCTCTGCAGGAGGGCATTTCCTAAATACTGGTGCAGAAAGGAGTTTCTCCTTCTGACGTGGAAGCTGCAGACCTGTTTCCCCCTATGACTCCAGGTGACAGTGGTTTTCTTGCTAAACCGTCCTTAGCTTCTACTTTGCCTTGTACAGAGGCTCCTCCTTTCCAAGTACTGCAGTCAACATTTCAGTTTTTCACTGACACCAGACCCAAAGGTTCCTGTGCTCACTGCAATGGGTCACGACTTTCACATGTCACTATATCTTCCTTGAAAGTCCACCCTGAGACCAGACAAATGAGTTTTAGTGTCTCAGTGCCCCTTGTGATCTGATTGCCTGCAGAGCCTATGGTAGCTTACCCAAACTTAGGACTCTGACTGACTAAATAAATTTCCAGTATAACCATTAATGTCTGATTGGGGCAAATACTTCACCTGTGTGGAGTCCTACCATAGAACAGATCTGAGAAGTAATGTACAGGACAAATCTGAGAAGTAATATGGACCTCCCAAGAAATCCCAACCCAAACTACGGGATATATTGTTAGATATATTCTTGCAAGATTATGTTTTGTAAGAAATACAGTAGTGGATCCTTCTGCTCTCCAGAAGATTTTCAAAGTGAGTAAGAACAATGGAATGAATTAATGCAAACTCTTGTAGCTAAAGTACAACCTATGACTACTGCTCTATTTCTGCAATCAAAAAGCTTCTTGCAGGCAAGGAAACTCCACAGTTAAACCTCAGAATGAGTTCAGGCATCCCATTACGGCCATGCAAATAAAACCTTTTGGCTGCAAAGCTACAGCCTGTGCTGTTGTGGCAAGAGAAGAAGGGAAGATCCTTCCTGAAAGTACAGTGATTTGCAGTGTGGCAGGCAAACCTTACGTGCTGTGTGCAGCAGTGAGACCAAAGGCACATTGTGGGTATCCACAGGATCACCCTGGAACAAAGCTTGTGCTTCTGGACAGCATCTCATTTGCTTTAAATAACTTCCACAGAAATCCAGTCCCTGTGGGAGCTAAAAGTCTCCACGTGTCCTTTGGGGCCAAGATTTTGTATGCTTCCAGGTATAGCAAAGATTAAAGGCAATGTTCTTAAATGAACAGGGAGATGCTTATGCCAAAATATACAGGAGTAATCTAGAGCATGATACAAAAATGCAAATGCAAGAATAGAAGGAAATCAGGACACTGTAATACATATTGCTTTAATTTGAGGAGCAAAGGGATTTGAGTGTATTTCTAGGGTATAATGCAATACAGAATAATACAGTGTTTATGTCAGATATAGCTGATGAAAGCTCCCAATGCAGGAAGAGGGTATAAATCAGTAGTATTGGCAGATGTCACTTGAGAGCAAATCTATTCTCAAGCTAAGGTAATATTTTCTGATACTCCCTGTAGTTGAATGCAGTTAATGTGAAACAACGTGGGAGAGAGAAAAAATAAATCCAAATGGCTCTTGAAGGGAAAATAGAAGTTTAAAACATAATTTCCAGGATCCATCTGCTGTGCAGAAAGCTTTGGGTGAGAGAGGGCCCTTATCCCAATAGCAACCATGAGGATAAGGCTGCAATAGCCAGCTTTGCTGATGGGACAGAGGAGAACTTCTGTTCTCCTTTAGGGGAGCAGCCCCCTTTGCTGAAGCACTGTCTCAAGGTGCTGCCCAGCTCTTGCATTTGTGTACAAACCTCTACTCTAACAGAGAGGCAGACACAGCCCGGCTGAAATGTGACACCCCCTGTAGGCATGTAGGCAGGCATTGCTGGTGAAAGGAGCAAAGGTTATTGCCAAATGTGTCCTTTACATTACGTTGTCTCATTCATTTTACTTATGTTACATCGCTTTAAGTCAATGTGCTATATACTAGTGCATGATGGTGTAAAACACCACTTACAAAGGTATCTGAAATAATCAGCTTTCCTTTAAGCATAAATTTGACTGAGCAAAAAGAAAATGAATAAACTTAACTAAGAAATCTTCCTGCCTCCAGTAGATGCTTGTCCTTCATCATCTGTTGAGTTTCAATATGTAAATAAATGGAGAGTTTTCTGGCTTCACAGTCCCTGTAAGCAAAGGTTTTTGGTGACAAATGCAATTTTGGAGAAAAAAAGGAATTCACCGTATGGTGAGCCCAAGCTAGGACTAATTTTTACTGGTTTCAAATAATTTGGTTTATTTTCATTCATCACTGGCATGAAATCAGACTAAGGGAGCACCAACAGAGCACCTGGTCTGCTGCTTGGGCGGGGTTCCTCCCATCTGTGCTGCATGCCTTCCTGCCCCATTTTTCCCCAGATTGTTGCAATATTCTTCCTGCAGTAAAAGGGAAGAGAAAAATGAGTAGAGCAATCATTGGTAGAGCAAGAGCTGGCTGCAGTGGAGGCGCATGCCACCCCTGTCCTCTGGGGCACATTTGACTGTCTCAGCTGAGGGCATTACTTCACTCCAGAGACCATGTATGTGAGGGCAGGAGACACAGGCTGGGTAATTGTCACTTTTCTCTGCATAATTCAGTTTAGCAGTACTTGTAGGGACATTCTCTTTTTTTTTTGCCTGCAGAAATCATTTTACACACGTCTGCCTGCTTTAGCTTCTGCTTGATTTCTCATTCTATCTACAGCTTGGTGTTGAATAGATAGGCAGATAAGTTTGAAGTTATCCTCTTGTACGTAAATGCCTGCTTTTCCAGATAAAATTCTCTGACATCTCAAACTTCTATCCTGAACATATATTAGACAAGCTGCTTTGTATATGTTTATTTGCAGTGTTCACAAACTGATAGGTTCCATTGAAGTGTTCGTTAGAAAATGCTGTTTTCCTGCAACAGGCTGAAGGCATGGGGAGGGGACAGGTTTGCAAATCAGCCTCATGAGCTTCCTCTGACCCGAAATTCACTTCATTCTGGGGCAAATTCTCAAATGCAGGGAGATAGAGAAGTTATTTTTGTCCTTAGGCCACTAATCTATATTTGGGGTCCGTGGTTTCTAATGCTTCAGCTCTCCTGTGCATCCAGTGTCTCTTTTTGAAGAGAGAAAGAAGAAGCTACCCCTCTGCCCACCCTGCAACATGATTCCTGGTCTCTTTGTTGAACTTCTTGGACACTTCCCTTCTTCATTACCTGATAGTAGCGCTGGGCTGCTGTCCTGGAGGTGGTTGCACAAAAGGGACCATATCAGACCCATGTCGGGAAGTGATGTGACCTCCTTCCTTCCAGTCTGCCGCTCACAGAATGTCCCCAGGTTTAGCATTACCTGTTTTGCACGCTGACTTTGGACTGATTCCAGTGCAACCTGCATAGAAGCTCATCCTGATGTTCCCTGTTCACTGAGGAATTACTTTTTGTCTGACCACGCCAACCACCCGTGCACAGCTCACCAGCTGATGCAGATCATCCCACATTCGTGATTTATCCTTTCGGTTTTAATCACATATCCAATGTCTTTGTCTTCTGATGATGATCTTATGTTTTTTTGGTGAAAGACTGAAAACTTAGAACTGGGACTCTTTCAGAATTATATTCATCTAATGATAATTTTCTTTTATAGCTACCTTTACAGGCCTGTTTAAAGATTTTCCTTTCACCTATGATGGGCCAGGTACCTAAGCTGTGACAGAGTACAGAGTAAATTTTTTTATAGAAGTCTGTTACACGTTAGAGTATGATACCATGGTAGCAGTTATATTCATGAACTCACACTGCGTTGCATTATTTATTATTTATTGTACCTGTTATGAATTGAACTCTGAACCAGCACATCATCCTTCTCAGCAGCTGAGCAAGCCTAGGATTTGGCCAAGTCATTTTGCTTTGTGAAAATCAGTGTAACGTTGACAGTCCTCCACCCCCTGCAACTTCCAAGACATATTGAAAATTCTAGCTAGCTCTGAGGTGGGAAGCAAGCAAAGCATGAGCAGGGTAGATGGTACTGCTCAGCCCTTTGTAGGATTTGCTAACCAAGAGCCTTGCAATGGCTTTGAGAAGGCATCATGCACTCAGGGTCAGGGTAAAGAGAGCTGCTAAAACTAGAAAGAAGACTAACTCGGGAACTTTGCTTCTCTAGAAACTGGGAAGAGACATGCTGAAGGAAAACCAGAAGAAAACCCAGGGAAAGAAAATGGGGATCAGACATGAAGTTGAGGACCATGTCATATTCTGCCTAGGGAGCTCAGGAAGCCACACACCAACTCCTCAGCCCTCAGACAGGGGCTGAAACTCTGTGTTCCTCTATTGGAGGCGGCGGGGGTGGGGGGCTGTATATCGTATGGGCACAAACACCCAGGGGGGTTCAGGATTAAATGTCACTCTCAGGAATGCAGTAACTTCACTTCTCTTAAATACATTTTCAACCCTTTGCTGCTGATTAAAGTTCAAGGTCAGGAGGCATCCTTCCTTGTGGACATTTGCTTTGATTCCTAATGTGCTTTACTGAAAAATCTCAAATGTACAGGGAAGGAGGTGACAGCATGTCAGAGAACTACATATTTAGTTCTAGCAGCGAGTCAATCAGACATCTAGGCAATTACCCTCTCTGCTCAGGATGACAACTGAGAGATGTGTTTATTCTGTCTCCAGGAATCTCTGTTATTTTAGGATCCTTTCCAGAGTGTAACCAGTGCTAACTCGTCAGTATGTGGAGACTCTTGTTTATGCTTTGGTTTCCTATCTGGGTGGGATTATTCAGTTATTGACTTGCTGGCCCCCACTCAACCTTTTAAATTCATTTCTAGCTTCTACACAATTTCTTGGCAGGAGCTACAGGCTGTCTAAGCCCAAGCCCTCATATCTTCATCTGTGCTGATGAATCTTTTATGTACTTTTCAAAGGGTATTAGCTCTCCCATGAACTGTTAGGTGGCACTCGCTGTCACTGCTAAGACTCTTGCGTTCAGCTGCAGTTTAGCATCTCCCTCAGCATGATCCAGCAGTTTGCTTGTCCTTCCCAGAACTTCTCTTCATGATGTGCACTGGGATACCTGAGTAAAACATTGCTTTTGTTTACATCCCTGTAAAGTTTCGACCTCAAAGGCATTGCTGTGGATCAATACCAGGGTACTTGAAAGCCAGCTATCACCTGCCCTCTCTCAAAATACCGTAGGCACACTGCAGACCATGGTAGTTACAGCTCCTGCCTGAATCTGACTCATGAGCTAAACATTTTCTGCTCCTTGAGAGCAGCCAGTGCCATATAAGCTGGAGGCTTCCCTCAGGCAATGAACAGATGAGTTTAGCTGGAACAGACTTTGTTATCTTTTGACACTTTACTGGGGAATCGGTTACTTCTGTGAGAGAAAAGATGTTTCTGATAACATTCGCCTTTCTGAGCCATGCAAAGCCTCTGACAAGCTGCAGAAGTGAGCCCCACCTCGCAGCTCAAGGATGAGCCCCCAAAATATCCCCAGTTGGGGCAGGAGTTTTAAGCAACCTACATACAGAAAACTCAAGCTCCCTCTTTTCATTTGAAGAAGATTCAATGTAGAAATCTGTACTGGTCCAACCAAGCAAGCCTGAGGGCCCCCCAGCTCCTGCCAAGACCCCCCCAGCCTGACCCAGAGCTGGATGCTGCAGCATCACAGACAGGACGGCACCTGAAGAATGCACAGAGACAACCCTCTCCTACCCTTCTCAAACCTCTCCTTGATAAAGCTCTCCCCCTACGTTGCCACTTCTCCCCCCTCAAGGCCGGAGGACAAAACAGGTTTTTAAAGGTTCAGGAGACCTTTCTTTATTTCTCTTCCTTGAAGTCTTATTATTATGGCAGTGGCCTCTAGCTACATCTGTGAAGAGGAGCACCTCCACCAGGCATCTCCTGTAATAATGACTTCTTTTTGATTTGAACTTGCAAGGCACTGTTGTATGACATTAAGAAGGTGAATCCAAAGAGGACCATAGATGTAGGGTCATTCCAAGAAAACCCTGACGGGACACAAGAGAGGGGTAAGGTAACAGAAAAATGATATGACAGCACATAATTGCTGATATGTGCAATTACCAACCACTTATCCAAACAGCAGTTGGTCTTAATCTTACAACCTTTTTTCTTGCTAAGGGTATCAGCCACTAAATTGCTTCTGCTTCCTCTGGGACCCAAAGTAATCTTTAGGCTTGAAATTGAGGTATTTTCCTTTCTTTTCAGTACCTACATTTCTTCGCCTTTTTAATATTTGAAGCAGTATTATTCCATTGTTAATCTTGATAAAAAGTAAATCAGGCTACATGCATTATTAAGACAGAGAAAGAAAAAGGGAGAATGAGAGGGAGAGAATATACATTCTACCTAGAGACAGATCTTTATCTAATCAGGCATTGCATGGGAGGTCTGAATAGTGTCTGCTGCCATCCATGAGTTTCTTGTGGGTGCTGGATACCTTCAACTTCCATTGCCCATTTCATCAACTGAGGGTTGTCAACATTTTGCTTGACCAGGCCTTCACATTGCCAACTTTCAGGAACAAAGTTTGACTTCTCTGTGTTTTGTAGCATGGAAAGTAGAGATCATACTAGGTACATGTAAGTCAAAAAGCCTCTGGAAAAGTGACTTTTGGTGACTTAGGTCATTCAGCAAATATTTCAGAGGACTGTTGTTGCCTCAGATAATGGAGTTCCATCGTCACTCGCTGTAAAATAAAAGGCTTCAGAGAATACCTAATGCATAATGAAGATGAAAGCCACTTCTTTGTAAATGGCAGTGGCCTTTTCAAGATGATGCTTCTCAGGCCTGGTTTCACATGTCTGTTCCCAAGCTATCACTGAGAAGGACTGAGGGCCAAAGATATATCTGGAAAGAGGCCCCAGCTTTCAGGGCAAGAGAATGTGAGATGTAAAGGAGGCTGTCCAAGACGTCTGCGTCTTCTGAAGTCCAGCTCCAAGAAGTTCATCTTTGCCGTCAGTGAGAACTTTAAGACTCAGAGTACAATTGTTAAGAGCAATGTCGTTAGCAGTACGAGACTAGCTTATGGTCAAATCAGATTAACAACTAAGACAAAGTGAGAGGAAGGCACAGTGGTTTGTCTGCATTGCACAATTAGTCTGTATCAGAATATGTAATAGCTCTTGAGGTGCTCCTAGAGTGATCCCAGGTCAGAACCCCAACCCCTGGGCCGTGCTGCCTCTAACAGCACGAGTCAGCGTTAGAGTCCAGTAGTGGACTGATATGTATGTGTTTTCCTTGCTTTGAACAAAAAGCCATTTCAGCACATAAATGATGGCTCAGTATGGGCAAGAGCATGAATGGGTGCCCATGCCTGCCTGTGGACACAGGGACACACAGGAGATGAGTGCAGTAGGTCTTGGTGTGAGAAGTAAAGCAATACAGACAACTAAGCATACATTAATAAAGCCTCATTCTAGTGCATACTGCCATTCATGTCTATTTATATGTCGACCCCAATATTAGCAGTATACATTTCTTAAACAAAATCCATGTCCTGCGCTGGTAATTGTTAACATAACAGAGGGTTCATGAACCCATCTTTCATCACATCACTTAAACATTATTTGAACAGTATTTTATTACATTTATTTCTTCAGAGGTAAAAACATTTCCTTGGTATGCCTGTCAACTTATTTAAAAACTAAATATCTAAATCGCTGTAGTTTATTTTTCACAATGATTTCTATATTGTTTCAGTATTAGCCTTTGAGAATCAAACAAAAAATATAGCCTCTGTTGTCTCAGTTTTGGGATATCAGAACACTGCTTTTACAGGAAATAAATATTGGCTGGCTTGTTAACAGAAGGAGTTTTAGACCCTGGTTCAGATCTTCAAAAGTGAGCAAGGGAGTTAGATGCCCAAACCCAGTGACTTTCAATGAGAATTGGTTGCTTAAAATTCAGAGACCTCCTTCAAAAGCTCATCCCTAATCTCTTCAGAGCAATTTCTACTTCATTGTTACTAACCGTGGATTTAAACTTCAATATAAATTAATCTTGACTAAAATTTACAAAAGTGTCCTGAAGTCCTATTTTCAGGATGGCTCAGACCCCAAAAAGCCAAGCTATCCTGAAAATCCCAAAAATTACTTATGCCGTATATAAAATGTGGCACTGGAGACCTTTCCTGAGCTCCTGGGTTCAGATATTTCCATCTGCCACGTACAATTTCCATTCCACAGTAAGGTCTGTAAACCCGTTGCCTTCCTTCCCATCAAGAGATAGGATATGTGGGCTAGAGAAGGGCTGCGGTGCCTCCGGCTCATTGTGGATCTGGCGAAGGTGACCAGGATGGTGAAATACTCAGTGACACATACCTGCCCACGGGCTGTACATGACCCATGCCTCCCAGGGCCATAAGGTTTAAGAAGCTCAAGCTACTTCAGTAGTTTGAAAATATTAGGCCCTTTATCTTTCTAGCGTTGTTGGCCCTGATCTGTTTGGCTTGGCGTGAGTGAGTAGTGGTTTATAATGTACATTGAAGTGGATGTAGAGAATAGATAGATGTGGATGTAGGATTTCTCTTCTCAGATAAGGTGCTGTGTAACACATACAGTAGGTTTTAGAAGAGTGGCATAATTGTCTCCTGTCTATTGATTGTTCTTCCACTTCAGCAAAGAAGGGACAGTGAAATCCAGTATTGAAAATTAAAACAGTGCCAGAAAAACAAAAGAAAAAACCTTATCTGGAAGATTTAAGTTTAAGATTCCCACTTCCCTTGATGTGATTATAAGAGTTTCAATTCTAGGCTCTTTCTGCAGGTCTCTGGACGTTTTTCTGTACGTGAACTGTCCTCTAGACCTCTATATTATCTCACAATCCCTGCATGCTCTTATGTGTTCTCAAAATCTAAGTTGCAGCCTCTAGACATTTGGTTGTTCGTGGGGCCTGGCTCTCCCTGCTTCACTGCAAATTGCAATTGGGTGGCAATTGGGTTGCCCCCATGTCATGATGGGCTGAGATAAAGACAGTTTAATAGGTAAAGTAAAAGCCATGCATGTAAACAAAGCAAAACCAGAAATTCATTCACTACTTCCCATCATTCAGTCATGTCCAGGAAAGCAGGGGTCCACCACACATAACAGTTACTTGGAAAGGCAAATACCATCACTCCAAATGTTCTCCCCTTTCTTCTTTGTTCCCCAGCTTTTACTACTGGGCATGACATCATATGATATGTGGTATTTTTTTTGTTAGTGAGGTCAGCTAATGATCAGAGGAATGGAGCACCTCCACTATGAGGACAGGCTGAGAGAGCTGGACAAAAGAGAAGGGTCCAGGGAGACCTTATAGCAACCTTGCAGTACTTAAAGGGCCTACAGGAAAGCTGAGGTGGGGCTCTTTATCATGGAGAATAGTGATAGGACAAAGGGTAATGGTTTTAAAGTGAAAGAAGGCAGATTTGGATTAGATATTAGGGAGAGATTCTTTGCTGTGAGGGTGGTGAGGCGCTAGAACAGGTTACCCAGAGAAGTCATGGATGCCCTCTTCTTGGAAGTGTTGAAGGGCAAATTGAATGGGGCTTTGAGCAACCTGATTTAGTGGGACGTGTCCCTGTCCACAGCAGGGGGCTGGAACTGGGTGATCTTTAAGATCCTTTCCAACCCAAACCATTCTATGATTCTATGATTTGAGGTGCACCTGTTCCAGCGTAGCCTTCTCCATGAGCCACGATGCCTTCAGAGATACACTGCTACCCCGTGGCCTTACCTACAGCCACAGTCCCTTCAGAAGTAAATCTTCTCCAGCACGGCCTTACCCCAGACTGCAGTCCCTCCAGGGTGTGCCTGCTCTGTCGTGGGCTTATCCATGGCCACATGCTTTGAGGTGCTCCAGCATGACCTCATGCACTACCACTGATGCGTCAAGGTTTACCTGCTGCAACATGGACTTGTCCAGAGCCACGGGTGCTTCGATGTGTACCTTTTCCAGTGTGCATGTATCCTCAGGCCACAGTCCCTGCAGAGGCGTATCTACTGCAGCGCAGACATAACCACAGCCACAGATCCCTCAAGATGTACTTGCGCCGGTGTGGTCTTATTCACGGCCGCAGAAGATGTGAGGTGTCCTGTTTCCATGTGGACTTATCCACAGGTCACAGTCCCTTCAAATAGAGTTCCAGCCTGCCCAGTACAGCTGCACAGAAACAGCAGCGATGCCCTGGCTATCTGCCAGTGCAGGCGCATGGCCATTGCTGTTATCAGAATGTTCTCAGGCACAGCGCAGTAAGATGATAAGCAGTATAGCAAGCAGTAAAAGCAAAAAGCAACTAACAAGCACTGGACTCTAATATACAGAGGGAAAACAAGCCCCATGGCAAGCACAGGAGCCTGCCCATTGATAACTAAACAGCAATAACATCTATAAATTCTATCTAGCACATTCCAAACTCTGCCTTTAGCATTGAGACTGGCTGCTAGGAACAATCTGACTGCAGCGACGTATCTGAGGACACTTCTCTTTTGTGGTATTTGCAATTATCCTCATCAAAATATTAGAAATATTTATGGTTGGACTGTGTGATCTTAAAGGTCTTTTCAAACCTAGATGATTCTATGATTCTATCTTGAACCTTTTGAGCCCCACATTGGGCACCAAAAAGGGCTGCTGTGGTTCAACTCTAGCCAGAAGGTAAGCACCACACAGCCACTCCCTCCTTTCCCTCATGGTTGGATGGAGGAGGATCAGAAGAGTAAAAATGAGAAAACTCCTGAGTTGAGATAAGGATCGTTCAGTAGGTAAAGGAAAAGCTGTGCATGCAAGCAAAGCAAGATGAGGAATTCATTCACTACTTCCCACTACTTCAGCCATCTCCAGGAAAGCAGGGCTCCACCACGCGTGACGGTGACTTGGGAAGACAAACACTGCCAACTCCGAATGCCCTCTCCCTTCCTTCTTCTTCTCCCAGTTTTTCTTGCTGAGCACGATGTCATGTGTTGTGGAATATCACTTTGGGCAGTTGGGGTCAGCTGCCTCTCTCCCAACTTCTTGTGCACCCCCAGCCTCCTCGCTGGTGGGGTGGTGTGAGATGCAGAAAGGGCCTTTGCTCTGTGTAAGCACTGCTCAGCGGCAGCTAAAACATCCTGCTATTATTAACACTGTTTCCAGCACAAGTCCAAACCGTAGCCCCACACTAGCTACTACAAAGAAAATTAACTCCAGCCCAGCCCAAACCACCATACCCTGGAAAGAAAAAATAAGTCTTTCAAAGGTCCCCCATATCCCATACTGGAACAAAATAAAAAAAAAAAGAAGAAGAAAAAAAAGAAGCTAAGAAAAACCTCTATTCTGTGTTTTCTACTAGGTAAGTTCTAGAGGCTCCCATTGTATGGAAAGTACTAGATTAAGATGTCCCGTCTACTGATTCACACAAGAACCTTTAATTTTTTTGTTTTGATGTTTTGGGTTTTGTTTGTTGGGGGGGGCGGTAGTTTGTGGGGTTTAGGGGTTTTTTTGTATTTTAAATTCAGAAAACGCTGGTTTGATGATGATGACACTCTTTGGAAGAATCACATGAACCAGCTCTGACGATAATTCCATAAGGGGGACATACATGTCCAAAGCTGAATTGTCACCTAGACAGAGCAGTTATTTGAAAAGAGGAGATTAGGTGGGCGGGTCTGTTCCAGTAACCAATGAGGCCAGGGCTTCCCTGCCCTGTAGACAAGAGGTACGACATGAGATTTGTGTGTGTCCATGGTAAACACTCTTCACCCTAAAGTGCTCGCTATCCCCAGTCAATCCCTAAATACTCTTAAACAGTGAGATCTGGGGTGACATCATTTCAGTAGTACAGATGACAGATCAGTGCCTGATTTTCCCCAGCAGAGTAGTCAGTATTATGTAATTCACCTTTTTTCCTGGTTTTGAATAGAAATTTCATCCTAAAGCTGAGAAACTTTTTTTTTTTATTAATCTTTTGTGAGTCTTGTTACATTCTGCAATCAGTTTTGGTTCCAGCAAATCAGTCTGGATTTGAGTGTGTGGGTAGAATATAATATAACTCAGAGCAACCTCCCTACAAATAGCCCTCCCAGTCAGAGTCTCGTCCTACATTTCTGCCTCTGATTTTCCATTGCTTGTCTAATTATATTGGCTGCTGTGTAATTATTTTCATGGAACAATAGTTTTAACAGCATGCAGTTTATCAGAGGTGCAAATTATACATAATAACATACAACAATTTTCAGTTAAAACTTTCATAATGTTCAAAAGTCCTTGCATTTTTTAACAAATTGAAGAGGAAATAAATATTCTCTATTTTATAACCTTCTTTTCCCTTTTTTGTAGAGAAAGCAACCTACTGATTTTCTTGGAGTCAATTAAACCTGTTTGAAATAAATCACTTTTATTTTGGAACAAGACTGTCCACATGGGGAGTTAATCAAGAATAATTATTCCTCTCTAAATTCACATCCTCAAATAATTTGAATTAAATCCCCAGTATAGGCAAGCCCTAAATGTCAGAGGAGGTTAAAAAAAATTCAGCTAGAGGAGATCTATCATGTCAGAAAGCAATGAGAATAAAAACCTTGTCTAGGCACCCAGGCCAGGCCAGAAAGAAAAGCCATGTCAAGACTGATTCAGACTCATTCACCACACCTGATTACACATGCACTTGCTCAGTGCTTTAAAGTCCATCACGTATACGTTTCAGTAGCATCATCTGTACCTACGCACTGTGGCAGTGATAGCAGTGCTGGGAGAGAGATAGTGCAATCGTCAGAAACGAGCAAGTTTAAACGTATTTCAGGGAAAGAATTTTGCTCAGGGATGACTTTTCCCCTTGCTTTTCCAGCAGGCTGAAGGTAACACAACTCACACCCCTTTCCAAGGCGGGGAGCTACGGGGAATTTAGGCAGATCTGCACTTCCATTTCAGATTTGCCAAACTCAGATTTTATTAAAACCCAAGCTTTGCTTTCAGATTGCTGCCAGTTGAGCAACAAGGTTTGAGGCCATTGTTTCTCTAAAGCAACATCAGTGCTGTGGTGCCTCTGCTGTGCCAAGAGGCAGTGGTTGAAGCAGTCTCTGGAGAGCCTAGAGGCAGGACCAGATCCCCCTGTCCTCTGCAGCCCCCTTACAATAGAAAGAAAATACTTTCCTGTATTTATAATACCTGCATGACACTGCACCTCCCAAACAAACCACTGACTGCTTGCGAGGAGGCAAATCCCGTAGCCATTGTACAAACCCCCGTGGTTGTGGATTGTAGGTGTTTTGGCCAGGATTTCCATGCACAAAACTTCATGATGCCTTGAATCTCTGAGCTCAAGGTTTCATCAAACACAAGGGATATGCCAGATCAGTATTTATATTTTCTACAGAGCTTTTCTTTACCAAAGTGTATGCTGTGACTGACTCCTCTGCAGGTTTCACAAATAAAATGGTGCTATGGAGCAGAGATAAAAGGAAGAATCTTTATGTATAGTTTGATGTTCCTCTTATTGGAGCCAAGTCAAGTTAGCCCACTGGGCTTGGCCCCATAGCACAGCATGGGCTGGGATGCTTTTGTTTGCTTTTTCTGGGTGGAGATAAGCCCTCAACAAATAGTT
This sequence comes from Neomorphus geoffroyi, assembly GCA_033558235.1. Taxonomy (NCBI): domain Eukaryota; kingdom Metazoa; phylum Chordata; class Aves; order Cuculiformes; family Neomorphidae; genus Neomorphus; species Neomorphus geoffroyi. The sequence goes on from JAUMJM010000004.1 coordinate 37,863,283, forward strand.
CCCAAGGCAAACAGCCCCTTGGCTACCATTTTGGTGAGAGAAAATATTCCCAAGGCAGCACCACATGCCCACAGCCACTGTTCTGCCTCATCTTTCCCCCCTCCCCAAAGGCTGAAAAGCAGCCTGCATTTGCAGCACAGGAGAGTGCAGATCACCCCTGTCTTCCTCATTGTCCTGTCCCAGCTTTCCTGTCCCCTCCTGTCCTTTGCCTGAATGCCTAAACCCTCAGGGAAACCCCTCATGGTTTCTTGAACCAGAGTTCTGTATGTGTTGGGGATGGAGAACAAGCTCAGTCTCTTGGAGATGAGGGACACAAGTAGCCACTGGAAATATTTTTGGAAAAATTTCAGTGTCTCCCTCCTGAGGTGTCTAATGGGGACAAATCCCAGGGGTGACATCCATCCAGAAGGTAAAGCATCACTGCTGATGCACAGGGTCATAGTGTGGTGAAGAAGAGAGGAGACTGCTGCCCATCATCTGTGCCTCAGAGCAGGCACTAGTGCCAGCATGTGGAGGGAATTCCCTTGGAGGCAGAAAATCATAGAGCAAAAGCTCAGATTAATCAGTCATCAGGAAAAAATAAAAGAAAAGAAAAGAAAAGAAAAGAAAAGAACAAGCAAACAAAAAACCCCAACAAGCTACAGTACTGGACAGGAGTACAAACCATATGGAAAAGGTCCTTGAAAGCTGAGAGGATAAAACACTACTCAACAGTTGGTGATCATATCAAGCATAGGGTGCAATGCAAGATGCAGCACTTGGTCCCCAGCACCTCAACTCTGCCCTGTGTCACACCCAAAGACTAGGACAAGGATGTTTTCCAGCACAGGGGAAAATAGCTACTTATAAATTTGTTCAGAGGAATGTCATTGGGTGCTGTCCAGAAAGTTTACTCTCTAGACTTATGCAATACCACTTTATCATTCCTGTGCTCAAGTGATCCATGGAAATGCCAGGGTGTGAATGAAATCCTTTTTCAGCTGCTTTGGGTCAAGGCAGTACAATACTTCTTCTGTCCAATTTCCAGCCATGTTAATGAGGAACCAGCAGAGCAGGGCTTCGTGGCTGACTCTGTTCCCAAAGGAGGCTGGTTTTTACATTCCTGTTACATGGTCCTGCAGACAGCTCTTCCATGCCTTCCCTGTTCCCCTGACGTTTGATTGTTACTGTTTGATCTGACAAATGCTTCTCTTTCTGGGTCGTGGTAGCATTAACATTGGTTTTAAGGAAGAGTAATTCATCAGACAGTTATTGTGGTTTTGAATTGGGAGTTTTGACTCAATTAACTGCTGGAGCAAGCATCAAAATATTTGTTTCTGAAGGATCCCAAGTTCACTGTAAATACAGACAGATGGAGCTGAGGAAGTGAACCTTGGGCTGAAGACAAGTACTCTTCAATGCAAAGCGTCACCTCAGAAGAAAGATACAGAAGACTGTGATACAGGAAAAGAAGTGGCTTCAAAGAAAGAGAAATCCAGTTTTCATGGAAACCTCTAGTAGATGCATTTTACGTATCACCCCCATTTACTAGTGAAAAATCTGAAGTAAGCAGAGATATTTAAATTCCACACAACTAGCAGAGTATTCCCCTAGTCAAGAATTGAAATATTCTGCTTTTAATCTAGATAAACACATCAATTCAGGGCAAGAACATACACTTTATGAGATGATGAAACCGGATTCTACAGTTAAAACTGTGTTTTTAAGCTCCGAAGTTCCAGCATTTCTGTTGCACACAACTACTTTATTTGTTTCAAAACCAAAGTGAATTGGATAGGTAGCATAAAACTAATTCAGTAATCCATAGGCACAGCACATGAATTCCTTGTAATTCTCCATTTCTCACTCTAGTCTATAGCTTATAATTCCTGTGCAATGCACAGCCCTCCAGAAGGAGTGCTGCCTATGTATCATCACCTCAATGGTACTACTACAAGGAGAGCAACGAGGATGGTGAAGGGGCTGGAGCACAAGCCCTATGAGGAGCGACTGAGGGAGCTGGGGTTGTTTAGCCTGAAGAAGAGGAGGCTCAGGGGAGACCTTATAGCTCTCTACAACTGCCTAAAAGGAGATTGCTGTCAGGCAGGGGTTGGTCTCTTCTCTCAGGTGACCGGCAACAGAACAAGAGGACACGGGCTCAAGCTTCGCCAGGGGAGGTTTAGGCTTGACATTAGGAAGAAGTTCTTCACTGAAAGGGTGATTGGCCATTGGAATGCACTGCCTGGGGAGGTGATGGAGTCACCGTCCCTGGAGGTGTTTAAGGAGAGATTGGATGAGGCTCTTAGTGCCATGATGTAGTCAACAAGTAGGAGCAGGTGTTGGGTCATAGGTTGGACTCAATGATCTCAAAGGTCTTTTCCAACCTTATGTTACTGTGATACTGTGATACCGCATGCCTCAGCAACTGATTTATGACCCCACTTCTGCCATGGGCTGGATACTGTGGTACTGCAAGTAGGATCAAACAATATGGAGAGAAACATGTTGCTGCAATAAAAATAAAGTCTTCATCCAGAATAGTCCTGACTACGTCTCAGTGTGATGAGACCTGTTAACGTAATATATTTGGATCTCTTTATTAGTTTCTTTATATACATGGCTTCCTTATTTCTTGCAAGATATCTGAGATTGATCTGTAGATTTCAAACAGAAGGGAGAGTGGACTGCCTGCATCTCAGCGCTCACTGAAGGTATTTGTTGTTTGAAGCAGCACTGATGGAAGCTCTCAGCGCTGCCTTCTCTGTTTCTCCTCACTACCCTTCAGTCCCCAGCTTTCTGTATTTCTTAGCCTGAGCTCCCCTGAAGGACTGAATCAAACTTTGGTGTTTAAGAAACTCGACAGACATCACCTTCTGTGTCATCAGGTGTAGTGTTGTTTGCTCACTGGAGCTGTAAAATGCTCTTACAGCCTTGGCATGTGAAACCTGGCTGTGCAGCAATGAAGCTCATGCTTTCCGTTTTCCACAGCAGAAATCAGCAGACTGACTTCTTTTTTAACCCTACAGTGGAACTTAACATTTTTGAAACCTTTCAGTTTGCATTCAACAAATGAACCAAGTCTGCTTTCATCTGTCAGAAGTCCTGGGTGCTTTAGAGCCTTTAAAGTGAAATGATCTCGGAGGCTTGGCAGGTGTTAAAGACCTCTCATTTACTTGCCGATCAGCTATGTTGCTTACAGTTTTCCACAAACAGATTAAGATCTGTGGTTGTGGCAGCAAAAAGGGAAAAACTTTGCTCTTGAAGTTTTCCCGAACACCCTTCAGCAGTGCTATAATCAGCCCATTCCTCTCGTGTTTTCCTCTAATGAGCATCACTTCTGGTTATTTTCCCCCGAAACTGCACCCTTAGATTTTTTCCAGAGACAAATACTATTCCACTTCTTGCACAGGTACATTTTGCAGGAATATTGGATTATTTTATCACACAGTCCATATACTGCTTGCTTTTCTTTGTTATATGTCCCTGAAGTCCTCTGTCAAGGATGCTCAGGTTTTCTGCTTGTGTTTCTTTGAGCTTTTTTGTCTAACCTCGGGGCATCCAAACTTAGACCTTTTGATATTCTGTGAGGGCTTCGCAGTGAAATACGCATCAACTAACTGCTCTGACTTAAATGTTGGAATAATCTGGAGTGTCTGAAAAACTTAACAGCTAACCCATCTCATATGTCACTTGGCCGAGACCAGCCACGGGACTGACTCCACTGTACTGGGATGATGGGTCTGTGTGACTCAGGGTGGAAAAGACCATTACAAAACACCAAGATAGGCAGCAGCTCAGGCTCAGATGCCTTCCTCCATGTGCCTCTGCAGTGTTCCTGATCCAGCTGATTCCGGCTACTTTCACAACAGCGTCACGTACCCAAGGTTTTGGCAGCCCCCGATTCAAGCCAGGAACAGTCAAGCAGTGACGGTGCAGGACACACTAACTTGAGTCAGAAAAGCTCTTGGCTTAAGTCAGCTCTGAAATCTGCAAAGCAGTAGCACTTGCTAGCCTTTGTTTGATCTTTTCTTAACATGACCATCATCTTGATCCTGTCAGGATGCCCACGTGCAGCTGTATCTTATTCCTCCGCACACCCTAGATGAGAGTAGACTGAGCTGGACTTCAGTGTCCCAAATAACAGGCTCTGGTGCAAAAAGAAATTGCTAGAAGCAGTAACTCTGGCTAAGATGTGCTGATGTCTCTGCAATATTTTGGAAGCATTTGGGGAAATATTTATGTCATTGCCTTTGAAAGTAACTTCTGCTCCTGTGCAAAGCATCCTCTTCTCCCTCTGGTGTGGGGGAGAGAAGGACGGGTTCCTCCCTCTGCTCCATCATCTTCTTGCCCCTCAAATTAGACAGATATTGTTGTCACCTTTAGGATGCACAGCTCCTGCACACAGAAGTCCCATTAGCTGTGTAACACTAGATCTACCCTGGGATGGCTCCCCAAATGCCTTTGATAAGTACAGGAAGAACATGGAACTGTTGGAGTGGGTACAGATGAGGGCTATGAAGGTGATCAACAGGCTGAGAAAGCTGGGGTGGTTTAGCCCAGAGGCGGGAAGGGAAGGCTCTGGGAAGACCTTTTTGCAGCCTTTCAGCACTTAAAGGAGGCTTATAAGAAAGACTGGGACAGACATTTTTGTAGAGTCTGTAGTGATAAGACAAGAGACAATGGTTTTAAACTAAAAGAGCTTAGATTCAGACCAGATATAAGGAAAAAAATTTTATGAAGAGGGTGATGAAACACTGGAACAGTTTGCCCAGGGGAGTGGTAGATACCTCAGCCCTGGAAGCATTCAAGGTCAGGGTGGACAGGGCTTTGAGTAACCTGACCTAGTTGAAAATGTTCCTGCTCATTGCAGGGGGGTTGGATCCTTAAAGGGCTCTTCCAAGCCGAATCATTCTATGTTCTGTAATTCCATGATCCAGTTGACCCTGCATTGCTAAATGGCTGAGCTCTCCGTGCGCAAGAACACTTGCTTGGGCAGTAACCTTTCAGACAGGGGTGACACAAATTTCCTTTAAATTCTCTGTGTGGCTTTGAACTGCTGTTTGAATGTCTTCCTACCACCAAACTGGCTTTATTGTTCTGCCTCTGGTTACCAGCTGCAGTTGCTGTCTATGGGGAGGAGACTGGGTTGCTTGGGCTACTGTAAGAGAGACACTTTCTGTGCCAGGTCACATACACAGAAGTACAGCTGCTTCCTGTCTCCATAGTGTCTATCAAAACTCATTAGTCGTACATTCGTGGTTTCTTTGCACCCTCACATTCTTGGTGATGCCTGAGGCTGGGACAGGATGGAGGAAACCATGGCACGTTTAGGGTCAGAAGCATTAGTTCATGGCTAAATGGTGAGTTGGACAATTCAATAAATTATTTAAGGCATTACATAGGGCACAGCAAAGAGCAGCTTTGGTGCAACGCGTCCTAGAGGCTTGACTCATCACCTGTCTGCCTTCTAGGGAGTATACACCGTGTATCACCCATCTCCCAGGGAAAAAAACACCCGCTGTCCTCACTGTTGCTGTCAGGATTTGTATCCTGGGATTCTTCATCTCTTTCTCCTTGTGGCACTTCTGAGGCTCCTAAATTGATGAAGACTGGTATTGGCTGTTACCTGGAGATTTTGATACAGAAATATCAAAACATTAAATGACTTTCCATTTCTTCAGAGGCTCTTTGGGATTTTCATTTCCTGTGTCTAAAATGGCATGTGATTCGAAGTGTCACCTCTCTGGCACAAAGTCCTTATTTCCTATATGCTGCATCTGCCTGATTTGATTACGTTGGTTTTTCAGGCACAAAAATATCCGGCGGGACAGATCTCACTCTTGCAATCGAATAAAGGCATTACACTGTTGAAAAAGACTGGGAAAATGACTTGTGCAGCCACTGAAGCATCTCATAACAGCAGCAGGAAAGCCTAGATGGCACATTGCATCTGTGAGAGACAATAAGGGGTGAAACAGCAGCATGTTGTGCTGGGATCAATGCAAGCTTTTCACAGTCCCTTCTGCAGAGTGTCAGCCCTGGGATTTGCCCAGGCTGTGAGCTCCCAGACTGCTAAGGAACTCATTGGGTTTCCAGTCCTGGTTGGTGAAACAAGAGGGAATGTGATTTGGAGATGATGTAGCACAGCATTTCAGGGGCTAATCTGATACACCTGCAATAGGTGGGCTCTGAAAATTAAAAAGGGAAGGAATTATGCTTCCAATTGCCACATGGAGGTGTAAAATTAACAGTAAGTGTCCTCTTGAAAAAAAAAATATCTATACTCAGTTCACTCCTAAGAGGTTAAAGACTTCAGTGCATGTTTCCATTCTCTTCCAGTTTATTAAAAAATAACTGAGAGAAGTTATTGGGCTTCTCCTAGGAGCCTGCTCAGGACAACAAAACCTGCTCTGTTTACATGGTAGTGATGTGAAATGTGAAGGATCAACCAAAATGACAACTCATTAAGGCACGGCGAGGTCTGCCCGCAGCCTGCGCCGGGGATGGACTGCACTACTGCGGTTACACCTCTGGGCTGCAGGGCAGGCACTCTTTCAGGGCAATGCTTTCCCAAAACGATGACCCCAAAAATGGCCTGACCTGCACTAATAGACAGGGGCAAAGTAGGGATATTTTTTTTTTCAGCTTGGCAGTACCTGTTTCCTAAACACGGATCTTTTTGCTCAATATTTTTTTTCCACAAAGTATAATGAGGGAAAAAATTGTTCTTGGGTTAGGGGAATTGTAGGAGGAGTTGTGGATTTGAGGCACTAAAAAAATTAGCTTCTGTTAAAACAGGAGCTGTTCAGCTAAGTATTTCCTTAACTTATATAAAATAATTAGGCTGTGACAGCTTTACTTGTCCATTATTCTGATCTTGCAAGAAGTCATTAAAGGGGATAATGCTCTTATAAGCATCATCAAAATTATATGATCCTATAAAGTATTTTCAGTCAAAAAACAAGCTTATAAAGGCATGGCTGTTCATCAGGATTTTCCTGCAATTCAGATTTTACACTCCTGAAATAGATGCATTCTGAGCATTTTCAGAGTAGCTGTGTATGATTATAGTTTTTAGAGTAGTTACAAGTTTTCTTTAAATCATCAGTCTTAAACTTTCTACGAAACACTGGTGATTTTATAAGGCAAAGAGGTAACCCTTGCTTTGCAGTTCCTGAGATTCTTATGAGTCCTTCTGGGCCTATATATTTTATTGACATCCAAGATCAGATAAGCTTTGGTTGCCTTAATCCAGGCTGCAACACACAGGACTCCACACATATGGATTACAAACAGTAGCTAATACTGCATCTGTTGTATCAGAAGATTTGCAACAGAGTATCAGGAAAAAGACAACTATTTCTTTATTTCCCTCCTTTTTGGTAATTTGGGAATATTTCCCCACCTCCACCTCCTTTTTTAAAAAATTCTTGATCAAAATATTATATGGAAATCAGTGCTCTACAAAACTTTTCCTGGAAAAACACTGGGCCAGGTCAGGGTTTTGATAATGCCATACGAATCATCCAGGAGATCCAGGTATTCTTGCCCCATGTGTGGTGGTGGCTGAGCTCCCTGCCGAGACTATGACCTCCATCTCTTTTGGCAGGGATGCTGTGAGATCGGGGCAGCCCCTTTCCCCGGTCCAATCTAGGAAGTTGGGTTAATCAGATGAAGATACATAGCAAGATCCACACTCAACAGGATGAGCTGCAGTGGGAAGATTTACAGTAATTTTCTTGGCTTGGTACCCCTCAGGCCCTATCCAAAGCATTATTTCAAACAGCATTCTTAATACTAATGTATATGTCAGTGTCCAGTCTATATCCATATCTTTAATTCTCTGCAGTGTAATGGAAGCGGAGGCTGTGTGTGTTTTCAGCAGTGCTCTACAATACTACAGCCCTGAGGACACCTCAAAGGCACTGCTGCATCCCTGAGAGATCCTGCTAAGATCCTGGAGCGCATTGGAAACACGGTGATGTAAAGCTGAGAGATGAATATTAACCCAAAGACAAAACTAACCTCGACCATAGTTGGAGGAAAGCAGAGCTTGTCTGGCTGTGCTGCAAAACCAAACAAGAAAAAAAGGAACCTGGCCAAAACCCAGCAACTGTTGAAGATGTAGATCGTTTATAGAATGCCACTCTCTGCTTATCTGCCAACGTGATTTGCTTTCATTATTCAACACAGACAGCAATATCCTTTGGTGATGTGTGTTCACACAACATCCAGCACAGTTCCCATGCACTCACAGGTGGAGAATTGCTTCTGTATGTACATTCACACACCAGATATATGTATATATATGTATATTTAATGTGCAGCCTGTATTTGAAATCTCACCTACGTCCATACCAAGCCAATTTATGGGTAGATGATGGAAGGTCATAATTAGAATTAATTAATCCAGTGGGAAATCCATTCCCAGGCACCTCTCAGTGAAAGGCAAATTGGCAATATAAGGAGGGTAAGCAGTACTTCTAAAGCTCTTTTTAGATATTCTTGCCACTTCCAGTATCCCCCAGGGTGTGAATAGGTCTAATCTCTCTCCCTGGGAGCCACCAATTTTACTGGTGTGCACTTTCACTCAAGGAGGAGAAGCTAAAGATATAGTCCAACACTTTAAAGGTGCTCTTGAAATACACACACAGAGCATCCTCACAATGTTTCCCCAGACCCCTGGAAACAATCCAAATGGAATTAAAAATCTTCATCGAAGTCCAGCTTAGCCTCTGGCATGTTTATAGAAGCAGGATTGGTGGTTTTGAACACTTTGATGGGCATACAGTGGCATAACTGATCATGTGACTTACTTGGTTGACAGGGGAGATAGAGCCTAGAGCTACCATCTACTGGACCACACTGTCTCCTGTATGGAGAACTGTTGCCTGGCTTTTTTGGATAAGGAAGCAGGTGCTTACCCACTCCCACACATTTCCAATTATTTGTTTTATGGAAGCTGAACAGAAACTTTCACAAGAACTGGGTTTTTCTGTTTTGTTACAAAGTAAAATGAATTTTCTTCTTCAATAATCCCTTTCTGCAATGTTTACACCATCTCTCCTGAAGCAAGATGCACAAAAGATACACTGAAAAGTTAGAACTATTTAGTGCTGGCATCTCAGTAGAACCAATAGTCTTACTCGTGAAGTAGCCAACTCTACGTGACCCAGCACAAAGACACTATGGAAAATCAGTTTCTGCCTAAAGGTGTTTCTAATCCAAATAATTTTAATAATAAATATAGGTATTTTTTAAATAGGTGAAATCAGAGTTTGCCCTGAAACTTTGGAAACTGGAGGATAAAAAGAAAAAACAATCCGTCATAGAAGATAAAATTAGCTGTGGTCTGAATTTCTCTGCAGTATCTCATGAGCCTTTGGTGCTCTTCAAATGTCCCACACGTATATTAGTTTTATACCCACTTGAGAATGAAGTCATTTTCACATAGGATTTTTAATGCTTAATTATTTTTCTTTTATTCTTATCTTCATCACTATACAAGTTTCAGGTTGTTTAGTTGCTCAGTTATTTGAGTTTTTCAGTTTGCTGGAGACAGTCCAAAGATGTTGAGGACATGCCCAAATTATTAATCTGCCACAAATGGGGATTTCCAAGAGATTTCCAAACCTAGCCTTACAGGGAGAACATCAGCACCCAGTAAATGCCAAATTCAAACTCACAGGGACTAAAACCTGTGTGTGTCCTCACGCAGTTACACCTCTACTGACACCAACCTCATACCTGTGTGCACACAGGGGCATTAACATCCTATTTTTAACAGCCAGTCACCATGCACGCTTCCCTCTGAAATGTAATGCTGGTGATAAGAAAGTCCAGAGCTGCTGCATTTTTCTCCATCAAGTTTATCTAGAAAATACATATTCTTTATCTATATTAGTTTCAAGCTTGCAAAAATGTTTACGTCCCATAAAGTCTTTGGGAAAGCTCATAAATCCATCAACATTTCAGCACTGCATGCCTATCAAAACCTCTTGTATTTCTTAATCTTTCTTCCTTACATATGCATTTTTAAATATTATTTCTTTAAATGGGAGAGATATATCAGATAAAACATCTGTATAAAATGATCAGAGTTGAGAATGTATTTATTGAACATAATGGCATTTTCCTAATGGGATGTAATTATCCTTAAAAAGAGCATAAAAACCTCAGGAAGTCCAGATATAAATATACAATACCGAAGAATTAAAAGCATGTTAAGGTAATAAATACAGAAGTATCCAGTGACTTGATCTGCTCCCATCAAATAAAATGGAGAGCACTATTGCTGTCAATGGAATACGGATGCTGAATTAACCATAGGGTGTCAGGGGCAGAGGAAAAGTTGTTTGAATCATTGATCACAGGAAGTCGATAACAGCTCACTGTAGACGTTAAAAGTTGATACCAATTTTGTTTATGTGTTCTGTGCTCTTTCCCTACAGTTTTGAGTATCTCTTTGGTTTATGTAGCTTTACAATGCACATTTTTTTGTTTAATTTATTTGTGGATTTTAACACATTGAACTCATTTTTAAGGAAATATTGTTTTTCACTCAGCCAGGATGTTCTTAGTGAGTTATTGCAGTTAAGCTCCCCAGCAGCTGTTTCTTCATTGAAAGAGACGAGGCAATCTTTTAAAACCACTGGCTATCTGGCATGTCCCATCAAAATGCTTTTGCAAATGGCACTACCAGTGTAGGGCACAACTGCAGGAACCCGAAAGAGAAATGCAAGATTTAGTTACACAGTGGTCAAGGGGACTAGGAAGCCCCTTCCTACAAAACAAGTGTTGAAGGTGGCCAAGAGCCAAGTGGATGCCAAGATCCTTCAGGAACCTTCAGCTTGTCAAACTGGAGGAAGGAAGGACATCACTTGATAGGTCTACGTTAGCAGAACTGGAACAGAAAAGGTGATTCAAGAAGCTCCCCGATACTGCTGAAACAACCCGACTAGAAGTCTTGAGCCATGATCTGAATTCTTCTGATTAATAATTTGGGCATGGTACCATTGAACTACTTGCACAAGAGTAACACTTTTTTGCCAATTTTTTTTTTTTAAAAAAATGTTTAGTTTGGTTTAGTTTTTTAGTTTCATGTTAAAAAAACCTCCAGCCAGCACCCATGTCCTCATAGCTCTGTCCAGGGGAACATCATCTCAAGGGCTGTGTGAGTACCTGCCACTCCTGCCACAATGGCTTTGGTAAAAAGAGGCGATTTGGAAAGGAAATGCTCCAGAGAAATTAAGCCCTTTTATACAGGTAATCAACTGAAGTGAGTGAAAGGGCTTTCCCTCTCGAGAGCTCCTCGCCCTAGTGGAAGCGATTCTATAGATGCTATTTTGAAAGCATGTCATATCCATTGTGTTTTGAAACATTTAATTATTTGTGACTCCCTTCAGCGTGGGAGCCTTTCTTCAGCAGTGCTAGGTGGGATAATACTCTCGTAATCATCTCTTGAATATCACATGGAGTCTATCACTGTGGGATGGGGAGTCGACGATGGCCAGATATTCAGGGGTCTGGTGCCTGGGGTTCAACACAGATTTATGTCCATGGATTTAGCTCATGGCATGCAGTTATGCGTGGGTTTATACTATATTTTTGTGTATGCAATCATCCTCATTAATTTGTGTTTGCTTTGAAAACAAAGTACTTTGTTATTTGTAGATTTGTATGCACTTTCACTGTAGAAAAATACCTATGAATGCTTACAATAACGTGGAAAAGTTACACAGCTGTATTTAAGGCATTATTGAATGTATCCTTAAAGCAGATGGCTCATAAAAATATGCATGCGCTTGAAATATTTGGATCTGCCACCCCTAGAAACATTCTACAAAACAAACTGGAAATTAGAAAGGTTTCATTGTAGAAAATTAGGCTTAATTCAAGAAATAAACTGCTCTCAGCTTTTCCTTTTAACTAAAAGAAAATTCTATTGTATCAAGTACCTTCATGCACCGATCAAAAAAGCAGCCAGACTTGACTTTTGTTCTACCAACTGTACGCAAGGTACCTCAGTGACAACCGTCCCCTTAAGATAAAACCAGAAAGTATTTCTTACTGTTAATTTCCCCACATACATAAACATTTCTCAGTGTTTAAGTAAAATCAGCTTTTAGTGTTCTGCAGAATAGGGGTTAGCTCCCTGGAGAATAGCAGGGATTCCCAGCAAGCCACTGGAAGAAGCTGACCTTTGGTACCTGTAAGTGCAGCAGAGAGGCGGCAGCTCCTGCCAGCTGGGGTGATAATCCCCTTTGCCTCTAGTAAGCGATAGCTGATAAGTCTGCACAGAATTAGTTGGTGATGTTTATTTATCAATTGGGTTTCTTTTCACTGCTGAGTTACTCAGAGTCAATTTTTCGGGTAGGAAAGCTTAGGTTAGATTGCCCATAAGTGAGGTTATGGATTTTCACTGGCTTCCCCAGGTATGCGAGTAGATGTGTTGGCAGGTAGCTCTAAAAGTTCGCATTTGATTTTTTTGAGAAAGAAAGAGCAAAACCCACCAAAACTTCAACATTCCTGGAATACCTTTCGCAAAGGCTAAATGCCCTTGTTTTTGTTTAGACTAACTGAAGGAAGAGGCAGTACTTGACTTTCTCATGGCTACCGGGATGCTGGCAATGGTCGTAGGGGCTCGTCAAGCAGCAGTGGGAAGGCTCAGAGATTTTGTGCTCCCATTCCATGTCCCAAACATCTCAGCTTTGTAAATTACATCTGTCCCTAGTAGGAGGGAGGAGCAGGGCTCTGAATCTGGGACAGGCACTCTGCTGTCCCTAGTTTCGAGCAGGATTTGTGCTGTAGAAGACATAAATTGAGACTGTACATTGCCATAGAAAATCTGGTGTAAAATAGGTAAATCCCTAGGTGGCTGATTGCTCTTCTCTGTGCAGAGCTCACCTGAATCACATCTGCTCGTGATCCATCATTCAGGCAGCTTTAAATTACACTTGAACATCCTTTCTCAGGGTCCTTGGTCACTAGGGCAAGCTCACAGCAGGTTTGTGCTGAGAAATTGGAGTGAGGCTCTTCCAGATCCAGTGTGCTTAGATATCCTCTCTAAGCATGATACATATATTTAAGCATACGTGTCTATGTATGACACATACAATTAAGGATATAGTTATATGCTTGCATCCCTCTAAAGTCAAAGGATTAGTGCTTTGAAGTGTGAACTGTAAGCGGGGAATAACACGATGCTGGGCAATGTTTTAAAATGAACCTCTAATAGACAACTTGCCATGGCTTTATATTACTTTGTGATCTAGCAATATCTTTGAATATAACCTGCTCAGTTTTTGTTTCTGGGTGTTCAAAAACCAATGCAGCTGAAAGCTCTATTAAGAAATAAAAAAGGATTTATGTGATAAAATCACATGGTAGCCCAACCTGGGCTGTATTTCGTTGGTAAGCCTTTTTTCATTTTATTTGCTAATTTATGGTCCTCTCCTCCACAGCCTCTGTGTCACTGGGCTGGGGCAGCTTAACTGAAGTGGAAAGAGTTTCTCAGGCAATGAAAGGGTGCATTACCTTCTATCTATGACTAGAAAAGGAAAAATGAAAATAAGTCGCTTGCTGTTGTCTGAGGACAGGCAATGTCACCACAAACTGCTGTCTGTGATGTATTACATCGGTCCTTGTACAAGCGGAGATGTGCACATGAGATCTTGAGGACAGAAATGGATCTGTGATAGTAAATTCTGGGACATGATTTAGTAGGCACGGTGGTGTTGGGCTGATGGTTGAACTTGATGATCTTAAAGGTCTTTTCCAAATTTAATGATTCTAGGATTCTGTGATAAGTGGGTTGGTGAGAAGTGGCCCTGCACCAGGGTTTGGGGGTACATAAGTAGCTTCAGACACATGCAGAGTGAATGGGATGGGGAGGCAGACAGAAAATCACTAAGGAAAAAGGGAGAACTATCACAGCTCTAGCTCAGGCAGCATCCATGCTCTTAATGTCACGTTAGAGGCTATTTGCAGTGAAAACTAAACTGCTTTATCTGAACCCCCAAGCAAAGAGAAAAACCAAGATGAAAGTATGTAGGAACCATCATTTATGTGGAGCCCTGCTTTTGCCCACCTTGCATTCATGGAGGGATGAATGTGTGCATGGGAGGACAGAGAGCAAGCCGTGCGCTGGTATCCTCACTGTAAATTTGGCAGAGTTGGCAGCTTTGACTCTGGGATAAGCTGGGATGGGATTCGCCGATCCACATCACTACTGATGCTGGGGAGACACAGCCCAGCTTAAATCTGTGCCAGCCTCAGTCAGTGCTGTGATGGTGGTGGCAAAAAACAGGGATTTCAGCTGAAACCTAAGCAGGAGCCTAGGTTAACTGCAACATCAAGTCACGGCCAGATGGTTACCATCCAGCAAAGGCATAATGAAGGTATTAAGGTTAATTTAACAGGCTTAAGTCTATAGGTGGTCTTAGAAGGCTGCAGTCAAGTGGCTGAAACTTGCCACCTTTTACTTGCCCAGGAAGTATGGAAGAAACAGTGGTGAATGGAGGCTGGCGTGATACTCCCAGGGCAGGTTTAGTGCTGTGGAGGGTGTGCTGGATTTCCTCGGGGAACATGGGGGGAAGGCTGCAGACCTATCTTTCTGAGGGGAGAGTGCTAGGGGAGGAGGACAGAGGAGTTTGAGAAATTCTGAGCTTTTAGCAACAAAATCTACGTAGCATAAAAGGTCCACATATTAGAAAATTTTATCTACTGTTATGTATAAGACTAGTTAAAAATTTCCAGTGGGATTTTCCTTTATCAGTGTTATTTCCTGTGCTGTACTCGCAATCTGTCCCCTGATAGATGCGTTGCTGCTTTAAAATTACAACTTTAATAGATCAGTGAGAAGAACTTGCTTTTTTTATTTTGAACACAAGGGAATAACAACTCTTTCAACTCACCTCCTCATAGGGATGGAAAAAGAGGTTCAGGAGGTAGAGAGCATCACCCTCAAGGAGGAGGTGACACAGGCTCCATCAGTGGGGAACTTCACACTGCAGCTGGGAACCAGTGGCTCCAGAGATGCACCACCTTCAGCTCAGTTCTTGATCCTTTGGGAATCCCAACAGGCCAGCACTTCATCTTAGCTCACCTTCCCTAAAGGAATCTCCACAACGTGCTCTCTTGAACCGAGACTTCCCAACAAGGGAACTCCAAGATGGAATGTTTGTCTCCAGCCTGAGCTCCTCCACCCTTCACGCCACAGACCTCCCCAATTTTGCCCACCAAGGAGCTAACCTAAGCCCAACAGCACAGACAGTGGCATTTCAATGCCTGTGGTGGTGCTCTGTTAACCCACATGTAGCCCACGGGACCGTAAGCTTGAACTTTCTCCTGCACAGCAGACAATAACATTTTATTATTTTTTGTATTTTCTCATCTTTGCTGGGGAGTTGCTCACATACATGAGTTATTCCCCATTTCTCTGCCTACTCAGCCTTTCCTAACGGCATCTGGCATCCCTTGCAGGCAGTCCTTCATTAGGAGAGCTCATTTCGCCTGGGGAAGAGGTGGGAAAGGATGATCAAAGCACGTGGGTTCCTCCTCAGCTGCTTTTTGCTTCCTAAGTTTATCCAGTCAGGGTTTAAGCACGTTTGAGTCTATCCTGTAGAGCAAGGCAGGAATAGGGCCCTTTGTTTGCTTGTTGCTAAAGCACCTTACTTCTAATTAACAGAGTGATTTAATTAACATTAGGCAGAATCCGCCTGGTTTTGTTCCCTCAGGGGATAGGAGGAGGATAGCAGGCAAGGCAAACAGGTAACATCCTCTTCTGACACTAATTCTCCAGGGCACGGTCCTGATTTCTGAAGGCTGCTCCAGGCTATCTTCTCCAGATGCTTTGAATTTAAGGAAGAAATAAAAAACCAGAGTGTCAATAAAGTTCACATTTGGGGACGAAGGTTGGCTTTGACTGACTATTTGTTTCCTTAAGTGGTAGTGGTGGGGGAGAGTTTTTAAGAGATCACAAGCAACTTCTGAACAGCTTTGAGCAGAAACTGGGAAAACAAACTCAGTGATTTTTATTTTTTTTTCCAGTGGAAAATGATGTGTACAATGTCATCCTTTTCTGCTGCGCTGGGGTCCTCGTTATTCAGAGGAACGGGGGGTTGCTGCTGCAGATTTTAAGTGTATGGGTCAAGGAAGTGTTAATGGATGGCTGCTTGTACCAGCTAGGTCTCCACCCAGACCTAGGTACGATTGTTTTAAAATATACTACATGAGACATGATAAGTTTATAATATATTCACAGCATAACCTTTATTAAGTATGGGTTTATGGATTTTTGGCATTGCAGAGAGCATCTCTGTGACGTGTAGGACCAGAAGTATTTGGGTACGGCACAAAGGAATGAAACATTTTCTGGGGAGCTGCAGCCCGCCTGCCCGGACACCTTGCCTGACTGTTTGGGCCATCTTCTGCCTCCCCAGCAGGGCTGGCAGGGCACTTGTCATGACAATATTTCTTTGGGGGTTGGTTAAATCTACTGCTTTAATTGAGGCTTCTGTTTTTTTCTTAACATCTTGCTACTGATTATTTTTGAGAGGAGGGCAATGCCGTTCTCTAAACGCTACACTAGCACAAAATATCCTGTCATTATTATTTTCAATTAATATTAAGGTTGAATAGTGCAGGTGTTGGCACAGTTTAAAGTGCGAACAAGGCAAATTAGATGAGAGATTACACATTTTTGGCATTCTGGCATTAGCTAAAATAGTTTAAGCTGTGTCTTTGGTGGTGGTCTTTAAGCAAATGGAATGCAAGGGTGGAATTTGGGACCAGCTCAGGAATACCCTGGTGTGAATTTCTTCCTTTAGAAGAGAGTGCTTAATTCCACATATTAACATGTTGGGCTATCTTACTAAAAGTGAAGTTACGCTGATTAGTTACACTACAGAAGCTAAAGTATGTACATCTGCTTGAAGCAGGCATTTAATGGCAGGAATAATGGCTAACTTTGCTCATGTAACATTTCACTTTAAGCATTTGAGATGCACATAACTGATGCTACAGCTGGGAGAGGGTTTTTTAAATTTATTTTTATTTTCTTTTAAATAAGCAGAATATGAATTGTTTATTTTTGAAGTTATTTCCTCTCCTTAGATTACAAGAATGTCACCTCCTTCCTTCCTAAAATTAACTCTCTTTCTCCTAAAATAAAATTATGATGAATGAAATTGAAAGGTAAATTCTTAAACTGTTCTTAATATATGCCACTACGCAATAAAGTTCCCAGTATTGATTAAGCCCAGGTGGTCTGCTCACCCAGCAAACAGATATTTTACAAAGCTTTATTATCCCTCATTAGAATTCAATCCTTTAGAAGATTTCTAATTATATTGTCTAATAAAACTAAACCTTCGAAGCTATTTGCATATTATATGAAGAAATCTCATACAACAAACTCACAGTGGATTCAATTAACATAATAGCTAATTATATATCCCATCAGCCTTTAGAGCAGCTCAGCATTCATGTTGCTCCTGTTTTAGCCTAGAGCAAAGGAGGTTTGAATTTTCACTTCTAAATATTGACTTTTAACTAATATCAAAAATGATTTGAACATTTTTGTGGATGAAAAGATAATGATTAAACTACATGAAACATTTTAAAAGACTTATTTCCAAGTCTTTGAAACAATTCCTATTTAAACCTAAAGCTTTGCGCATTATCCGTCCTGAGTCTGTCTATATTTTATTAAAAAAATGACCAGATATGTCTAATTGTTTTGACGAATGTTTGATTGACAGCTTGGTTATTTTGAAACTGCTTACTTCCTGCAGTTACATTTTGTATATTTTTCATTGCACTTTGTAATGCAATTGTATTCTTGGCCGGTTGTGGTATCTATCAGGCACGAAATTTAGGACTAGATTAACAGAGACATAGTAATGAACAAGCATTTGAGCACTCTATAATTGACTGTTATTAAGGTGTCGTCACAGTAGTCTGTAATGAATTCTTCTGTTTTGTTTTTAAATTGGATGAGATGTTCTGGAAGGAAAAAAAAAAAAAACCAAAATAAACGTGAAAGTTTCCATCAACCTTAAAAAAAAAGTCCCAAATAAACAAAGCCTTCTTTTTTTTTATTTTCTTTTTTAAAGAGTTCAAATGATTTAAAGGTCCTTCCAATTTTGAAATGCTCAGTCGAACAAGCAGGGAGGGAAGGATCAAATTTTGTGACTTGATTTGGAAAATTTTTAAAAAAACAAACAAACCATGCATTGATCAACCTCCCCATCAAATGTAATGAAGAATCTGCTGGATATCACATTTATATTTTTACAAAAGATAGCAGATAAAGTTTGTTGCCAAGTAAATGGTTTTCTCCCATTACAATGATGGCTGCCTTTTCATTCATATTTTAATGAGGTTAGTATCTCTGAGACAGCTTTTTCTGGGTGGAGGCCCATGTCTCCGGTACAATTACAATAGGAGTTGCTTTATTGACAAGTACTATTCAAAATCTTCACAGTATAGAAAGAAAGGCTTTAGTTTTCCACCACTTGTCCAAATACTTATTCCCCTCTTACTATTAAAACACTTTCAGAAAGAGCGCTCTCAACTGCCTAGAGCCCTGTACACCCTGGCAGAGCACAGCTCAGCAAAAAATACTTTGCTTAAATTCAAGTTGTATTTGTCTCTGCAAAAATTTCCCTAGGCAAAACCCAGTAAGCAGACAACAGAAATTAACAGATTATCTTGGTAGCTTCTGCGTCCATGGGTTTAGAAGAAATGGGCTCATATAATAATAGATGTTGCCCAAAACATGAGGTTGACTCCGAACAAAAAGTTATTCATAGATTAAACATCCAGTATGTAATTTATTAAAGAAAAATGGAAACGAGTAAATCCAACTGTTGGCAAGTTAATTTTTTCTGATTTTTTTCATCTTCTTCATGTTTACACTATTGCTAAAATACTTTTCATTACTGTAGCAAGGGAACACAGCCCAAATCTAAATATGATGATAAATGCAAGCCATAGCCAGCCCGAACCGCATCACATACATGCCAGTACGTGTAGAAAAACTTTCTTGTGCATCCAAAAGAAAGCACATGCAGCAAAGCCATTTCTGTAAATTTGTGGGATTTGTCATGTGAATTTTAAGAGTTGATTATTCTTTTCAGACATTGGAGGAATTTTGTCCCGGGTTGATGCTTGGCTTTGCTGCAGATGATAACGTTCAGGAGATGCGAATGCCTGATGTTGAAGCAAGTACCTTGTGGCATCTGTGGACTTTGGCTCAGCCGCACTCACAGCATTCCCAACCAGCCAGGAAGCCATGGGAAGGGGCTGCGGGGGATGCAAGTACACACCTGAATATTGGTTGGAATATAGACATGGGAAAATATTTTTTTTTCCGGAATGTGCAGAGTAAGACTGTTCTGCTTATGACACTGAATATCTCCACGTGTAAAGAAATACAGCCATTAACAGTGGCTTTCCCCATCAGCTGACTTAAGTTACTGTCCTGGAAATAGTTTAGAAGGGGGATGAAATTTAGTGCAATTTATTACTATAACAATCAGTTTGAAAAAAAAAAAAAAAATCCCTCCCAGAGCAACACTGACCTGAAAAGAAGTGATGCGAGGGCTGAAATTAGCTTGTGAGGTTGAATCTCACCTTCTGTCGTAAGGGTTGTAAAAGATTCCTCCTGCTTTAGTAGGTTATTTTATTTTCTACCTTCAGAAACTGCCACACATTTCTGGTTTTGGGGAGGAAAGTCCTTGCCCTGTGCCTGAGCGCTGCCTGAGCCTCTGCGTTCCCCAGCAAGAGGAAGAAGCAGCAGAGTCTGGAGCACAAGTTTCAAACACAACTTCTGCCACCGCCTTCTGCCATCACCAGCTTCTTTTTTTTTTCCAGCTTGTGGGACATTGTGTTTTTGTGAAAAAAAATATTTACATCCCAGTGGATGAGATGGGCTTTTAATAGTAAAATACCGTTTTGTATGAGCCAATCTTTGCCGTAAAATAGGTTATGCTGCCCTGCAAACAGGGTCAGGAGTAAAAGACAGCAGTCTTTTTATTATTTTTTTTCTTTTTTTTTTAGGCACTTTTTGCTTTTCCCAGACTTTTTTTGTCCCTTTTTTTTAGGCACTTTTTTGGTTTTCCCAGGTTTCCTAAAAAGTAGACTCCCCATCCGTATGCGACTAGGGGAGGGAGGGATTTCATAATGGGCCCTGGTGCAAGAAGAAGACGAAGAGGGAGAGAGAGAGAGAAAAAAAACCTCTAAGCTTTAATTTTAATTCTCCTGCCTTTATTTATCTGATTTGTGGCCAGATGGTGGTGAAGCAAGGCAACCCCTTTGTGCAAATGAAGCCCACATGTGAAAGTCCTTCTGTAATGTAATCATTGAGACCGGAAGGGTTCATACTGTGTCTGAAAAGAGACAATGGAGCCGGGATATATCAACATCGCCGAAATCGAGTTCATTTGCGATGCAGGCCCTTTGACTATGGTTGTCATGAAAACTTCCTACTTTGATCAGCAGAGGGTGGAGAGAAAAAGAAGAAGAAGGGAAAAAAAAAAAAAAGAAGTCTTCTAAAGGGGCAGGGATGCGGCGCGGGTGTTTGCTGTGCACTTGGCTCCGGTTCACGCCCCTTTCCGGAAGACGCAACAGGGAGAGGAGCATCTTGCACCTTGACCTGTCTAGACGGGGCGCGAAGTTTGGAGGGGGGGGGTGTTTGTCCTCGTTGCTCTTTGACCCCCACCACCAGCGGTGGTGGCTCTTGGGGCGTAGGTAGTGGCTGGAGGTTTCCTGCTGAATTCTCGCCGTGGCCGGGAGGGAAGGGGATGGACAAAGACACGGACCAGCTGTTCGGAAATAAAGCTGAAATAGTAGAACCTGGGAGAAGCTAGGTTTTGTGCGCTATTATTTTCCATGCAAAACCCCTGGGAGGTATTAAACAGCTGCATCTGAGCTGGCGAGAAGCGGCTAAAAGACAGAGCAACAACTGAAAGCCCAGGACTTTTACAAACTCTGCTTCAACTAGAGAAACAAGTGGCTGGAGCGCCAAGGGCTTTCATGGCCTGAAACATCCGCCGCCGGCAGCCGTCTCCCTTCGCCGCGGTCTCTTCGGGCTGCTGGGAGGTTTCGAACCGGGTGACTGACTTCTGGAGGAGGGCGAGGGGTGCGATGGGTGTGAGCTGGAAGGGTCTGCGCAGGTTCTCCAGGGCCACCTTAGCCGGAGCTGACGTTTTTAATTACGTGTGTAATGTAATGTGTCAACAGTTCTACATGGAAAGAGGGATGCTCTTTTTCCACAATCTAGCCAGGCGTTATCTGTATGAACTGGGGTATTTTGGTGATATATTAAGTAAGAAACATCATTTTTTTGCCTCTGTTAAGTTCATATAGCAAAGCCAGAGAGGAACTTAACAGAGTTGTTGGGACACAAAAGGAAATGGCAGAGATTTGCTCCTAGGCAAGAGGAGAAAAATCTATGCAGATTTTTTTTAAAAAATCAGGGTTTAATGTGATGCTTACAAACCTTTGAAATTTGCAGTAAACCAACACAATGAATGAGTAACCTTTTATTTTCCAGCGAAAGCTGTGTCAGTGTGCCCACTCTTTCTTGTCACTAGGAAATTCATGCAGATTGTGTGTTGTTTTAAGATTCTTGCCATATTTTAATATCCTCCATACCGGCTCCTTGCAGAAACCAGCTGAGTATTTTGAGATAACACTGCGTTTTGTCAGATGCTTTATAATGTTATTTAGGAACGTATTTGGATCTATTTAGGGCTTCATAAATATGAATAAAGCATTTACAAAAGGCATGTCGCTTGCAGAAGTAACCCGTAGATTATATCAGAAGCTTCATACGTTACAGATTTCCTAAACTTTAACCTTTCAAAACTACATTTTACTTCGGGAATTTTTTTCTAAGTTATTAAATATAAAGCAGTGTTTCCCAGAAAAAAAAAATATCTGTTGATTTAAGCGCAGGAAATAAGGGAATTATACTAATGGCTAATAATCTAGATTGCTACTAAGTAGTTTCAAATATTTATGGACAAATTAGAGGAGGAGGGGAGGGATGTCATCTTTTTTTTCTCCTAGGCCTTGTGGTGCAGGGACGGATTTTTCTCATCTAATTCTGCTAAAAACACTGAGGTGCTCTGCCTGGCTTCTTGTCAGTGCCTTCTTCAAAGATATATAAATATATGTATTTAATTGGTTTAGGGTGGGTTTCTTTTAAAGCAGTCATGGAAAGTGTGTCCACAGGGTAGACCAAAACAAAAAGGACAGGGTTGTGCTGGCCATGGCCTTTCGAGCAGTTGGGGACTCGATAGAAGTAGGCGAGCGAGCCAGCGAGCACGCTTAGAGGGCAGGCAAGCTGGTTGCACGCTCGCAGGACCAGAGCTCCAGCAGCAGCTCTCTCGATCACCAGCAGCTCAGGATTATTGCACATCCTGGCAGATACTGATTTGACTTTTTTTTTTAAACAAAGCACAGCAAAGAGCCTTTCTGTGTGCATGTGCCGAGCACGACTTCCAGCAAGCAGATTTTAATTCAACACTATGTTTCTTCTCCACCAATGTTAAAGGGCTTCCCCTTGTTTATGGGTTGAAGTCTGCATTTTGGGGTCAGGAATCCCCTCTTAAGATTCACCCAGGTTTCCTAAAAGGTGCCAGACACCAGGCTGGATGGGGCAATCCTCAAAGCTGGGCTCCCCCACCCTTCCCAGGGGTCAGAGACCCATTTTGTGGCACTGAGGTGCATTACTAGCACCTCCCTAAATACTGGCGCGGGGGGGGGAGGGGGTCGTCAGCTCATTGCTGTCGACTGCTCTGTCTGTAGTGAAATCAGATCTGCGTGGTCAGGGAGCTGTATTTATTGCACATCGTGACCACTAATATCACAATACAAACCAGGCTTGTTTTATTTAAATTTTGAGTGCCTCTTCCCTGAGTCCACGTTGAAGTGGGGGGGAGGGTGCCCTAACCGAGAAAAATGCCTTTAGGAGGGGTTTTCCCCCCCCACCTATGAAAGTGGGTTTGAAACAACAGTGAGGCTGGGCAAAAAGTTTAAGTAATATTTGGCAGCATTAATTCTTAGGCAGCCCCCATTCATCCCGGTGCTGTGTAGGGCAGGGAGAGCGAAGCGAGCTGGGGGCTCCTTGCCACCACATCACAATGGCCTTGCTTATTTTAGCTATAAAAAGAAATAGCACAGTACGAGTACCCTCCTTTTGTTCATCCTTACAGTGGGAAAGTATCGTAGAAGAGCATGAAGATGAACTATTCTCACTTATCGCCCAAGAGGCAGACTATCTAGCTGACAAGCTGTGCAGTGAAAAATCAGGTACTGTGTCTGATGTAACATGTGCTCTCTCTGCAGCGGTGTGGGGTTGGGTTGTTTTTTTTTTTCAAACCCAGCGTACTGCTTTGGAGGAGAAGCAGGCTGTTGTTGAATAAGCAATGACACGACATGACTTTTTTAAAAAAAATCCCTTTTTTAAAAGGCTTTTAAATCTTTTAATTCTTTCGTGCATATTCATGCAACATAATTTAAGCATCCCAGCTACGCGCTGTGTTTTCCTCCTTGTGTTAAATGATTTTTTTGCTCCTTATGTGTCTGCGCTGTCATTTCCAAGTCAGAAATGAAACAAACCCTCCTGTAATAAAATACAGGAGTTTGTTTCTCCCTTTTAATTGCTAATTGTGGCCACTAAGCTGAACTGCGAGCCATGAGAGTGCAGGTTTAGAATTGTGCTATACATTTTTAGATGAAGTTTTCGTTGCCATTAGACAAGAGTTGTCCTTAGAGCGACTGGCCATCCTACTGCCATCACCTGCTAGGGAGGATGTATTTAAAAAATGTTTTCTTTCTCTGTAAAATGTATCATTTCAAATAAGTAAGGTCTCATTTCAATCCTGGCAAAGTAAGAAAGGGCTTCAAAAAATTAATTATAGCTTGTTTAAAATCTTCCTCACTTCCTCTGTTCATTGCCTTCCTTTTCAAAGGGTTGGTTGGGTTTTTTTAACTTTTATACTAATTTCTGAATCTAGAAAGCTCATCACCTAAGGCACTAATTGCTACAAGGTTATAAATTAGTTGGATTATCCTTTCTTGAAGTGCTGTCTTTAATAACAGAATATGCATGAAAATATTGTTCTCGGAATCAACACTTGTAAATATTGGCCTGTGGTTTTGAGATTTAAAGGCTGTAATCATTTTTCAGGATGTGAGAAACAGAGGCCACAAAAAGTAATAGAAGCTGGCAAAAACTGACTCACTAAAAGTTCATAAAAATAAGTTTGTGTGCTTTAAAGTATCGGTGTATTTTAAATACTTATTGAAAAAGCATAGTCTAACAGCTCTGGAGAACTCCATCTGTAATGACACAGAGTTCTTTTTATAATTTGTGAGGACAAATTATTTCCAAAAAATAAACTTTCCAGAATAAGTTTGATTTTTTACAAATATTTTTCATTCGTTGTATCTGCCATTACGGAGCTGCTCTCCCTCGTGCCAGAAGAACAGGCACACCAAATAACAAATTATTTTGAACACAAGGTGCTTCCTCCAAACTGGACAGCAGGATTTCTGCAGCAGGACTTGTACAGAAAAACTTTCTGGGCATTTCAGAAATAAAACTCAGAAGGGTCCATGGGATAATACAGAAAAATCACCATCTTCCAGACCAATTTTCTTAGAGAAGGGAAGACTGGGATAAATTGCCTCTCCTCCTTGACTTCCCTCAGAGCAGCCTCTGGCCTATTTGGAGAGCAAATTGCAGTTTTGCACATCTTCAGTAATACTACAAAAATATTTGCCAAAGGTGCACGCAAAATATTGATATCGAAACCCATGCTGGTAAAAATCTTTTTTTTTTTTAATGGATCTGCTCAAAAGCTTTTTTTTCCTCCCCTTTGAAATCACATTTTGGGTTTAAGACCCATGCAATACGCTCATCCAGCCTTCTTACATCAATAAAATAATTTCCTCACTTCTGGCAGAAGAGATTGCCGTAACCGCACATTAGCCTCATTCACACAAATACCCCCCTGCATATGTGCAGGGCTGCTCTTCCGAACTATAAATAGTGGTCCGCTGAGAGGAAAGAAGTTTCCTTTTCTTCCTGGCAATTAGCACAGATAAACAAGCTGCCATTTAATAAACAGAAGTGTAAGACCTCACCCTTGCAAATATAAAATGTTTGCAAAAGTGGCAGGAACACTACAGAGCGATACTGAGCCACCCTGGCATAAAAATAAGGGCACGAAATTAATCTGCCATCCTCTGTAACATCCCATTGCCCATTTTAAAAATGTCAGTATATTAAAGAATAAAGACTAGAGAAAGGCACAGCGACCTTTTTTTGAGATAATTCGCTCTAAGTATACAGTGAGATGAAAATAGAAGTATTAAATTGCATTAAAAATAATGAAAAGATGTTTCCATGGACTGAGGGGTGGGCAGGAGCACAGCAGTACCTGACAAAGCAGGAAAGTGCCTGCCTAGGTTTTTCCAAGGAAGATAAATTCAAACTCTGGGGGCACTGGAAACGGTGAATCTTCAAAATTGTGTCAGGATTCATGCCAGCCACACAGCACTAACCTATAACTTAGCAAAGCCTCTAACTCACAGGGTACAATGAGCGTTACATTATTAAGTCTTATCTATCTTACAATGGCAATTTTCATTAATACATTATATTAAAGTAATATTACACTCTTATCATCTTACTGTAAATTATTGGCTCTTTTTATTCAGAGCTCTGCGTGTTCATTCAGAATGGCATTTTTAACTTTTTTTTTTTGGACAAATTATCATACTAAGCGACAGAAATGGTATAGAAAACCTCTCCACGGGCCAGTTGCAGATTTTGATGCTGTGGATTTCACCATAAAGCAGGAGAAAAAAAAAACCACAACCAAATCAGTAATGTATTCATAGCATTATTATGTTTTTAATTCTGTTTTAAAAGGCTGCATATGTGAACATGACTTATTTCTTGTGGCCCGTTGTGGACTTATTAATATTAGTGTAATCAAATGCTTTTTATACTGCGCTATGGTAAAATAATAAGGGCTGTAGTTTCCTCTCAGCCTACAAATACGACATTAATGCGAGTTCCATATTATAGGAAGAAAACCACTTATCCTTAAGTCACGCTTAGTGGGGTTTTTTTTAATTCTAATATCATACCAGATTTTTTTTATGGTTACTAGAGGTGGATGTTTCTTGTTTGAATAAAAAGTGGGAAACTTCAATAAAGTCTTTTAGCATGATCAAACCGTTTGATATTTACAAGCATAGATCCGTTCGCTGTCATGTATTCTTTGATCACGCCAAAAGTCTTGGTGCTAGACAGGCAGGCAAAACCTGCTGAGAACACACCTTCACATCCTCTACTATTTTTACAAGCTTAAAAAAAATCTAAAAGTTAATTTTTGAGAAATTACCATTTTTTCAATCTCCCCCAAACAGGAGGTGCATTTGCCAGTTGGACCAACGGAACAATAGAGAATTTTTTTTAATTGCAGAGCTCTTTAATTTTCTTTGCTGATTGGAATAAATTTTTTTTTTCACACTCTTTCTGGTTTTATAAATATATTTTCAGTTGTGATAGCTTGGGTTCAGTGCCATGCCAGCGGCATTTCATTTGAGGTTTAATGGAGTTTTGTGAAGGCCAGTAAGAAGCCAAAAACCATCTGAAGCTTGTGCAAATATATAGACCAGGATCAGTTGATTTATAAGTGGAAAACAATTTAATACAACAACTTTTATGAGTACTGAAAGCTATTGTTTAAGTAACACCAGGACTTCTCCCTGCCTTTTTTTTGTGTGTTCATAACTAAAAAACCACTCTATTTGGTTAAAATCTTCCTGTTCCCTTTTTGTCTTAAAGTGATTTACCTCATGTATTTCTTTATTTAGTGGTTTGGAAAGTTTGACTATAATTTAGGCACCCGATGTTGAGTTACACAAAAGTGAAACAAAATGCTCTTATTCAACTGCAAAGAAATCCAGAGGTCTCTTTCTGCACAATTATTGCTCAAACTATTGTGGTTTTGCAAACTGATACTTTCTAGGAGACCCGTTCCCAGTGAGAACTCCTCTCCTGGAGAGTTTAACAAAGCTAACAGCTACATCAATTAAAAGCAACTACAATATCTGTTATGAGTATGTGCAGAATGTTAAACTGCCATTAAACCATTTACCACTTACCTTAATAGCCTCTGCAAGATTATGGATCATAAAGACAATATATGGGGTATGAAGCTGTGGTTTGATGCTGCCACGGTACCCTGGAATTACATATTTTCTCACATTTTTCTCCCCATGCAACTAGGAAAGAGAAGAGCACGGAGAGGGATTAGTCCTTGAGTCTCTTGCCCTGCCATAGGATCTGTGAACACAGATTTCCCTGAATGCTACAAGGGATTGAAGGATCCATATCGGCGGGTTTTATTAAAGAACTGGGCTGTGACACTCCTCGTTTTAAAATACCAAGTTTGATTAAAAAACCCTCAGATTTTAGCTGCAGCCACAAGATTATAGCAGAAAGACAAGGGAAAGGGAAATTAAACACTAATATGAGCCCCTCTGAAGAGTGAGATGGGATGGGTTTGTATGTTTATTGGTGTTGTTAAATGTTCCTTAAGGTGTGATACGTTGGAGTCTGTTCTCCGCAGTCTAGCCATGGCCAACCCCATCCCAAGGAGCACCAGCAAGTGCCCAAAACCAGACATGAATGCCACCTGGGCAGAAGCAGGCTCACCATGAGAGCTCGGGCGTTTCCTGACTGGGGATTCTAGTAACTGTTTCTCAGTAAAGTGTGTTTTTGTGATGTGAAAATCATTAGATACCCTGGCATTGTGGGATAGTTTTTGAATTAAAATGAGGAAGATTTTTCAGGGCTTTGCAAAAATGCCACCTTATGTGGGGATGCACTGGTCATGTCCATGCCCTGTAATGAACAACTTGGACCTTGAATTATTTAACACATTTAAGGACAAGAGTTGAGAATAGATGGGTTTACTCTGTTTTGAAAAGTCCTTCTTGCTTTGTTTTAAAGAGTATATCTAAAAAGCCTGACTCACTATCAGTGTCTCATGATTATGTATCAAGCCGTTCCTTCTTTCTGATGTGCTGGGCAAAATTAATTTAATGTGTTTTAATTTCCACCTCAACACTTTTAGTGGTGGAAGTGCTTCAAGAAGAAAATCTATCTTTTTCTAGTTAAAAAAATATGTATTTTTTATTAAAGAAACAGATACTTTTTCCAAAGTGCTACTGTTCAGGATGTTAATAAATACCAGACAACTTTTCCTTCCTTAGGTGCCTGTGCAGAGGCTGCTGCTCACACAGGGTTATAGAAGAGATTGGCTCGTCTTTTTACAGAGTAAAGTAAGATGAAAACCCCATTTTTTCCTTGTATAATCATTTCTTGCAACTGTAATATTTCCCACATTTTCTATTTATAACTTTAAATGTCTGATTATTTTTTCTATTTTTAGTGGTATTCTAGTAAAGTATTTTTAAATGAAACATGCAGAGGTTTTGGTGAGAACGTGGAGTTTAACAATGAATGGCTGTTCGACCGTATTTCTGTGTCTAGATTTTTATTTACCCCAAGGTATTCATCTCAGTTGTGCTGATTTTCACAAAATCAACATCTGATATAACAGAATTAGAGTCTGTAAAACCTGATCTTCCTGCTCCAGCAGAAAACACAACTAAGACAATTTCAATAAACCTACTCGTTTTTCAAGCTCGTATGTTTGCTTTAATGAATGGTCGGTCTGTGTGTTTTTCTGTACCAGCGTTTAGAGTTTATAGCTAAGAGCTGCTAAGTTGCTATTGCTGTGGTTCAGCTGGCCATGGGAAGCTTTCCAAGTATTTCTCCTTTTAAAGGTGAAATAGTTTAGTGGAATGTGTGCAGTTTCTTTAAAACAAGCAATTCCTTTAAATTTACATGTCACAGCCCTACAGATTCTGATATAAATATTCACTTAGCCTCACTAGTGTAAAAACTTCTCTAAATTAAATCTTTCTTACTGGAAAAAAAATGGCTAAAAACTTCAAAATATTCCTGGCAGGGGTTATGCTTTTCATGACCGGGGGTGAGGGTGTTGCTTCAAAATACGTATTAATCAGTATAAAACATTCAGTCATAAATCTCACCCAGAGCTGGGTCTCAGTTCAGGTTGTTGCTGTGTCCCGAGAACATAGAGCGGGAGAACATCTGCTTCAAGCTCCAATACTCTGTGAAAGCACTGTTTAAAAACACTTCAACTACTTAACTGTGGTTTTAACATAATAAGGAGAGTTCATTTAAGGCACAAGAGAAAAAATACACTTTATAACCAAAAAAATCTGGATTTATCTATGTCAGCTTTCCTGTAGATTGAGTAACCACTACAGAATATGAAATGATTAATGGTATTGTGGATAAAAAACGCACACTGCGTAAAAGTCTGTTAATGTATGTCACATAATTTTAAAGTTTATTTATAGATTTTTACAAGATTTGTAAAGTCAAGGATTTCAACAACAACAGAGCCCATCCCTCAGTGAGTGTAAATTGTTGGAGCTTCACGGAAGCCAGTAGAGCAATACTGATTTACAACAGTTTAACATCTGGTCCCCTGAATCTGTCACACAAGGTTTTGTTGTCTGGTTTAATGATTTTAAAAAGACTCTAAGTTTTGCTTGGAGTGGAATATTTTCTGCCATTTCTTATAGCCCAATTTTGCAGAATACTTCATCAAAGTTATAATTTGAGCACCGCGGAACAGCTATCCTGTATAAGATTGGAATACCTTCAGTATTTAAGGAAGTCTGTCTTCACACTTAATCCAATTCAACATCTTGTTTTGTGTATATATAAACACTGATTTTTAAAGTAACTTTCAAATATTTGAACTCTCTTTCTCCTTCATTCTGCTTCCAAATGGTCAGTTTACACGGAGATGGGGTCTTCGGTATTGATACTGAACTCACCCCACATGCAAAACCTACAGTCAGCTGGCTCCGTTTATAGTCTGAGAGCGGAAAAATGTTTCTTATACATTACATAGAGAACTAATACATATACCTATCAAACTAATGGGAAAGGTTTTTATTTCCCTTCTATCTCCATTCTGTGTTATTTGTTGATTTTGTGAGTGGACATAAAAGCCAAATTTGACCCAAAGTATGTTTAAAAAATGTATCATCAGGAACACTGGAGATAGGAATCTGTGCAGCTATTTCGAAGTCTAGATAATTTTCACCTTATTTTTAATCATATCTTTTTCCTCTGAATTTAAAAATATTTCCTCTCTTTCCAGCATCCTCTTTTTATAATTTAATGTGAAAAACCTATAAAAGCGAAAAAGTAATTTGATTATCTGGGAGAACAGCACTGTTAAAGCAGCAGAGCATTATCAAAAGTTCAAACTAAACAAACCAACATGACAACAGAGAGTTATTTGTGTGGTTTTTTTCCTTTTTTTTTAATAATTACAGGGAACTTATGTACTTTCTGTAACAGTGACTGGTAAATTATTTCAGGCAAGTATGTTATAGTTTTCTTATCTGTCTTTTTAAATTTTAGTATTGTCTTAGTCTTTGTTGGATATGTCCTCAAAATTGACTGCGATCATGGTATAGAAAGGATCCTCACTGCCTGGCAGGATTATTTTCACCGTCAAGTGCTCTAGTGCCATGCTCGTTGCATTAATTCAATCGCTGAGACTAGTGTGGTTTATACTGAGAAAACACTGCTAAATGATAACATTGATACATGGCCATCAGGAACAAAGTTTTTCTTTAAGCTATAATTTGCACATTTGCCTTCTGTCTTTGAATTCCATAGTAAAAAACTACCAGAGGTCTTTTTTTCATCTGTTCCTTTTTGCATCAATTACAAGATACGTTCAAGATTCATCCCTGTGTCACCTCAGTGTACTGGTTTAACTGGAGTGCAACAGAGGTAATGCTATAGTGGACCACATCTGATGCTTACTGTCATCAGCCTGGGGTGTTTGTCTTTGGGGTATATATTCAAATTATTTCACTATCACTTTATTGAAGCAGGTCCTGAGAAGAAAACTTAACGTTTGTGAGGTCCTTTGTGAAGACAAACTCATGCTGTGTTCAGTAAGAACCGCTCTGTCTAAAAGAGGATTCATGTGTTTGATTTTCTGTGAGTTAGCAGATTAGGTGACATGATATGATACGATATGCTATGATATGATATGATAGGATATGATACTAAATGACATGAACTGCTTGGGATCCCATCTATCCAGATATTTATATAGCTGTCCTCAGCTAGTCTTCTCCGTTCCCTCTAAGAGACGAATATCTCAAAACCTAAATGGAAAATCAGATAAATACATCCCGACTTCAGACCCTGTCTTTTCTCCCTTGTTTATCTCACCCTACTGTGATGCAGTCAGACACGTATCCAAAGGCATGGTCGAGGCCTTTATCAAAGCATCAGAAATTTAAAGGTCATTTCTATGAAACAAGGACCAGATCCTTGCCCAGAGCAAGTCTGTTGTCTTATGATAGAGCTGTCACATTCGACCTGGGGAGACCGGGGGTCTCCATTTCATGAGAACTGTTATTACATTTTGTTTAAAATGGTTTATTTCATTTTCAATGCCAAACATGCCAGGTTAAGAGCACTTTGCTGATGACAGATTTTATTTCATATGTGGCTCATGCTGAATGAGTTGAGGCCACTAAATTCATTTCACTGAGAAGCCAAAAACACGTGAAGAACAAGAAAAAAATAATGTTTCTTTACTAAGATAAACCCTAAAACATGGTTGTTCATTAGCTAGTCAGATTTTCTAGCTGTATTTGTCTTTGTGGACTAACTTTTGCTCATACTGTGGTAGTTCCATCAAAATACAGTTTTTAGAAAATTTATGTTGCTTGTCACTCTGTCATTGACGTGAAGGACAAGCCTGTTAGAGATATACGTGCAAAATATTAACTGGTATGGGATTCTTAATGCATATTGAGATTACTAGAAATGAAGAGAGCCAGATAGGTATTAAATGAAATGCTATTAATGGGTCTTACAGCAGAAGTGGTGAGGATGCATTCACATCCAAGTATAACATACTTTGTTCTGGAGGCTTAAATAGATAATTAGTATCGCAGTTGTGGAGTTGTGAGTGATCTTAAATTATGTTGGCCTCTGAAAATTATACTTACTTTTAATACCGGGATGGATACAGTCACTCTGAAACAAGTCTCTTGAAGTCACCCACCGTCAGGAGTGCCGCAGCCACCAGAGGAGCGGAGGTGGCAGTAGGAGACCGGCCAGAGGTAGGGAAAGGTGTCAGGGGAAAAATACTCTTGATATGTGTCTGTGGGCACAATGTACATGCGAAACTAGTACATGCACCTTATAGTAGGTGAGCAGGGGATTTCTGAGGCTGGATGAAAAGGAGGAAAACTTTTAGTAACGTAAGAGCCCAAAAGGTTAACAATAAATAAATAAATGCAATGTGGAGTTGCCTACGCTCAGCGACTTCCATGCAGATGTGCCTATGCTGGAGCAGCACTGGAGCAGCATTTATCACTGTAAGAGTGTTGATTAACAGCAGAACTGTGCTTAATGCAACACAGGTTAATACAGAGTCTTTCTTTAGGAGCGCCTCAACAAAGCTGTGCGCAAAAGAGTGAGAGAAAGAGAAAGACCAATTCACAAAGCTCATTTAAACTGAGCGAGAAGCTTTGGAAAACAAGGGTGTCTTCATGCCTTTAACCGTATTTACAGACCCGGTGAGTTTAATGGCATTCAGCAATAAATTCCATTGCCTTCGGGAGCAATTGATAAAGGTTCTGGTAACCGCCTGCTCCAATCTACTTTGGGGAATGTTAATAAACCAGTACCCAAGGAATCCTAGGTGTGTGCCGAGGAATAGAAGGAGCTAAATGTCAGCTAATTAAACAGAGCTGAGACCATGAAAGATCTTGTGAGTTAAAAGTTAAATATTAATATCAGTTTCAAACTTTATGAAAAGCTGGCTTAGTGGCAGGGAAGCAGAAGGGATATATATCCAGTGTATTCATGACATTTTCTGTTTCTAGTTAACCTTGCAGCTGCATTCAAAACTAGCCAAAGTTTTCTTAAAGCAAAATCTGGAAAAGCAGCCAATAAGGAATTATAACAGCCCTTGAGGTGTCACAGACATTAATGAAGGAAGAAAGGGAAGATTTTGATATGGCGATATTTCTCAAATGGTAAAAAAAAAAAACCCCTCTTCCCTGTCATATAAAATGTCACATGAGTGAAAGGTGAGAGTTCAGAAAGCCCTGGTGCTTGGCAAGGCTATATGTGTTTGACTCCACGTGTTGGTCAGTTCTGCTGATTCCTGCAATCAGGGCTGGGCTCCAGCCCGTGTCAGCGTTGCAGAAGCAGGGAGCAGCACCGGTTGCCGCTGCTCAGGCCTGTGCTGAGGGCCAAATACAATGAAAATAAGGTCAGCACCAGCCATTTGCTGTTGAGTAGGACTAAAGGTAGGGCTGTAATTTCCAGTGTGACATTGGCGCTCATAAAGAGTGGGACAATGAAGTTTAAGCACCATGCAAAGTATGTCACCCAGTGACCAGGGTACCTTGAGCTGATCTGTTTTGTCGTTGAATTTCATTAGTATCATTGTTCCTTGTGAGCTGTGTTAGAGCAGTGGCTCTCAGCCCTGCTCAGAATCAGGATCCTACGTGCTTGGCAGCAGAGTTAATTCACCGAGAGCTCTTACTCCTGTCATGACACACCAGATGATGTGCGAGTATCGCTCCTTCGTTTTCACAGGTTGAGAATGGGCAGAGCTTAAACAACCCGCCACACAAAAGAATGATTAAATGCCTGTTTGCTGATACCAAAGGAGGTGGAGGCTTGCCTCAACTTCTTTCGCTGTGCAAGCTATATTCTGGTGACCAAGGAATGCTTTTTCATTGCATTTAATTGTGTTAGGAGTTATCTGCTGTGCTCAGCCTCATTGGCCTGCAGCAGGATGGTGTGGTTGTGCCCCTAGCCTGCTGCGTGCTGCTCTCTGCCCATTGTGGCGCATGAAGTGAACTGCAAAATACAGCCTGTTTCATCCAGTGAGACACTGCTGTCTCTTCCAGAAGAAAAAGAAGAACCAGTCTAGTTTTCAATCTGGAACTTTTGACTGATGGATGCAAAAAGAGCACCCGAGCACACTATGTGAACTTCCAGGTGCCGTGTGCCTACATGGCTAAAAATAGGGGGAAGCTGGAGATGTGCCTCACTTGAGGCTTTGGTTATCAATATTACCCCCACGTGTATTCTTCCCTATTTCTCCCCTTAGCATTGAATTTCAGAATATAAGGCTAAGCTGTCCAAGTTTGGTAGATCTTATGTTTTCAAATATCTTCCATCCTTCCTTTCCCCTGGGCTTAATTCCAGTGCAGGTGACATTGCCAGCTCTCAGCCCCCAACCTTTGACGCTGCCTTTCCTAAAGAAGCTTCTCATGCGTAATTAAACCGCAATGCTCAGCCTGTGCTTTAACACTCACCCACCTGGGATGGGCTTTGACTGAAGCCACTGTGTTTCCCAGAGCCCTCCCGGCCATGCTTACACCCACATGGGAGCAGAGGGACTTGTCACTTGGAGATGGTGCAGTCATGATGCCTGAATCCTGGGGAATGGGAATATGCAAGGTTGGTTTTCTTGCGGCAGCTTTGCTTCGACTTTCAAAGCTTTCACTTTGCATGGCCAGGTAAGACCATAGAAGGAATTTCAAGATGTTTGATGTATTCTCAGCCTAAGTTATTGTCATATAGCATTTAATTGTGCTGTTCATCAGAGCAACCCGAACATACTGAAGCAGTTTGCCAAGTGAATAAGCATCTTTATCTGCAACTTAAAATAGTAAGGAGCAGAGACAAAATCTGGCAGAAATGGGACTAGAAATCACGCATCCTCATTCCTTGTCCAACTGATGATTTGCTACACCACATTACTTAACTTGACATAGGTACTGGCATTGCTTTTGTTAGTAGTTATTGTAATGGTCTTTACATTTCCATGGTGTGGGCTATCATGAAAATTTGCATTCAAAGGTTGCCTGTGGCAACCTGCACCAAAATCAAGGCTTTCTTTCTTCTTCCTTTTGAAAGCCCTCGATTTACAGTGGCTTAGGTAAGAGGAGGACTGCATAGCTGGATTACTGACCTTCATTCCCAACACACATGGTTTACCTGGACGTGCTCACTTTCCAGGGTGACTTCACTTACAGGCTTTTTTGTATAATTAATATCAGGGCTCTAGTAGCTGCATAAACAAGGCTCAGCAATAGCACCAGGTGTTGATGAGCACAGCCAGGGTGTTTCAGGGCAGCATGGTGAAAGATGACAGCCGGGGGCCTTCTAAGCTGAGCTGCCTTTCTGCTGGGGACACTCAGGAGCAGTGGGAATGGTTGGGAAAAATGTGACCCCTATGAGTTTTGCAGTTATGAGGCTTTCTCATACAACAGCATAGTGTGGTGCGCAGGGTAGGTCCCAATTTTGAATTGCCTCATCTCCCAAAAATCAGTGACTCTCCTGTTCTTCCCACACTTTTGCTTCTCCTGTACAGTCAGTCCTTAAGTGTCCAGGAAACCCACCTGTCTACTGCAGGTTCAAAAGAGGGACAGTCACTTTGTCAGTCTATTTCTTTCTGCCCAGAGCTGCTGCAGTGTAGAGGATTTTAAAAGTACTGGGGAAGAGGTTTGGAGTATCACATGTGGAATAAGACAGACCTGCTCTCTTCTTAGTGGAAGCCAGAGGCTGGGACACCAGGAGGAAAGTGCTGCAGGCACGAGCAGTCACTCACTTCTCACTGACTTTGCAAAGTCTCTGTGCCAGGAGAGGTTCTCCAGCCTCTAGGAATAAGCATGTGCTTTGTGGCTTATCTTCAAACGTGTTGTTTCGGCTCCAGGCAGAGGTGAGGATCCGGCGGCCACAGCACTTGTGGGATGGCTGTAACTGTTTCTACATGTTCTTGTGCATTGTTTGTGGTTCTCCACAGCTCCTCTATCAAGTGCTAGGTTTCTGTGAAGCACTCTGGGCCTGGCCATCATTTGACCCAAAGTTCCCAGGGTAGAACTCAGGATTTACTCCAGAAATTTGTATTCGAGAGATTTCTGACTTATATTCTCTGATGAGTGTGCAAGGCTCAATCTGTTGCTCTGTATTACATTTAGAGACTGTTTCTTACTTAGTCACTCTGGACTTTGCTTCCTCCTTGCTTTTCATCTTTTTGCCTTTTTCTCCTCCTCCATCCTTCAATCTGGTCTGCCTATTTTATCCACCTATTTCCTTTCTTTGAATAGTAAAGTCAGAGCTCATGTTTTATATTGCATGTTGGAATAAAACTTAACATCATGGACTGTCTAATTTCAGGAGCTTCCTAATATATTGCTGTGATAGAAACAACAAAGAATATCACCAGCTCAAGTGGTTTCTTTTCAGGAAGGATTTTCCATCTCTCCTGAAAAGCTTGTGAACAACCCTTGATGCGTCTAAGACAGCCCTGCTGTCATGAAACTTAATGAACAGCTCCTTGATTCATTTGAAGATGACGATAAAAAGACAAAACACAAATAGATGAGATCAACCATCTCATCTTTCACCTTTGTGTCCAGATGAAAACACAGATTCTTAACCTTTGAGCCCTTCAAACAATTTCCTGATGAGCTTCAGCAATGGAAACAAGATTTAAGCTGCCACAGTTCAAGGAAAGTCAGCTTGAAAGCTTCTTTAATACTTCACAGCTACAGGATTTACTTCTATATGATAATTGTTTTTAATAAAATATTCATTTGGCTTGATAGGAAGCTGATTTTTCATGATTGTATTCAGGAAGGCAGGTGGGTTACACTGCCCTAGCAAGGATCTCAGCGGTAAGTTGGTGTCTGCATGGACAATACTGTTACCTGCCCATAGCGATCAAGCTCTTGTCCTGGCTTTGCAAGAAATTAGGATGGATGACTTCTAGGCACATGAAACAGATGGAGGGGGGAGAAATTGTTTTCCAGATGCTTCCAGTTTTCAAAAGCTGTAAGTGAGGAGGGATCATCTCATGGCAGGCCTGTCGTGCTGGATGGATAAGGAAGAAAAACATCCATCTTAAGTTTGGTGGTGCCTGGGATATAAATTGTGTGTAACTGGGGTATCCCGTGCAACAGTGTGATCTGGTGCCACCAGAGTTATTCTCAGATGTTCTTTAAATCCTCACAATGGGTTTCCATTTATAGAAATTCTTCCAGGTTTTTTAGACTCTGTGTAAGCCACATGTTTGTATAAAAGGTCCTGTTTGGATAATGTTTATGGGAACATCTCCAGAACGTATCCAGAACATTTGTCAGGTAGTGCATTACTCTCTTCCAGCTCCTTGGATACTGCAAGGAAAGGTGGCATGTGTTGTGACATTCTTATCACTCTCCTAAAAGTTGTAAGTGACCAATTGTCTTCTTACTAAAACTTATGTGATACCATGAAAATTTCAGGGGTTTGACTGAAAATACTCATGATGTTTTTGAAGGTGAAATGTGCTCAACATCTTGATATGGTTACAAAAAAAGGTTTTCTTGTTGATTTCTCCAAAGATTTCTGACTACAACAGTTTCTTCCACAAGAACCTTACTATTTACCATGCTTTCAATTTAACTTCCACAAATCTGAATACAAGAAATTCATCAGCCTCAGTGGGACACACAGACTTTAGTTAAAACATGGTTCAGATAATCTGAGCTCCTCTATTTTGACAGACCGTTTCATGGTTCTCTGCCACTGGAGGACTTTCCAAGAGATGCTTCAGACAGAAAATAGGAGCTATCTTAGACTTTTTGAGAATGGAGGATTTCTGGGAAACCTAAGTTTCATAGAAACATACGAAAAGCTGAGCTCTCTATGTAAAACTTTATTACTAATTCAAGGCAATTCATCCAATATTTGGAGCTTTTCTTGTTCAAGTTAAGAACAAATGTTAACAGACATTTCGTGGACATTGTCCGTATCAACATTAATACCTTTCTTTTTGTCTGCAAGTTCCCAGATCTAGATACAGTCTTCTCAGCACCAGGCCCCATGTCTAGCAGCTCTTGTTCAGGATTACATCTTGGAGGATGAATGAGTTATACCTACAATATACAGGTTAAGTTTTCTCTTTTTTAGTGTTTTTTTTTTCCCAATTCTTTCTCCTATAGAGAGGAAAGATATGATGTCTCTCCAGATCTGCTCCAGAGAGGGTTGCAAGCCTCCTGATGAACACCATCATTCTGGATGGAAATCCTTTCTTGAGACCTCACAGAAACCTGTATATGTGGGTTTCCTAAACTTTAGTTCTGATTTTTGTGCCTCTGAAAGCTGGCACCACAAACTCCATCTCTACAGCCATCTTTTCTGATTCTTCTGTAGCAAACCCAAGACCTTTCAGATCGGAAGCAGCTTGGCCCCATAGACATTTCTAGCTTCAGGAGGCAGGGGTTCTTCCACAAAGAAAAGCTGTGGTTCCTAAAGACTGGATGGTACCAGACAGATGTGTCTGACAATGGAAGCATCACACTGGCTTCTGCATCCTCTTATCTGGAGCCTAAGTTGTGAGTGATGGTGAACATATGCTACATCACTGTATCACTATCCAGCACTAATGTTTAGACAGGGCTAATTTCTATCTACTCATCCCTTATTGCTTTCTCAGGGCAATACAATACAGTTTCAGAAACTGGTATTAACTTTTTAAGGAAATGTGTCTCATGCTGTGTATAGATGTAGTGAACAGAACAGCTATCACATCCGTGAGATCCCATCTTACTGGTTGATATCATCTCATTTGTTATTCGGACAGAAAGAATAACATTATATTCATACCACAAATTTCTATCTAAGACCACTTCTTATTTGCATTTAATCTCATCAATTTAATTTTGCTCTTGTCCTCCTGTTAAGAGAGCACATATTTAGGATTACTTAATAGAAATCCTGCATGTAAGTATTTTCCTATCCCTCTATGACAAGAATTTGTTTGCATGTGTGCATTTGGGAAAGGTTGTCAGCCTCACTTTCAACCTGAAGACCCCGTTTTCAGTCTGAGTGCTGCTCTTTGACTCTGCCTAGATGAGTTTCCTCTAGCCTGGTTTCCTCACACCTGGAGATAAGCAGGAACAACCCTTTATTTCCAACAAGGTACAAGCCTCTTTGGTCTCACCAGAAATAGCAATTTTTACTGGTCAAAATTTAAATAAACTGAAGCATAACACCAACTGGGAAAAAAACAGCCTCTCTCTTGTGCAGCTGATGGTGCAAGGAGTGGCTTGGATTCATGGTCATTCAGTCCAAGTCTTCCAGAATTTGAGTCACAGATGAGCCCACATGGGAAAGGAGTGAAAAGCAGTGCTCTTCTGTGCGCTGTGGGTATCTCCTAGTTTATAACCCTGCCTGTATCAGAGTGAGGGCTCCCACCTTGTCTGCATGTCGAGGCAGGGCTCTCTTCTGCAGGTCTCCGGTCTAGCAAAGCTGCAGTCACAGCCACTCTTCTGCACAGCATTGTCCATATGTCATGGAAAGACGATGCAATGCTCACTCAGGCAAAGCAATTTCACAGAAGCAGTTTCACTGACAGGTTGCAGACTTACTTCTTTTGGAGTTAGTTACCTTCAAGAAATCTCCTCCAGGTCATGATAAGGACAGGCTTGAAGTTATTGAAGTGTAATCCTTGAAGCTAATTAATGTTCTTCACCACATGAAGGCTTCTGAATTGAGGCAAAGAACAGAGAAACAACTGAGGCAGAGTTAGGACACAGTCTTACACTACACAGCTTGCACTACAATAACAGGTACTCCAAGGTTCATGGATGTCTGAAAGGCTCAAGCTTGGTCCCTGTCCTTTCTAGAAATGAAGACTGTGCTGTCATTCTCTCCAAGTTGGTTGTGTCCTGCTGAGGGCTTGTGTCTTTTCCAGGTCAGGATCTGAAACCCCAGAGAGAAGCGAAGAGGGAAAGTCTAGGGATGAGCCAGGCTGTAGAAGAGAAGATAAAGGATGGGGCAGAATGAAGAAGGGTGAATAAAACAAGAGGAGTAAGGAAATATGAGAAGAATAAAGAAAAGAGAAAGGAAAAGCCTACTTTGGAGCAGGAGGTTAGAGCTGGGCTACATGGGGCACAAGGGGTACCAGGAATTGAAGGAGAGAAAACTGAAACCAGTTGAGTACAGCAACCTATGCGGATTAGAGCTCCCTCCTTTCTTAAGGCTTATGTGCCTTATCCTGAACCTTTCCTGGAGCGGTGCAGGATGAGCGGGTGGCCTGGGGTGGTAAATGGAAGGAAACTCAGTTCTGGAGGGAGCCAGGAGCGCTGAGGGGACACAAGTGACAACTTGCTTCTGTCTTTGGGTCCTGCCTGGAGGCTCATGCACCGCCCACTCTCCACCTGCGAGGCTTGGGGAGAGGAAGACCTTTATCCCTCTGTTCACTCAAAGACCGACATGCTCAAATCGATGGCACTCTCTGAAGCACAGCAAAGTTTCCTGAGGGTGCTTAAAATCCCAAGTCCCAGGGCTTGCATTACAGGCCCTGTCTGGCGTGGCAGGTCCCCTCCTCCGGCAGGGCTGGCGGGGCGAAGCCTTGCCTCTCGGTGACACCCAGCACAGCAGTTTTCTGGAGTCTTTTGATATGATGGCTGCAAGAAACTCGCTGTCAGTCACACGCTGCGTGTGTGCACTGCAGGTCTAAAGGTCTCGTACTTATTCATTCTTACCACAGCTCCAAGTCTTCATTTTCTTGCCCCGGGAAATACACTTAATTATTTATTTGTATTGGACCCAGGCTTGTAATTCTTGGGTGCACACTACAAAGCGGTGTGCAAAGAACTGTTGCTGGCTGCCTTTCCCCATCAGCCCCCTGCTTACCTCAGGCCTCTGACAAGATAACTAGCCCCATCGACTGCGCATTAAGATACACATTAAGAAAAAAGAAAGGTGAGGCCCTCTGTGCTTGTAGCCCTGTTGAAAGCAATGGAGCTGACGTTCTTGGAAAAGTTAACCTGTGGTGAGCCACTTCCTCCTCCCGTGCACCCTAAAAATGTCTTCACCAGGGACATCCCCCGGGAGCT
Organism: Neomorphus geoffroyi; assembly: GCA_033558235.1. NCBI lineage: Eukaryota > Metazoa > Chordata > Aves > Cuculiformes > Neomorphidae > Neomorphus > Neomorphus geoffroyi. Next base: position 37,904,350 of record JAUMJM010000004.1, read on the forward strand.
GGCTGCAGCTGGGGCAAGAACGCAAAGCCAGTTTTGCTCTGAGCTCTGCGATCCTCAGAAGATGCACTGGCAACTGGATGGGTCATGCCCGGGCAGCCAGACAGTGACGGTGCTAGCTCCATCAGCTGATGGTCACCAGCAGTGTGGTCCTCCTGGTGCAGGGGCTAGGAAGTGCTAATGAGTCCTGGGATGGTATTAAAGTTAATTAAAGCTGGTGCTTTTGGAATTTCATTAATGTTGTTTGCCTATTTGCTGTAGGACCGCAGCCTTGCAAATCTGCAGTATCCCCTGCCGGAGTTGAGCTATGCTTTCACCTGCCCTTGTCCCAGCACAGCTCTGCAGGCAGGCTGGTGGCTCTGCCCTGGACTCAGTGCTCTGGCTTGTGTCCACCATTACTGATGTCCACAAAAATGTCCCTGCACCTGCCTTGGGATGCCTGAGAGTTTGTCAAATGGCCTCTCCCATGGTGTGCTCCTGGTGCGATCACCACCGAGCCAGGAGATATCCAGAGCAGGTCAGAGCTTCACTCCTGTTGGAAACTGGCTCAGAGAGCAAGGACACGGGAGGAGCTGTGCAAGTCAGGGTCAGAAGATTATACGGCCGCGTAGGCCAGGGATAGAACTTGTCAAGGCAGCATAACTTGGCAAGTCGGCAAAAACAGTCTGCCCTTGAGAAAGAGATAAACAACTAAAGAGGAGATGAAATCCGGGAAAAATAACATAGAAGATGTAACCACAAGTAGGAGGAATATGTTAAGGTTACCTTAGAGCTTGGCCAATAATGACTAGTAGGCATAATTAACTGATTGTGTATATAAGTGATGGTTTGGAGCAATAAAGTGGAAGCTTGCTATATCACTCAATATGAGTCGACTGCCTGCTTTCCCGTGCCAATCTGAAAAAGGGTTACTCTTGGACCCAGCAGAGGGGCCCCCTCTGCACACTCCAGCAGTTCAGGATTGGAGAAGCAGCCTGGGAGACACTGGGGATAGTCCATGTCTAGGTTACCCCTAGGTACTACAGGGAGTCTGTGTTAAAGCTGTGGTTTGGAGTGAGGCAAGAAAGCCAGGTGCCTCTAGGTGTTCAGAATCCCATAGATAGGGGTAGGTGTCTCTCACGCTGGAGCTCTTCTCTGTTGGTTCACCTTGGAAGATGGATAGGATTGCGTGTCTTTGGGGAAAGCCCTCAGCACTGGCAGGAAATCCTACCCTTGAAGTACTCAGGCAAAAACCTTGTGTCAAGGATGGTTACCACAAGGACTTTCCACACAGCACAGCCAGGGCTGGATTGCTTCCCAGCCATTGAAGACATGACCACTGAATGCGTTCTTCAGCTCTCCGTGTGCTGGGCTGGGACTGCTATTGGGCCAAGCGGTAGGAACACCTGAAAGGTCTACTAGCACCCTTCTCCCAGCTGGCCCCTCAGGTACTCACCCATCCAAAGGAGACCCCAGCCCATGGTGTGGCAGCTCTGCCCATGCCACGTTCTTAGCTGAGGGCCTATCCAAGCAGCCCCATGTTCTCACCTTCCCCTCGCTGCTCCTGCCTAACTTGAGCACCATGCTTCAGGGGATCACAGAAGGAACCTCAACAGATGTCTACTTTTTATTCTAGCTTTGGCATTGATATTTTTCTTGTTCTTAAATAATAAGAGAAATTGCTCCGTTCTTCCAACTTCTGCACAACTCTCTTGCCAGGCAAAGTGTGTTTTGCAGCCCTCTGCTCAGGTAACAGTGCAGGAAATGGACCATAACAAGGTTTTGCTCCTCCATGAATAGGAGCTGGGATTTATTAAGAGCAGCAGGATTTATTAATCCTTTTCAGAGGACCTAAAATGCAGTCTGGATGGCATTGGGATTATGGCATGAGTCTGGGAGTCCAAAAGCTCTCTCCACTGCCTGGCTCTGCCACCAACTTCTTACATGACTTCAGGCATATCACTTTGCTGCTTCCTACCTTGATCTCCCCATCTGGCAAGCAGAGATAATACTGCCCTGCCTCGTACGGCTATTGGGAAGATAAGTTTGTCATCGTCTTTTGAGAAACTGAGATGCTATGGGAGATGGATAATGAGACAGACAGAAAGATAGCTAGATAAATCAATCTCTTCTCATTCAAGTGAAAACAGGCACTGCAGGTGCAGTGTTCGAGATTAATCATCAGAAAAATTAGTTCCCTCAGTATACTTTCAGGAGGAAAAACAGCCGTAGGGCCCAGTCCTGGAGAGAGTTAAGCACATGAGTAACCTTAACTTGAATTCAAAGGGAGTGCGCAAGTAAAGCTGCTCATGTGAGCAAGTGCACACTCCGGTTGCAACTCCTGAAAATGCCTAAATAAATGACGTGTCCCAGCTGACATACATCCCTAAATCACAGGGATTCTCTGAAATATTTCTCTCAGACATTTTATTAGCAGCTGGCTTTCTGAGAAGCAGTGGTTTCCAGCAGTCTTTGCAAATAAAATGAAACAAAAATAAACACAAGTATGTTGCCGGTGGGCCTTACACATACTGTGATTTCACATACAACATAATTGCATTAATTCAAACTAACCTGTTATGCTTTCGACATTTCTTATTATATGTTTGCTCTATATGAAACTTTGTCAAATATATTTACTTTTTTTTCTGTCTGTTGTGTCAGAAAAGGGAAACTTCAAAGGCAGCTAAATGTTATTTGAACTTCTCTACAACCATGTCCTATAGGAATCACTTTTTTTTTTCCAGACCAGAGCAAAGAGTCCTTTAATAGGCCAGACCAGAGTCAGAAATTGAATAGGGTTATATATTCAGTACCCATAGTTGCCATATGGTGCCAACATTCAATGAAATAAAATAAAAGTCCAGAAGGACTGGGGGTCAATATTGGGGCTGCCTGCAAGGCGCTGACTCAGGGACAAGAGCCCCAGCCCTGGCAGAGGATGGCAAAAAAATCCCACCTCAGCACGGCCAAAAATCTGCAAAGGCAAAGTCTCACTGAAGGAGAAGCCAAAGCAGGGCTATGTTGGGACGTGTCTGTGCCCAGGAGGAGTGGGAGAGCCAACTGAGGCGGTGCAGGCAGCAGAGAGAGAAAACTCATCCAAGCGTGAAGTGGCGAACAGTTTGAGCAATTGTCAGGACAAGAGGAAATGCATCTCAGCCCAGCTCAGCCTTGCCTATCCCGGATGAACAATTAACTGGCCGGAGTCTGCTGGGCTGAAAGGCAGCTCAAAGGAAAGCAGGGGGAGAAGGCTCTATGGAAAAAAAGAGCATGGAACTAAAACCAAGTGAATGTAAACAAATATGACAGGATTGTAAAGCATCTAATATGGGCTTAGGGCTGGGGAAGATATTATAAACCTGCTGGGTTGTTGAGAAATGGGTGGATGGGAATGTGGTGTTTTACAGGTGTAAAAATAAAATATTTCAGGCAATAATAGTAGATAATGGGGAAAAAAGGGCGGGGGGAAGAGTAAAAAAAATAGGGAAAGAAAAATACTAAAAAAGAGGGGAAAAAAGTAAATCTCCTAAACTGTATTTCAAATTTCTTATGGTTCAGCATTGACAAAGAGTTATAAGATGCTCACTAAGCACAATTCAGAACATCTTTTTACTGATATTTCTTCCACTTGTAGTTAACAGAGCCCTCCCATTCTAATTAATGAATGAGGACTGAGAGTTGATTCCAGAAACTCAAGCTATCAACATTTGCAGGTTTATATATATAGAAAAAAAAAATAAATAAAAAAAATTAAGCTACCAGGAAATGAGCATCCAAGATTGTCAATATTATCAGGAAAATTAGAAGGCTTTGAAATCATTCCCAAGTGTCTTGAGGAACTTTGAACCCCATCCGCCGCCTGCAGAAAGCAGATCTAAGGGAGTAAAAGGCTGCAGATTTACCACTGTGCAGGATCTGGCCACTGTGCAGGATCTGGCCCTGGGTTCAGTTATGTTTAATGAAATATATAAAATGTGCCAAAAACATTGGCCATGGATCATTTCAACCTTGTAGCTGCATTTGCTGGAAAACAATTAAAAAAATCAAACACTGGAGCTAACAAAAGAAGCAGCATCCCCTGGTCCTTCTGGAAGCAGATTTAATGCCTGAGACAAGGCAAGGGATGGCAAAAAGCCCGCCTGGATGTAAATTCAAGGCAGGTATTTTTATATATCAACGGGGGAGAAATCTGGTAGATCTAAAGGTTGGTACACGCCGTGCATACTGTATTTAACAAAAGTCTGCAGAGGAGGAGGAATACTGTACAGCCACCAGCGTGAGGGGAAGCAGGGGGACTCCTGCAAGAAACCATAATTAAGCTGCAAGAGACTCCAGCTTCTCTCAAAATGAAGAACAGAGAGAACAAGAAGCGGCCAATGTGGCTTCATAAGGGACTGTGCAAAGATCTGAGGCTTTAATTTTTTTTAATTAAAAAAAAAAAAGCTGTAGTCAAAATTAGAAAGCAAGAGGGGGCAGGGGAAGGAATCAAACAAGCATACTCAAATTCAGTTAGGGATTATAGGGGAAATAATAAGGGGGGGGGGGGGGAGAATTTAAAGCTAACCAAAGAACTTAAAAAGAGCTTTAAAACCTATATCAAAGAGCAAAGACATTCTGGAAAGACAGTAGGCCCATTCATTAATTAGAAGGGGATTAAATTAAGGTTGAATCAAAAATAACTGGTCTGCTGAACTTTTTTTTTTAAATCTACCCTTAATAACAATAAAAGAAGTTGAGGTGATTTTTGTAGGGAGGTCAGAAAATATGGTAAAGTAAATACACAAACAAAGGTAAAAACAGTGGAAAAATGTGCAATGAGTTATCTGTTCAATTTATTCCTGCCTTTTGGTCCCAGGTTGTCTAAGAGGGTAAGCTAAGTTTCCAAGATTAAATATTTCCATTATTAAATATTCTTGCAAATTTTGTTCTGAAAATTATTTGTAAAGCATTTGTTGATGCCGAGTTGTTCACTAGGAGCATTTGTTCCTCAAACCTGAGGCTGTGTGCGTTCCTCTGAGCGGACAGACAGGTGAGAGTTTGTATTGCTTTCATCTGAACAAGCGGGTGGAAGCTTTCCCATCAGGGGCCGACTTGCCTTCAGCCAGCCTTCTTCATAATCACACTCTATTTTCCAAAAATATTCTTACATATATACTTAAAACTGCTTTTTCATAAGTATTCTCATAACAGACCTGTTTACCCAAATATCTACAGGATCTGAACTGGAATTTCTTAAGGACAAGCAGAATAAATAAGATTATTCAATTAGATACTACAAAATATGACCATATGTAAACTACCCATCCTTCATTTCTTCACTGCTAAGGGAACTGAGTAAAAAATTCCTAAAGCACAGCCCATTTCCTTTCTTTTCTTAATGAAAAGCTGAAGAGCTGTAGGAAAATTAGGAAGAAAACATTCACAATGCCTGAAGAACATTGGTCCTGCTTGTTTTCTAGTAAAGGTAACCCATCCACTGTACCAATTCAGGTAAAGGAAGAAATATCATAAAAGAAACACCAGTTGGGGCTTGTTTATGTAGCAATATTGGCAAAAATAAGTCATTCTGACAAAATAAGTCTTGTTGCAAAAAAAAAGGTGAATGAGAAATAGCTCCTCTGGAGCACCTCTCCGTGTGGGCAATATCCTCAGATAAATGTGGGTTTGGTTCAGAATAATCACTTTATCTTTCGAGTGGAATTTTCCAGAACTAAATGACTTTTCCTTTACAGCAGATTATCCAATGGCTGTATTCCAGATGTTGGGACTGATTTTATTTCACTGTAGATACTCCAGACTTCTTTCTCTAGGTAGATAAATGCTTGCAGCCAGATCTGAAGAGGTAGCCAAAGGGCATCTTTCCATTGGCTTCAGAGGGATCAGGTACTTCGAGGTTAACAGAGACAGCAAGCAGCATGGATTTACAAAAAAAAAGGCAAATCTTGACCAGCAAATATTGAGTTCCTTTTTATAGAAACAGAAATTTGTGAATTAAGATCTGACGCTCAAAATACGTGGGATTATCCTTGTGAGTACAGCTCAGGACTGCTCAGTTGGGTCCTTGGATTTTAATAAAACAGTCACTGCTGTCTCCCAGCATCTTACTACCAACATTAATTCAGATTGACGTGGGTTTGAACGTCTCTCAGCAGAAAGAACTGAGGAATGGCAATGAGCTCATCTTGTGGAGTCTCTGGTGGCATCTCAACAGGGCAAGACCCCAACACAGGCCCCAGCCACGCAGATGAGGATGTGTGGATGCAATTGGCAGCCTGTGATGGCTTTTCTTCGCTGGTGATATTCGGTGCATCCTTTCCTCTGCCCCAGGTCACCCTGACCCTACTCACTACAGCCCCACCATAAATATAGGCTGTGCTTTGAACATGAAGGATTCTCTCCCTATTACAACCAAACTAATGAGCATGCCAGCATGCTCTCCATCCCATATCAGAGCTCTGTTGTCTCCTAAAGGTTGTAAGCATGTGCTGAAATGATTTGCCAAATGGGAAGCTTATTTACCAGCTGTTTTAATGATCTAAAGAAAGTGGTGAATAGTTTGTTGATGTAATGTGTGAACTCAACTAAGCTGGGTGGATTAGGAAATCCCAAAGACGAGAGCAAAATAATGTGAAGGAATCTGAAAAGGCAGGAAAAAATGAGTAGAGAATAAAATGAGATTCAACACAGAAAATAGAAGCTACTGCATTTGTGGAAAATAATCTAAACCCCAGATATTCAATCAGCGATAAAAACCCGAGAAGCAGTAATGCTGCAAGAGATCTAGAGATGATAGTGTGGAGTAAATTAGACATGAGTTTGCCTTGAGATATGGGAGCAAAAAAAGGCCAATTTGATTTGGGGCTGAAGACATCACATCACAGTGCAAGAAGGTAATAGTCCGTCTGCATATGGCTCTGGTGCAGTAGCGCCTGCAGTATTTAATTATGGGCACCACATTACCTGAAAGATAGTGACAGATTGAAAATTATTCAGAGGAGAGCAATAAAAATAGTTCAGAGGCTGGCAGGATTGAGTTATGAACAAAAGCAGAGTAATGCAGAGCCTGCATCAGCGAGGTGCTTATCCCTGCAAGCAGGAGCGGGTATTGGGAAATCTGGACCTGTCTTTCACCATTTCACTCTTGTTTCAGCACAGAATTTGTGTGTTCATGAGCCCTAATGCCAGCAGTGTCTGGTGAGGGAGTGGGTGGGCAGCAAAGCCGCTACAGGGCCACTTGGTCACAGGGCCTCCTTGTGTGTTAAGAAACAGGAGCAGAAAAGAAAAAGGAAAAAAATCATACATTGGAGCTGATGTTCATGTCACTGGCTCCTCTGAAGTCTTTGGTTTGGGGTGCTAAGTCAGGTGGCAGTAGATACCCTGGATGCAGGAAAGGGGGACTGAAACACAGGTCGTAGCCTGGTGGACACCCTTCCAATGTAGCATCCGCTCTACCGCCAGCCCAGGGAACGAAGGAGGACGCAGAGCCACAGGCTGAACACACAACTTGGTGCAGTCAAACCTTCCTCCATGAGATGGTCAGCCTGTGAGCTACCACAAAGGGATGGGAGGAAGCTCCTGGTGCAGCATCAAGTCAAAGAGAATGATGGGAATGGGCAAGGCACTATGCAAACAGAAGAATAGAGGGATGCTCAGGGAATAGCAGGAAAGGTTGAGGAAAAAGGGATAGGAAAACAGAGCATTCACAGCTGCAGTGAAACCCAACTGAATAGATGGAAAATTGACACTTTGTGTGGGTGGGAAAGAGGCAAGATGTGTGCATAGTTGTCGAGGTGGGAGAAAGTGGAGATAAGGTGCCTTCCAGAAGCTGAAGCATAGGAAGAGGACCAGGTCAGGGAGGTCAGATATATGGAAGAGGCTTGGGAGTTAATAAAACGGTTTGTGGAGTCCAAGAGGAGCCCTGTTTTGCTTTCTTTCCAAAAAAGAAAATTGTTGAGGAGAAACAATGCATAAGAGAGAAGAACTTAATAACCCCAATAAGAACTCTTTGTTACAGTGAGGGAAAATCTGGTACAGAATAATTTGCAAATATTGGCAACATCAGAGACTGGCAAGATAATTTAATTGGGTGCAATTCTGAAGAGAGAGAGCAAATGCAGATAGTCCTTTCCAAAATCTTCCTAATATCCTGAATCATCCTTTGATGTAGCTCCTCAACAGAAATGGTGAAAAGCACAATATAAGGCTATGAGTAGTGGGCAAATAATTTGCAAACAGACAGAAATAAGCTGTGCCTGGCAGTCTTGTACATCTTGAGATTATGTGCCTGTGAGCTGATGGAACATCAATTAAACACAGCATCCTGGGTTCCCAGTAACACTTATGGATACTTTTTTCAGTATAATTCATTTCTTACTGACCTGTGTTCTTTTTTTGCAGTGTAAGAGAAGTATTTGGTTTAATGGATAGGATATGATTGGTATCTGATCGGCATGTGAACCTTGGCAAGCAGCTTTTCTAGCAGATACAGATTTAGTCTATGTCTGAATGTAAGATGGCATCAGTGCTTGAGAGTAGATTCAAGCTGTATCTTTAAGATTTCCCTGGATTTGGGCCATGTAGATGCCACTTTAAAAGCACTGTCATTTCCCGTATTTGAAAGTGACTCTTTTCTGAATAGTATTTCACTGGGGATTTTCTTTGAGAAGAGAACAGAGCTGGATGAAAAGAGTGCAGATTTCACTTCTTCTCAAGTTGAGCCACTGTGCAAATGTGCCCCATTCACATCCCCCCCTCCTTTTTTCTTTTTTTTTATCTCATAAATTTAAAACAGATTTAAAATTTGTACAGGTTTTCCACAGCCATGTTAAAGACAAAGACGTTTGTTCCTGTGACTGGAAAACCGGTTACAGTATAGGGTGAGAGGCTGAGTCTGCACTGCCTGGTGCACAGCCAGCACCCTACATCCCTCAGAAAGGAGCCTCGTGAAACCCAGTGTCTCTGCCGCTGGTTGAAGGGGAAAGCTGCTTCTAGACTTTCCATATTTTACCCAGTGATGGTTTAATATAAAATATAGGTTCAATGCAAGGACCAGGATCCTTTCTCCCAGGTGACTGCTCTAGCCATTGGGCTATGAGCTCCTCTGCACCCCTCCCACCGTGACCTTGCTCTCTTCCTCCAGCCATCTGCAAAGCCTGGTGCTCATCACTCCAACCTATAGAAAAATTGTTCCCATCTGCTGCCGGCTCTGACCTGCAAGCAGAGAGGATGGGGCTGCCTGTGGCAGGACACACGATGCAAACACAGGCATGGAAGAAAGCAGCAACCATGCCAGAGAGGGAAGAGCATGGCAACTACTGTCTGTAGGGCCAGGTTAAGTCTGGAGGTGGAAGTCGTCTTCTTCATTTCTTACAGTCTTTTATTGATATCAGTGCTTAATGCCTTTGTGCTATCTATTAATAAATCCTTCCATTGTCCATGTGTGGTTTACTATTTTTTAATGCATTCCCAAGAAAGAAAACCTTTCCTCTCTCCTCTCCTCTCCTCTCCTCTCCTCTCCTCTCCTCTCCTCTCCTCTCCTCTCCTCTCCTCTCCTCTCCTCTCCTCTCCTCTCCTCTCCTCTCCTCTCCTCTCCTCTCCTCTCCTCTCCTCTCCTCTCCTCTCCTCTCCTCTCCTCTCCTCTCCTCTCCTCTCCTCTCCTCTCCTCTCCTCTCCTCTCCTCTCCTCTCCTCTCCTCTCCTCTCCTCTCCTCTCCTCTCCTCCCTCATTTTACATCAGAAAACAATGACTTCATTCTTTTTTGCTGCAAAACCACAGGTGTGATGAAATCTTCAGTATTCCATAGCTCCTGCGGGAGTTCATGGCATCATCTTAAATGGGTCTCTGAGAAAGTTCCCTTCTGAGCAAATAAGTTTTACCATAATAGCAAAAAGTTGCATTTTGCCTGCAGAAGGCAGTATTGATCAGTACCCAATATCTCTTCACCTGAGAGCATGAAGTGACCTTGGGATACAGTAGACTTCAATGCTGAGGAGTGAGACATTTACGAGCCATCCCATAGGGAAAGTCAAGCTTGGCTTTGTTGCTGGGCTGCAAGGGAGTGCAGACGATGCTGGCAGGAGACACCAGCAGTGTCTTTTACACATATATAATGTAAATTTTCTTCAATTAATGTTATCGATAGATTTGCCTACTTAAAAGCTACATATACGTATGTGTGCATATAAATGTGTGTATATACATCAGTATAAAACAGGGAGTGACCTGAGAGGGGAGATGTCAAAAAAAAAGTGAGCAGCAAATGCTGAAAGAAAAGTGCATTTCCCTGATGGTAATACCTTAAAAATGGGCTATTTCAAACAAAAGGTCGTGGTCTAAAAATCCCAACCTGACCAGATTACTCTGCAATGAGGTTAAATCCTTTCATTTTGCGTGGGGAAATGGTCCATGCTGTGGGGCTGGGCGAGCCCTGAAGGACACGCTGTGTCCCATGTCTGAGGCAGCTCCCTGGACCTGGAGCCTCCCCCACTGCCCCTCTAACCCAGCCTCAAAAGCCTCCAGCGCCAGATTTTTCACAATACTCCCAGGTAACCTCTCCCAGTGCTTAACTTTCTTTATAGTTTGACATTTTAGCTAATATCTAACCTACTTTTTTTTTTTTTCTTCAAATTAAGCTGATTATTTCTCGTTCTACCCCCAGTGGATCTGGAGAACAACTGATGGTGTTTTTCTCTGCAACAATATTTTCCACCTTGGAAAACCATTGCCTGTCTTGTCTTTCCTAAATTAAACCAGCCTAGTTTTATCTTCCCTCACCGGTCACATTTTCTAAACTTTTTCCTCATTCTTGCTGTTCTCTCAACTTTTTCAACCCTTTTCAAAGTCCGGCATCCAAAATCAGACACAGCCCTTGAAATCCAGCCACTACTGAGTCCAATATAAACATTATTACATTGCAGAAGGGATGTGTCCTTTCTTTTACCCATTTTTTCAGCGTTTTCCCCTTGTTGTCTGTTCAGTTTGTGGTTCAGCACAAGCCTCGGGTCCTTTTCTGGAATATCCCATTTTGGTAATGAAGCTCTGAGGGATTTTAAATGTGTTTCTCGGTCGTGATACCACTGAGGTTTGTGATACAGTTGAAACGAAGGTGAAAAAGCTCTACGTGACACAACACAAAGGAACATATGTAATCTTTTACATTTCAGTAAACTTACTTTTAAAACGCCTAGGTTTTAGCATCACAGACCTAATCCTCTTCGGAAATATATATTACAACATAATAAGTATTCTTTAGGGCTTTGGAAATCATCCCTTAATAAAGTCATAGCACAACTTGTAATGTTACAGCCGATGTCAGATGTTAAGAACTCTGCAGTATAAATTAACATACGAAATCTTAGTGTATGGCTCAGGTTTTCCAGGTAAGTGGAAGGGATTACCTTGCTTAATTTAAAATATAGATTATGTCTTTTGTGCATTTATACCCTCTTGGCTTGTTAAAATTGGACAATTTTTTTTAAAAAAATGAGTATATTTGTTATTTGGCACTTTGCTCTTCACTGTCTGAGGAAAATTTCTCTCCAAACTTTCTCCACATACATCTTTATAATAAAAAAAATAGGATGCAAGTACATTTTCCTCTTATATTGTGTGTTAAAATTAATTTGGAACAATCTTTTAAGGCATTTCAGATTTGTTCAAGTCCTTTATTTTTGTTGACTGATTTACTTTTAAAAATACTTATATTTCAAGTCTCTCACAATATTAAAATAGAGTTAACATAATCTTTTTTATGAATCTGGCAGTTGTAATAAGGACTGAAATCTTGTGCAGGTCAGATACTTTATGTTACCGTCATGAAATTTTATATCCAGAGACAAGATTAAAAGCAAATCATATCTCTTTTATTGCTGTGTTTTATTTTTAAGGTATTATCATTATATTCCAGGTTTTCAGTAATCCTAAAAGAATTTTAAATTTACTTTTTATAGTTTTACATCACTAGATGTGTTGAACTAAAACAAAACATTTCAGAACAAAAGATGTAACATGATGGGATTTGTTATCTTGGAACAGATAATTGTAAGGTCTCTATATTTGGCTGAACTTTTTCCTTTAACGGAAAAAAAAAAGGGGAAGGGTATTTTTGAAATTGTAGGACCCCCCAAAATAATAATAAAAAAACCCCTTATACACTAACTGATAATTCCTTTTCAATCTGTAAGATGAGAGGAAGAGAAAGGAGCAATTTTCTCACCCTTGTGAGGTCTGGAGGGCCTACATGGAGCTGGGGGCAGCACTGCCAGCAACACCCAGCTCCGGGTGGCATTGGCCTTCTCGGAATAAAGCCTTCCTGCTCCCATACCCTTCTCACACGTGTACATACACAGATGCAATAGAGATCATACATGGGGAACTGCCACCTTATCTTCTTGAAAGGTTTTCATGCGATCAAGATTTATTGCTTGCATTTTTCCAATGAATCATATCCCTTTCCGTTATTCATTCAGTGCCTATCGTATATTGGCACAACCTGAAACATGTTTTCTTTTTTCCCTCACAGAGAATATATCTCAAAAAGCAGTGTATTTTCTAAATGTGTTTTTTCCTTCCTGTTTTTCATTATATTTTTTAAATTCACAGAGGCAATAAACAAATATCAAGGAGACTGTACAAGTTCAGCAGCTCTGTAGACACCATGATATTTTCACAAAGCAATTTATAATTACTGTAACAGAGGCATGTCTATCATAATCGGGGTGTATCAGCTCTCACGAATACTAGAAATGTGGCTTGTAAGACGCAAGTAAGATCTTTCCAAGTAATGGGGGTAATTTATGCATCCTTATTATGGAAACATTTTCAAGCCATTGTTCAATTTAGGTGTAGTTTGCTTATTTAAGCATAGAATGTCACTCTGTCATTTCACACTTCTCCATCCTCTCTGTTGATTACGCTTTGTCTGAGACATGTGAAACAATTAGTTATTGATAGAATTTAAGGCTTATGCATAAAGCAAATTTACGCATTAGGAAATGTTGCTGTCTCAGCCAAAAAAATATTGCAAAACTACATAAGAATATTCACCCTGGATATATTCATCCTGGGAATCTAGTGAGTATTTAGAGGATATGCAAGGAGAAGGACAGCCTCATATCTCTGCTAGCAGTGTAACTACAGAGTACCACCCCTCAATCCATGCTGGAGATAGTGGTCTGTCTGAATTCACGGGCATGCAGTGGGATTTTGTTTGATGGGGACTAGTGTTCAGACCAGATAAAAAGAGGACAAGCAGGAACTTTCCCAGCTATACTAGTTGTCTTGAGTTTTTTTCATCCCTAGGATTGTACATAAGCTGCAAAGGCATCGCCAAACCAGAGTCTAGGTAAATCTCAAAGGGCATTAGCCCTGTGGGCAAGCCAAGAGTTGGTCCAGGCTGACACCAATGCTACAGCTCCACAAGAGGGTGTCACTGGGCAGGGTGAATCCTGAGAACACAGGACACAAACCCCACTGCCTCCTCAGCCCTGTGGCCTCTCTCCATCCACCTTGTCATGCATTGGCCTTTCTGTCCCTTGCACAGCCACAGTAGCTGGTTCGCACCCCGGGGAACTGGCATACAAGTGACACTATGGTAGTGATGACGATGGTGTAAGTAGTTGGCTTCCCATCTGCCAGCCCTGCAAACCTCCCAGGGATAGAATACGCAAGCTCAAGCCTACCCTGCTTCTGTTACCTGCCTGAATTTTTAGGCTGCTCTAATTTACCGGCATCGTGTCAAGTGGGTACACACAGCTCACGAAATCAGGGATGCGTAGGTGAGGACACAGCATCTCTAGCAGATCCCTTCCTGGGACCTACTAGCTGACGTCGGCTGGCAGTAATTCCTAGAGAGGTCCAAAGTCATCTAAAGCATTGGTTGGGAGATAGAGATTAGGATGTGGTCCATCCAAACTTTCCTTTTTCCCTGAGTGATGTGATGAGGTATAACTATAATTATAGGTATGTTGTCATCTGAGCTGTTTGTCAGGAGAATTAGGTATTAACTATGACTTTCCTAGACTGCTGCAATTTCAAGCAAGCCTGGATCCTGCTTGCAGTTAGTGTTTTTATATATGAGCAGTATTTTTAGCATTTATGATTACAAAAATCTCATGTTTGAGCAAGATCTGAGATAAGATTTTAAGACCCTTTTTGTCTAATAGTCTCACTGGGATGTATTACTGCATGCAAAACCATGTGGGATGAGATTATAAAAAGTGGTCTTTTCGATCAGAGGATGCTCTGATTTCTGAACGCAGAGCTGTGAACTGAGGCACAGCTATCGCCAGGCAGATTATCATTGATATCACTATTTAAGAAAGTGACAGTTGTCCTTCACATGGGATGAATCCTACACCTACTGACGTACGTAATGTAACTCCCTCAACTGGAGCGCTGCAAGAATAGACCCCCAGGGAGAAGTTAATGTCTGCAGGGACCTGAGTGTCCCCTCTAAATCCCAAACTAGAGGGGACTCTGGGCAAGAAAGGTCCTCCCGAGTGTATGTACTAGTAGGTCAACTGCTTTGCTGGTTTATTCTCCCGTGGGGTGAGAGAGAATAATTGGGGCTACAATTAGCAACAGAAATACGTGTGCTTCTGAGGAAGAAAAGACATCACTGTGACGAACGCTTTGAAATTGGATAATTGATGCAAACTCAGAATCAACCAGCCAGTTTGGGGTTCAGGTGCCATACAGGTAAGAAGGACAGAACCCCTCCTCCGATATTGTCTTTCCTACTGATTCAGTAAGTTCTTAAACGCATCCCCTTACTCACAAGCTGATGTGAGCAGATGCTGGACTGCAGTATTTCAGTTACGGATGCTAAGAATTGTCCTTAGAGGGGTTTTCTGGTCTTAAGAACTTGGTGATGCTGCAAGCCCCTGATTATTCAGCTCAGACAAGGAGCATTAAAATGCAGAGTTTAAATGCACCTGACATTCAGAAAACAAAAGTCTGAAAAATCACTAGATTAAAACATTCCAGCAAAGCTTTTATAGCCAAAATTGTGGCCTTTTTTTCTACCATTCCCACATACGATGGAGTCTGAACCTGAGGTCAGATAGCCTCATGGAATCAAGGGGACCACAGACTGGCTGTCACAGTGATGTCAGGACTTGATTTTGGATTTGGTTCACGTTTATGGAGGGTCCCATCATGTCAAAATTTAAAGTACATGTTGAATGACTTTTATGATTTTTTATAGTATTGGAGAGGTGTGAAGGAATTTGAGTTCGTTTGACATCTCATGAACACAAATGAGATTACACACAAGTATCTCCCCATTTCCAAGCCATAGAAAGTGGGTAACAGTTCTTGTCTCCTTCACTGGATTACTAATAAACTTTATTCATTAGTTCTTGTAAAATGATTTGAAAAGCACAGATGAAGGATGTCATATAAAATGCAAGGCGCTTTTAGCCTGTAGACTTGCAGTTCAAGTAAGTTACTCTGCATGTTTAATGGCTACTTATCCAAACAAGATAATTGATATTTTAAATATCTCTTCAATGTTCTAAATATTAAAAATACCTTGGAACAAAGCCTGCTAAATCCCTGTGAGCAAGGAAAGCGCTGACAAATACCAAGGACTCATAAAGGAATTTAAAAATGTAAATTGATTTCTGAAAGTTCAGGCTACAGGGTTAGTCTGAATGGAGGAGTCGGGGGATTTTT